>JAEIGM010000010.1:0-1336666 GCA_018903735.1 Drosophila cardini
ATTCAAAATTCTCAAAATCGAACCCATTTTGTCAAATTTTATGATGTCACAATAGAAGATTGGATGCCAGAGTCCTCAGATAAGTCATATATATATGATCATAACTTAGTCAAATGAAGCGATAACTTAAAATATCATGCCTTTTGTTTAAAGTCGGATTTTTATGTAACTTTTAGGATAGTGTCCAAACAAATTTCAAATTAGAATAATGTAAGATGAGAACATATGCCTTAAAAATTACATGCAAATTTGGTTATTTTATACCCTTGCAGAGGGTGTATTAATTTTGTCACGAAGTTTGTAACGCATTGAAGGAGGCATCTCCGACCCCATAAAGTATATATATTCTTGATCAGCATCAACAGGCGAGTCGATATAGCCATGTCCGTCTGTCTGTCCGTCTGTCCGTCCGTCTGTCTGTTTCTATGCGAACTAGTCTCTAAGTTTTAAAGCTATCTTGATGAAACTTAGTACAGATGTGTATTCTCTCTGCAGGCAGATCATTTGTTAAAATCGGCCGGATCGGATGACTATATCATATAGCTCCCATAGGAACAATCGGTTGAAAAAAAATTTTTTTTGAGCTATTTCAACCAAATTAAGCCTATATGCATTTAGTACCAAATCCCATGTGCAAACCAAATTTCATCCGAATCGGACCACTATATCATATAGCTGCCATAGGAACAATCGGTTGAAAATGATGAAAATGCCTAGTATGAATATTTTCAGTGTCGGTTGAGCGATTTCAACCAAACTCACGCCATAAACATTTGCCATCATTCCCCAGCTGCTGACCAAATTTCATTTGGATCGAACCACTATATTATATAGCAGCCATAGGAACAATCGGTTCAAAGGCTTATTATGAAAATTTTTAATGTCTATTGAGCGATTTCAACCAAATTCACGCAGTACTCCTTTGCTATCATTCCCTATATGCTGACCAAATTTCATCCAAATCGGACTACTATATCATATAGCTGCCATAGGAACAATCGGTTGAAAATGATGAAAATGCTTAGTATGAAAATTTTCAGCGTCGATTGGGCGATTTCAACCAAACTCACGCCATAAACATTTGCTATCATTCCCCAGCTGTTGACCAAATTTCATCCGAATCGGACCACTATATCATATAGCTGCCATAGGAACAATCGGTTCAAAGGCTTAGTATGAAAATTTGTAAAGTCTATTAAGCGATTTCAGCTAAATTCACGCACTACTCCTTTGCTATTATTCCCTATATACTGACCTCTCATCTAAATCGGACTATTATATCATACAGCATCCATAGGAACCACTGGTAACTGAATCCAATGAACGCAACATGCATGACTGCAAGGGTATTTAATCTTCGGCGAGCCGAAGATAACCTTTCTTTCTTGTTTTTATTTCTTTTGGAAATTGCAATTGTGCTGTCTCTAGGAACCTGCGTACCAAAATTGGTACCCTTGAGTGCCATAGTTACTGAACTATTCGCCAAAACATCGAGTTTTTTCAAGGTGTGTCTAGTTTTTTGCTCATTGTGGGCGAATGGGACGTGGCATGGAAAAAAATAAGATTCTTTTATTGACTGGCTTAATATTGAGTCGATACTGAGTAAATTCGAACTTGTAGCTCTAACCATCGCTGAGGTCTGTTTGCTCATATGGACAGACGAACATGGCTATATCGACTCGGATTGTGATGCTGATCAAGAATATATTTTGTGGGGTCTGCCACGCCTCTTTCTGCCTGTTACATACTTTTCACAAACCCAATATACTCTTGCTGAGAGTGTAAAAAGTGCAGAAAAGTAAACTCTTGATAAATGAAATGTGAACAATTTTAATATCAAGAGGAGCAAGGGTTTTCTACTCATAACAAAAATTATCAAAATGTATTACACAAAATTTGTTGTATATTTTTTGTTAATACAATACCTTGTAGCTCGAAACTATTGCAAAGCCAAGGATCTAACACCAATGAAAACTAACAATTATAGTCCACAAAAGCGACGTTCATACAGACAAACGGCTTATAGCGCGAACGAAATGGGATTGGTAGATTTACTCCAAATTCAGAGCGATAACAATCAGTACAACAAGAAACAACGCGCTAAGAGCTACAGCTCTACTATGAACGACAGTGCTGATGATGAGTTCAAGTTTCTAGTAACTGGAGGCTATCGACCTGAGAAAAACGACCTTGTCAAATATGTTGTCTCAGTCCGTGTAGTCAAGGAGCGGAAGTTCTTTGGCGATAATCATTTCTGCGGTGGAGCTATAATCTCAACGAAATCTATTTTAACTGCTGCTCATTGTCTTTTTATTGGGTATGTGATTACGATACATAGCTACATATTAAAGTAATTTTTTATTCTACTCAACATTTTGAAAATTTAGCAACTGTATTATCATCAGAACAAATTTTTTAGCGAAGTGCTTACACAAATCCATTTTTTTTTATTCCTGTGTTTTCATTAGCATAATCACCTTTTAAGTATCTCAGGTCTAATTACTTCAGTATTTTCAATAAATCAAATATTAAATTTTTAATATTTCAGTGGGTCAAAATTACGAGCTAACCGCGTTAAGGTCGTTGTAGGAACCCCACGTCGTCTGGTACAAACCAAGCACACGCAGGAAATTATGGTGGAGAAAGTAAGGCCACATCCAAAATACTCAAATACTCATCTCACCAACGATATTGGAATTATTAAGCTCAAAGAACCAATACGCTTAAACTCCGATTTCGCTAGCATAATACCGATTAATGACCGAGATCCAAAAGCTGGTCTTCTTTGCACCGTTGTTGGATGGGGCACAGTTATTCAGGTAGATCTAGTTATTTTAAAAATGGTTTTTTAAATTTTATAGGAATACGACATTTCAGTACGGTCCTACTCCCGATGAGGCGGTGAACGGTGACGTAACCATAAATTCGAACGCATATTGCTCCAAAATTAATGGTTTCAGGAAGGGAATGTTGTGCGCATCCAATGCAAACGATTACGAAGTGGACAGCTGCCAGGGCGACTCAGGGGGACCCCTTATGTGCGGGGGGAAGGTTGTGGGCGTGGTCTCATTTGGTTCTGGCTGTGGAGAACCAGATTCTGCTGGAGTCTATACCGATGTCTACTATTATCGAGAGTGGATAGGAAAGAATGCCGCATACCGTCTTGCAATACAATCTTACCACTGTTACAGACTTCTGGTCATCACACTGGCAACACTCACATACCCTTTGAATTCCTTTAGAATGCCACTTTCGGAATTGTTTTGATTTTTAAAATAAAACAAGAAAGAATGCTATAGTCGCCTTGCGACTTTATTATACCAGTTACTCAGTTTTATTATATTATAAACAATGGGGTATGATATTATAATAGTAGTATAAAAGTTTAGAAAATATACAGTTGAGTTTAATTAAGATGCCTTGGTAAGCTCAGAAAATGTTTATACAAATTCATATTTAGAACATTATTCAAACCTATCGTCAATATGGGAGCTATACGATATAGTCGTCCGATTTGGATGAAAATTGGTCAGTATGTTTACATTATTGACGAATGTATTCTGTGTGACTTTCATTAGGATTGCTTGGTCAACGCTAAAGCTGTTTTAAATTCATATTTAGAGCATATCTTCGACCGATTCTGAAGAAAAAATCCTGTAGATTTGGTTGTTCGATTTGAATCAAATTTGGTCAGTATATGTACTCCCTAGACATGTACTTCCTGTGTAAATTTGGTTTAGATAGCATTCCTAACAAAAAAGTTTTCTATACTAAAACATGCTATTTTTACCTTTGCCTTTGAAGTGGGCGTGTCAAAAACAAAAGCACACTTGTACTGCTTGGGCCTTTTATCTTTCATTTGCTACCTCTTTCTAGCTCTTATAGTCTCTGAGATCCTTTGTCCATACAGACGAACGGACGGACAGACCTGACAGATATAGATGGCTATATCGACTCGGCTAGTGATACTAATCAAGAATATATTTACTTTATGGGGTCTGCCACGCCTCCTTTTCCTTGTTTTACTCTATGAGTAATGGGTATAACAAACAAGTAAGAAAGACTACAGTCGAGCGAACCGACTGTAAATGACCTGTTACTCATAATAGTGCCCATTTTTCCATACAACAAAGAAAAAGAAGAAGAAGCTGATTGATTCCTATTTTAAATACATACAAATACGTTAATATATGTGTGTATGTGAATATATACATAATTAGTTTTTCTTATACTATATGTCTTGTTTGAAATATACGTTTTCCGTAAAAATAAAACTTGTATTATAATTCAAAATTATTGTTATGAATTTAAATTGAAATTTAAAAAAAGTAAATAATTTAAATTGAAAGTTAATAAAACAAATAATTTATTTACTTTTGAGAAGATTCCGATTATCTGCATTTACATGTAATAATATATTGTTATATAACAAAAATTAATAAAATGTCCATGACGGCGTTTAAACAGCAGACCTCGGGGTGAGCATACAAGTACGAAAAATTAAATCAGGCATCTCTACTACTAAAACCACACTCTTGATTGTAGTTAGCGTAAATAAACATAGAGCTAACTCTTTCATTGAAAGCAAGTGTACACAAACAATTTATTCATACAATTCAGCATTTTTGACCAGTTTGTTTTATATGTTGTTGTTGTCCGATTCAGACCAAATTTGGTATAGATACTTTTAATAATTATACACACATACTGTGTTGGTTTATTTGCGATCACTCAACTAACACTACATGTCTTTATAGTAATATTGGTGCCATACACACAATGTGTAAATTTGGTCTCTCCAGCTGTGGTCTTGCGTTCAAGTTTTGGTAATGCGAAAATAGTCTTTTACAATTTGCGGGGCCGAGCGTGAAAGATTTGAAATAAACTTGATCTGCTCGCTAAGCTAACGGACTTTCATTACAAATTTGGCTCTAGCTCTTATAGTTTCGAAGATATTATAATATTAAAGTAATCGTTCAGGTGATGGACATTAATGAGTTTGATTAAGAAAGTTTGGTAAACACAGACATGTTTCATACAACTATACGATTCGGATAAAACTTGTACAGTTTTATTATAAGCGTTTGTATTCTGTGTAACTTTCATTAAGATAGCTTGAAAAATACATAAATTTTCGTACATACGCTACAATTTTGACCGCTTCTGGCAAAAAAAAAAATGTATAGATATAGTTTTGCGACTTGGTTTAAACTCCCTAAACCTGTTTTACCTATGTTAATTTGATTCAGAGAACATTGCTTGCAAAAAAGTTTTAATTACATTGTTATTAGAAATATTTTATAAGTCGTCATAAACCCTTGTCCAAAAGAAGTGAAAGGCCTCTTACAGTCGACTCGCTCGATTGTAGACTTTTCTGCAGGGTTTCAGTGCAATAGATGCTAGTTAAGTTGTGGTCTTCTACAAAAGCTGCGAAAGTCACAGCGGAAACATGTTGATTGAATATCTGAAATCCAATTAGTAACCACATACGAACACTCACGCATCCGTACGTACGTATGTGTACTCTTACACCCACACACACACTTCTGTGCCTGCAATCACAAATACAATTAGAAAAGGCAACAATAACAAAGGTTGAAGGATTTTGCTTCATTTTGTCGTAATACAAGTCACGCACACACTTGTATAGTCATGTCATTTTCACACACAGGACTCTGGAGGGACATTCACACAACCACTCACATTCACACACCCATACACATACCCATACAAACAAACAATCAGTTTATCATTTCATATTCGTATTGTCTGCTTTTCAAGTGTTCATAATGAATTTAATCGCGTATGTTTATTGCTCACTTTTACTGCCGGCATTCGCACTTACACACATCCATACTTGTATGTACAAAGTATAGAGTGTGGAAGACTATAATATACCCTGTACCCGCATATTTTACTTAAATAGATCTGTGACTTAAGCTCCCTAATTATAAGCTCTTCGTAAAAGCCTCTTAGTTTGTATTAGTGGCGAAAGCAGACTGCAAGCTTTATACGTGCATAGGAATTTACATGGTAAGAGTCTGAATCGATTTATGGAAATGATGAAAGCGAAAAAAATATTTTTCCACATATCGGGATTTAAAAATTCCTTTCCCTGTATGAAAAAGCCAGAAACAATCAAATGTTTATAAAACCAATGCATTCTTATTGAACATTTATCATTCTGTATTTAAATTACTACAAAAATATTTGTTTTTTTTCTCCTTTACTTTTCCGTAAACATTTAGCCTTTTTTATACTTTAAACATATTAGTTATACCCTCGACACAGGGTATTCAAGCATACATATATCAAATTCACACGCGCACTTTGCTCACGTACATATGAATCATCTGACATACACACACATGTGCAGACATGACTATGTAAACTTGTCTCTGCAAAGGAAACATTTCCACAAGTTGTTTTGTAGCTACCGTCATCGTTATTGGGACTTTATTCTGATGCCGAGACGAGTTCTTTATCATTATGCCACGTTTCTACTACTATTGGTTCTCCCGCCCTTTGCCCTTCGCCTTACCCTTATGCTTCTATTTATTCTTGCCAGTTACTGTTCCTTTTGCATATTGATTAAGCATTGTTGTTGTTAAAAAATCCCATACTTAAAAAGAGTGCAGGGTCTGTTACGATTGTCGGATCAAAATTACGGAACAGTTAAAGGAATATATTGTCTTGATCAGATGTCCACCTGTATATCAGTCTGCCATGAACACTTTAAGAAAGTCCATTTATGTGTGAAGCAGATGGTGATAATGATTAATAATAAGCTTGTACCTTATCATCTATTAACACCGGATAACTGTATCGCGGGCAACTGTAGCACTACTCTACTACTCAGAAAAACGTAATAGACCCCTCTACTATATTTTAGAGTGCGGGGTCTAAAAAGAATGCTATTATCGCCTCGCGACTTTACAATACCCGTTACTCAGTGTTAATATATTGGGGTATGATAATAATATTAAAGTAATCGTTTAGGTGATGGACATTAATGAGTTTGATTAAGAAAGTTTGGTAAACACAGAAATGTTTCATACAACTATATAGTCGTCCGATTCTGTTAAACTTGTACAGTTTTATTATAAGCGTACTGATTTGTATTAAAAACTATGATTCATACATAATACGGGGTCTTTTAGAATCCGGTTGTCGGCTGTAAATTTTTCTCCTCGTTGTTGCTTTTGTTGCAGGTACTGTTGCTGTTTTGTCATTGTCTGGTTGATGGTCTGTGCCAAAAAGCATGTTGTCTTGGAATCGTTTGGCTCTTTGGCTCGATGCTTGCCCATTTTTGTGCCCCAAAGCATAGTAAGTAAATTGTTTGCATATATTAGACACATGCCTTAAATTGCATTTCAAATGAAGTTCATTCGAAAATAATTGCAGTTTAACTTTATTGTCGTGGCTGTTTGCAAAATTGCCTGCTTGCCTAGGCGCCGTTATACGCCATGTTGTCAGTGAAAATCAAATGGGCGGAGTAAAATCGAATGCCAAACGTGCGATTTCAATGCTCACTTATGAATGTACAATGTAGGAAAGAGCAAAAATTTGTATGCTCAAATCGACCAAAATTAATTGACCGATTGGAAAGTAATGAATAACAATGAATTGTTTGTCTTGCTGATAATTCGAGCCTCCACAAAATTTCTAATCTCCAATTGAATAGTTATCAAGAACTTTAGTATATCAATATATTCAAAGGTTAATGTATCAATCAAGAGTAAAATGTTTAGTTTAAAATTTTAATCCAACAGACAAACATGCTTTCTTTGCTAAAGTTTTCATTTTCTGTTATTTTTAATCAAAATACCAGAGGCTTTTATTTGTGTGAAATTAAGTCTAAGCTTTTATCGCTGGGTTAGTCATCATAAAGTCCTAATGACAGACATTGACAACTCTGAAAGTAACAGACTAAACACATCCATTTTAATGAAAATTGTTAGTTTTCCTTTTGGCATTTTCAGTTGTAATTTTTTTTATTTGATATTCAAATCATGATTGTGTTACTGTTTTTGATCACTATACTTCATCAATTAAAAATCGAGTAACAATTATTCTCGTAAAGTTACAAGCTGCTTGATATGAAAAAATCACTAGTCTTTAGTTAAAAAACGTGTTTGGTTCAAGTAATTGATTTACATTTCATATTCAATTGTACTCATGGAATCAAGATCAAAATTAGATAAATTGACTCGTTCCAAGGGTCCTAGTGTATGAATAATATTCAACACACACGGTTAATGCTCGTGTGTAGTATTAGTGTATGGCAAATGGTTAACACGATAGTCGAATGTTATACTTTCATCCCTTTACCCTTCCATCCCCCGCTTCAGTTCGGCTCTAAGCACGCATCCTGACCAAATCGCCAGCTAAGCTTCAACTTCAACACATCGCGGATCACATCAAACCCAGACCAAAATCGCTATCAATTTGCGTTTGTAAATACATTTTAATGGCATTTCAAAGTAAAACTGAGTTGAACCCGGTCCCCGCCGACTATTTCTACACCGACTCCGACTTCTACATCTGCTCCTACTCTCTCCTCTCTCCTTCACCATTTGCCGTAATCAATTTGAAAATTTGAACGTGGTTACTGCCTTTTTTGGTATTGCTATTGCGATTGCGATTGCGGATGCGGATGAAAGCGGAGCCCGGCTGAATTGAGTGAGGGGGTGAGCTGGTGAGGTGGTAAGGGGTGAGTGACACCGGAAATTCAAACTACTTCCTGTTTGTTGCTGGTATTCGTTAGCCGCGTTTCATTTCAACTCGAGTTTGGTTTGACTTGATGGATGGCTTCGGCGTCGATTTGATTTGTTTTCATTGTAACGAGGCTTTTATTAGCCCCACTAACACCAACATTCCCCGAGCAGCCTCGACCTTTTATAGCCTCACACCACCTTACCCTTTTGCCCTAGTGGGGTAAACCTTCAACTTTCCGAAACGACACTAGGCACAGGCCGCACTACCCAACTACTCGACCAGCCTATTACCGGCCTTGGCGCGGAATGCGCGGCAAGCACGCTTGTTATTGCCCTTATTGTTGCCACTGCCACTGCTGCTGCTGCGTTGTGGCGTTGTTCGTTAAATGCAAACACTGAAAAGGGTTTTCGGATAAAGAAAAGAAAAAAAAAACTAACAGAAAAAGATGCCATCAAGCGAACCGGCTGTAAAACACCCGGTACTTATTTCAAAGCTATCATGTAACTAACATTACGTTATCAATATGATCAATAGTTTTCCATATATTTTATTAAATTACTAAATATGAGACTTTATTTCAGATGTCTTAAATTATTCGTACTAATCAGTTTATTTGGAAAATAAGTCACACGTTATGAAACCATATGTATATTAGTGAGATGTCTTAAGTAAATTTCAACTTACAATGCTCTTCAAATAGTTTTCTACAATTTGCGAGGACGGGTCAAAAAATAGAAAATAACATCTCTATATCGACTCGGCTCTTAGCGCTGATCAAGAATTTGTACATATATCTAATAGGATCGACCACGCCCCCTTCTGCATGTTTTGCATATTTGTTTCTGACAAACCTAGTAGACCCATGCTCTCTTGTTGCGTACCGGGTCAAAAAAGAAGAGGCAACAACCATCAGTAACCAACCCAGCGACCAGTTAGTGACCGACCAGCTAACAACTCTCCTCTGTCACTCTGCCACTTGCCAAAGGCAGACACGGCGGCAAACGCGAGAGCCAAGGGGTAGGCAACAACACTGACGATGGCTGGCAAACCCCTGCAGTTTAAAGAACCCTTCAACCATTCAGCAGCAAACCGTTCTCGATTTTGTTTGGTCGGTGCTGGCAGCGCACAGCGCTTGTCATATAAATAGCATCAATCAGTTGAATGCTCTGAATTTTGAAACCCAATTTTTTATTTGGAACATAAAAAAAACTGAGCTTTATTTAAAAACTTAAAACGGATTGGTATTGTTTAAGCTTTAAATAATATTGCAATTGTCAAGCCATATACAATTTTTATTTTCAGTGGTATCGTTGAATAACTACATTAAATGGTTATATATTAGCCTGGTGGAGCTGTCCCAATTCCATCATTTATTATTCAGTATTGTAAAATTTTCGTAAATACTATTTTCTAAATACGGAGTATAAAAACTATCATATTTTTAAGGACAGTTTCCATAAAAGACATAAAGAATTACTGTCTTTCAGCCGATGAGACCTAACCATATTTTTCTGAACGAAAGTGTATATTTTTTAATTGCAAGACACTGTGCGTGTGTTTGTGTGTGTGTGTATGTGTGTGTGTGTGTTATTGTCAGTCTGTAGCAAAGCGATTTGCATACAAATTTGGCACGAAGTGTAAATATTTAAGCAGATACAAAGTGTGAGTATTAAATTTTTGATACTAATTAATTATGCATGTGTAAATTTTGCAATGAAAATTATTATAACGCCATATTTTGGCTCACCATTTGAATGGTACACATAGAATCACACATACACGCAGATAAAGGGAGATAGAAAGAGTGCGAGGGGAAAGCGAGGCAGACTGTAAATTGTGCAACAGATTCGACAATTCAAATTAGAAGGCATTCAAATAAATTGGAGGCAGCTAAACAAGCAAAAGTTACAATATGAAAATTGAATACTTAGCTTGTTTAAACGATATTTACCACAGTTATTAAATGAATAAACGTTAACTCCGAGATACAACTGAGTAAATACAATATGCGTGCAAATTTTGGCTAATTGCATAATTTGAGTACGCATGAAATCATTATAAGAGATAGAGATACACACTGAGCAAAAATTAATGTCCAGAGTATTAAGAATATGATACACGCTTAAAACGTACTTACATCAATATTTTCGAATTTAGGATATTATCACTTAAACTTAAAGTAATTACATCAAGTCAGCAATTTCATCTTTAATAATGAACCAAATGAGTTAAAAATTCTTTACTTTTTCTCTCTATGCGGCGACACACTGGCTTAGTAGTATACAATAATATTAAAGACTGATTTCTTGGGAGAAACACTTATACGCAATTATCCATATTGCCATTATTGTTCAGTTACTGAAGGCGTTTTGAACAGATAATTACAAAGGGAATGTAATGACCAAAATAAAGCTAATGAATTGGTAAAATGCATATAAAAAACTACGAGTACAATACAAAGAATAAATATTGAGTACCAGCAAAGAATGGAAGAAAAAGAAAACCTATTAAAAGTTTTTCCTTATTCGCTTTCAATGGATCGCCAGCTCGAAACATTTATTGATTCAATTCAAAAGCCAAAAATTCCAATAAATATATATATATATATATATATATATATATATATATATATAGGTACCTTCTCGGTCATATATAGTATCTATCTATGTGAGTTTGTAAGTAAGCTCAAGCCGCACACTTAAAGAGTACTCGTATTAGCCAGCTCGCAACTGACCAAGTGGCAACTAAGACTGCGTTGATAGTATGCGATAGAATAGCAAAGCCAAAGTTAAAGTGGTATGAGTAAACCGAACTGAAGATATCGAAAAGCTTCTTGAAATAAAAACAAGAAAAGCAAGTACAACCAGGCACACCAGACCCCAAAATACCCACTGCAGAGGCTTTAGTTATATTTTATTTATTTATTTATTAACGCAGACTAAAGCAGTCGCGAGTATTTAATTGTATGATTACGTAGTAAATAGATATATAATTTAAATTTAGACAATATTAAAAATAATTATTAAAATTTTAAATTTAAATTAAACTGAAATTAAAAAAGATAATAATTAGACCATTAATCTGGGAATAACAAGCAAAGAAATTGATCCAACATTTGTTGCAAGGGTTGGGAAAAACCCAGAAAAACCCAACCAGATCAATAAAAATATGCCAAAACTAACACGAAAGATCTCTGATTTAAGGGGAAGAATGAATGGCAGAGACTCCATTCTTACTGCCCTTGGAAATCAGAGATATAACGGAGTTGGCTGTAAAGAGAAGCTTTAAGATGGGAGAGAGAGAGAGATGTGTCAATCAATCTATAATGTTCATTATAATTAGCGCATAATACCCGAAAACGATTGTGCAAAGCGTAGTCAGTAGTGCATGTAGGAAGAGTTAAAGGGATGTAGTACCTAGTGGTCCTGGTGGGAATATTAAATTTAAGGCGTTATGGAGGAAGATTACTCCAAGAACTCTTCTTCGATTAGTAAGGGATGGCAGATTCAGAAGCAAGAGTCTGCTAGTATAAGATGGAAGGCGAAGGTTGGGGTTATTATAAAGTAATTTTTATTTTCGAAATATTTGAATTTTTTATTGTTAGAACATTGAAAAAATTATTTAAATCTTAAAAAAACAAACATTTGTTGGAGCATCCACTCTAAAATACTTTATTCCTTTCTCATTTAAAATGGCTTTTTTCATATAGACTGGTAAGAACCACAGATTAAACAAGCTTGTTATACCCTTTGCCACACGGTAAAGGAAGCCCCACACATACAAAAAATAACTAAGACTCGCCAGGACAAAAGGCGTTGGAGAAAGATGGCGATGGGACGATAAGCCGTGGACTTGGACTATAGTCCTGTAGGCAAAGGACTGTGGACTAGCCTGGATAGCAAGTGCGAAACTGTCTACAAAAGTATAATCTATGGCCAATACTACTGCAGACTATTTGTATTAATTTGTTGTTGCCCTATTCGTTCCGTTGTTTTTTTTTTTTTTTTTTTTTTTTTTGTCAGAAAATGCAGCTATTGAATATGAAAACAGCGCTGTGCCAAGGAATTTGTCTTTGCATTTCCTACAAAATGATCCTTCAACGACGCTTTCAGCATCCAGTGGACCACTGGGCACTACCAATAAAAGTGGCAAGGCAATAACAAAAACAAAGAGAAAAAAATTCAAAAAGAAAGTAAGAAATAAAAAGTCGAGTATAATGTGCTTTTAAGATAAATTTGTAAGACATATTTTAACCCACAAAGATTGATAATCGTCGCCACGTATTAAGATACATACACAGACATACGTTTGTAACTAAATGCCAAGCAAAATGCATTTGAAGTGATATATTTCAAATTGAATTTTATTTTAAGTTCTTATCACTGGTGACTTAATACGTGTTTTAATTTTAATTACCCTTGCAGAGGGTACTATATTTTTGTTATGAATTTTGTAACGATTATAAGAGGCGTGACCGACCCCATAAAATATATGTATTCTTGATCAGCATCAGCAGCCGAGCCGATAGGGCCGTGTCCGTCTGTCCTTCGGTTTTTAAGAGAATAAGTCTCTCAGTTTTAAAGCTATCTTAAGATAACATTGTACTGATATGTGTACTCTTCGCACGCAGTTTGTATGTACAAATTGGCAAGTTCGGATGACTATATCATTAAACTCCCGTAGGGGCAATCGGTTAAAAAAATAAATTGTTTCAAACTATCTTAATTTAATTCAGCCTATAATGAATCCAAATCTGCTGCCATAGGAACAATCGGTTGAGAATGCTTTTCAATGTTCATTAAGCGATTTAAACTAAATTTACGAAATATGAATTTGTTATCATTCCCAATATGCTGACCAAATTTCACCTAGATCGAACAATTACATATCAAGCATAGCAAAGAAGCAATCGCTTGGAAAAAGTTGGTATGAACAACTTTTGCGTTTATTGTAATTTAAACCAAGTTAACGCAATGTGCATGACTGCAAAGGTAACCGTTTTTTCTTGTTTAACATAAATTAGTTTTCAATTGAGTTTCAAATCAAGTCATCACTTGTCTTTCAATGATTTCAAAACTTTGACTCAAATTTGTCAATTAATTTGAGAATTTCTAATTTTAGCCCCACTTTCAAAACTTATCAGTCGCTAAAGGAGAGATAATTTCTAACTTGAAATCAATCCCCTTCCCTACCCCCACAGCTCCATAAACAGACCCAGCTAGCCCACTAGACCATTAAGTGCTGGTTTTTATTCAGATGCCGTGAATTTCAAGCGAAGCATATCGGATGCAAAACTTGCAAAACGTTTCATCCAATTAGAAAAGTGTTGTTTTATTGTTAATTGCTTCAGCGGGCAGTTCTTAAAAAGCTGGTGATGAAGAGTAAGATGGAGAGACAAAGGGAAATGGGGATGGTGATAGAAATACCCACTCGGCCGACTCGACGACATCAACACAAGCACAATCACTTCGATACACTGATAAAAGATATATAAAAGTTAAAGAAACAATCTTAAAACTATAAAATCGATTGTTCAAATATTAAATAAATCTGGATTTAAGACCACATAAATACATGAAAAAGTATAACTCTTTTAGTAATTCATATTCTTGAACTGACAATCTTTTCTCTCAGTGTATGCGCTCTATCGCTGTTTGCCGACGCCGCAACTTTTACCCGCGAATATCCAATGAGCTGTAATTAACTTTATCCAAAAATCTTTGCAGCAGTCGAGTCGAGTTGAGTGGAGTTGAATCGAGTCGAGTAGGATCTTAAACAGGAACTGATTCTGAGTCCGAATCTCAAACGGAGTCAGAGTCGAAATTTGAGGTCCAGACATGCTGCCATTTTCCATGTTGGCGTTTTTATTAAGTTAAGCAGCTGGAATTGTGTAAAGATGCTTTAATTTATTATCGGCGTACGTGGGCGATGATGTGGGCGTGGCAGTCAGTTTGCGTGGTCATTTGGTGCTTGTCGTTTTGGGAGACTCGATGTGCCAAACCAAACACTTAAGCCACTTCTCATTCCCATCCACTCTTTCCTTCTCTCTACGTTCCTTGCTTTCTTTCACTCCTTCTCTCTCTCTCTCTCTCTATCTGCCTCTTTCTCATGGCCTTGCTTGTTTTAATTCAAGACATTTCCTTTACTTGTTTTTCTGGGACTGCTCGTTATCGTTGAAGAGCCAAGAAAAGCTAAACAGTCTGTTATGATGGTTGTTGTTGTTGGTGTGGATGTGTTTGCTACCGCTGATGTTGTTGTTGTTGCTTCCTGATTATTTTTGTAATTGTTGTTTAAGTTGTTGTGGTTACATCAGTCGCATTTGCCTTTATTTACCGTCTAAGCTGCTGTATTCGGGCGTGATTTAATTGAAATCAATTAACGGTAATGAGTGGTCATTAACTTGGCTTACGGGTTTAGCTTCTTAGCTGCTTAGCTGTTGCCACTTTTTTTGAGCCTTGGCAGATCTTAATTTCCACAGAACTGTGTTGGTAATTACACTGCGTGTCCCACCAAAAGTATCAGAAACTTTAATGTGTATTATTAGTCTGAGAGTACTGGCGAAACCACAGATTGAAGATAAACTCACAATTATTGTGTTTTTTATTTATTTATTTATTCAAAAATATTTTGTTGCAAATTTTACATTTCTTTCTTATAGTTAAAAAATACAAATCCTTTGAAATGTCAGAAACTACTTAGTTGTGGCATTAAAATCAAATTTTGATTGCGACCAATATGATCTACTAAAAAAAATCTTGAATACTTGATTTGTTTTGGGCCAAAAGACTATTAAAAAAAAAAAATAATAGGCATAATTTAAGAGCAATTAATTTATAATAAATTTACATTTTGTTATTGCAATCGACTCAGTTTTTGATACTGATCAGGAATACGTAAACTAATAAAAAGATAACACTTTTTTCGAATAAAGAATATATTTTTAAAACATTGTAATTCATATTCTTAATTGTGGCATTATCATTTGCGACTCAGTATTTGATACTGATCAGGAATACACACACAGATAAAAATCATTATCTCAAATAAAGAAACATTTTAAAACTTGTGCTTCTCATGATATTTAATATTTTAGTTTTAAGAACAGTCATCAATTTGGATGATATTTTTATCGGTGTATGCTTAACAGGTTCAGCATACACACATACAAACAAACCTTCATACGTATGAACAATCGCCTGGCACAGAGTATAATTATATGCAAATTGCAAATTGAAGCCAAAGTTAATAAATATATTTCAATTAGCTGCAGCAGCAGAGTTGAGAAGAGAAAATAAGCTCGAAACGAAGTTGGCCAGTAACAGTCGCTAACAATAACAAATTAACTGGGCCCTGCTCCCCCTCTTTCCCCTCTTCTCCCTCATCCCTCCTGCACTTAGTATACCACATCTGACCTCCAACTTTCTAGGAGAAGTAGAAGAGCCCCGGGGTAAAGGCCACATATTAAATGGAGGCATAACATTTTTTCATTTAGAGCAAATAAACTCAACCAAAAGTATTTCTGCAGCAAAAAAGTTCGCTGTATAAATTGGTAGCAGGACATTGGACAGACTCTCGCACTTAAAATCTGCACTGTTAAGGACCTAGCACGAAACAGCCATTGAAAGAGTACTTCGTATACCCTATAGCATATCAGCTAACGAACTTATATTTCATATATATAGTTATATAGTAAATAATCTTATACAGTGCACTTGTAGCAATTGATTCCTAAATGCGAATTTCTTACAGCAAAGTTGCACAATGGATTATTTAAGGTAAGATACACTCTCTATTTTTAGAAAAAAATCAAGGTTTTAAAACCAAAACTTCAATTTGGGTAAAATAAATTGCGTAAGCAATTTATAAAGGAATGTGAATATTATGGAAAAATCATATATGTTTTTCTTAATCTTCTACTTCAATCAATTTTGAGTTCGTAATCAAACAATTGTTGGTACATCAAAAGAAAAAACATTATATTAAATATATTGCACAATAATATTATATTGATTTTGATATTATTGCGTTTAAGTATATCGGTCAGTATATCGATACTGTCAACAACTATCAATAACAATCTTTATCGCTACTGTTTATGTCGATTAAAAATTTAATTTACCCAAAAACAATATTATGTGCGCTATAACTGCTAAGTATCTCATAGTCGGCTACTCCTTCATTTTATTTCTGTGTTTGAGTTTCATTTTTTCATTGCCCACTTTTGTACGCGGTTGGTCGCTTGGGACGATGGAAAGGATTGGAAACAGCTGGAACAGGGAAAACACTTTAGAAAGAAGGGGAAGTGGGCAAGGGAACAGTCGGTCCACTTAGTAAAACGTTACATCTTTTGCTTTGTCGACGTTTGCTAGCTCGTCTTTTAAATTGTTTTGCTGTTTATTGCAAAATTACACAAAAACAATGCACGTTGATGAAGACGGCAATGTTGACGACGACGTCGAAAAGTAAAAGGCAATGCACAAAAACAAAAGCAGAAACAACAACAAAAATAAAAACAAAAACAAAGACAATGGCAAAAAAAACAAAAACAAAAGAGATAACGACCAGACCAAAAGAAACGTTGATATTAGAGCGTGTATGCGTGTTTATGTGAGTGCGCGTCTATGTGTGTATGAGTGTGTGTTTGTATAAGTACAAGTGTATCAGTGCAACTGCACCAGAAACGCCACAAAACACAAACTTTTCAAAATGGGAAAACTTTTTTCTTTAACAACGAGAGGACAACAAGGACACTAACAACAATCCCCGACCCTTCCCTCCGTCGCCTCTGCTCCTGCCCCTTCCTCCTTTACCGCTCCCACCTCGACCTCCCACGCGACCAACTCCAGTAACGAGGCAAGTTGAAAAATCTTTATTGTGTATCAAACCATTTGTATTAATTAGGAACAGCAGCAAAATAATTACAACAGTATAAAAAAAACCGAGAAACAAAATGGAGAAAGCGATGAAAATAGGGAAAATCAAATACTTTGTGCCTTTATTTTGTTTTTATGTTTTAGAAACCTATTTACATTTCCTGCGCCAAAATATATTTAATTTAAAAGTTTGAAGTTTGTAACAAAAAGCAAATGTTGTGGTATGCTAAGTACGTTCTTAATGTATTGTACCTACCAATACTAACTAGTTAGTTTTTTTAACTTAAATGATGTACGTTGCAGTTCTACTTTCAGATTGCAAAGTTCTTGTGGGTGACGTTGACGTCAGAGAGGACCAGCAGTTATGAATGTAAGCTGGTACTGTTTTATTGCCATAGAAGTTCTAACGAGTACTGAGGTCCACTTTAATTTGATCAAAATATCACGACTGAAAGGAGATTAATTTCCAATGTACATTATCATTATATAAACATATATTTTTTTAGCATGATAAGCATTAAATTATAAATTATATATTAAATAAAAGTATTTTCCACTTAAGTAGCATCTCATGATTTTCATTTGGTTAAGCATTCAACACGTAGTTCAAACATTAGTTCATTCATTCAAAACACATTTGGTGTTACCCTTTATAATTTTGTCAAAAATTGTTCAAGTCCAAAAAGGTACCCAAAATATACCCAACTTAATTTGAAATTATAATTTATATTTGTTCCACAAATTGCAATATTCGATACTCAACTATATTATTGGTTTAAACTTAAATATACATAGATTAAATACGGTAAGTGTATCGCATGGACTAGTATTAAGAACAACAATTGAATATACATATGTTTTTTATCATAAATGATCAAGTCTTGTTAAACGTGATGCAAATATTGTAATTTGGGCCATAGAGCGCCAAGTAAAGTACAGAATGGAAAAGTACTCGGCCTTGTATAAATAAACAGCTCTTGAATATTCACAAAGTATTGTTTGTGGTCGAATTGCCAAAAACACAGAAGAGATGCGAGTAAAATATAATGTAAACTTTTAAATGGCATAGCAAAATGGAAACCAAAAAACCAAAAACAGAAACAGAAATAGAAATGTAAATAAAACGGAAAGCAGAAAATAAAACAATCGCAGAGTAAGTATTAAGGGACTAAAATCAAGAGACAGAAAGAGAGGGGGGAAAAGAGAGAGCGAGAGAGAGAGAAAGACAGAGAGAGAAAGAGAGAAAATGGCGCGATAATAAACTTATTTATTGCATAGTTTATGCACACTAGCTTTCCTACTCATATCACTCATACGCAATGGTGTCGCACATTTAACATGCACCCTTGTGTAAAATGCGATATGACTACAAGTGGTGCGAAAAGCAACCAAACATACACTTTATGACAGATATTCGAGCACACACTCACACCCACGTATATATACATATGGGTTTGTAGCTATATATAGATACAGGCAGATACTTCTTGCTGTGCTTATGTTTATACGGTATGTTTGTATCGAAAAGACGAGTGAAGTACGAGTTTCTACAAAAATATAAGTACCTACAAGTATAATGCGATCGTAAAAAGTCTTTTCATTGCGTGCATAAAGTATTAAGCTACTTTGCAGCATCTTTGCATGCATTACCAAGGATAATAAACAAATACATAAATGCACCCAAGCACACACACAAACACACCACAGATCTACTAATATTGACAAACATTCACAGTGAGGCAAGTATAAAATGCCTAATTGATTTTCGAATGTTTTTCAATTAATTCGAATTGTACACTGATAGATATTACAATTTAAAAATACCATCATAATTGTTCTTACGTAGAAATACATTAAAAATAAAAGTATTTACAATTGCAACTAAAGATTTTTTATTAAGAGGTATAAAATGTATCACTTTGCTCATGAGTACAGAGTACAACTTGTTACAAATAAATTTAAAAATATAAATTATTAAATGTGCTAGTCCATGCATCCAGACTAAAATTATCCATAACATGTACATATATGTTCCTTTCATATGTGGAGTAGTAACAACTGTGCACTACTGTGCTATGCAAGAATACAAGCGATAGAAATCATTCAAGTCCCATCGTCCTTTTCGTTCGGCTTGCGAGTATCTTATCCGCGTTCTACACATTAAACGCCGTCTGGGACCAGAGACTAGACTGAAGGCAGAAGAGAGAGAGAGGACAGTAGGGAAGATAGAAAGGCCTTTTAGTTTCTGATGCTCAATGATTATTTTCCATATTTTATGTTAGTCGTATCAATTCCATTCTTGCAGTAAAAAACTTTTACATATTTTAAATTATTCATGTGATAATTCTGTGATTGATTTCTATTATTAATTTTAAGAATTTTAAAAATTATGCTTTATCATTTTATCGAATTTCTCATTTATCATTTAAACGAATTCAGAATATATTTTTATGTTCATGAAAATATTGAAAAAACTGGCATTACTTATGTTTTATATCAACTCCTATATCACCATTTATGATGGGATGTTGTGGAAAAATAAGCATGCTCTAGTAAAAAAATAGCTTTTAAGATTAAATTTAAAGTTTCTTTTATACGTGCTAGGTATTTATTTGTTAATTCTGAGTACAGGGTCTTTCACGGTCAGCTTACTATACTGCAGCGATTTCTATTGGTTTTCCGGTTTGTTAACATGTTCATACGCATTGACAATGTCGTTTACTTGCCAAAAAGGATTAAGTTAAGAAAATACGCGAAATTGGATTTCATAAGTGCCACCCTTTATCCCCCTTCTTTTCCTTTACTCCTCTCTCCTTAACCCCGCATGCTTGGTAACTTGTTGAAGGAAATGAAATTGATATTGAAGCTTGTTTGACCGTTGTCCAAGAGTACGTTTTCAAAATACCCTGTAAAACACACACACACGTAATTATTAGCCAAAACAACTCCACTTTGATCATCCATAAATAATTGTAGCTCTGCAGCTGGAGAAAGGAAACCTTTGCTCTAGCTTTGTCCACATGGTCTAGTCCTCACCTCATCCTCAACCTGTGTCTTTGCACAAATCCCTACAACAAACAACAGCAACAAAATGAAAATAATCAAGTATCTTGTATCTGCTATTCACAGTGGAACAGTGGCGCAACCAAGGGGTGTCAAAGGGCTTACTATTCTACTCGCTAGGAAAATATATAAAGGCAACAAAATTTTTTGTAGCCATAATTTTATTGTTATAATTGACAATATGTTAGATTTTCCTCTTTTTTTATTTCGAACTACGCACCTGTGCTTAGCTGTGTGTGCATCTTTAGGTATTCTTAAGTATTATTAGAAGCATCTGAATTATTGAGCTCTTCCAGGTATGTTAGCTATTGATTCCACAATGTAAGCGAATGGAACGGTTTCGTTTTCAGTCCACTTTCGCAAAACATACAAATATAGATACAAATTCAAACACACACAGGCACAAATGCAGATATATATACAAATACAACTGGCTACTGAGGGAGAGGCAACTGGTCGGTCGGCGACATTTTCGTTTTGGCATTTCGCATGCAATTTGCGGTTCATTGATTCGGAAGTTTTCCCATTTAACTTAAGCCTCTTTAACAATCCTATTGACGCAAATTTCTACTTACCACTGCCGGGGTACTTGCCGTACATGCCATGCCACATGCTGCATGCTGCAGGTGCAGGTGCAGCGCCTCTGGTTGTTTTTGCAAGCACGCGAATCTACACCTTTTCATTTGGAGTCGATTCAGATTCATATACAGGTGCTCTTGTCCACATATGTCATTGATTTTAACCAGTTCAAACTGGTCACGGGACCGGAGACCGCCCAAGCATATGTCATATAACGAATTGATAACAGCGATAATGTAGAATATGTTTTGCATCTCGAGAAGACAATGTGTGATAACTACAACTTTTGATAAATGTAGTAAAATCAAGAAATCTTCAAACAGCTTCAAAAACACACTTACATAAGCTCAATCATATGACCACACATATGCACACAGACACATACATACATAAATACGCATACGTATTTACCATACTATGGGGTCAAATACATGTCCCAATAGCCTTCTGCGCCCGCTTGGCACCCAATACATCCTAAAATAGCACTCAAAGTTAAACGGCTACATAATCTGAACGCCCACTTAAACAGCGAAAACTCATCTAGACCCAACTATAAAATACCCTCTACATCAAGTATCAAAATACATACAGCACGGCTTTTAAAGATAAACAAAGATTAAAGTACGCCATTATTTCTTTTTTTTTTTTGTAATAACTTTAGCTTTTAACCAATTACAAAAACAAGGTTTTTAGATGTTGTTGTAACTCATGCGCACTATTGCACAGTTGATAAAATTATTACAACATATTAAAGTATTATAATTGTATCGAAAATTAGGTTGCTAAATACACTCCTTTTATGCACATAAAGAGTACAGGGTAAACGAAGTTTTAAATTTTTTTTTTTTAAAGCAGGTTGCTTTTGGCAGCGCCAGCTTTAAGCAGAGAAGCATCTATAAAAACAACAACAGTAACAACTGTGCCAGGATATGTCAGAGAATTACCCTAAAGCAGCCAGAGAGAGAGAGAGAGAGAAAGAGAGAGTGAGACACGTACACAAAAGCTGAGCAGACTGAAGCCGTAAACCAAAATGCCGTCCAAAAGACAGGTGCAATGTGCAATCTTTTGGTATTTTGTTGGCTTTGCACATTTGGCGTAATGCCAAAAATACAAAAAAAAAAGGAAAAAAGAAAAGAAAGGAAAAGAAAAGCAAAGCGAAGAGAAGAAAAGCAAGGAAAAGCTGGCAAACCAAAGCAAAACAAGTGCGGCAACAGCAAAGACAAGTACAATGAAAATTCAACACCTGAAAAATGCAAACACTTAAAAGACGCCACGACGCTGACTCCAGCAACAACGTCAAGAGGCAAAGTCAACGAGAGACGCAGACATAGATGCAGGATGCATGATACGGGACGTAAAGCGCAAGGTGAAGGCAATATCGATATGGCAGCATTTCACCCGCTGTTGAAGGTGATGACGAGGAGCGTCGGAGTTGAAACTGGAGAGAGAGTCGGAGACGATGACGGAGTTGGAGAAGAAGTCAGAGGAGTCGGGGACTAAGACAGACTTTGGAGCTAGGAGTTGTCCTGGGCGGCACTACAAAACAGAAGACACAAGGACGTGCATTCATTCAAATCGACTACAACTGGGGAAAGTCGACTCCTTACCTTATTCGGCTCGGTTTGGTTTGGTTCCGTTTCGAGGCAAAACGCATACAAAAGAAATTCATTTTAATGCACAAGCGGCCAAAGCAGGAAACCATTGCCAAGGCGGGTCTTGAGCCTGCTTACTCGGTAGCGGGCTCGGGATTGAGGGTCGTAACCGTAACCGTAGCCGGAGTCGTGGTCGTCGTCTGCGTACGCCTAAATGCGGCAAATGGTTCATTCTCCTCCACTTCATGAATTTAAGCGGGGAAAAGCGCATTGCTGTGAACTATGGACTTGTAAGACTCGAAGGACTCGTAGCATTTCTAGGACTGTTAACTGGGTGAGTTGGAAAACTGTGGGCGGCCAAAAGGCAAGTCAAACCAAGTTGAGTCTATAATTTTTGTTGTGGTTCCTGTCTATTGTCTTTACGCTCTTTTTCCTCACCTTACCCTGACATTTCCCTGCAGTTTGCCTCACTTTTCCACTAGCAAATGCCTTTGTGTGCCCATTTTATATTTTCTTTTCTTTCGTATCGCTCCAATTAGTCGACTGCGTTATTCGCGTAAAATATTTAAAGTACACATTATGTTAGCTATTCTTTTGCAATGCAAATCTGACTACCAGATGTTAATTAAACGACCTGCAAATTCGGCTTATACCCAGACGAAAGCTCGGATAAACCGCCCAAATTCAGTTTTACAATATGCGCACATACTATTACCAAGCTAGCCAACACTAAAAAAGAACACCGCAGTCAAAACTTAAGCCAAAAATTTAGAAATTGGCAATTAGAAAACGTTTAAATATATATAATTACTAGTTTATCCTGATATTAATAAAATAGTTATTCCGAAGATCCGTAATAAAAAAGGATTCTGTACATGGTTTAAGAATATTTAGGATTATCATTTCAATACCTTTGCTATACCCTTGCATAGGGTACATTACTTTTGTCGCAAAGTTTGTAACACATTAAAGGAGAAACGCATATGTCACGAAATATGAATTCGCTATCGATTCCCATCTGCTGACCAAATTTCATCCATTTCGGACTACTATGTCAAATAGCTACCATAGGAAAAATCGGTTGAAAATACTTGGTATGAAAATCTTTTGTGTTTTTTAGTAATTGAAACCAAATTAACGCAATATGCATGACTGTAAAAGTATTTAATCCTCGGCGAGCCAAAAATAAGCGCTTTTTCTTGTTTTAGATAAATTAGTTTTCAATTGAGTTTCAAATCAGGTCATCACTTGTCTTGTGTTTTTTAGTAATTGAAACCAATATAAATGACTGCAAGGCCATTTAATCTTGGGCAAGCCGATGATATCGAAGAATCAAAATATAATATACAATAGTTACAATAATTTAGATATCTTATAATTTTTACTCCATATTTAACTTTTTAAACAAAATTGAAAGCTTAAAAAACAACTGGAAAATTTTTAAGACTTAACTCACTAATGAAGTATTTAAATAATTTAGTTCTATACGACAGTAGTTTACGTGATATTCAAATATTAAGAGTATACAAATATAAAACTTGATCAAGATTGATAATAAGTTAAGGAATATAAATTAAAAGTACGCTCTGCTGAAATTCCTTAATAATTCCATTAACAATATTTTTATAACAAAATAAAAATAGGAATAATAAAAAAGAATTACCATTCCTAGTTCGAACTGTAATTTAAACTACCGAGACCCAAGTGATTTAATCGTCTTTGTGATTTTGCAGATTTGTATTTTCTTTTTTCGAAACAATGTGAGCAATCATAATACAACAATTTATTAAGTGACCCATTCTAAATACTTGTTGGCATACAGATGCATTGAAAGCTTTTTCGGCGTTTTGAGTGAAAGCTCCCGCAAAAGCACTCAAAATCAATGCGCATGTGCCTACACTCAACATTTGTGGGTGGCGCCAATTTGTACTCAATTTTTTTTTTATTAAGTTTTTTTCGGACTGGCTGTCGTGTCGGCTAAATTCTATGTTTATAGTCGTTGATTCTCCAATCTGGCCTCGGCTAAATACGTTTGTCGGGAGTATTCGTCTTACAAAGGAACTAACAAATCAGTACACTTCCGAGGCTCTAATGAATGTGACATAAGAAGATTGGAGGACATTTTATTGACTTTACCAATATTTTATGCATTTGCTTGGTTCCAGAAAACATTTTTTATAACTTATTAATTAAAGTCAACATTACTTGAAAACATATGAGAACTCATCTCGTAATATTTCTCCAAAGTAATGTTCGAGTGGATTATGTTAGATGATATTTGAATTTCTGCGCCAATTGTGGACATCAGCTGTTTAGTAAAGACAGCAACCAATGCGCATGGTTGCCCTTTGATGAAGTGCCGCAGTGTTGGTTAATGTAAAATCGATAATTTCGCAATCGATGCACTTTTTTACATCCCTACACCAAAATAAACAGCACGAAAAATTACAACAAAAACAAAAAGGAAACAAACGGATCGCAAACATCAAGTACAATACAAAGAATACTAATTTTTTTACTTACAAACACAAAAATGGGGAAAAATGGATATACGAAGAAAACGCAACATGTGCACTAACTAAAACGCTGTGAGCGAAACTTTGTGGCGTTTGGCGTTGACGCAAATTATGCAAGTTGTAACAACTGCCGCAAATAACAAACTGTACTTGGTTGTAAATAGTGCTGGGTGTTTGCACAATTTCCCCATTTCAGTTTTTGGCCCACATGACGGCGCCTTCAACTGCTAATTAGTAGCACCAAACCTATCAGCAGTAAGTATTTGGATTCTTAGCCACCACCACAAACATTTCTAGTTGAGAACTTTTTGCATTTGCAGGCAATGAATACGAAACATTCCGAACCATTTTTTATCTCATCGAATTTGTTTGACAACCGGCGCCTTAAGCGACGTGTCTGCAAATGGATGGAACGCCTGCGTGAACGACAGCAAATGTATATGGCACAAATGCGTGCTCCTTACACACACACGCACGGACACACACACTTGCACAGCCTTCAAACACCGGGTTCAAAGACTGAACGTGGCAGGCGACGTTGCCATTTAATGCTATCTCGTCGTCATGTGGCGGCCACACTTCCTGCTGATATAACCATCGATCTGCTTTCCGACGAGGATGGCGAGGAGTCCCAGCCAGTAGCTTCTGCATCCACATCCACACCGAAATCCTTGCAAGTGTCGTCGGTGCCGAATATTACTCTGGTACCGATTGAACTGGCGCCGGCGCACAGTTCTACCATGCTGCTGATGCCCATGAGCAGGGATAGCAAGAGACTGACCAGTCCAGGCAAGCGTTATGATAATGTCAGTTCCACGACACGGCACACGCTCACGGAAAGCATTGTGCTCACCAGCGACGACGAAACGGACGACTTCCGGAGCAGACAACACCAGCACACGATGCGGTCACCACCGCCGCTGGCTCCACTTACGTTTTCCGCTGCTGTCGAGGAAGTGACGGTGTCCCTAGTGCCTCGTAGCTCCACGACTGCTAATTGTCAAGCGCGGCAGCGTTGCTGGCGACCAAAAGACATTTTCACATCGCAAATGTCATCAATGTTTCCCAACAGAAGCTGCAGCAGCACACCGACGACAAGCAACTACGAGGGTTATTTGCAGGTGGATGTGGCCAACGATGTGACTGCCACGTTACCGGATGAGACCACCGTGCACACAGTTATTGCAAATCGCATCTATGAGCTATCGCTGAGCAAGCTGCGGGAGGGACTTGCCTCCAGCGGCGTGCCAGAGTATGTGCACGACATGATGCCGGAGCAGCTGCAGAAGCTATCACCAGCGATGCGCGCCAAGGTGGCGCCCATGGTGGTACCATCGCCACCAGCACCCATTTCGCTGAAGCTTTCTAGCGACCTTAGCATATCCTTGATCTCAGATGACGACGACTGTGAAAGTGCCAATAATGGTAGTGGTGGTGTTGGAGTTGGTAGTAGTACCAGTGGTGCTACCTGCGACTTATTACATCCTGTGGTCGCGGCCGAAGCACACGCTGCCGCCAAGCTGCTGAAGCAACAGCAGCCACAGCTTTCTGTGGTACAGCACCTACAGTATCCGGGACATGGTACACCTGTGGCCCTCCCAGTAATGGCATTAGCGAGAACCGAGCGAGCACCCACCTTGGTGCCGTCTACTAGACGCCGGAAACTAGGTTAAAGTTCATGGAACGATACATAATCATTTCCTTCCCACTCTCTACCCCCTGATGTGGTCTAGACTTTAGTGCAAATATATACAAAGTAATTAAATTTGTAATTATTCTGCTGTATTTCGGTTTGAATTTCCCCATTACCATCATCCTATCTCTTTTCTTCCTGTGCACACAGATCCATCTCGCGTGTGTGCAGATTTCAATATCCCTCTTTGTCTCTCTTATACCTATAAGTCTATCTTTAATCTAAATGCGTAACGTACAAAATCTATGAATATGAGAAATAAACAAATCAACTAAAAAAAGATAGATTATATATATATATATATATTTTAGAAAGCAAGCAACAAAATTATGCATAACATTAGTGTAATAAACGTAAATATAAAATTGTCTGAAGAGAAAAACAACAACAAATTACACAAATGTTTTTTAAACGAACCAACCATCAATGTACATATAATCATACACACATACTTACATAGTATGTAATACACACCAATCGAAATTAATTACACATTTTTATCTATTTAGCGATGAAAAGAGCAAAACCAACATAATTTTTTTTTTAATTAAATGAATACTGTATTCACTGTCGCTCTGAAATCTCGATTGTGATTTGGGTAAAGAAATACTTAAAAAACAAAAAAAAAAAACAATTTTGTATATGGTAAGCAAATGAGCCCAATAATTGTAAATTATCTAGATATTTCTGTTATGTTTTTTATTTGGCATTAGTTACTTTTAAAATAATAGAAATTATATGGAATGAGGTATTGATCCTAATAATAGTATATTTTTTTTTTTTTTTGCATCATAAGTTTGAAATATTTAGAACTTAAAAATTTATCTTCGAACTTTTTTTTACTTTAATAAACAACCTATTTTCTCTGTCTCAACTTTTCAGAAGCTAAGTTCAGTTAATATCGGCCCTAAACTCAGGTAAAATTTGAATAAACATTAAAAAAAAATTTTTTAAAACATTGAAATTAAGGTTAAGATTTACAATTTTTTTTCATGTTTTTGTCACCTTATTAATATATTTTTTAACAAGAAAATGTCATATTCAAAAACTAGGACTTAAAAATTCGATCTAATCAAGCAAGTTTTATTTTCGAAATATTATTGAATTTCACAAATATTAAGTTATTTCAGTAATTATTCAACTCAGAACTTAGATTGTCTTATAAAATTTGAGAATTCACAGAAGTCTTATTATTTACATTCAAATATTAAATGACTATCGATTAAACATATTTAACGTAAAACAGATCTTATATCCGTTAATCTCTGCTAGAATTTATTTACAAACAGTCAGTCAGAAATAAATGATTTTAAAACTTAAATATGTAACACAAACTTATGTTAAATATTAAAAACAAAAATTATTAGTTGAACTTCAGTTTGGGTCAAATAAGCAGCTCTGTCCTCGTGCGATTGTCCACGCATGCGCTTTCCCCCAAAAAGTATCCCCGTATACCTTTTAGGGCGGAAACGCTTTCTGATATACAAGAAATAATTTTGCTGTTGAGTGTCGAGTGTTAAAACGTATTGAACGGAGTTTAAACGCGGTCAATTACCACGGCTAAAAGAGCCCTGTGCGCTATGAGTTAAGACAGCGTTAAATCTTAATACCATACAAGAACTATATACAAATGTACTATTTAGTTTCATCAAGTGCATATATTCGGAGAAAAGCACCCAGTGAGAAACAATAAACAGCAAACCGGTCATGGTAGTCCCACAAAATGTACATATAAAATTATATTCATATTCATATATCCACATCCATACCTACAGTTATACATAAGTATGTAGGACTCGGCTGCCCAACACATCATTCAGGTGTATAGAGATTAAATCTTTTTTGATAATCTTCAATCCCTTACCGAAATCAGCGCATAAATTTGCATTGCAGTGTAAGTGTAACGGTATGTACACATGCATGTCTACACACATACTTACATAGATTTTTTAACTTTTATTGACACCCACATTGTTGATACATGCAGTGGCTTATAACAAACATGATTTGTGCAGAAGAAAGTGAGCAGAACTTCCAATTTAAATCGGAATATTCATATATACATAGCTTAAAATATATGTACATTAGATCTTTTTGCTCATAAAACAAATTTTCCATATGTATGTACATATGCATATATGTATGCAGATATATACTTGCTTAAAGTTTCATATAATTACACATACACATGTATATTCAGATGTATGTGTACGTATGTATAAACGGTCCGAAGTAACAAGAAGGAAGGTTCGTGCTTTTTCGGCGGTTATCCAAAACATCGATAAAGACATTTCTCACCACACCCATAAAAAATACTACATAAAAGTGCATACCTTTACATGCAACATACACATGTACGTGTATGTAGTACTTAAACACATACTTGTTAGAAAAAACATTTGCAAACACATGCAAATGTATGTCATATGTGTAAATACAAAAAACAGTCACACATACGCATGTATGTATGCATGTGTGTTCATGTATACATACGTGTTTATCCAAATATTTTTACCGGCACCAAATGTAAACAAGGCTAAACAGTTGTCGCTAATATCGAAATATGTATGTGTGTGTGACCATACATACAAACATATAAAAATGTATGTATCTATACACTAGTAGTATGCATAAATGATAAATCCTTCAAAGACCAAAGATTATTTTATATACGAAAAGAAGTATGTACGTGCATTCCAGAACCATGAATATATAATGATGTACTATGAGTTTACTTTAGTAAAACAACTCTGTAGCAGCTATAAAATAGAGCACAACATATTATATGAATATATTTATATATGTATGTATATACAAAATATATACGTACATATGCATAAGTAAATACATATACATATTAAACACATTAACCCATTAATAATAAATACTAGTAAATAGTATAAAATGTTTTAATTCAAACCTTTTCGCAGACCGCAAATCATTTCTAATCAAAGGAGAGTAAGAGAGGAAACAAAAAATACAATTGATTAACTGCACTGTATTTGTAAAATTTAATTCAAAAAAATGTTGATTCGTTGGAAGAGCAAAGATAAAAGTGCGTCAACAAATCAGAGCAGCGGTGGCAGCAGCAGTTCGTCGTCAAAAAAGAAGCGTAAAGGACGAGAAGGAGGTAAACAAATAAAAAAAAGTAATACAATCTTATTATATTATCAGTTATATATTTAGTTGGAGTTATTTAATGTATCTCGTTGCAAGACATACAGTATGTGCAGAGGAGTGTGATCTATCGATAGTATCAATATCGATGGTTCTGTTTATCGTCAATCACTACTAACGGCGATTATACCATTTCAGAGGAAGACTGGCAAAATGAAAACAAACCTGGTCGCCTGCCGCCCAACGAGCAAAGTATGCAGTTGATAAACTTACATATGTATAAAAATTGAGTTAATTTGTTTTAATTTTGTTTGTGGTTTTGTTTTGCTTTTGACTCTGTTTCTGATATTGTTTTTGTTTTAAAAAGGTGGAGACGAACGCAGGCGTGCAATGCGACGCGATGATCCACGACGGCACACGCTCGGCGGTGATATTCTGGTCTATGGGAATTCTCAGCATCCGCACGCACATCAAATGACGCAGCAACAACGCGCCATGGATCTTGAAGTAAGTGAAATTAAATCAGTGGTGCCCACCAGATTGTCTTTGAGCAAAGAAACAAAACTTGTGTTGCTTAACTGCTTTACACTGAAAAGAGTGAAATAGACAAACATCGGAACTGTCGAACTGTAGTGTCTGCAGAGATGCCGACAGAACTCTCACCGACCTATTCCTTGCGAGTGTCAAGTCGGCACAAATGCCGGAAGGATTCTTAGCATAGGCCTTGCATGGGCATCACTAACTATAAAATTGTGCATTGAACAGTTCTTAATTTTGTGTTGTTTGCTTGCAGATGAGCACGCGAGCGCAAAAGAACAAGAAGAATCAACCTATGCGCGGGTATGCACCCGTTAATCAGGGCCCACTATTCGACGATGATCCGGGTATTATGTCAGAGGTAGAGACGGCCAGCACGGGCTTTCGACGCGGTGGCAAACAGCGCTCCTCGCTGCCCGTGGTGCGCACGCCTTCAAAAACCTTGGAACGGCCCTTGGGTCTGGTGTTTCTGCAATACCGTTCGGAAACAAAGCGAGCACTTCTACCCAATGAGATAACCTCAATAGACACAGTGCGAGCACTGTTCGTGCGCTCGTTCCCGCGCCAGTTGACTATGTCGTACTTGGAGGGACCGAACGTTAAGATCTATATACATGATGCCAGCAAGGATATGTTCTATGAGCTGGAGGATGTGCGATCACATTTGCGAGAGATACGTGATCGCTCGGTGTTGCGTCTCTTTGAATCTACTGAGGTTGCGGCTCCACCCCAGATACTGCCAGGCGGTCCTGGCATCCCGCAGCCCCTGCCCCAAGCACCATCCAACTGGGATCAGGATCAGAGCTATTTCAGCGAGCCAGAGTTTGACTCGGACTTTAAGCATCAACACATTCACAAATCCAAGGTAAGCGTTATTCTTTCATTTATTTATTTATTTTTATCTAAGTATGTACATTTATGCATATGTATAAGTACGAGTCTTAACAACTACACTTATGTATACTCGTATATACCCATATAATCAAGTACAGTAAAAAAAAAAATGTATAGTTATGCAGCTAGTCCAGTAATTGTTTCGACAAAATTATGTATATTTTTATTAATTGTTTTCAAGATTTGATAAGCTGGAAGTGTTTTCTAAAAGTTTCTATGTTTCCCAAAAACCATAAAGCATTAAATCATTTGGGGACTGAGCTAAAACAATGGTTATTTAGCTAAAGAAATCGTGAGGCTTTGTAATTCAGTCAAAAAGATTGCTTGACTAGCTGCAGTATATACAGATACATATACATATACATATATAAATATATATGCATTTATATATACATTAAGCGTGATTTGCACCACCCTGTTCGTCCAAGATATATGCAACTGTGGGGAGCTAAAAGTTTCCGCAATTACCCACACTGAGTCCCTTGAGGGTGTTGTTCATTTGCTCCCTGATATCCTTCCAGGCGAACACAATCGCACCCTGAAACGGCTCTGGATCGCAGCTACTGCATATGGCCATAACAGCTTTGACTTCCTCCTCGGCTGGTTCGCGATCATGTGAACTTATTTCCTCTTCGAGGGTCATTCTCAGCGTCAGATCTTGCTTGAACTGTTGGCCTCCAAAGTCAGCTAAACCATTATACTTACTATAGATCTGGCTATTATCGCTGACCTCGAGACCGTCATCAACGAGAGATCCATCATCTAGTAGAACAATACCGCGTTTATGCAACTTTTTGTCGTCATTCATGGATTTCCGTTCAATAGGCTCCTTAACATTTGCATTTATGTTTGAATTGCGTTTAAATTGCAAATGGGTCTCTGTTTCATCAATGAACTGTACATTAGCGGAGTTGCTCAGCATGTGGAAGCGTCCAGCATCACTTGATGGCTGTGATACTGCGACTGGTCGACTCTGATGTATGGGCGATAGATTTAGTAGCTGCTGAGCCACTAATCTGGAGCCACTATTAATTTGACCATTGACGAAATTAGTGTTAACCGTAATGGCCGATTGTCCCTGCTGCTGAACGCTGCCAGACGGCATCTGGGTAGCCATCGAGTTGGCCAAATTGATGCGAACTCTTGTCGGTATTTGACCACTTGCGAGCAACATGTGCATCGGTTGCGGTCGATTAATCTGATGTATAAAATATGATTAGGCCATCAATCTTAAATTAAACTTTTTTTTATGTAGAAACCATATTATACAACTCTGCCTATTAAAACTACCGCCAATTTCTCTGCATTTAATTTTTATTTTCAATTTTTATTATATATAATATAACTTTTTCTAATAAAAATTGAAAATAAACTTTTATAATGAGACTTTAAAATTTCCCCCGCAGCTTTGATTATAATAGTTTTTTTTTTTTTTTTTTTTTTTTTTTTTTTTTTTTTAAAGAACCTAAGCGAAAATCCTTAAGAAAATGGTCCAAACTTTGCATTTAGCGGTTAACTTGATTTAAAACATATTGACGGCGTTCTCGTTACCTTTAGTAGTGATATGATAATTTGGAGCTTAAAAGATATAACTAGGAAAAAAAGGTTTTATAAACACTAAAAACAAAACTTTGGTCTTGCATTTGTCTCCCTTTCTCAAAAGCAAATCTCTCTTATTGAGCGTCGAAATAATGAGATTTATATTGTGTTACAATATTCTCAAGAAGCCCATTAGCACAAAGTGATTTCAAACAGATTTATCTGCATTGATTTTTCAACTTGAATGAATAAGTCATAATTTGTTAAATAGAAGGGATTCTACTAAATTTATATATACGTAAAGGGGTCTGGGTATTAAAGTTTTATCGGATATCAGTATTAAATATGTCTTTTTTAATGTAAACTCACCATTGGTGGAGTACGCGCTGTGGTAGACACCTCCTGTCCCTCGTGATCGAAGTGATGAACGTGGTGGTGCTTGTGATCTCGATGTGCCTTTCCCGCGCTCAAAGCCACGCGATAAATTTGCACGAGGGTCACCTCGAAGTGGAGGCCGTGGCTTACTTCGCCAGTTATTGAGCTTCCACCTGAACGCAATTTTCCTTTAGCCGGTATTTTATGGCCCACTAACTGAAAAGGTAATACAAACACACGCACACACCGTTAATTAGTATCGATTTCGAAATGTTCCGAAACTTTATTGATATAATGAGAAGCTTGCGTTGTACAATGACTTCCATAATGCGAATTATCTTTGTACACCTAAGTCAGTAGATTTGATTAAGGATGTTCGTATGCACTTTTTGCCCCATTAATTGTGATGAAATGATACTTCATATCTCCTGTGTGATGGCATAACGTATCCAACCGACACGACCGATTTAATACCGCAGTTTTCTTAAGTTTTTTTTTCCCTGAACCAGTTTCTAACTGTTGCCGCCGTTTTATTTATTGAGAGAAAAGACAGAGGTCTACTGGGTTTGCCAGAAAATATGTACTTGACAGGCATAAAGTGGGGTAGCCGAATAGCATCAGTCCAGTTGATTTAGCTATATTTGACTGGAACTAAAACATTTTAATAGCTAGATCCACCAAATTCGAAATCAAAGCCTATACTGTTTAAAATTTGATCCACACCTCCTACCGTAAATTGAAATCTACTAAAGAAATCTCCACCAAATTCACAACAGCACTTTATGTAACTTATGCACTTATGTCTTGACTAATTTTGATACGAATTGACACATATATCATAAAGCTGCAATAGCTTATTGGCCTAAAATCAATGATTGGTATGAAAAACTAGTGCTTGCGAACGGAACGAGTACGCGGTCTTTCACAGTCGGCTCACTTGACTCGAGTTTTTCCAACTAGCAATTTTTCTAGTTTAGTTTTTCGAGTTGTCGTTAAGAGGTTGCTGTTTCCGCTGCTCAAGAGTTTAGAGTCAAACGCAAAGCGCGTAATTAGACACTACCGCTTGTTACATCTTGGCCAAGTTACGAGCACTCACTGAATTGTGGAAGCCACGCCCAATACGTTCAGCCTTAAGCCAGACTTGCCACTCGCCGGTCTTTCCATTCCATGAGCTGCACATGTGATGCCATTGCCGCATTTTCAGTGGATAGTTCAATCTATGGTGACAGAACAGGCCGAATTCGAAATCGAAACATGAAATATCATCAAGTTTTTGTATAAAATGGTACGGTTTGTAACTGCTCAATTGGGTTCCAATTTAACTCACCTGTACATTTGCTGACCTTTTATGGCCATCGATAGGAAACTGGAATTTTGCGCATTTGCGACCCAGATTTGTATCTCACGTTGTTCCTTTTCAGCTGTGGAAGTTAGATAGTTCAAGTTAATTTCACAAAAAGAAAAAATAATGTCTCGTAGCTATTATGAAATCAGAGCAAATTGCGTGATGATTTATTGCACAAACTATTTGCACATTTGATCAGCCAACGGATTGGCATAATGCAGCTATTTACTAACTTATATACTTACTGGATTGATTAACTAACTATTTGAGCAATCATTAATCAGCGTTTTCACAATACTGTTAGCAAATTATATCTTTAAACAAAGCTACATTTAATAAAGGATGACAGCATGTTTTTTAATTTGTTTTTAGCAAGGAAATAAAAAAGATGATTTTGCAGAATCTGATTTATTAAGGTATCTAAGAAGCTACGTCATAGCTATGTTTAATTTTAACCAGATTGATACAATATGTATCCGTTAAAATGTTGCCTATGTGTTCTGGTCGTAACAAAAATTACAAAATTTATTTCCGTTCTTATTGCTATGTAGTTTAATTTAATTAAAAATTAAAGTTAACTATTAATATAAAAAGAAAGTTTGTCTGGAAATACAGAAGTTTAGAAATTAATACAACATCCGTTGCAAGGATTAGGAACCAAATCAATAAAAATTTAAGTCAAAACTATTACGAAAGATTTCTGATTAATTGGGAGGAAATATATTAAGATATAATGATATTTAAACTGAAGTTTCGTGTCCAATTTATGAAATCAAATTTTTAATATTAGAATGTATATTTTTAAGTTTACCTAAATCAAATATTCCACACATAACTTGAAAAAATTTGTGTTATCGAACTCATGACACCTTTTCAGTTTGATTTCAGTCAAAAATGTTAAAAGAAATATAAAAACTATATCATTTGAGCTCCTTGTCTTAATCAGGACTATGAGACTAGTAATAATCAAAATTTCCATTAAGTTGGTTATTTCGAATGTTGTCAAAACGTGAGCAATTGTTATTCCTGTACAACTGTTCAATTGAGCACATTTTTTCTTAACTCACTGTCAAGGCGTTGCCTTGGGTCACACGGCAGCATCTGGATGTCTGTCTGTCTGTCAGGTTCCGGAAGCTTGATACGCAGCTGGAGTTGCATATTTAAAATAATCTCAAATACTAAAAATAACAAAGCCTCGCAACAGCCGCAGCAGCAGAAACAAAAGTAGCAGCAGCTTACTGCAAACAGGTAAATTTAGCGCTTATGTAATGTTATGGTCACAATCGCCGATGTCTCGTTGTGGGCTAGTTGAAAATTGTGAAGATGAAAGACGAGAGTCTAGAGTGGTGAGACGAGGCGGGCGACGAAGAAATATGTATATGAAAGTAGTATCTAAAAAGTTACTTAGTATAATACATAATTGAGCGTGTGCTCATTGTGGGCCATAACGGTCAAAGTTAACCGTTTCTTTTATTTCTGTTTCTCTTGTGTTGAACTTTATTATACAAAGTCATCTGTCAATTTGAAATTCAACAAGATTTCCAAGCATCCATCGCTTGCATCAGGAAGTTGGCTTCCTTTCACTTTTTTCTCATGAATACCCTATAAAAAAGAGTGTGTCCCACAAATATATCTACAGATCTTGCCGGGTAGGTATCTTATTATAACAATTGATGTCTGCTTACATACAAAAAACTAACTAAAAAAACTATCGATCCGACTGTATAAGACCCCGTACTCATAGTAGTGAGCATTTTTCCATACAAATCACCAATCTTCGACCGACTAGTCCTATTGGGGCTATAGGCTATAGTAGTCCGATCCGGACCAAACTGGCCAAACATCCTCACTAACCTGCAAACGATATAGTCGACGTCAACCAAATTTGGTCAGTATATATATAAAATTATAGTATATACATAGGGTTTTTCAAACTTGGTCTCATATGAAAAAAACCACCTGGATAAATTCGAAAGGTTTTTTTTATGAACTGACCTACAGGCGATCTACTCGATTTCAACGAAATTTGGTCAGCATATATATATATATAATCAATGTATATACATTGGGTTGTTCAAACCTGATCAGAATGTCAAATACTAAATCATTTTTGAGATTTGTTAGGATACTTATACAGGAAACAATCTAGAATTCAATGGTGGGATGTCAGAAGTGGTGTTATAACTAATTTTAGTACGGATCTTACGTGTTTAATAACTATCAATTTTTCTATTCTAAAATTGCGGTTTGATCAATTCAACTTTTAAGACATCATGAATATTTTTGGTTTTTGTGACAACTAAGCTATGTTATTATGTGGGTACATTACTCTTTAACAAAGTTTTGTACGTTTTACAGTTGCAAATTTAAATTTACCATATCTTTTTTTTTCTGCCTAATTTCTTTACAATAATAAATCTTTAATATTCTGGGTTAAAGCTTAAAGTTTTTAAGAACGAATTTGCAAACCAAGGGTTAGATGAGAGTTTAAATATTTAAATTCAAATATTATATCCTGATTAAATATTCCTGATTAAAATGTTCCTTTTTTTAAGTTCAGGGACTGAAAAGGTCAATGGCCCATTGTGTTGACTGAGAAAGTTGTCAAGAAGAGACTACCCACTTTTTCCCTCTCAATATTATTTCACAGACAGTTTTCACACTCACCTTCATAGGTTAACATTACATGATCTCCGCTGTGATTTGTAAAACGCATCCAGAAACATAATGTAAACTGATCGAGCTCAGGCAGCTCGTTGTTGTAAGCAACGACACCATCTTGATTGAAGGCAAACTTTTTAACACTGCAGTGATCGGAGGGTGAGGGCAAGGAGGCGTGGTAAAGGCGAGTGCGGGGAATGCTTAGAGTTGAGTCTTTAATAACATCATCTTTTAAAATATACGACTCGTAATGATTCTCCTGATCATCACTCAAAATGATTGGATGTGAAATTGAAGCCGTTTCATCACCATTTACAGCATTTACCGCTGAATGTGTCAGCACCAAATTATCATCATCACTATCATGATGATCATGATCATCGACAACAACGTCCTTATCACTGCCAAATTGGGAATAGCTGGTAGCTAGCTCGTGACTGCTACTCGCCTCTCCGGGATGCGATTGCTTGAGGCTATATGAGGTAATCGGAGCAATTGGTTTCCAGGCCCAGGATGTCTGATTGCTGATGAGGAGCACAAGGAGCGCGATCCGCAGAAATATTGATCCACTGCATTGGCAATACGAGGACGCCCGCTTATCCATGCCGAAAAATCAATTGCAATAGAAATGACTACAAGGTATTCAATTCGATTTAAATCAAAGCGATTTTACGTCCGTTTGCGACGAGGTCTCGCACTTTACTATTCGTCTACGCATGCGCCACAACCGACTTTAGCGAAGCCAAAAAGAAAAACAAAATAATAAAAATCATAAAAAAAGACGAAAGAAAAGTATAGTCGACCTCACCCAACCGTAGTAGACCCTGTGCAACGCCTGAGAGCTACTCATAATTCAGTAACTTTTAAGATGACTTCAAAAATGATTGATGTAAGTTCTGGGGGAAAAACAATTATTTTTTGGGCATAATTTTTTTTTATAATGAGGCTACAATAAACAGTATTTATATTGAATAAATATTATTACTTAAGTAATCGAAATAATGAATTTGAAAATACATATTTAAAAAAACCAGTATGGTCATAAAATTAATATTGTGAATGGATCAAAACCCGAGATCTTAAGAGTAAAAGCTAGTACACTTACACAAACATATATATAATTGCTATATACCTGTAATATTGTGTTGTTGTTTTTAATTATGTGTTGACATTTTAGAGTGCAGGTATATTCGTGACAACAAGCTGAAACTATCATGGGTTTGGATATGAAGTTTCATATATTGGGGCATGCTATAAAGATAAGAAAATCTTTTCGCTCATATCGATGTATACACGTACATGAGTATATCGACTACATATGATATAGTTTATATATGTTATGGGTTTGGAAATGTCTACTTACGCCAGTTGCATACACTTAACAAACGTAACGAACCCTCATACAGAGTATAAAAACAATGAAGAAAAAAGCTCTACAACCGCAAACACCGATCACACAGTTCGTAGTAACAGTTAAATGTTGCCTCGATCGTTGGACAAGTACGTCTTGCTCGGTCTCAGTTGTAACAAATTGTAAAATTGTATTGAAATTGAAACTGGTTGAGTTTTCTTTTCGTAGCTGTTTCTCTTGTTGTTTGTGTTGTAAAGCTGAGTTTTGTTTTTGTTTTTAGACTCTGTAATCACAAAAAGTAAAAGGGTGTATTTTGTACATGTCAGAAAAAAATGACATCTCAGTACCATTCTTTTTATGTATTCTTGATAACAATTGTGTCAATATGGTAGCAAAATTTGAACGAGGGGCTTTCTTTTAAATCACGATTTTGTTTTCTTCCGACCGTTATAAATAAATTTTAATCATTGAAATTTTTGTCTTAGGCATAAATTTATTTCCAACTGTGTTTGTTTAAAAATTCTGTGCTTTTATTAAGCACAACTTTCGAATATCCTGAAATGCTCCAGGCCCAGAATCCCAAATTTTTTTATGTTATTGTATGTGATTTCTCCAGGGTGTTTTGCCGTCGGCTCCCGTAACTAGAGCCAATGCTATTAGTTAAATTTGAATTTGGCGTGTAAACCATTTGCACTACAGCAAAATGTGCGCATATGCATATAAGTGTAAATGATGAATGTATGTATAGTATCACAACATTGTCACCGGTAAAATACTTACAATGATGTAGTTTCCTCATTTCCTGCCATATAAAGGTCAGTTGAACAGAAATATGGCACTTCCAGTTAAAATAATAACGTTGACCCCTGACTTTCCAGAACAACTTTTTTACTTTCTTAGAAAGACGCTAGATTATTTTTGTAAATAGCTGATGATATGTTAAAGTCATTTGGGGTTAAAAAAAACATAAGAATAAATGCTACAACTGTGTTTGTTTAAAAATTCTGTGCTTTTATTAAGCACAACTTTCGAATATCCTGAAATGCTCCAGGCCCAGAATCCCAAATTTTTTTATGTTATTGTATGTGATTTCTCCAGGGTGTTTTGCCGTCGGCTCCCGTAACTAGAGCCAATGCTATTAGTTGAATTTGAATTTGGCGTGTAAACCATTTGCACTACAGCAAAATGTGCGCATATGCATATAAGTGTAAATGATGAATGTATGTATAGTATCACAACATTGTCACCGGTAAAATACTTACAATGATGTAGTTTCCTCATTTCCTGCCATATAAAGGTCAGTTGAACAGAAATATGGCACTTCCAGTTAAAATAATAACGTTGACCCCTGACTTTCCAGAACAACTTTTTTACTTTCTTAGAAAGACGCTAGATTATTTTTGTAAATAGCTGATGATATGTTAAAGTCATTTGGGGTTAAAAAAACATAAGAATAAATGCTACATATTTTAAAATTTTATTAATTTGGATAAAGCATGGATTGTTGTGATGAACATAAAATCTCCGAAAAGTGAAAGTTTGTTTATAAAAAAAAAAAAGAGAAAAAAACAATGACAGCTCTTGGACAATCGCAAGAGGCGTCAATAATTGGCAAAGAGGTTAATTAACTGGGTGTGTTTTTGGTTACAACATACAGTACTTCATTAATTACCTATCTATGGGCATTTTTTTTTGGCCCTGGCCATGGAATTTCCGCCAGCAGTCGTGCATAACTAACTGTGACAATTAACGCGAATATAAATCACTTGAATTTAAATTGAAGTGAAACCTATCAACTATTCGCCAGATAATTGAAAGCTAATATAAGTTGATCATAAATGGATACACATATTTTTGAAATATTAGTACTTACATTTTGACTTTAAATCAATAATTCACAAGCCTGTTAATTCAAATTATACATTGGTTTTAATTTCGCAAAAATTTGTCTTTATTTATGATGTTGCTTTAATTTCATCATTTTAAAATTTTAATATATATATAAATATATATATATATATATATATATATATCATATATAAAAAATTATATGATGCATGATAACACAAACTTAAAAATAGTTTTCCAACCTTTCCTTGCAGATTGGTAAGCAACCAGCTCCATATTATGTTGGATCATCTCAGACGCTGCCACGTGGAATGTATGCCTCAGATCGTAATAAAGTCTCAATGGGTGCGTAATTAACAAATTTGAACTTCCATTTACCGATTACTTTTTATTTAGCTACTTAAATTTCACTTTTGTTAATTTTTTTTTTTCGAAGTAACAATGTCTTAATGTGTTTAAATCATTTGACGATCGGCAAAATGTTATCCTTTAGTTTAAAAAACTTTGTGTTTTTTTAAATATATCAACTTATATCAGAATTCCAGAATACCACTTTCAGAATATATTTAGTTTCATAAATTTTTTTTATCTAAATCTATCTTTTAAATCCATATTTTCGCAAATAAATTTTTTGGTTAAAAAAAAACATCTTGAATGGGTATAAAATCTTTGGCGTGCCAAAGATTAATGTTCTAGTTTTGTTTTTAATTTGCTGGCAAATTAATACAAGTTACATTTTTACCCAATAATATAATGTACCTTAAAAAGTATGTTATGTACATATATGTATATCAACTGTTTTAAAATCCATGCATAAATAAATTATGTATAATTAAAATTAAAAACCACCAAAATAAAAATGATATAAAAGGAGCGCCTGTGAAACCATTCAGATCGCTTTATCGAAGGGGTAGCATGGAGCCCCTATTTCCCTATTCTTCGGATCAGTTATACAGTATTCCAGGTACACGAATATATATCTTTCAATATTTATGATTAGATCATATGTAAACTTGTACAATATATCAGTTTATGTACAAAACATTGGTAGCGCTGTTTTATGGGTTTGCAAATTGAGCGTGGAAACGAATGAGAAATTCAATATTATTCAAATTGAAAAATTCTTAGAATTACTTAAGTCTTTGGTTAATTGGAATTAATCTAACAAATTCGTTTCCTATATAGGCCAATAAATAATAGTATTTAGCAATTAGTAAACATTATTAAAATTTCCCTTTCAGACGGATATACGAGCTCTCCAGAAAGGAGTTCACGAGGAAACTACGAAGAGCCCTACTACAGTCAGTATGGAACACGTGGAACTGTCGTCGCGCCTATCATTGACGAGGAACAAAGGCAAATTATTATATATTATTGATGTTAATTAATTGTTTTGCTTCTATCGGAAAGTAATACATGTATTTTTTGTTTGTCAAGACAATTACTGTGCAAAATTTATGTAATTTTCAGAGTTCTTTCTTATGTTAATTCTAAATCTTTTATTATATTTAGTGATGCGGGCCTTGCGGAAGATCAGTACTCATTGTATGGCATGAAAGTGGGGCCCAATCGTCTGCCGCATCGTGGTAATCAGATTTATGACCCAACCAGGTAAGCGTAGCCCAATCTTTGACCGCGAATGGACTTCATATACGTCGCATAGTCGGCCATTAGTAGAAGATTTGGAATGTTTTGAGATTCAAGGCTTCGTTTGCTTCGTCTGTAAATTTTAATGCGTTTCACATTGCCATTTGTTGAGGTTGTCGTGGCTGTGGCCACAGGATGGAAATAAGTTGTGCCCTTGCTCTTAATAGCCTGAACGATCAGACAAAGCAAATAACCACCGAACGATAGAAAAGCCAAGGCAGTAATGCTAATTTGGAACAAGGTCTGCAGCTTGGACGGTTTCTCCTCGATCCAGGAGGATGCATGATCACTGGAGTGCCAAGACTGTGAAAAACCGCTCTCCGACATTCCGCGATCCCCGCTGAAAATCAAATAACATGAGTGTCTAATCAATTATGATACATGATTCAGGGCCGATTTTTCAATGTCTTGATAAAATGACTCAACTATTATTTATATGAAACAACATGTTTGCAAAATTGCCTTATAATCAAAAAGGTTGTACTATGTAGAAAACAGATTTTTTCTGTTTTAGATCATTAATTAAATAAAAAATTAAATAATCTGCTTATAAAGCATGCCTCTGCATAATTCACATTTATTTCCAACTATCCGAATTATTTGATAACACTTATTGGTCACATTACACAAAATCGTCCCTAAAAGTCTGTTTATCTTATTTGTTTGTAGCGTTCATAAAGACATTGTAAAATCCGCCCTAACTGAATAGATCTGCATACCGATCAGCAGCCATTAGGGCCATGCGTTGAGGGGCATCTTGTGAGTCGAAACATTTAATTGAATCGTTCTCATTGTCGCTGAAACTCTCTGAGTTATCCATCATTTGTATTGATTTCTTTAGAATTAACAGATCTTGCAGTTGAAAATTTGATAAACAGTTTGCAAAACGCTGCGGCGAACTAGTAACTGTTTTATTTTGGTTTTGTTTTAAGAATTCCATTTTTTAGTAAAGTGTACAAATTTTAGAATAATTTAGTACCCACCGCTACAATATGACATGGCTCTTAAGTGGAAGGTAGACTACCAACTGGTGCAAGAAGTAGAAACAGAATGCACAAGAAAACCTTGAATTGTAATGTTTTCGTAACGCTTGCATGAGCCAAGTATTTCCACTTTCAAGACACGAAATCTCACATTTAGGCTTGACTGCTCAATTAGATCTTGACAACGGAAACTGTAACGCTCAATAAACTTGTCACACTTATTAATAGTTTTATTTTCTGTGTTTGTTAGTGCTAATTGTGTGTCATTTTTCAGACCTGAAGATTTACATCGCATACGAGTCGAGCACATGGAGCGTCAATTGGCCAATTTGACAGGACTGGTTCAGAAGGCGTTAGTTAATCAAAATCCCCAAATCGCACCAATGGCCGTACCCACATTGGACTCCAATTATCTCGTAGTGCCATCACAAATACAGGGTATGTCAGTGTCTGCATTTATTTTTGTATTTTGTACATCAGTGGTGTCCAAACGCAGACTACCGCATAGTAAACACGAAATAATTTTAATTGTTTCTGCACTACTCAGCACTAAGATCTCAAAGCCGTTTTTTTTTTTTAGACCCTGTACTCAAAATGAGAACTGAGCATTTGTTATAAATTGTAATACATTATAAATATTATTTAATTATTTATAAAACTATAATCACATTCGAAACTATTGAATATAAATTAAATAAACGAATAAATATAAGACCAAATTTATTTAATATTTAGCATCTTTTTTTCGTAGCTCCCACATTGTGTGCATCCAAATTAAAACTCGTATTAATTAGTCCAAACTCAGCAATTGCTACTAAGAACTTTTTCGGTTTATGTGATATAGGTGGACCCTTTATAAATATTGTTTTTTCTACTAATTATCTTATAAATCTTAATAATTGTATATAATTTGGAACCTTAACTATTATTACTTTTTCGGCTATGGGACCTTAGTGCACTGAACAAATTTAATTTGCATACAAGCGATGCGTCGACTGAAACTGATGGGATGAAAAATCATGCTAAGTCGTATGTAAATAAAATCCTGCGCAGAAAGGCCTCTCGTCTTTAAGCGGAGCACAGCGAATGCTCCTATATGCCTAGCTCCTTTTTCATCTCAAGCAGTAGCCGATCGCACTCCTCGTGGAACCCACGAAGTAACGCTTTAATTGTGAGACGGCAGAATTTGTATCCTAGGCTACGCGTAGGGCGAAGTCACTGCCGATGCACATATGTATGTATTTGTGTGAACGCTTGCTTATTTCTTTTCTTCGAAACACTATGCAATTTACAATATATGTACTGCTTAGTTCTAAATATACTGTCTTAGGTCGCCTTTCACTGCTTATAAAGTTGTAATATAAATAACTAAAATGAAATCCCTTTCGTATTATCTCATCGCAGTCAGTTTTGGTATTTTCTCTATATTTTGTACTTTAAAATTTAGCCAACGGTTCCGCTGATGAATTGTACGTTAGGGAAAAAGCACCCAAATTGGGAAAGAACTCATGTCGTAAGTGATCGAGAAAACTTTTTTAATTCACAAATATGTCGATGATACGACTTGTGATGTCTTTTGTTTTTCCAGAGAAATCCGTGTCGTTTGAGAAATCAGTTTCATTTAGCGACGATATACAGGGAATTCCCAAATCTCATAATCCCCTGCATGCCGGTAATTATATTTTTAATTATCATGCACACTTTTTTCAAACATCACAAAAGCCTGACAAATAATTGGTGATGTAAGAAATTATATGCTTTTAGTATTGTATTTTCTTGTCAAGGGACAATGTCATGTATATTCTGTAGAATTGAATCCATTTTGAGTAGCACCAAAGAGTATGAATATTTTTAAGAAGGTTCACTTTGGTACAAATACGTCGTAGAACAGTTTAAAGAGAATTTAATTTAACTAATACAAAACTAGTCAAAAACATCCGTATTGATATCGATATTTTTTCTACGGAGTGAACCATCTTTATAATATATAGTCTTTGGAAGAGCTAAACTAATTGAGTAAATATTAACACTGATTCCTATTGATACTACTGAAATTACTACCACTACACTGGACCTAAAGCTGATACGAAACCTACAAAGCCGGCAATCAAATCGTCTACATTGCCAAGAACGTCCTCACAAGGTAAGACTCCCAAGTAATCAAATGAAGGAAATAATTTTTATTAAATTCGGGCATTTCAATTCACAATCACGCATGCGTCCATAGATAATCACTGTTTTTATGTTTGTTTTTCTCTGCCGATGAATTAAAATATACAAATGTGAATTTTACCTTTTCGTAGAACGCGATCGTCTAAAACCCCCTCCACCACCAAAGCCCATCGTGTTGGCTCAGACGTCGCATCCTAGCTATCGCGCGGATATCGCTCTCGCCCCTGAGGTCTACAACCATTTGCGGGGACTTCAGAAGAAGGCAAAGGACTTGCGCATGGAAGTTCGAACGTTGAGGCGATTATCTCAAGCCCAGTCTGTTGCTGTACGAGAAGACATAAAGAGCACTTTCATGCGCATACGTGCTACATTGTTGGCGAGCAGCGGCAGTTTTTGGGGCCAAGGGGATCAGGACGCCACTCGAATATCCCGGGAGGAGGAGTTGTACAAGCAGGAGGTCATACGGCTTGAAAAGGATCTCAGTGATTTGGAAGCCTCGGTGGAAAATTTACGTGGCGAAGTTATCAATCGTCGAACACGTGTTAATATGACCGCTGTGGAGGATATGGCTCTAGTACTAAGTCGAGCAAGGTAAACTTATTTCACTATAGCGTTTATAAGGGTATAAAAGGTTTTTTAAACGTATAAAGAAAACAAATTAATTTAAACCTTTACCCGGTGAATCGAGGCTCATTTTAGCCCATTAACCGTCAGAAAACTTGAAAAACCTAATTTTAGCATGTTTTAAAGCTTGCCTAGAATAAAGCTTAATATCAAAATCAAAGAATTCATGAGTATGAGCGAGACAGTGCTAACAATCAATTGTGAGAGAAAACATATGTATTTCGCGTGGCATAAAACGGTCGACTGGACTCGACTGTACATTCTTTACATGTTTTATTAGTAAATACTTGTAATTAAATAACGTTACACAATGTTTTTATAGCAAAACTGTTGCCGAACTTAAACTGAAGTTTCCAACATTGTCGAATGGATTGCGCTGCATATTATCCAACGAGATGGAGAAAGTGGTACGCGAAGAAAAGTTCCTAAAAGAAGAGCCGGATCGATTGGAATCGGCACTACGTCGGTGCAAAAAGTTAACGGGCACCTTAGTGACACTTAAACGGTTTGTTAATTTCTTAATCCTACACTCGGAAAAAAATAAACGAATCGAGCGGATTTTTTTCTGAGTACTCTGTAAACTATGTTGATTTTCTTTAATTTGAGAATTACTTAACGTATAGCTTGGCTAGCGTGCAGGAACAACGATTGCCTCCTAATGAGCCGGCAATAACTGAAGAGTCTTTACGTTCTGCAGACATTTCTGTTCCCGATAAGGTAAGCTCCAAAAACAAAAGAAACCGAAACAATACATACTTATAATATACACTGAGATCATTTTGAAAAAAAAAAAAAATCCTACGTAGGGCTGTAAGGCCAATGCTAATTTAACGTAACGCATTAAACACCGTTTCATACTATGTCATACATAATTATTACGTATACGTATATACTAATGTTATATAATATTTTTTGTATGATTTCGATGACAAAAACAAAAAATTAACAGTTAAATTAGTTGCTTTTGACCGAAAGAAGTATTGTTGCATTGGCTACGTTTAATTTTAAAACATGCATTATCTTGCACACTCTACTTAGTATTCTTACTAAATATTGTAAAAGTCGCAAATTTAATGCGTAAAAACTTTACATAGAGTACTTAACAGTTTTGAGTACATTAATTGTTTGCGAAATTTTCGGAATTTTCAAGTTTGCACATTAAGGAAATGATATAGAGATGATCCATACCTATATCATTCCTAATTCAGTCCATTTAACCATTTTAATATACATTTGTCTGTAAATGAAATTAAGCCATTCATTTTGTTAAATGGCGAAAAATTTATTTATTTCTATCCTACAAAGCAGGAGTGGTTAAATAAAAGAAAGTTCCATGAGTTTCTTTAGTAGTATCAATATTTACATTTATTTATTTCAACATTTATCATTATTATAATATGTATAGTCAAGCGATTATATGTATATATTTAAAATACATCATAATACTGACAGACTTAGGTTACATATGAATTTTCATAAGGTTTATCTTTAATTTACGTTTCCAATTTTTAAGTTTTTATTGCATTTAATTTTTTAAAAAATTCGAAATTTATAGAATTATATTGTTTTTAATTTAATTACTTTAAACTGGCATTTTTTAAGTCTTTCAAAAACTAGTTAAATTTAAACGGCTTTCAGAATGAATAGTTTGAGGCACTCACAAATAATTTTATTATGAGATTTATTGTTTTTTAAAATTCGCTACTGCTATTTGTGTGTACAAACTTAAATTCTCAAGACTATTGACGATTATTGAATAAAGTAAAAATGCCATTCAATAAGTTTTTGGTAATATAACACCAATAATTTATTTATTTTTTTTTTATTTTTGTTGTACGATTGGCTGTTATAAATCAAACTTATTCTTTTACTTTACCAAATAGACAAAACATGAATTTCAAAACATATTCTTAAAGGCAAAGCCCCGATTAGCGCCGACCAACCGAAGCTTCACCGATGTTTAACCCTGTGTGAAACAACTAAAAATTAAATGGTTTTTTTTATTAAAAAAAAAAACGAAAACGTCTTAAGTATTTAACACGCTATTCATATTTATATGATGACAAAACACCAATCAAAGATTAAAAAAAAAAAATAAATAAATAGTCTTATAAAATGAGGTTTACCTAGTGATTTCATTTTCTTCTTCTTGCCTTTTTTTGGAACTAACAATTTTGATATCGTAAACAACAACTACAACCACATAGTTTAACTGGCGATGGAGTTCTAACTTCAAAGAGGCAATTACTGAGTAATGACTGAAAATATTAAAAAAAAAAACAAATTTTACTAAAAACCCTTTAAAAAAATACGATGAACTCATAAAACTATGTCATTTTATTTTAGCTAAACATTATTTGCTCCGCATTAAACATATCTAGTTTATATTTTTTGTATACTACTTACTACTGCTATAAACTTCTTAACTAATACTTTTAAACTTGAAACCATATTAAAGCTCATGGGCTACCCATTAAGCCCAAAAAAAAATATTAAAACAAAAAATTAACACACATATCAACTGCAACTATCATTAGTTACATACCATATAGTATATTATATATATAAAACCTATGTGTATACTTACATATAAATGTGTGTGTGTGTGCTTAACTTGCTTTCCAAGAGGGGGTTTTCTATTGGCATATACATTATAGGTTAGAGGTGCCCCAAAGCTTACCATAGCATAGCACTGACCGACACACACAAAGCCATATAACCTTTCGAATTGCTAATCATTTTGATGGCAGCTCAAGAGTAAAATAAATTTTCGCAAGTCCTAACCTGTAGTCAGAACAACCACAAAATACCAAATACATAAATAAGCTTCCCAACAACAAAACGTACATAAGCGAGCACTCGACTCTCGCCAGAGAGTAAAGATAATAAATATGATATGATAAATTGTTTTAGTAGTTGCATTGCCCCTTGTTGGAGGAGGCAGTGCCCATACACATATATACATAACTATTACTTAGCCTATAGGACGAGTAATTGGAAAAACAAACTAAGATTAATGAAATATGATGAGGGCACCTCTGCTTTAGGTATATGCACATATGCTAACCTCTTAGTTTCTCTATTTAATCAAACAAGGTAGCGAACCATCTGAACTGTTTAATTCATTTGACTCAAAATGCCTAATTCGTATTTTCTTTTTATTAAAAATTTTTTTTAACACTATCGAAGTTATTCCTACTGACACACTTCTTAGACCTATCAACTAAAACAATGAATAATCATTTTAACTATCACTTCACCGTAAATGAAATATAAACTCCGATAAATAACTCAAAAAGAAAAAAAAATAGAGAAATCTACAACCCAAACCACTGCTTGTGTAATTAATATGCATTTTTAATAATTGTTTGAATTGTTTTTTTTTGTCTGCGGTCTGTACATGTATTACCCCTTTACACATCAAACTCTACCTGAAGCCTTCTATCACCCAGTAATATATGGTGGCTTATTTGTTGTTATTCTAACGGTAATTCGTTAAACCAACCCGTTCTTATGTTTCATTATTTAATAAATTATTTATTCGATCATTAAAAATATATAGGTATATATTTTGGCTAAGTTAATTTAAAACAAGCTACTGTTATAGTAATTAACTTAACTGAAGTTAAATTTAAAATTAATTTAAGACCTTCTTGTTAAATAAAAAAAAATCGAGAAATATTAAATACACAATACAACAACATCAAAATATTTTAATTCAAGACCAATGAAGAAATTATGTATTTTTTTTTCGAGAGTTGACGTTACGAACATAGGTGCTTTTAAAAAAATAACAATGTACATTTAATAATTTATTTTTCTTAACCAGCATATGTGTCGAGCTTCCCAACGTCGTCTCAAAAGCTTTAGAGGTCAAGTTTCCTAGGGTCGTCGGTTTTATTCTTGGTTATTCAGCCTATTCTTGTAATTACAGAATTTTTAAATTTTTAGAAAGAGGTCAATTATTGATGGGCACACCCGATTAAAACATTCTTTTTGACAATATTTTTAATAATTTTTTTTTTTAAAAAGCTCTTCCGTGAAAATTGTTATGTAATATTAAAAACAAAATAATGCATGTGTATGTATGTAAGGTCCTGGGCAAAACCCTTTAGTCGTAATTTATATATTTTCCATATCTTAATTGCTTTGTTTTCTGCGTTAGGTGACAATGTCTTTATAACCACAAAACGAAATAGATAATGCAAAATTATACAGCTTTTGGAAAGAAACTACTTCGGTATTCCGAAGATCTATACATATTTATAGAAGGTTTACTTGACTTTAACATGTTTTCACCATTTTATTTTCGTCAAATTTGTACCTTAAAAGCTATATATAGCTTAAACGAATATTACTGTATTTATGTTGTAGATAAAAAGTGTATGTATATATTCGTATAGTTTGTATACAACTTAGCAAATTATATACAACTTTAAATGTACCCTACCTCTTGTTTGTGTACACAAGAATTTCTAAGCGTTACAAAAAAAGTATTTAAATTAAATGAAACTAACCAATTTTATTAATACAAATATAAAATGGCCAAGTGTTTTTAAAATCAATTTATGCAGTCAGTCACTTATGTTCTCACTCATCGATTGTTGTCTTTGAAGTTTTAACCATCTATAACATACATAAATAAATAAGTATATATATGTATGTATATATATGTATTTATGTATACATATATAAATATATTTATATATATATATACATATATATATATATATATATATATATATATATATATATATATACTTGTTTAACCATGATCCATCATCAGCCAAATCATACCAAAACCATCCACCCTAAGTCTCTCAACACAAGCAATCATACATACTCAACTATTCCATTGTTCATAAAATCTTTGAAAAAATCTTACATAATTTAAGACTATTTATTAATTAAAACCACCAAAACTCAAAGCGTACATAAATTTGTATGTGTAATTTACTAAAATTGATCTTGTATTCAATCCAACTATTTAATCGGTGAAGACTTCATTATTTCCGAAAGCTATGTTGTACTATATGGAAACCATACTAATTATTATGTCATATATCGCTTGTATTTTGGTTCTTTCTATTATAATTCCACAAAGTTGTATTTTTTAAAAAGTCTTTATCCATCTTTCCAAAATTGTTTTAAAGTGAAAATCCAAAACTATTCGGATATTTTGGATTTTTACAAATTTGTTTTTTTGAGTACACAATCACAAATGAAATAAGATTTGAGTTGCATTAATTACTAGTATATTAATTGTTATTATTATTATAATTATTGTAACAGTCGTGCATGTTGTTTTATTATAAAGATACATGTATTATTAAGTGTTTACATATTTAAAGCAGAGGTGCCCTAAAGTTGCTATCGGCTGAACACTCACCAACACACAAACAAACAGAAATTGAAATTTTGTAAGCACTGTAAAAACAAAGCTGGTTTATATTTATTTCATATTGTTAAGCTTTTCGCTGACAGCTTGAAAGCAACCCCGATTTTTGTCAGTGTCACACACACGCTCTTAAACTAACACTTTAAATACGAATAAAGTAAGCCCAAGAAACAATGGGAACGTGTGGGACCTCTGATTTAATGATTTTGTTAGTAATTTATAAATCTCGTGTATATTGTCATTTTGCACAGCATGATTGATTCGACTTATTGTTACGCAACCTGTATTCATTATGATTCAAGCACAATCAGCTTTTCGTTTCGATATTAGCCACTAACTTGAAGGGTTTTTTACATCTTGTACAATTGTATTTCTTGTTTTGTATATGTTACTTTTTGTTTTCTTCTTTTCTGGTTTCTTTGGTAATATATACATATATATATTATTATTATATGTATGCATATATATAATATACGTGTATGTATAAATGTTCAATAATATCAAACCTTTTTTCTTTATCTTCAAATGGCAAACAATCAAATAATTCATTCATTTTACCAATTTACCCAAATTGTTTATTTTTATAGCCAATCCCAACACCCAGGATGGGGTCGTTCGCTATCAGCGGGGGACTCGCACCCGAAAACGCACTCGATGCTCTGCTAGACGAGCTTAAGACATTTTCAAAGCCAATTGCTCAACAACAACAACAGCAACAACAACAACAACAGCAGCACCAGCAAATACAACAACAACAACAGGTAATCACATTGGGAGGAAATTCATACTTTAAGGTACGGGGTCTTTAACAGACGACTTGCTCGAGTGTAGCTGTTTTTTAATAGTTCTGTAAATTCTTGATTTTATTTTTAATGAGAAATTTAATAAGATAATGTTAAATTTTTATTGACTAGGTGCGTCCTGAAGAATCCACATCCGATGAGAGCGCACAGGCCGCCGTGCAAAGTACAGTCACCACGCAAATCTCACAGGCTCGTCTTTTTACAGAGGCAATCATGAACATGCAGCAGGCGACCACGAACAGCATGGTTCTGGCAACTAGTGCAGGTGGCAATCAACAGGTGGCTCAATCTGCACCACTTCCCCCACGTGGAGGTGCTGGGGGCGGGGTCGGATGTGGTTCACTGACCCAACAGCAATTGATGGTACACACAAACATGGGAAGCTTGCGTCGCTTGCACTCGTTTCCCAGCGAATCGGACAATGAGTTCAACCCAACTGGTTGTGGACCCGGTCTTAGTCTCGCAAATGGTGGTGGTGTTGGGGGGGTCAATAGCAGCAGCAGCAGTATCAAACCACCAGTGCCCGAGCGTAATGCTGATCTGATAACTAAAGTGGGCCACAAACGTATACCGCCACCTCCGCCGCCGCGTACCAGCTCACGCAGTCCACTGGCCAGTCCGACTAGCCCAAACTATGTGCCACAGAATATTGCTACCGCTGCCGCTGATGCCGCTTCTGCTGCCAATATTGGAGACAATATGATTAGCATTGAAATCGGTAGTGGTGGTGGTGGTGTTAGTATTGGCGGGGGTGCTGGTGGCGACACCTCAAGTGGCGACAATTCGAGTGGCAATGAGTCTGGCAACGATCATGCGCAGCGCCAGGTGGCGCTTGAGATGCGCCATCAGGAGCTACTGAAGAAGCAGAAACTGTTGCAAGAGCAATATCAGCGACTCCAGCAAATGAGCAAACTGCCATCCGTTGATATTAACTGCACGTCCGCCTCCTCTCAGGACATTGCCGCTACTAACACGCTGACACTCAAGCAGCCGGGCAGCGAAACGAATATTCAGCAGAAAATAGCTGCATTAAATTTGGCATGCGAGAATAGTGGAAATTTAATGGAAACAGCCACTGCTGCGGCGGGCACAAATGGCGTGTCAGTGATCAGTGATGCTACGGGTGCTGTAATCGGCGGCGTTGTTGGTGGTGGTGGTGGTGGTAGTAATAGTGGTGTTGGTGTGGTTGGAACGTCTGGAACGGTTGGTTTTGCTGGAAGTACACTGCAAGCAACCACAATGACCACCAAGCAGGTCTATGAGACGGAGATACTTTAACACAACTGGAAATTGGCGTGGAGCGAAACTAAAATTGATATATAACCACTACACATACATACATATATTTATTGGGAGCCTGTGGAAGCTATCTCTGTCATTTGCACGAATATCTCTATCTATCTTTCTCTGACTCACGCTTCATATATCTATCTCTGTCTACTTTATCCCCGTAACATGTAGACTTAAAGTCCTTGGATCTTTAATATATCAGAAAAAACTCAATAAGAACGCTTAAATTTAAGCAAAAACTCTAACAGTTTATATGTATGTATAGGTGTTTATCTAAATGTCACGCATACATACGTACGAACGTAAGCACGTATGTACAGTTTTTTTCGGTGTGCTTGTGAATGTGTGTACATATTGCGAAATGAAAATCAAAAAAAAAAAAAAAAAACAAATAATTCTTACAGAAATGTGCACTTTAGTCAGAGACAATGAATATATTACTAACTACATAATGCATAAATTAATACATATTTACATCAGAGCATCAGTGATGCCCTAAATGCAACTGATGCATAACACATGCAAACATCAATTTTAACAAACTTGACGCAAATAAAAGAGCAAACCGACTTAGAGCTTATTCGCTCTCCAGTGTTCAATGTGGAGAGACGCCGTTCAAGCCTAAGTTTATATTCCTTCGTGTAAAGCAACAAATACTATTTGAGCATGTGTGGGGACATCACTGATATACTGTAAACTGGGTACTTCTTATAAATATGAATGTTCTTGCATAAATGTATTAAGCTGTTTTGTCGTTGTTTCCAAGATTATGAACTACTTGCATCGTATAGTAACCTAAGAGTGTGTAGTGTTTGCAATCAAATGATAATGAAAATGATATCCCTGATCCTTGCGCCTATGAATGCTATTATGCGCAAAATAATTCTGATCAATTTTTGGCAGGCTACAATTGTTGGATCCCTCAATAATTAGTTAGACAGCATGGCACAGTAAAGCGTCGCGAACGATAAAAAGAACAACATAAAACCATACTATTTACATATACTTACGTTAATATATATATTTCATATTTTGGTATGGGATGTGAGACTGATAGTTCTATATTGTAGGTCATCAAAAAATATATTGAACAAAACCGAAAAAAAAAAGAAATATACTTAAATAATAAATAAGTACATCCAGTTATCTTGTTAGATCTTTATACTAGCTAATTTTAAAATCCGATTTGTTGTTCTCTTCCCAAATAATAAGAAAAATTTATTTAAAGTCGGTTAAAATAGTTTTGTTATGAGTACTATTTAAGTTTCAAAACTTTCTTGCATTTTTTGGGAAGAGTCAAGTACTTCGGAAAACCAAAAATATTAATTGTTAATTGACCGAACATCCATTTAATGGACTTTTTGCATACAAATTAAACAATACTATTCAATTCTAGACAATTCATTCTGCTCAATTTTGTTGGCATATACTTATGGAGTAGCTCATAAAATATACTTATAAATACACATAAATAGGTACACTCAGCTCCACTCGGACGAGATGTAAAACTCAGTTTTTAAACTCCTATTTTTATTAAATCGATAACTAAGTTGGTATACTTAAAAATAATAATATTTAAATTGACTCGATACAGTCGAACCGTAAACTTGATTATTTTAAAATATTTATAGGTTTTAACATGTTTTTAGCAAATCAAAACCATTTTTAATTTATTAAAATAAAAATACGAATAATACAGACATGCATAAATGGATAAATCTTAATTAAAAGTTCAGTAATACACATATACAATAAGAATTTGATGTACATAAAAAGAAAAAAAAAAAAAAAAAAATATATATATATATATATATATATATATATATATATATGTATATATATATATATGTATATATATATATATATATGCATATATATACTTTTATATATACAACCACAAATTTGTTGCACTTATACCATGTTTTTATATGAATTTAAAATGCATTTTTCCACAAATTTTGACGCAATTTTACGTATTTTGTCTTTGTATGTTTATATACAATGGGTATATGCAGTTGCATGTATGCAAAACCTATATACACTGTCCCTGAAGAATTGATGTATGTAGTGCGCCAAAGATACACTCTTCTGACGTTAATAAACATTTTTTATAACACTTTATTTATCTTGTTCTCAGTGTGCAGATATATATGTATATGCATATGTATACAATATATATGTGCGTACTTGAAGTATAAAGTTATAGAGACGGACTATTTTGACGTAGATGGAATTTAAACCGTTTCAAATAAAATCTTACACTAATAAAGAAAGAGTACGTTGTGAACAACAAAAATTAAAATATTGAATTAAAAAAAAAACAAATTAAACTATATAAAACACGTATCATTTGAGTATTATTAACTATACATTGCCTTTTAAATTTAAAAGCGCGAAACATATTTGAAAATACACACCCGCACATATATACAAAGTTTAATATTTACATACAACATCAGGCACAATAATTTTCAAATTTTTTTTTAATATATATATATATATACATATAGTCATGCAACGAAAAGAAAATTTTTAAAGAATTAATTAGCGAGATAAGGAGTAAGAAACTACATATGTGAAAGTATGTAAATACTCTAAAAGCGGCAAGACATAATAATAAAAAAAACTTATCTTAAGGAACACATAATAAGAATAAAAAAATACAAATATTGTAACACACAACAACAAACACAACACGACAAAAAAATCAATGGTATTGGATGTATGTATGTCTGTATAAGTATACGTAAATGTTTTTCTTATAAAGCACACTCAATCCACACACACATATACCCACACATACACAACACTTAAAAAAAGACGTGTACTTAATAGGTAATGTTACCAATAATGCAAAAACTAAAGAAAAACATTTAAAAATGAGAATACAAAATCATCGAGCATAGATAAAGAAATGCAAGAAAAAAACACGCATACCTATTTTTTTTTTATCTTTAAAATATTATAATATTAAATTACAAAAAAAAAAACACAATAAATATCATATGCAAATTAACTAATCCAGGATTACCAGTCGTACATACATTTAATTTTTTTTGCAGTCTTTACTTTTAAACACTTAAGAATTAAAAATTAAATGTGCTGAATATTGAAATATGTGCACGAAATCATTTAGGTTTAAAAACTATTCTACTCCAGAAGCAGGATTTGAACAGTCGTCCTCAAAAAACCATCCACGAATAAATATGCTTAAAGTATTTTGGATGTGAACCTCGTGTGGACCCAACCTTCTGTAATTAGACAGCTAAACTTTTTAATTTTGTCGCTAAACTTTTTCATTTGTAGAAAGCAGCACAGGACTGAACCGCTGACGGCTTGGTACTTGTACAAGCTTTTTCTATATAACATATTATCCAATAATGATTTCGCATCCCGCTAGATATCATGAAAAGCATATATAGTAGGCATTTGAAATATATAATATATTTATGTAGACAAGGCACATTAAAATCGATGTTAGCTAAACTTCGTCATGGTCGATAGTGTTATAAAAGGATATGTTATGTTTATATGTATATTCAGCGGTAATGTGTATGTGTAGATATGTTTATCTAAGTAAGAAAAGGCTACGCCATCGAAACAACAACAACAAGTTTTTTATAATATTTCTCCATCGTCATGTGTGGTTGTTGTTGTTGTCTCGACTACACTTATATAAAGCTGCCTTTGGGGCACCTCTGAGCTAAATTTAAGTATACTTATGTGAGTGTTTGAGTGTATATTATTTTATGGGAGAATCACTATGACTCACACAGCCAGTCACAGGGTAGCTTTGGCATTTTGCTGGCTGGCCAAGGCAAATAGCCAGCCGTCTTAAATACCCAATAGTCGTAGGAGACCTTAGTGATCAGGGCCAACAGTAGAATGACTTCAGCTGCTATAAGATAGTATATATAATCTGTCCAGTCGGGCGGGGACTGGCACAATTTTATCTCTTGTAGCTCAATAACACTTTGGGGTAAGTTTCGGCATCTTATGTCCATATAGTCAGGTATATCAGTGCTGCGCTCCTTTAGCCAATTTTGCAGAGTTTTAGCCGAATTGCAATCACACTGCAAACGATTTTCCGCCAAATAAATGCGTCTTCCATCCGTATCCATAAGAGCGTTGTTAAGAAAATATTCAGGGATCTAAACACGGTAAAAGTTCATATAGTTTACATAGTGATACTACATTTATCGATTCGACATTTACCTTGCTGAGAGAATTATTGCGCATGTACAGACGTTGAAAGTGCTCAATAAATTTGGTGCCTTCAAATTCATAGATCGATGATATATGATTGTTATCGGCTACCAGTCTGACGATATTATAATATGTCGGATTCCTGTGAAAATGGTCACCCAAACTACTTATTCGATTGTTGCTTATGTTTAACGTGAATGTATTATCTGGTAACTGAGGTGGTAACTCCACTAATCCAAGGTTAGAACAGTCCACATTGCACACAGTCTTTGATTGATCGTTTTGGATTATCATGATGCTATATAGATCACATGTACAGTTTCCATAATTCGGTATACTCGGGCACTTTGTTCCACATTTCTTGATGCTTTCCAATTGTTTAACCGAAACGAAATCGGTAGAGTTGAACCACTTATGAGTGGCATTATATAAGCAGAAAGAACGTTCCGGATTCACAAACACAAACGAGTCGGTATAAATGAACTCGTTTAACGGTTCACAAAGCATTCGCATGTTACCACTAAAACGATTTTAAATAATCAGTTACGTTTTTAAAGTATACCAGACAGAACTAAGATATTTACCTAATGTCCAAGGCAACATTTTTGTTTGGATTTCGATTCGGGACCCGTGATAAACGGTTATTGGCTATACCAAAAAATTCTAGATGGGGAACATCCTTGATCGCACGGGTCTCAATGTCAAGAATGTTGTTATTGGAAAAGTCCAGGCACCGGAGCTTCGAGTGGCGAGGGAATGTGGAATTTAGGAGCGTAATGTTGCCATCTGTGATGGCCAGAGACTGAAGAGTTCTATATATACTGCTCGACAGATCCAAAGCAGAGGCGGTGAGATTGCGAACATGCAAATTGGTCCATTTGGCGGTGCCATTGCAACTGGATACCATTGAGATATTCGAAATGTTGCAGCAGTACCAGGAGCCAGCTCGAGTCGGATGCTCCCGACACTGGCAGCTATTATTGTCGCGGTCATGATTAAGGATAGCTTGTGTCTGATTCTCTGTGTTCTCTACACCCGTGGAAATGGGGGAAAGTGTGTGTGGACTAGTTTCCACATTCGTTGCACTATTTCCACTCATCGAATCGGATCGCTCGGATGCATTCGATTCGGTTGCATTTTGGTAATGCCAATTGAGACATAGTTCTTCTTCGGCGTAAAAGCAACTTCTGCGATACTCCGGCAACTCTGTTGAGTCTGCTGCTGCTGTCGGTGATAAAGACGCTGTTGTTGTCACTGCTGGCACAGCTTCCACTTTATCCGCCTTATCTAGTTTATCCGCTTCCGGCTGATGCTGCTGGTGATATGTTGGCGGCTTAATTACTGCAGTCGCTACTGTACCAATATCCAACTGAATCGCTGATGATGATGATGACGTCACAGCCTCTGGAGAAGCTGTGACAAGAGCTCCTGCTGCAGTAGTTGCTGTAGTTATTGTTTCTTCTGCTGCTGCTGCAGCCAATTCCTGCGGTTTTGCGCATGCGTGGGCAACGCATAACAACAGCAATAACTGCAAAGAAAGGGAAAACACACACACACATAGAGAGGGTTGAATTAAGTGATACTGAATATTTTATTGATAGTGTTTAGCGATAACAACAGCGGGAAACTCAAATTATGTGTATTTGCTCCTCTTGTTTGTGTTGGGAGCGTTCTGTTTACACAATTAATTAACGCCTGTAATTCGATAACGGCTAAGGACAAGCCTTGCGGTTGGTCAATGTAATTGCAAACTAGTGTATGTGTATGTGCATACACTGTACGTATGTACTTGCGTATTTAAAATAAAAGTATGCATGTATGTAAATATGGTTACGTTCTTAGCTGACCGCGCCTCAATTGGACAGTAACTTAGGTGCGAGTACATAAATATACCTTGTATGTACCTTTGTACTATGAATAGAGCATTAATACATACAGTGGTCAAGAAAATGTCTTCTGCTAAAAAAATTCATAAATTCTGCATTTAATTTTTTCTTGTAATGTTTTAGATATTTTTTTCTTTATTTAAATTAAAGTAAAATCGAGCTTATTTGACCTTTATACACCTTATGGCTGTTTGTCCTATGTCATACAATAAGAAGTTCTAGGGCCGAATTTGTTACATTTCAGAGATTCTTGATACTGAACTTCAGACGGGCGTGGCTCTAGACACTGCGATTAAAAAAAATCATATGTAATTTTTATCTTTCTTCCTATTACATTCTTGGCACAGGGTTTAATAACAGCAAGTAAACATTAAAAAATAATGAGTGCAGTTTCTACGTATAAAGATTGTATTAAGTTATTCGATTATAAACTAGTGGCGGGTGAATTAAGCTGGAAGCCACTGTAGATATAGCGTTTGTTTACATAAATGCTATTATGGGATAACACCGGCCCGCTAATTTAACAATTAACTAATAACGTTGATAACAATGCTAACTTCGATAAAACTTATTATTGTTGGGCAAATAATCGGAATGAATAATTGTTAATGCAGTATTAAAGCCATAATCAGTTTTTTATTGCATATGTACATTTGTGAGCACATACATACATATTTAAATAAAATAAATACACCCACATATATGTTTTATGACTGTGTTGGTATTAAACTCTGCATATGTTCAAATGTACATACATATATACATATATTTACTTATATGCACTTAAACCATAATTGTATGTGTGCATTTATGCATGTGTGAACAATGCGATATGCGTGTGCGCGTTTGACTTACAGCTTTAAAAGCAATCATTGCATTAAACGAAACGCATCAATAAGAAAACCACTGCCACTTGTTTAATTTCCGTTTATATTTTCGAAAAGGCACAGAATGATCACATCTTAATAATCATGTATTTATTTAATTTCAATCTTTCAACAACGAGTATTTTGCGATCATTAAAAACCTACACTCCAACACAATAAAACTAAAATAACCGAGTATATATTTTTTAAAAATATATATGCAAAGACGCATATACGTTTTAATAAAAATAACAACAAAAACAAATTACAAGTGTTTATCGACAAAAACGCAAGGCAACAATGTTTAAAGGCCACCAAGTGGCAACACAATTTAAAAAAAATAACAAAACCACGTCCCGAATAATGTTCTAAAAAATCCCAAAAACAGCAAAGAAATTCAGTATTTTTCCAGTTATACTTTTTATACCAGCTAGGTCAGCAATCGTCTATCACGACAATATAAATTCAAAACATATGTTTATTGTATGTGTTGGTATTGCCTTCTCTGTCTAACATTATGCAGTAGATTTCGTGTTCTTTGTACCCTGACGCGACAACAGTTGTTTTTCTTTTATAACTTCAAAGTAGTAGAGGTTAATGCTAGCAATTTTCGAGGAAACCCAGCAATACAAAGAATTTTGTATTTTGGTATTGCCAGTTCACAGTGCAGGCAATAATATAAACGTTTGCGAGAAATTAAAAAAAATTACAAATTACGCACAAATCTGCACAAATTGCAAAAAGCAAAAAAAACAACAACAAAAATGCCTATCGATACCCGCGAGCTGATGGAAGCTATTGCCATCGTAGCAGACGAGAGGAATGTGCGAGTTGCTGTTAAACAAACAGGAAAGGGAACTGCAGTTTGTGCTGCTTGCTGCTTTGCCGGTGGACTATTGATGGGACCTGTTGGATTAGCCGTGGGGGGCGCTGCTGGCGGCATCGCTGCCTACAAAATGACCAGTGGTTAGTATTTACATTATCTTATAAACAGGTTACCATGCGACACCTGTGTGTAACGTCAACTATCCAGCATCAGAGCAGAATTTGCATTTGGACACCGTGAAATTGAGTAAATTTGCATTGTGAAAGGGGACGTGGCTTGCGCCAAAAAAGAATTCAGTTTTCAGACTCTGTATTAATATGGATTTATGTTCAACTTATCGAGCTTTGTAATAGAGCTGGTATGTAAACGATCGGTTGAAGAATCAGTATTTAGTATAACAAAAATCTAGTTTGGTTATATTTTCCTTACATTAGTTTACTTAATATTTTGTTTACACCCTAACAGGGACGTTCCGACCACTAGGAGAAGTTATACTAAACGATCTGACGGATCGGCAACGGGAACAGCTGGTACAGCACGTGCAAAAAGCTGTGGCGGACGTACATCCGACGGATATAGTGATGCTCCTGCCACTGATAGCTCGGAACGCATCGATTCAACAGACTGTCCTCAACACGATCATGTCCTTTGTAACAAATGAGCTGCGAATGCAGATAGTTGATTGATATCTAGTACTAGAAAAATATCAGAAAGCCTGAGAAAAATCTTTGTGTTAATAGTGTTAGGTTTGTATAAATACTCCAGCATGTTAATCCGTAATCAGTAATTTTAAATGAAGCTTTTTTTTTTGAAGCCTTTATAGTAAATATGGGAGAAAACAAATCGTCGCCCCAACAATCTCCTTGAACTTAACATTTTTTAATAATAATTCTTCTTTATAAATCTCTTTAAATAAAGAATTTTAAGACTATTTAAAGTCAATGAAGACAACGTTTTTTTTTTATATATAGATAAAGATAAATTTATTTAGTTAACGCCTAAGCTATTATAAAAATTTAATGTATGTGTAAACGCCTATTCCCATTCGACGTTCACCTGATCCCAGTCGTCCACAAACGGCTGATCAATGGTCTCAATAAGGAGACCACAGTAAAGGCAATCGGCAGCGAGTATTTCCTCGATTTCCGTCTTCAAATCGGATCGTTTTCTCTGCTGCTCAGGCGTATGATGCCCCAAGGCAATTGTTTGTGCCATTAACATCTCCATTTCGTGCTTCAACATGGTAAGACGACGACTGCGATCCTTGCTTAGTATCGGTATAATTTGTTTCTCCAAACAGTCACTGTGGAACTTGTGTCCACAAATAAACACAAAGAACGGTTTGACTAACAGAATCAGCTCACAGATATCACAAACGGACTGAGCCTCCAAACCAAGGCTATGTGTCCTCAGTTGACGCAGTTCCTTACATACCCGCTCGGACTGCTCCCTCGACTCTGCCATCTCCCTTTGCAGCTCCTGTATGCGCTGATTGTAGTCCTGCAAGGGCAAATGTACATAATATTAGGATTTATTGATCAATGTTCGGTTTGATTGAATTAAATTACTTTTAGTGCATCACATATGGCCTCCTTGAAGTTATCAATCTTCTCAAAGTCGGAGAAGAACGGCAACAGATCCTCGATCCGGAGTAAATCACATTCTTTCAGCAGACTTAGCGCTTTCTTCACATCGTTGGTGCCCTTAATATCGTGATAGGCTGCAAATAGAATCAATCTGTTACTATATGTATTTAAACATTTTTATTTATTTATTTATCTTCACAAATATCTAAGGTATCATTTGGTGTATCCTGACCCAGTACGACAAATAGGACAACTATATCATAAATCGAATATCTCTAATTAATTTAATTTTTGTGGAAGTGTGTGTGATTGTAGAGCAAATGGCCAGTTGAATCATTATAATGATACTCGCTCATGCAATGACTTGCTGTGACCTCTTTTACCCGCATAACAAATTCCCTAAGAAATCGATTTAAGTGAATAAGCGGGCTGTTGATGCTGATCAAGTGTATAAATACTTAATGGGGTTACCCATACCTACTTCTGCCTGTTACGCACATCATTTTATATCCTTGGCTGTTTTTAAAGTACTATATGTGTGTATATTTACCGATGCGAAGCCAGAGTTTGCGACGAGTTTCGCTGTCGGGGGGCTTGGAAGCGGTTTCCTTGGCCAGCTCCATGTCGAACTCCAGGGCCAGATCCACGGCCGTGGTCCACATGCAGAGCATGCACTGAAGGAAGACACAAGCGACCTTCACGTCCAGTTCGGTGCAGACCTTAAGGGCATAATGGATGTCATAATGAACCAATGTATCATCGCGTCCTTGTATCTCCAGATACTTCATTAGCAGCTTTGGCTTATACTTGGCATACAGATGCAGGAGGAAATTGTGAATTGCATCATTGCTGGTGTTCAGCTTATAGACGGCAAATTCCAGATAACGTATCACCTCTGCGCGCTGCTCGTCGCTGTCCATTACCATCAGGGCGGGCACAACCTTCTCTACCTCAAGCTTTGATCCCTGGGCCATCAGCGCATCAATAGTGAGCTTTGGTAGGTGTGCCATCAGCTGAGGTGCGTACTTGTAGTAGAGCATTAGATCCCGCTGCTTGCACAGAGTCTGCAGAGCTTCGGCAAAGTGATCTGCCTTCAGTTGCTGGCCAATCACCTCGTCGAAGTCACTAATCGAGATGGCAAACTGTGCCAAATTGTGCGGATCCGCATGTTGACCAATCAGCTGCTGCACTGCAGCGCGATGCTGGCTTGTACAGCTTAAGACTGCCGATTCGCGCATGAATTCATCATACTCCGCTTGCCAGCTTTCTCGCCAGGCTTTGTCCTTGCCCGGCATATTTATTTGGGTCAAGTAGAGATCGATTAGCCAGATAATTAATGCTTTAACGACATCGTCAGCATCCATGGACATTGTAAGACGACTTAGACGCTTCTTAACATAGTTGATAATGGGACGCTTATCGCTGAGGATCATGAATTTCAGGCATATTGATTCGAAAGCTTCCTCAGTTTCGGCATAATAATTGGCGGCCACCTCGTAGGCGCCTTCCTTAAAGGCAGCCTCAGCCCTTTGGGCTAAGACCAGTTGCAAGTTCTCGGGCACCTCAGCCGCATGTGCCGTGGCCAGTTCATACTGCCCTCTGTTAAGATAAATGCGCCAAATATTTCGCTCCTCGCGACTGATTTGTAGCCTAAACAAGGATTTTTCCGTGTACACATAGATCACTCCGGTGGCCATATCCCGCTCAATGCTTAGTAATTTGCCCACACGCGTCTCATCGAAGACTTCGACATAGACCTGCTCCTGATTGAGTAGACATATGGCCCTGATCCGATCGGCGTACAGAAGCACAGCATGGTATTCTGTAAGCACAAAGGACTTTGGTTTATGCACACGCTTCTCTTCCACGGACATAGGCCTCGCTCTCTCAAAGTCCAGCGGGATCAGCGTGTCTCCGAGCAGTGTTGTCCCACTGTTGCCATCAATGGACAGCTACCAGATGGATTAATGTTAGTTTCGAAAGTTTTGCCGTATGCTTATCCGGATCCCGCAGCACTTACCTCTCCAATACGTATGCCAGAGCTGCAAAGCCACGCCCACTGTTTGGGATACTTGCTGTTGGGCGAAGCAAAAAAGCGCAACACTGAGTAGGAAGAATCCGTTGTGTGCTTCTCACAGTTAGGTTCCCGCGTGCCGTTCACGTAGCTGGCAAAGATGGGCTGCAGCGATCGTTCCTCTGTCCGCAGTGTACCCTCAAAAGAGTACAGGGCATCAGGCGTGGCGGCGACGACAATCCAGCGATTGCTATTGGGCACACGGAGTACTTCCAGACCGTTGATGGGATATTTGGTGAGACCCAAGCCAAGATCATAGAGTTGCCGGCGCTGGGTGTCTATGGCTGGCCCCAGGTCAGTCTCAAAAATTAGTCCACGACTGGTGCCCAGCAAAATGGAACCAGTGGCTAACTCATTGCCGTGGTATGTGTTGAAGGCAACGGCGCTGATCTCATGATCCTTGAACTTCTCAATGCGACGCACTTTTAACTGTTGTGCCTTTGAATTTTCCGTGCAGTGTACGTAGAGGAAATCAGGTGAAACTCCAGCTGCTTTGGGCACCATCGAGACGATTAGATGATGAGCGGTGGAGTCTACAAATATGTTGCTGATCTTATATCCAGATTGAAATTTATCCAATGCGAGTTCTGCAAGCAAAATTCCACTGAGCAAACAATTCGTTTATCTCTTATCACCAAAACAAAAAAAATTCTTACGGCCTGTTGGAACCGGTCTGGGCATAAAAAAGCGCAATATATTATATTGCCCTTGCGAATTTAGAAGACACACCACCCACTTTTTGGCCACCACCAAGTTCACCAAGTCACCACTACAGTTTTCCGGCATATGTAGTTTTTCCTTGCATTTCATGAAAATCTCCTCCTCATCCGTCTCATCAAAGGGATTTTTACTGGTGGGTGCGGCAGAGGCAGCGACATGGCTATTCGATGTGGGGCTGCATTCAATGCGGGACAGGAATTTTGGTTGCGTTGGTTTTGCTTGTGCCATTCTTACGCATTCAACACACTTTATATTTTTTACACAAATTTTACTACTCTCATTTGAGTATTTATTATATTTTCCTTTCTATTGTTCAACATACGCCCATTACAGCGTGACCAAAACACAAAAGCTAAAAAATGCTAAAAAGTATTTTTTAATGTTAACTTCAAGTATATTTAAATAAATTGAGTTATAGTTTTTATGTTTAACTTGGTAAATAATAAAACATAAATTATAATTTTTTAATCCATTTTCTGAATTTTGGCGTTTTGCCAATAAAATACTCATTTTCTTTCAACCAAATGCGCTCGTTAATTAAATGCGTGTGTTTTTTGCCCAATATTGGTTGCAGTTGCCAACGACGCTTGCGACGACAGTACCCAAGTTCATTTGTTATTACAAACTGTATAAAATATAAGTAAAGATGAACAGGAGTTTAACAACGAGTTTTGGTCGCTTTCAGATTATTTCTAAAGATATTCTAATCTGCTAATGCAGCGACCCTATTTTATTTCGGGCATCCCCCTAATGATACTTACAGCCAAGTTGTGATTGCAAATAATTTTATGCATGCAATCGTGTATTTCCATTAGCAACGCAGTTCGTTCCGATACGCTTTCCAGCATTCGAATTGCAAATGATAAAGAGTCCACAACAATCACTTTTATCTTTAGGACAAGAAATATAGATAAATTAGTAGTTAGATAAAGAGACACATTCCTTCACTCACATTGGGAATGGCGGCAAGATAATTGCTTAAATTTAAAACATTAGCCATAAGTTGCGCTGCATTAGGACAATCGACATAATAAACATTTTTTAACATATTAAGTGCTTTAAAGTCGGGCACATTATGTTGCTTCTCGAGGTCTGTTGCTAACTCTATGGAAATACATTGACATAAATATATTAATCAATTGCACAAATTTCATTATATGTCAAACCTTGAAGTCTCGTCGGATCAAAATCTTTTCGGGTGTCAATGTATAAAGCTCTGCCCTCCAAGCCACCACTAACTTCCGGTATTTGGACATTTAAACAGAGCTTCAAACTAAATTGTTTGTACCATCTTATGTGCTATACTTTTTAAAATTTTCTAAATTTGGTTATTACTTGCCACATTTGTGTTTTGCCCGCACCCGGAGGGCCCACAAGCTCAGTTATTCTGCCTAACGCAATACCGCAGTGCAGATAATTATCCATTGACTTTATATTAGTTGTTATCAGCTGAGTTTGCTTTAATTTAAATAAACTGTGTGCAGTCCTCATTTCCATTGCGCTTTTTGGAATTAATTTTGATAGATTTTATCGATATCCTTAATGATTTCAATCACTCTACGCGATAGTATCGATATTTGTCACGGATTTTAGTATTTTTTATAGGGCATTTCCACTATGGTGGCGTTAGCGTTAGTGTGGGAAAATTTGGAAACGTGAGAACTTTCCATACAAAATCATAGGCAGCTTTAAGTAGAGAAATTTCAGCGTTTGAAACAAACTCGGGAATTACCAACTTGTTATACTTTCTCAAAAGAGAGTATATTGGGTTTGTGAAAAGTATATAACAGGCAGAAGGAGGCGTTTGCAATAAAAATGAAGAAATTCGTTTAGCTATTATTTGGGGTATACATAGATGTTATATTTAGTATTACCAGTAAACAAAACGCTTTTCCAAAAATTCTCATTTTTATTTAGGTGCGCTTTGGCGAATTCTAGATTGAAGAAGATTGAATTTCCCTCCTTTTTTCCATTTTTGTTGTAATACTTACCCGCCTACCAAATAATTACACTTTATGTACACAATGAAGCTAGACGTCAAAATTTTTGGAGATTTCCCTATTTTACCTTCTTTTTCTATAATTATTAAAGGGAATTCCCACGCTGTATGTCGACTTTTTTCCATGAGCTTTATACGTTTTTTCTTTATAACTTTACTATGCTTAATTTTTTAATACATTTTTTTTCTGAAATATCTAACCCATTTTGTCAAATTTTATGATGTCACAATCGAAGATTGGATGCCAAAGTTTAAAGTTCAATATTGAAAATTGACGATTTTCCCAACTTTGACTGATCATAACTCAGCCAAACGAAGCGGATCATAACTCAGCCAAATGAAACGATATCTTAAAAAGTCATGCCTTTTTATACTCTGGACGACCAGCCGAATCAATCGCAATCAAAATCTAAAATTCTCAAAATGGAACCCATTTCGTCAAGTTTTATGATCGCACAATCGAAAATTGGATGCCAGAGTCCTCAGATATGTCATATATATATGATCATAACTCAGCCAAATGAAACGATATCTTAAAAAGTCATGCCTTTTTATACTCTGGACGACCAGCTGAATCAATCGCAATCAAAATTTAAAATTCTCAAAATCGAACCCATTTCGTCAAATTTTATGATGTCACAATCGAAGATTGGATGCCAAAGTTTAAAGTTCAATATTGAAAATTGACGATTTTCCCAACTTTGACTGATCATAACTCAGCCAAACGAAGCGGATCATAACTCAGCCAAATGAAACGATATCTTAAAAAGTCATGCCTTTTTATACTCTGGACGACCAGCTGAATCAATCGCAATCAAAATTTAAAATTCTCAAAATCGAACCCATTTCGTCAAATTTTATGATGTCACAATCGAAGATTGGATGCCAAAGTTTAAAGTTCAATATTGAAAATTGACGATTTTCCCAACTTTGACTGATCATAACTCAGCCAAATGAAGCGGATCATAACTCAGCCAAATGAAGCGATATCTTAAAAAGTCATGCCTTTTTATACTCTGGACGACCAGCTGAATCAATCGCAATCAAAATTTAAAATTCTCAAAATCGAACCCATTTCGTCAAGTTTTATGATGTCACAATCGAAAATTGGATAACTCAGCCAAATGAAGCGATATCTTAAAAAGTCATGCTTTTTTATACTCTGGACGACTATCCGAATCAATCGCAATCAAAATCTAAAATTCTCAAAATCGAACCCATGTTGTCAAATTTTATGATGTCACAATCGAAGATTGGATGCCAGAGTCTTCAGATATGTCATATACATATGATCATAACTCAGCCAAATGAAGCGATATCTTAAAAAGTCAAGCCTTTTTATACTCTGGACGACCAGCCGAATCAATCGCAATCAAAATCTAAAATTCTCAAAATCGAACCCATTTCGTCAAGTTTCATGATGTCACAATCGAAAATTGGATGCCAGAGTTCTCAGATATGTCATATATATATGATCATAACTCAGCCAAATGAAGCGATATCTTAAAAAGTCATGCCTTTTTATACTCTGGACGACCAGCCGAATCAATCGCAATCAAAATCTAAAATTCTCAAAATCGAACCCATTTCGTCAAGTTTCATGATGCCACAATCGAAAATTGGATGCCAGAGTCCTCAGATATGTCATATATATATGATCATAACTCAGCCAAATGAAGCGATATCTTAAAAAGTCATGCCTTTTTATACTCTGGACGACCAGCCGAATCAATCGCAATCAAAATCTAAAATTCTCAAAATCGAACCCATTTCGTCAAGTTTCATGATGTCACAATCAAAAATTGGATGCCAGAGTCCTCAGATATGTCATATATATATGATCATAACTCAGCCAAATGAACCGGTATCTTAAAAAGTCATGCCTTTTTATACTCTGGACGACCAGCTGAATCAATCGCAATCAAAATCTAAAATTCTCAAAATCGAATCCATTTTGTCATGCTAGAGTATACAGTTCAATATTTAAAATTGACAATTTTCCCAACTTTGACTGATCATAACTCAGCCAAATGAAGCGATATCTTAAAAAGTCATGCCTTTTTATACTCTGGACGACCAGCTGAATCAATCGCAATCAAAATTTAAAATTCTCAAAATCGAACCCATTTCGTCAAGTTTTATGATCGCACAATCGAAAATTGGATGCCAGAGTCCTCAGATATGTCATATATATATGATCATAACTCAGCCAAATGAACCGATATCTTAAAAAGTCATGCCTTTTTATACTCTGGACGACCAGCTGAATCAATCGCAATCAAAATTTAAAATTCTCAAAATCGAACCCATTTCGTCAAGTTTTATGATCGCACAATCGAAAATTGGATGCCAGAGTCCTCAGATATGTCATATATATATGATCATAACTCAGCCAAATGAAGCGATATCTTAAAAAGTCATGCCTTTATATATTCTGGACGACCAGCCGAATCAATCGCAATCAAAATCTAAAATTCTCAAAATCGAATCCATTTTGTCAAATTTTATGATGTCCCAATCGAAAATTGGATGCCAGAGTCCTCAGATATGTCATATATATATGATCATAACTCAGCCAAATGAAGCGATATCTTAAAAAGTCATGCCTTTTTATACTCTGGACGACCAGCTGAATCAATCGCAATCAAAATTTAAAATTCTCAAAATCGAACCCATTTCGTCAAGTTTTATGATCGCACAATCGAAAATTGGATGCCAGAGTCCTCAGATATGTCATATATATATGATCATAACTCAGCCAAATGAAGCGATATCTTAAAAAGTCATGCCTTTATATATTCTGGACGACCAGCCGAATCAATCGCAATCAAAATCTAAAATTCTCAAAATCGAATCCATTTTATCAAATTTTATGATGTCCCAATCGAAAACTGGATGCTAGAGTATACAGTTCAATATTTAAAATTGACAATTTTCCCAATCGCAATCAAAATCTAAAATTCTCAAAATGGAACCCATATTGTCAAATTTTATGATGTCACAATCGAAGATTGGATGCCAGAGTCCTCAGATATGTTATATACATATGATCATAACTCAGCCAAATGAAGCGATATCTTAAAAAGTCATGCCTTTTTATACTCTGGACGACCAGCCGAATCAATCGCAATCAAAATCTAAAATTCTCAAAATCGAACCCATTTCGTCAAGTTTTATGATGTCACAATCGAAAATTGGATGCTAGAGTCCACAGTTCAATATGTAAAATTGACAATTTTCCCAACTTTGACTGATCATAACTCAGCCAAATGAAGCGATATCTTAAAAAGTCATGCCTTTTTATACTCTAGACGACCAGCCGAATCAATCGCAATCAAAATCTAAAATTCTCAAAATGGAACCCATATTGTCAAATTTTATGATGTCACAATCGAAGATTGGATGCCAGAGTCCTCAGATATGTTATATACATATGATCATACCTCAGCCAAATGAAGCGATATCTTAAAAAGTCATGCCTTTTTATACTCTGGACGACCAGCCGAATCAATCGCAATCAAAATCTAAAATTCTCAAAATCGAACCCATTTCGTCAAGTTTTATGATGTCACAATCGAAAATTGGATGCTAGAGTCCACAGTTCAATATGTAAAATTGACAATTTTCCCAACTTTGACTGATCATAACTCAGCCAAATGAAGCGATATCTTAAAAAGTCATGCCTTTTTATACTCTGGACGACCAGCTGAATCAATCGCAATCAAAATCTAAAATTCTCAAAATGGAACCCATATTGTCAAATTTTATGATCGCACAATCGAAAATTGGATGCCAGAGTCCTCAGATATGTCATATATATATGATCATAACTCAGCCAAATGAAGCGATATCTTAAAAAGTCATGCCTTTTTATACTCTGGACGACCAGCCGAATCAATCGCAATCAAAATCTAAAATTCTCAAAATCGAACCCATTTCGTCAAGTTTTATGATGTCACAATCGAAAATTGGATGCCAGAGTCCTCAGATATGTCATATATATATGATCATAACTCAGCCAAATGAAGCGATATCTTAAAAAGTCATGCCTTTTTATACTCTGGACGACCAGCTGAATCAATCGCAATCAAAATCTAAAATTCTCAAAATCGAACCCATTTCGTCAAGTTTTATGATCGCACAATCGAAAATTGGATGCCAGAGTCCTCAGATATGTCATATATATATGATCATAACTCAGCCAAATGAAGCGATATCTTAAAAAGTCATGCCTTTATATATTCTGGACGACCAGCCGAATCAATCGCAATCAAAATCTAAAATTCTCAAAATCGAATCCATTTTGTCAAATTTTATGATGTCCCAATCGAAAATTGGATGCCAGAGTCCTCAGATATGTCATATATATATGATCATAACTCAGCCAAATGAAGCGATATCTTAAAAAGTCATGCCTTTTTATACTCTGGACGACCAGCTGAATCAATCGCAATCAAAATTTAAAATTCTCAAAATCGAACCCATTTCGTCAAGTTTTATGATCGCACAATCGAAAATTGGATGCCAGAGTCCTCAGATATGTCATATATATATGATCATAACTCAGCCAAATGAAGCGATATCTTAAAAAGTCATGCCTTTATATATTCTGGACGACCAGCCGAATCAATCGCAATCAAAATCTAAAATTCTCAAAATCGAATCCATTTTATCAAATTTTATGATGTCCCAATCGAAAACTGGATGCTAGAGTATACAGTTCAATATTTAAAATTGACAATTTTCCCAACTTTGACTGATCATAACTCAGGCAAATGAAGCGATATCTTAAAAAGTCATGCCTTTTTATACTCTGGACGACTATCCGAATCAATCGCAATCAAAATCTAAAATTCTAAAAATCTAACCAATTTTGTCAAATTTGGATGAAAGAGTCCTCAGATATGTGGTCCACAGCTCAATATTTAAAATTCACAATTTTCCCAACTTTGACTGATCATAACTCAGCCAAATGAAGCGATATCTTAAAAAGTCATGCCTTTTTGTACTCTAGACGACTAGCAGAATCAATCGCAATCAAAATCTAAAATTCTCAAAATGGAACCCATATTGTCAAATTTTATGATGTCACAATCGAAGATTGGATGCCAGAGTCCTCAGATATGTTATATACATATGATCATAACTCAGCCAAATGAAGCGATATCTTAAAAAGTCATGCCTTTTTATACTCTGGACGACCAGCCGAATCAATCGCAATCAAAATCTAAAATTCTCAAAATCGAACCCATTTCGTCAAGTTTTATGATGTCACAATCGAAAATTGGATGCCAGAGTCCTCAGATATGTCATATATATATGATCATAACTCAGCCAAATGACGCGATATCTTTAAAAGTCATGCCTTTTTGTACTCTAGACGACTAGCCGAATCAATCGCAATCAAAATCTAAAATTCTCAAAATCGAACCCATTTCGTCAAGTTTTATGATGTCACAATCGAAAATTGGATGCCAGAGTCCTCAGATATGTCATATATATATGATCATAACTCAGCCGAATGAAGCGATATCTTAAAAAGTCATGCCTTTATATATTCTGGACGACCAGCTGAATCAATCGCAATCAAAATCTAAAGTTCTCAAAATCGAATCCATTTTGTCAAATGTTATGATGTCACAATCGAAAACTGGATGCAAGAGTCCACAGTTCAATATTTAAAATTGACAATTTTCCCAACTTTGACTGATCATAACTCAGCCAAATGAAGCGATATCTTAAAAAGTCATGCCTTTTTATACTCTGGACGACCAGCCAAATCAATCGCAATCAAAATCTAAAATTCTCAAACTGGAACCCATATTGTCAAATTTTATGATGTCACAATCGAAAATTGGATGCCAGAGTTTACAGTTCAATATTGAAAATTGACGATTTTCCCAACTTTGACGACTAGCCGAATCAGTCACAATCCAAATCTAAAATTCTCAAAATCGAACCCATTTTTATAAATTTTATGACAATCGAAGATTGGATGCCAGAGTCCTCAGATATGTCATATATATATGATCATATCTCAGCCAAATGAACCGATATCTTAAAATGTCATGCCTTTTTATACTATGGACGACTAGCCGAATCAATCGCAATCAAAATCTAAAATTCTCAAAATCGAATCCATTTTGTCAAATTTTATGATGTCACAATCGAAAATTGGATGCCAGAGTTTACAGTTCAATATTGAAAATTGACAATTTTCCCAACTTTGACTGATCATAACTCATACAAATGAAGCGATATCTTAAAAAGTCATGCCTTTATATATTCTGGACGACTATCCGAATCAATCGCAATCAAAATCTAAAATTCTCAAAATGGAACCCATATTGTCAAATTTTAAGATGTTACAATCGAAAATTGGATGCTAGAGTCCACAGTTCAATATGTAAAATTGACAATTTTCCCAACTTTGACAGATCATAACTCAGCCAAATGAAGCGATATCTTAAAAAGTCATGCCTTTTTATACTCTGGACGACCAGCCGAATCAATCGCAATCAAAATCTAAAATTCTCAAAATCGAACCCATTTTGTCAAATTTTGTGATGTCACAATCGAAAATTGGATGCCAGAGTCTACAGTTCAATATTGAAAATTGACAATTTTCCCAACTTTGACTGATCATAACTCAGCCAAATGAAGCGATATCTTAAAAAGTCATGCCTTTTTATACTCTGGACGACTAGCCGAATCAATCGCAATCAAAATCTAAAATTCTCAAAATCGAATCCATTTTGTCAAATTTTGTGATGTCACAATCGAAAATTGGATGCCAGAGTCTACAGTTCAATATTGAAAATTGACAATTTTCCCAATTTTGACTGATCATAACGCGATATCTTAAAAAGTCATGCCTTTTTATACTCGAGACGACTAGCCGAATCAATCGCAATCAAAATCTAAAATTCTCAAAATCGAACCCATTTCGTCAAATTTTATGATGTCACAATCGAAAATTGGATGCCAGAGTTTACAGTTCAATATTGAAAATTGACAATTTTCCCAACTTTGACGGATCATAACTCAGCCAAATGAAGCGATATCTTAAAAAGTCATGCCTTTTTATACTCTGGACGACCAGCTGAATCAATCGCAATCAAAATCTAAAATTCTCAAACTGGAACCCATATTGTCAAATTTTATGATGTCACAATCGAAAATTGGATGCCAGAGTTTACAGTTCAATATTGAAAATTGACAATTTTCCCAATTTTGACTGATCATAACGCGATATCTTAAAAAGTCATGCCTTTTTGTACTCGAGACGACTAGCCGAATCAATCGCAATCAAAATCTAAAATTCTCAAAATCGAATCCATTTTGTCAAATTTTATGATGTCACAATCGAAGATTGCATGCCAGAGTTTACAGTTCAATATTGAAAATTGACAATTTTCCCAACTTTGACTGATCATAACTCAGCCAAATGAAGCGATATCTTAAAAAGTCATGCCTTTTTGTACTCGAGACGACTAGCCGAATCAATCGCAATCAAAATCTAAAATTCTCAAAATCGAATCCATTTTGTCAAATTTTATGATGTCACAATCGAAAATTGGATGCCAGAGTTTACAGTTCAATATTGAAAATTGACAATTTTCCCAACTTTGACTGATCATAACTCAGCCAAATGAAGCGATATCTTAAAAAGTCATGCCTTTTTATACTCTGGACGACTAGCCGAATCAATCGCAATCAAAATCTAAAATTCTCAAAATCGAATCCATTTTGTCAAATTTTATGATGTCACAATCGAAAATTGGATGCCAGAGTTTACAGTTCAATATTGAAAATTGACAATTTTCCCAACTTTGACTGATCATAACTCAGCCAAATGAAGCGATATCTTAAAAAGTCATGCCTTTTTATACTCTGGACGACTAGCCGAATCAATCGCAATCAAAATCTAAAATTCTCAAAATCGAATCCATTTTGTCAAATTTTATGATGTCACAATCGAAAATTGGATGCCAGAGTTTACAGTTCAATATTGAAAATTGACAATTTTCCCAACTTTGACTGATCATAACTCAGCCAAATGAAGCGATATCTTAAAAAGTCATGCCTTTTTATACTCTGGACGACTAGCCGAATCAATCGCAATCAAAATCTAAAATTCTCAAAATCGAATCCATTTTGTCAAATTTTATGATGTCACAATCGAAAATTGGATGCCAGAGTTTACAGTTCAATATTGAAAATTGACAATTTTCCCAACTTTGACTGATCATAACTCAGCCAAATGAAGCGATATCTTAAAAAGTCATGCCTTTTTATACTCTGGACGACTAGCCGAATCAATCGCAATCAAAATCTAAAATTCTCAAAATCGAATCCATTTTGTCAAATTTTATGATGTCACAATCGAAAATTGGATGCCAGAGTTTACAGTTCAATATTGAAAATTGACAATTTTCCCAACTTTGACTGATCATAACTCAGCCAAATGAAGCGATATCTTAAAAAGTCATGCCTTTTTATACTCTGGACGACTAGCCGAATCAATCGCAATCAAAATCTAAAATTCTCAAAATCGAATCCATTTTGTCAAATTTTATGATGTCACAATCGAAAATTGGATGCCAGAGTTTACAGTTCAATATTGAAAATTGACAATTTTCCCAACTTTGACTGATCATAACTCAGCCAAATGAAGCGATATCTTAAAAAGTCATGCCTTTTTATACTCTGGACGACTAGCCGAATCAATCGCAATCAAAATCTAAAATTCTCAAAATCGAATCCATTTTGTCAAATTTTATGATGTCACAATCGAAAATTGGATGCCAGAGTTTACAGTTCAATATTGAAAATTGACAATTTTCCCAACTTTGACTGATCATAACTCAGCCAAATGAAGCGATATCTTAAAAAGTCATGCCTTTTTATACTCTGGACGACTAGCCGAATCAATCGCAATCAAAATCTAAAATTCTCAAAATCGAATCCATTTTGTCAAATTTTATGATGTCACAATCGAAAATTGGATGCCAGAGTTTACAGTTCAATATTGAAAATTGACAATTTTCCCAACTTTGACTGATCATAACTCAGCCAAATGAAGCGATATCTTAAAAAGTCATGCCTTTTTATACTCTGGACGACTAGCCGAATCAATCGCAATCAAAATCTAAAATTCTCAAAATCGAATCCATTTTGTCAAATTTTATGATGTCACAATCGAAAATTGGATGCCAGAGTTTACAGTTCAATATTGAAAATTGACAATTTTCCCAACTTTGACTGATCATAACTCAGCCAAATGAAGCGATATCTTAAAAAGTCATGCCTTTTTATACTCTGGACGACTAGCCGAATCAATCGCAATCAAAATCTAAAATTCTCAAAATCGAATCCATTTTGTCAAATTTTATGATGTCACAATCGAAAATTGGATGCCAGAGTTTACAGTTCAATATTGAAAATTGACAATTTTCCCAACTTTGACTGATCATAACTCAGCCAAATGAAGCGATATCTTAAAAAGTCATGCCTTTTTATACTCTGGACGACTAGCCGAATCAATCGCAATCAAAATCTAAAATTCTCAAAATCGAATCCATTTTGTCAAATTTTATGATGTCACAATCGAAAATTGGATGCCAGAGTTTACAGTTCAATATTGAAAATTGACAATTTTCCCAACTTTGACTGATCATAACTCAGCCAAATGAAGCGATATCTTAAAAAGTCATGCCTTTTTATACTCTGGACGACTAGCCGAATCAATCGCAATCAAAATCTAAAATTCTCAAAATCGAATCCATTTTGTCAAATTTTATGATGTCACAATCGAAAATTGGATGCCAGAGTTTACAGTTCAATATTGAAAATTGACAATTTTCCCAACTTTGACTGATCATAACTCAGCCAAATGAAGCGATATCTTAAAAAGTCATGCCTTTTTATACTCTGGACGACTAGCCGAATCAATCGCAATCAAAATCTAAAATTCTCAAAATCGAATCCATTTTGTCAAATTTTATGATGTCACAATCGAAAATTGGATGCCAGAGTTTACAGTTCAATATTGAAAATTGACAATTTTCCCAACTTTGACTGATCATAACTCAGCCAAATGAAGCGATATCTTAAAAAGTCATGCCTTTTTATACTCTGGACGACTAGCCGAATCAATCGCAATCAAAATCTAAAATTCTCAAAATCGAATCCATTTTGTCAAATTTTATGATGTCACAATCGAAAATTGGATGCCAGAGTTTACAGTTCAATATTGAAAATTGACAATTTTCCCAACTTTGACTGATCATAACTCAGCCAAATGAAGCGATATCTTAAAAAGTCATGCCTTTTTATACTCTGGACGACTAGCCGAATCAATCGCAATCAAAATCTAAAATTCTCAAAATCGAATCCATTTTGTCAAATTTTATGATGTCACAATCGAAAATTGGATGCCAGAGTTTACAGTTCAATATTGAAAATTGACAATTTTCCCAACTTTGACTGATCATAACTCAGCCAAATGAAGCGATATCTTAAAAAGTCATGCCTTTTTATACTCTGGACGACTAGCCGAATCAATCGCAATCAAAATCTAAAATTCTCAAAATCGAATCCATTTTGTCAAATTTTATGATGTCACAATCGAAAATTGGATGCCAGAGTTTACAGTTCAATATTGAAAATTGACAATTTTCCCAACTTTGACTGATCATAACTCAGCCAAATGAAGCGATATCTTAAAAAGTCATGCCTTTTTATACTCTGGACGACTAGCCGAATCAATCGCAATCAAAATCTAAAATTCTCAAAATCGAATCCATTTTGTCAAATTTTATGATGTCACAATCGAAAATTGGATGCCAGAGTTTACAGTTCAATATTGAAAATTGACAATTTTCCCAACTTTGACTGATCATAACTCAGCCAAATGAAGCGATATCTTAAAAAGTCATGCCTTTTTATACTCTGGACGACTAGCCGAATCAATCGCAATCAAAATCTAAAATTCTCAAAATCGAATCCATTTTGTCAAATTTTATGATGTCACAATCGAAAATTGGATGCCAGAGTTTACAGTTCAATATTGAAAATTGACAATTTTCCCAACTTTGATTGATCATAACTCAGCCAAATGAAGCGATATCTTAAAAAGTCATGCCTTTTTATACTCTGGACGACTAGCCGAATCAATCGCAATCAAAATCTAAAATTCTCAAAATCGAATCCATTTTGTCAAATTTTATGATGTCACAATCGAAAATTGGATGCCAGAGTTTACAGTTCAATATTGAAAATTGACAATTTTCCCAACTTTGACTGATCATAACTCAGCCAAATGAAGCGATATCTTAAAAAGTCATGCCTTTTTATACTCTGGACGACTAGCCGAATCAATCGCAATCAAAATCTAAAATTCTCAAAATCGAATCCATTTTGTCAAATTTTATGATGTCACAATCGAAAATTGGATGCCAGAGTTTACAGTTCAATATTGAAAATTGACAATTTTCCCAACTTTGACTGATCATAACTCAGCCAAATGAAGCGATATCTTAAAAAGTCATGCCTTTTTATACTCTGGACGACTAGCCGAATCAATCGCAATCAAAATCTAAAATTCTCAAAATCGAATCCATTTTGTCAAATTTTATGATGTCACAATCGAAAATTGGATGCCAGAGTTTACAGTTCAATATTGAAAATTGACAATTTTCCCAACTTTGACTGATCATAACTCAGCCAAATGAAGCGATATCTTAAAAAGTCATGCCTTTTTATACTCTGGACGACTAGCCGAATCAATCGCAATCAAAATCTAAAATTCTCAAAATCGAATCCATTTTGTCAAATTTTATGATGTCACAATCGAAAATTGGATGCCAGAGTTTACAGTTCAATATTGAAAATTGACAATTTTCCCAACTTTGACTGATCATAACTCAGCCAAATGAAGCGATATCTTAAAAAGTCATGCCTTTTTATACTCTGGACGACTAGCCGAATCAATCGCAATCAAAATCTAAAATTCTCAAAATCGAATCCATTTTGTCAAATTTTATGATGTCACAATCGAAAATTGGATGCCAGAGTTTACAGTTCAATATTGAAAATTGACAATTTTCCCAACTTTGACTGATCATAACTCAGCCAAATGAAGCGATATCTTAAAAAGTCATGCCTTTTTATACTCTGGACGACTAGCCGAATCAATCGCAATCAAAATCTAAAATTCTCAAAATCGAATCCATTTTGTCAAATTTTATGATGTCACAATCGAAAATTGGATGCCAGAGTTTACAGTTCAATATTGAAAATTGACAATTTTCCCAACTTTGATTGATCATAACTCAGCCAAATGAAGCGATATCTTAAAAAGTCATGCCTTTTTATACTCTGGACGACTAGCCGAATCAATCGCAATCAAAATCTAAAATTCTCAAAATCGAATCCATTTTGTCAAATTTTATGATGTCACAATCGAAAATTGGATGCCAGAGTTTACAGTTCAATATTGAAAATTGACAATTTTCCCAACTTTGACTGATCATAACTCAGCCAAATGAAGCGATATCTTAAAAAGTCATGCCTTTTTATACTCTGGACGACTAGCCGAATCAATCGCAATCAAAATCTAAAATTCTCAAAATCGAATCCATTTTGTCAAATTTTATGATGTCACAATCGAAAATTGGATGCCAGAGTTTACAGTTCAATATTGAAAATTGACAATTTTCCCAACTTTGACTGATCATAACTCAGCCAAATGAAGCGATATCTTAAAAAAGTCATGCCTTTTTTATACTCTGGACGACTAGCCGAATCAATCGCAATCAAAATCTAAAATTCTCAAAATCGAATCCATTTTGTCAAATTTTATGATGTCACAATCGAAAATTGGATGCCAGAGTTTACAGTTCAATATTGAAAATTGACAATTTTCCCAACTTTGACTGATCATAACTCAGCCAAATGAAGCGATATCTTAAAAAGTCATGCCTTTTTATACTCTGGACGACTAGCCGAATCAATCGCAATCAAAATCTAAAATTCTCAAAATCGAATCCATTTTGTCAAATTTTATGATGTCACAATCGAAAATTGGATGCCAGAGTTTACAGTTCAATATTGAAAATTGACAATTTTCCCAACTTTGACTGATCATAACTCAGCCAAATGAAGCGATATCTTAAAAAGTCATGCCTTTTTATACTCTGGACGACTAGCCGAATCAATCGCAATCAAAATCTAAAATTCTCAAAATCGAATCCATTTTGTCAAATTTTATGATGTCACAATCGAAAATTGGATGCCAGAGTTTACAGTTCAATATTGAAAATTGACAATTTTCCCAACTTTGACTGATCATAACTCAGCCAAATGAAGCGATATCTTAAAAAGTCATGCCTTTTTATACTCTGGACGACTAGCCGAATCAATCGCAATCAAAATCTAAAATTCTCAAAATCGAATCCATTTTGTCAAATTTTATGATGTCACAATCGAAAATTGGATGCCAGAGTTTACAGTTCAATATTGAAAATTGACAATTTTCCCAACTTTGACTGATCATAACTCAGCCAAATGAAGCGATATCTTAAAAAGTCATGCCTTTTTATACTCTGGACGACTAGCCGAATCAATCGCAATCAAAATCTAAAATTCTCAAAATCGAATCCATTTTGTCAAATTTTATGATGTCACAATCGAAAATTGGATGCCAGAGTTTACAGTTCAATATTGAAAATTGACAATTTTCCCAACTTTGACTGATCATAACTCAGCCAAATGAAGCGATATCTTAAAAAGTCATGCCTTTTTATACTCTGGACGACTAGCCGAATCAATCGCAATCAAAATCTAAAATTCTCAAAATCGAATCCATTTTGTCAAATTTTATGATGTCACAATCGAAAATTGGATGCCAGAGTTTACAGTTCAATATTGAAAATTGACAATTTTCCCAACTTTGACTGATCATAACTCAGCCAAATGAAGCGATATCTTAAAAAGTCATGCCTTTTTATACTCTGGACGACTAGCCGAATCAATCGCAATCAAAATCTAAAATTCTCAAAATCGAATCCATTTTGTCAAATTTTATGATGTCACAATCGAAAATTGGATGCCAGAGTTTACAGTTCAATATTGAAAATTGACAATTTTCCCAACTTTGACTGATCATAACTCAGCCAAATGAAGCGATATCTTAAAAAGTCATGCCTTTTTATACTCTGGACGACTAGCCGAATCAATCGCAATCAAAATCTAAAATTCTCAAAATCGAATCCATTTTGTCAAATTTTATGATGTCACAATCGAAAATTGGATGCCAGAGTTTACAGTTCAATATTGAAAATTGACAATTTTCCCAACTTTGACTGATCATAACTCAGCCAAATGAAGCGATATCTTAAAAAGTCATGCCTTTTTATACTCTGGACGACTAGCCGAATCAATCGCAATCAAAATCTAAAATTCTCAAAATCGAATCCATTTTGTCAAATTTTATGATGTCACAATCGAAAATTGGATGCCAGAGTTTACAGTTCAATATTGAAAATTGACAATTTTCCCAACTTTGACTGATCATAACTCAGCCAAATGAAGCGATATCTTAAAAAGTCATGCCTTTTTATACTCTGGACGACTAGCCGAATCAATCGCAATCAAAATCTAAAATTCTCAAAATCGAATCCATTTTGTCAAATTTTATGATGTCACAATCGAAAATTGGATGCCAGAGTTTACAGTTCAATATTGAAAATTGACAATTTTCCCAACTTTGACTGATCATAACTCAGCCAAATGAAGCGATATCTTAAAAAGTCATGCCTTTTTATACTCTGGACGACTAGCCGAATCAATCGCAATCAAAATCTAAAATTCTCAAAATCGAATCCATTTTGTCAAATTTTATGATGTCACAATCGAAAATTGGATGCCAGAGTTTACAGTTCAATATTGAAAATTGACAATTTTCCCAACTTTGACTGATCATAACTCAGCCAAATGAAGCGATATCTTAAAAAGTCATGCCTTTTTATACTCTGGACGACTAGCCGAATCAATCGCAATCAAAATCTAAAATTCTCAAAATCGAATCCATTTTGTCAAATTTTATGATGTCACAATCGAAAATTGGATGCCAGAGTTTACAGTTCAATATTGAAAATTGACAATTTTCCCAACTTTGATTGATCATAACTCAGCCAAATGAAGCGATATCTTAAAAAGTCATGCCTTTTTATACTCTGGACGACTAGCCGAATCAATCGCAATCAAAATCTAAAATTCTCAAAATCGAATCCATTTTGTCAAATTTTATGATGTCACAATCGAAAATTGGATGCCAGAGTTTACAGTTCAATATTGAAAATTGACAATTTTCCCAACTTTGATTGATCATAACTCAGCCAAATGAAGCGATATCTTAAAAAGTCATGCCTTTTTATACTCTGGACGACTAGCCGAATCAATCGCAATCAAAATCTAAAATTCTCAAAATCGAATCCATTTTGTCAAATTTTATGATGTCACAATCGAAAATTGGATGCCAGAGTTTACAGTTCAATATTGAAAATTGACAATTTTCCCAACTTTGATTGATCATAACTCAGCCAAATGAAGCGATATCTTAAAAAGTCATGCCTTTTTATACTCTGGACGACTAGCCGAATCAATCGCAATCAAAATCTAAAATTCTCAAAATCGAATCCATTTTGTCAAATTTTATGATGTCACAATCGAAAATTGGATGCCAGAGTTTACAGTTCAATATTGAAAATTGACAATTTTCCCAACTTTGACTGATCATAACTCAGCCAAATGAAGCGATATCTTAAAAAGTCATGCCTTTTTATACTCTGGACGACTAGCCGAATCAATCGCAATCAAAATCTAAAATTCTCAAAATCGAATCCATTTTGTCAAATTTTATGATGTCACAATCGAAAATTGGATGCCAGAGTTTACAGTTCAATATTGAAAATTGACAATTTTCCCAACTTTGATTGATCATAACTCAGCCAAATGAAGCGATATCTTAAAAAGTCATGCCTTTTTATACTCTGGACGACTAGCCGAATCAATCGCAATCAAAATCTAAAATTCTCAAAATCGAATCCATTTTGTCAAATTTTATGATGTCACAATCGAAAATTGGATGCCAGAGTTTACAGTTCAATATTGAAAATTGACAATTTTCCCAACTTTGACTGATCATAACTCAGCCAAATGAAGCGATATCTTAAAAAGTCATGCCTTTTTATACTCTGGACGACTAGCCGAATCAATCGCAATCAAAATCTAAAATTCTCAAAATCGAATCCATTTTGTCAAATTTTATGATGTCACAATCGAAAATTGGATGCCAGAGTTTACAGTTCAATATTGAAAATTGACAATTTTCCCAACTTTGACTGATCATAACTCAGCCAAATCAAGCGATATCTTAAAAAGTCATGCCTTTTTTATACTCTGGACGACTAGCCGAATCAATCGCAATCAAAATCTAAAATTCTCAAAATCGAATCCATTTTGTCAAATTTTATGATGTCACAATCGAAAATTGGATGCCAGAGTTTACAGTTCAATATTGAAAATTGACAATTTTCCCAAATTTGACTGATCATAACTCAGCCAAATGAAGCGATATCTTAAAAAAAACATGCCTTTTTATACTCTGGACGACTAGCCGAATCAATCGCAATCAAAATCTAAAATTCTCAAAATCGAATCCATTTTGTCAAATTTTATGATGTCACAATCGAAGATTGCATGCCAGAGTTTACAGTTCAATATTGAAAATTGACAATTTTCCCAAATTTGACTGATCATAACTCAGCCAAATGAGTCATGCCTTTTTATACTCTGGACGACTAGCCGAATCAATCGCAATCAAAATCTAAAATTCTCAAAATCGAATCCATTTTGTCAAATTTTATGATGTCACAATCGAAAATTGGATGCCAGAGTTTACAGTTCAATATTGAAAATTGACAATTTTCCCAACTTTGATTGATCATAACTCAGCCAAATGAAGCGATATCTTAAAAAGTCATGCCTTTTTATACTCTGGACGACTAGCCGAATCAATCGCAATCAAAATCTAAAATTCTCAAAATCGAATCCATTTTGTCAAATTTTATGATGTCACAATCGAAAATTGGATGCCAGAGTTTACAGTTCAATATTGAAAATTGACAATTTTCCCAACTTTGACTGATCATAACTCAGCCAAATGAAGCGATATCTTAAAAAGTCATGCCTTTTTATACTCTGGACGACCAGCCGAATCAATCGCAATCAAAATCTAAAATTCTCAAAATCGAATCCATTTTGTCAAATTTTATGATGTCACAATCGAAAATTGGATGCCAGAGTTTACAGTTCAATATTGAAAATTGACGATTTTCCCAACTTTGACGACTAGCCGAATCAGTCACAATCCAAATCTAAAATTCTCAAAATCGAACCCATTTTTTCAAATTTTATGACAATCGAAGATTGGATGCCAGAGTCCTCAGATATGTCATATATATATGATCATAACTCAGCCAAATGAACCGATATCTTTAAATGTCATTCCTTTTTATACTAAGGACGACCAGCCAAATCAATCGCAATCAAAATCTAAAATTCTTAAAATCGAACCCATTTCTTAAAATTTTATGACAATCGAAGATTGGATGCCAGGGTCCTCAGATATGTCATATATATATGATCATAACTCAGCCAAATGAAGCGATATCTTTAAAAGTCATGCCTTTTTATACTCTGGACGACCAGCCGAATCAATCGCAATCAAAATCTAAAATTCTCAAAATCGAAAATAGAAACGCAGTATCAAAAGTTGGTGTATCAGGAGGGTCAACTTCAATACAAAATTCGCTCAAAATGTTGCAAACCATTTCCTTGGAAAATCCGAATAGCCCAGCAACTGTTCGCTATTGTGCAGACTAACTCAGAGTGTAAAAGACAACCGCAACACTTTTATCTAAGGTATAATTTGCAAATTCGTTGCTTATTTGCGCAGGCTTCCGAACAATGTTTGAAAAGCATTCCTTTCTGTTTGGAACGCTTGCTTAAAAAACTCTGTTTTGATATTTGGTATAACGGTATTTGATATTTGGTATAACTGCAAACATTAAAAATAATATAAACATGTTAGTATAACTAAAAAAATGTTATAATTAATTTGTTTATCTTACAATATCCACACACTACGTGAAGGATGAGTTATGTAATAAAATTTGTCTTTTAGCCATAATTTGTATTAGATTGTCAAACTCAACTGTCACTCTATCGCAAGTTATAATAGAAACACCTTTGGGACTTTTTTTTTTGCGTAAGTACTAGCGCAACGCAAATATACCGACAGTGGAAAAACAGTATTATTGTATCGGTTTTGTAACTGGAAGACGTAGCCCTGGATTTGAGTATACATTGATAGTTTGCTGTGGCATGTTGCGCGGCAAATTAAAATGTTCAAAATGTGAAATAATAATCAAATCAACAGGTAAGACAGTTCAACCAATTTGTTTTACCAGCTATTTAGTGAATAGTGTGTGTAAATACACTGCCTTCGATTGCCTTACGTATTAGGAAATTTACAGGTGGCATCTTCCAATTGGAAATACACTGAAAATTTAATTGAAAAGAATGCATAGAAATAATACACTTTTGGGTTTGAGATTTTTTGAACTTTTATTTATAATTTGTGTGTTTCATTGTATACATGTAATTGCAATAATATTATGTATGAATATATACATGCATATACATATATATGTATGTTTGTAAGTGCACACATATGTAAATATACATGGAGATATATGTATGCATTAGATGTATGTATATTCACTTTTTGCGTTTTGTTGCTCATTTATTCATTATACCTTTGTTTTAAATAATTCAAATGTGGTTAGTATTACTTCAACATATAAATTTTCTGGTCTTCTTCCTTATTATTTTCCCCTTTACCTTCTTGCATTTCTGCGATCTACATATGATCAACACACACACGTGCGCACAAAGTCGACTGTAACATCGACTTCAACTGCATGCATATACTTAGTTGTGTAATCGTAGCTTAATTGCATGTAGTAGTAAGTACTACATACTTATATGCATATGTACATATTCGTCACAGATTTGATTTTGACTTCTTTGATTCCATACCTTTCTCTGGAGCGCCTTGCTTCTTGTCTCTCTTTCATACATCGATATCAATAACTTTCTTTCATTTCTTTTTTTTTTTCAATTACATATGTATATGGATAATAAAAAAAAATTACAATTATCTTTTTTATGCACGTATTCATCTTCATCTTCACGAAATTTATCTTGTTTTCTTTTATCTTTTTCTTAATTTTTTTTTATTTTATTTAATGTTTTCTTGTCTGTATATCTGTATGTGTGTGCAATTTATTTGCTAATTGTTGGTAATGCATTATTTATTTTTGCGTTGTATATATATATTTATATATATATATATATATCTTTATACATATATATCTTTTCTATAAATTCGGACTTCCAAAGTGTTCGAAATTACAGTTTAATTATTCTAGTAAATCTAAATAAAAAAAGTATATATATATATATATATATGTTTTTACTCATAATCATATGTGTTTTTTAAAACTATTTTGCAGTAGAATAAATTGCGGGACATGCGCTGAAATGTAAGATTAATAAAAAAAGAACAGTTTTCGGTAAAGTTTTTTTTTTAAGCCAAAAGTCTTCAAAAATGCAACTGCATAATAAAAACATTTAACAGCATATACAAATGTGTACACCAATGCTACATATACATATGTATACAGTTGATGTCTATATAAGTATGTACCTGAACTGGTTATTATAATAATTATCAATTACTGTTGTTTTTATGCAATTTAAAATTATTTAATAAGTAGAATCCAAAAAAAGTCGCTGACAGATTTCATTTATAATTTGTATTATGCTATGTCACTATTAAGTATAAACATTTGTAGAAGCATTTGTTTTTTTTGTGCTATACATTTAATTTTTTTAAAATTTAAATTTTGTAGGTAATCACAGATTTTTGTTTTTAAATACCGAAAGTTAAATTTAAATCATTGAACAGCATAGTTTTAAAATTTGTTTTTTTTTTATAATAAATATATATATATATATTAATATATATATGTATATATATAATTTGGACTAATAATTTTCAATTATCTAAATGTTGTCTCATATCTGTAAGATTATTATTATTTTATTTTTGAGCTTGATATGCGTTGCATTTTCAACATTAATTTTGATGGTTTTTTTCTCTGAATTTTGATGATTTTGTTGTAGTGTAGAAGATTAAAATAATAATTATAGACGTTTGACTGTCCCTTCTTGTTTTTTGAGAGAGAAAGAGAAAGAGAGAGAGAGAGAGAGAGAGAGAGAGAGAGAGAGAGAGAGAGAGAGAGAGAGAAAGATGTACACATGTATGTTTAAGAATTCTTTTTATGGATTTTTTAAGGTTACCATTGACTATTCAGTATTTAGTTCATGTATTTTCTTATGGCCCCAACTTAAGCCCTTATGATGTGGGCTTTGCCTTTAATAAATATGTTATGAAAATCTTATCTTAGGGTTAACGTAATTGTGCAAGTACATACACGCACTTACATGTACAAATATGTTCAAATGCACATGTTCATACATGTAAAGTACTTATATTTATATAAAGTTTAGACTTTAAACTATCAACTACATTGATATTATGCAAAGTTAAATTTTATAAGTATGTACTTAGTTGAATTCTTCGGAAAATCTACGTAGTATCTTTCTCCTACGTGTAGTACCTAAAAGCCGTCAGGTATTTGTGCCTAATAATTCATTCCGCTCATATTTTTGTATGCGTTGTGTCGTTCTTTATCTGAATCGGAAAATATTTAAGAATATATACAATTACACTTTGGGCGGTCGATCCAAAGAGTACTAAAATATTTTGCCTCTCTAAACAATATAAGTATTGAAAACAATGAAATGACAAAATTAATTTTATTATAATTTATATATTTCAAATAACTGTGTGTGTGTGTTTGTTTTTTTTTTTTTTTTTGGTTGTTTAAAAGAATATATTTTATTTTTAACAAATTCCAAACAGTATAATTTTGAATAAATTTAATTAAATATAAACAATTTTTTATGTATATTAAGATATACATGCGTAAATAGAAAAAAAATTCACAAAAAATAATACAAAAGTTTGCTTCTTTGCATTCACAGTTTTGAAGAGTATCTAAACCAAAATTTTGCATAGTAAATTAATTTGTTAAATATATATAAATAAAGTAAAATATCCAAAAAATGTAATTTTGAACAAAGAAAACAAAAAATGTTCACTTTTCATTTCACACAAAGATTTTGTTGATCACAGTTTGTTTTTTTCATTTGCATTATTTTTCGTTTTCGTATTTTTTTTTAAATTACATAGACAAAGATTTTGTTTTTTTTTATGTTTAAGATAAATGGGATCCGAAATGTATTCTTATTTTCTTATTTTAACCTTTAACACAGTGTAAATAAATAATTATTTAATGCATGAACTCAAAAAAAAAAATGAAAAAATGTGAGTTTTTCAAAACAAATATTAATCGACCCTGAGAAACGGAGACAGCGAGAGAGAGACCAAACCATTCGATAAGTTGTAATCGATTTAATAAAATTTTTTGTAAAAACTATAAACACCGCCCTCGCTAGAGGTCTTCAAAGGCTCTCAACACAGACTAATTGCGTTGAATGTATATGAATATTTATACGGTCTGAACATTAACTTGACGACATTAATGAAAACAACCCTGATTTATTAAAATTTGATTGAGAAAGATGCAATATGTTGAAACACATAGACTTTAACCTTGAGTTACAGTTCTAATTAAAGACTCTCTTAGGGGCTAACAAGTAATAAAAATAATTTCAGTGTTGCCATTTGTCTGGGTTAAGTTAAGTTATGGAATAAAATGGAAAAACTATTTCAAAATAGTCAAACTATAAAACTCTAGTGTTTATATGGACAAAAGATTCTATGTCATGAATTGTTGACAACACTGGTTTTTTTTCGCTTTTGGCAGACTTGTTAGTTCATGATAATCTAGTCTTTTCATAAAATGCGGTTTTAAAAAAATAATATATATTTATATTTTCTATTGCTTTCATATAAATCTGGCAACACTGGTGTATTAGCGCTTTTGGCAGACACGAACAAAATTTCTGGCATCCCATTTTCATGATTATTGTTTCTGTTTCCATTTTGAATTATCGCATAATATTTTTTAGCAAAGTGCCCGATAAATATTTGTATAAATACCCCCACTGCTCTTGAGACTATGAACATATTTATATATGTATGTTACTTATTTGTTTTAAAAATACATGGTATACATATTAGAAGAACTACACTACATTTTTGTATGTTTGAGCTTAAAGACATTCTTCGTGTTTTCGTAATTCCTGAGACATTTTACGGATATGTTTTTTTTTAATAACGATTTTAATTGGACAATTACAAGTTTCTGTTTTTGCATTGGGCAGTTTTGAGTTTTCGTTTATTTTTTTTTTCATTTTGTGGCTGCTTTCGCCCTTTTCTAGATTTTTATCGTATTTTCTTTTTGTCCGTTTTTGTAAATTATATAATATATACGAGCATATATGTATGCGTGTAAGTGTAAACTTATGTTTATGAACATACAATATTTTTCAATTTGAAGGGGTGGAGAAGGGGGCGTGTATGATTTAAATTCACTTTTTTTTTTGCCCTTACGCAAAGTAATTTTTTTGGCCGATCAAACAAAAACTTCGCCTAATTTAATGTTTAAACAAACTATTTATCTTTCTTTATATAATTTACGTTGGCATTAAATTTATTGTTTTTTTTTTTTCATTTCCGATTTTTTTTTTTTTTATTTCAGAATATTTGTACTTCACTGGTAGAAAAATCACTGAGTTACTTTGCGGTTTTTGTTTGTTTGTTGCGTTTCCATTTTCAATTTTCAGCTTTTCTTTTACAAAAATGTCTGCGGCTTGCATAAATCACATGTATGTAATAGTTAGTGCCTTGTGTGACTGTAAATTTGCACTTTTGATACATATTATGTGTTTCATTTTATTATTTTCTTTTCACAAAAAATGTATTCAATTTCTGTTCGTATTTTCCTTAAATATAAGTGTGTGTAAAAAAAAGAATCTTAATACTATATACTTGATATTTTTATCCCTGATAACGTTTTACCTTTTTGTTTTTGTTTTTTTTTTCATCTGTACTACTTTCATGTTTAGCATATTTATAACATTCCTGTGTTAGTGGTAGATTAATTAATTTACTTTTAATACATATAATTTTTGATTCTTAAACTAATTTTATTAAAAAAAAAAAAATATATATATGTATATATATATTTATATACATATATATATATATATACGCATTCATATGCAGCTTGGTTTGTTTACTTCTTTTCTTTCTTCATGTTCTTCCGTTTTGCTTTTGGAATATGACCTTTTAGAGAATATATTATTATTGTGAAAATTAAAGGCAAATGTTAAAACTAAATATAAGCTAAAAAAAAAAAAACAACGAGAAATTGTCCAATGCGGAACTGGGCTAGCAGAAAGGCGACAGATTGCAGAGGGCGTGTTCGGTTAGAGTTGTAAGACCATTTGTTTTTCTAAATTTAATGTAATTTTTTGAGAGTTTGATTTTGTTTTAATCTCTTTGGGAGAATGTTGCGTATACGCCGTGATATGTGCGGTTTTACTAAGCTGCAAAAGTGCTGCATGTTTCGATATATTCGCATACTTGCCAATCACGCCCCATTGCTGTGGCTACTGAAGCTGTACTCTGCCTGAATGCGCCACCTGTCGGCTGGCCCAGCTGTTTTGCTTGGTTTTAGTCCTTCACTCTCTTCCCTTTTTGCTGTTTTTGTAAAAATGCTTATATTGTGTGTGTGTCTCTTTCGTTTGTTTCAAAAGCTTTGAATTAACTTAATTTAATTTTAATAAGTGTTTTCTTCTTAAAATATTAAATTTGAAACTACTTTCTCAGTAATCATAGTTGTAATATTAATTATAATTTTAATTAATTTTTTAAGCAGAATGCCTAATCAGGTTATTTACAAAAAAAAAAAAAAAAAAAATAAAATAAAATGAAATATAAACAGAAATTAATTCCTTGAGGTATTGCACATGAAACAGCGATAACTTCGCTGATTCAAACTACTAAGGTCCGAAATTTCAATGCATTCAAGAACTGACTCATAGCTATTATTTAGATTTAGATTTTAGTAAAATATAGCAAAATACCATATTTTTATTATTATTTTTTATTTAATTTGACAATGTTCTATCAGTAAACTATTTTAATACATTAACGACTTAATTTTCCATTTACCTTAAAAAGCCGAAATCTTTAAAAAAGTTTGGTCTTTTCTTCAGTTTGGCTGACATTGAAATATCGTACCACTATGCTTATAAAATCTAAAAAAAAAAAAATTATAATAATAACTAATTAAGTTAAAAAAAATACATATTTTTATATATGTGTGTAGGGCAAAGTATTTGTAGCTGGTTTTTACGACAACGTTTGCCAAAAATAATAGTTAAGATAATATTCTCTAAAAAATTGCATTCCAGCGTAGATCCTATTGAATTCCCGGTGGCGGTTGTCCTAACTCGCTGGTGAAATCAAAGAGGCTGTGAGTGTGCGAGCGGGATAGCGCATGATGATGGGCATGGGCATGGGCATGGGCGTGGGCATGCCCAAGGGCAGCAGCACCACCGCCCCCAACAAGACCATGTTTGATTGCCGACGTCTTAAGCAGACGCTTGAGCATGCCGCTTGAGCCGCGGTGTTGAAGACTCTTGTGTGTGGTTAGGGAATTTTTGGTGCGATAACGCCGATGACAGAACTCGCAGACGTACAGTGTATCGGACTGTTCGTGTTTGTCCTGAAAGTGCCGCTTTAGTGAGTAATAGCAGGAGAAGGTGCGTCGACAATAGGGGCATTCCTGTGGCTCATTAATTCCCCCACTTGTTGGCGGTGGCATGCGCAGCGGCAGCTGTGGCACCGGCACAACACCAACTAAACTGTTTCCGGTTTGTGGTGTTCCTGATGCACCAATCGATGCTTGCATTTTGTTGTTGTTGTTGTTATTATTATTGTTGCTGCTGCTGTTGTTGCTACTATTGTTGTTGCTGCTGTTTATGCTACTGCTACTGTTGTTGTTGCTGTTGCTGCCACCGTTTGGCATCGCCTCCACGCTACCCGGCCGCGGCGGCGATAGCGGGGTGTTATGCAGACTGTAGACGGCAGCGGCCAAGCTGCCATTCAGCGAATTTGTGGGCGAGGTCAGCGCAGTGGGCGGCGACGGCGGCGATGAGGTAGAACTGGTTGGCGAGGTAGCTGCGGATCGTATTATTTTCAGAGGTCCTTTATTATAGACGAATACGAAGACGAAGAGAAAAGCAATACGTTAGTCAAAAACATATGTAAAAGTATCTGTAAGTTATATAGCATCATGTTTAATATAGCGAGATACATATTTTCTTGGGTTTTGGGTTAAGTTAAGTTTTCTGGTTTTATTGAGGTAATAAAACTGAAAGTGCAAAGTTAAGAGGTGAAAGTTGAAAGACAAAGATTTAATTTTTTTCTTTTTGTTTGATATAACTATTTTTTTTTAACTCTTAATTTTAATTGTTTGTTTGAGAGATATGTAGATAGAGGGGGAGAGTAGCTAAAGCGATCTATTTACTGGTATAGTTAAAAAATTTTCTGTTTTCGTTGAACTAAAAGTGCAAATTTTAAAACGGAAATTTTTGTTTTTCCATTTGTTTAGGAAAATGTCTAAAACACTCCTAAATTTTATTGTTTTGTTTGATTCTAGCAGAGAGGGATAGGTAGATAGCGAGAATAGTGAAAGCTTTGTATTTGTATATATTTTTATTTAAAAGGTTTATTGTTGAGCTATCGAAATTAAAAGTGCAAAGTTAAAAGGAGAAAATTGAAATTGATTTAGTTCTTTTCTTTTTGGTGTAGGAATATTCAAAAAAATATAACTCCTAAGTTCAGTTGTTGAATTATATTTATATATATAGACAAAGAATAGATAAAGCGTTATATATATTTTTATTTTTGCCAATAAATATATAGTTATTTTATATTTTTTTATATAGAAAAATCACCGAAAATTTCGAGGTTTTGGAAATGTGTGTAGTAAGAAGATTTGAAAAAGTATGCCAATGAAAAACTTGATAATTTTTTCTCAAAAAACTAAAAACCACCGAACTGTTTTGGTTTTCGATGGCATAACTTTTTGAAATAAAGTGAGAGTACAGTTTTTTGTATAGGGTTTATGCATACCAGTTTTGACTATAACGGGAAATATGTTGGAATATAAAGATACATTTTGAGCAGATTTTAAATGAAAAGTATGGATTCGAAAAAGTGAATGGAAATGATAATGAAAAAGCTGAGAAAAGTGCATGGTTGTAGAAGGTAGTAGGTTTTAGGCAAAAAAGTAGTCGTGTATACGCATTTGGACTCAGTTATATATACATATGTCTTTTTTTCTAAAGTGCCTTAAAAAATATTTACATAATAACAAACTAAATACATCATGCAGTATTTAATATATAATCTACATTATATACGTACTTCCGTATATAGGATATATATTTAGTATTTATGTATATATATGTACATGCGCGTGCTTAGATGAAAGGCAGTTTTTTTTGGTAGTTAGACAAAGATCCTTTTAAGCAAAAGCAAAAATCAAGTCATCAAAAGTAAAGCAATGAACGCAACTGTAAGTTTTATATATATATATAGTATATATATATTACATTTTATAGTATTTCATATTTTAAGATTTCTTTTTGTTAAAAAAAAATGAAAATGAGAAAAATAAAGATTTAATTGTAATGAAAACAAACTAAAAATTAAAATAAACTCTGTATATATATATATTTTTTATTATTATTATTTTTATTATTAAATACTTATATAAAAGAATCAGAAAATGCTGTAGGTACTGTCAAGTAGCTAAGCAGATATTTTCCAATGATGGTGTTTATTTATGAGTTTTTTTATCAGTTGTTTTTGTTCTGAAGTTTAATGACGCAAACTTACCAAAAAGGAAAAATGAAGTATACAAGCACTTAAGTGGTTTGTTATAGAGGCTTTCATCATTTATATAATAGTAGGCTGTTTTAGTTATAGTAGTTATAAGAATTTTATATACTTTCTTTTGTTCATTTTATTATAGTAATAGGTAGAATTTTTTGTACAGTTGACTTATAGCGGGAAATTAAGGTGATGGTTGAGAGAGGAAATACAATATTATAAGTACAAGAACAGCGTCTGAAAGATATTCCAACGTAGAGAAAGAGAAAGACAGAGAAAGAGCGAATACCAGAACGAGACGGATGGAAAAAAATTGAAGTAGATTTAAGATCCCAAACAGCTGCGGAAATAGTCTAAGAATTACAGTTAGAAATATACAGATGGGGAAAAGAGACAGGGGGGAGGGGGGAGTGGGATGTTTCGTCGGGGCTAGAGTGATAGGTATGATATTCAATAAGGAAGAGGCCATTTATCAGCGAGTCAAAAAGCCTTTCCTAGGTTAGGCCAATGTCATATTTGCTGTTTGTAGGGAAAGGTGTATGTATATGTATGTATATACATTCTTATTAGTAAGCTCAATCTAAATGCTGATCTCCTACATTTTTAAATTGAGCTTAAAATTTTATGCCTCGTACATATTGCCGTTTAGGTTGATGACCAGTGAGTCAGACACTCAGGATAAAGAGAACAAAAAGTTTCATAGTATAGTTGTATGCATATAGATGGTTAGGCTATAATCATATTTGTTGTATGTACTGTATGTGTATTTATCAATATGTTCGTATGATTTGAAGGTTAAGGAGAATGCATTCAATATACATATGTACAAACTCAATCGAAATTCTGCTTTCGATTTATTTCTGTGCTCACTAAAATAAAGTTAAATAAGATAGGAAAACTACTATAATGAAGTCATTAAGTATATTAGTTATAGCTGAGTGGGTGTAGGTGTAGGTGTAGGTGTAGCAGGTGTTTATATCTGATCTATAGCAATGTATCTATGAAAGCATGTAAATTGATTTCAATTTGGCCGAAGGGAGCAATATATTATATATCTATATATATATATATATATATATGTATTAACAAGTACTTATAGCACTAAATAAAAGATAAAGAGACAGCGACAGAGAGAGAGAGAGAGAGATATGGAGAGAGATAGATAGAGGAGCAATGTATCTTATGTATATATAGCGGGATATGTTCTTAAAATTCTTACAAGTACAACGGGTATTTATATTAACCCATAAAATGAGCGACAGATTATGATTTTTAGTGCCAGCAGAATCGAGGCTCGAACATATGAATATATCAAATGTGTATATATCTATATGTATAAGCAAAAGATCTGAGTCGAAGGTTCTATTTGGAAAGTGCGAAAGTGAAGTGAGTAGACATTTCTAGAAGAATTTTGTGTAATACTTTACATATTCAATAATTGTTTGTTCTTTATACATTATTTAGTAATCTATAAGCTACAGCAGGAGCGAGATTTGTAGCGCGTGAGCAAGCAATGTAAGAGACAGAGATAGCAGCGATAGATAGAGAGAGATAGAGCAAGAAAGAAGATATTGAGAGAGAGTCAGAGACTGAAAGAGAGAGATAGAGAGAGAGAGAGAGAGAGAGAGAGAGATAGATGTATTAACGTACCGAAAGCCGTGTATATTGGGTTTCATAATTTAATTAGCTTTTTACAGAACTGGTATATATGTATATCGAACTGATACACAGTTTTTTTACTGTTTTTTATACCGAAAACGGTATAAAATTATTAAGAAGAAAATATTTTTCTAACCATTTCTACTTAAATCAAGTATAAATACTCGCTTTAAGAATGTTCGAGGATGCCCGACATACGAAACCATTTAGGATGTATTACTAATATTTTTTTCTGTGTATGTTTCGATTAGTATTTAAGGCGACTATATTCAACTGATAGATATAAACTATAATTTTTTTTTATTAAATATATATATGTTGTGTATAATAAGTTGAGAGGTAGTGACAGAAATAGAACTATGTTGTACTATAGTGAAAGTCTTTACAAACTTTGGATTTGAGTCGAAGCCTCAAATGGGGAAAAGTTAGAATAATAAAGATATACAACAGAGAAAGAGAGACTGTAAGAGTGATAGATAGACAGACAGAGAGAGAGAGAGAGAGAAAGAGAGCGAGAGAAGATGAGCGTGGTAGGGGTAGGAGAGTTTGAGAAATTTGGGTATGCATAAAAGCGAGCTCATGATAGACAAAACTAACTACGATCTTCTCATATTTCAATTTTTTTATTTAATATATATAAATATTTTTTATGTTTTGATATTTTTGTTTGCTACCAATGTAGAGTTTAAGATTTGATGTGCTAACCTTTAGCAAGCTCACTAACGGGTTAACCGGTTACCAGTTTAACGGTATCGGTTGAGTACCCGTTTTTTCATCGGTTCTTGAAGTACCGAGTTCAAGTTGTAGCTCAGATCTCTCCATTTTTGGGGGTTAAGAAGAACGGGGGTGGTACGGCGGTATGCTCCGATCGGGGGGAATAAGTGTGTATTATGTGCTGCCCTGATGTTGTTGTTGTTGTTGTCGTTGTAGTTTTGAGCAACATTTATAGCACTAAACACAAGTCGACCGGCAATTGGCATTCGTTATAACTATAGCTATACATATAGCACAGTGTTTCATTCAATTACATATTCATTGTTATATTTTGTATTATATATTCTTTTGCCATTTATCGTTATCTATATGTTTTTGTATTTATGTACTTTTATTGTGTATATACTATAGTCAAAGTCAATCAGCGAAAATTTCTAGTAAGTTTTAAGAAAGGCAACTTGTGAAAAAAGACTTCAAATTAAAATAAAAAAAATGTACGACTTTAAGTAAATTTAAACAGGAATAATTAGTGTAAAATTGACTAACAAGTACGTTGTATGAGGTATAAAAAAGGCCACAGAGTATAAACAGAATATACCTATATGTAGTGTATATATACGATACATAATAAAATGTCAGCAAAGTCAGCGTTGGATCAACTTTTAGCATGTAAATATATGTTTAAAAGTGTCATTAAACCTAATGTCTTTATGTATATTTGTTCTTTTTTTGTCTTTTTTTAATATGTATGTTTACAGTTAGATATACATGTAAGTAAGTGTAAAAGTATGTATCACTACAGAATGGCATTGCTTTAAGTTTAGTTTAAGTTTCAAGTCAAGTCGTCTAATTTTCTAGTCTAGTTGTTGCTTTAACAGTAGAGCTGTAAAAGTTATTACTACTTGTAATGTTATTATTATCATTATTATTATTATTATTATTTTTATTATTATTATTATTATTATTATTATTATTATTATTATTATTATTATTATTATTATTATTATTATTATTATGAATATTATTATTATTATTGTTATTATTATAATAATTATAATTATTATTTTTTTTATTATTATTATTTTTATTATTCTGATTATTATTAAAAGCTTTTCGCTGTTGTAAATAGTAATCATATAATGTTAGAATTTGTCTTTCTTGTATTAAAAGCGGATACTGTTCGTGTTGCATCATTGGCATTGGCATTGGCATTGGCATTTGCATTGAAATTGGCAATGACATTGGCGTTGCCGGCCTTTCACGATGTGTGTAATTCGATGTCGATAACGATAACGATGTTTGCGGAAAGTAATTAATTTCAATCTCATCAACATTAACATTATGGTTTTGATTACTGTTATTATTGTTATTTATAATGATGTTATCGCTATGACGCTGTATTTTATAATTGTTATTGTTCTTAAATTGATTCGTATTGGTTTTATACTGTTGTTGTTGATATTTAATTTGATTCTTTGTCATGGCTTTCTTGTTATTTAACCCAGACAAGTGTGTTAAATCTCAGATTGACGAATTAAATTGACTAAGTAGCTTAATATCTCTCATTTCCATTTCACCTGGTCGGGACTTGTGATAGGTATAAATATGCGTCATTAGAGAATTACGAGAGCAATAAACTCTCTCGCAGATCGCACAACGATATTCCTCTTGACGTACGGCATGTTTATCGGCAATGTGTCGCTTAAGTGAGGCTTTCGAGCAGAGGAGCTTACCGCACAGTTGGCATGAGAACAGTTTCTTGGGTGAATTTCCTGTAAATTGGTTTTGGATTTTCATGGGTTGGTTTATTTTTTGTTTTGGTATATTTTTTTGGTATTTGCTTGATATTTCATTAAGGTACTATTTGAGTTTCATTTAGTATTTATTTCTTATCTTTATGGTTTGCGCTTATAAATAGAAATATATATATGTATATCTATATATATATATATATATATATAGACATATATATATATACATATATATATATATATATATATATATATATATATATATATATATATATATATATATATATATATATATATATATATATATATATGTGCGTATATTAAAATTGTAATTGAGTAATCTTATGTGAATGTTTCAGTGTGTTTCAGTGCTGCCAGAAAACGTTTCAAAATAAGTTGAGAAAATTTATATCCAAATAATTAAAAAAGGTCCGAAACAATCCAGAAAATAAATCAAATATAGTTTTGATTATCACATATTCTATTATTATGTTCTTTCTTGTTTTAAGTTATATATATTTTGTGGTATCGTTAATGGTTTTTACAATCGTTTTTTTAATTCTATACGCAAAACAATTTAATGAATTTAACAATCGAATCTGTAAATTTAATTTATATTTACTTTTAAAATTAATAAAAAGTGACAGATCTGTTAAAAATATGGAAAATATGGCAGCACTGATGTGTTTATGATAGCTGTGCACATACGTACATATGTATGCATATGAATGTATGTGACTGAGTATGTCACTCAACACTATTTTATGAGCGATGTTCCTCAAATTGTAAAAAAAAAAACTTGAAAATAAAAAATAAAGGTTTATTTTAGTAAATTGTAAAAATATGTTTTGTTTAGATAGGCATACATTAAAATGCTGTAACGAAGTGGTACAGGTAAGACATAATTAAATAAAAATAATAAAGGTATAATTAGAATATATGCATGTAGATAACAGTCATTGTACCTCAATAATGAATTTGGCAATTTGTATGCATTAGATCAGTGATGCTTAAATGCACATTTCGTGTTTAAAAGATTGTATCCTTTTATGTACTGCCGTACACTGAACAATTTTGAATAACATAAAGAACAGAATAGGCGAAAGTATTAAAGTAGCTTTTAGAACGATTGATTTTTCTTGGCTGCTTTTTTTCGCTAGAGCAAAAGCCGAACGAACGCTAGCCGAACGAACCAACAAATGAAGCAATCACGAATTGTGTGACGCTCGGCAGAGACGTCGGCAGTACTGCATTTTGAGCATCACTGATTTAAGTGCATGGGAGGGAAACTAAATACCCTTCGGCTATCAATTAGCAGGCGCGCTGTGTTTGTAGGCGTGGTTTTTGGCATGGTCATATGGGCGTGTCATAAATACTTAGTGTCGTAATGAGTGTGTAAAATGTTGCGTTTTTTGCATATAAAAAGAAGTGTATATAGATTAATATTAAGCTTACGTCTAAGGTTAAAACTAAGTGAGAGGCGAGACGAGACAAGAGTGAGAGAATTATATAAGGCATCACAGTGAGTTGAGAATTGTTTATTATTAATATTATTGTTTTTGGGGCGATTGTTCGATCTAGTTGACCCTTCATACCATAGATTCAGACAAATTTGGACACAACAGCGGCATTTTTAAGTTGACAAAGAACATTGATTATAACAAAAAGAACAAACAATAAACCTTTAATTAAACATGTTAAATTAATGTGTTTTTGCATAAATATAGTAAACAGCAAATGTTTCTCTATATAGCTGTAAACTATAAACTTGAGCCCAATCTATTTGAGCCTACCACATATGGCATATGTATGTGTTTTTAAGTGTTTGATATGAGTGGAGATGGTATTTGGGGAGGGAGCCAGCGGGATTTAGGGATGTAAGGAGGATTGGTTTAGCCTTAAAAGTAATTCCAACACACAACTCAGGTAACGGTCGGGTCTAAAACGGGTCAGATATTACACACACACATAGACACACATTTTGGACAAGTAAAAAGGCAGTTCAAATTCTTGGGACTAGAACATAAAGTTCTTGAATGTACAAAGAACACCCTGTATTGATAAACACAAAAGTTCTAGATACGATCTATGGATGAAGATTTGAAAAGGCATCCTTTTCTGATGAGAGGCAATACTGATGCTAAGCTAGTCAAGAAATTAAATCAATTCTTTTCGAGCATTACGACTTCATTTATATACATTCGTTTTATTTAAATAATAACACAATGTTTGTTCATTTTTTTTATTTATGAAAATATTTCATTTTCCTTTTTTAAGATTTTTTTTTAATTTTTTTTGAGTTCTATTATTGGTGAATGCTTGTGTTCGTTATTATTATTATAAACATTTCGCTTTCTTTGCTTGATTCCACGAAATACAGGAGATTTTCGTTTGTTTTGTATTGCTTTAGTTTTGTTTTACATAAAATGTCTTATATAATTCCTAATTGAAAATGAATGCTCATAATTTCCTTTGTTTTTCTCATTTACTAAATGATGATAATGTGTTTATTATTATTTTTGTTATTCGTATATACAAGTAGAGGTATATTTATTATTTTTGTTTTTTTTTTCCCTCCTTGGTTTAGTTTAAGTTGAGTTTTTATATTTGTATAAATGTAAAATTAAAAACTAGAAAACATAAGTGTTGTTCAATTTGTAGTTTTAGATTAAAGTAAAGTGTAAGCATTGATCGTAAAAATTATCCTCGGTATTTTGTCAAGCGTCTTTAGGAAACTTGTTGTTGTTATTGTTAAATATGGTTGATATTGTTTGATTTATTTATAAGTATAAGTTTTGTGGATACATACACATATATCGAAGTAATGATTAGTTCATTTAATTTTACAAATTGAGCAAGCGATCGAGTGAGATAACTTTTACTGCATTCTTGTTGCTATATTCTTATTGAGATTCAATGAATCATAACTAAACGAGCTGCTAAAACAAATTATCGTTATGAAGGTAGTAAATTCAAAATTTGTTGTCTGATGCTGCTCACTCGGTTGCCTTTTGGTTGAGTTTGATTTTTGGATTATATTACTGTATTTATGTTTTTATATATTTAAGCTTACACTCAAAAAATTGGTTGGATATTTTGTTCGATTTGGCTTATTTTACGTTGACTTACATTCATGTAAGTATTTAGTTACTGTTTTTGTGTCTGTTAATGTTACTTTTTCTGTTTCTGTTACTATTACTGTTACTGCAGTTTGAGTTAATGTATGATATTGTAATTATAGTATTGTAAGCAATATGGTAAGTGCGGCTTGGAGCTAATGTTTCATTGAATAATATATGTACTTATATTGCTGGATTTTTTATATATTTTATATTTTTTTTATTTAAGTAGGATATTCGAAAGTGGTAGTTAACACTCTTCTTACTTGTGGGTCAAAAACATAAATACTTAAAAACAGAGAATATTCCCTTCTGTCTGTTTCTTTAGCTATTTTTGTTACTTAAACTGTTACTGTGTTTGTAACTGTTAGTTTATATGTTTTTGGGATCTGTTTTCATCACTAGTTGGTATGATTATTTGCCGTGGGTGCGCAATGGATTTTGGAATATTTTTGCTCAAATTACATATTGCATTAGATTAAGAATTGAAACAGCCTCTGATCAATCTGGCTGCTGTTGTATTTTAACATAATATTGATCATATAATAGAGAAAGAAATACATTATACTTGTCGGGCTTTTGCCGTTTGGTTTTGTTTACTCAATGCTGACTCAGAAAAATTCCTTATTTGATTTATGCTAAATACTTGAAACAACATTGAAATATCTATTTACATAGTTGTAAGTATTTGCGGACAAACATACATACATTTTTGTGTAAAATTATGTATTATAACTCCTCCTAACCTTTTATTTAGATTCAAAGTTTTCATTTTATAATTTTAGCTTTTTTTTTATATTAAAAATGACGTGTTATTTGCGTTTTATTCATTTTTCATTATTTATGTACTTAAAAGTACTTATGTGTATGATTAAGTATTTACAATATCTGGTTGCGTTTCGCATTTGCTAAGAAAAAAAAGAGAAAAAAGAGTCTTACTGAGAAATGCTTAAAATATTAAATATTTATTTAGTTGATTCTCAGCCAAACTATCTTTATATATCATAGATACTCAAAAAAAACATAAACACAATGAAGGTAACAAACACAAATAGGAGATCTACATAACCTAACAAATGACTTATTATTTCATTGAAAGTTAAAAAAATTTGTTTTATTTTTTACTATTGCTTACTCAACAACAAATTAACACTTTTGTTAGTTATGAGCTTTTTATCCTGATCTTGCTTAAGCAAATACTTGTTAAAAATATTTTTACTTGAATCAAGTATTCCACTTAATGCATATTTGGGATTATCTGACTATTGACATCGTTTCACTTCATATCTACAAGTTGCTGTGCAATCTGATATACCCAATTAATTATGATGATAATAATTGTGACATATATGTATGTATGTACGTTATGTATGTATGTATTTATATATTGGTTGTTTGTAAACTTTTAATTTGGTATAAACATGTAGTAAAATAGTAAAAAAAAATTATATATTGAATAAACTTAATAAATAGTAAGTGTAAACTTCATAAATTAAATAGCTTTTCAGACTTTTCGTTGTGCCAAAAAAATTAATTTCGCTTCCTTATCGTGTATATTCAATAACAATGTATATGTATGTATGTGTATATCGTACAATTGTTATAAGTATTATATGTATAACTGTGGAGTACTTAAATGTATGTTTCGCAATCACACTCATATTATATGTATTTTTGAACAAACATATGTTCATATATGTTATATATAGTATATCCTTAACTTATACGAGATTTTGTATTTATATCTATGAGGGCTGTCCCAAAGTTATGTTATGGAACTTTTTTTTTATTTGAAATAACTCCGGAAAACTTAGTGAATTTATATAAAATGTTTTCAAAAAAGGTCTTTAAAGATTTATGTGTTTTTGGGATAGTCCTCATACGCATCGTATGTTTTGTAAGTATGTCGCATTTTCTATGTATGCTCTGGTCATCGACTATTTCAAAATTGCACACTTAACCATTAATTTACCGTTCAATTGCCCACTTTTGTTTCTTGCATTTTTTGCTTGTTTTAAGATACTTCTAAAGTTCAGTCTTTAAAATCAATGTAATTAAAATGAAATCTTAAATACTGCGCTTAGTTCACATTTTGATTATACGTTTCAAACTTTCCGATTTTTTTGCCAATTGTTAAATATATGTATGCATATATTTTGTATAGAACTTTAATTAAATTAATCATCCAATATACGAAGTAATAAATTAATTTTGAAACTATATATATTTAAAAAATATATATATCAATTTGGGTAGCTTTGAAAAATTTTGCGTGCCTAAAAACTATCAGTCCATGTCCTTCCTTGTTTTCAACAAAAAGAAATTCATCCAATCAGTGGTTCGATGTAACTTACATACTCGTACATACGATACAATGCTTGTAAAAATGTAAAATTGTAAAATATTAAAATAATTGTAGCTAACTGCGCGCCACCGTCTTTATAATTATTATTTTTTCATTATTATTATTATTAGTATTATAATTATAATTGTAATTATGATTATTATTCACTTCAATGATTATTCTCGTTTTAGCCAAACTGTTAGTACAAGTATTTACAAATAAACAGTTTTAACAAATTTACACTCTCCTCATGTTTTACATTGTTTTTATGCTTACACACGTGTAGGTAATTGTGTGTGCACTAAGAATTATTATAGGCTGAGAATAAATTCACTTGTTTGTTTTAAAAAATTGGTTTATGTTATGCAATGTGTTTTGCATGTACAGTAATACATTAGTATTTTTGTAGGATTTTGGACTTAGTTGTTTAACATTGGTTTTTTTTATCATTCACATACATATATGCAGATATTGTATCATTACATCTATTAAAAAAATTCACACATATTAAACTTAAGTTTAAGTTTTACACTACTGTACGAGTGGTTTATAATATATATATTTTTATGTTTATTATTCAGATGGACCCTGCTACTAATTTTCTGCACGTTGTCTCATATCAGTAATCATTTTCTGTTGTGTGTATTTTTAAAACAAATATTCTAATTTAATAAGTTTCCAAGTATAGTTATAGTATTGTCAAATGAAAAGTTGGTAGTCTCATACAAGGTCCAATAATATACATATCTATGAAATGTTCGAATGAAATTGACGCTAATATTTGCAAGGAAAAACACATTGATTTTACGAATAAGTGCATGCAGTGAGCTATGTTATTTTAAAACATTGTGATGACAATTTTTCAACCAATCTTTATATCCGACTGTTATTTTTTTTTTTTTAATTATGTAAAGCTAATACTCAAAAGGTAAACGATTTTATGGGTGTGTGTGTGTGTATGTGAGCTCCTTTCTTAGAGGGGGGTAACAGTCTTTTAAACGTCGCTCGGTTCGGTCAAAACTTTCACAGGTCTCTCCTTGCCACGATTTCCTCGTTACGTTTTCTTACTTACGCGATTGGCTTTGCCGTTAAAAAAAAAAAAAAAAAAATCGCCTGTGCGTTGCTAAATTAGTTAAGTTTTCTCATCATAATTAAAGATTTTTAATTAATTTCCTTAGTTTTTCATTGTTTTTTTTTTTTTGTATTTATGGTTTTTTTTATAATCAAGTTATGTAAAAAAATCACAGTTTTTCTTTTCATTTGCCTAAACAGTTTTCAACACTCTTCGTCTACATTTTCTCGGTATTTTTCAGTTTTTGCCGAAATAGTAGCTATTGCCGTTTTTCTTGTCGCCATTTTTGAGATCCAATTATGCGTATGTATTATCTACATCAAGCAGAGTAATGGCTTCTGCTTGTTCCAACAGCTCTTCATTTATGTGTGTGTGTGAATGCCAGAGATTGCTACAGCTTTGTGTAGCATAGTTTTGTGCGCTGTCCCTTTAACAGATTTTCTTGTCGTCACTGCTATGGATGCTGCCTATTACGCCAGCTCTGAATATTTGTGTGTGTGTGTGTGTTAGTTTGCTTACATGTGTGTGAGTGTGGTAATAATTTAGAATGCCAGAGATCCTTACAACTTTTGTCTAACATTCTTTTCTGCGCTGTTTCGCTTTTTGTTCTAATAACTTAGAATGATAGCGATCGTCGTCGCGTTGTGTAGCATACTTTTGTGCGCTGCCGAGCTTATTGATCTAATAAATTCATACGTTCGTAGGGATGATGATGAGGATGTGTATGTGTATGCGCATGTGGATGGCCTGTTAGATGCCCCGCATGCCCCGTTAGATGCGGCATGTGGTGTCCATGTTGTTGTTGCTGCTGCTGCATATGCAGTGCTGCCTCGGCAGCGGCATAAACACTGCTGCCCTGATCCAGTTGTGTGAGGTCAACAGTGGGCGTGGCAATGCCACCAACTTGCCCCACATAATCAGCGACTGTTGTGGCACCTACACCACCAACACCAACACCAACACCTGCACTACCCCCCGCAGCCGCTGTTGCCGCCGCTGTTGCAGCTGCTGCTGCTGCCGAGTTGTTGAGTGCAACATGGAACAGCTGCTGCAAAAGTTGATGCTGATCTTATAAGAAATCAATGCAGGGTTTTACCATATTCGGCGATGACTGTTGCTGTTGCTGCTGCTGCTGGTGTTGTTGGTGCTGCTGGTGTTGCTGATGTGCCGCTGCCAGTTGCAGCGTAGAACTAGCATTGCCACCTGCCACTGCTGCAGCACCAACAATCGGTGAGAGCAACAACTCAGCTGCTGCTGCTGCCGCTGCTGCAGCTGCTGCAACTGCACTGCCACCAGCAGCACCGCCAGAGACGCTGCTGAGGGACTGATGGAGTCGACTGCCTGGACTTGTGGCTTGTTGATGGAAATACGAGTGATGATTCTTTTGACGGCGATGATAGATGCTCTTGTGATTGTTCAGCGAGTTGAGAGTGCGGAATACTTTGTGGCACAGATTACAGACGGCATTGTTCAATGGCTGCAGATGTTGTTGCTCCTTGTGGCGCTTTAGTGTTAGTTTAGTGCTCAGCAACTTGCCACAAACGTCACAGCGATGGCAGGCATTCAGAGGTAGTGGCAAGAGCAAGCGATTTGCTGCCTGTGCCACATCGTTGCCACCTCGCGACGAAGACAAAAGGCTGCTGGTGGCAACACCACGTCCACTTGCCACATTTCCCACCGACGCCGAGACCGAGGCTGTTGAGGGCGACAATGAGGCACGACGATGATGTTGCAGCAAATGATGACGCTCCATGGGCGAGGCAGCGCGGGCCAAGGCATGGGCATGGTGTGCAGCAGCTGCCACAGCGTGTGGCAGCTCGTGATGTGCATGCAACTGACTGTGCTGCTGACTGTGGTGTTGATGCAACATGGTCAGCGCATGCTGTCCAAAGTGCGGCGGTGGGGCATGCAACTGTTGCTGTTGTTGTTGCTGTTGCTGCTGTGGTGGTGGCGGTGTTGCTGCTGGCGGTGTGCGCTGTGACGTCTCCATATCGCGCTCTCGCTCCCTCTCGCGCTCAATGCGCTTCTGATACAATGTAGGCGTTGGCGAGGGCGTGGCACTGCTGCTGTGCATCGGCATCGGCGAGGATCGAGAGAGACTACGTTCGCTGCTGCTGTGCAGCTCGTTAAGCTTTATGCTGCTGCTGCTATTGCGCTCTCTCTCGCGCTCTCTTTCACGCTCTCTTTCACACTCTCTTTCGCGCTCACGCTCTCTCTCTCGCTCGCGTTGTTCTTGTGGATTATGTGGTGTGGAATGATGTTGGTGTTGTGATGTTTGCTGTTGTTGTTCTACTAGTTGTTGTTGTTGGTTGTTGTTGCTACTAATATTACTAGGGTTGTCACTACCACCGGGCACAATGACGCCGCTGAGTAGGCTGGTGCTGCCACCTATTTGTCATATAGGAAGAGAAGAAAAAAGGAGACAATAGTGACTTTTCTGTATATTTTACTTTTGTTTTTGTTGTTTTATGTTGTTTTGTTGTTGTTTGATTTTGTATTTTTTTTCATTTGTAATTTTGTTAAGCTTGTCTGTGTGTAACTGTATCTTTATTTGTATCTGTATATGTATCTGTATCTGTATATGTTCGTTGTAGGATCATAAAATCAGTTTTTTTCTTAATTGAAGCAAATTTAAACAAACTTGTATCTAAATGTAAATCTTGTATTTACATCTCGAATGTGAGTTCATTATAAATTTGTTAAAATTATTTTTTTTCCTGTAAATCGTCATTGTAAGTTGGTTGTTTTTTTGTTCGGTGTGTCTGCATTCTGCGTGTGTGTGTTTGTGAGTTTTAGAGTTTGTTTTTTTTTTGTATTGTTCATTTTACAATTATTACACTAACAAATCCAGGCTCAAATCAATTTTTTTGTTTCTGTTTCATTTGCATTTTTCAATAAAACTAATCATCAAAGCATAGACTTTCTAGATTTTTAACAATTTGGTAATTTTTTGCGCTTTATATTTGCTTCGTAAAAAAAACATGAGTAAATCAAAAATATTTCAAATAAAAACTCTTTTGTTTTTCGACTTTTCCTTTAATTTTGTAACTTGTCTGTTTGAATTTTGGATTTTTGTGGAAGACGCATAAGTTTTGATCAGTTTTTGAATTTGATTTCTTTTAAATTGACAAATTTGTGCAGTTTGTGAGTAAAAACTTGTAACGAAAATCATTTGATTCTATGTGAATTTTGTATATAAATATATTTATATGTATATATATATATATATATATCTATATATATTTATATATATATTTGTTTTTTCTTTTTTTCGAAGAAAGTGCAGGTAAAGTTGTGCCTGCCGCCATTGTGGATGCGCGAAAGTGTGGTGCATACCACAAGGGTTCACCAACGGGCTGTGAGTTTAAATCAGAATTTCAGCAACTCACCAAAAATGTGCGAATGTGAAGATCGAATAGATATCTCACGTAATATCTTGTAAATAAGATTATTTATACATTTACTTATATAAGTGATTTTATATACAGGTATATGCATAAATATATGTATATTTATTATATATATATATATATAAATAACATATATATATATATATATATATGTATATATATGTATGTGTTATATATATGTATATATTATCTATATACAAAATTGGAGTTATTTTTAAATTTTCTTTTAAGCTTTAATACCAATTGTTTTTGTTTATTTTTTTTAGCAAAATTTTGAAACATGTTTGGCCTGATTGATTTGTTGTATATTAAATGTTTTTAGTAATATTATAATTTTCTTTTATTTATTGTTATTTGTTTTACTTGATATTAAACCAAGTACTAACGGATTTTTTTAACTATTGTCACTAGTGTCTCTTTTTTTCAAACTCAAACGCAGCACCATTTTGTTGCCTGTGTGCGGTTGAATATTTTTGGGTTTTTGGTTATTTTTTGATTAAATAAGAACCAAATGTATACGTTTTTTTTGTTTTTCAAAAAAACGTGCATTTCAAGACGGGACAAAACGTGTGTTTGGGTCGGGGGCGGCGGGTCAGGGCTTTTGGAAAAGTTTGGGCTGGTAATATGTTTTTTTTGTTTTTATTTTTTTTTCAATTGTTTTTGGTTTGGGTTAATAAATTATTTATGCTCGCATCATACAAAATAAATAATTGCATGATATATTTATTTTGTTGGGGAATCATAAAGAAGGATTTTGTGTGTGTGTGAATGGGTGTGTGTGTGAGTGTATGGACATACATCTGGTGTTTTGCGAAGATATTTTGAATGAATACTTAACATTTTTTGCAGGAAAGGGCATGTGTTGCCCCATATTGAGGGTATTTTGTTTTTAGGTAGGGTACACACCTGATCAACGTGCTAAGGGTTTTGGGGAATTGGCAGGATTTGTATTTTAAAAGGTATTGTATTATAGTAAGTATTAGTAATTGTTGCTGAATTTTTGTAAAGAGGTATACTTAAGTAAAAATAAATTAGATATCGCATTTGATCGCACATGATTATGTTATGTAATATGTTAAACGAGAGTAAAATGTTACTGTTTCTGTTACTGTTACTGCATCATTTTTCGCTCGACACAAACACAAAAAAAAAAACAACTCGCATTTCAGCACACAAAACATAGGTACAAAAAAAAGGTATTAAAACAACATAAATATATTTTAGCAAATGATCTCTGTATAATCATACATATTAAAAAATAGCAGAGACTAAAATTGGGGATATTTTAATTACTGTTCTTGTTCTTGTTGTTGCTTGTGTACCAAAACTAATATCATTATAGACTTTACAGCGGCAAATGTGTGTTCGAAAAAAATGTCGTGTATATACGCTGATCACGATTATGAAAGATATGTGTGAGTAAAAAGGTGTATGAGTGAAAATGTATGAGAATTTGTAATTATTTTGTTTTAAATTTCGACTTGAAGAAACTTTAAACTATAGAAATATTGATATTGGAACCGAACCGGTTTATTGAACCAGTTCATAGCCTTTTTTTGACAGTGGATTATTTTGAATACCGTTTTGAATTACTTACGATAATGTTTTGGTTAAATAAATTTATAAATTTAATGATGTATATATATAAAAATAAAAGTATTTAACTGATCATATACGTATGCATGTATGTATATGTGTTTGTGCTTGTGTGTGGGTAAGAGTGTATTAATACCGTGATCAGTGATTTCGAATTTATGGCATTCCGCAAGTAAAAAATTACAAGTGAGCTTTAACAGTGTTGGTAAATGAAATATTTTCGTTTTTATGTGTAACTTTTTATTGTTATAAAGGTATAATCAAAAATTATTTCAATAATTACTGTTACTGCAAATTGCTATGTTACATTCAAGTCCATCGTTTATATGCATAAATGTAATTTTATATTATTTTTGTATTTGTGTGTGTGTGTGTGTGTGTGTGTTTGTGTGTGTGTGTGTGAACTTACTTATGTATTAAGCGAATATATCTGTATCTGCTTTTAAGCGTTACTCTTATCTTATAACGATTATGTATAATATAGATTTATGATTTTATATAATCTAACGAACACAGGTGCACTCAAAAAGTATCCGGTTAACATATTGATATATGTATGTGTATAAATTTTCTCTTTTCTTAAATATAAGCAAAAAAAAATATATGTTTTATATAATTGTTAACAAATGTATACATTAGAATTGTATATAATAGTATTGTAATAATTATGCACTTACATGAACTGCTTATATAATATTTTCTCAGAAAGTATGCAAGTGTGTGTGTATGTGTGCATTTCTCCCCTCTGGTTTCTTACTTAATGTAATTATCTTTACTGAATAACGTGGTAATTGGTCGGTCGTTCGGTCGGTTACATTACTGCACTACCTCTATTATTTTTTTAATCATAAAATTTCATTAAATGTCTATGTACTATATATATGTATATATATGTGTATATATAAAAACAAAAAAAAAAGTCATTCTTCGCAATAAAGTCTAAAACTTGCACAACTGTTTTAATTTGTGTGCCTAGGCATTCCCTACATAAGTATTCTTTAAAAATTGTATTTTATTAAAGCCATTTGAAGAATTCACTACCACGGCACCTTCGCAATTTTTCCTCTTATTATTAACACTCTTCATTAATTTAAAAAAAAAATGTATGTATTGAAAAAAATATCAATTTTGTATAAGACCGATTTCATAAACGTGCTTAGATTAGTTTTAATGTTAAGTTCGAATAAAAAAAAACTTGTAAGAAGACCCTGAAATCATTCTTGTGCGCATTTTTCACACAAATATGCAATTCTCGACCGATTTGTCCTATGGGAGCTGTAGGATATAGTTGTCCGATCCGGACAAAACTTGGTGAGAATAGGTATAATGGTACCATTCACATAATGTGTACATTTGGCTTTAGTATTTTTCAAGTTATGGCGTTATGAAAATTGTTTTGTATTATTTGCGGTAGGGGGGTGTGGCAAACACTTAAAATTAATTTGATCTGCCTTTACTTTTAGTTTTTAAAGTCTCCGACATCCAGGTGTTCATACGGACAGACGGACATAGCTATATCGACTCGGCTGTTGATACTGATCAAGATTATATATACTTTATAAGATCGGACACGCCTCTTTCTGCCTTATGCACATATCGCTTCTGACAGACGGACATAGCTATATCGACTCGGCTGTTGATACTGATCAAGATTATATATACTTTATAAGATCGGACACGCCTCTTTCTGCCTTATGCACATATCGCTTCTGACAGTCCTGTTGAGTAGAGGGTCTAAGAACACCCATTTAAACATGAAACATATTCAGTTTTAACTTTTTTTTTTACTTAACCGTAAGTTTTTTCTCTTCAAAAATCTATATGGTCACAATTGATGGTTTAGATTCAGTTGAGAGCACAACTTAAGATTTCATCATCTCAAATTTTGATTTGTTAAAAAAGAACTAAAACTAATCTTAACTTATTTATAGAAAACGGCCAGTGTTTATTAAGAAAAAAGAGTTTTATGTTGTACATATCTAACATCACTATCATCGTCCAGGTTGTTAGCGATCTCACAAAAGTATATATGGATGTTTAATGAAAATCAATCAATATACATATGTGTATTTATATATATAATGGGAAAGTATATAGCAATATGCTCTAACAAATTTAGCTTAAACTAGAAAAGGCAACTAAGTGATTCTAGCCTATGATCAGTGATTATTTTATGTTCGCTTTTCTGTTTCAATCTTGTACATCAATATTTGAAGCACCGTTATCGTAATTCTCTCCATTCTAAGCTATATACTTAACACTATACACTTAATACTTATTATGTGCAAGTGTGATTGTTGTTGTTGTTGTCAGTGCTGTGTGTATATGTGTGAGTGTGTAAAGTAATAAAAAAAAAAATACAAATATATACAGTGAGTCAGGTAATTGCTTGTTAAAGTACTAACTTCTGTAAAGACAAAAAAATAAAAAAAAATACTTTAATTGAACAAATATAGTAAAATAAATATGAAAACCCACTGTATCCATGCTAATTAGACAAACTTAACAAAGGGAGTTTTTTTTCTGTTTTTGTGTTAATTACTGCACGTGTTGGTGACAATATATACCCTAGCTTTTGGGGGTATGCACGAACAGCCGCTCACATGGGCCAGCTGTGATAGTCAAAGTACATGAAACCCTATGAGGCGTTATGATGATTCAATTGCTGATGATAATAGCTATTTGCATTTGCATTCTGCCCTGCATTCGGCTCCTGTTTCGGCTGCTTCAGATTACGATGATAGATGCTCTTGTGATTGCGCAGCGAGTTTAGTGAGCTGTACACACGCTTACAGATATTGCACACTGGTTCCTTGGTCGGGCGCATGTGCACGTTCTGAATGTGCCGCTTAAGGCGTGTGAGTGAGCTTAAATTTTTATTACATGGATTGCAGCGAAAATCATCGCCACCGCTCGATGCATTTAAATTGCCGCCAGATGATGTATTCAGTGCGGCATTATTTAGCGTATTTGTACCACTGTTTAGGCTCGTCGATGATGACGCCGATGCGGATGTTGCAGCCGATGTTGCTGCAGCAGCCGATGCCGCTGCCGCTGCTGATGCCGATGCTACTGAGGCTGTCGCTGCCATGTTCGCCATAACGGCGGCAAACATTTGTTGTTGTGCTGTTGTTGGAGCATTTGTGGTGGGGGGACTGCAGACGAGTATGCCGTTAGATGTTTGATTGCCGCCATTGCTGCCAGCATTGCTTAGATGGTGCTGCTGTTGTTGTTGTTGTTGATGCTGCTGTTGGGGTAGTAGGGAGAGTCCGCCGTTGCTGCCATTGTTGTTGTTGTTACTGTTACTGGTGTTGTTATTATTGTTGTTGTTGTTGCAATTGGCTGCGAATGTTGAGAGATTAAGCCCACAAATGCCGGAGGCGTTTGTTAGAGCTGTTGATGTTGTTGTTGGGTTTATTGTTGTTGTTTTTGTTGTTGTAGTAGTTGAGTTGTTGTAGTTGTTGGTTTTGTTTGTTTGTTCAGAGTATGACAAGTAGAAGTTGTTGTTGTTGTTGATGTTTTTAAGCATGTTGCATTTGTTGTTGTTGTAGTAGTAGTTGTTGTTGTTGTTGTTGTTTGTTGTAGAAGTTGTAGCATTTGTCGTCAGTTGACCTGACGACAAAGTGGGAAAGAAAGTCAGAAAACGTCGCATTAGCCCAAGGACAACGAGTTTAATGTATTAGATTTTTGTAATTTATTGTTTCTAATTTAAAATTTTAATTATTTCTTTCAACTTTTTTTTTCTGTGCGTTTTTTTTTCGAAATATTATTTTTACCTAATGATTTGCAAGCATTTTTTGCATCAAATTTTATATATAATAAATTTATTGTGTTTTTAGTATCATATTTGTATGTTTTTTGGAATTTTGTAATTTAACTTTGGATTTATTTAACATAATTGTAATTGTGAATTGCAATTCATGTGGCCTATGTTTTAAATTGAGATATTTTTAGTCATCGGGGTTAAAGCTATAGTTATCGGGATCGGGATAATAAAATATATATATTTTTTATGCACATATATATAACATTTATATTTTATATATTATATATATATATATTATCTGAATAATTGGAAAATTTGAGAATTTGTATGAAAATAAAAAAAAAAACGTACACGCAGTGGACAAATTTATTTCTTCGTTTTGATTGTTCATTAGATACGATATGATTCGATTTACTTAAGTTTTTTAGGCTCTGGAGTTAAGCTGATATTAAAAAAATGCTCAGAGTTTAATTCAAAACATACATATGCTTGCACGCAAAATTATGAAAGTAAATGCGAATTTCGAATAACGAAACATTTTCGAGTTTTTCGAATTTCAGTTGCAGTCACAGTCACAGTCGCGGACACGCACATATGGACATATTGATATATATGTAAATTTCCTTTATTCGAACCCTAACGATAGTATAGATACTTAATGGAAAACTACTCGTCATATTTTTGTGAATTTTTGAGTTTTTTCCAACTGTTGTTTTTACTGTTTTTTTGTTGTAATTTTGATTTCATTTGGGCGCTGTTTTGTAACTGTTTTTTATACTTTTTTTTTGTTTGTTTTTGCTTTTGTTTTTGGATTGGGATTAATATTATATTGTTTTGGTATTATTGTTGTTGTTGTATTTGTAGTTCTTGTTATTGTTGTACTCGTTACCGTTGTGAGCGGAGTGTGTGTGTGTGTGTTGTGTGTGTGTGTGTGTGTGTGTGTGTGTGGCAATATACAGAAAGGAGGAATAAGGATTTCAAACGTATAACGTAAAACTTGTCGTGTGTTGGTTTATCTCAGTGTAATTTTCAGTGTTTGCGTATTTAGCTTTGTTTGTTTGTGTGTGTTGTGTGTGTGTTAAACACCATCACCATAATATATAGTTCATAGTTTCATTGTTGTTCTTTGGATTTCTTTTTGTTGCTATTGTTGTTCTTCTGCTTGATCTTGTTGTTGTTGTTGTTGTTGTGTCTTGTGTGGCAGCGTGTATGTGCGTGTGTGGTTGGTGTTTGTGTGTGTGTTTGTGTGGGATCGTGTCACTTAAATAAAGGGCTAAAAGTAAACCATTTCCAAATTTCCATTTATCATAATCATTATTATCATCATTAACATCATCTTAATCATCATTTTGCTGAACGTTTTGACGCCAAGGCGGTATTCATCCTTTTTTTTTGCGAATTTCAGGTTAGCATTTGTTTTAGTTCAGTTTACGTTCTTTGTGCAAAAAGAATTTTTTGTTTAAATTTTTTATAGGGCGTTTTTCATGTTGTGCGAGGGGAAGAAGGGGGTGGGGGCGGGGGGCATTGGATTTCGATTGTTGTTCCGTTTTTGGTTTATATATATCAATGTACATAAATTAATTTGAATTAGTTTCGTTTGTACTTAAACATAATACAAATTGATTTTTGAATGAACAGCAACTTGAAAAATTTGAAAAACAATAAATAATAGTTTTAATTAATTGATTGATAACAAATGTAGCTTGTTGCAAGTGTTTTATAATTTTTATTTTTAATGAAATAAGTTGCTGAGCAATTTTTTGCTTATATCATCCAATATTATTGTATTTTTGTTGGTCAATAATAATAATAATTATGTTATATTTTTGTTGCTTAAAACTTAACTTGACACCAATTGGATAAACTTAAAATTAGTCAGTAATTTTAGTTTTTTGTTCTTGAATTAAATTAAACTAAGTTCTAAGCTGTTGCGTGTATCTGTATCTGTATATGTATATGTATCTGTATCTGTGGCTGTTTGCATGTGTTTTTAATGTAATAATATATTTATATTTAATAAAATAGCAACAATTATACATATAAAGAGCGTAATTTAAAGCGATTTTTCAACAATTATATACGTGAAGCTTGTACTTGTATTTGTAATCGTTTGTACTACCTAAATTATGTGTGTGTATGTATATGTAATTTTTTTTTTTTTTTTTTTTTTTTTTTTTTTGTATTTTTGGAGTAAAGCACAATTCACATGAAGTTCGTAAAGTGAAGTAAAACCAATAATTCTAATCAATATTTCAAAATTTGTGTGTTTGTTCTTAAAAAATAATATTCATTGTAATCATCACTGTTTTTTTACGGTTCGAGGAGTTATATAGTGAGATAAGTATTGGAACGATTGGTTAGTAATTAATATTTGCAATGTTAATACATTTAGCGTTAGTTTTATCATTATTAATTTGAAGTTAGTTTTTTTTGGGAGGGTGTGTGTGTGTGTGCGTGTTTATGTTTATGTGTGTGCGTGATGTATGTATGTTTGTATGTATATGTATATGGATTTTTAGATGTGAATTCGAGCGCCATTTTTCTTCTATATCATTGTTGCCTTATTTGTTTTTTTTTCTCTTTTTTGTGTGTGTTTTGTTTTGTGTTTAGCCTTTTAACTTTGCTCTTGTCATTCGTAAATGTATTGAAAATAGAAGTATGGAAATGTGGAAATATGGAAGTGAGGAAGTTGTAATTTTAGTGGACCTCAGAAACTTTCTTTTCCTTTGGAAAATGCTACTAAAGGAAACTCTCAAATTTGTGGCAATTGTTATAACCTTGGGCGTATGTGTGTACTTTTTTATATCTTTCAGCTTTTGTTGGGGGACCATGACCAATTGTGTGTGTATATGGGTGTGTGTGTGTGCTTTTAAGTTAATTACTTTCTCAACTTTATAAATAAAAAATTATACACCTTAATTCCGTGTGCGTTGTGTGTGTTTGAATGTGTGTACACACTTTCTCACGTTTTTCGAAGCAACATATGTATGTTCGTGTATGTGTTTGTGTGAAATGGCCTGTGTTCAGGGTATTTAGTGAGTTGTGTGTGTTTGTGTGTTTGTCGTAAGTACTCGTACATATACACATATGTATACAAATGCCAATGTTATGCCTTTAATGCTCTCTCTTCTATTCTCTCAATTTCCTTTTATTTATTTCTAATATTTATATTTTTTATTAAATGCCAATGAAACTCTTATTTGCCGCTGTCTTATAGACTAAGAAAAGTTTTTGATTGTGTGCGTATCTGTATTCGTAATTTATATTAATATCAATATCAATACGAAGAAGGAAGTATGGTTTTCAGGGGGCTACATTGTATGCCATATTATTCATATTGGATTTAGCAAATGTACACAGAGAAAATTTAACTTGTTTGAATTAAGCAATTAACAGATTTACTGTACAAAAATATAAGTGACATTTGATTTAAGTATGCATTTTTTACACTAATGACAAATATTTCAAATTGTTTTTTCTGTGTACATACTCTGACAATATCTGTATATATACTTATGAAGTTTTTGCAAGTATCTGTCTGTGTGTGTGTTCTATAGTGGTTATCGATTCACGTGTGAGCAGGTAAATTATACGAATTTCGGAGACTTATCGCCTTCGAATTTTTTAAGCCGTATTCTTATAGACTGTAAGAAAACGACTGACAACACAGATAAAACAAGGAAAAACGGAAGCGGAAATTGTAAAAAAAAAAACAGAAAATTACAAAAAAAAAAGGAAAATTTTCAGTCAAAAATAAGTATTTTTTTATTTTTAAATTTATTGATTTTGGGTATTTATTTTTCAATGCAAATACGTATAGCTTTTCTTTTGCTTTTGCTGTTTATGACATATATGAGGGGGGAGAGGGTTTTCAGTATTTTTTTTTTTCTTTATTTTTTGAGTTGGGGAATGGTTATGGGAAATTTTTTTGGAGAATTGGTTACTTAGTTTTAGACACAAGCACGACGACGTACAAAGTAAATAAAAATTTAATACATAATATGTATGTATATAAGTATATATATTCGATCGATCTTAAATTGCCTTGCACTTAACACGAAAAAAAAAAAAAATGTACACCAAAATAAAACTGGTATTCCAAAAGTTTACTTATTTTTCTTTTATCAATTTGGAAAAAACTTGTGGAAAACTAAAAAATTGAAATAAACATTAAACAGGCATTTGAATAATTAACAAAAAAAGCAAAAATTGCAAAAATTGTGTATCTTAAAAGGGTTTAAAAAAAAAAAGATACTTTGCGGTCATGAATAGTTTAATCAATAAAAATTCGTTTTAAAATTTTAGTATTAATAAAAAAAAAAGCATAATATGTATGAGCATAAACCTATAACAATGTATCTATGTATGTATTATGTGAATGTATGTATGAAATTGGTTGCACTGCTTTTGGATTATTGCTTTTAAATACGAATACAAAATTAGCACACAAATAAACGAAAGGAAAACTTAAAAAATGCATCTTGAAAAATGACAAAAAAAAAAAAAACGAAAAGAAACAAGAAAAAATGGTTCAAGAAACACAATTATATATGTTAAAATATAAAATAAATTTCTAGATTTCAATGTAATTTATATTCACTGCAAAAGCTAACTAACAATTTCTGATTCGGTTTGGATTCTGATATTGGTCTTGACTTTATTTTTAATTTAAATATTTTTGTGGGTTGTGTATAAACGAGGTAGATAAATAGGGTGTTTTTGCATGTGTGTGTGAGAAAGGGAGTGTGTGACAGAGATACAAAGAGAAAGACAGAGGGAGAGAGAAATACAGCGAGCGAGCGAGAGTCGAATATGGCATTATGACGCAGTAGAGTATATATTCGTTGATTCTGTTTCTGATTTAACATGAAGTAAAGCCAAATGAACTCTCAAAAAAAGCTGGCTAACTAAACACTTCTCCGCAAGCATAAACAGCAAACACTGAACGGAGCTGCCGCCAAAGCTAATTAGCTGAACTAATATACCCCATTGCAGTATCCATACCACTGCAAAATTTATGCATAAAATTTATCTACTCCTACATATATAAGAATGTGTGTTGCCTCAATGTTGGGGCATGCCACAAAGCCACAAAGCTTTTACGAACTGGTTTTTAGTGACGCTACGCAGACTCCCGCTGTCTGTGTATGTGCGCGTGTTAGTATGTGCGTGTGTCTATGAAGTTGTTGTGGCTAATAGTAAGTGCTGAGGGTTGGTTGTACTACCAAATTGTTGTGGCTTAACCACAACATAACAGTCTCAATTAAAATGTGCGCCACACTTTCAAAACTGGCAATTTTACTAAACACTTTTGTGGCTAAAACTGACACTTGATTAGACTTTAGACTCTGAAGTTCATTAGTTTTTTACACACACGCACAAAAAGACATAAACTACACTGATAAAAACAAATGCTTTTAAATGTTTTGAGATAAATCTTAATTTTAGAAATAACTGTTGTTTTCGAACTGAGTACATTTTTTTTTCTGATTTCTAGAAATACAAATTTTACAGCTTTTTACAATCATTTTTTTGTCGGTATATGCCTTCAGATAGGATTGAGTTAGTTGTGGCTTTGGAGTTCGAATTTTAGAGTTCTGTGTTTGCTGTTTAACGGTTGCCTAAATTCTCTGGATTTATATTGTAACTATCATTGACAACATTATTACTATATTATATTATTATCTTGGCGATTTGTTCTACATATGCCTAATATTGCAATGCCTGTCGTTAACTAATTTCCTTAATCTCTGTTACTGAGTTACTCATTTTTGGGTATTTTTTATCTTTATTCCTTTTAGTCTTAACGAGTGACGGAAATAAATAAAAACATTTATCTTCGAAACAATCAAACAAGAAAGAAATTTATACACTTTTATTAGACTTGAAAATGTAAAAAAAAAAAAAAAAAAAAAAAAAAAAAATTGTAAAAAAAAAAAACTGAATAATTTCAAAATAGTAGTGGTAGTATTTTTCTGGTTTTAGTTGTCTGTTGGCATTTACGTGTTTGCAAAATTCTAATAAGTCATTGACAAATATGGCCCAGAGTTTAGTATTTTATGTAACATTTTTGGTATTTTCTTTGGGCCAGCTTTGGAGTAGACTTGTATGTTTACTTAAGAAATCAAAATAGATATGACGAAATCATAAACGATTATGAAATAATCAAATATATGTGTATATTCATTTAGGTAAATAAATCAAAAGTTAAATCAAAATGTAATCAACACACATATATATAGCCGATTTATATGCATGTACGCATTTATGTAGGAGATATGTTCTCAAGTAAAAACAAATGATACAGACACATTTCTTTAACGTTAAAATAGTATTGGAAATATCTTCTATTATTTTTATTATATATTTTTTCTTTTTTTTTTCATTGATAAAATTTGTTTGGTTTTTTTTTTTTGCTTTTCTTTGAAAAATTGTACTCATATATAAGTTGTATATATAAGTATTCTTTAATTTTTTGTAATTGCATTTGATGTAAAAAATGTAATAATGAGCTTTTGAGCGCAAATAGAGCGAAACAATAGAGATCAAATAGAGAAATGACTGGACTCACCTTGAGGAGAGACAGCAAGTTCACCAGATTGTTGCAATTGTGTGTTGAGACCTGCAAATTGTGTTGTTGTTGTTGCGAGTGAATAGAAAAGTTGTATGATAATTATTATGGTAGACCCTTATTGTTTTCTGTGTATACGCACCAAGCAAGGCTGGATGATCAAGATTGCTCATGGGAAAATTGAATGCGGCACCGGAGAACAGTTTGTTGTCAGCTGGAGACATAAGAAACGGCTGTGCGGCATGGTGCGAGGCAAGATTATCGCCGATTTCTTCGTCATTTCCGGAGCTAAAAAAATAAAAAATAAAATGGCTTTAAAAATCAGCAACTTTAAGGACCAAAAATAATATTGGCTTTAGTTTTTTTTGAATAATTATTTGTTTATTTTGTACTTAAATAATAAAATGAAAAATTTTTATTCTAATTTTAGACATACCTCAAGGAGCCTTTGCCTCCGTCTCCGCTGCTGGAGCGATTGGCGTCGTGTTCGCCAGTGGAGTCGTTGCTGTGCTCATCGTTGGTATTCGGATTGGCATTGTTGTTGGAGCAAACGAGTTCCATTGGCTCTGATTTGACGTCCTCGACGCCACGTGCCAATGGCGATGGTGTTAGGCTGCCTAATTTTTCGCTGATGGAGATGCCATTTCCGTTTCCGTTGCCGCTGTTATTGCCGTTACCGTTATTATTACCGTTAGCATTGCCGTTGCCCGAGTTGTTGCCAGTGTTGCCATTGCCAGTGGGTCCATTGCCTGCAAAGAATTCAAAGAAGATTTTCAAATAAGAAACCAATTAGAATTATCCACAAGAATTCACAACTAGTTCTAGAGTCACAGCACTGGTTACTGGTCTAGATCGTTAATTTTTTTTTTTTTTGTTGGATAACTTACGTTTCTCGTCCTTGAGGGGCGGTGTGTTGTTGTTGTTGTGATGCTTGATCGTACTGAAATCGGCCGGCGTAAGCTGCGGCGAGGCGCTGCGGGTGGCGTGGTGCTGCAAATCGGGACTGTTGTTGTTGCTGTTAGATAAACCATTGTCGGAGCTGCGCAGACGCTTTAGGGCATGGGATGTACCCTCGACGGCGGCATTGGTGCGACGTAGCATTGCCATGCGACTGAGCAGATCATGGGGCAATTGCGGTGGTGGTGGTGGCGGTGGGGAGCCAGCCCCTTGACGGCTGCTAAACAATGTAGCGCCACCATCATCATGCAACGTACCATGATGCGCATGTGAATTTAAAGGAGTGCGCACTCCGGCATTTGCCAGATTCTGTATCTGTGCCAAGTGCTACATTAACAGAAATAAAAGGGCGATTAAAAAATGATAAATAAGTATTAAACTAATTTTACTTACGCTATGCGTATCCTCGGCCTGTTGCTGTGTTAGTCCCGAGACGCGAAGTACCTCGGCGGTCTTGAGGAACGACTGCAGCGACTTCTGGTGCACATTGACCTCGCCATGATAGATGAACTCCACCAGGGAGTGCAGATCCATGAAATTGACATCTTGCAACAGTATGACGGGATGTTTACAGGGTGTGCTCTGTGAATAGGCAGTGGTATGCAAAGTTGAATTAGTTACACAGTAAAATAAAGATAATTTCAGCTTTAACTAAATCCTAAACCAGTCCGAATTAGGGTAATCCGGATAACTTCAACTGCCATTAATTTTGTAGTAACTAGCACATCCTTTCGATCCCCCTACCCCATCAGTATATAAAATATGCACGTTTTTTACTGTATAAATAATTATAAAATATATTTTTGAATACAGCTGACACAATTAACCTATAAATAGTATATAAACCTTTTTTCTTTCTTAAAGTATTGCAAACAAATTTTCGCAAATTTAATTAACAACGTAGGGGAATTCTTTCTATAGAAATGTCGAACAAATTTTATATCCATATATGAATAAGCAGGGGAATCTGTTTCGTTTCTTGATTTGTCTTAGTGAAGTTCATGTTTTATTTATTGATCAAATGTTATCCAAATCCTACTTTATTTTGTATGCATTGACTCTGGCGAATTATAAAATCCCTGATCTCGTTAAGGTTGCTCTTATATTTATTTTATATTATTAAGTTTTGAGTTGACTTTACCTTTTGTTATTTGTTTTATTTTTTGTTTTTATTTATGTTATTTGTTCATACTTTACTTTACTTACTTTAAAAATACTATATTGCTATCTTGTAATGCGTTAAAAAGTACAAAAAAAGAGGTCTGACCTCGTTTCCGTGGTCCTAAAAAGCATTTGCAACAACTCTTCTCTGGGCCACAACAATGCCATGTGCCTCATTGCTGTCTACAATCTGCAGTCTACAGTTTCTTCAATTTTATGATCGTCGGATCGAGTGTGTGTGTATTTCGCATTATCATCAAGTGGCAAACCCAACAAAGGGCGCACTCTGCTTGCCAGAAATTGGGTCAAGTCTCGACGTATACATAATTTTTTTTCTTTTTCGTTTTTATTTTCTTTTTTTGCGTGTGATTGTAGACATTGCAGCTTCTTTAGTCGCAGTTTGCACATCCCCCAGGGCGATGCGAACGCAAAACGGAATGCGAACAGAAAGTCAAACAGACAAAGAAAGGAGACTGATACTTTTCGTGTCCCTCTTTGGCTTATTTACTTGCATCGGTTATGCCAAATCAGCTTTTTTTCCAGTCACATCTGGTTCTTTTTTTAATAAAAAAACTCTCATGTATTTATAAAAATTACTGAAAATGTGGAGACCTAGGACAAAAATCGGAAATACATAAGTATTGCTACCTACCCAGTACACGCTTAAACTATAGGTTTTTAGAAAAATAAAGTTCGAAAACTGCAGCTTTTTTAAACTTTCACAACAGCTTTTTTTTGCTTAACAAATTTTGGCAGCACTGACCTGCATGTGTGTGCAAATGTTTCTGTAGTTGTATTTGTAATCACACCATTTGCTTTGTGTATTAACGATTGATCGTTTCGTTGTGCATGTGTGAGCGTGTGTGCGCGTGTGTGTGTATGTGTGCGTGTAAGGCAGATTGTGAAATCGAGGTCAAGACGACAGTGATCAAGTGATCGCAACAAAAAATATTTTTGTTTTTCAACAAAAAAAAGAAAAAAACATCAAAACTTGATTGCGAGGAGTCAGAGTCTATAGGACAAAAACAAAAAATAAAAACTCTGAAAAAAAAAACAGCAGGAGTGAAATGGAGTTGAGTGTGTGAGGGATGGAGAAATTGAGAAATTTCTTTTTATACCCTGTATTTCTTTGCCAACTTGTCACTTAACTTTGTAACTTGGTACAGATCAGTCTTATTTGAACAAGACGCTCATCTTGGAATAAAAATAAAGATAGCTTCTTCTTATTTTTTTCTTATTTTTTTTGTTGTCTTGTGTTGTTAGCTTTCTCTTTTGCACCGAAATTAATGCTGTTGGCCAAAATGCAAATTGTAATGTCCAACAAAGTGTTCAGTAGGCGTAACAACGACACTTACAGTTAGACCAACAGAAACAGTTACAGTTACAGTTACAGTAAGTTGCAAGCCAAAAAAACTTTGAAGAAAAGGAAACAAGTAGCAACAGAAATGCTTGTAGGTTTTGGCTTAAATCACGCCCCAATTTGGCCATTAGCTGCTGCCACTTGGCACTTGTCAGTTGAGTTCAAGCCACTTTATGTTGCCTGCTTTTGCTTGTTAGACCTTGTACTCAAGTCGAACGGAGGGTCATTTAACAAGCTGTTGAAAACTTTCAGTCTTTACACTTTAGTTTGCATCGCTTTTTCGGGGCATTCTTTAGTGCTGGGTCTCTTGCAGTCGGGTGCACTGAACGCTTGCCTTTCTTGCTAGATAGTTATTGTGTGGAAAGGACACTTTGCTGTTTTACACCTAATTAAAATAATGCGCTGCAGTTAATTAAATATTTATGCACAAGATCAAGCGAAAAGTGTCGCGACCCGAACTGTGATTCAGACCCGTACCAGTACCAGTACTAGTACACGGACACGGACACGGACACGGAGACGTACTTAGGCTACAGAAGGGCCTCAGACACGGAGTTGGAGACTGGGTTGCATGTATATACTTTTGTTGTTGTTGTTGTTTCATGTATTTCAAATTGAATTTACAAACTTGTGCTGCAATCTCGTATTGTTGCATTGCCAACAAAGTTTTGTATACTCTCCCTCTCCCTCTCCCTCTCTCTCTCTCTCTCTTTCTCTTTCTCTCTCTGCATCTCTCTTGTACTAATTTCATATAATTATTTTAGCATTTTTTTGTGTAACGCCCCCCACACGCCCCCTCTTAGCCCCAACTCTCCTCTTGGCCATTGTTGCAGCTGGCCTTTTTAACAAATTAAATGCCGACTTTCTGTTCTGTTTGCAAATTTTGTCGGGCCTTCATTATCATAGTTTCCATTTCCAATCCTTATTCCAATTAGAGCTGACAAACTATCGATATTGGACCCAGTCGATATTTTCGATAGTCTAAAGGAAAACAGTTAATACTTACGATTGTAATGTTTAATACAAGAAAATTGTATTAAAATCTGGTATTCCGGTTTTTATATTATTAACTAAATCAATAGTTTCCTTTTCATATAAATAACAATTTTTATGGATAACATTAGTAAAATATATATGTTCCTTAATCTGAATACCGCATAGATAGGTTTAAAACTGAAATTATAACAAAGTATCATCAAATACAATTTTTGTTAAAATTTTTTGATCTTTCTTTTTCAAAATTTGAAACCAATAAAAGAAAGTAAACTATCGATTAAGTAATGTTAAAATTCTTCAATAGTTCGACTCCCACTTCTAAGAAATGTGCGGGCTGAATGACGAGGGAGAAGGTTAAGTTAACAATTTATTGGCTGCACAGATAGTAAAGTGAGCGCCCAACGTGGCGTATACGCAATATGGCAACTTGCACCGTTGCCACAATGAAATGAGGAACGTTACCATTAGGAACGCCAATGGCATTAAATGGCCCAAGAGAAAAAAACTTGGCCCATTCTTTAGCTTGGCACATTCTCTATCTTCCGATCCCTACCTCTCTTTCTGTCTCTCTCCCTTTCTCTCTCATCGCATGGCTTCGCTCTTTTTGTGCAAAGTTGATGCATTAAGTTGTTGCCGCTTTTTGTTGCACGCTTGTTTGTTTGTTTGTGTCTGTTTTGCGTCTATAATTTACAAAACGAAGTTTTCTATCATGTTAACAAATCACGTTGAGAAAAATGTTTACACACATACAAAAATATATATGTATATAAAACTGAGAAGTTTGTAATTTATATAATTTGTGCTGCAATGCAAAGTCAACGGCAAAAAGCCAGAGACAACGAGAAGGGATAGCCATGGTATCGGTATGGTTAGCGGTAGGGGTAGGGGTCTGGGCTTTGGCATGGGCTTGGGCAAGGGGGTGTGGCAGGCAGCACCAACCACTAATCAATGCGCTAACCAAAGCACTCCCAATCCCAAAAAGTCAAAACTCAAACCCGCAAATTCACAAATTCACAATCCTCAAACCTGACGCCAATGACAGCTCAAACAATGTAAAAATGGTAAAGTTTTGCTACAACCCAGTGGAGCAGGGTTGTCCCGTGGGGGCTTTGGCGAGGGGACTGGTTGGTAGGTGCAGAAGTGGCCACGTCTCTCCAAGGTATGCTAAAAGCCGCAATTGCGTGCAAATATTTTCAATGCAGTCACAAGTTTTGGCGGCCAGGCCACAAAACGAGGCAACGACTCCCATAATTTTAATGTCATAATAAAGAAAAAAAGAGTATAAGTTGTAAAAACTCAACTATATGCATATATACAAAGCTGCAGTCGAGTACAAACGACTGCACAGATACCCTGTGACAGAACTAATAATTTTCACATAACTAGTGGAGTAAGCGGACTTGGTAAACAAAATTGATATCAATATAAGTAGTAATTGATACCTCATATATCGACACACTCCTTCCATACCAACTGCAATTACAACAACAAGAGCAATGACGTGGATAGCCCTGCTATAAAAATTGTGTGACATTATTGCACACAACCACACACAATCAGATGAACGTGAATCGAGTGCAAGCTTAAGAGAATAAATGGAGTCAGTTGCAGTGCATCGTGGGCCTGCCCTCTCTCTCTCTCTCTCACTCTCTCTTACTCTCTTTATTCTGGTTAAACGACTGATCTCTTTTGTGTTGTTAAATTAAAAAAATTGAATTTGAATATTCTAGAATTGAGTGCTCAACGCATAAACGCGTCAGCAGAGGATGCCAGCAGAAGTTATTGTGCCAGACCGCGCACAGTGGAACTGAAATATTTTGTATGGATTCAATACCCTACAGCCACTTATATGTGTATGCTAAGATTGTCCAATGTCTGACATAATTTAAGACTAAAGCCCCTGTGAAGCTAGGATATACCCGTTGTACAGGGTATACAGAAGACAGCTTTGATTTACCACCTCACCACATCCCTCCCTACACTTTTATTCCACTCGCAAACTAGCACAAATTCTTTAAAACCCCAAAATGAAATTGAATATTAAGTGCAGAGAGTGCAGCCTTAGATTAGCGCAAGTTAATCACAGGTTAGTTGCCATCATTAACTTGCGATAGCAAATATGAGAAAAATATAAATAATTGTCGTAAAAGTTGTTTTTATTTAGCGCAAAAAAAGAGCAAGGAATGAAAAGAAGGAAAAGAGAAAAGGAGAAGAAGAAAGAAGGAAAAGTCCTGCAAGGACTTTCTGACTGCACAACTTTTGTCCCCGTGTCTCATGGTTTTCGCTCTACTCCCCTCTCGCTCACACTCCTTGGTGGAAGTTTAGTTTCGACATTTGGCGTGTTGTCGTCTATTTTGTTGTTGTTCTGATTGTTGTTGTTTTTGTCGTGCGCAACTAAATAAATTAAAATGCAAACAGAACGCAATTGCAACCCCTAGCCCCAAAACCTCCCCATCCCCAATCCCTACCCCATACCCCCTACCCTTTACCACCATCACCTATCTTTCCCCTAACCATTTTCCTTCCCCAATCCGCACTCAATTCCACTTTTGCTGTAATATTTTAGCTAAAAGCACAAAATAAGTATTTACTACTTTACTATGTACCCAAACAACAAGTAAAAAAAACTTTACCTTACAATTGTAGGCAATAGTGCTGGCATTGTAGCCATTTTAAAGCTACATATAGCTATTTCACAACCTAAAATATTGTAAGGCTGGAAATCCTTTATTTTATATATTGTATATAGACTTAAAAGGGCTAGAATATGTTCAAAAAAATTTCCAAAAATATTTTAAAACCAAAAAAAAAATATATATGTATAAATATGAACGTTAAGTAAATGTCATAGTTAAATCTGGCTATATTTAGCTATGTAATTTGCCATCACTATTTACACCACAAGACATTAAGCTTCTTGCCCCTCAAAAACTTGCCATATTTAGCACACACACAAACACACATAGACAATCACATATATATGTGCATTTTTGTGATTGCATGTAGATTTTATTTTATTAATTAGGCTGTCATTAAATTTTGTGCCGCAAAGCGAACTGACAGTGCCTGACAGCAGTATACGCCTCTCCTCAGTTCTAAAATATATTTAGTTACCGCAACATATTTCCTATTTAAATGGATTTTTTAAAGCCTTACTTTAAGTTACCTAAAATTTAAATATAACGAGAATTCCCGTTAAAAAAAATATTTTAACTCTTTATAAGCATGTTTTGTGAAAAAAATTAAAGAATTATATACATATATTAGATATATATATGAAAAAATTAATTTAGTTTAATTCGAATAAAGTATATACTGCCCCATATATAAGATGTTGTTTAATGTCGTTGCCCTTTCTGTTTGGCATCAAGTAAGTTTTATGGCTAACAGCTACGGCACGCTTACCTTGAGCAGATCTCTGAAGTAGGGACTGCAGGCGGAGAGGACGACACGATGGGCCTTTATGCTACGTCCCTCGCAGGCGAGTGTTACGTCTACGAAGTCCTCGTCGTCCCGAAGATTCTCGAATGCTGACGTAATGCTGCTCTGGTAATTGTTCCAACGCAAGCAGAAATGTTGTGTCTCGTCCATATTGCTTTGTTGATCTTCTTCTTCTTTATCTTGAATTGTTGTGACTCTTTGTGCTTCCTCTGTCTCAACGGTTGTTGCTGTTTTTGTTGTTGCTGTGTTTGTTTTTGTTGTTGCCGTTGTTGTTGTTGTTGGTGTTGTTGTTAACTGCCAAGCGTTGTCACTATTGTTGTTGTTGTTGTTGTTGTTGTTGCTGCTGTTGTTGTTGTTGTTGTCGTCGTCGTCGTCAACGGTTGAAACAACGCTGGCTTTTTTTGTGGTCACCTTTTTGCGTATTTTGGCGGCTTTGTATTGCACCGTTTGAAAAAATAACTGTTCTTGTGTTTGTGCTTTTTGTTGCACGCACACACACGCACACACACGAGTGTTCTCGTCTAATCTTCTGTTTTTTTATTCTTGTTTTTCTTCTTGTTCTCTCCTTTTGCTCTTCTTGTTGTTATTTTGCTATTTTTGGATTGTTCAGTTGACTATATTATATTATTTATTAAACTGCAAGAAAGAAGAGAAACAGGTTTCAGTTTAGAAATTCATTAAATATATTTGTATTCATTTATAAACAATTTATGCAAGAATAGTGAGAGAAAGTATCGAGTACAAAATGTCAACGAATATTAAAATTATTAAAAACATTTATATTGGTATAAAAGAAAAGGTATAGCAATAAAGGCATACATTTAAAAAATTAAGATTTAAGCAGTCATCTCAAACATTATTTTTTAAATCTATTCGAAATCTATGTATTTAAAATATTTGGTTTAAAATCAAGTATTCCTTACTCGAATCACGATTTTTTCTTTAGTTTTCACATGCGCACTCAAAAATCTTCCATAATAATTAGTAAATAAATTCAATAATTTTTGCAATACAAAGCAGTATTTTTTTGCAAATTCAAAATACCTTTATGGGCATTTTTGTTTTTTTTTTTTTGTCAAACAATAAGTTGACAAAGTTTTCACTTATTAATTGTTTATACTTATTTTAGCTATTAGTATGCAACAATTTTGATGTGAATTTTCTGCTGCAGTTCGCTAAAAACTGATTTAAATTGTTTTCAATTATTTTTTGGATCACAACAATGGCCAAAAAATGTTGAATGTTGAAAAATTGTTAACAATTGCACTTTAAAATGTCAACCACGGCGACAATTTCTATGTCACACAAGTGAAGAGTAAAAGAAATTTAAGTTAAAGTAATGACAATAAGAAAATACAAAGTACACTTAAAAAAAAAAATACATAAATGTATTTCAATGTGTACAGTTCGCAAAAATAGAGAAAATCATTTAAAATTTAAGACCATAGCAAATACCAATTTGTTTTGAAATTTCCAACTAAAAAATATGAAATATTTTAAATAATATTCTATCTTTAGAGATAATATGCATTTAAGTTTTAAAATTCTTTAAGTTGCATAGGCAAGTTTTAAGTCTTACAGATTTGCGTCAGTGTAGCGAGGCAAACGTGCAAAACGAGTACAGTTAATTGATGTATTCGTTTTGTGTTCATTCTGTATTCGTTTTGTATTCATTTTGTAACGCGTGCAGAAATCAAGTGAAAACAGCAAACGCATCGCAAAATAAATAAAACACTTGTAGTGCACAAATTTGTTAATTGTGTCTTTTTATATATTTATTTAATTTTATTTTATTTTTTATGTGTTTTTAACTTATTTTACTGAAATTTTTTATTGTTGCTCTTGTTCAAAGTCGAGACCAAGGAGCCGGAGATGCCAGTGTCCTGTTGCTCTCTAATTCTCTGAAAGCTGCTCCTCGCTCTTTCTTTGCAGCCACGCGCAATCTCTTTGCGCTCTATGTGCGCTTGGCAACACTCACTCAGTCACACACTAGCGTAGACACACACACACACATGCGGGCGTGCGTATCTCGCTCAGTTCATTGCCGATGACATTGAAAGTGAAAACTATCAGATAAGTCAATGTGAAATGTCTGTGTGCGTGTGCTGCACTTTGTTAGCTTTGTTATAAAAATAGATCACAGACAGACCAACGGTGCTCTCTCAGTTCGGTCTCTCTCGAATTAAAGAGAGCGCAGTGACGCTTACCTTCTTTCTATACTTTTATTGTGTTGCTGCTGGTGTTGTTGATGGAGGTGGGGGTGAGGGGATGTCCATGCGTTCATCACTTGTTCATCGTACATACACACACACGCAAATTTAGCTTAGTTCATTATTGTCAACATCAATTGATTATTAAGAGTACACACATACACATGTACTTTGAAAGTGTGCAATTTTTGGAAATTGAGTGCAAATTTCGCACAGTCAACATTTTGCGTTCTTTCTCACTTACTCGTACTCACTCTCTCCTTCTCTGTCGCTCTGTTATTGTTGATATTTGTTGAGTGTGTTACGGTTATATTTCGTTTGTTTTATACTAGTTGTTTTCGTTGTTCTTTGCTTTGGTTTTTTTTTTAAGTGATATGAGGTAGAAATTTTTGTGTTTGCGTATACGTAATATGGTAATTTAAGAAATTTGAGATCTTGGCTTAGACGCTTGTATGCAAATCACATTGGCACAAAACAAATCCAGTGAAAAAAAGAAAAAACCCAAAAAAAATTTCGAAAAAAATATAAATAATAGAGGCTCACACACACACACACACACACTATGACACTAATACATAAACCGCACCGAACCGAACCGAACGACCGACCGAAGACGCACTTAAAACTATTTAGTTACATATATGTACATTTAAATCTGTATATGTATAAGTTTATGTGTGTATGCATTTATTTGAGTTATTGTTGCATTTAGTCCTTGTTTCTCTAGAGCTCTAGTGCTTGTGCTTGTTTTCTGTCTCTTTCTGTTTCACTATGTTAGCGCAGCTGGTAGGAAGAGCAGCAAACAGACTGCGGCCAAGCAGCGTTTCGTGTGTGTTAAATTTTTTGTTGCGTTTGATGATTGCAAGCGTAGAAACTCAACTGAATTCGTGCTAAAGAAGAAGAGAGTCGAACACTGTGCCTCTGCCTGCTTCAGGCGCTCGACGGCGCAGCAGCAGCGCCAGCGCTAGCGGCAGCGACTGCGACTGCGATAGCGCACACACAAAAAAAAAAGCGCATTGAGCAGGGAGCCGGAGTATGTAGAAGCAGGGGGAGCAGACAGCAGCAAGCAAACTATTTAACGAAATTTTGGCAAACAGCGCAGAAGAGAGTAAAAAAACGGGAGAGCGAGAGCGAGAGCGGGAGCGTGCGCACGCTCTGTTGCCTCGTCCAGTCCTAGTGCCCCTTTTCCCCTTTCCCTTCCCCCTTTCCGTGGGAACGACTGACGCAGCCAGACAAGATCCCTAGAACATTCAGGTAGACAGACAGGGACAGACACACACTCTTGCGTGATCTGTTTGTGTGTGTGTGTGTGTGTGTGTGTGTGTGTGTGTGTGGGAGCACAGTTGAGTTGAACCTGAACTTGAGTATTAGAAATGTGTGTTTTCAATACACTCACACATACATATATATAAGACTGCAGCGACGCACTCGTACATAGACACACACACACAGTGCCAAAATAAAGTCCAGTATTTCAAATTCTGATCTCTCGATCTCTTTTCTACGCTCGCACTCTCTCTATATCACATACTCGCTCACTCTCTCGCCGTTTTGACTTTTGTGCATAGAACAAAACTTCGTTGCGGTCGACGACGCAGTAAATGCGCCAACGCTAACGCTAACGCTAACGCTGACGCTGAAGCTGGCGTTGACGGCAACGTTAACGCTGACGCTGACTAATAACGACAAAATGGATAGACAGGCATACAGATTTGTCTACACATACACACGTATATAAACATGCATACATGTATGTATGAGTTTATATAGTGAAAATAATCAGATATTCATAGTTATGAATACGACAGTTTCACACACATATACACACATACACATGTAGTCGAATGTATTCCACATAGTTTTATGGAACGCATTCAATTACAAGCAACTTCCACTTAGGTCTGCCGCCGACAGGTGTCGCCTTACAAGAGCATCCACAAATTCATTTGAAGTGGAACCTGGAACACAAAACCTGGTGGGAAAATCTCAAGTTTCTAATGCCAGCGAAAACTTGAGGAGCAAAGGGAAGCTAAAGGTTGGGGTAAGCTTTGGGTTGGGGTGGGGGAAGGGCGTGTGAACGACACTGACGCCTAACAGCTGCTACAAAAAGGTGAATTATAAAATATATATGTATGTATATATTGTTAACAATTATGAAACGTTGTCTTAGCAGCGTATAAAATTACGACACACGATATAGAATCCAAATCTAAAACTGAATCAGAATCAGAAACATAGAACTGCAATTTCGCAGTTAAATGTATTCGAGTGTTTTTTTTTATTTCTTGGGTTTACCGTGTTTAAATTTACTGTATGAGATGCGTTCTACTTGTGGAATGTAATAATTATGGGGCATCCATTAATTGTGTTATTTAAGATTTGTTTCTTTTCATTCATATTAAGGACTTTAATATACATATAAACAGTATTCATTGCTTCCAATTCTTGTGTTCCACTTCTTGTACCGTGAATTTTGTCGAATCCATGACTTGGTTTCTTGGTTTCCTTTGTGGATCGTATGCAATAGAGGCGCTTAACGGTGCAATCTATGAATCTATTAATCTTGTGTTCTTCCATTCATTTAGTCTTTTTGATTTTTGTTTATTTCATTCCGAAATGTATTTGATTTTTATTTTCACTTCTGCTGTCGTTTTTATTTTTTTATTTTTTGCAAAATATATATATATTTTATAAAAGATCTTCGCTCACAATTCGCAATTCGTAGTGTTTACGAACTTTCAAGGCTAAATACTACATTTTTTGTTGGCGGTGTTTGTTGTATTTGCTGTTGCTGTATTATTATTAAATTTTGTTTGGCGCATTTCGCCGCATACTCTCTCCCTCTCGCACCATCAGCGGCCGCTGCTGCTGCCACTGCAAGAGAGAGCAAGAGAGAGCGACCGCAAAACGAGAGAGCGGTGCTGCTTCTGCCTCAGCCTCTGCCACAGCCGCTGTCTCAATCGCTGCCTCTACCAACGTTGCTGCTGCCGGCAAACAGCTTTTAAAATAGTTCTAGCTAAAAAAAAAGTGTTTTCTCTTCACGTTGCAGTTTTTTTTCCCCTCTTTCTTTTTTTTGCCAAATTTTGTTTGCTGACATGCATGTATGTTCGTGTGTGTCCGTTTGTGTGTGTGTGTATGTATGTATGTGTGTGTGCATAGTCGAATAAAGCAATTATTTGGTTGAATGCTTGAAAAAGAGCCATAAAAACCCATAAAAAATAGAAACAACAAATGAGATTAGATAGAAAAGTAGTTTGTTCAGTTGGAAATCAAAAACTACTTTTTATAATTCCAATTGCGAATAACTGTACATGTATTCAAATCTATGTGAACTCATCCATTCCATTTAGTTGAGCCAGATTATCGAGGGATTATCTTCAATACATATTTTGTCTGCTGATTCATCAAAAAATATATCTACTTTGATACAATTAATATTAAATTTTTAAAAGTTAAACAAATTTTTAATGAAATAAATAAGATTTTATGTTAATTAAGTTTCAAGTTAGTAGTTGTTATAGTTTACAGTTATAGGGTATGTGCTAGTCAGCCACTTTAACGCTTAGTTCTGTGCTTTTCTCTATCGTTCATTCTTCTGTCTCTGCTTCGTTTCTACTTATTTTTCTTTTTGCCATGTGTGCGGCGTTTGCTATTTTCAAGGTTAACTTTAACTGCGTTAGTTTGTGTGTGCACACATACAAACACACACACATACAAACACACACACATACTCACACGCAGATTGCCAAAACATAGACAGCGTCACACACTTATATGTACAAGCATAGACCCCAAGTCCCTTGTAGTTCTATCTCTCTCTCGCTCTCTCTCTATCAGTTAGATTTTTGCTTGGCAACATGAATTTCACTCTGCGCAGCTAAGTAGTGTTGGTGGCGGAGAGGGGGGGGCGGTGGGATGGTAAAGTAGATTTGGACTACGCTTGTTTACAGAGCATTCATTGAACAAGGTCAGTCCCACCCACACACAAACACACACACATTGCCACTTGTTGCCATAAGAAGTAGCCAGAGAAGTATAGACAAAAAGAGAGAGAGAAGGAGAAGTACCCAACATTGCAGATTACATCAACTAACACTCGTATCCCCCACGCCCAGTCCACACTTTTATATTCAACACACACTCTCTGCTCTCTTTCTCAGTTCACTGCCATTGCCATTCACATAATGCCGGTCAAATGTAAAATCTAACGTCCGCAACGAGCGCACACACAGACACGCACACAAAACATGCACACCCATACACCCGTGCACGTAGTCACACAAGCACAGTGATAGCGAAAGTTTTATGTAAAAACTAGAACGAGAAACGACTACGACGATAATAATGATGATGATGATGATGACGACGACGACGACCATTACAAATAATAGAGTGGAGTGGGAAACCCCACTGTCTGTGCATGAACAAACACTTACATATGAACGTATACGTACATACATACATATGTGTGAGTTTTAGTGCGAGTACGAGAGGGCTGTGTGTGTAAGTGTGAGTGTGTTTGTGTTTGTGGGCTAGACAAAAGCTAGACAGATGCCGGCATCGACACACATAAGTGTGGGAATGGGAAAGGGCAACAAAGAGCAAGCAAAACAAGATGAAGGCCACATAAAGTTGCAATTGCAACTGCATAATGCAGTTCATGTTGTTGTTGTTGCTTCAAGGGCATAATAGTTGTTGCCAATAAGAATTGTGTATGCAGGAATATTTTTTTACTTTTATAGGAGATCAAAGTGTTAATTAGCACATTATACTAACGGAAACTAATTTAGAAACAGAAGGAAAAAACTATGTATCTTTAAATGATCCAGAGACCCAAAGCGTTAGAACAAAAAGTTTAAGAAGTGGAAAAAGTACAACAACAAGGGCAACAACAACAGCGACGCCAAAAACGACATGCAAACAATTCAAAACAAAACCCAATTTTTTTTTTCAACTCAAACTGAGGCCAAGTTCAAGGTTACGCGTTCAATGTCTGCCTCTCTTCTCAGCCTGTGCGTCTGCCGCAGCCACTTCGCAGTCATAGACATAGTAAGTGTGTGTGTGAGTGTATGTTTGCGAAGAGCGCGCCAGAGAGCGAGAGTGTGTCTGCGATGCGCATTAGATTGAACGAAAAGAAAAAAAATAAAGCTTGTTCGCTAGTTGAAAGATAGCAAGTGAGCGAGAGCGAGCAAATAAGTGTATGTGAGAACAAGAGAGCGAAGCCAAGCAAACACTTTCAAACAGAAGTAGCAAGCGGCGCAGGCGCAGACGTAGCGCAGACGCGACACACACAAATGTTTTTTTTGATTGTCTATCAGTGTGTGTGTGTGTGGGACAAAGCACGCAAGAATTAAAATTGGCAACTGCAAAGTATGAGCTCAGAGACTTGGCACTGTTCTATTAGTGGTACAAGAGCGGCAAAGAGACAAATTGGCAGAGGGGATGAGGCAGGAGGGGGGCAGACTTCTGCAGACACAAATAAAAGACAAATGTCTGGACTGAACACACACAACTGTCTGTCCGTCTATTCCTGTGTATTTCTTCTTCCTTCCTTGCGTTGCGTTTGTTCGCGTTTGTCTACGCTTCAATTTCTTAGCTTATCTGCTTCTTTAGCTGCTTTTTTTGTTGAATTCACGATTATAATTTTTTTTGAAAGGCCTGTGTCTTTGTTCTGGTTCTTCTTTTTATTGTGCTTTCTGTTTTGCTCGGTTTTTGTTTATTGTTTTCATGTTGTTGTTGTTGTTGTTGTTGTCTCGTTTTTAAACGCTGACAAAGCTGATTTCTATTGTATTTGTTGTTGTTGCTATTGCTGCGACTGCGCAGTCAGCTTTGTTGCTTTTGTTGTTGTTGCTTTGCGCTAATTTGACCTTCACCTTAACCTAGTCATTCGGTTGTCGGACATTCGGTCGTTTACCTCCAAATTCTTCAATAGCGTGCCAAAGTCGAAAGAACTCAAAGCGCAGCGTTAGTATGTGCACATACATATACATACATGTACAGGTATGCATGTAAGCATACTTGTTTCCCCTCCCGCCGAACACACACACACAAATCCACACACACACAAATCCACACACACACACAATACACTCCTTTCCTGTTGTAAATTTATCTTTGCATTTACAGTTCTTTTTACTTGACTATGCAATTGGAATTGAGTAAAATGATCAGCAAACTATTCTCAACACACTCACAGTGTGGTTGTGTAGCTTTTACTCAAAAGCTCTAATGCTCCAACTCTCGCTCAACTAGTTTCTGTAGTTTTTCAATCTATTTGAGTGATTTTTTCGTTGCTTTTGGCTTATCTACCGCTCTGTGCTCGCAGAAACTAGAAATGTTGTAAGTTTACTCTCTTGATGGCTCTCCCTCTCACTGTGTGTTTTGAGTAGTTTTCGTTAATAGAGCTTCTCATAGATCGTAGCGCACATTTTCCTTTTAGTTGAGAGTGCGACGCGTTTGGCTTTGGTTGTTCGTTAGTTTTGTTCAACGTCGTGAATTTTCCCAAAGTACACCCCCTACCCCACCAAACTCTTTTTTTTTTCATGTAATTGCTGAAAAATATGCAGCTGTGGTTTGTGGTTAAGTGAGAAAAGGAAAAAAGATCCCCGAATCTATTTGCAATGCTTGTGCGTGTGTGTGAGTGCGTGTGTGTGTGACACATTGCATTCAAATATTGGAAGGGGAAGTGATTTGTGCGCGGCAATTTTCGCTGTTGGTGCCGACGTCGCTTTCGGGGCTATTGAACTCACAACGGTTCGCTTACCCATTCAACGGTTCACTCCTCCTCCTCACTTTCTCTCTCTAGTCTCGTCTCTCTACACCTCTGCCACCGACGCCCCCACCCGCCTCTCCTATGTTCAGCATTGCTAAAAAGTGTTACAAAAACAATGTTGTCATTATCGTGTTCAGACTTGCTTTTGATAAGCGCCAACGACGACGCAGTGGGTTGACCGTGGCTGAGGCAGATTCAGTGGCGGTGCGGTAGCAGCGCAGCGTAGGAAAGGGAAAGCAATCAGTTATTGGTCTGTCTTATGGAAGGGGGCTCTAATGAGCATTGAACTGCACAAATTACACAAGCGTGTGCGAATGAGACAGGCCGATATACCTTTGCACATACATATGCTTGTGTGGATGTACGTATGAATACAGAGGAAAAGCGATGACGTTATCGTGACCACGCTAAACGATATGTAAGTCTGCTCTGCTAATAAAAAATTACAAATATAGTTATTAAGAAATCTTAGAAAAGTCATTCGTAAGTTTTTATTTTTTCTTTCAATTTTTTCCCCTTTTCTTCATTAATTTGTCCGCTTTATTCATTTGCGGCGTGCATTAACCTTTTTAGTAGACGTTGTGACGTCTGCTTAGCAACGCATTCCATCTCGCTCTCGCGCATACAACGTCGTTTTTATTTGATCAGCATTAAGGATTGCTGGGGAAGGGGGGCATGTGGATTTTGTGTGGATTGTGGACTGTACGCTTAATAGCTGCTGACACATTTATTTTTTTAAGTTTCTCGGTTTATCCGTTTAGGCCTTAGTTAATTGAACAAAAAGTATAAAAAAATCGCTAGCAGTCAACTTTTGGAAAATATTGCAAACTTGGTAAAATTTATTTTCTGACAGAAAAATAAGTAAATGCATATAAAATTAAAAAATAGCTACATACACAATACACAAACAAAAAGCCTACAAAAATGGAAAAAGAAAACAAAGCTCTTTACGCGAGCGCGTTTGTGTGTGCGTGTGTGTGTATGCGAGAGCGAAAAGCTATAACAAAAGTTAGCTGCGCATTACGCTCTCTCTCACATGACGCGTTCCCGCTCTTTAGCGCGCGCAGTCTGCTTCATCCTGTTGTATGTGTTGATGTGTGTTTGTGTGTATATGCATCATTTAAATTGTATTACATGGCATTTCGCCTGTTGACATACGAACTGCAATTGGGTGAAGTATGAAGAATGTACACTGTAGATATATATTAATGTAAGTATATGCATACGTATATGTGCATAGCATATATGTATGTACAAACAAGCAATGTTCTACTTGCTGCAAGAATTGTATTCAATTGACATACATAAGGGAGTGGGAGTGAGCAAGATAGATGTCTAGCAAGCGTAGGCCTCCCCCATTGCTTTTGCTCTCGCTCCAGCTCGCGCTTTTTCGCTCTCGCTGCAGTTGCATTTGTATTTGTAAGCTTTATGCGTTGATTATTTGCGCACATGCATACATACATACACAAACACATGTGCAAGGCGTATTAGCATTTCTCATCATAAACTGTGAATGTCGCAGCTGCGCTGCCTGTTCGCTGCTGCAGCGCTGTCGCAGCGCGCCGGCGAGGTTAAGAAACTTTTTGGGTTTAATAACATTGCACAAGGTTATTAGATAAAAATGTGTTGAGCACAAAAATATGCGAATGCGAATTGCGAACAGTGGGAAATGGAAATGAATCGTCGACAAACGAGAACGACTTCGGGTCTCCCGACAGCGACTGCGATCGGTTGCATGCATGTGTTTGTGTGTGCTGAAGTGGGGGATAAGGGAATGATACGGAATGAATGCTTACTATGACCGGTTCGCTCTCTCTTGCTCACTCGCTCTGGCTGCGTTCTTTCTACATATGTATGTATGTATATCTATAGTTAATATATGTAAAAACAAAGAGTGCAAACACACATACACACACATGTGACTTATTTCTTGGCTTTAAACTGGTATTAATTTGTTTTGTGTTAGTTTTTTTTTTATTATTAGAATTTAGCAACTTTAACGAGCTTCAAATGCCGTTACTCTCTTTGAATAGAGGGAATGGGAGGGGAGGCAAGGGGAGGGGACAAAATTGCTTCATGTGTATGGAGAATCAATGTCAATGCATTGTTGAGTGGAAGCGATCACTCTTCTTTTGGGTTCAATGCTCATTTGATTTGCGCATTTTGTGGTGTATTTTTAAAACTTTCACCATCTCGCTTTCTCGCTAACTCACCTGTCTGTCCATCTTTGTCTGTCATTTCCTAGTGAAGAAACGTGTATATTACGTATACGCCACATGGTCACTAATCAACAAAAATATCTTCATTTACCGTTACTACTTGCAAAACCAAAAAAAAAGAACAACTGAGATCATATTACCAACACATATGGACATAAATATATGTGCACATGAAGTAAACTAAATTAGTGTCAATCCCAAAAGCACGATATTGTAAACTGAGAAGCGAGAAGAAAAGGGGACATGTAAGAACGAAAGAAATGAAAAGGGAGAAGGAAGATAGGAGACGAGACACAAATGACCAACTGACTGACTGAGAAAAGACACTGCATAATAATAATAATCACATAAAGACAAAGACAAGAGAAAAACAAAATGAAAACTGTTAGTCCGCTTTGATACGACTGCAAAATACCCTAACACACATAGTGTCAAGACAGCGCTGCGCTTTTAGATAATTTATAGCTAGTTTAGCTATCCTACAGGATAGAATAGGTCTACTGGAACCACACGAAAAAATCAAATAAACTCCTGGTTCTGGCTAGTAAATACAAAGGGAAAGAGAAAGAGAAAGATAGAAGAGTGCATCAATTCTCTTTCGTCTCATTTTTAAAAGTCTACGTCTTAATCTCAGTTTCGCTTTTCCTTGGAATCGAAGTTGAGGTTAGGTGTTTATGGTTGGGCATGGGATTTGGGGTCAGAATTGTGAGAATTGGAATAAGTAGAAGAATCGGGAGTGTGAGTTCGAGTCATGTTCTTTTTTTTTCATTGCTTTGTTTTTTTTTCTTTTTTTGAGAGAGGTTAGCCTATGTCTGGAATAACCTTGGGGTAACTGAGTTTCCGAGAATTTTGCTTTGCGACAAGATGCTGCTCTGTCAATCTGTTCCTCCCTTCCCTACCCTTTGCTCTCGCTTTCTCAACCATTCGTTCGCTTGCTGTCCACAGAACAGAGACCCACGCACTTGTCTCACTTTGTTGCATTTTGAACTGAAAATGACCTTGGAACTGTTTGAATGGCATCGTCATCGTTATCATCAGCAATATCATTATTGCAATCATCATAATCATCATCGTCATCATCATCAGTGCAAGCGATTCACCCTTGCAGCTGTACCTTTGTGTCTTTGGGTGCGTAGAATTTGTCTGAAGCTTTTTGCAATTCTTTGCGAGTATCGTTTTTTATTTATCGTATTTAAGGAGTGCTGTCTGAAATAGCGCTCAAAAAGTATTGATAGAACAGGTTCGAGTATAGGAATATTTTTGTGTCAAAATAGAAAGTTCTTTTTATTTTTAAAACACTAAAATTTATTTTTATCAAATCAATTTTTTATACTTAATGAACTCGCAAATAACTAATAATAAGCATTTAAATGAAGTGTACAATTATTTTTAGTTTTGAGCTCTAATTTGTTGCAATTATTTTTGTCACTTTGCATACTATTTGAAACATATTAAGTTTGATTTTACTATTATTGTGTCCCCAAGTGTACTTCTCCTAGAATTGAGTCATCATCATTAAGATGATGATCATTAAGTTTCCATTACTTCTCTTAACTCTCTTTGCATTAATTTAAGGCTGTTGTTAGTTTAGTTTATCATTATTACTTTTTATTGTCTCTCAAGGCCAACGGAAGTGCCAAAAGGGCGGACAGCTCTAATTATTCACTCACACAGCTAAGAACACACACACACACATGCACACATGCACACACACACATGCACGCACACACACACACACACACACACACATACATACTCCCTCTTAATCTTTCTTTTGCTGGCTCTGTTCAGCGACCGACTTCTGTCATTTTGATTAACTGTAAATAACAGCTCAATTTCGCTGGCATCGCTGGAGCTGAGACGTCGACTGCGAAGCCCTACGAAGGCTTCCGTTTCGATGGCTTCACTTTTACTGTTACATTTTTTTTACAGTTTTTTTTATGCTCCCGTTTGCTGTTGTTGTTGTTGTACTGTTCCTGGAAGTCGACTTGACTTTGTTGCTGTGTGCATTTTGCATTTGCATTTGCACTTTGTTGTTGTTGTAACTGCAACTACAACAAAGGCATAGGCAGAGACCCAGGCAGAGGTGGAGACACAGACGGAGACAGAAAAAAACCATAACAATAACAAGAAAACAAGTTGTGCGCCGCGTCAACCTTGAATGTCGGGCACTCATACACACAGACACACAGACACATATACATCTATACATATCTATACACATGTATTTATGTTGGCATTTGTATTTGTGCGCACACATCGTCTACTCTGCGTTGTTGTTGTCGCTGCGTCCACACTTTTCTAGTGCCCTCTACGCAGCAAACCAGAAGGAGCGACGACAGCGACAGAGGCAGTGGCAGTGGCTGTGGCAGCAGAAGAAGCAAATACAGGCGCCGCCGTTTGACTAGCATCCTCTCTCAAAGAGCGGGGCATAGAGACAGAACAAGAGTGAGAAAGAGTAGCCATAGCCCCAACAGAGAAATCAACATTCACTGTCTGCGTGCATGTGCATGTGTGTGTGTGTGTTTTGTCTGCTGCGTCTACTTCTACCACTTTGTTCCGCTGCCCTACTGTTTCGTTGTCCCACTGTACCCGTGTCTCACTGTCTCCTAGTTTTGCGTTTCTCACTCACTCACTCACACGCCCTCTTCTATCCCGCTCTCTCTCCCTCACGCTTTTATGCTAGGCATGCTTCGCTGCAATTTTCATTCAGTTTTTCTCGTCTCCGCATCGAATAATGGAATGGGAGAATGCCAGATTGGCGGATTGGCGGAATGGCGGGCATGTGGTGCAAGGAATGTAGAAAAATGTGTTAGTGGAGTAGTTGCCATTACGTCACCTTTGTGTCTGCATGTGCAGCTATATGCATGTATGCGTGACTGTCAGTCTCTCTGTATGTGTGTCTGTGTGATTGTATACCGGTCTCTCGCTCTGTCTCACTCACTCGTTGCATTCAGGGTCTCGGTCGTCCAACTAAGCAGGCAGGAAAAAAAGAGTAAAAATAGTAGACAAGCTCTGCTCTCTCTCTCTCTCCACTGTTGGACGTTCTTCTCCTGCCCCACTCCCATTCGAGTTAAGTTTTTGCGGTAGAGTGCGTGTCCCCCATCACCATTTCCACTCCTCCCTACTCTTGGACCATTTGACATTGTTTCCGTATCTTTAACTGCCCTTCCCCTCTCACATCCTCTCTTGATTGTAAAAAGCGAAAGTAGTTAGCTTTTGCTTTTTATTCAAACTGACTGTATGTGTATGTGTGTGTGTGTGTGCGTGTGTATGTGTGTGTGTGTACCTTTTGAATCCTTAAGAACATATGCTTACCTGTTTAACGGTAAATTTAAGTTCCTGAGTTTTAGTTATTCTTTTTTGTTTTAATTGCTGAGGTGATTAACGGTCTTCTAAGTAATACTGAATATCGAATGTCCTGAGTTGTATTCACGTGATTAAAAATTAATTGATTATCAAAAACAAAAACAAAATGAATAAAAAATAAACACACGCGAAGCGAAATAATGTAATAATAAAAAAATAGCAATAAAAAACAAAAAAAAAAAATGTACACATTAGCCCGCACAACAATTCAATAAAAAGTTCAAAAAAATTGAATCCTTAAACTCTTAGCGCTCTCTTAATGTTTGTAATTGTTATAGTTGTGGTAGTGTATGTGTATGTGAATGCAATGCATACACTTCTTCCTCTTCTTAAGCTGCCGACCGACGACAATTCGACGACGATTCGTTCGATGCGACGCTGAATACGAAACTGAAAAAATGCAGGCGATGTTCAACCCGAAAGCAACAAAAAGATCCTCTTGATCAGCAGCAGCAGCAGCTATAGCAACACCAACAGCAACAGCAACAGCAACAGCAGCAACAACATCATGAGCGACAAGGCAACAAAGGCAACGAGCAACAACACGAACACGAAAACGACACGAGCACGCAAAGAACGAACAACGAAGTTGTTGCTGTTGTTGCTACTGTATGGTAACGACTTCCTGCGGCTCTCGACCTCGCTCTTTGCAGCCCCTCCTCCCCCACTACTTCTTCTGCTTTTCCCACTGCTGGTCGGTGACGGCCCTTTGCCAAAATGTACATGAGAAATGTTTCTCCAACTAAATATAATCACACACACACACACAAGCACACACACACAAGCACACACACACATACGCACACACAGACGAGCTCGCGCATACAAACTTCACCAGCGAAGGGCAACGGTGACTCAAACGTGCTAATGATCGTGACGGCGTCGGCAATGGCGACTGTGACTGCGACTGCGACTGCGACTTTACTGGGACGAAGAGTGCAGGAAAAGGGCAAAGCAACCAACACACTCACTCACAGACAATTCGCACAATAAACTTGCAAGTGAGCGAGTTTTGAGTTGAGTCAAGTTGAGTTGAGAGAGCGAGAGAAGAGAGTTGAATTGAGTTGAATATACGCTGTGTGGCAGTGATCAGATGAATTGCATTGCTCCTTGTCCTGCTCTAGCTCATGCTATATTGTACGCATTTGTCTGCCTCTGTCTCTGTTGTTGCTGCTGCCCACATGCACTCGCACTCTTTTCTTTGGGCAAAGCTTTTGGGCTCTCTTCCCAAATTGTATGAGTCAAATGTCCTGCTTTTTCGTGTGTGCGGGCGGGTTAAGGGGAAAGAAACGCTGATGATTATGTATAATACATATTGAGTTACCACTCTGTGTTTGTTTGTGCGTGTGTGTGAGCTTGAAATGCAGCACTTCCTTGAAAAGCACGAAATATGGAAACAAGGGGCAAGGTAGGGGGAATGCAACGGGGGATGCAAGGCGTACCTTTTTTTCTCTTTTTTTGCTGCCAAAAATTGAGCAATAGAATTTACGAAAAAAGATGAAAAAACAGTGAAAATAAAAAACATACCTGCAGATGGAAAAGGAGCTCAAGTTGAAGTTGACCTTAAAGTTGAAGCTGCAATTGCAGCTGTAAAAATCTTGTTTTTAAGGTTCAGTTTTTTATACATTTTTTTCACATGGCCCCGACATATTTGAAATACTTTTTTTTCACTTTACACAAAAATTTTTATAAAAATTTTCGAATTTGAACTATGCTGTCTTTTTTCAGCGGCTCTCAGAGTTTTCTCTGGTTTTTATTGTGTGTTTTTGCACTTCAAAAAAAATAATAGAATAATGGAAAAGCTCGATGGTTGTACGAGCTTTTGATCCTTTCACTTGTTCTTGTTGCCGATGCACTTGTTGTTGTTGTTGTTGTTGTTGTTGCTCTAGCTATTCTATTATTAATACGCAACCGCATGAGGGGAGCGGGGTGTAGCGTTGCGGGGAGGGAATTGGCCAGACAAATGTTTCAAAATTCGATTTGAATTTGAAAATTGTGCGTATTGTCTGAACTAACTTTAGTAACTGAACCGATCGAATTAAAAAGCTCAACTGAGTTCCGAAAAAATGCAGTTAAATGTGTTGCCCCTACTCTCTGTCTCTGTGTGTGTGTGAGTACGTGTGTATGTGTGTGTGAGCGCTGCCCAATTGAATCAGAGAATTCCCTGTGTATGTGTGTGTGTGCCGCTGTGTTTGCTCTTTTTTTGATACAACTGTTTTTTACACACTCACACATACACACGCATACACATATTTCCTTCATTTTTTGGGCTTACGATTTGCCATTGGAGTGCAGCGACGTTGGCGTCGACGTCAACGTCAACCCGAAACTGAAACACGACGATCAGCGACGCTTCACTGCAGTCGGCTCTACTCGGCGCGTCGCAGCGGCGCTGGCGCACACATTACAGCAGCTGGCAGCGCAGTCGCCAAAAATTTGCTCGCTGCTCAGATCAAGGGGCAGAGGCACGGGCAGAGCAGGAGAAGCAGAGGCAGCAGAGGAGAAGCGCATGCGACTCTTTTTTTTTTTGCTGGCTTTGTTTTTATTTCTCTTATAGGCAGAAAAATTACAAAAAAAAGGAAAAATTCGAAAAAAAAAAAAAAATATAAGTAAAGTTCACTTGAATAAAATTAAACAAAATATGCATAAAATAAAAAATGAAATAAAACAAATTAAAAAAAAGCACATACATTAGGAAAAAGAAACAAATGCAAAAAAATGAATTCAAGCAAAAGCATAGGTACAAAAGAAGTTGAAATTAAATAAAACATAATAGAGTTAGTGACAAATAGCAACAAATTAAAAGAACAAATTACTTAAATAACCTAGATAAAGTTAATTAATTAGTGACAACAAGAGCAAAGTGAAAGCGATTATTTAAAATGAGCGAAAGAAAAACAAATTAAAAATAATACTGTGTAAAAAAATATTTTAAAAAAGATTAACTATATGAAAAAGAGTAGACAAGTCAAGAACACGAAAACAACTGCATTGTGTAAATTAGAAAAAGCTTAAAAATAAAAAATATTAAATATTGGAAGAGAAAAATAACAACAATATCTGCAATTTACATGTGTTTTTTGTTATTTTATAAAAAAGTTTTGTTTATGCTTTTTCAGGCCACAAACTTGAAGGAATATGTAAAGACGCCAAAAAACCAAAAAATAAAAAAAACAAAAACGCCAACAAAATGAGCGGTTGTTGCAGTTAGCGTCGCGTCGCTGCTTTTGTTGCTGCTTGTCGCTGTCGTTGTCGACAATGTTACGAACGCACACACTCACACACAAACACACATGCACAAAGGCATGCGAACTGTTGTAGAAAAAGGGCAGCGAGAGAGAGAGAGAGAGAGAGAGAGACATAGGGAGAGCGCTTGAGAGAGGGAGACAGAGAAAGAGACAGAGAAGAAATGCAGCAGAAGAAGCTACACTCACAAATTTTGTTGTGCGTTGTTGACAATTATTTGCAGTCGTTTCTTGTTGTTGTTGTTGGTGCTTTTCGTGTCGCTGGCAGCGCAGCTAAAAATGTTTGCTTTTGCTCTGCTACGAATTGAGTTCATTGCAGATCAGTGCTGCCAATTTAGCCTTTTTCAAATAGATCTGATCTCATCATAAAATCATGTCTTTTTCCCTCCTTTTTAACAAACAAAAGTTATGCAAAATTTTGCCTTGATTTGAACAAGAGTTAATAATCGTAGTGAAAATGTTTGAAAATCATTCAAATTATTAGGATTCTCTCTCTCTCTTTATATAGTTCTTTTAAAACCCTTTTTACAATTTTGTTTCTGATTATTTTTGCATGGATTGTACAGTTTTAGTTGCTAACTTCAGGCATTACTGTTGCAGATCCGCAAGAGTATCAACAGCAACAATAATAACAACACAACTTTCACTGTCGCTGTGTATGTATGTGTGTGTGTGTGTGTGTGTAAAATACCTATACAAATGTTAAGTAAATTTATAGTATGTGATCAATTATACATAAAAATGTGGCACACATACAATCTTCCTCTATATATACATATATGTATATATAGACGTACTTGTAGAATCCAACGATCAACGTTCTCATATCAAAGCGTTTATCAGCTTCGTTTTCTGTTTTCTGTTGCAGTTCGTTTTATTTTATAATTTGTTTCTTCTTTAACCTTTTGGATTTTGTATAGTCGCCAGCGTCGCCAATTGAATTTGTAGCCTAAATAACGACTGCACTGAACAAAAAAACCCACTGCACTTCAAAACTTCAGGTAAAATATGTTAAATTTATAAGTTTTGAAAATTTCTTCATATTATTTTAAGAACATTTGGTAAATATATTCGAACTCTATTGGTTTCTTACGAAGTTGTAACTAATTTTAACTATATTTATAAAAAGCATGTAATAGAATTTGTCTGACAAATAATTTATTTTTGAAACATCGCTTAAAATTGGCCAAGAAAAATAGATGATCTTTTTTCCCGAACACTTTTCGAACACTTCTCGTGCATTTCTCGTACATTTTGGGTGTGTGTACTATGGACTAAATACATTGACTATATAACTGAATTTTTGCTGATGTCGGTTGGAGATTTGCGATTTGTATCTGAATAAATGTATTTACATGTTTGTTATAACCCAATTTTCGCTGTAGATCAGCGAGAGAGGGAGAAGAAGAAAGAGGAAGAAGAGTCAGTTTTGTCACTTTCTGACCCTGAGAAGGAACTTGTTGCTAATTTTGCAGTCGACCCTGCATCATAGCCGCGCTTTTTTTGATTTTGTTTTGGTTTTGGTTTTGGTTTGCACTTTTTTTGTTTCAAGCAATGCATTTTTGCTGAATGCATTTTTTAACAGCTTTTTTTGACAGTTTTTTTTTTTTTAGAACAGAGGCTGAGGCTTGTCTTGTATTTTGTCTGTGTTTGCTGAACTCAATTTTTATTTTTATTTTTTTTTGTTTTTTTGGCGCAAACTAAAATTGAATTTTTTAATTGTGCTTGTCTCGCACTTGTGCTGCCAATTTTTTCAGAATACGCATTTTTTTATTCGATTGTTTTTGAAGATGCGTTTTTTTCTGTATCTGTTGCTGTTGTTTGGCATGGCTTTTGGCCAGTTGCCTATGACCTTTTGTGTTTGCTTTCTTGAATGAAGTCTGACTCAACACTTGGCACATTTTGTATTTCTTTCAGATATTATACTTACCCTGTACAGTTGATCTAGTAATTGTTTTAACAACACGACTTTTCGAGTAAAAGTTTCAGTATTTGATCACAAAAGTGTAACTACTGGATCTACTAAAAGTTACTAATACATTTATTTCGACACCTTAACAAAACACCAATAACAAAGTTTCATGACACTGTACTATTTGTAACTCTTTAACATATAAATATATATATGTATATACATATATATCATTTGTGATCATTTTGATCATCTGACGGTATTGCAAGTTTCGAACTCTCACGTACACTGAAAAAAATTGCACTTGAGCCTAGGAACAATGGTATTAAAACTGTGTCGTGAATATAAAGTTGATTAAAGTGAAGAAGACACGAAATTTGTTCATAAATATTAATATTCTATTATTTCTTTTTTTTTTTTTTTAGACTTATAGGGCTATAGAATCTTAAAAGGCGAAGCTCTAAAAAAATTTTCAATTTTTAAGTGTCGAAAATACTTTGAATTGACATTATTTGTATAAAATGTGAAATACTCCCTTGGGAGAAATAAAATGCATTAAAAATAATTTCGTAGAAAATCTTTTAGATTAAATAAATTGAAATTATTGCAGATTAACGAAATCAAAGCATTTTAAGTTTAAAAATTATTCAAGTGCACGAACACCATTTTAGAATCTACAATTTTTGAACTGCTTACAGGAATTGCAGGGATGTCAGAGTAGAGTTAGACGATATCAGAAGTACGATAATTCTAGATTTATTGAAAGCGAGCTTGGAATAATTGGAATGTGCCCTAACATGGTTTTGGATTTAATTTAAGATATATATATTTAAGTAAATTTTTACATAGAAAAATTCATGCATAAATCAAACATTTTTGATGTTAATATTATTAAGACTTTAGTTTTTTCTCTGTGTATTGACATTAACCCCTTGCAAGGCCTCGATTTAGGTATACAAACAAAATTGACAATAACAGTGGAACAACAGCAGCAACAACAACAACATCAACAAAAACAGCAACGATAATAACAACAACAAAATCAACTAAAATGATGACAACAAACGCCATGATCGCATTGAACTCATTGCCTGCTGTTTGTTCTTGTTGTTGTAGAGACAGAGTGAGAGAGAGAAAAAGTAAGAAAGAGAGAGAGAGAGAGAGCGCGCTGCATTGAGTTACCGACACCAATACACACACACACATACAAACACACATTTTGGTGGAGGCCTAATAAAAGCCGCGTCCATTGACCGCTGATCGCAAAAAGACGAGGCACCATGTGGCGTATACGTAATATTTTTTAACTGCACTCACTTGCACTCTCTTTCTCTCTCTCGCTCCTTCTCTGCTTAGAGATAAAGATTAGCAGCAGTGCCGTTAAAACCGCTCAAAATGTTGAACATAAAAGTTGAAATAAGTAAATTTCATTCAACTTAATACTAATGTGCAACTAATCAACAACTACAAAATTCTTTAAAAAATGTGTAATTTTGTTTACAATTTGACTTTGAAATCCAAAGAGACTAAGAGAGCTAACGCAGACAAAGAGCAGAGAGAAGAAAAAAAGATCGAGTCAAAAAATTTGAGAAAAGTTCAACGACATTTATCGTCACTCGTTTATGTTCTCTCCTCAAAATGTGAATGTCGAACTTGAAATATTATGAGTACACACACATACACATTTGCCATCGCAATCGTATCGCGACTATTTTTTTCTCGTTACTAATCGCAAACTTTAAGAATTTCCTTTAAATTACAAAATGGTTTTCAGTTTTTTTCAGTTTTGAAAAATGTGTGTTAGGAATAAAATTAAAATCAGTTTTAAGATTAGTTTTTAGCATTAATTTTGATGCAACAGCTGATGAGAATTTTAAGTCTGATGCGCCTCTAAGACTCGCCCACTCATTGATCATGGTACAAACCGAATGGTAAAGGTAGAAACCTTTAAACTGTACTATGAAAAGGAAATTTTTTTGAACCTAAATCTTTGTTTTTACAATAGTTGGAATCATAAACTATAAATTTCTTTGAAAAGGAACGATAAAAAAATGTGAAATTCTTGTAGATTTTCCTTTATTAATAGATTTAGCTAAAGTTGAAATTATTCGAAACAATACTTGATCTATCTTTTGAATGTTTTAAATATGAAAAACTGACTAATGTTTTTAAATAATTTTGGATAAAAATAATTTTTTTTAAACACTTTTACAAAATAACTTCTTTCTTAAAATCTGCATCAATGGCACACTTTTGATAACCTTATGTGTGATATTTTTTCGATCGGAAAATAAACTTATCATTGCTATATTTTTGGATCGCCATAAGAGTTTGAATTTATTTTTACAATTTGTATCTGATCTGCTCAAAATTGGGAACCCACAAAGATGGAGATGGCTCAAATAATAATGGTGACCAGATAAAATACATTTTCCAACTACTTTCTTAAAGAAATAATAAAGAATATTTATTAAACTTGTCGAACTAAATGAAATTAATGAGTAGTTTTGTCACTTACGTGAGATTATTGGGGATCACTTTGAGAATTTTGAGGTTATGACCTGTGTTGATCTCACACACGTTATCGTTATTGCCCTTAATCTTGTCGTCGTCGTCTTGACTCTATTTTCTTTGTTTGTTTTCCTTTTGGCTGCACTAACAGTTTTTGTTGTTGTTGTTGTTGTTGTTGTTTTTGAACGCACTTTCGAAACAAACTATAATTTTTCTTGTTTTTCTTCTCTTTTATTTATGTTTTGTTTTGTTCGTTACAAAAAAAATGTTATATTATTATTGCACATTTGGAGCGGTTGCAAACAATTGTTTTGGCGATAAACTAAACACTTGAAAAAAAAATTGAACAATTTTATGATATTACAACAAACAGTAAAAAAATCCATTTCGCAAATAAATGTTTTTCACTTTTTAAAAATTTTCTTAATTATTATTATTTTGATATACTTTGTATTTGTTGTGTATGTTAATTTATTTATATTTTTTTTTTTCTATATTTAGCTAATTCTCTGTTTGTATTTATTTTTCTTTTTGTTTCTCTGTTTGTGGCTGTTGATTATTTATATTTTGTTTCTTTTTGTGTGTTTGTTATTTTGATATATATTTTTATGTTGTTGTTGGTTAAAAGTCGCGCGGTCGCAACACGCGCACGTAACGAGCAACAAACAGCAACTAACGTTATTTTTAAAAACGGAACTCAATTGAAGTGAGCCCAAAGTAGCGCCAAGGCACAGCTCTGTGAACAGAGGACAGTGGGCAGAGGGCCATGGGCAGATAGCAGAGGGCAGAGGACGCAGGACGCTATGCCGGCAGCACACAGAACACAGCAGCAGCGGCAGCAGCAGCAGCGACAGCGCAGTCATCGTGCTCGCATCGCGTCGTTCTGTAGTTGTCGCTGTCGTTTTTACGTTTATTATTGTTGTCGTGCGCTTAAGGAGCAAGCGAAGCAGACCCGAAGCAGACACGAAGCAAAAGCTAGGTATAATACGAAGCTACAAGACGCGAAGACGAAGCTAAGCGACGCGACGCGACTCGCGGCTTTGAAGCTTCGCTGCTGCTGCAGCGGCTGCTGTTGATGCTGTGTTACGTTTAGCAGGAACGGCTGAAAGTTGTTTATGGTGTGGGAAGTTGGGAAACAGTGCGCAGTCAGCGTCGTCGCGACGTCGTTACGATGGACGCGCGACAATGAAATAGAAAATTTAGCACACAATTGAAGCTATTACATGCGCACGTAGACACACACATACACACTCATACAAACACTCACGCACGCGAGACGTAGCAGAGAGGAAGATGGAACAGCCTGCGTAAACGTGGACGTTGACGTTGCTGTTGCCGTTGACGTCGACGGTGACGCTAATGAGTGCGCCTAGTGTTATGCTATGATTTTGAAACTGTCTTTCTAACTGGACACCGAATAGTGGGCACTCGACACTGAACACTGGACACTGGACACTTGACACTTTTGTTGCGTTTTTCTACTTGTTGTTATTGTTGGTTGGTTTCTAGCGGAATAATTGCCGACGCGTAATGCGCTGCGTCCTTCGCTGTTAAATGCCGACTGCTCTGCCGTTGAAATCACACGTTTAACTACACACGACAACAAAATACTAAACACTCTCATTACTCATTTCTCGATTCTCATTGCTCAATTCTCATTTCCCTGCCGCTAAACCCCTACCTCCTGCCACCCTATATCTTTCTCTCTCTCTCTCTCTCTCTCTCTCTTGTATTCTGTTTGCCTACCACCCACCCACCCTCTTTTGAATAATAACAACAACAACTAGCATTATTTTTATTTTTTGCGTGCAGCATTAAAAAAAAAGGATGCGGCAGCGACAGCGACAGCAACGTCGCTGTCGACTGCGACGTTTGCAGCAGGAAAATCGCAAACAAAACAAAAAAAAACACAGAAAAGTAAAAAACGAAAAATGCTAAAACCAAAAGCAGCAACAACAAAAACAACAAAAAAAACAAAAGAGTAAACGCGCATGTGTGTGTGTGCGAACAGCGAAAAAAAAGTATGAAAAAAGGAAGGAAAGAAGTGGAATCCCAACCCCGCTGCATGCTGCGAAGCCAACAGCGCTGCCTTACGCACACACACACACACACACAGACAGACACATACACACACACACACACACATTAACAACCCCTGTGCACGAAATTTAAAAAAAATCAACAAACTGTAAAGGCAAAAAAAAAAGAAAATCCAAAATACAACTATGTGCAGTAAATGTGATGAAGAGCGAGCAAAAGGAGCGGGGGTGGAGGGCTGCAGCGGTGGCAGAGCGGGTGACGTCGCGCGCAAAAAAAGGGGAAATCGACGGGCCGACGCACGAATTATTTAGCCGAAAAAGAGCTAAAAGCAATGTGCTTTGTGTGTGTCTGTGTGTGTGTATTTTTTTGTAATTTTAATTTGTTGTTATTGTTCAAATTGAGCTGGTTTTGAAGAGTTGGCGTAGGCGCAGGGGGCATAGGGGACATAGTGGGCCAACTCTGTGCAATTTTGGTCACAATGTATACAATATGTAAAAATATATATTGATAATAAAGATAATGCACGATAAAATGGCGGAAAAAACGAATCCATAGTCATATTCGCTCACAATCAGTGTTGCCAATTTAGCTTTTTTCGAAAAGATCTGTCTAGCTGTTTATCTGTCCCTGTTTCTATGTCCCTGTAGAATTTTTACAGTTTTTATCGTTGTTTTATGTGAAAAATAATTTGGTTGAAAAGTGTTAAGTTACATTCTTATCCACTGTACCAAATTGGTATTTTCGCCAACGTTGACAAATTTGGAAAATACTTCAACAACATTTTTCTATTCATAATTTAGATTTATTAAATTTAAAAATTGGATGCACGAGCATTATTTTTGATTTTTAGTAGGAATTTGTCTAGGGGTTTTTTTTTGTTTATTTTTTTGGTTTGTTTTTTTTTTTTTTTTTCAGCATTTTCATGTTTTGTTTCATAATGTTGGGTGGTTTGAGTCGTTTTTGTGGCTAGCAGTTAACATCACTGGCTACAAAATACATTAGCACGCGGCGCAAATAGCACGAGAAATAGTTGATAAAACAGCGCGAAGAAGAAACACAAAGAAGAAGAAGCAACAGCAACAGCAACAGCAACACAAGGGCAAGCAACACGTTCTTAAACAAAAATGTCCGACAGCTGTCCAAAAACTAACTGTTGTTGTGCGCTGCGAGTGTGTATGTGTGTGTGTGTGCGAGTGTGTAATGTGTCGTTAATGCCGGCAAATGTCCAAGGCGAAAAGGCAGAAAGCAAGCCGGCAACAAATTGTCCAAAACACAAACACAAGAATAACAAGAAGAAGTAGAAAAAGAAGAAGATGAAGATGAAGAAACACAAAAAACCCACAATGAATAAAGCGACAACGAGAGACGAGACGACGACGACGATGTCTTAACAGTTACTAACTGCTCAAAGAGCCTCACGATTTGTGCTCTGCCCGGCTTGGTTTTTTTTTTTTTTCGGTCCTGCTGCCTCCTTCTCCCCGCCCACCAGATAGCGCAACTTCCCAGCATACAATGGTTAGCAAGCTCAAAATTTTGACATAAATCTTTCACTAAATGTTTAAAATTTGATATTTTTTTATTGGTAGGGATTTATTAAAAAAAAAAATATATATATATATTAATATATATATAAATATATTTATTTATTTTTATTTTTCTAAGTATAATATTGATTTGTTTTAATCGCGATATTAAAAAAAATTAAAAGTAATTTGATAATTTAAAAAACAAAACAAGGAAGAAATTTGCTATTGATGTCAAATTATTGGGCTTTTTATCCATCGTGCGACGTCCGTCTGGGAAGAAAGGAGCAGCAAGAAGAGGAAGAAGTAGAAAAAGAAAAAAAATGAACTCAGCCAGCCGGCAAAAGTCGCCGTGTGGCCTTCATTGCCACGGCAATGGCAATGGCAATGGCAATGACGTCGACTGCGGCAGTGACTGCAACTGCGACGTCGGCAGCGCTGCTCGGCAGGAGGTCAAAAGTTTTTGGAATACGACCAACAGCAACAACAACAAGAACTAGTAATGCTGCTTAGAGATCTATTCTTATTATTTAGTTTGTTCTGCTTATTGACCACGTTGGGCGCCATTGGGCTCTGCCCACGTTGAGCGCCTGTGAGATGTATGTGTGTGCGTATGTGTGCCTGCACACAAATGAGTGTAATAAAATCAAATGTTGATAGTGTGTAGTTGTAAGCATTACCTTAACACAAAACAAGTGAAACGATTTTACTGAGTTGTGCTCGACTGCGGGATACCCTGGGCTGACTGTTATACCCTTGCAATGGATAAAATTACATTATATTATGTAAATTTATAAAAATAATTTGTTCTTCATAATCAACACTGATTTGTCGATCGCTCATCTTTCTAATAGCGTGACGATATGGGTGGCTACATATTGTAGGATAATACCAAAAATAGCTCGTGTGTCTAAACTCTTAATCATACTTGATCTGTGTACAGTACACAGGCATCAACTATTTTTATTGACTTAAGCTTTTATAGTTTCTGAGTTTTAGTTTTTTAAGATATATCTAGAATATATATATACTGGAGAATAATCAAAGATAAATTTAATTGATATAAAACAACATATAAAACAACAGTCTTTTTTTGACCCGTTGTACCTTGCAAGTACAGGGTTTCAAAACACACACAGAAAATAGCACAAAAGCAGGACACATAGACATTCTCACACACACACACACACACACACACACACACACACATGGACGCATAGAAAATGAGAGAGAGAGAGAGAGAGAGACCTGTGGGCGCAGGAGGAAGGGCAGTGTCAGGGACAGCACAAAGAAATCTACTACACGCAATCTTCATTTTCAACGCCATCAAAACCATTCCAATCATCATTATCGTCGCCATAATCATCAAGTAAAGTACCCACCAGTTGTGCCTCAGTTGCTGCCGCTGTTGCTCCTGTCGCTGCACCATGGGCCAAATGGTGACTTTTGTGGAATTTATTTGTTTGTTAAGATTCAAGTCAGCAAATAATTTGGACCTAAAACTAATAAACGATTCAGTTGAAGTGCTGTTAACTTAACATGTTAAATAATATTTGGTAATAAGGTTTAAATTATTTCCAATGAGTTGCCATAAAATGCCTTCTTACATTGTAATAAGACCGATAAAATGGCTTCTCATCCCACTGTGCACTGCTTGTGGCGCCTCGCCTTAAAGCATGCTACACGAAATGTCTCTTCTGCTTCGCATCTTTTCTCTCTATTTTGCGGGTATTCGTGTTCGCTCTTTCCTTCTTTCTTTCTCTCTGTTTCTCTTAGATGCTGGGACTCTGAGATACCAACAAGTGCGCCGAAGTTTTTTTCTTCTTTCGCCGATTTCCCTTTTTGGCGAAGGAGTGTGCGTGTTCGTACATGTGTGTGTATCCTTGTATGCGTGTGTAACTAGGAGAGCAAGGCCAAAGACAGTGTAACAGAATTGAAGATGTTAACGTCTTCGTTGTTGTTTTAGTCCTGCGGGATAGTGTTGGCTGTTTAGCTAATTTATAGCTAGATTTATTTATAAAAGATTCGGCGTAATCGTTGAGTCTTCAAACTATTTTTATTAAGTTTGTTAAATATTATTGTATTGAATTGTGAGTTTCATTTATCTTTGTTTTGTTTGAAAAATTCATTTATTATTTATAATAAAATCAGTTTTAGACCGATTATATTTTCGAGATTAAGCTGTTATCACAAAAGTTTACACACCTAACAAATATTGATAATTTGTTTAAAAAATATTGAAATCGTTTAATAAAAAAATACCATGTTTTGTTATTAAAACATTTTTCTGAAAATTTCGAAATTTTGAATCTTTCAAATAGGTAATATTCAGATAAAATATACCTTTATAATTGAGGGCGAAGTTTTGGGGTACTTTGGAGATGGAAATTTAAACCAGCCAAAATAAATGTTATATGTTTAACAAATTTTTAATTCATTACTCAAACTTATTTAAAATTGATAAGTTAAATATTTTGAAGATATGTAGAAAAATATTATTGTAGTTAAAAAAATAGAATGTGATTCATTAGAATTATATAGTAAATAAAAACAGCTGCTTTTTAGCTGTTTTTAGCTGTTTTTTTTCTATAGTTAGCTATTTTGAAGTTAAATTTTGTCATCATTCTTCTGGGCATAGAGTAGGTCGGAAAGTGAAGACTAGGAGATGGAAAAATAGGGACAATAGGAGATGAGAACTCAGCGGGCAGGCAAATACGACAAATTATTTTAGCTGCACGCCGATCAGACAGAGAACGAGACGAGAGGTAGAGGGAGAGTAAGTGAAGACGGAAGAGATGAAGAAAAGAGGAAAAAATGAAAATGCTGCAAATACTCGAAGTTAGTTAGTGGTTATAGCGTAGTTGTTGTTGGTATCTTCATTGTATGTGTCAAGTTAAACTAGTGTCAAGTAAAGCAGGCTGACTACAAAAGACCCTGTACTCATTGTGGCGTAATCATAAACACCAATATCAAAAATCCATGTGATCAATAGTAAAGCCAAGTGTTCTTAGAATAAAGTAAGCGTTAAGTCAGGGTACTCCAGACATACACACAATTTAACTTATTTGCCCAAAGGAGTACAGTTTTTCTACATAAAAGAAATAGTTTTAATAGTTTTAAGTTTTACGTTAATGCATATTATAGTGTTTTGAAAGTGATTTTTTTTAATTTTTAGGGCAATCTTCAATCTTCCAAGTTCCTAACTCTCATAGTCCCTGAACTCCAGATGGGCATTCCTGTATCAACTCGGATATTGACGCTGATCAAGAATATATATGCATTATGTGATTGGTCACGCCTTCTTCTGCCTGTTACCCACTATTTTCTCTGACAACCCTAATAGACCCTTCTACTTTAGAATACGGGCTCTAAAAAGAAATTTGCGAGTCGGAGACACACAGACACAGACACATGCACACACACAGACACACTGAAGTATGAAAGTGAAGAAAGCGGAGCAGGTTGTTGTTGTTGCAACATGTGTGTGGGTTGCATATAATTTTGATTTACTCGGCATACATCCGACACATACACGCAAACACACATACACGCACACACACACACACACGTTTACTCCCTAATCAGAAGGCACCTCGTTTATGTACACACACACATACATACTTTGTTTAGTTGCGAGTCGTAAGTGATGGGGAGGAGGGGTAAAAGTGGGCTGAGTTTGTTTTACTTTTACTTTGAGGTGGATAAAGGCAGTGGTGAAAAGGGGGCGGGGGTGTGTGGAGAAGGCTGGAAGTGGAACTTTCAGCATATTTTCTTAGACAGCGAAGTTCGTGAGTGTGTGTTTTTTTAAATTACACGCACACGCACATGTACGCACACACATGCAGCAACACGCACATACATGCACAAATACGCACAAACACGCACAAACACGCATATGCGCGCATACTCATAAGCAAAACATTGATGTATGTACATCTTATGTAGATTATTCGCTGTGTATAATTTTTCAGCTCGTAGTAATTAGCCAATAGGAATAGCTTTTGCATGTGTAGTTGAGGGCGTGTTCCAACCAGGGGGTGTGCCTCATGCCCCATGTGTGTGAGTGTGCATGTGTGTACGGTTGTCTGTGTGTGCTGTCGTCTCTTTGTGGCATTCAGTTACTTTCTTATCATTTTGGTATTACTCAAATTCGACTGTCGCCTTCAAACTCTTACCCACAATTGGAGTAATTTATGCTTCTTTCTTATGGTGTTTTTCAACACATTTTTTCTTTGTCATTTCAAATTTTTTTAAGCCAGTAGCGCCTTTTTTTTAGAAATTTTTATTTTGCAGGTGTTGAGGATAAATGGGAAATATCATCGGGTTGAGATCAACTAGATTTCACATTTAAAGCAAAATATCAATCAACTATGTTACAGTTTTCATTTAATTATTAATATTATCTACTTATTTAACTTTTCGCGTATTTAAAGCAAGAAAAAATTTAAGCAATTTTACACCAATTTTTAATTTCGTTTGGAAGCTTAAAAATATAGATAAATTATTGGAATAACAACTATATACAACTACTATTCATTCATACTGACCTTGCATTAATTTGGTTGAGATTACTCAGTTAACCCAAAACTTTTTTATACGGAAACTTAATGTTCATCTTCCTTTGACACCTTTGACGCCTATGATATAGTCATCCGGTGCGACTGAGTTAAACAAATAAGCTATTTGATAAAATGACACAAATCTGTGCAAAGTTTTATCTAAGTGGCATTAGTCGTTATCAACTCGAAAATTGATGCTGATCATGAATTTATAAGAAAGAAAGCTTCAATAGAATAAGTAAATATGCACAAAGTATTACAAAACACTGTATTATTATTTAACATTAACTTTTTCCTTTTGGCTACTGACTGAAATTTTTAACTGAAATTGTGGCAAGTTTTAATTAGTTTGCCAACAGAATGTACTTAATTTTTATTTATTATTAATTATTAATATATACATACATATAGTTTGCATAAATATTGGAAAATTTAGTTATATATATGTGTCATATATTGTTTTTTTTCTTTTTTCAGTTGTCGCCGAACTGGAATTAAAAAATTGGTAAGTGTCTACCAATTATTAATTATGAATATCGAAATCAATTGGATAAAAACGCGACCAAATCGTCGCGAGTCTGTACAAAATTGCATTTATGCTCAGACCAAAAATAAAAAAAAAAATTGTATTTATTTCATCGATAAAGGAAGAGTATAGGTGTCTGCGGTGGGTGTGGGGTTAGCTAGAAGGGGGTGTTCATGCCAAAGAGCATGCGAAAAGTGTCAGAAGCTGCGTTCATTTTCCAGCTCCACCTACAAATTTTTATTTTATTTTTTTTTTTTTTTAATTTTTGCTTTTTTTATTATGCGTTGTTTTCGGTTAATATATTACGCACATGTTTTCAAAGGCGTAGGGGGAGAATGGTTGAAGAACCTATCTGCTTGTGTGTGTGTGTGTGTGTGTGTGTGTGTGTGTGTGTGTGTGTGTGTGTGTGTGTGTGTGTGTGTGTGTGTGTGTGTGTGTGTGTGCAGACTTATGTGCCTGTATTTATATGTAAATATTTCCAAACATACACTAGCAAACCCACAATGCCCTCGCGAACACACACACACACACACACACACACAAACACACGCACAGCCCATAAACGAGTCAAAATATTAACCAAACAGAGAAGAGCGCCAAAGAACCGAATATCAACCCTAACTCCCCACTTCATTCGCTATACGCTGCTACCTCACACTCTCACTCCTCACTTGTTTCTCCCCCCGAACACCTCAACCCGCCACGCCCCCTTCTGGGCTCCACTCCTCTTGCCATACATAAACGATGCGCAGCAGTTAAAAATATTTAAAAATTTAGAGTGTGACGCAGTTGATGGCGGTTAGCGCCAAAAAACCCACCGCCCACCGCCCACCGCCCACCACCTACTACTCAGACCACCTCTAGCCCCCATTCCAGTTGCCATCAACAAAAAAGTATGCGTATGTGTACATTTTATTTATTTTCTTTGTTTTTCGCGTTTTTGCTGTTGTTTTTTTTGGCTTCCTTTTTCATTTTTTGTACAAGAGGAAGGAGGGGGGATGGGGACGTTGGGAAGGGTGGCGTAGGGTGGCGTAGGCGTCGACGTCGCAGCGAGCAGCTACCACTCTTGGTTAATTGCCAAAAACAAGTGCAGCAACAAATGTAAAAGCAGTAGAAAGAGGCAAAGAGAGAAGCGAAAAGAGAAGATAGAATCGTCCAGAGAATGAAAGTAAGTAGCGATCTTCGATTAAGAAGCTCTGACAATTTGTATAGTATACCCTTGAAGAGGGCATTATTAGTTTGATAAAAAATTTGAAAAGCATTGAAAAAGGCGAGTCATAGCTTATAAAGTATAAACGTATATATTAGTGATCAACAGACAAGTCTCTTAGCTTTAAAGCTATCTTTATGAAACTCTGTGCTGATCACTTTGATTTCTGATCACTAAACTTTTATAACTGTTATTCGAACTCTAGGACGAAAGTAAAGTTTTAGTATTAAAAAATAGCAGACATTAAAATTATGCGAATCAAAAAGAATTTGGTTTAATTTTTATCATACAATTTAAAACAAGAAAGAAAAGTACAGTCGAGCACGCCCGACCGTAGAATACTCTCTGCCTTTTATTCCCGATCATTTTAATAAAATCAGTATCCGAGAATATCAACTGATAGTACTTGCTGTAAAAGACGTTGAAAGACGGTCAGCTAGGAAGTTATGCCTCTTTTATAGAGATATCTATGGTTTTAAGCCGAAAATTTCCAAGTGATGCGGTGGCGCGAATGATTAGTATTCGATCGATGAACGGGAAGTCGTGGGTTCGATTCCTGGTCCGTCATCAAAAAGAATATATTTTATTGTGTTGTTTAAATGTGTTGCATTATCGAAAAAAAAATTGTTTATTAACAAATTATTTATAAACAATTGAAAAAAATTTTAAACTGGGTTTTGATAAAAAAAATATTTTTATTACTAAATGTGCAACCGCGACTCGAACCCACGTCTCTGCGTTCGCCGACCAAGCACTTAACCTGCAACGCCATCACGACACTTGAAAGTTTCTTGCCCAAACCATACATATAAAAAAGGCTTAACTTCCTAGCTGGATAACTATTTTGTCAAAAATAGAATTTTGGTCGGCACGGCCAGCGTCTGCGAGCAGCGCTGCCGCTAGAAAGCAGCGAAAACGTTCGCTCACATGTTTATATGCTTCTGTCTCGCTTGCACACATGCATTGACATTGCGTTCAATTATTAACTTTCTTACATGGATAGCTCTTTTGTTTATAGTCCGATTTATATGCAACTTTCAGGATAGTTTAATATATTTTGTCTTCAAACGAATGTGAAATAACAATACTGTACGATAAGAACATATGCCTTAAAATCGGCATTGAAGTTTGCAAATTATTTTATTTCTTGTGGGAAAAGGGGGCGTGGCAGTCCAAAATTTTTGATGACAATACAATTATGCCGTCTCTAGGAACCTGCGTACCAAAATAGGTGTTCCTAAGTGCCATAGTTACTGAGATATTCGCCTAAAACATCAATTTTTTACGAGGTGTTTTCAGTTTTTTGCACATTGTGGGCGAACGGGGCGTGGCATCGAAAAAAAAAGATTCTTGTATTGACTGACTTAATATCGAGTCGATAGAGACCAAATTCAAACTTGTAGCTCTTACCATCTCTGAAATCTGTTTGTTCATACGGACAGACGGACAGACGGACAGACGGACAGACGGACAGACGGACAGACAGACGGACAGACGGACATGGCTATATCGACTCGGCTTGTGATGCTGATCAAGAATATATATACTTTATGGGGTCTGCCACGCCTCCTTCTGCCTGTTACATACTTTTTTTTTTGCACAAACCCAATATACTCTCTCTTGCAGAGAGTATAAAAAAATTATTTTTTTTTTTGATTATTTTTTATAAATGTTAGTGTAATGTATTTACCATTTCCAAATTATATTAAGTTAAACTAAAGAGCATTAGCGGAATTGTAAGAATTTATCTTGATTTCTTAAGGTGGTACTGCTGGAAAAGCTAGAATGTGGGCTGCTGTGCTGTTGTCTGTGAAAAAAAAACCCATTTAATTTCACTTTTCCAACACAAAGTACAGTACAGTACATAAAGAGAATGGAAAGTTTTTCTAATTCGCATTTATGTTTAATTTTTGGGGGCGCATGCTGTCTCGCTCACACGCGCTGCCATTTACGGGACTGGAATTGTAACCCCAGAAAAAAAAATGGAAATACCCCCATAGTCCCCAACCGCTCTGCTTTTTGCAGACCCCCCCTGTTACCCACACCACTGTGCGCCTCTTTTTTAATGGGGTGCTTTATGACAAACTTTCAGCTTGCGCCACTCGAGCACATGTGTGTGTGTGTGTGTGTGTGTGTATGTGCGGGTGTATGCTTAAAAAAAGTAGAAGTAGAAGTGTGCGTTTGTGTGTGTGGGTGTGTGGGTGTGGGTGTGTGTGTGTCGCAGGGAAATGAGGAAAAAGGAAGCGTGGAGATTCACGCATTTCTAACACCGCCCACTAATGCCAACTGTGTGTGACTATGCCTCTGTACATCTGTATGTGTGTGCTCATATGTAAGCCCCCCCAACTTCCTACCGCGCAAATGGAGCTCATGTAAATTGTGCTTACGTGTGTGTGCGCGTGTCTGCGGAGTAATTTTTTAACTAATTTTCTATACAAATTTTTAGCATGTCGCTGGGGTCGCACACACATACACTCACACATACACACTCACGTACTCACCACACACACACTACTGTATTTTAAATATATAAAAATATACATATACAGGAATATGGTGTATGTGTCGGAGCTGTGACTTTTGCCAGCACAAGTTGTGGTGCGTTTTTCATTTCCCCATTTCACATTTTCAGAGCACTTGTGCTAATCTCTACCAGTTTCATAAAATAGGTTGACAAACATACTATATATTTTAAATTTGAAACTAATTTAGTTTTTTTTAAATAATAGTATGATTAAATAGTAAATTTCCTTAAAATCAAATTTTTTTTTTTATGATTTTATAATAAAAATCGTTTTTAACTTTAAAATGACATTTCATAAATATATATGTTTTATTGTTTAGTTAGATCATCAAAATAGATTTATGAAACATAAAATATAATTGCAGTTAAAGAACGTTAAGTTTTAACTTAAAATGAATATTGAAAAAAGTTAAGTAAAAGTTCGATATAAACTAAACATTTAAAAATTAAGAATAACTATATGCACTAGTATTTTAGGTATTCACAAGTGGAATGGTGCATGGAAACATTGATTAAATCGACTTAAATATAATTTTGGAAAAATAAATATTTGATAAAATTACTCAATAGATTTTAAAATGTGTTTCTTACATAGCCTCTGCTTTTCTAAATTTTTTAACTTTTCTTTATTATTTATTCTTTGTTTTCCTTTGTGTTTGTATGGGGCTAAGGGTGTGTGTGTGTGTGTGTAAACGGTCTATCAAAATATTGAAAGTCACACACGATTATATAGACGTTATGCTATTATAAGGCTTAGACGGATACACGCACACACTAAAAGAGTGCGACCTTTTTAAAAATAATAGGACATGCGCCAAAAAGTATGCAACAAAGTTTTCCAAAAAACAGTTGAAATATAAAATATTTCTATGGCGAGTCATGTTACGTCATGGCGCTGCACTATGGGTCAAATATTAAGTTTTAAGGAATTACATAAGTAATTGTTGTTATGAACTTGGGTTATTTGTTGCATTGATATAAGATATAAATCTATTTCAAAATTTCGAGTATTTGAAAGTAGGGTTAAAGATTTTCATAATGAATTCAATGTAACATTAAGACTTTATTCAAAAGAAATGTCCATTTTATCCACAGTGCACTGTGGCCAACGCACAGAAAGCAAGTCCGGTAGCATGATATGCATTTTGGGTAAGCTCTACGTGGTGCGTTGCCAGATGGGGGATGGACAATGGAACGATTGAATCATGTGGGATGGGGAAAGGGACATGAGCCTAGGCCTAGGGGATCGGTCAGTCATTCTGATTTGCATTGTTTGTTGTTAGCAGTGTCAGCTGCGACAGAAAGATTGTTCATATATCTATAGATATATATGTACATATATGTACATGTGTGTAAAATTAACATTTCATTTGGCTGCGTTTTTTCGCTTCATCAATAAATTTGCCAACCCCAAGCACAAATTTATATTTCAATTTTTTTTCATTTTTCATTATTTTTTTTCTTATTTTCAAATATTGTTTGGTTTTTTTATTTTTTATTTTTGCTGTGTCCATTATTTTCAATAAAAAACCATTACATAGGCAAATATATATTTTGCGTGTGCATGTGTGTGTGTGTGTCTCGAAATATTGCCGCTAAAAAAGGTAGCCATTATAATTACAATATGAAAAGCATGTGACGTCAAATATTTTTCGGTATTATTCATGAGGTTTCTCATTTATCAAAAAAAAAAAAGATGAAAAAAAAATGGAAAAAATGGAAAAACCGTTTATTTTGTTTATCACATTTAAACTGGGAAGAGTCAGACTCTCCACCCCCTTTTCTTCCCTTCTTCTGATCCATATCTGCCCATGTGGGGGATATAAAAACATAAATTAACTGGAATATTTGAAAGAAATGAAAAACCTGCATCATTTTACACTATTGTTGGTAGTGCAATCCAAACTAATCAGCTATCGATTGTTTTCAATCGATATTGGCGACAAATAGCAGAAATTTATATCCTATATTTTTTATATCCTGTACTTTTAAACAAATTAAGAATTTGAGTCTAAAAAAAAGAAATAAAGCGTGAGACTTATAGTGGAGACGTGGCCGATCCCCGATCCCCAATCCCCAATCTCCGATCCCCGAATTGTAATGAACATTTAAAACAATGGAAAACTATTAATCATATTGCATATATTATATGAGTTTGTACAACTTTAGAATAAAGTCAATTACAGGGTCTTTTTTTGTGCAGCTTATTCGATGGAAGACGTGACTACTAGTTTTGTTAGATGTGACTGATTAACTGCTTAACCCTGGATACGCTACAGATACTGCCGGGAAAGAAGACTTCGGAGCACACTGAAAATAATGGGGAGTGGCACTGGCAGTGGGAGTGTGAGTGGGCGTGGGAGTGGAAAACGAAGTGAATGGGGGGGGAGTGGCAACAAATGCTATTTTACACAACGTATAGCGCTCGTAAAAAATAATATAACTACATACATGCGCGTTTACTACCCATTACAGGACTCAGTCTTACCTTCCCCCCTGAAGTCCCTACCGCCCATTCCCCTTTTACCAGAACACCCTCTCACTTCCTCTCACACCACTAAAGCTCTTTGCAGACTCTCATCTAACGCGTAGTGAAAGTTTGACAAGCTGCGCTGCCGTTGCTCTGCCGCTGGCTCTGTCGTTACCTCATCTACCTTCTTGCTCCCCCCTTCCCACTCACCGCTCTCCACTCCTTGTGCCTAAAAAAATCCGCCCTCGCAAGTCGACTAACTGCTTTTCCACGCATACGCGCAATTCTAAAAAATTAATGTCGCTTTCGTAATTTCAACACACAGACACATACACACGCACACACACACATGCACGCGTACGCACAGGCAAAGAGGCAGCGCTGCTACAGCGCAGCGTGCAGAGCTAAGCGGTAGGCGAACTGAATGTCTTAGTTGGGTAAAAAAAGAAAGAAAAAAAAACATTGCAGCTCGCGAGGGGCAACCAAACAGTTGCAAGGGGTAAGCAACAGCAGCAGCTACAGAAGCAGCAGCAGCAGCAGCGACGCCAGCGTAAGCGTCGACGACACTCACTTAAAAATTCGAATGTTATAGAAAAATGAGCAAAGCACGAGAAAAAAAGTAAAAAGCGGAGCAGAGAAAAGCGGCGCAAAAAAAAACGAACTGAAATTACATAAAATGAAAAGTTCTCGTTACGCGGCGCAGTTGTTACGACCTTTCCCTTGCCCGTGCTGTTCCCCTTTGTCGCACTCACACAGACATATACATTGCTTCTAATGCTCATCTCTTTCTAACTCGGCGATGTCGAAATCAGCAACAACCTCGGCGATATTCGGTATTGTGTGTAAATGTATGTGTGTGTGTTAGGTGTGTGTGTGTGTGTGTGTGTGTGTGTGTGTGTGTGTGTGTGTGTGTGTGTGGGTGTGTGTATGAGTAAGTGTGTGTGTGTGTAGTGGCTTGTGTTGTCCCTTCCCCCTTTACTACTACTACTCCTTCTGTTTATTGTTGTACCCCTTTTTTTTTGGAGGCACCGCAACTGATTACTACTTTTATTGTTAGCAAATATCATACTTTCTCCTTAAGGTGCTTTCCTCCATGCTCCATCCATCCTTCTCTGCCCTAACCTCCCACTTGTTAGGATGCCTCATGCAACAATTCCGAAAAAAAAAAACTATCAGAAAATTTAAGTTGTTAAAAGAAATTTAAAAAAAAAAAACAGTTTCCTGTTTGTCAACCTATAGCGATAAGTTTTAAAAAATAATAATTTTTAATTCGGATTTATACCAAATTAGTAAATTAATTATTTTGTAATTTTTTTCAAAACTAAGAGTTTTCTGATTTTCAGAATTCAAATTTATTTATTTTATGTATTTTATTTAAAAAAATAAAATTTTCGTAATTTTGTTTATTTCATCCTTTTTCATTTCTTTTTTTAATTACAAGTTTTCCAATTTTCTATCGCTAATTTTTTTTTTACATCTTTCAAAATACTTACGGAGAAAAGACTGCGGGTGGGTGTGCGTGTGTGAGTGCTTAGCTTTTTAGTCAGCTGTAAAGGGGAGACTGGGGTAAGCTAAATGGTGGGGGAGGGGGTCACGAGGGGAAGCTGTTGTAACTTGCGCGGAAACAAGGTTTTTATTTCACCATTTCTTTCTATACTTTTTCACTTCGTTTCCCATTCCAACGACAAATTTTGCTTTAGATTTTGCTGCGCGAAATTTTTTCAAGGGTGGTTAATATGCACGTGTGTGTGTGTCTCGTCTGTGTGTGTGTGTGTGTGTGTGTGTGTGAATGCGACAGTGCGTGGCTATGTCTGTGTCTGTGTACTTGTGAGTTGACTGTGGAGCAGCGCCAGCTGAGACGTAGACAGAGACGCAGACGAAGGCTGAGTTGGTGAATGATAGTGGAAGTGGGCGGAGGACGGGGCAGAGGCAGAGGCAGACATCGTGCGTTGTAGTTGTATTTTTTCAATTTTTTGTACTTACGCTGACGCTGCGTCGCGTCGCTGCTGTTGCTGCGGCTGCTGTCGCGTTTCTCCTAGGTAGGCAGCAGTCTCTCTCTCTCTCTTTCTCTTTCTCTTTTCGCCCTTCCCACCCCTTTTCCCCTTTTTACACTTGCTTCCCTCCCGCGTCACAACAGTCAGCAGAATCTTCATCTTCGTTTGCAGGTCTCAATTTTTTTTCGTTTTTCGTTTTTAACTACGTGTTCGTAGTTAAAAAAGAAAGAAAAAGGAAAGGAAAAAAAAAATACAAAATAAAATAAAATCTCATACATACTCGTATTATGTTTTATGCTGGCTGCTTGTGTCTGACTCTTTCTCTCTCTTTCTCTCTCTGTGTATGTGTGTTTGTGTGTGTGTGTGTCGTCGTCTGCTTAAAGCAGCAGTGGAGGTGAGCGAGGGGAAGGGGCGGTGAGGAGCAGGCGGATAAGCGGAATTGTAGTGGAAAAAGGTGCTTTTTTAGACGCAATGACAACGGGAGAAGCAACACATAGCAAAATAAACAGACAGCGTACACTGCGAGAAATGTGTTTACTTAGAAATAGTATAAGATATTATAAAGCATTGAAGTTCAATTCATTTTGCAGAGAATTAGACATGTATATAGACATATTAGGATTCACATAGTATATACTATAGGGTTCAGACTTCGAGTCGTGATTAAAATATTCAGAATTAATGATAACAACTAATAATATGTGAAAAAATAGTACTTGTGATTAAAATAAATGTCAGTTAATATATGACACTTCACAATCTTGTCGCTCAGTGTAGTCTTTGGAGTACAGTGAGAGTTTCTGAGAATTGAATTCAAGTAGATGATGAAACTCATACTGGCAAACTAAGCGCAGACGATGAGTATGGGGCGGTAGGGTTGGGGTGGTGAAGGAGTAAGGGGTAGGGGGTACGGGTATAAGGTGCGCTTATAAAGTACGGGTACGTTAACTACACACGATATAGCGAGGGGAAGCGGCGGAAAAGAGAAAAATACACAACAACAACAACAACAAGAGGAGAATCAGTAAGTTTAGAAAATAAAAAGCGCACACACAACCCTGCGACGAGGGTTGCAATATTTCTTTTGCATTGCCTTCTGGCTGCTGCTGCCGCTGCTGCTGTTGCGGCTACTGCTGCCAAAGCCAACCTCTGCGCCAGCAGCGAAGCCAGCGTCGACAGCGTGAAGCAAACAACAGGCTTTGGTATTAGTTGTTGTTGTTGTTGTTAGTGAATTACGTTGGATGGGGAAAGTGGAAGGGGGAGTGTGCTGTGTGTGTACTCCTGTATGTTTGTGTGTGTGCCATCCTTTTATATTTAAAAATTCTCATTTCAATGTCTCTAAGTTCGCGGCTGTTTTGGGAGCAAAGCCGAAGGAGTAGGATAAGGAGTAGGGTGGAAAATCGCAGACGCAGCAGAGTGCTCCCCCGCCCCCTACGCTGCTCTTCTAAAATACGTAACATACTTATTATTACTTTTAATTTCAAATACTACTCTGTGTGTGTGTGTGTATGTGCGCGCGTGTGTATGTGAGTGAGTGTGTGTGTAGATCAGTAGTATGAGTTGAGAAAGGAAAGTATGTGAAATGCGTGCGTGGGGTGGGGGCAAGTGGGTGACTACTCACTCCACATATAGTCGAATTCTAAAGAAACATTTAATATACACATATATAATATCTCCCGTAGAATTTTGGCATTAAAATCAGCTGATAAGTTACCTGAATTATTTATTTTTTAAAACGAAACTTTAAAAAAAATGTGCGTCTATCATAGTGAAGACGTTAGTGCATTCACTGACAAAATTTTACAAAATTATAAATTAAATAAAAAATCAAGTAAGGAAGGCTAAAGTCGAGCGAGCCGACCGTAAAAGACCCCGTACTCATTCTAGTGTGCATTTTAAAATACAAATAAGCAATTTTTAACTGATGGGAGTTAGAGGATATATTTGTCTGATCCAAACCAAAGTTGGTGAGGATAGTTAGTTAGATAGTCCTGATATGCACATAATGTGTGAGTTTGGTTGCGATCGCTCAACTAAAACTACATGTCTTCAAACAAGTCACCAATTTTCGACCGATTTGTCCTTTGGCAGCTATAGGCTATAGTTGTCCGATCCGGATCAATTTTGGGAGGGATAGTTATAATGATAACATACAAATATTGTGTAAATTTGGTCCCGATAGCTTTAGTTGTTACCAAGCTCTGGTTTGTTTAGAATACTGGGTCTAAAAGTTAATATCCTTCCGAAAAAATTTTAAATTCATTAAAAATTTAATACTTTTCAAAAAAATGTTCATTTTATTTAAAAGAAAAGTAATTACTATTGGAATAGTTTGACCTACCTTATTGTTCCGGTATATTCTCGATATTTTCTTTAGAAAACAATGAGCTGAAAAAAAAGTTCGAATTAGGTTTTGTATATAATCAATAGTTGACAATTTACAGTTAATTGTAGATAAGGTAAGAATTTTATAACAAAAGTATAACAAGAACTTTAAGACTGCGTACACGAAAACAATACAGGGCTGCATTAGGTCAGTCAGAAAAAAGTAACAGTAAGTAACAGATAAGAACGAAAAACTATTCAAGTTAAGTCCATATGATTACCTTAGAATAATTACAGGGTCTATTAGAAAAAGATCGTACGACTGGAGCTCGACTAGCCATGAACTACCCTGGAGTAATCCTTATCTATGGGTAGTTAAAGTTTTTGTATAAAAACTTTTTGAATTTAAAAATCAATGATGATATTTATATGTAGTTATATTAACTGAATTCTTTCCAAGGACACACTAGAAAGAGAATGAGGAAGAAGAAATGCGGACAAGCTGCAGAGAGCGGCAAATGAAAGGAGGAGAAGAGAACAGAGGACTTGTGAGGGAGGAAGGTAACGGTAACGACGAGTCCCATAAAACATACAAATGGCCAAATAAAACATTTTAAATGTAACAACAACAACAATAAAAATAATAACAACAACAAACATAAGAAGAAGAACAGAAAGAAGACGAGTAAATAAGAAAATAGTATTGTGCTTAGAAAAAAGCAAAGAAAACGACGACGAATGAATTGAATGAGAGAATGAGCAACAATGGCCAAAAAGAAAAACGAACAAGAATATAAGAAAATAAGAAATAAGCAATAAGAAAAACAGCAGCAAAAATGGAAGTAAAGAATGAACGAAAGCATTAGATACATTTTTTATGCTGAGCTGACTCGTTTTTGGTTTTTTTTCTTCTTGTATTTTGGTTTTTTGCCTTTCCATTGGCATTGCTTGATTTGCGAGCAGACCTCTCTATCCCTTCCCTACGTACACGCCTCCGTAGTGAAGCCCTCTTTCTTATGTATTAATAAAACACTACATTCAATTTTAGCATTAGGTAAAATGAAAACATTTTCTTTGTTCAATTTACCTAAAAAAATAATCATATATTTGTTGAATAGTTTTTAAAATTCTTTTTAAACTTTACTTTGTCCTCCACTAAAAGAAAATAAATATTTCTTTATTTTTTGATACCCGAGGTAAACAATTTATTTAATTCGATGATTTTATTATATATGATAAGAGATAAGATAAAAAATAAGAAAAGCTCTCTCTAATGATCTTAAAGGGCAGAAAGACGATCTGACAATCCTAAAACTGGAACACCATGGCGTATGGGTTATCTCGCGTCACGTGCATGGGACTAGAAGGAGATGTAGATGGAAAGAGCTGGTCTAGGCCATTTAAGACCACCACTATTATGATGGTGCTACGTGCTCTATGCGATTATATAAGAATAACGCTTCCTTTTCTTTTTTCTGCTTCGACTCCGACTACGGCTACGGCTACGGCTACGGCTTTCGCTGCGAATCCGGATACGGGGCATTGCTAAGCGCACAAAAACTTAGAAATAATCACCGACATAAATCTTAAAATGTCTGCCTTTACCGTTACCTAACTACTTGACGTTCTTCTTTTGTTGTGCTTCCATTGTGTGCGACTGTATGTGTATGTGTGTGGGGAAAATTCGGGGAGTGGGATTGTAGAGGACTCACAGCAACTAAGACTAAGGCACGCTGGGATGAAAAACTTCTTTTTCTCCCGCTGTCTCTCTCTCTCTCTCTCTCTCTCTCTCTCTCTCTCTCTCTCGCTGCCTTTCTACCCACTCTGTTTCTGTTTTTCTGACTTACTCTTACTTTCAATCTTTTTGGGGGGCAAATGAAAAACAACTTTGAAGCACGTTTTGTGGCGTTTTTAGACCCTGCACTGAAATAGTACAATAGGTCTGCATATTTTCAGAAATTTTTATTTAGAACGCGTGGCAAAACAGACGTGTCGTTAAACATGTTTTTCTAAAATTATTCAAATTAAATCTCTCAAAATATTGACGAAGTAAATTTTCTTTCCTTTGCTAACCATTGTTTCTCTTTATTTAAAAAAGCTTTCTGCCTTTTATATCAAATTATATACCATTTTTTTTTTTAAGGTACAGGGTCTCTTATATTCGGGTCGCCTCTTTTGGGTGCTTTGCTATTAGTTTCTTGTGCGTTTTGTTAGTTGTTGCTGCTACCGTTATTAGTGTTGCACATAGGTACACTGATAGAAATGGATGTGTTCTAAAATCAAGTGTACGCTTCTGAAAAATGTTAAACTAAAGTTCAAAGTTATAGGCCAAAGTATACACTTTTTAGTTATATTATAAAATCATGACCATTTTTTAGGGGCTTAATAAATTTAAGGTCTATTCACATTTTTTTGAAAACTTTTTGTTCAGAAAACTTGGCGAAGGGCGGAATAAAGCGAACAATTCTTAAAGTCCAGTGATCGTTTTCGATTTTCAGCTGATCCAATAAGTAATAACCTATGCTAAGTTCATGGTTTGTTTCGGTTTATCTTTTAAAATGCCAGAGAGAACAAAAAAAAAATAAAGTCTCACATTCGTTGTTGTTGTGCAAATATTGAATGTGTGCCGGTTTCTCTTAACTTTACATTTAATGTTTTTATTGTTATTCTTTTGCTTCTGCTTCTTCTTCGTCTTCTTGTTTATTTTATTTTATTTTTTCTGAGCTCGAATGGTTTTTTTTTTTTTTGAAATTTTTTGCCCATCTTTGCACAGGCTTTTTTCTATAGCCTCTTGGCTGTTGACACTTGCTCAAATTGACACTGTTTGCCAACACCAACACCAAAAACAACAACAACTGGAAGAAGACAACAACAAGAAGAAGAACAATAAGTGCAAGAAATGCAATGTGCAATGAACCATTGAGTCAAGGCCACAATCCAGGTCACAGTTTTAAATACGTGACGGGAAGATAGAAGGGACTGGAATAGACTGGATGGCTATTTGATAGACTGTTAAGCTTATCTGTTGAAAGTCTGGAAGTTTGGAAAGCTGTATTATAAAACCCTTATGCGTTAAGATTGGAAAAGGAAGATGGATTGTCAAAAGTATAGACCTCAAAGCTGAAAACTTGCATGCCTGAGAGCTGGAAACTGGAAAGCTGGAATATTGTTTTGGAAGACTGTAATATGTTAAGAGCGGAAGGTGGCAACGAAAGAAGATGGGAAAGCTTGAAAACTAACAAGTTGAAGAGGAATGTTGGAATGTTGCGAGCCTGAAAGATGTAAAGATTTAAGAATAGGTGAAATGCTACATAAGACAAATACTAAAAAGTTTAACACTTTAAATTAGTATAAAATTAAAACGCTTCGGACAGTTTCTTAGCTTTATTTCAATTCTAATTAAATCCAACCCGATTAAATACTTTGAAGTACTTGAATTTTGATTGGAGATTCGTTATGACCGTGGCGTAGAAATCGAAGCATTCCAGGGGTGTAATAAGTTGGTGGGCGGTGAAGGGGAGGGGTGGCGTATTCGAGTTTTCTATTTGAGTTCTTGATTCTAGCCACAATTTTGTGGTGATGCAAAGGCAGCACCACATTGAGGTAGGCAGGAGAGGGGTGGAGCTGAAATGGTATGAGGAGGAGTGAAGAAGGGGCGGGGAAGGCGTGGAAAGTAGCGTAGCTTGAGTTTTCGGCACTTTTGTTTTTGACTCTGTAAAAACTTACAGCAACAGCATCTGCGACTATTTTGCCCACGCAGTCAACGTCGCCGTCGCCGTCGACGTCAGTGGCGGCGTCGCAGTAGCTAACGCTGCTGCTGTCGTTGCCGCTGCTGCTTCTGACGTCGTCAGAGCAGTCGCAAATGTTCCCCGAACGTTTTACATAAATCTTCTTTTCAAAAAAATAAACACTAATGCCAAAGCAAGGAAAAAGCAAAAGCAAAAGGGAAATATATAAAAAAGAAAAGCGAACTAGAAAATTTAGTATCTACACACATACACACACACACACACACAAACATTGAGAACGCTCGATGTAGCGCGGCAAAAAGGAAAATTTTTTATTACAGCGAGAAAACTTAATGGCTGCTGGAAAAATGGTGAAAAGCAGCAGCAGCAGCATCAGCAGCAAGAAAGGAGGTGGAAATGGGAGTAGCTGGGAATAGGGAATGGCAAACGGGAACGAATTGAAGATGCTGAGTATGGAAGTCGGACAAACCTAGGTTTGGAAGTCAGTGTTGTCAGCGTTTTATAGCCTATTCACTCAATTAAGTTTAAAAATAAATAAACTTGAAACAAAACTTTCGAAAATATTCTATTTTTTCAAGCTATTTTTAAACAAAAAGTAGAAAATTCTCATGATTACATTTTAAAAACATTACTTTAGGAAAATGTATATAATGTGATGCAAATAAGAATAAGCGTCATAAGATAGTAAGGTATTTAGCTGATAAAATTTTCAGGCTAAGAAATTGCTAAGTGTAGCCATAAAATAGCTAAAGCGACAAATCTGCTACGAAACTAGAACGACAACAAAGACAACGAGGACAACAAGAAGGAAAAGGTGAAGGCGAAAAAGACACGATGTGCCAAGAACTGCGTTGTGTAGGCGCGAACTGGTAGCGATACCAGGCAGGGGGTGTGCAGGGCGGAACTCCTCCTAAGGGTGGCTAGGGGGATGGCAAAGTGGGCAAGTAAAATTCATGCTTTGATTTCGATTTCCCGCCCTAAACTATGCCCAAAACTACGAACGATTTGGCTTCGTTGTAGAGAGAGAGGAAAAGAAACAGTTTGAGAGATAGAGGGAAAGAGGGAAAGGGGGGCTTTAGGAGGAGCACTCGTTTAACTATTAACAGCATCGTTTCGCTACAGATTTCAGCTAAGTCTTAGTCCAAATGCTGCTCCCCAACGTTCCTCGGTCACACCCCCTTAGGCACTCCGCCCCTCCTCCTCCTGATTTCTTGAGCATTACGACTCTGTTCTCGTTCCATGTGCTTTGGGATTGAAACTCAGTCGCTATTTTTCAGTCACGGTTCGAATCCCGTTCATTGATTTCAGGGGGTGAGAGACGGGCGACGGGGGCTTTGGTAGTGCCAGTACTCACTGTGGGTGGGGGGAGGGGGAGACCAGGGGAACAGAAGAGGGGGTAGGTCAGCTGGTTAGACTTGAGTCGATTTTGGGGTCGTGGCTCTATTTTAGTTCGTTAACATCGCGACTTTTTGTTTCAAGTCAATTCAACTTTTGCTTTCAACTTCTAAGCAATCCGTTCCAACTTAATCCCAGTAATTAAACTAGCTTGAAAACTTAAACTATTCTTAATTGATAATTAAAATTTTATTTTATTTTATTATGATATTTTTTTTATGGCCCTAAATACTCTTTAATCATAGTTTCTTGTCCTTGAAATCTATTGCTTTTAGTGCCCTTCCTTCAGTTTAACATCTACTTCAATTTGCTTTCAATCTAATTCCTTTCAATTCAACCCAAAGTTAGCCAAATTTTCTTACAAATTCTCTACTTTTATTGATACTTTTATTTTTATTAATAATTTGTTGATTTCCCCTCTCCTTCTCAATCTTACTCCCACTTATTCTGTCTTTTATATTCAAGTGTGTTTTGTAGCCGTCTTTATTTTTGTTGCTTTGCTTTCATCGCCGTCGTTTTGCGACCTTGTTATTGTTGTTGTTATTGCTACTTCTGTTTTCTTCTTCTTCTTGCTGTTGTTGTTGCTGTTGTTTTTTTTTTTTTTTCAATTTTATTTCTCTATATTTTTACGATGCTGGAAACTACCCTTAATGATGCCGCGGAAGCTGCTCCCGCTGCGGCCATCTCCCTGTCTGTGTGTGTGTGTGTGTGTACTGGAGTGTGTATGCGAGTGTGTGTGTGTGTGTGTTTGTATGTGTGTGTCTGCAAGTTTTGTGGCAAAGCGAAACCAAAAATACCGCTGATCATGCGCCTAAAGTAGTTTTTTTTTAAGGTCTCCCAAATACATACACACACACACACACACACAGTCAATCTTACAGTTGCTCAAATAAATATTGCCACAAATGAAAAATTCTAATGCTTTACTTATAAGGAACTAAAAAAGGAAAAAATATATAAGATATGATTGTGCTTAAATACTATACAAATAATATATAGTAATTAAAGACACAAATTGATATATGCAAAAATTATAGTTTCTTGGATTTTTGTTCTTGTTTGTTTATAGTTCCGTTATATCTTTACAGTATATACATATATAAATATTTGTAATAAAAGTAAAACTAGTATTTAAAATTCTATTTACAAAAATATAAAACAAACAGCAATACTTTAGAGCTGTAAAAGTTGTAGTTTTTAAGTTTTTAATTTATTTAGCATTATAATTATTTTAAACATATTTTTGTTTTTTACTCTTTTTGAAGACATTTTGGGTAACTGATTTATTTATTTGTGTTGTTTTAGTTTTGATTTAAGATTTTATTGTATTTATTAAAATTGTCAATTTCTGTTCCACTGTATTGAAACATATTTGAGTCACTGTCTGGCTGAGATGACCCTCAGTCCGCCTAATGCTGTGCTACAGTTATTGTTCTTTGCCTTATCGATGCTCAGGTTCTCGGACTTTTATATACACATACATATATATTTATATATTTTTTTTCTTAGTTGTAGTTGTTGTAATTGAAGTCGGTCGCGAGTTAACTTAAGGGGGCGAAGAGGGTGGCTGAGTGGTATGTCGAAGGGCATGAAACCTGCCCCTAACGTGGCTGCTGCTGCGGCGGCTTCTAATTTTACATTTTATTGTTATACTCAGTTATAGTTGTTGTTGCTGTGTTTCCTTTACAATTTTTATTTCTCGTTTTTAGGGTTCGTAAAAGGGTTGATTAGGAAGATGCACACACACACACACACACACACACACACATTCAGTGAGAAAATGGGAGAGAAAGAGAGAAAAGCATCTAACCCCAACCATCCCTTTTTGTTCACTTTATTGACCTGTGCACGCGCTTCGATTTTTGTTATTTTGCCTTTGTATTTTAGCCTCCCCTTTTAGTCCGTCTCCGCTCCCGCCCCCGCCTTCGCTCTAACATTTCCTGGCCGGGAAATACTGCCGGAAACTCCTTTTATTGCTGCTAATATGAAAATTATGAAATGCGCTGCAACTGCCCATTAAAGAAACCACAATTCCTCTATTCTCAACTTATACGATATATACATTGCACATAAAATGGATCTTTTTAGAGCCGTCTTATGAGCAAGTCTAGACAAGAGATTCGAGCCCTGCTCTTCTTATGCACGTGACATGAACAATAGTTTCCAGATTACCAAATCATGTATAGTACACATTGTAGCTTTATGTAAGTGTCTAAGTAGTACATAAACTATGTGCAGGTTTGTGTAAGACAATATTTCATTGAAATTAATCCGTCTCAAGCATCTGAGGGATGTCTGAGAAGCACAGCAGTGGTCAAACAAATATTACCAAGAAGATACATATATAAATGTATTGGATTTTCAAGTTAAGACTGACGAATTTTACAGACTTTCTGATTATCATAGGGACGAAAAGTTTTTTATTTTATTTTTAATTTGACAACAATTACAATGTTTTAATTTTATAAAGATTTTATTAGTTCTAATACATGAAAAATAAGATGATCTTAAATCTGTAAAAAATCCTTAAAAACTTAAAATTGAAAATAGAAAAAATGAACAAAATATAAATTAATTGAATGAGTTAATTAATTTATGAATTATTCTAATCAATACAAGCTTTTCTCAATAATTGAAATCCATTCATATTTATCTGAATCACAAAAGTATTGTAAAGTTATAATCAAAGTACTTAAATATGCCTTTATCTATATTACCTTTGTGCTTTCTTCTCTTTCTCTCCTTCCGTCTCTTTCTATGTATGTTGCTATCCTAGTCGTCGCCTAAGCTAATGCGTTCTATGCAAAACGTGTTTTTTTTTTGTAAATTAAGCAAAGTACGACAGAAAGCAAAAGAAGAAAGCCGAAAGTAAATACATAAAAAAAAACACAAAAATTGAAATGTAGCCGAAATAGTAAAATATATATATAAAAAAAAAAATAAACAAAAAAAAAAAAAAAAAAGAAACAAAAATGGCGAAAAAGTTTTGTTCCTTTCTTTGTTTTCAGCTTCTTTCTAGCTGCTTTAGACTTTTTGTATTTTTTTTTTTTTGTATTATTTTAGAATTGCGAGAGGTGTGCTGCGGAGTGGGTGTGGCAGGGCGTGAGGGGCGCAGGAAGGGCGGTCCGGTAGGTAGGTTGGTCGAAAGTTCGCGGCAAAGTTAAAATAAATTGCAAGTTGGCATTAGAGACGCACACACACACTCACACACACACACACACACATGCAACACTTGCCACCCAATTGCCATTAATATGGCGGCTGACTAACATTGAGCGCTGTCTGCGTGTGTGTGTGTGTGAGTGTATGTGTGTGTGTGTGTGCGGTACATGAATATAAAACTTTATTTTTATTTATTCCCTTTTTTACTCCCAACCGTTTTGCCGTGCTTGCTCCCCTTACCTCTCCTCTTCTCTTCCCTTCTTCCTCCCCTCACCACCCTTCCAATGTTGGTCTACGTCCTTTGCGCCGCTCCGCGCACATAAAGCAAAATTTATTAGAAAACATTTCATTCTCGTTCTCATTCTCATTTTCTCTTTCTCTTGCTCTCGTCCAACCAACCGCCTGCACGCCCCGCCGCCCTGCTGCCCTGCCGCCCTGCCCCACCCGATGCCCGCCCTGTGCCGCATGCCACAGCTGGTTTTGACTGCGACTCCGGACTTCGTCTTCCTCTCCGTTTTCGTCTCCGTCTCCGTCTCCATCTTCGTCTCCGATTCAAGCGCTCTCTTTCTTTCTCTTTGTCCCTATATTTATCTATCTATGTTCTCTTTTTCTTATGCTCTACCTCTCTCCTTTTCTCCCTCGCTTACTTTGGCTACTTCATCTTCTACTTTTGCGTTTTGCATGCTTATTCGCAATTGTTGTTGTAATTGTTTTCATTGTTACGCGCAGTGCTTTGAAGAATGATGGCAGCAGCGGCAGCGGCAGCAATGGGCGAGGACGACGTGGGTGGAGGAAAGTTGGGGAGACAGCGTAAAAAAACGCCAAAGGAACATAAGAGAAAGCAAAAAATGCCAAAACACAAGAACAAACACGAAACTAGCAGCAATGAATAAAGTTGAGAGTACACAATGATATTAGACCCTGTAACTATTAAATTAAAATATTAGAAGTTTTATGTGCTGTCATTTAATCTATTTTCTAGCGAAATCTAGCAAATTGGTATAATCTTAAGAATAAAATATAAGGTAAAAATTTTAAGTTATAGTCGAGACTACCCAATCGAAAGTTTGGGTTTTAAAACTATTTTTAAATATTATTCAACATTTACAAAATTGTATTTAAAAATTTAAGTATTATGATGAAATCGTATGAAATCGTTTTTTTACTTTTAGCTTGTTAACTTTTAAAGTTAACAAGCATACCTTTTACAATTTAGCCGGTACCGGGTCTCAAAACAAAACACAGAAACTGAAACTGAAACACAAAACGGCAACAAAAAAATATGTGTGGCAACATCTTTAACCTGGCTATGTCGGTGGCAGCATAGAATTATTGCCACAAAACGCGCCTCGTCGCGTTGGGGCACGAGGCACGAGGCACGAGGCATGCGGCATGAAGCATGCAGAACGGGGAATGGGGCATCACTCCCCATTGTCGTAGGCGTAGGCAGCAACGACGACGACGACGACGGCAACTAAACCCCAGATGGCGCACTACACAAAGTTATGATATAATTTGGATTTCTTTTCGCTAAATTGCTTGTACCAACAATAAATATGTATTTATGTTGGCTCTGTCTTTGTGTCTGTGTAAGCCCTGGCTCTAACTGTATCTACACTGACAAAAGCACGTAGTTTTAGATAGATACTTCTTCATTTTATTCATATGTATATAAGATAGCTTGGGTTCACAGCTTTCAAATACTAAAATTACTTTATAGTTTATTAGCTATTAGAAATATTTAAATAATCTTTTAGGTAAATGTCTATTATAATAATTTTGTAGCTGAGCAAGTTTTCTTTCAAGAAACTGAAACAAAAATCAAATAAAAATGTAAAAATAGAATTTAATGAAGGAACACATTTGCTAATGTTTTTGAATGAAGCTTCTATTTTTGTTCAGTGTATGTGCGTGTGTGTGTGTTCATTGAATGTGTGTTTGAAACTGTGTTTAAGTGCCTGTACAGACAGCTCCCGACTCCCAAGTCCTTGCCCCTCGAAGGGGATCAGCGCTACTACAGACAACAGCAGAATATCTACTTACACACACACACACACACACACACACACACAGCTGCACCTGCTTTAGCATGCATTCAAAAGATATTACATTTTCTATATTTATAAACATATAAACATAAAAAAAACTTTGGCGTTCTTTGATTGAGTGAATGATTGAAATGCTTCTTTCTTAGAAATATGTAAATAGTTTTAATTTTATTTTTTTTTTCAATATATAATAAATAGTTGCTTTATTTTTGAGGTTTTTATTGATAATTTACAACAACAACAAAAAGTTTAAGCGGCTAAGAAAAATAAATTAAATAATTTTACGTTTGGTTCAGTAAAAAATACATATTTAACTTGAAAATATATAAATAAATAAGAAGGTTTTTAGTTAACAGTATTAAAACCTGTGATCGGTAAGAGAAGGTATGTATGCGATTGTATGTGTTTCTAAAGTTTTCTAACTTTTCCTTCTCTTTGTATATGTCTTTCTCTTTCACTTCGTTGTTGTAGTTGCTTTTTTGCGTTTTTAAAAAATTACTGAGCCAAACTCGCGGAATAAATAAATGTACTTGTATATATAATTTGTATATATATATATGTGTGTGTGTGTGTGTATGTGTGTAAACATGAGAGCATGTATTTACGCTCACTTTCACACACACACACACACACACACACGCATAGCAGACGCGTAGGCGTGTTTAAAAAAAAATAAAATATAAAAAAAAGCTAAAAACCTTTCGCGTCTACACACAAAACTCAACCACTGAACCACCCCAACCCTCAAAGCCTGCACTCCCCTCCCTCTCCTGGTTTCCCACTCCACTCCCACAAACCACCCATTTGGCAGCAAAGCAGCGACGCCGCCAAAAGAACGATGCAGAAAAAAGACGAATGGAAAAAAAACTGTAAATAGAGAGAAGAAGAGAATATGAAAGGGCGCAAGGACAACGCAAGGATGGCGACTGATTTACATTTTTAATTGTATATGTATGTATATGTCTCTCTTACTCTCTCTGTCTCTTTGCCTGTGTGTGTATGCAAGTGTATGTGTGCGTGTGTGTGTGTGCAGCACATTAAGGAAAGCGTTGACGCTTCAGCTGCAGCGACCTTTGGTCATGGTCTAACTCTATGAAGCTTGAACTAATACTTCCCTTTTCCCCTTTTCCTCTGCACCTCCCTCAACACCACCGTAAGAGCAACCCTAACCCACTTGCCCCCACCCCCCCACCCCTTCCACTTTCCCTTCCCCACACTACAGTGTCTAGTTTGACTAAACATCTAACCATTTAATAGGCAAAGAGCGAGGCCCTCAGCTCGCTCTTGACGCTCGCGTCGCTGTTGACTCGGGCAGCGCTGTTTCTGCTGCTGCTGCTGCCTGGCAACGTTTGAGATTAAAAATTAGGCAAAAGGGTAGTTTAGCCAGGCACTCACACGCACACATACACACACATACCTCAGCGTTCTCTGTTACACACAGTGTGTCTAGTAATTTATGCGTCAAAGAATAAAAAAAACCAAAACTTACAAATTTTATAAAATTTTTCAATAAACTCTAAACTTAATTTAAAAAAAAAAACTGTGGTTATTAAGGAAAATATGTTTAGATATATATATATAAACTATATACTTTTGACAGAATATATTTAAAACAAGAAATTGTTCTTTTTCTTGATTATTATTACTTTAAAAAAATAAAATAAAAAAAACTAAAAAATAAATTAATTTTCCCTTTCTGTTGATTAAGAAAACAGTTACTTGACTAACTGTATGGATACGTACGTATATAAATGACAAGTACCCAACGCTTTTGTTGTAATGAAATGAGCACACACACATACATACATACATATACACCAGCGCGGAGTAAAGAGCGAGAAACCCGCAGAGAAAAACGCATTATAAAATATGTGAGTAGTGTATGCTAATGGCAGCGGCGCAGGCTTTGACGTTACCCGTGCAAACCCTGTACCCCTCCACCCACCGCCCCTAACTGTTTGCTAAGTTGCCCCCTTTGCTCCTCCACAGCCCTCACCCCCTTTCCCCTTCGACCATGGCAATGTAAAAATGGTAAAATTTGTATTTTTTTTGTTGTGTTTTCTTTGGTGTTTTTGTATTGTGAAGACAGTGGGTGTAGGAGTGGAGTGTGGGGGGGAAGGTAGAGTAGAACGCACAAGATACATTATCTAATATATGCGTATGTGCGTGTGTGTATGTGGGTGTGTGTGTGTGTGTGGAAGCCTTCCTTTACTACCACAACTCCATGTGTTGCTGTCTTCCTCTTTGCGTGTTGCTTTTCTTTTTGCTCTTACACCGCAGCAGCACTCGAACGATTCACCGTTAGCCTCGCTCGCCCCAATTTCCCCACTGCCCCTCTGTAGCGACGACACCGCTGTCGCGTCTACCACACGTCGTTTGCAATTTTTCATTTTAATTTTCATTAGCGCTTTACTCGTTTTTTTCTGAGTTTTTTCTTTTTCCCACACACACACACACACACACGCACTCGCACACACACATTCACGCATGTGTGTATATTATATAGTGAAGGAACCAAAAAATTCGTAACTCTCGTACATCTAACGCTTTAAAGTAGATTCAAAAACCGAATCCGAAACAGAAACTAAACTAACAGATGAGAATAGAGAAGAATGAGCTGATTGTTAAAGACCCTGTATATAGTATTCTATGATAATCACTGAATTTACACCGCATATATTTTTTGGCAGATAAAAATATGAAATAGTTAACGGATTCTTACCGAATTAGACAGGATAAACACACTTTGTGAATATGGTAAAGATAACTCTAGTTTTTTTTTTAAACTATTCCAGTATTTTTGACCAATTTTATGATATAGTTGTCCTATAGCTTGTTTTAGGTTACACCAAATTAATTTATTTAAATAACTTATGAATTCGGTTAAAGTAGCATTGATTTATTTATTTTTATTGGAAATCTAATTGACTCCCAAACTCCTTGCGACTACAGGGTCTAAGCAGAAACAGCGAGTGAGTCTTCTAGTTTGAGTTGTTCTTCTTCTAAAAAGCCTTACATTGGAATGATGTAATAAGCGTATGAAAAAGTAAGAATGCTTTGCCTCTTAAGTAGTGCTCCCCTTTACCCCCTACCCCTTGACAGCCCCAGCAACCCGCAGCCCCTTTACCACCCCACCCCCTCGCAACTATACAAGGGGAGTCAAATCAAGGCAACAAAACTTTGCGCGAGCGTAATTTTTCAATTTGGCAACGGAAATTGCCTAGGGAGGTGACACACACACACACACACAACTCATGTGGTGTGTGTGTGTGTAAATGTGTGTGCGTGTGTGTGGCCTCTTGGGGAACCACCCCTTTTATTTTGCTCTACACCGCAGCTGATGCTTTTTCTAATAATTAATTTAAAACTTTTTCTTTGCAAATTGAGGAACAAGTTACCTCCACCCTCCCTATTCCTCCTTTTCCTTGCCCCTTTTGCTACCACGGCTCCTTTTTTGGCAGAGGCCTCTGCTTCAGACGCAGCCGCGTATGTGGAAGTTCTTAAACGAAAATATTTTAAAAGGCGCTTCTAATTAAGATGGAATGTAAGGAGGAAAGACATATAAGGAAGGAGGAAAGAAGTGGGTGGAAAGAGGTAGAAGGGAGTGGGAAGAAGACAAGAGACAAGACTGATCAAGTTCCTCTGTCTTTCTCTGTGTTGTGTATTTTAATGTTTCTTCGAGTTTACTTCTGTTTCTCTCTTGCTCTGTCTTCCTGTATCATTCTCTGCCCCTCTACTTGTCTCTATTTCTAATACAAAATTTTATATTTTCTTATTTAACTCTCTAACACATTCTCTTTTTTCTACAACTCTTTCTTTCTGGGATTTTTCCCCCCCTCCCCTTTTTCTCTCTCTCTCTCTCTCTTTTCTCCTCCATCTCATTTTCAGATCGGCACATTTTTTGTTCTATCCACGACTGTATAGTTCAAAGTTCAACAATTAATTAATTAACTTCCCTTGACCTTTCAACTCCAAACACACAAGTTGTGTTGAAAACCAATGAAAATTTAACAAAAATTCTCCCGGGGGAGGGGTTGACAATAAGATAAGTGGACCGGGGCAGGGAGAGCGGATGAGGACTATGTATGTTATACTAGCCCACAAACCCTTTCCCAAAAAAAATTCCTAAGGAATGTCAAAAAGGGTAAAAATCAAAGCACACTACTCACAAACCGATTCACTTAGCCCAGTCCCTTGACCTACGACCTCCCTGTTTCCTCCTCCCCTTTCAACTCCCCCTACCCCGAAATTTATTTCCTCGCTTTTAGTCTCAAAAAGTGATCGCTTGAAAAAAGCCACAAAATTGGCGGCAATTTATTCGGCATTATCTAGCCAAAATGTTTTGTGGGGTGAAAATCTATTTGACCAACAAACCGCCCCGAGTCGGCACATGTGTGTTTGTGTGTGTGTGCATCGATTAAAAAACATGTCCCATTGCTGACAAAATGTAAATGAACCAATCGACCAACAGTTGGGTTACCAGTCGGGCGTGTAAATAACCTTAACCTTAACCCCTAAACCCTGATCCTTCACCCTACGTACGTACTTAGCACACTCCCTTTTTAACCCCTTGGCCAAACCCCCAACAAACTCATGTGGCAAAATCTTTGCCAAAACACTTAAAGAGAGACACGGCCCAAATAAGTCCAACCGGTTTTCCTTTATTTTTTTTATTTTCCTACATATCGGCCAATCCGACAAACCCATTGGCCCGTTAGCCCGTTCACCCGTTCGCCCGTTAACTCGTCAACTCCCCCCACCCTTAGTCCATGACACTCGCAATCCCATAACCCTTCAGCACCCTTTCATATGTAGCCGGAAAAACCTGTCTGACATGACATAAAGTAAGTGATATCCTTCATGAGTCTTACGCTCGGCTGTCCCCTTTTCGGAAAAGCCCCGTGAAGTCGCAACGGGTATGGGGTGGGGTAAAGGGTCAAGGGTTCGGCGAGAATGTGTGGTAAAGCTTACATACACACATACACACATGCACACAACCACACATTCACACTGTAACAGACTAGGACACATTTTTGGGAGAGAGGAGAGGTCCGGGTCCGAAATTTTCCTGTTTTTCCCACTTATTTCCACTTACATTTCTTGATTTGTTCGTGTTATTTGTTTGTCAACAATAGCTGTAGCTGTTGACGCAAGGATTTGACGATTTTCCTTATTGGCCCACACACTCACCCATACACACGCACACTCGGGAACATTTAGATTCGGGGTAGAAAAGTAGGAAAAAAGGAGAGAAATTTCCATATTATCGAATTTAACTAGCACTAAACACACACATAATACTGGCGAGTGGGAAGGCGTGGTATTCGCTATCGGTTTGGGGCGGTGTGCAGGGTATGTAAATAGGGGTGGATGCTGGCAGAAAGGGCAGGAAGTTGGTAGATATAGAGATTGAGGTTAAGAAGCCAAATGAACAAGATAAAGACATACAGAGACGTCTGACTGTCTGTATGTCTGTCTGTGTGTGATAATTTGTTGATTTGGGCGTGCAAGGTTTCATTAGACCCTGTAGCTCAAGAGAGTACAAGGGGTCAATGTGCGTATCTGACAAAAGCTGACATCTTAGACACAGAGAGCAGTGTACTTGGAAACTATTGGACCTATTTGATTTGATTTGGATTAGAAAAGAACACACTATCATAATGCTACCAGTCGACTCGTTCGATTGTGGCTTTTCCAACTGTTCAGTTTATGCAGCACATTAGTATTATCGGCTTAAGTTGGTGATAAGTTGCAAGAAGATCAGAACAGGGTCTTCCACAAGCCAACTCACTTGTCTGTTGCCTTTTCTACTAGTTTTTTTCCTTCGTCTGTTTTTGCGTCAACTTGTTGCACGAAGGGTCCTGAGGCAGAACAATAGCTGAAGCAGACACAGAGTCACGGACATGGACACGGACACTGTCTTCTGTCTCTTTCATTGTCTCATTCTCTATCTCTTTTCCTTACTCCCTTGTGCTTCGTATGTGCTTAAAGCCGGACGTCAAGGACCCACACATACAATAAGACATTGTCTGCTCTGGGCGACAAGTCTGCTGTGTGTGTGTGTGTGTGTGTGTGTGCTTGACAATGTGTGTGTGGCAGTGTGTTAATATATTCATTGGCTGGGCTGACAGAGACCCAGACCCGGAAGTAGTAGTCAGCAAGCCATAAAAACTTAAGAACACACTCCCACACACACACACAAACACAAACATGTGCACATCCACAGGAAGATAGCCGCCATAAGGCAACATGGAGGACATGAGAAGGAAATGTTTTTCAGGCGTCGCGTCGAATTCACATATGCTCTTGACTGGTTGACACACACACCCATACACACCCACACCCTCACCCACGCACACATATGTTACTGCTCAGGACCTCAGGACGTTTGTTTGCACTATGGTAAAAACAATATGATTTCTAAGATTTTATATTTAAAAGAAAAGCGCGTTTATTTTAATTTATTTTAATTTTTTTTAATATATTTTATTTTTCAACTTGACAACGCGTTGAAGAAGAAATTATTAATCACCAAAAATAGGCGAGTTTTTACCACAGTGCTTTGGCTAGCTGGCTTGTTTGTGGCTGAGTCGCTCTGCAAGGAGCAGGAGAAACAGAGGACGGGTGAGAGGGATGGGCAAGGATGAGTTGCTTGACTTTTTTTCTATTTTTTTTTTTTTTTTTTTTTTTTTGATTCTTCTTCTTTTTTTTGGGAATGAGAGTGAAAGTGAGACACGCGCCGTCGACTTTGGCTTGCTTGCCCAATTGGCAAGTGTGTGTGTATGTGAGTGTGAGTGTGAGAATGACCTTGGCCTTACTTTCAGCTCGCCTTGTCACTTATGCGTGTGTATGTGTGTGTATGTTTGGGGCATGTGTTGTCTGCGCTTTGCTTGTAATTTTATGCGGATTATCATTACAAACAGACAAGAAAAACAAGAAAAAGGCTATCTTAGTGATGCCAAAGATTCGATACCCTAGCACACATGCTAACCAGAAGACAATAATTATATGTGCCATATAAAGTACACAGTAAATTTAAGAATTTGGGAGCTTAGTGATTAAGTTTTTTAATGTAATCAAAATTGAGACAGAACAAGCTTAGCGAAATATTTAAAATACCCTTTGCTAGAGTATAACATAGACAACACTCACACACACACACACACATTGAGTGTGAAGCAGACACAGACAAAGACAGGGACACAAAGGGAGACAAGGAGAGCGATAGACACCCACATGCAATGGCACGCGTAAAATTGTCATTGTCAGACAGGTAGACACAGGTAGACTCTCTCTCACTCTCTCTCTTTCTCACTCACTCACTCACTTGACTTTCCAGTGAAGAACTGGAGCTGCAAGGTCAAGCAGAGTCAGGGTTAAGGGGAAGGGCAGTAGTAAGGGCTGGAGCTGGAGTAGCCAGCAACAGGAGGAATGAGTAGACAGTGAGACAGACACAAAGACGAAGAGAGAAGGCAAAAGGCAGAAGCCAAAGCAAAAACCGGAAGTCAAAAAGTCTTGGACAGCGACACAAACACTTGAGTTGCTGTCGAGAAGAAAGAGAAAGCGAGTAGGAGAGAGAGAGGAAGAGGATAAAATACAAACTCGAGATTTTCAATGGCTCAGGAAAGAGTCCTACGTTTGCTCCCTAACGACTTTTCTGCAGTAATTCCAACAAATGAGGCCAAAAGTTACTTAAACTTGAGTTAACTAAAATTTTGATTATTTTAAATTTTGAGTTCAATGAAAACAGAATTATTTAGTCATAAAGTTAACTTAAAATGGCAAATCGAACAAAGTATGTTTATTTAGTAATTAAACTGAAACAATCGTTAACATTTTAAAACTATATAGATGTAACACAAAAAATATTAATATTTTAAAAATTTCAAATATTTTAAAAATTGACTAACTTTAAATAATTAAAAAAAGCATTATAAAAAAAAAAATTAAGTGTGAAGATTTAAGAAATTATTTTTAAGTTTTTGAGCTCAATGATGAAAATATAATTCTGAAAACATAGTCTGATAAAGAGGTCTAGAAATCAACAGAATTTAATGTTCTACACGCAATTCGTTTAGTCAAGAGTCATTGTATTTATTCAAAAAAAGACAGAAACATATTAAATATGCAGATCAAGAGTTCTCAGAAATAATTGAACGCGTTTCCTTTTTTTTTAAATTTTTGTAAGTCCAAATACGTCGATCCAGGTATTATGTAAATATAATGTAAAATATGTAAATATGAAAGAAAATAAATATATTTCGACAGCAAGAAATGTTAAATTTCTGAGCTTTTAAAGCATTTAGGGTAAAATTGCTAAATTTCACACTAAGGATTTAAAATGCTTTTGGTTTAAGACACACAAAATTTGTTAAGAAATTCTCGCAAAAGTATTGGAAATTCGTGTTGAGTAACGATTTAATGCTTTGGCCGACACGTCGTATGCGTAATAAACACAATGACAGCCTGACCAGACAGCAGACAGCAGAAGAGACCATGATGGAAAGAGAGATAGAGAGAGAGAGAGAGAGAGAGGGACTTCCCCTGCCCCTTGTGGGTATGCAACAGGTAGCTTACTGCCTGTGTGTGAGTGTTTGTGCGTGTCTGTGTGTGGTTGGGTGGCTTGTCTTGTGGATTTACCACGCCCCGCTCACCGCCTCGCTGTGCCTGTCACCGGCCAAGCAAAGAGACACCAGAGGGTGGGGTACGAGAAAGGAAAGGAAAGCAAAGGAAAGGGAAGTAAAGAAAAAGAAAAAGGAAGAAGAAGAAGAGAAAGTCCCGTTGGCTGGCAACCATCTGCAGACATCTGGCGTGACCTTCGCTTTGGACAATGCTGTGAAACTGTGCCACATGCCACACGCAAGTGGCTGGACTGGGGGGTGAGTAAGGGGTGACGTTTGTGTCCTGGAAAGGGGCGTTTAGTGGGGGAGTTAGGTGTAGTGGAGTGGAGTGGAGTGAAGGAGTGTCTGCTACAAGGACTCGTTATCAGCAATTCAGTCACAGTTGATTCTTTAATTCTTTCATTTGTTAACCAAGACAAACTTGAAGAGTCCTCAGATATGTGGTCCTTAGCTCAAAATTGAAAATTCACAATTTTTCCAACTTTGACTGATCATAACTCAGCCAAATGAAGCGATATCTTAAAAAGTCATACCTTTTTATGCTCTGGACGACTTGAAGAATCAGTCGCAATCAAAATCCTTAACTCTCAAAATCGAATCCATTTTGTCAAATTTGGATGAGAAAGTTCTCGGATTTGTGTCCTCAGCTCTATATTTAAAATTCACAATTTTCCTAACTTTGACTGATCATAACTCAGCCAAATGAAGCGATATCTTAAAAAGTCATACCTTTTTATGCTCTGGACAACTAGCAGAATTAATCGCAATCAAAATCTAAAATTCTCAAAATCGAACCAATTTTGTCAAATTTGGATGAAAGAGTAATCAGATATGTGGTCCACAGCTCAATATTTAATATTCACAATTTTCCCAACTTTGACTGATCATAACTCAGCCAAATGAAGCGATATCTTAAAAAGTCATACCTTTTTATGCTCTGGACAACTAGCTGAATTAATCGCAATCAAAATCTAAAATTCTCAAAAATCGAATCCATTTTGTCAATTTGGATGAAAGAGTCCCCGGATATATGGTCCTTAGCTCAATATTTAAAATTCACAATTTTCCTAACTTTGACTGATCATAACTCAGCCAAATGAAGCGATATCTTAAAAAGTCATACCTTTTTATGCTCTGGACAACTAGCTGAATTAATCGCAATCAAAATCTAAAATTCTCAAAATCGAATCCATTTTGTCAATTTGGATGAAAGAGTCCCCGGATATATGGTCCTTAGCTCAATATTTAAAATTCACAATTTTCCTAACTTTGACTGATCATAACTCAGCCAAATGAAGCGATATCTTAAAAAGTCATACCTTTTTATGCTCTGGACAACTAGCTGAATTAATCGCAATCAAAATCTAAAATTCTCAAAATCGAATCCATTTTGTCAAATTTGGATGAGAAAGTTCTCAGATATATGGTCCTTAGCTCAAAATTTAAAATTCACAATTTTCCTAACTTTGACTGATCATAACTCAGCCAAATGAAGCGATATCTTAAAAAGTCATACCTTTTTATGCTCTGGACAACTAGCTGAATTAATCGCAATCAAAATCTAAAATTCTCAAAATCGAATCCATTTTGTCAAATTTGGATGAGAAAGTTCTCAGATATATGGTCCTTAGCTCAAAACTGAAAATTCACAATTTTCCTAACTTTGACTGATCATAACTCAGCCAAATGAAGCGATATCTTAAAAAGTCATACCTTTTTATGCTCTGGACAACTAGCTGAATTAATCGCAATCAAAATCTAAAATTCTCAAAATCGAATCCATTTTGTCAATTTGGATGAAAGAGTCCCCGGATATATGGTCCTTAGCTCAATATTTAAAATTCACAATTTTCCTAACTTTGACTGATCATAACTCAGCCAAATGAAGCGATATCTTAAAAAGTCATACCTTTTTATGCTCTGGACAACTAGCTGAATTAATCGCAATCAAAATCTAAAATTCTCAAAATCGAATCCATTTTGTCAAATTTGGATGAGAAAGTTCTCAGATATATGGTCCTTAGCTCAAAATTGAAAATTCACAATTTTTCCAACTTTGACTGATCATAACTCAGCCAAATGAAGCGATATCTTAAAAAGTCATACCTTTTTATGCTCTGGACAACTAGCTGAATTAATCGCAATCAAAATCTAAAATTCTCAAAATCGAATCCATTTTGTCAATTTGGATGAAAGAGTCCCCGGATATATGGTCCTTAGCTCAATATTTAAAATTCACAATTTTCCTAACTTTGACTGATCATAACTCAGCCAAATGAAGCGATATCTTAAAAAGTCATACCTTTTTATGCTCTGGACAACTAGCTGAATTAATCGCAATCAAAATCTAAAATTCTCAAAATCGAATCCATTTTGTCAAATTTGGATGAGAAAGTTCTCAGATATATGGTCCTTAGCTCAAAATTGAAAATTCACAATTTTTCCAACTTTGACTGATCATAACTCAGCCAAATGAAGCGATATCTTAAAAAGTCATACCTTTTTATGCTCTGGACAACTAGCAGAATTAATCGCAATCAAAATCTAAAATTCTCAAAATCTAACCAATTTTGTCAAATTTGGATGAAAGAGTCCCCGGATATATGGTCCTTAGCTCAAAATTGAAAATTCACAATTTTCCCAACTTTGACTGATCATAACTCAGCCAAATGAAGCGATATCTTAAAAAGTCATACCTTTTTATGCTCTGGACAACTAGCTGAATTAATCGCAATCAAAATCTAAAATTCCCAAAATCGAATCCATTTTGTCAAATTTAGATGAAAGAGTCCCCGGATATGTGGTCCACAGCGCAATATTTAAAATTCACAATTTTCCCAACTTTGACTGATCATAACTCAGCCAAATGAAGCGATATCTTAAAAAGTCATACCTTTTTATACTCTAGACGACTTGAACAATCAGTCGCAATCAAAATCTTTAACTCTCAAAATCGAACCCATATTGTAAAATTTTATGCTGAGACTTGACTACTGAAATTTTGTCAAAAATTTACATCATAAAGTATACATGTACATTCGAGATTTTCTGTTCGTTTGAGCAAGCGATTTTTATAATATTACCTTATAATCGGTAATAATATGCAGAGAGTATTATACGGTCGGGCGTGCTCTACTATACTTTTCATTCTTGTTTTTATTTCCAATTGCAGTCAAACCGTTTACCTTCTTAATCTATGCACCATTATAATGGTATTCCAAAAAGTCGAATATGTTCTATTTTATACTTAAATAATTTTCAGATTGATGCTGCTATTTTCAATATCGCTAGAGAGCAATTGTTAAGTGTTTATCGATACTTATCGAATGTATTTGCAAAATATTACAAAATGTGAAAAGGTATTTGCAGCAGATCAAATTAATTGTCCGTGAGGCAGCGATTTTTATTGGAAAACTTTTCCAATGCAAATGAGACGCGATTGTTATAACTCTAGGAGTACGCAAAAGGGAGGGTCTGGGCGGCAGAGGAGCAGGAGAAGGCATGGATAAAAGAGGTGGGATTAGTGCGATGAGCTATAACGTATTACGTGACATGTGTGTGTATGTGTGTGTGTGTGTGTGTGTGTATTTGTACAGCATATTTCCATTTTCATTTGCATTTTCCATTTGGATTTATTTATAGCACTTACTAAACTTTCTACGAAATTACATGCTAGAATTCGGCGCAATATGAAAAGACGGGAAAACATAATGACAGGCGGGCGGAAAAATCGTGGAAAATGTGGGAAAAAAACATGGAAAAAAATGAAAGAAAAAAAATATTATAACTGACTTTTACAATTTACAATTTACAGTTTACAGTTCACAGTTTACTTACACACATGCAACTCAGTGTAAAAACCGAAAACAAAGGAAAAAACGATATAGTAGCAGCTAGAAGTATTCCAACAAATGCATAAATGGGCCAAAAAAATATATAATTATTTTAATACGAAAGCATAACAAAAACGTGGCAGCAAAACGAAATTGCATTAACAATGCAGTGATCCCCCTGAGCCCCCATCCCCCATCCCCCACCGCCTCAGTGTTGTCCGAAGTGCCGCTAATACCGAGATACACACACACACAGAAACTGGTTCACATACTCGTATGGCAAGAACACGAAAAAAACCGCGCCAAATTATATTATAATTATATTTAAAATGCCACCGACTGGATAACTCCCAGCCCATCCCTCTCTCTCTCTCTCTCTCTCTCTCTGCCTCTTTACTAGCTGTAGAAACTATGACTATGTCTACAGCAGGCAGACAAAGTGCAACAAAAAATTATTTTATGAAAGATAAATAAGCAAAGAAGACAACTAATAATAGTTTTGTCGGGTTACCGGCTATTTAATACCCGTTTTTAATTTTTATTACTTTCGTTGTACGCTCAACGCCAAAGTTATAGGAACCTATAGTTGGCAAATTAAAATTCTATATAAAGTTGTATCCTAAAATATGTTGGAAGAAGAGCTAAATATATAAAGTATATAAAATAATACCAACATAAATGAAGTATTCCAAGTACTGTCCTTCCAAAATCGTATAGGATTCATATAATCTAGTAATTCTGCCTTATCCTCTATTCACGATATACCCTTGATTTTAAGTCTATCGGGTATCTTAAAATAAAATAGAGAAATGTTGTAAATTTCGGTTGCAAAAAAACTAAATGAGATTTTGCTGTAGATTGTTGATGGTGTGGGCTTAGCAGACACTGTATGCTTTCCGACTTTCCGACCTGCATACCACAACTACCACCCCTTCCCATCTTTACTGCCACTCTTCACCCTTTTCCATAGCTCGACTTGTATTAAGGCAAGTGCAACGCTTTTGAAGCGCTTATTTTCGGACAAAAGGATGAGTTTTCTAACTTTGTGCACAACAGACAACAACCGTTAATACTTGTACTAGCAAACTACAAAACAAACAAACAAACAAAAAGACAAACAGACAAACAGACAAACAGACAAACAGACAAAGAAGCCAACAAACGGCAATCGTAATAAGCGCATAAATTTTCAGTTGGCCTCATCAACACATATAGTTTATATAGTTTTATAGAGAATATTACGTATACGCGCACAACCTCTGCAGTGCAGTTGAGTACTGCCACCAAGCATACAATACTATATAGTCACAGTGTATTTAGTTATACTTCTATTTAACAAGAGGAACACACGGTATAGGCACACCTCTCATCTAATTTTGTAAGCATCGTATTCCGTGATCCATTCTGGCAACTCAAACTTCTAGGCTTAAAAAAAAAACTTATTAAACTAAAACGTGTTGGAATTTGTTTCAGCTCAATTTGTCTGGTTGGCTAAAAAGACACACAAAACGGATGCGGAAACGGAAATAACTGGTCTTTGTTGCAGGTTAGTGCCTTTGGTCTATTAAGTGTGGAAACTTGGCTCTAAAGTTACTAAAAATTAACGATGATCTTCAACATAATGACGGTGATGATAATGACGTTAGCCCCGCACAAGTAACCTCTGTTCTTTTTTTTGTTTCTTTACTTTTCTGTTCATTTCTTTTTCATTTCCCTGCTCTTTTTTTTTTGGGAAGAGCTGACATTGTCGCAGTGTTATCGCTGAACCTTGACCTCTGAGCAAATGTTGATGCTTGATTTAGTTGAGTTTACGTGTCAGAGAGTGTTGTCTCTACGTCACTTATTAAACGTTGTCGCAGACACACTCTGCGTATACGTGATGCACACTGACCACAAAAAAAAGCATTACATAAGCAAAAACATAAACCAACATTGGAAAGAAAAGTCGAGTTAACACGATATAGTAACTGGTCTAAGCAGATTTGACTGTAAAAACGCTAGAATGGCAGCACTGATGGTGCACTGTACTTGCAGTACAGTGACCTTACAGTACATCAGAATCTTAATGCACCCAACTACAGGGACTAAGACAAATTCGAGGTCGGTAAAGTAAGCAAACCACGGAGAGATTTTCTATTGCCAGATTCATCAGGCCACGCACAACTGTACAGGCAGAAAAATCTTCCGCTCTCTCTCACAGTCTTCTTCTAAAGCACTCGCTATCCCTTTCTAACACATTGGGTCTGTCCCTTTCTTGAGAACTCCTGGATCCTGATATCGATTTGAATACATAATAATTCAGCGAAACTTTGTATTACAATTTATTTAGTGCACAGTTTTCTGGCTGTTGTGGCATCCACACACACACACACACACACACACAAAGACACAATGTAACATACATACGCACACACACACGCAGAGACAACGTTAAGTGCAGAAGCCGCTATTCGTTGTCTGTCTCTCAGTTTTCCCCTCAGTCACACCAGTCACTCACTCCCTTTCGTCCTCCCTGTCTCATTCGCTCTCCCACTCGATTTGTGCTGCTTTCGCTATTTGCTGGTAGTTGCCAATCTTTCTATACATGCTCAAGTAATACTTTCGCCCCTACCTCACCTTCCCTACCCATCCCCCCGCCACTCTATCACTGCTTTACCTTACATACCCCTTGATTTTTGTATATGTGGGTGTGCTGTAAAATTTGTGTCTAAACGCAAAACAACGAAAAAAAAAAAAAATAACAACAACTGCAAAATAAGAAAAAGGCAGAAAGAAATACAAGACGAGCTATGGGGAGGGATAACGAAAGGGAAGAGGGAACAACCGTTCAATCAACACCCCATTTGACTAACAACAACAACGAGAAGCAGAAGCAGCAGAAGAAGTGGAAGTAGAAGCAGCAGAAAACGAAGCTGACGTCTCTGCCAACGCAGTCGACCTTCAAACTTTAGCAGCGGCAGCAGCAGCAGCAGCGTCTTACTGCTTTACACACACACACACACACACACACACACACACACACACACACACAGACACATACATCTCTGTCTTTCTCGCTCTCTGTCGCTCACTCTATACACACATACACACACACAGTGGCAAACACTATTCTAACGTTTCGCGTAGCTATAAAAATATTTTTTAACATTTCTCGCGCCGCGTACATTTTCTTTGGCTTTCCTTTTTGCCTTTTTTACCCCCGTCCACCCACTGTCCTCCCCCACCCCCCGTTACTAACCCACAGCTGTGCATTTTTAGGTATAGAAGAAACTGTTAGAGCGCTGAAAAGTTTGCGTCTGTTTTCCATGGCAGCTGTGAAGGCATGTAGAAGAAGAAGAAGTAAAAGATTGTAGCGCAGGGACGTGGAGTTAGGCAGAGATAAGAGAGGGGTACGTCAGTAAGGGTAGGGGTGGGGGTGGTGTGTTGAAGGGGGAGCTTCTGTTGCTGTTTTCTGTTTCGCTGGGTTTGACGTAAAGTTGCGAGTTGCTTCATCTTATTACGCGATTCTCTCTCTCTCTCATTCTCCCTCTCCTCTTTTCTCGCTTCCACTCGCTCTGCCTCTCTTAATCCCATTTACACTAAAAAAAAGCCAAAATAATAATAATAATAATAATAATAATGGAGAGAGTCTTATGTATTGCCAAAAAAATAAGAAACTAGTAGAAAGGGCTTAAGTCGAGGGTAGGCGACTGTTACAGACCCTGTACTTTGACTACTTAAGAGTTTGGCTCTGCCTATTGGGTACATATCCATATTTTAGTGCCTAACAAGTGAGCCCAAAAGATCAAGTAGTAGCTCTTATAGTTTAACATTTTGTTCTTTCTTATGTCAAGTACATTTTTAAAGCTTCTTCGATTTAGATTAAATTTTTTAGGGGTATATTGAAGACCCCATAAGTTAATTTCCAGAATTTCCAGTAAATTTAACTCTTTAATTATCATCTGGTCTCAACAAAATTTTGGTAACAGATTTTCGCCGATAAATTCCTGTAGATTTTCTATTCTCGGCAGTAATTTAGCGTACCTTCTTCATCCATTTTCTACAGGGTCTTGAAAAAAATGCTACAAAAGCGGCAATGTATTTGAAACTAAACTGCAAAATAGAAGCAAAAAGAGGAGAAGGAGCAGACGCTTCCCACCCCGTACGATTTGGCTCCCCTCTTCCCCACAGCGGGTGGGGAGTGCACATTAAGTTAACAGTTGCCTCCCATCAATACCCATGCCCACGTCCATGCTTACGCCCCTTCCCCGGTCAACATAAAGAAAGTTGTAACTATGAAAATTTTATAAATTCCGCAGATTTTCTGGCGCTAAGAAAGCTTCGGGCAATGGAAATGAAAGTGGAAATGGAAAATGGCTGATGAGACGCCCCTTGGCAGCATTTGAAAATATGCTGAGTGGGTGGCCCACACACACACACACACACACACTAGTCTATGTGTGTATACCAGTTAGTTGTTGGCAAAGTTTTGTGTATCGTAGTGTAAAGTGAGGAGAATGAGATGCACACAATGGGGCACTTTGGGGGGTACTTTTGGAAGCAACTGAGCATTGTTGGGGTTGGGGGGGGGGCGGTGTGAGGACTTTGGGGGGCCTTTGCTTTGATGGTAAGTATTTCTGTTTAGCGTCTGCGATTTTAGCCAAAAATTACGAGTATTACGGTTGGGATTCAAATGGAGTAGTACCGCTAACTAATATGACGGCTCTTTGAGTAAATTTTTGAAAAAAGCCGAACACTTTTAACTTAGACAGTGCTTTTAAGTAATGCAATATTCATAGTATAATCAACTATAGCTTATCATAGAGAAACCCCTTCTGCTTTTCCTAGATACACCAAATCACACAGATAGCCCTATAAGAGGTACTCAACTAGTGACTAAAGTGCTTATACTGATTTCCAAGTAAGTTAATACTACTTATCATCGCTAAATCTGATTTAAAAATAGCTGTGAATGGGTGACAGAAGTACTAGTGCCAAAAGCAGACAGCAAGAGCAAGTAACAGGCAGTCTAAGTAAACAAACGTCACTTTTATTGTCACTAGTCACTAGTTTTCAATAGTGAGTATTAGTGAGTATTAGTGAGTATATTTCAATGCACTCAACTAATCAGAAATGTGACTTCAAATACAAATTTTTGCATTAAAGTGAGAGAGAGGGAGAGAGAGGGAGAGGGAGAGAGAGAGAGAAAAGCGAAATATTGAATTTATTTTTGATAAAATTCATAAATCTCATTTCCTTGGCTTTCTCCCTTCTTTCTCCCGTCTCCTGTCTCCTGTCTCCTGTCTCCTGTCGTCTGGTTACTTTTGATTTCTCCAAAGAAGACGAAGAAGAAGAAGAAGAAAAATACACGCTCAGACTGACAGACAGGTGGAGTAGGGCATGGCAGGGTAAGGGACATGAAGAGGGCGAGGGAGAGCGAAAGGGAGAGCGAGAGGGAGAGCGAGAGGGAGAGGGAGAGGGAGAGGTGGTAGCTCTGCGTCTGACTGACAAACTTCATTGCGCTTTTTGATTATTTAGAGTTTATTTGATTAACAAAAAACGTCGGGAAAAAGCATAAAACATGCAACATGAGCAATGAAAACAAACGACAAATTCAATTAAAGTTAATAAGGATGTCTTTGCTGCCCCGCCCTCACCCCCTCCTATACTTCCCCTGTCTCTCTCCTCTATTGCTTTGCTGTTGTTGTTGTTGTTGTTGTTGTCGTTGTCGTGGCCGCTTCCTTGCACAATTGAATTACATATTTAACAAATTAATTGGGCAAATAAAGTTGAGATTTTATATTCCTTATTTTCCCCGCTCACCTTACGCCTCTCGCCTATCGCCTCTCTCCTCACCCACCTGTCTTTCGTCGTCTTCTGATATCAAATTAGACCAAAAGATACAAATAGATTACTTGATTTTACTGAGACATGATTGACCGCACTTCAGTCACTTTTCTATTATTATACATACTATATATATATATATTAATTTTTATACTATATATTCATTTTATTTTAATTACACTTTTGACAACTTTTTCCAAACTGATGGAAAAAACTTAGTTTTTATTTTGGAGATATGAAAACGGTTGGGAAACTTAGAAATATTTACTAGTTTTAAGGGGACTTTTTTATAAAACTTTTATATACAAATTCGATATAATTAAGAAATGCATTTCCTTTGGATAGTTCTTATTAACAGTAAATAAAAAATAATTTAATAATAATTTATTATTGCTTAGATTTCCCTTAGTTTTCCCCTTTCCTCCTGCAGATTTTCCTCCTCTGCCGACTAGTCATAATAAAAGATGAGGAGGAAGTAGGTGAATTGGAAATGGAAGTGGAAGTGGAAGTGGATGTGGAATAGTAGAAAAAGCAGCGGAAAAGTTCAAAATCGATCGATAATTTTTAATGTAGTCGTATTTCTTTTTAAGCTTTCGCGCTGTACCTTTTTGCTTTTTTGGCCAACTTTTTTGTGTCCCTCAGCGCGAATCGCGTACCCCCCGTCCTCGTCCACAGAACTGGCCCGCCCTCCAAGCTGAGCCCAACCCGCCCCCAGTTATCGTTTCTATCGTTCTATTCCCGTTATTCTCCCCCTTCTCCCCTCCCCCACCTCACCCCCACCCTCCCTTCGTATCGTTTGTTCGGTTTTTCTTCTTTCCTTTTTTTTTTTATTTTCTTTTTTTTTTTGCTTCTTTTTTAATATTTACCCAATTCATCAAAAAATAAGTAATTATAAACTTTTCAGTTTTTCTTCTGCCGTCTTGCGTCTGCGTCTACTATGCGACTATCTCCCTCACTCTAACGCCGTATATTTCTCTCTCTCTCTCTTCCGCTCTATCTATTTCTCTTTCTCCCTCTCTCTCTCCCTCTCTCTCTAACACAGAGTTTCTGTCTTTTCCTGTGTGTTGTCGCTTTGTAAAAACGCTTTTCTTGCCCTTTTCTGACTGTGCAACTTAAATACACTCTCACTACAAACTCACACACAAACACACCCACACACACACAAAGTAGAAAAAATTGGAAACAACCCCGAAAAAAAAGAAAGTAAAGTTTTTGTTGTATAAGCGAAAAACTAAGCTTCTATTCAAATTCTACGCCATCGAGTGCTTCGCTTTTATTATTCATTCATTCCATTCTCAGCCTTTTACCCCCCATCCCCAACCCCAACTCCCCCTACATCCTTCGTCCTTGTTCAACGTACTTTTTGTATTTTTGGCACAAGCAAAATGAAAGCACACAAAAAATACAAAAAAATACAAAAAAAAAGAACGAAAAAGATGAAAAATGTTAAGAAAGAGGAAAGTTTCCGATTACAGCATGAAAAAGGGGAAGGGGAATGGCGATGGGGTGGGGGAGGGGTATAAGGGTTGGGGTTAGGCCCAGCATCGGGACTAAAGATGTAGCGCTCGTTCTCTGCGTTGTTGCCAGCAAGATGGAGACTACACTTGGCAAAAATTTGCTCAATTTACCCCCAAAACTATAATATCAAACTTTTTACAATTAGTCGAGAACGGAAAACTTATATGAATACAGACTACACTGTTAAAAAATGTGTTCTGCATTTTAGAATTTTTACACAAAACTATAATTTCAGGGTCTTAAAATTTAATTTTTACATTTTAACATTTCTAAGAATAGTTTATTATATTTGGAAAACTAGCCAAGCGGTTTTGACCAGTGTAGATGCAGAAGAAAGCCGCTTGATTCTGGGTGGTATCGCTTTTGTAGGCCCAGCACAAAGCCAACCCCTAGTCCTTGCCACCCACCACCCACTACACACCCACTACACACACACACACACACACACACACACATATACACGCACGCCTTTTGAGCATAAGTAGAATATAAAAATTTTGCGATTATGAATTTGAATAAAAGCGATACGAAGCCAAAAGTAAGTACGCAGTCAATGCTGCCTCGACTACCTCTTCGTCTTCGTGTTCGTCTTCGTCTTCGTCTTCATCTTCTGCTTCTTTTTTCTCTTCTCCTTCTTGTTCTTTCTCTGCTGTTTCTTTGCTTAACAACAGTGTTGTTTCGATCTCCTTTTTTTTTTTTGGGTGGATTAGAAGCTGAACAATTTTGTGGATGGAGGTCAGTGTTGTCTGGACTTAAAATAACTTAATTTTTCTAGCAGAAAGTAGCTAGAAATAGCTACAAAATCAAATAGTTTGAAAACCTATTGAAGACTTCAGCTTTTAATTCAAAACAACATACTTTAAAAAACATACAGGGTATTTGCCTATGATTCCATCATCTTTTTCTAGCATATTTTAAACCAACCAATTTTTTTTTTTTTTGGCTGCTAATTAATTATTTTGAAGATTTCTATGCAGCATTTTGTCGTGATCCATTCTAATACTCTGCATATGGTGTGGCATGCAAGTACACACACGTACGCCTGTGTGTGTGTGTGTGTGTGTGTGTATGTATATCACATGTGTCTATGTTTGTTGCATGCCACAAAATCGCATGTAATAAATGGAAAGCGAGACTTGAGTTGCGAACTGGAAAACCCAAGCCAAAATCCCTCTCTCTCTCTCTCTCTCTCTCTTTCTCCCTGTGTGTGTGCGTATGCGTGTGTGTGTGTGGGTATGTGGAGTAAGTGAATCCTGCTGCTGCTGCTGCGGTTGGCAAATGTTTAAGCTAAGGATTAATACTTCTTTTTAGAATTTTATACTTATACAAAGCATGTCAGCTTTCTTGCCACGCCCCCTTTACCAAACCCACGCCTACCAATTGCTGGTTCAAGTAAGCACACACTCACACATACACACAATGACACACGCAGAAGTATTTCCTTAGACGGTTTCATACAGTTAGTCAAGTAATTATTTTGCCAAAGAAATTAATTTTAATTTTACATTTTATGTTAAATGTTAAATGTTTAAAAAATTTAAATTAAAATTTGAAAGTTTTTTTTTTTTCTAAAAACTCATGCAAAAAATAGTCAAAGTTTTGTCAAAACTTTTTTGTGACTTACTGTTGTTGGGACATGTGTGTGTGTGTGTGTGTTTGAGAGTGTGCATATGTTTGTGTGTTCGTTCCTTAGTGAGTATTAAAAAGTAGTGAGAGAAATGGGGAGCGGTGATGAGGGGGTGGGTGGGAAAGTGGGAAATCCTTGTAAGCAGTTTTCACTTCTCGCTGATTTTTTTAGCTTCCTCTTTGCCATCTTCTTCCTGGGAGAGAAGAAAAAAATTGAAAGGAAGAAAGTGTTGCTGGGAGGAGGATTGACAGTGGGCGTAAGAGGGGGCAGAGGACGGGGAAGCTAAGGAAGCGCGCAAAATGATGAATAGAGTTACTCAAATACAAATGCTGGCATAAGTTTTAGGAAGCATGGGCATGGGCATGGGCATGGGCATAGGCGTGGGCGGTGGTATGGGAGTGGCGGTGGGATAAGGGGCTTGTTTAAAAATTTCTATAACATCTTTCAAAGGTTAGGGAAACGGGAGGGGAGGGGCAAGAGGAACGGGAACAAAAAAAATTTGGAAGGGAAAATATTGTAGAAAGAAAGGGAAAGCAATGGGCGTGGGCAAAGGGGGGCTAAGAGGCAGGTGTATGAGCAGAGCAGCAATAACTTCTAGTTCAGTATTTCAGTTTTTAATATTCAGTTTGGATTCCACATATATGCAAAGCAGTGTTGGCACACTTTCAAGATATAAAATACAGCTAGAAATAGCTAAGGAACTTTTCAAGCTAAAGCTAGAAATAGTTAGCGAACCTATATAAAAACCTTATTAGTATTAATATTAAATACCTAAAGCTCGTGCCCAAGAAAGCTTATTTTAAGGATATCAATATTTAACAAAATGTATATTTGATATTTCAAATCTAGCCGAAAAATTGCTAAAATTGCAGCACAAAAATACTAAGTGGTCGGGGTACATAAAATGAAAGAAAAACTTGAATAAGGAAAAGAAGAACGCTTTTCATTAAAATCCTCATAGTCATTTGAGAGTGTGCGTAAGTCTGTGTGAAATTTGATTGATAACTTTTCAATGCACACAAACTACAGGGCACATGAAAAACTGTGTACTCACACACAGACACACACACACACACACCGAGATCTAAATTGACAAAATGTATCTAAAAGTAAACTGAATTCTTTACAATAAGGAAATTTTTTTTCTTTTTTTTTTTTGAGTATATCATTTGCATACACTCAATTCTAAATCGATTCTTAAATTTTGAAAAAAAGAAAAAGTTTTGAAGACGATAAAATATTTATAATAAATATAACTGTTTTTAAAAACAGTTTAAGCATTCTTGATTTAAATTAACTTTTGTTCGAAAATCAAAGTTTAAAATAAGTTTTGCTAAAAACAGGGTTAAAAGTAGTATTGAAAGTGTTTCAAGTTTAATATGAGTGCACTCGAATACACATCGATTTCTTTTATTCGTTATTTCTTATTCGCTATTCATTATTAATATTTATATATTTGATAATCAACTTTTCGCAATTGGCATTTTAGCCGTTGTTTTATGTTTTTTATGTTTATTTTTAACTTATTGTTGTTACACTTTGTCGATTTTCGCAGTTGTTTTGTTTTTTATTTTTGTTTTATTTTTTGTAGCGTGCAACGAACTTTGTGTCTTATCGGCCAAATAAAACTGAAAACGGGAACACAACAATATAAACTGTGATGGAATGGGGCGGGTGAAGGAGAAGTAGAAGGGGAACGAGAAGCTTGAGCAGTGGGAGAAGGGAAGGTGATCGATGATCAATCTACTGCCTAAGTTAGAGGGAGAGAGACAGAGCGACAGAATCAATTGCAATTAGTCAGTGACGAGGTCAAAGCCTTGCCACCCCCTGCTTCTGCTCCGACTCTATCTCCGCCTTCTTCATATTCTCTCATTCACATTTAGCACTCGTATTTATATTCATAATCATGCCACACTCATACACACACACACACACATATATATATCCACATACACACAAAACACACACTCTTGTGTCAATGCCACGCAAATCGCTACAGGAGAGGGAGAAGTCAATGCACTGCACACATCTTTCATCCCACTTCTCAGCACGCATGTGAATCATTTTGCTTTTTGTTCCCTTTTTTTTTTGGTTATTTGTCTGACTATGCAACGATCCACAATCCACACTCGTTCCACTCCATCCACACTGCAGTCAGTCTTCTAAGCACCCTACTCACACACACACACACACACCGCTTCAGTCATGCCCAAAATTTACAAAAAATATATGCTCTCTCAACCCATACTCAGTGCCAAATAATTCTGAAAGCAACAAACACAGCAAGAGAGGCAGAGAGAGGCATTAGCAGGCGCGAGAGCAAAAGCGGGAGAGCACAAGAACAAAAGCTGCAGTGAGATCACCATCGGGTCAGAAGCTTTAAGACAGCCGGTATGCATGTGTGTGTGCGTGTTTGTGTGCGTGTTTGTGTGCGTGTTTGTGTGCGTGTGTGTGTGCAAGTGTGTGCGCTGAGACTATTGCTCTCTGTGTTTAAGTTGTTTGCTATCTTTCTACATCGCTTCTTTCCGCGCATCGTTCCCTTGCGCCGTTCTGTTCCGTCCCCTGCGCTCGTTCGCTCGCCTTGGCCATGGCCGCTTGCCATTCGCATTTGCGGGTCAATGACTGCCAAAAATACAACAAAAACAAAATACTAAAAATTTTTTCCACTTTTTAGCAGCAGAAGCAGCGCCAAACTGAATAGTCACACACACACGCTCTCTCACGCACACACATACTGCACACATGCTGTGTGTAATCGGCACACAAGTGTTGTTCTGGTTCTTGCTCTCATTCTCGTTTACGTTCACATTCGCCTTCCCCGTCACTCGCTCTTATTCCCCCTGCTCCAACTGCACTTTGCCTCCCTGCCCTAATTTGTCATCTTCGAGTTGTAAGTCTTATTCTTCTTCACTGTCGCCTATGCAGTTGCGCATTTTTTTCGTAGGCGTCTGAAATATCGCAAAGAAAAAAAGCACACACACACATACATGTGCATGCACACTGTTTAAATATGTACATACATATATGGACAAATACAGTTGGAGCCACCCTAATGTGGTACTTGTGGTTAAAACTTACTGAAAGCCCCGTTATGAAAGATCTTTTGTGATCGATTTCTACAACTGAACACATTTTAGTAATACATTTTAATTAATAAATATAAAAATTGTAAATCTCAGATATATTTTGATTTATGAGGAATAATACATGAATAATGAAGTCCTTTCCTGTAATCCACATTTAAATAAAATTTAAAAATGGCAAAAATATAGTGCATCGATTTTTATCGATATATTTTTGAAAATTTCCTGGAAATATCTACAAATTTTAATTTTATCATGAGCAAAGGCTCGGCGGTTGCTGCTGAACAAGAATATTATGCTATATGGGCTCGGAGTAGCCCTGATCATACATTATTTATTATTTTTTTTGTTGATTAACTTCATAGACCCTTGGTTTTTAGTATTACAAATTTTTAATTAGCTTTATACCTTATCGTTATAATAAGAATAAATGAACTTACTAATTACAAGTACCCACATACAAGATTTTACCTCAAGACCTAAAATGAATCATTAATAGCTCCGTAATCATAATGTGGGTTACCGGCAGAAGGAAGCACGACCTACTTCATAAAGTATACATATACATATATTCTTGATCAGTCAAAATATTAAAATATGTCGGATTAACTTTTTCCTCGCCTCCTACTAAACAATTTCCAAAGTTATCTCAATAAAATGCCCACATTATGTATTGCACTACTTGATATATCCTTTACAAATGAGGTATCTGATCCCAATTGCAATGTCAACCAAAGTTTTCTATATCTTTATCAAAGTTGCTAAAAACGGGATGGAAAACTCTTTTAGCTCTCAAAGGAATATGCGATCTAACTTCAGATCGACTTGTTATGGTATGGAGATCTTCTGATACTGATTACTCTAGAACTGTTACAGATGGTGGACTGTACATTCTCACAGACTGCTCTACAATTTTTTTTAAAATAATAATCTTATTATTATAATAATATGCTACAAAAATACAAAAAAAAAAAAAACAGACCGTTTTGGAAGGTTAGAACGGCTTCTCATCACAGTTGTTGTCGTCAATTTTGTTGCTGTTGTTGTCATTTAATACCCGAAATTCTAGTCTAACCGGATACAAGGTTCGCTGCATTATTTTGCAATGTGTTAGCTTGTAGTTTTTTAAAATATATTTTTTTAACCTTACCTGGTATTTGCTAAGTTTTTTCTGCTTTATTTTTTTTTTCTTTCTTATTTAAAATGGGTAACAGTTGTGCGAATTTTTGGTATGTTTCGTGTAACCAGTTCTGAGATATCAGAGCAGACTATATATTGTATCTATAAAATATATGTAAGTCCGATTAGCATGATTGGAGCACTATATTATATAGCTGCGATAGTAACTCGATGATGAGAATTAAGTTTCGGAACGAAGTTCTGTTATAATATATAGCGAAACTAAAGATAAATTCTGTCCACCGGGTATCAAATCTGCAATTCTTTTCTTGTTTTTTAATATTCTTTTGGAGAATTTCTCGCTTTGTGTATCCCTTAGATTCGAGTACTTTGGCAATTACTTAAATGGCCGCCCTGAAAGACTCGACAGGCTGCAAGAACTCATAGGTTGTGTATTTGTATGTGAGTGTGTGTTTGTATGTTCGCCATATGTTGGCCCCAATTACGATGTGATTTTCAATTTTGTGAGTTCCCTTATTCCAGTCCTGCATGCCCACAAACTCAAACACAAACCAACGCATACAATATCCCCTATAAGATCCCACTATGCATGCGCTTCCCTCAATATCTCTCTCTCTCTCTATCTCTCTCTTCTGTCTCGTTAGTGGCGCTTTTCTAAGCGTGCCTTTTGCGAGCTTTCACTATTCTTAAGCTTCGCTGCAACTGTTGCGTGCATCTTCTGTCCCGTTCATGGGCTTGTCTTCTTGGCTTGATGACGGCCATCGTCATCATCGTCATCATGATCATGATCATCTTCATCATTGCCTTTGTCGTATTTCGCATGAGTAATTTGCTATTTGATATTTTTGAATGCATGTCTCCTGTGTGTGTGTGTGTGTGTGTGTGTGTGTTGTTCTGTGAGTATGTATTGGTGTGTGCAAGTTTCGGGTTTTGATACCCTTGTTGTTGTTGTTGTTGCTGATATTTGTGCGCTTTTTGGGCAAACTGCACGCATTGCTGACTCGCCTCTCTCGCTCTCGGTCTCGCTCTCTCTAACAGCTTGCAGATCGTCGTCTCCATGTACACAGACCGTATACATGCATGTGTATGCATATATGTGTGTGCTTGTACATAGAAACAACAACAAAAACATTGAAAGAATCTCGTTGATCTGCGTTGTGTTCATATTGTTGTTTTTGTTGTTGTTTTGGTTTTGGTTTTTGGCTTTGCTTTTTTTTTTTGGTAGGGAGCCTTTTGTTGGGATTCAGTTGTTTTTTTCTGTAGGTCATTGAACTGACTGTGAAATTTTTCGGTTCTTGCCTAAAAACAAAAAATTGCAGTCAATTTAACAGCGAACAATTTTTGTTGCTGGAATTTATGTGATGCTTCTCTTGGTTTTCGTTTCTTTTCTTTTCTTTTCGCTTCTTCTGCATCTTCTCTCTCTCTCTCTCTCCGCATCCCCTCTGTTCGGCACTTTTGGGCTATGTAGATATACACAAAGTAGGAAGCATTATAAAAATTCTCCACATGATTTCTCAAATTATTCAATTGCGTTTTGATTTATTACATTTTCAGCAATGAATTCAGAATTATACAACTAATACATTATACATTATACATTATATCTTAAAAATTAAACGTTCATACGCTTCTTATAATTTGTAGTTTATCTATTACTTGTTAGTTTAGTTGGAAAATTACCATCAATTTATTTAAATAATGATCTGAATTTGATTAGAAGCAAATGATCTCTTATTTTTTTTAGATGTTAAGTTTACAAGTTTATTTTGTAATTATTTTTTATGGACCTAACATTGGAAATCAGAATGTTCGCTTGATTTTTAAGTACATTTCACAATGCATAAGGTGGACCATAAAATTTTATATTAGAACTTTTGAAAAAAAACAGTTTTTTTTTACTATTTTCAAGGCTTACAGGTCGTATGCTTGATGACTCTAGAGTGTGAAATGCATTTTTAAAAGAGGAATAGAATGAGATAGCATTTGATGTGAAGTGTGTGTGTGTGTGTGTGTGTAACTCGCAGTTGAACTCATTAAATTAGATTGCAGGCAATTACGCGCACAAAGGACGCATAATTAAATGTGATCAGGTTTTTTATTTAAATGTGAGCATGCAATGAGCGAGAGGGAAAGACAAATAGGGGTAGAGAGAGGGAGAGAGATGTAGAGTCAGAATAAGAGATAAATAGAGCTAGAGTAGTTACACACTAATACACGGGTATACTTGTATAATTATAATGCTCATAGCATTTACAGTTGCTGTATTTAAGACCCTGTAGTTTAAATTGAAACAAATGGAGTATTAAATTTGTCAAAAGACAGAAAAAAATCTTCTATAGCGGAAAGTTTGCTTCCAAAAACAGAAATTTTTTCATGTATCACATTTAACGCTGAACGCAGATCAAGTTTGGTTGGTTTGGTTTTCATTTGAATTTGGAATTTTTCGTTAGAAATTAAAATTTTATTCAAAAAATTCGTCAATTGAAAAAAGCTGATATTACAGGGTCTTCGGTGGTCGACTACCGCTACATTAGCCTTGTCCAAAACTCTTTTGTTGTTGTTTTTGTTCCTTGCTTTTCATTCAATTTGCGATTAATTAATAAGCAGCGATTTAGCACAAATGAAAATTGATATTAAATAGCGCATATTAGCGGTTAAAGGCTAACTCACCAGGCAGCTAGCAGGTAAGAGATAGAAAGAGAGAGACAAAGAGAAAAAGGAATAGGGGAAAAGAGAGAGAGGGTTAAAAAACAAGTAGAAAAGAAGTAGGAAAAGCTCATTTTATGCCTTAATAAGAAACTGACAAAAGTTTTCATAGGACCTATCTGCTCACCGGTAGAACTCTCCCCTTTCAGTCACTTGAGCTTCTTGACCAAGAAAGATTCACAATTTGAAATCAAAGAAAAAAGCTAAATTTTTTGTGATTTCACTAGCTGCTCGTAAATATTGTAACAATTTTTTAAAATAATACATGTTTTAGCTTAAAAAGTTGAAAAAATATTAAATGAAGTATTTGATTGTTTTTCCCTCAAAAACTGTTTTTCCCTGTTCAAAAACTTATTTGACTAACTGTAGGGCCTAGAAAATTGCGCAATTAATTGAGTGAATAACTCCGAGAAGGCAACGCGATTGTTTCTCAATTGACTTTTCAAAAACGCTATGCTCGTTTTTATTATCCCTCAGATAAGGAGAGGGGAAGCAAGGGACAGGGATAGAGAGTGATGATGGAGAGGGAGATGGAGAGGGGAAAATGAATACAACCGTTTTGAGCCAGAAAAATCTCATATGAGTTTTGTCCCGATTCAACTTTGTTGATTTTGTCTATGTTTGCAATTTTTTGTTGCCAGCTAGAGGACAGTGGTGGACGGGACGGGAGGGAGTGGCATGCCTGGAACAGGGCTGCATTCGAATGGACCACAGCATATGCCGTTGGCTCTGCGATAAACTCCGGGGAACGGGAAGTTTTTGTTTCCGCTTTTTAAACGCCGTTTTAGTAGTTTTCTATGCAACACTTCCAGCAAGTGTGTGTGTGTGAGTGTGTGTGTGTGACATGCAGGGCCCTCGTCAGCGAGAATAAGTGCTATTTTCTGTCTGTTTTTTGTCCGGGTGTGAAAATTATTAAGTAAATGTTTTTCTTACTGTTTTTATAACTTTGTAATTTGTGACGTCAGAGTTTTGTTTGTGCTTGTTATACGCTGTGTGAGGTTATGTTGCATTTGTTAAATGCTTATAAAGGCTTCACCGACCCCATAAAATAAACATTCGTTTGATCAGCAACAATAGCGGAATCTATATAGACATAACTCAAAAACGATAAGAGCTAGAAACACCAAACTTGGTGAATAGACTCCTTATGTGTTTATATTAAATTTTGAATGTTACACCCCTTTCCTTTACAATTCGGAAATACCTATACGTTATTTATGTTTTAATTTCATAGTGACTAGATAAAAAAGTATCTATCAGATATTTTGCTTAGTTTAGGAGAAGTGCCTAGTGCGCAGGGTAAACTGCGGTCGGGTGAACTCTACTGTTCTTTTCTTTCCTATTGCCATGTAATCTACAATTTTGTGATTCCTTTTCAAATTCCCATTTTTTGGCGTTGTTTACTAAATTTGTAGCTATGAATACTATTTATCATGCTTATAAATTAGTATATATTTTATAAAAAAGTAGAAGCAATTAATTATCTGTCAAAATAACTGTATTCAGTTGAATAATAATAAAAAATAATTTATTTTTTTTTTCACTTATTAACGGATCAAAGCATTAACAAATGATGAAATTTGTGATTTGTGTTCCATTTGTAGGCAAGAGAGGCGTGGCTTTCAAAATTTTGAACAAAATTCAAAGAAATTGATTTTAGAATTTGGTCTTTTGAGCAGTTTAAAGTTACAAATCTGAAAAGTGAAGTTCACATTGCACAAAGTGAGTCAACTCTAATGTCTTTGTGTTCATTTTTTATGTGTAATTTAAATAAAATGAATTTCAAATATCAGAAAACATAAAGTCACAAAATTTTGTAGTTAATTTTGTAGCTTTTGTTGTTTTTACCAGCAGATTTTAAGATTTACACCAACTTGTAATAAAATTTAAAAGTTTTAGAAAAATTTAAAAATACTTTGGTTTTTGGCGCGAAAGTTAACTAGAAATAAATCTTGTTGTTTATATTTATATTACTTGAGCACCCCCATTGTTATAAACATTTTAGTCATTAATAAAAATTAATTTTTCACTTACATAAAGTTTATAAATATTTTATTATAATTTTGTTTTATTCAAATATATTTCAAATTATTTCATAAACTTATGAAACTCTTTGCAAAATTATAAATATTTTATTTGATTAATGCATAATTTATCCAACTTCTAATAGTTTTTTATTCTTGTTTTATTTACAGCTTTACAAAATAGATGATGGGAAAAGGAAACTTCAGGTAAAGCTAAAAGATATATTCTATTCAATTTTCAAATTTATAGTTTCCTAATTTATTGGGTAAGTTGAGACCCTATATTATCTATCTATCTTATAAGTATATGTTTATAACATCAATTCTCTGGCGTCATAGTTAACTTTTATAAAATAGAAGCAAAGTACTCCTATCCAATAAAACCGGCTTTGTGGTATAAGCTAATAAACCTGGATTACTCAGGCTCTTGGGAGAATTTGGAAAAAACTGAAGTACAGTAGACTGCCCTAAGCTCCAAGGATAGTACAAAAGATATATAAAGATATACTGTACTTACGTTAGAACCGTTCTCAAATTACAATTTTCACCTACCTTTTTTTATGGGTCGAATCAAAGACTCGTGATCAATAGTTTTTTGGGGATGGTTTGAAGTCGCTGAATTGTTATCGAAATCGAAGTTATCGAACTTATCAGAGATGGGGCATAGTCCATTAGAGCCACTGAGTTCTCGACACTTTTTATTGATTTGATTTCAATATTAACGATTTGTTTTTTTTTTCTTCGTTCAGGTTTTTGTCTTCACTAGTTTTTTATTTCTTTTTTCAAAAAAAAAAATACACTGCAACAAAAAAAACAATTGTTTTTTTAGCACTTGAAAAAATAAACCAGGATTTCTTTTTTTTTTTTTTTGTGTTTTCTTTTCTTCAGTTCAGATTTTTATATAGTTTTAGAAGTGGTTTGAAAGACAGTTCAACGATTTGAGAAAGACATGACGATAACGATGACCACATCGCTTGCAATAATCGAGAAAAGAATTTCTCCGTTGTTCTTAATTTTTGTGTTGATTTTTTTTATTTAAAAACAAATTTCTTTACTTTTTATAACTTTTTTTTATATTATGTTTTGTGTTATTTTTTGGCTGTTTGGTTTTGATTTTGGATTTTGGGCTTTTTTGGTTTGGTCGACGCACGTCCAATCCGATAGCTAACTGATGTTCATCTAAATGGATCTGAACTATTCGGAATATAATGTTGGCCAGAAACTGTTTTGGGATCGGCGTCGGCGTCAAAGTCGGCGTCAATGTTGGCGTCAAAGTCGGCGTCGCTGCTGCATTTGAAGCCAGCGCGTTCTTGTCGCGTCGGTTTTAGTCAACTCAAATGCATGTGTGTATATGACTGTATGTGTGTGTGTGTGAGTATGTCTCACTCTCTCTTAGTGTATGTGAGTGTGTGTGTATCGACTTGCAGTTGTCAATGCAGCAACGGCAAAGTCCGTTCTGAGTCCGCTGCGGGGCTTTGCACATAATATGCAGGGCGACATCGTCATAATGAGCAGCGTCGCATCCTCATCATCGTGATGTCCATTCCTCACACACACACACTCGAACGCAATCACACGCATTCACCTACATGCACATGTGTGCACTTTTGGCTACCCCTACTTAAAAGCTCTCAATCTCTGTTCCATCCCAGGGCTGACGCTCTCTCTCTCTCACTCTCCGTATCTCTCTCTCGCTCTCGCAAGCTCTCTCTCCCTTGCTAGCTCTCGCTCTGTCTTCTTTTGGCGCTGCACTCAAATGCAGCCGCTGCCCAGCTCCCCACTCACCCTCCTCCACTTCACTCTCGCTGTTTTGCTGCGCCACCGAAAAATAAAAATCTGCCCAAAAAAAAAACAAAACAAAAAGAAATCGCTAAAAACGAAAAAAAAGGCAAGCAGCGAAAACAAAAACGCAACAAAAATGAAACGAAACGAAACACACACACACACACACACACACACACGCACAGACGAAGCACAACAAAGCGTAATCCAAATGTTGGCAAAAAAAAAGACGAAAAATAAAACGAAATAAATAAAAATGCAATGGGAAGCCCTATAAAAGCCGCTGTGCGTGTGAGTGTGTGTGTGTGTGTGTGTGTGTGTGTGTGTGTATAATACCTGCGTGGTAGCCCACTGAACTGATAAGTCCCCCACTCCTCTCCTCACCCATTATATGCATGTATATCTATGTTGTATGTGTTGCTGGCAAATGAGCGCCAAACTCGTCCTTTTTCGGCCTATGCGAAAGCTAACGCTGACCGCGCTGCCCACTCTCGCTGTCGCCGTCGCCGTCGCAGCTAGCGTCGGCGTCGATACTATGGCTTTTATGTTATATTGGAATACATGGTCCTATACGTATGTGTATGTGTGTGTGTGTGTGTGTGTGTGTGTGTGTATGTATTTAAATATAATGCACAAACACCAGTTGCAGTTGCAGCTACCCCTACTCCTATTTCGCAGCCCCTTGGCCCCAGCCACACCCCCAACGCCCTACCCCCGCACCCTAGCTGCCACCGCTTGTGGCAAGTAAAAAGCGCGTGCGTGCCTTCATTATTCGCTGCTTGGAACTGCTGCAGGGGTACCCACAACAAGACCAACAACAACAATAACATTATTTAAATGCAAAATTGGGAAAAAAGGAACCAAAAATGAATTTTGTGTAAATTTGTATTTCATTTCATTGCTAAAATTCATGCTTCCTTCGCCCCCTTCCCCTCCCCTTCTGCCGACCTCTTGGCGTTTCACTTCTGCTCCAACTCCTGAACCTGCCACGTTGCAGTGTGCAACATGTGGCGTACTTCGCTCTGATTTTCTTATTACTCGCAGAATCTCTAAGATTTCTTTCATGACATTTATTTGGTTGGTTATTAGTTACAAAATATTTCAAAATATTTTCAAAATAGCAAAATGTTTTTGAGACTGAGTTTAAAATATTTATATTTTAATGTTCAATGTATGTGTGATTTCCTTTTTTATTTTACAAAAATGTTCATTCTTTTTAAAACGACTCAAGATATATTTTGTTTATCCATTCTTATTTTATTTGTAAAAAATTATAAAATGAATTTAAGTTTTTTTTTAGTTTTAATTTAGAAATTTATTTTAATTGCATTGTTGCCTGTTGTTTTGGTGCCACTGTGCAGCTCATTATATTTACTTAGTTAAGGACAGCATATACACACTCACACACACACCCACACACACACACACACACACATGTATATGCATATGAATATTACACACACACAAACACACACATGTGCGCACATATAGAGAGAATAATGGTGCACTTTGACCACAAGAGAAAGAGTAAGGCAGCAACAAAAATTAAGTATACGCAACGCCGAACTCACACACACACACACACGCTCACACATAGGCAAACTTTTCAAATCCCCCCGAAAAATGAGCCGCGTGAGTAGGCCTATCAAAAAGTTGCGAGCCATATAATAAATAGAGTCCAAAAGTGCAAAAAAAGTGCACCAACAACAACAAAAAAAAAAAAAATAAATAAAAATGGTGGACGTAGGCAAAGCGTGTACCTAAATGAAAGAGAAATACGAGCATAAAACAAAGCGAGTGCTAAAAAAAAGAATACAAAAAAAAGATGGAAAAAAAAGATGAGCACTCCGACTCTAACGCAATGCAGCCGACTCGCTCCAACGCACGCGAAAACGCGTAAAGCGCGTAACGCACGCAGCAGCGAGCAGAGCGACGCATGTGGGAGCAGAGCTACGCAGCGGGGAACAGCGCAGAAAGTGCCCAAAAAAAAGAAGAAAAATAACGTAACTTGTAACGGGAAGCAAGCAAGGGAGCAGGAAAGGGGCGAAAAGGGGGCTGTGAGCGTAATAGGAGTGGCAGGAGAAATGATGATCAACGTTTGGCAACTGCAGTGACATTGAATGCAACTGCAACTGGGCAGCCTCTCACTCATGTAGCAGTGTTGCCACGTTAGCCTTTTTTACGGTTAGATTTAAACTTTTTTCTAATTTTGATATAACAAATAAATTTTTATTTCGGACATTTTTCAAAATTCTCTTAAATATTGATAAAGTTAATCAAATTACAAATAAAAAATAAAAATCTAGCAGTAAAAAAGAATTTTTTGTTAGCGGTAGTAAGGTTTCGAAAATACCTTCTTTTTATAGGGAATTGAAAAAAATGTAGATTTATAAAATAACAAAATTTGAGAGTCTCGTTAAAATTAAAAAACGCAATTTTAATTTTTAGATTTATAAAATTTTTTATTGAAAAATTCGTTTTTTTCTATACATTTTTGTACTTCGTCTAGCCTTTTTTGCCATTGACACACACATTGACATGCACAAACACGACGTCGACGTCGAAGTCGACGTCAGCAGCGCTGTACAAAGCACAAAAAAGTGTAAAAAATATGCCAAGTGAGAAATTTGTACAATATAAAAAAAAAAAAAAACAAGAAAAAAAAGCCGCACACAAATACAAATGTTGGAATTGTATTCCCCTACTTTTTTTTTATTGAAATTTTGTTGCACTTTTTTTTTGTGCGTGTTGGTGTATGTGTGTGCATGTTTGTGCGTGTGCATGTGCGTGTCTGTGCTTGAGTGTGCGTGTAAAACAACCCCCAAAAAGCTGCCGAGCACTATGTGACCGCTGAACCACTCGCATGCACTTGCAGCGACATGCAGCGACATGCAGCGACTCGCGTTCGGCCGTTCGTCCAGTCGCTGTGGCAGTTATGGGCGTTTTTTTAAGCGCTGCGCCTACATGCAAAAAAAGAATAAAAAATCAAATCAAATGTTTTAAAAAATAAACGAAAAAATATCTATTAGTCCGAACGGCCGTTGAGTAAACCCGACTTTTTTAAACTCTGTAACAATACAATTTTTGAGTTTATTTTTCAAGTTTTGTTATCTTTTCCGATACTTAGTCCTTATGGTCATAAAAACGATGCATCTTCTGCACTGCGAAAAAAAACCAAGTAGTTTTGTAAAGCTGATTTATCACTTAGTTCGCACTACTAACTTAAAGTTTTAGCTTTTTATTTTTTCTGTCTTCATATTTGATCCATTTAACTATATATTTTTATTTTGCCTGCTACGCGCTTCTGTATGCTCTCTAATTTTATGGCACACCTGGTGTACCCTTCACATCTCTAAGATACTTGGTCTCTGCTGCAGTTTCAACTGCAACTTGCAACTGCAAATGCAGCGCAGTCAAAGTTAATGCTGGTAGCTAGCGGGTTTGGTGGCGGCAAGGTCGCGGCGTGTGGCATGTGGCATGACAAAAAATATGGCAAGAGGAGAAATGCAGAAAAAAACAGGATAAAAGTAAAAAAAAACGGCAAAAATAAAATTCAACGCGGGGAAACAAAGTGCAAATTATATAAAAATGCGCTAAAATGTTCACACACACACACACACACACATACACTTATATACGCACACATAGACAGTTTTTTACTATGTGTTGCCTGCTTTTGGGCGTCACATTGAATTTGGGCAGGCAACGCGGCGAATGATTGTTTCTCGCCATACGTGTGAGCAGCCAGTATGTGTGCATGTGCGTTTGTGTGTGTGTGTGTGAGTATTGGTAATATGTTTGCTTAATAGGCCTAGAGCTGCAATTGCAAATCGATGTGATTATGTATGTTTTTTTTTTTTTTTTTTTTTTTTTTTTTTTGTGAATGTCTGTTTCTATATATTTGGGTTGGGATGGGTGTGGGTGTTTGCATGTGTGGGTGTGTAGGTGTGTGGGTGTGTGCGCCTGCATGCGTGTGGGTGCATAATGCAATTTTTGCGCAATACATCAGTAATAATTCTCCATCCGCCATATCTATATATCCCACACCAATTACATATTAAATTTTTATGTATAAATATTTTTTGTTTTTATTTTATTTGTGTGCATTCATGTCTCTCCGTCCATTTGTCTGTCTGTCTGTCTGTCTGTCTGCCCGTCGTCCGTTGTTCGAGGTGTCTACAAAATGTACAGTTTATTCGGCATTTCGATAGCAAAAAAAAAAGTCAATATGAAATGCGCTTCAAATTACGTCTAACAGAGGCTGTAATAATTTATATATTCAATATTATAGATAGTTTTAGACTTTTCCTAGCTTGGAAACTTGTTGCATACCTCAAGGCGTTCATAAATAAGAGTTATGCAGAATATGACCGAACTAACGTATTCTTTGTTTAAAAAATTCCATTACTTATTTAGATATATTTTTAAACTTTTTATTTTTAAGTTCTCAAAAAAGGTCAAAAAAGACATTCAGAAGTTATGTCAAAAGAACTCATCCAAATAGGGGTGAGAGTGCATTTTCCGCTTTTCCAGTTTTCTGCAGAATGCGTTTGTTGTGATGCTCATTCCAGATTGCTTCGCTGTGTTCATTTTCAATGTATGTGGTAATTGGGTAGACTTTAAAGAAGGGAATTGACATGAAGAATGAGAAAGGGACATTTTCAGAGAGAAATACAGAAAAGGAACAATATTTCATTATATTGTCCAAAAGAAAACAATTTAATTTGCTCTAACTTAATCCTGGCTGCAGATAAGTATGCTACTACTACAAAGATATGCCGATTAGGAACTGTGTGTGTGTGTGTGTGAGAGTGCTGAATTCCCGATCATCAATATCAGCAACAATGAGCTTTTTTATGGGGCTAAACTTAGATCAAGGCGAACTTGTTGTTGCTGATTCTTTCACACTTCTGAAAATCGGTTTTAGTTTTGAGTGCTAGAAAAATAGTTAATAATTCACAAGTTTATTTTCATCTACTTTTTGTTGCAGTGTTGTTGTCGAGCTCTTCAAGCGAAGGAGTTACACACACACACATGTTATTACTTCTGTGCGTGTGTGTGTGTGTGTGTGTGTGTGTGTGTGTGTGTGTGTGTGTGTGTGTGTGTCTGCTGCCAAATATAACATTCTCTTATTATTTTGTGCTGTTTTCACTTTTTGTTTTGTTTATTTTTGCCCGTTCCTTTTTTCGGGTGCCATTTGGCCTACCCATCCCCCTTCTCCCTCCCCTTTCGTACGCCTACTTGCTGGCTGCATTCGGTCTGCATATGGACGCATGGATAAACGGATAGACAGACAGCTGGATAGACGGATAGACGACGGATGGAACGTAGACAAAGTGCGTGCTTGTCTCGCTCCTTCTCGCTTTCGCTCACGTTGTGACGCCTTGTGTGTGCATTTAAATTTGGCCATTGGTAGCTGCTGACCGAGAGTAAGGGGGATAGAGCGAGAACGTGAGAGTGAGTACGTGGGAGAGAGGGCGATCAGAGAGAACAGCGAGCTTTTGCTGATATAAAAATGAGTGCTTTTGATTCATAGTGGGTGGGGTTGGAGGAGGGGTGGGGGGAGTTGTTAGTACGTTGGAATTGTAAGATTAAGAAGGGATTGTTTAAGATCACAGATCATTTGGAACAGAAAATAAATTGAAAGAAGTTAATAGTCTATTGCTAACTGTAATTTTATATGCAATAAGTTAAGTGGTTTATTATGTTAAATATAATAATGTTGTTTCTTTGCCTTTTGTTTTTGAAATTTTTAGTTTCTGTATAAAAGTTTAAAAAATTTATTTTTTGTATTGACTTAAATAAATATTTTAATACTTTTTGCGCTGATTCTATAATTCATGTCCCATTCGTGTATATTTTTAAAAATCATTCATTTATGAATCTTTTGGGTTATTTATTAGTTTTATTACATTTGTTTGTTTATTTTTTTTGACTTGGTTTAATGCAGAGTGTTGCATAATTTGGATTAAAATTATACGATGAATTGATCTCTCCCGCTCTCGCTCTTGCCCTCGCCCTCGCCCTCTCCCTTTCTACCAGTGGTGCCTTCTCTTTTACTCTCGGTTAGTGCGTGTTTATATTTTACTGTTTTTAGGTGTTTTTAAACAACAAATTGTTTGCTATTTACTTATATTTTTAATATTTTGTATTTTTGTATTTTGATGTCATTTTTATTTTCAGTTGTCTTTTTGTGCATTTATCAATTTAATTTCGCTACAGATGTGTGCGTACATGAACAAGCATGCATATGCATGCAGTGCATGTATGCATATATGTGTGCGTAGGTGTGTGTGTGTGTGTGTTGACAGCCTCTAGCCTTTCCACCTCATTCTTTGTCCAGCTCTCCCTCTTTCCATCATTCCGTCTCGCTCGTTCGCCTTTTTTGTGGCCAAACAAAAAAAAAAAGGAGACCGTTTTTTAAATATTTGTAATATAATGTAATACTTACTAGGCCTTTTACGCTCCATAGTCCAGGGATGGGGGATGATTCAGTGGGCGTCTGAAGGGGTGTGACACTGGAGAGGGAGGAAGAAAGGGAAAGGGAGAGGGAAAGGGAGAGGGTGTAGTTTGGGGGGATTTGTTAATGGTATTGCGCTGCGGCTGCGTTCAAAGCTCCTCACACGCCCATATGAGCCACGCCTTCGATACAAAAATTTGTGTTTACTTTGGACTTTAATGAAAAATGCGTGTTCAAAAAATTAGCATAAACATTTTGATTCCGCTGCAGTGGCCCAGAACGTCAACGTATACGTAATTGCCTTTAGCTTGGCCAAAAGGAGCACCGGCCCATGGTATATCTACATATATTCTTGATCAGCATGAATAATTCCTGGCTTAAATCGTTCACAAATCAAGTCACACGAATTTATTTTTGTCTGAAAGGGATTTTGAAAGTCTTTTGAGCTTTCTTCATTCGAAAATTTTTAATTTTTAATTTAGATTTGATTTTTTTTTTACCTGCATATAATACCTAAGTATTTTATGTGTGAATTTGGAGCATAATTTCAAAATAGATTCGATCAGCATGAACAATCGTGTTAATATAGCTATAGCACTCACTTTTGGGGCTTTCTTGATGTAGAGACATAGAAATATCTTGTGTCTTTAAATCAACCGAATTGGACTTTTATGTCATTTAACTGTCATTGGAACTCGAGAATAAAAGTTAAGTTTATGTTGGTAAAAATTTTACCATTTGCAAGTTGCAATTCTTAATATAGTGACGATTAGTTACATTAAAAATCCCAATTTCCTGTTACACTAATATTACGATTACTGAGTACCAAACAAATCAATAATACACTTTTATGGATTATTAGAACACTTACTTTAATACAATAGTAAATTTCCATCGTTTCTTCTTCATCTTCGTCGCTTGATCTGCGTCTGCGCGACTTTCTGAAGGCATAGAAAGCTGTACTTAAAGAATAAAAGGGGGCAGACATAGGGATAATGGAGGAGAGGAGAAAGGGCGATGGGGGTAGGGGGAAGACATGCTGTTGCATGTCCGGGAACTCGTTTGTGTGTGCCAAATATTTGCAAGTCTCAAATCTTGTTATTCTACAAAAGCTTCGAAAGCCCAACAAGTTTCTATATGTGTGTGAGTGAGTGAGTGAGTGAGTGAGTGTGTGTGTGTGTTTGTGTGTTAACTTTTTCAATTTTTCATTTCTTTGTATAATTTTGGTAAGTCACTCGAAACTTTGTATAATTTAAGAGGAGTCACCGCAAGTGACTAAAGTGGTTGTTGTTGTTGCTTAATTGCCCCTCGCATGTGGCAAAAGTTTCGGGATTTCAAAAATAAGCTAGATTTGATTTGGTATTAGCAAACTGCAATCGATCGAACGGAGTATAGAAGACCCTGTAGTAATTCCTTTTGCAGTATATATATATATTTAAATCTAATTCCAATATTTCCCGACAAATACCATACGAAAAAGTTGAATAGAAAAGGTTTTTGGCTATAGCGGTTTTCGAAAAGCATTTTTCGAACACTAAATATGTTGAAATTCTATCACAATCTTGTGAATAGTTTGGATCAACATATGTAAATGACAAGATTAGTTGCTGGCTTGAAATATCGCCATGGGTTCTAGCGGGTTTTTATAAACAACTATTTAGCTTAGGGTCAAATGTCAGCCAAAGATTATACTTGCATGGAAAATTTTACAGATTTTCCAGAAAATTAAATAAGGAAATTTAGCAGGATTGTCCTTCATCTGTAGTGCAGGGTATCTGTCACTCCGGTTATATTTTCAAAATCTGCCAGATCTGGCCATAAATAAACCAAAGTGACAACACTGTTTGTGTGTTGCATTTTAGCAAATGACTTCACTAATTTACTTAACTTTGTGGTGGCTAAGCGACCCTCTCCCCTTCCTTCCGCCATCCCCCGCAAATATTCACCCTCTGCTCTGAGCGCATGATCATCATCAATGTCGCACTCGTCTCTTTTAGTCACTTCTCCGCTCTTCCTCTCTCTCTCTTTCGCTCTGCCTCTCTCTTTCTCTGTCTTGCTCACTTCGTCTATCCTGCTCCACAAAGATCGCAAAAGCGTTGATAATTTCCAAAAACAAACTCGGACGACGAACGCGGAGCCGAGGTTAACGGCTTCGGTGCAACTTTTTTAGGCTTCTCGAAAAGCACACAAGTACACACACGCACACGCATACACACATACACAAGCACAAGCACAAGCACTCACACACAAACACACAGACTTACACAAGCAATTGCAAAGCAAGCCTAGCGAGGGCACATCGAGAATTTAGGAAGTACGAGTGCCGCCTGTTTTTTTTTTTGGTGTTTTTAAGCACCCATTACTTGTAAAGTATAAGGCAATGCTCTGTTTTAAGTCACTTGTTTTAACAAAAAAACTGACACGATTATAGCTAACACTTTATGTATTATTGGAGACGAGTATTGTCAGAGTTTCATGGACTAAAACGGCCAGAATATCACAGAATGGGAGAACTTATAAAAATCTAAGAAAACATATATTTGTCTTACGGCCACATGTATTTTTGCGATAATAAACAATCCCTTTTAATATTATTTCTGTCACTGGCAAATTGCAACAAAATCACATAAATCTTGCAGAAGTTATAGCTACTTTGATTTCTAAGCAGTATATGCGCCTAGAAGCATGCAATCATTTGTAACACCAATTATAGTTGCCATTCAAATAAACTATAGGGTATCGCAAAGTCATGAAAACATGTGTTACTTGTTTCTGCTGCTGGGTTCTCCCCCCAAAGTGCGGGAGAGAGTTGAGTGGAGGGGGGAAGAGGGCTTTTTGTTAGTATGGTATGATGTGGTTGTGTGCGTGTGTGCTTGCATATTTCAAACTACTGTCAGCGGAATCTTCCCCTCGCAAAGCACAAAAATAAAGACAGCGCTCAAAAAGCCACTGAGGGAGAGATCGAGTGAAAAGGAAAGAAGCTGAGTGAATTTGCCAAAAAAAAAAAAATTATATTTGTATTTTATACATGTGTTTATTTTTGGCAATAAGTTGTCTCTCTCGTTCACTCTCGCTCAGCGCTCGTATCAGTCTTTGCATTGTTCTCTTTGGCGCGATCAACGTTACGTTTTACGCTCACCAATACAGCTGCAAGCCCATGTTCGAAATGCCCCCTGGACTGCAACGAGGCGTCATCGCTGCCAGCGATGACAGCGTTGCCGACGCTAACTTTAACTGCGACGCCGACGCCAACTGCGACGCGGCATTACATAGATCGTTCCTTCTCTTCTTCCTCTGCTACACGTTTTTTTTTTGTTGTATTGTTTTTGTTTTGCTGTTTTTTTGGTAGTTCAAAGACCGCAGTTCCATCAGCGTGACTTTGCTTTGCCCCCTCTCGCACTCTCCCACTCTCTCTACCTCTCTCCATTCGATCGCCTTACCCCTGCACAAGCTTTCCCCCTTGCTCTGCCTGAATTCAACCCGTTGCTGATTGTTGGGTTATTTTGCTGTTCGTTGCAGGTTTTTGGATTTTAAGTAGCTCTTGTTTTCATCTGTATTCCGTCTATTATTCACCAGCCGATTCTTATTCCCCCTGTGCTTTCTGAATACCCTGCTGTTTATAAATCATTAGCAAAGATACCAAGAAAAATTAAAATTAAATGAATTTTATATAGAATTGCTTAGAAAGTAATGAATTATTACATTAAATCAATTTTTGTTTTGTGAATAAACTTATTCAAAGTGGTATAATTATTAAGTTATATTTATTTATTTGTATAAATAAGCAATTTATTTATATTTTTTAGTGGCAAAAGCTAGAACTATTTGTATTCTATATATAAAAAATCTTAATATTAAAATCTTGTGTAAATGTTTAAATGAACTAATTAATCTTAAGGATTGGAAATATTTTTAGTATATACTAAATATGCATAAGTAGACTTGTTTTACTAAGTATTTAATTAACTGAAATATTGTTAATATTTAATTTTTTGCTACTATATTTTTTCGCCGATTCCTTCTTTGTTCTAAAAGAATTAAATCGAGAAGTTTCGTAGTATCTTTTAGCGACTGTACAAGTGCAACTATGAGATACGGAAAGTGAGAGCGAGTGAGAAGGAAGAGCACGCGGCATATGACGTTTTCTTCTTAGAGTTGCACACACACACATAGACACACACACGCACACACACACACACACACCAAGGTGATGAAAGCCTATGCAGCCAGATTCAAAGTCAAAATTGTCGAAAAAAAGGAGGAGAAGAAGAGAGGAAGAACCGATGGTGAGGAAAAGGGTTGGAGAAGAGGTGGAGACAAAAGAGGGGAAGGAAAGTTCGTAGTGCTCTTTAAATTTACAGAGCATAACATTTTTTTTTTTGTTTTTGTTGTTCCCCATTTCGTTTCATTTTGTTTCGCTTATGCTTTAAGCTCTTTTTCGCATTTTGTCCACACACAAACTCGCAGTTGCACACACACATGCAGCCAATTTTTGGCTTGTTTTTTGACTTTTTTATACCCTTGCAGAGAGTATATAAAACGAGTGGCTCAGCCCATAAAGATAGAGATGTATATTTTTGATCAGCAACATAAGTTGATATTATATATCCATGTTTCGTCTGTTTCTATGCAAACTAGTCTCTCATTTTTGGAGCTATATTGATAAAACTTGGTGAAGATACATCTTATTTGATCGATCCACCAAATCCTATAGCTGCCATAAGAAATTGAAGCTGAAAAGTATATTTTAAGCATCAACAACTTTTTGTCTTCAGCTATCTCAAAAAAAATCCATAGAGTCCAAATGAAGTCGCTTAATTTGGTTATCCAGATTAACAAAAAATCTGAACAGTTTATAGGGTGTCAAATACAGAAGAGTATTAAATCTTTGGTGTGCACAACAAAAGTTTTTTTTTTCTTGTTTTTCGTAGTTTTTGGCTTCAAAATTAAATTTCTGTTGTTCTCTGGATCGGGATTGGAGTCGGGATCAATGCACTCATTTTCTTAACTTCTATGCAGCTCCTTCTCCCTCTCCCCTCACGCTCTCTCTCTCTCTCTCTCTTTCTTTCTCTAAGCATCTTTTATTTGAAAATTGATTGTTTCTCGTTGCATATCGTTGAGTTTCCTTCACCTTTTTTTTTCGGAGTTTCTACCTTAATTAATGGAAAAACAGAAACAAAATAAAAACTCAAAGTAAATAAATACAATATTTTGCTGGGGAGAGTACAAACTAAGTGAGAGAGAGGGAGAAGGAGTGAAAGAGAGTAAAATACAGAGAGAGAGAGAGAGAGAGAGAGATAAGAGACACACACGCACACTCTTGTGGCCTTTTTGGGTTGCAAAAGTCAAACAAAGCTCAAGGTGATCCTCTTTGATCAACTACTTCTGCTTTTAGCTTCATAGCTCGCTTTGTACTTGTATATAATATAAATATGTATCTACAAGATACACATACTATATAAATATATACAAACATATCTTTATATAAGCTTCATACTTACAAATGAGCAAATGAACAAATGGATTACGTTCCCATTACGACTTCAAGTATTTGACTGCGTTCAAGGCAAATGATTCAGATCTACACATCTGCACACAAAAATAGGTGTGCACAACTTGTCGTCAATTTGAATTCATTAAATAATTTGTATATAGTTTATATTAGTAATATAAAAAATATTGAGTATTTGAACGGAATAAAAATAGCTTCAATTTTGAATTAGTAGTAAAGGCTTAAAGCAAGCGACTCGACTGAAGAAGACCTCGTTATTAGGAGTTTCTACGCAAAAAATGTTGAAAAATTGTAAAAATTTCGAGAACGAGCCAAAAATTCTTATTATTATTAAAATTCGAAGAAGACATTTTCCATCTCCCTCGTACAGTAAAATTTGCTGCTACTAAAAATAGTCGTAGCTTAGTTAGTCGAACGACGCGACGTTTGTGGTCAGTTGGATCAAGAACGAGTAAGAAGGGAGTGGAGTGGCTCTGAGGATGTCCCAGGTCGGAAGACGGAAGTCAACCCCAAAATGATTTTAACACTTTTATGATACTTTTGTTGGCACTTCCTAGAGGGCGCCACAACACTCTGGCACATGCAACATGCCACATGGGTGAGCATAAGGCATTCAACGATGTGCTTAGGCACATTTATTGATATGGGCAACCGGTTGGACGGGCAATGGGACTGTGGGACTGCACTATGGGCCAAATTAACAGTTTTGTGGATGTTTTTATAAAGTTCTATGGGAGATAAAGTAATCGGTCAATATTGTTTGTATTATTACAACTATATAAATATATTGCTTTATTTCGCAATTTTAAATGTGAGACCTTAATTATTTTGAAATAGCGCTCTTCACTATAAACATTTCTGTTGCAGTGCTGTTAACATAACAGTGCGAAACGTTCGTAACACACTGGGTATGAAATATTAAAGTTGAAGGCCTTCCTAAAGAATTGGCATTTATTAAACTTTTCTCGAAAAAATGTTCGTATGACCCATGGTAGATTGTATGACTGTCAGACTGTCGGACTAAGCAACGGTCGTCCAACCCTTCACGCTCACCCTTCTGGGTGTTTAGCTAAGTTTATGGGGTGACCGGTAGTCAACGAGTCCAGAAGAAGGAGAAAGCAATAGAGAAAGAGAGGAGAGGGCGAGTGGAGTAAGAAAGGGACAAGAAAGTCGGAAGTCGAGTCAAACGAAGCCGGCTGTCCGCAAATTAGCATGATATGAGAGGAACGAGTTTAATACACTGTTCGAAATGAACAAGATTTTACAAATAATGCTCTGAAATTTCAGACAAAAATCATAGATTTAGATTTAGTAAGTAGTTTTAAACGTATGTTAACATTTATTCAATTATAATTCCAACTTGGTTGTAGCTTTATGAAAGTGACGATAATTTAAAATAAGTACAAGACCTATCTTGAACCAGAAGACTCAATTCGTTTCAGATCGAAAAACTACGTCATATAGCTCCAAATCGGTTGAAAACTGGTGACTTGAATAAAATTATTTACTAAGAGCAACTTTTGCTTTTTGTAAGAGTTGTTTTTTGAACAGTGTAGAGAGTGGGAATACTTGCAAGATTAGGCCCATCAAAGGATTAGGCAATGACGCCCATAAAATAAGAAGGCAGCACGCCAAGTCAAAGGACAAAGGACACGGGACAGGGGACACGGGACATGGGACATGGGACATACGATAGAGGACATAGGATAAGGGATATGGGACACAGGATAAAATACATGCAACATGGGATAAGAGACGCAGGAAAAATGACAAGGAACGAAGGGTTGTTGTTGCTTCCGTAGTCGTTTGTCGTTTGTCGGTTGTGAGGTCAAAGGTTGAAAAGTTTTGACACGCAATTACTTGAACACATGTGGGATAGGCCTGTCTGCGAGAAAAGCGACAACACTAAATGTGGGCTAGGCCAATTGGGTGGGGGCAAGGTCGAATCCGAGGGTGAAGGTTGAAGGGTTGTTAATAACATTTTAAGTGATTTTATGATGAATTTGTGCCCTAAAATTCCAGCTCATTTGCACACTCACACTCACACTAACACACACACACACACACCACACACACATCATCATTAGGAACATCATGAAGTGCGAGGGGTTTTTGTGGGTTTTTCGGGTGTTTTCCGAAACTTAGGGTAAAAGTTTTAGTGTGAAATTTCCAGAGTAATTTTATAGGCGCACTTAAGCGGTTTTTGCCTTTGCCTAAACCTGTCCCACACTACATCACACCACAACACACCCAACCACACATACACACACTCGCACAAACACATTGGTGAAAGTGTTGATTTTGTGGCTTTTTAGCCTTTTTGAACTTTGAACTTGTTGGTAGTTTTGAGGATTGTTTTTTGCCTCTAGCTGAATTCCTGATTATGGCCCATCATAGGCTTACTCAAACTGTGTGTGTGTTTGTGTGTGTGTTTGAGTGTGTGTTTAGAGTGTGTTTATAAGTGTGTGACAAATCATTTAATGCCTTAATCGTGTGTCGTCATTTTCGTTTTGATGACTTCCTAATTTGAAAAGTGATGAAAATAATCATTTAGCACTCATGTTTTCCTCTTAATTGGGCCAATTGGGAAGGGAATTTGAGAGGATTGGCAGGAGAAAAGGAAAGGATAATTGGAATGGAATTGGTTACGTGCATGTATGTGTGTGTATTTCTCCTTAATTATTGTTTATTTATTTGACTATTGTAGTTTGGATCCTGTATGTAAAAATACAAAGTGGTATTGAATCAGATTAAGAGTGTCTTTAGGCTATATCCCAGGTCTACAGGGTTTTGGAAAACTTTCTTAAATCGAGATTAAATAAGTTGGTAATCTTTATGTTGCAGCTAAATAAGTTTAATACAAACTACTAAAGCATCAGGAGCTAAGACAACTTAGTGAGCATTAAAACTAGGGATGCGAAACTTGGTATGGTAGTTTGTCTTTACGTTGACATCTTTCTCGAAAAGATTTCAAATCATTTTAAAATTATTTATTTTCATTGATTATGCTAAATAATTACTATAAATTTATATTATTTTTCGTAATTGAGTGATATTCGTAATAAAATTGCTCCAAAATAATAACAGGATCCTTAAGCGTTAGCTCGCTCTACTCCTGCCTTTTCTACTAGTTTTTTTTCTCTAGAAGCTGTCAAATTCTTTGTGTCGCATCCAAGGGCAATTGATATGCAAGGGGTTAAGTCCTTGCTACTGTTGTTGTGGCTTATTCATTTACATAATACCTGGGAGACGTGGGACAGCATCAATGCCTCGAAAGACCCATCATGCGCTACGTTTAGAAGCTTACCCAGGAGTGAAATCGCTTGACGCAACACGTTTTTCTCCCGTCTGAGAAAAAAGGAGATAGAAGTAGGTGTACTTTCACACACACACACACACGCACCAACAAAATGGAGCTCTTCTCTGTCTCGTCCTTCTCTCCCATCTTTCCCTCCTTCTCCTTTTTCACTTCCTAAACACATTTTGTGGGTCAAGTCAAAGTTGCGTGTGCAAAAAAATCTGAGAATTTCACTCTTGAATTTCTAATAAATTCATAGCTCAAGTAAAGAGAACGAGGGCGTGTTTCATCCAGGGAAAAAGGGGCAGTTCTACACTGAAAACAAAAATAGTTTTTAATTCCAATTTCAAAATTTAAATTCGTTTAAGAATACACTCGTTTTTTCTGTTCGTTCTATTGAAAATTACCCATTGTGCAGCCAGAGACAATGTGAGTCCTTCTTCCTGACGGATGATTATGTGTGTAATTTCCAATTATGACTTCCTCCGACGTCTGTCCGTCCGTCCTATAACCTCTAAGCGCAGTGGGCACAGAGGGTCGCCGAAAGAAAACGACTGGAAAGGGAAAGGGAAGGTCGTTGTGCTGGACAGACGTCTGTGTTTAATAAACTCGTCGATTTTCTTGTCCTTGTTCTTGTTCCTCATTTGAAAATGAGTAACTGTTGGAGTACTGTGGGCAAAAATATTGTTTTTGTGGTCTTAACAGTAGAAAACTTTTAATTTGATGCTTAGAGTAAATAAATATGACGAATTTAAAATATTTGTATATGCATTTAATTTTATAAAATTTAAAACTCTTACCCACAGTGCTGTGTTGTTATCGGTAAGGTACAAAAAGCGGCTTTTTAGGCGGAAAGCAGCTAGAAAATTTCGACATTTCAGGAAAAGTTGAATGTGTTTGAATGTCTAGAATTCAAGGAATTTCTGCTTCTTGACGGAAAAAAAGCTGTTCTAGCTGCTCTGATATCTACATAAGTGTAGGACACACACAAATATACATACACACACGCCCACTCGCACACCCAGACAGTCAACCACAAAAGTATTTCACACGCTGGCGCTTCAAGGACTTGGGTCAAGGGATGACATGAGCCATTTTTATGAGGCTTATTGGGGTAACTGAAGTGTGGGTGGTTGCGGAGTAGGAGTGAAAGAAGAGGAGGGTGTAAGACTGGTCGTCTTGGCCTTATTTGACTTACTCTCTGGATGGGCTTTTGATAGCCCTTGACTTGGGTTGCTGTTGGGACCGTGTTATGGCTAGTCCTGGGTTCGGTTTGTTTTTTTGGTTGGGTTAACTCGTAGGCTGGGAGTTCTTAGATGTCTCTTTTTCTAGCTCACACACCAGCCCCCAACCACTCCCATCTCCTTGAGGAAAACGGCTGCTCTTGTTGCCGTCCGTAATCCTCTGATTTTCTGTTGTTTACATTAGTCTACGCTTTTTGTGCACAGAAAAGAACTAGTAGAAAAAGCTACAGGCGTTGACTATACCCAGACACCACTGTAGTTATGGGATGTTTACCAGACTATATTCCCTACTCGTTTTTAGAGCACCCGATTTAACCTTTGTTTACCATCATTTGGGATATCTTTGAACCCCAAAATTTTGGATTCGTTTCTTTCTGTGTACCCGAATCTTGTCTGTCCCACACACTCACTTCCCCCGTCCTTCATTTCTGTCTTAGTGTGTGTGTGCGTGTGTGCGTGTGTCGCATTCGCATAATTTGTAGGTCATACATATTTGGCATGTTTGACATGTTTTCTTGGTGTTTAACACGATAAACACTTAAGGGTGCTAACGAAACACAAGGAAACCAAACGAAACAAAACAGGACAGGACAGAACAGGAAAGAGCAAAACATAACAAAACTAAACACGCACAGACTTAATACTAGAAGCAATCAACACGTTTTCCATTTTTGGTTGAGTACTCATCGTATTTCTCTTAATTTACCACAATTTGCATACAAGAGTATCCAAATAGTATTAACCGTAAAAGACCCTGCAATCATTATGTATAATCATCGATCAATAGTTTTCAATGTTTATTTATGAACTTACATTGAATGTTTGAATTGATGTTTTGAAGATATAGTGATGCGATCGGGATAATATTTAGGGGTACAGCAAACAGGGTGCACCGAACAGTTCAATATACATGAAGATATGATGTAGTTGCTCGACCCAAACCCCATTTGTTCAGGTAACAGGACAAAATACCCTGTAAACAATGTTTGAATTTTCAAAAACCTCCACACAAATTCAAGTTATGGTGTTTTGAAAATGTGTATCTACAAGTAAATCTTCTTCTCCTTCTTACACATAATTAAATTCATTTTTACTGAAAGTGCCAATTACAAATCAGCTAAAATCTGTTTCTCAATTATTCGATATCGGAGTTTGGAAAATATTATTTGATCATCAATGGAGTGGCACTTAATAAGGTCAAAATATTCGAAAACTCTTTAAAAAGTACTCTTCTTTGTTAGTTTCGAGCTCACAAAGCAAACCCTTTTTAAAGCGAACTCTTGAAGACTTTATGCATTGGATTAAGCTCCTAATTAGGGCCATCGCCATTGGCCAAAACTTTTAACTTGAGCTTAGGGAACAAGTTGCCCCAAGTGAAATTGTGCTAACAACTTCAATCAAATGCTGGCCTTAAAAATAACCAGTTTCCCCAAATCGAGCTGCTTGTGCCTGGTCTTATGAAACAAACGACCGAAAACGGGGCGGGGCGGGGCGGGCGAAGGCGGGTCGGGGCAAGGTATCGGTGAGATGAAACCGGTGGAAAGCCAAACTTGAGAGACCTTTGGAAACTAGTTTTCTTAGTTCCGCGTCAAACTGATCACGATGTTGCAATGCCCGAAAACAAAAAAGAATACGTTGCCAAATATTTCGATTGGATTTATAGGTGCAACAGGTATGAGAATGCAGTAGGAGACAGAAGTACGAGAAAGGAGTAGAGCATGAAAATAAGATACAGAAGGTAATGATAGGAATATGAGACTGAAGTTTGAAGAGAAAATAATCAAACTTGAAAAGAGAACAGAAGTAGGAGAGATGAGTAGGAGAGAGAAGAGGGAGAGGCGATTAGGAAAACGGAGCAGGATAGAGGAATAGGGGAGAAGAAATGGAGTAGAAGGCAAAGGAATAGGTGAGAATCGAAAGTAGTAGGAGCCCTCCGTCCCCCCTCTCTCTCTCTGTCTCTGTCTTTCTCTCTCTCTCTCTCTCTCTCTCTTTCTCTCTCCCTCTCTCTCTCTCTTTCAGACGAAAACAAGTATTTGAAGGATAAGAAAGACCCTGTAAGACCAATGCAAAGCTCATTGTGCTCATCATCATCATCATCATCATCATCATCATCATCATCTTGGTCATCATCGTATTACCTTCTTTCTATGTAGGTCGTTGCAATTTAATACTTGGATTTCATGTTTGCTCCATCAACTGACCCTCCTCTCCACTTCATACCTGCCTACGTCTTTCTCTTTCCTTTTTAGCCCCTTTCCCTCTTTAGGATTTTCTCCTTCTTGTGCATCTGTTGCATTCATTTCAATACTTTCCGGTTTCGGTTTCGTTTTTTGGGTTTAGTTTCTGCATCGTTTATTTCGGCGCCCTCGTCTCCCCTCTTTTCTTCCCGCAATTTGACCCTACCCTCCCTTCCCGGCACCCTTCTTCTGCTTCAAACCTTTTTTATGTGGTCAAGCTTCTTGCATTTTTGGCAGTAAGACATAGGTAATGCAGCCACAGCATAAAATTCAAGTAATAAGCAGTTTGCCGAGAGAATGAAAAATTGAGAAATAGAGAGACAGGGAGAAAGAGAGAGAGAGAGAGAGAGAGAGAGAGTGAGAGAGAGAGAGAGTGAAGCAGAGCTGAGAGATAGCAAACTGGTTTTTGATGCCACACATATTCGTTGCATTATTATTTGCCATGCACCTTTGTCCACAAACCGCAATTTGTGGCCCTTGATTTTTGGGCCAGCTATCATGCCACATGCCCCATGCCACATCACTCGCCCTTTGATTAACTCATCAACTTATTTATTTGCCATAACCTTTATACATAGTTATCTCTCTGAAAGTCGTGCAATTTGTTATTTCAATTAATTTGAAAACAGCTGCGAAACTTAAAGGTTAAATTTATTTAAAATCGTTCTCCAGTTTCAACTTCTTTATCTTATTTTATGCCTTAACTTTTCTTAATAATACCACCACATCACCGAGTGCATAGATTCTAACTATAACTCCAATTCGATTGGTTATTTGTTATCCTGTTCTTACTACTTTTCGTATTTATTATACTTCCTATTAGTTTTTCATCTTTTTATCCTACTGCTACTCCTACTCACACCCTCACTCGTAAACTAGTCTAATCGTTAACTTTTTTTAATTTGTACTTTACTAGTTCTCCTAGCTTAATCACTTTCCCTATCCATATTTTAGTTCGTGAGGACATTTATAAGTTTATACATATTTAAAAGATCATTTCAGGGATCATCAGAAGTTAATCAGAATTATTAAGACTATAATTTAATTTAAATTAAGAAGTTAATCAAAACCATTGTCACATCAAACCATAAACAACAAAATCAGGGACAAGTTGAGCCTAGATTATTTGCCTGTCCCTGTAGCTATTTATTGACTTTCCTGAATGGAATGGTATAATCTAAGGCTAAAATCGATATGTCTGCGATTTTGTGGAAGGAGAGGGAGAGAGAGAAATAGAGAGAAAAAGGCAACTGTGCACCACATGACTCGGATTATCGCGCGACTATCAGAGACTCCAAAGTATCTGAATTTATGCTGTCCTACGTCATGTCTACGAATGTCCCAAAGAGAGAAACGTAAGTTGTTCCAAAAAAAAAAAACAACTAGTTGAGCTAGAGAGCCCACATGTGTGTACATGTGTATCTGGTTGTCAGGATTTGTGGCAAGTGGCATATGCAACACGTGGCTATCCTGGCTAGTCGAGGGATGGAACTTCGTACAACAACAAACGAGGGGGTGACAAACCGAACCCACATTTAGGAAATTCACTGTGGTAGAAGAGCACCAAATTCCGGACACAACAAAGTTTCTTAAGCATTAAAGAAGGCGTGACAGACACTATATATATATATATATTCATGATCTGCAGTTTTAGGGAAAATCTTAATGAATCTTGCCTCTAGACAGTCTAACTCAGCTAACAGTTAATTTGCTTAAATTGTGCTGATCGGATATCAGGATAACTGGCATAGGAAATCGAAGAATACAATGCATAAAACCTAAAATTTCGCTTAGTTTAACCAAGAACCGTCTTAATCCAACAAACCAACAAATAGAGTTTTTTGCTGAAAAATATTGAGAATTCGACCACAGTGCAGCTGGCAGGCTGATAACAAGGGGCCTGACCTGACCTGACCAGCGCACACTATTTCGACATGAAACGACGCGAATGGACTCGAATTCGCAAATGGTCGACCGCTGCCATGACAGCATTTATAGCATTTAGCATTTTGCTAGTGCTCAAGGTCAACCTGGCGGGCATTGAATTTCCCAGTGTGTGTTTTAGCTACGGTTTCAGCAGAGCACCCAACGATGTCTCTCTCTCTCTCTCTTTCTCTTTCTGGCTCTGTCTATGTCGCTGCCTCAACTTCCCAACTTCCCAACTCTCCCTCTCTTTGTCTTTGTCTCAGTTTCAACTTTTTTGGGTCCAGACTCAAGATGGCCAAGAGTCCATCCCATCGGCAACCTGTTGAAGAAAGTTTTAAGAGCAACAAGCACAGTTACGGCGAAAGCCATAAGAGAAAGCAGAGCGCATATAAATCCTTTATGTTTTTAGTGTTACTTTAAAGGCCCTGTACTCGAAAATAAAGATGAGGTTTGATGGGGGTTCTACTGAAAATAAAAATTCATTACAAATATAATTTCAAGTTTTTGGCAAAAAATTCCAAAATTGTTTTAAAAAAACACCATAACTTTAAAACTTCCGAAACTTTTTGATCCAAATTTTCTTATTAGTTTGGCAATCAAACTAATCGTTCGAATAGCAGTTATTAGTACCTGAAACTTGAGATATTTTAACCGTACTTACACGTTGTATTAATGTTATCTGTTATAATTATCTGGTACAACTTGTCTAAATTCAGTCAGTAAATTATATGGTAGTAATAAATATTTATTATTCAAAATAATTGTTAGATTAAGTTGTTAAAATTTCTGCAGAATTGGTACAGGGTCTTTTACAATCAACTCACTCAACTGTTGTTTTTTCAACTAGTATTTTCTGATGAATTCTTCTAAATTTTAAGAGTCCTTTGCAAAAATAAAGTAGTTTGAAGTACCTAAACAAAATTTAAACTGAGTTTTAATCCATGTTTATTCATAAAGACATTTGTTCAAGGACATTTATTCGCTCGGCTTACAGGTAGTTGGTAAAAGATTTTTCTTTGTTTAAAGCTTGGGTTTACCGTGTGCCCAATTAATCGAATAAACCCGTTTATGATATCGATTTTATCAAATCAAATTCTGGCCAAGACAGCATCAAGGTCGTTTTGTCACCCATTTTAACATACATTTCCACAACCACTTACATTTCCATTCCCATTTCCATCTGCAACGTTGTCTGGATTCTCATACTTTTCGTTGTTCCTGCGATGTATTATCATTTTTTATACAGGTGTTTTTTTTTTCATCTTCTTTTTTGTTTTACCTGTAGCCCGTGCTATGCCCGGTGTTCCATTTTCCCAGCTCGCTGCTGTTCTCAGTGTTTCCCTTGCGTATCCTTGAAAAATTTCGCATCTTTTTTTTGCTTCGTTCGTTCGTTTTGGCGTAGAAATTTATCTGTTGCCACATTTTCACATGCCTTTTGCTGAGCAGCTGTTGTTGTTGTTGTTGTAATCATTTTTTTCCCGTCTCGTTCATGTGAGCAAAAAATTGCTGAGAAAAAGAAAAATTGGCAGCGGCAGCGCAGCACATTGCTGACGACGTCGACGCAGACGTTGCCGCAGACTTCGCAGTTGACGTTGACGTTGAAGCTAGAGCAAAAGAAGCTCGATGGAAAGCGAAAGTTTTGTCTACCCACATGAGAAGAATAACGGTGCTGCGCTGCCTGCTGCGTCGTGAGCGCCAGTGTTGGCGTCGGCGTCGGCGTTAGCGTAGCACTAGCTGAGGCAGAAACTGCGCACGTTCCTTTCGTTTCGTCTTGTTTGCTGCTTCTTCTTCTTCTTCGTCTTCTTTTTCTTGTTCTTGTTCTTGTTCATATTTGTATTGCCCTTTCGAGCTTTCTTTTTGCTTTATTCTTTTATTTTTCAGCTGGAGAAGCAGCAGCAGCTACTGTTATTTTAGTCGTTTTTATATTCGCTTGAATTTATCCCCATTTCCCCAGTTTCCCACCCCAACCCATATCCCATAATTTTCTCTTAGCGAGTCGCAGTTTTCTCTTTCATTCACTTGTGCTCTTCGCCCGCAAAAGTTTATCTTAAGAGAACTTTTCCCGAGTCATAGATTCATTTGTCTTAGTCGCACTCGTAGTCGCATTCGCGGGGATGCGGTGGGGGTAGGAGGTATCCAGCGACACAATCTGATTTATGGCTAAATAGTTTGAACACCGCCCAGCCCTGCCCATTTTGCTCACTTCACCCACTTCGCCCAATTCAGTTACTTCTCCCATCCCTCCCTGCGCGTTTCCCCATTTAGGTGTATGCTTCGTTTTAACATTAACGCTTTCAGCTCGCTTTCAATGTGTTCACAAAATTAAGCTTTAAGCTTCGGCGGAGCTTTTTAGCACAAGAATGCTAGTGTCAAAGCTTTGTACGCGAATTGATCGTTGAGCAAAAGCTTAGCCAAGACATAAACCAATTTACGATCTTCTTGAAATCAAGTACTAAAGCAAACTCTTTTTAAAGCATAAGCAAAAGTGTCCATAATCAGAAACTATATCCGACTATATTAATCGTATAGCTGGCATTGCAACAATCGGTCGGAAATCTGTAGTTACCATGTGAAACATTCAGTTTATATTAAATTATCGTATTGAATATATGGTCGCCTCAATAAGTTTTAATCAAACAAGTTTCGGTTTATTAAACATTTATAAATTATATCTTAATTAATTCCGAAATTTTCAAACAAATTCTATACAAAATTTATATATTTAAAACTATTATTTTTAATTAATTTTATAATATTTACAAATAAAAAATTTAAAATTGTGTCTTTTAGAATAAGTTTAGACAAACACTATATATTTACTTTTAACTTTTGTTTTCAGTTTTCCGGCCACAACACTTACTGAGCTTACCGGATTAAATGGCAATTATCTTGAAGACTTTTAAATGGACTCTCTCAAAAAAAGTATTATATTCTTTTGAAGATATTCTAAGTGATTCAATAAAATGATTTAAAACTAATTTACAGGTGTTTTGACTCAACTTCCAATTTATGGATTTTCTTTGAATATATTAGACCCAAAACATGTTTATTTAAATGTTCTTTTATTCTTTATAAAGCCAAATTATAGTTATAACTATATTTACAGTTACAGAAGTTGGGAAATCTCGGAGTTGAAAAAAGAATTAATTGATTTATGTAATTTTCCGTTCTTGTTTTTTGAGTCGTATAAGTAACGAAAGCAGTTGAACCAATTTAAAACTGTAAATAAATATTTTGTGAGATTATTTTGAGAAGATGCAAATGCGTTTTCAGTTATTCAATACAGACATGAATAACAAAGAGAAAACGGGGAGAAAGAAGAAGCAGCAGTGAGGGAGAGAAGCTAACCAATCGTCAAACTGTCGAAATTCGGCAACGATTTCAATGTCATGCAATGAAAAAAAAAATGAGAAATGAAAAATGAGAAATGAAAAATGAGAAATGAATTAATGCACCCTTGCTTGAATCAAGCGACACGATGAATGGGTGGCTACACCATGGAGGACAACATCAACACCATCAGCACCAGCAGCAGCACCACCACCACTACAACCACGTTCTACAGGCCGGCAAAAGAAAAGAAAAGCGGAAAACGTGCGCCGCTGCTTTCCCACCAAAAAGAAAGCAGACCAAAAAAGTTACACTACAAAACGAAAGAAAACTGAACGTCCTTCACAGTGTCCTGGCTGCGAGTCTGACTGCCTGGTGGCTGGAAAAGTGTGTGTGTGTGTGGAAAAGCGTGTGGAAAAGTGTGGGTTGTTGCTGGGTTGACTTTGGTTAGCTGTGTTGTGGTGGCTTATGAATTGGCGCGTGCCGTCCAGAAGCTACAGCGCAACCTGTTGGTCATGGTGTTGGAATTAGCATGGAGTGAGCACTCGCAAATGCGAATGCACACAAAAGAAAGAAGCTGAAGCTGTCAACAACAACAACAACAACAACAACAACAACAATAAGAGCAATAAGACCAAGAAAAAGAGTTTGCTCTGATACTCTGATACAGAGTTTCACAAAAATAGCTATGTAGATGAATTAAAACTAGAGAAAATGGCTTTCTTTTACGCGTCAAAGTTTGATACCCTGTAAACAACGTTTAACCATTCATTTCTTTATTATATTATATAAGGTTTATACTTTTATACTTTGCTTAAGAAGATTAAACATATATTTTAGTTGCTATGGAAACTTAAACATATAATCGACATAAAGAAAGCTGATTGTAAATATTGCGAATTTGGGTAAGATGTTAAATAAACAATTTTAAACATTATTTTCATCGTGGGAATCTTGTGGTAAGTATATATAGAAAACCTAGGAATCCCACACGTTATGCAGACACGGAAATCAATATCATAGACTGCAGACAACAGCATCGAAATCGAATGAAACTTACTCCAAGTTTATAATACTACTTTAATTGGAAAACTATTAAGATTGAAATCCTTTTAAGACCCTATTGAATTCAACTTAGATTTACAACATTTAAGGATTCTAACGTCCGATTTTCGGTTAGAAGACCTTTCTGAACTTGTGAACATCAGGGCTATCGATTGGCATCAAAATTGTGAACATTTAAATTTGGTCAATTTTTGACAAAAATGTAAAGGGGTAACATCACAAAAATGGCTGAAATGGGGTCGATTTAAAAAATTTTAAATTTCATTTGCATTTGATCCTCCTGGTTGTGTAGAGTCCAGAAAGGTATCGCTTTTGAAGATATCACATCATTTGACTGATTTGTGATAGTTTAAACTTTAATAAATATGGAAAATGTTGGAAAAGGTAACAATTTCACACTTTCCGTTAGTAAATTTCTTGAAAATATCCATATGGTTTTCAATATCCACCTCAGATCGAGACTAGATAACTCAACTTTGATTTGCAACATTTAATGACTCTCTGATCCAATTTCCGGATGCTTTTGCCTTAGAATTTCTGGCAAACAAAGAGGAATCAATGGACAGAAACTTTTCTCGGATTTAATATCAGCTCTGAAATCCTTTCTAGGCGCAGAATGAACATTTGTTTCTAATTTAGCTGACAATACTTATGCATAAAGAGCCATGCTCCTCCCCTATTGAGCTGTCCCCCTCCATACGCGCACTCACGTATGCTCAAATATGCATTCGACATTTGCCATTCGCCATTTGCCGTTCGCCGTTCGCCGTTCGCCATTCACATTCACGTTTGTATCCGGATATGCGAGTACTCTTATGTGTTGTTTACATACGCGATTTACAGTTATGTGCCCCACAAATCGGCATCAAATGCGCTTAGCAACCATCTGAGACAACACTCAAAGTCTCTCAGTGTGAGTGTGAGAGTGAGTGTATGAGTGTACGAGTGTGGGTGTGAATGTCGAATGCCGAATGTCGAATGTGAATGTGGATCTGCATGCAGCATCTGCACAAATCTCCAGTTGGCTATGAATTATTCAACAGTTACCAGGCATTACGTATACGCACACACACTTACACTGAGGAAATTAGTTTAGTATAATGATATGCCAATTGTCTAGCTAATTCTTAGCTGCTACTTATTTTCTAGTTTGCTCGTATTAGTAGCAAATAAATACTACACGAAGCATAGTTGCTGAATTTGGCTGAATTTTCAACGTTATTCGCTTAGGGGTTGAGCAAATTTCTAGCAAACACAGCAGCAAATAAAGTTTTTGAAAGTTATCTAATGATTGGTTTTATCAAATATTTTAAAGCGCAAATTGTTTCGCTCAGTGTACGTACACACTTTCTAATACAGTCGAAAACTATGGCACACAATTTGCAACTTTCATATACCAGGCGAACGTTACTTTGAAATTGACTACTCTCTACGCAGCCCTGCATGTCACACCCTCCCCTGCACACGCACACGCACACACACACCCATACATACACAGTTACACACACTTACACGCACACTAAAACTGTTGCTGTGAGCGTTTGGCAAATCCTTTTTATGTCCACATTATGTAGTTCGCACGCATTTGCTATCTATGGCCTCATATATGGGGTCGTGTACGAGGACGGCAAGGGGATGGAGGGTTGCCACATTTGGTAGCAGGCAACGCAACGCGGACGTCATTCAATTCCATTTGCCGCGTCGTCGTCATTCCGTGTGCCATATAACCCAAGTTCAATTACCTGTTACAGCCGTTAGATGAATTTCTACGGCCAGAACATGTTTCGACTACTCGTAGTTGAGACGTACACTTCTTTCCCCATCACCCATCACCCATCCCATTCCCCTCAACCACCCTTGCCACTTGCCACACACGTCTCGCACTTGCCCCATATTTGTGTGTGCATTACCATACGCGGCAAACGCGAGTGTGGCAAGTGCTTTTGTGTTATTGCCACAGCTCCCCAACTCCTCTGTCTTTTGCTTTCTTTCTTACCGTGGCGGGGTTTTCTTAGACCCTGTAGTTAAACAGTGCAAAGGGTAAGGTTATGTAAGGGTTCGGTGAACAAGAACACTTTACATTTTTAAACGATATCTAATTCAAAATTCTTTATTTTATCTTGATTTAAGTATAACATAAACATGTATTTCCAACATTATAAATGTAAACAAAAGATGACAATTACATAACTCTTAGTAACTCTTAGAATTTGGCATATATTTCATATTTCTTTTTTTGATTCGGCTTATGAATATTAGGGACTATCTACTCTACTTCCGACATGTACTGCCGTACAGGGCAGTTTTCAGTCGACTACTATCGATTGTTGTCACTCCTACTAGTTTATTTTTTGTGAATATTTGAAATGTTTTTGTTCGCGCCAAAGTAACAGAAGAGGAAGAAGAAGAAGACAAAGCTCGAGAAGAAGAAGAATAACGACACACTTTGGCACGCATTTGTGATAAACATAAATGAGCTTAGAAATGAACCCCGGAGGATAAGGCACACACACACACACGCACACATACACACACACACGCATACGCAAACGCACGCATACGCAAACGCACGCATAGTGCAAAGGAGTAGAGGGGAAGTGGGTAGCTAGGGGGCGTGCCAATACTACAGTTGGTATCAAGTATCAGGCCAAAAACACAACATTATACAAATGATATGACATTAGATAAGCCTAAGTGCAAATTGGCTTACAAACCGGGATTTGTCTGCTCCACTTTTTTTCATGGCCTCTTCTTCTTCTTCTTTTTCTTTATTTTGGTAACAGCACCTCCAAATTGAAGAAGAAGAACAACAATAGAACTCCTTGTATCTGTTTTTGCATGTGGAAAGCTTATCGCAGTCGACGCTTCGACGCCTGCCACTTGCTGCACGCACATGTGCCACATGTGGCGCTGCCACTATGCATTGCCCCAAAATAGAAACACTTGAGAAATATCCGAATTTTTTTACCATCTTGAACAAATTTTATTGTTTAAAACAAGTTATTGTTTTTGGTATTTAGGAAGAGGCGCATAACACTCAGAAGAGCCGATTTCTGGATATTGAAAACTAAGCTAAGAATATGTAGGCATGAAGAGGCGTGGCCTGCTCCACAAGATATATAAATATATATTGTACTGCTTACCAACTATTTTGTGGATTTTGGAGACCACCATTGCACCACATCAAATTTGTTGTGTATTTTTGTGACGCCCCCTGCCGCCTCCGCAACAAGCAAACCTGCATAGCAAACTCCATCAAAAGATCTGAATGAATAAGGTTTTTTTTATTTTTTATTTGAAATATTTGATACTTCCATACTTCCCTCTATTCCTACATCCGAATACACCTGATAATAAAAAAAATATAATATTTATCGTATATATTGAAAAAGAATCGAAATAAGGAATCAAAAGAACAAACTGAAAGTGTTTCTACATAAAGGCACATCAATGTTTTCATCTCTCTAGTTCTCCCTCTGCTTACACCCACTTCATATGAGCATGTGTGTGTATCTGTTCTTGTTTGTGTGTGTGTGTGTGTGCGTGTGTGGGTGTGTTAAGCCATTCGATGAGCCAAGTAACACACACAAGAATCCAGCGAATCCGCAACATTGAGTCGGCATTACTATTACTTTGATATAATCTACGCGTCTGTCGTCTTGAATATAGATAGAAAACCAAATAGTCGAGATAGCCCGACTCTAATATACCCTGTGTCAGAAAAATAAGCTAGAAGTTGCAGTCTATTACCATTGGACTGTAATTTGTTCATTTGGGCATTCATAGAGTGTAAGCTGGCTTAAAGAGATTAAAAGCTTACTAAAAAGCTAATTTGGCTTTTATCTGTTGCTTCTGCCTTCACAAACAATAAAAAAAAATGAATACAGTCTTAAATAAATAATAATAATATACATCTTTATAACTGTCATTACTTTATTCAAAACATTTTACAAACAAACAATCTTTATTTAATATAATTCAGTGTAATAATTTTTTTTGTAACAAACCTGTTACACCCTCAGCCCTGGGTATCGCAGGGTGAGAAGCACAACTTTAGCCTGTTGAGCATTTTTTTAGAGTAAGTAAGTTGGGTAGTTTATTTGGCACATTGATTTTTATCACGTTTTAAGAAACATTGTGTAGCCGCAATGTAATCCGTTGAGAGAATACAGAAAACAGGAATACGGCACAATAAATTGGGGAGTGTTGGCACTCTATAAACATGTGTGAAGGAGTCACGCCTCCTCCAGCTACTCCCCCTCTCAGCACCCCACTTCTGGCTAAGAAAGTGCCCCAGATTTGCTGGCGATCAAACGCGCAATTTGCATGTGGCAGCCACCTGTTTGTGGCAAGCTCAGCTCGGCACTTCTTCTTATTTTCAATTCGAGCTGGAGTATCAACTCTTTTCATTCATTTTACACAGACGGTCGTAGGGTAGGGGGCAGAGGAAGGGGAAGGGGCAGTTGGTACAGCAAAAAGTGGCAAAGGAATTAAACAAGTGTAACAAGTATACGCCCCGTTAGCCGCAGTCTGGGATCAAAAAGGAAAAATGTTTGGCTGCAAAAGCGAACAAGAAAACCAAATAAAAAGCGCAGACTAAAGGCAGCCCACACACACACACACACACACACACACTCACACACACACACACACACAGACATACACACACACAAGCACAGAGTTGTTGAAAAAATTGCCAAAAAATTCGTCCTTGCTTCGTTGCAGTTTCTTTTTGGCGAAACTCTTGTTTGTTTGTCTTGTTTGAATGTCGTGCGAGTTGCGAGTCGCGAGTTTCTAAAACGAAAGCAAAAAGATGCACTCGACACGCACACACACACACACACACACACACAGACAGAAAGGGAGCAAAAGTGCAGGACTGAACAGAGACTGGAGACTGGGCTAAAAGGCTGTGGTTCGCTGAGCGGCAGGAGGGGGCGGGTCTGGGCCAGACCGAGTCTGAGGTCAACGTTATGAGTGACTGATTGTGTGTATGTGAGTAGCCCCATATATATATACATACACACATGACTTCTTGTTGCTGTTGTTGTCTTTTGCGCTGCTTCATCTTTTGTTGCATACTTTTTGGCGCTGTGCAGCACACGTATCAGGGTATGAGTAGGTGGGGCACACAAGTGTTGCACGGTTATCACCTTTAACTTCCTTTTTGTTGCAACACGAGTCCAATGTTTCTGTGCCACATGTGTTGCTCCAGTTTCCATTCCCCACTTTTATTCTTCTTTGTGGCATGTCGTGTGTCTGTGTGTGTTTGTGTGTGCCGCTTGCCACGTGGACAACGTTTGACTTTTCGACTTCTATTTTTACTGCCGACACTTGCATCGGGATTGTCGCTTTTGAATAGAATAAGAAAACAAAATCAAAAACAAAAACAAAATGTAAAATAAGCAAAAATTGTAAAGAAAATGCAAAATATTCAGAGTCCATAAAGAAAAACAATTGGTCTGACAAATAAATGAAAATATGCTTTTCTGCTGTTTTTTTTTTATTTCAAATACTAATATGCAATAAAATAAAAATACCTTAAAAAAAACTTATGTTTGTATGCAGTTTATGTAGTAGTATTATGTAATACTTACTTTTGAAAATTGAATTTAATTCATTTTTAAATATTTAAATGGTTCATGTAAAATAAAATAAATTTTATTAAATACTTAAGTTTCCGAAACATAGTCAAAAATATCATTTTAAACTTTACTTATGAAATTAATTATAATATTCATACGTAAAAGCGTTATGTTGCGCAAATGTGTGTTAAAATAAATATATTTGATAAGAATTGCACTAGTTTTATATCTGTCAAGTTATATCAAATTAAAATTTATATATTCTTGAACAGCATCACAAATCGATTTTAAATATTTAAAATTCACAATTTTCCCAGCTTTGAATGATCATAACTCAGCCAAATGAAGCGATATCTTAAAAAGTCATACCTTTTTATACTCTGGACAACTAGCGGAATTAATCGCAATCAAAATCTAAAATTCTCAAAATCGAATCCATTTTGTCAAATTTGGATGAGAAAGTTCTCAGATATATGGTCCTTAGCTCAAAATTTAAAATTCACAATTTTTCCAACTTTGACTGATCATAACTCAGCCAAATGAAGCGATATCTTAAAAAGTCATACCTTTTTATACTCTGGACACTTAGGAGAATTAATCGCAATCAAAATCTGAAATTTAAAATTCACAATTTTCCCCAACTTTGACTGATCATAACTCAGCCAAATGAAGCGATATCTTAAAAAGTCATACCTTTTTATACTCTGAACAACTAGCAGAATTAATCGCAATCAAAATCTAAAATTCTCAAAATCGAATCCATTTTGTCAAATTTGGATGAGAAAGTTCTCAGATATATGGTCCTTAGCTCAAAATTTAAAATTCACAATTTTTCCAACTTTGACTGATCATAACTCAGCCAAATGAAGCGATATCTTAAAAAGTCATACCTTTTTATACTCTGAACAACTAGCAGAATTAATCGCAATCAAAATCTAAAATTCTCAAAATCGAATCCATTTTGTCAAATTTGGATGAGAAAGTTCTCAGATATATGGTCCTTAGCTCAAAATTTAAAATTCACAATTTTTCCAACTTTGACTGATCATAACTCAGCCAAATGAAGCGATATCTTAAAAAGTCATACCTTTTTATACTCTGAACAACTAGCAGAATTAATCGCAATCAAAATCTAAAACTCTCAAAATCTAACCCATTTTGTCAAATTTGGATGAGAAAGTTCTCAGACATGTAGTCCACAGCTCAATATTTAAAATTCACAATTTTCCCAACTTTGACTGATCATAACTCAGCCAAATGAAGCGATATCTTAAAAAGTCATACCTTTTTATACTCTGAACAACTAGCAGAATTAATCGCAATCAAAATCTAAAACTCTCAAAATCTAACCCATTTTGTCAAATTTGGATGAGAAAGTTCTCAGACATGTAGTCCACAGCTCAATATTTAAAATTCACAATTTTCCCAACTTTGACTGATCATAACTCAGCCAAATGAAGCGATATCTTAAAAAGTCATACCTTTTTATACTCTGAACAACTAGCAGAATTAATCGCAATCAAAATCTAAAATTCTCAAAATCTAACCCATTTTGTCCAATTTGGATGAAAGAGATATGTGGTCCACAGTTCAATATTTAAAGTTCACAATTTTCCTAACTTTGACTTATCATAACTCAGCCAAATGAAGCGATATCTTTAAAAGTCATACCTTTTTATGCTCTGGACAACTAGCAGAATTAATCGCAATCAAAATCTAAAATTCTCAAAATCGAATCCATTTTGTCAAATTTGGATGAGAAAGTTCTCAGATATGTGGTCCTCAGCTCTATATTTAAAATTCACAATTTTCCCAACTTTGACTGATCATAACTCAGCCAAATGAAGCGATATCTTAAAAAGTCATACCTTTTTATGCTCTGGACAACTAGCAGAATTAATCGCAATAAAAATCTAAAATTCTCAAAATCGAATCCATTTTGTCAAATTTGGATGAGAAAGTTCTCAGATATATGGTCCACAGCTCAATATTTAAAATTCACAATTTTCCCCAACTTTGACTGATCATAACTCAGCCAAATGAAGCGATATCTTAAAAAGTCATACCTTTGTATGCTCTGAACAACTAGCAGAATTAATCGCAATCAAAATCTAAAATTCTTAAAATCGAATCCATTTTGTCAAATTTGGATGAGAAAGTTCTCAGATATATGGTCCTTAGCTCAAAATTTAAAATTCACAATTTTTCCAACTTTGACTGATCATAACTCAGCCAAATGAAGCGATATCTTAAAAAGTCATACCTTTGTATGCTCTGAACAACTAGCAGAATTAATCGCAATCAAAATTTAAAATTCTCAAAATCGAATCCATTTTGTCCAATTTGGATGAAAGAGATATGTGGTCCACAGTTCAATATTTAAAGTTCACAATTTTCCTAACTTTGACTTATCATAACTCAGCCAAATGAAGCGATATCTTTAAAAGTCATACCTTTTTATGCTCTGGACAACTAGCAGAATTAATCGCAATCAAAATCTAAAATTCTCAAAATCGAATCCATTTTGTCAAATTTGGATGAGAAAGTTCTCAGATATATGGTCCTTAGCTCAAAATTTAAAATTCACAATTTTTCCAACTTTGACTGATCATAACTCAGCCAAATGAAGCGATATCTTAAAAAGTCATACCTTTGTATGCTCTGAACAACTAGCAGAATTAATCGCAATCAAAATCTAAAATTCTTAAAATCGAATCCATTTTGTCAAATTTGGATGAGAAAGTTCTCAGATATATGGTCCTTAGCTCAAAATTTAAAATTCACAATTTTTCCAACTTTGACTGATCATAACTCAGCCAAATGAAGCGATATCTTAAAAAGTCAAACCTTTGTATGCTCTGAACAACTAGCAGAATTAATCGCAATCAAAATTTAAAATTCTCAAAATCTAACCCATTTTGTCCAATTTGGATGAAAGAGATATGTGGTCCACAGTTCAATATTTAAAGTTCACAATTTTCCTAACTTTGACTTATCATAACTCAGCCAAATGAAGCGATATCTTTAAAAGTCATACCTTTTTATGCTCTGGACAACTAGCAGAATTAATCGCAATCAAAATCTAAAATTCTCAAAATCGAATCCATTTTGTCAAATTTGGATGAGAAAGTTCTCAGATATATATAGAATTAATCGCAATCAAAATCTAAAATTCTCAAAATCGAACCCATTTTCGTGAAATTTGGATGACAGAGTCCTCAGATATATGGTCAATATTTAAAATTCACAATTTTCCCAACTTTGACTGATCATAACTCAGCCAAATGAAGCGATATCTTAAAAAGTCATACCTTTGCATGCTCTGAACAACTAGCAGAATTAATCGCAATCAAAATCTAAAATTCTTAAAATCGAATCCATTTTGTCAAATTTGGATGAGAAAGTTCTCAGATATATGGTCCTTAGCTCAAAATTTAAAATTCACAATTTTTCCAACTTTAACTGATCATAACTCAGCCAAATGAAGCGATATCTTAAAAAGTCATACCTTTGTATGCTCTGAACAACTAGCAGAATTAATCGCAATCAAAATCTAAAATTCTTAAAATCTAACCCATTTTGTCCAATTTGGATAAAAGAGATATGTGGTCCACAGTTCAATATTTAAAGTTCACAATTTTCCCAACTTTGACTGATCATAACTCAGCCAAATGAAGCGATATCTTAAAAAGTCATACCTTTTTATGCTCGGGACAACTAGCAGAATTAATCGCAATCAAAATCTAAAATTCTCAAAATCGAATCCATTTTGTCAAATTTGGATGAGAAAGTTCTCAGATATGTGGTCCTCAGCTCTATATTTAAAATTCACAATTTTTCCAACTTTGACAGATCATAACTCAGCCAAATGAAGCGATATCTTAAAAAGTCATACCTTTTTATGCTCTGGACAACTAGCAGAATTAATCGCAATCAAAATCTAAAATTCTTAAAATCGAATCCATTTTGTCAAATTTGGATGAGAAAGTTCTCAGATATATGGTCCTTAGCTCAAAATTTAAAATTCACAATTTTTCCAACTTTAACTGATCATAACTCAGCCAAATGAAGCGATATCTTAAAAAGTCATACCTTTGTATGCTCTGAACAACTAGCAGAATTAATCGCAATCAAAATCTAAAATTCTTAAAATCGAATCCATTTTGTCAAATTTGGATGAGAAAGTTCTCAGATATATGGTCCTTAGCTCAAAATTTAAAATTCACAATTTTTCCAACTTTGACTGATCATAACTCAGCCAAATGAAGCGATATCTTTAAAAGTCATACCTTTGTATGCTCTGAACAACTAGCAGAATTAATCGCAATCAAAATCTAAAATTCTCAAAATCGAACCCATTTTCGTGAAATTTGGATGACAGAGTCCTCAGATATATGGTCAATTTTTAAAATTCACAATTTTCCCAACTTTGACTGATCATAACTCAGCCAAATGAAGCGATATCTTAAAAAGTCATACCTTTGTATGCTCTGAACAACTAGCAGAATTAATCGCAATCAAAATCTAAAATTCTCAAAATCGAATCCATTTTGTCAAATTTGGATGAGAAAGTTCTCAGATATGTGGTCCTCAGCTCTATATTGAAAATTCACAATTTTCCTAACTTTGACTGATCATAACTCAGCCAAATGAAGCGATATCTTTAAAAGTCATACCTTTTTATGCTCTGGACAACTAGAAGAATTAATCGCAATCAAAATTTAAAATTCTCAAAATCTAACCCATTTTGTCCAATTTGGATGAAAGAGATATGTGGTCCACAGTTCAATATTTAAAGTTCACAATTTTCCTAACTTTGACTGATCATAACTCAGCCAAATGAAGCGATATCTTTAAAAGTCATACCTTTTTATGCTCTGGACAACTAGCGGAATTCATCGCAATCAAAATCTAAAATTCTTAAAATCGAACCAATTTTGTCCAATTGTATGTTGAGACTTGACCCTTAATATTTTGTCAAATATTGACAAATATACCAATACCGATTTTCTTAACATAACCATATAATTGGAAAAAAAATACAGAGAGTATTATACTGTCGGGCGTGCCCGACTGTACTTTTCTTTCTTGTTTAATAAATAGTTATTTAAATGGTTAATTTAAATATTTACAATAATTTCTTGTCTGATTAGTTTGTTTGTTGAAATTAACTTGTTATAATTTTTCATTAAATTTTTTTGTTGTTCAAATTATTTTCTATAGTTTTGCTGCTTATTTATATTTATTCACGTCTTTTCTTTTTACCAATTTGAATTTTATGTTTGTTTAACTTTTTCCCCTAGTTTCGCCAGGAGTAAAATTTGTCCAAATTCTCCAAAAGGACTTTGAATTTAACTTGCTGGAGGAAGGGTGGATGGATGGGTGGAGGGGTGGAGAGAGAGAGAGGTGTGTAGGTTGGTTAGTATTGAAGTGGACAATGCGCTGTATGTTATTGTGGCCAATTTCGTGGCCGAGTGAATGACGTGGCATGCAACGTTGCATGCACAGCTAGTCATAGGAGCCAAAGCCAAGTCGCGTGTGCCGCATACGCCCCGTTGAGTCCCCTACTGACCGAATCATTCCCCTTCCACTTTTCTAGCCCCAAAATCAGCATTCAACATTCAACAATTTTCAGTTCATCGTCGAGTGCACAGGTTTGTTTCAGTTTCTCTTTTTTTCTTCCACTTCTTCTTTCTCCTTCTCGTTCAGTGCTTCCTTCTCTCTCTCTGTTCTCGATTCAAAACGTTCGTTTTAACCGTTTGCTGGCCTAAATGGCCAGCTGAGAAGAACGTGGCTCACAAGAGCACTTGAAGCGTGTCGCCGTGGCCAAAGGAGGCAAAGCAAGGGGGAGCGTGGCGGATTGACTGAGAAATGGCTGCAGCTTGTTTATACACTTAGAAAAATGAATTTTGATATTTTCAATTAATGTTTTTGAGCTTGAAATGTGCACAGAAAACACAGTTGGAGTTTCAGATTAGTTTAAATAAAATCAAGTTTATAAGATAATAATAAAAAGTTCTTTAATCAGACTTAAAAAAATAGAATATTTATTTAATAACTTAATCAAAAAATTTTATTTATAGAGCGTTTAAACATAGACAAACAAATATTCCTACTTAGAGATATTGTTTTCAATAATTCCTTATTTAAAATATCTACTTTTTTTCAGTGTAGCTTTGTGGAGTCCATTTTGTGGCAAGTTTGTTGGCCATTGCAGTTGCAGTTGCTGTTGCAGTTGCATTTGTAAATATTGCCACATTACGTGATATCCTTCATTTATATTAAATTGCATTAAGCTCGTCCTTATTATTTATTGACTTAATTGATTTTAAATATGCAAAAAGCTCTGATGCATTCGCAATATTTGCCTTTGACTCGCATTCTGGCCCAAAACGCAAAGGCAACAAACGGCTTTCAATTAGTGGCCCAAACGCTTCTCAACCCCCCTCCTTCCATCTCTCCCTCCCTCACTACCCCATTTCTCCACCTTGCTTTCGTTGCCCTTCTTGTCCCCTGGCTTCTGTCGTCCTTCGATAGAATCTCGTGGAATTTCGAGTTAAATTTCCTATTTGCATTATCTTTTTATTTTTTTTGCATTATCCACATTTTAACTTCTTTAAATGCTCGCTTTTTACCCATTTGTATGCTTGCACAGGGTATGCTGATTATGCCACATAACAAGTTAAAATCAAGTATACGCTACACACAAATTGTGGGCTTTGTTGTGACTTGGAAATTAATGACTAAATTGTTTAATTATATTTTAATAGTTTAATAATTCGGACAGTTATATTTCCATTATGACATTACTGTCATCTTCCTAAAACCGAAATCTCTGAAGTAAATTTCAAAGTTCCATTATTTAATTTTTCTATACAAATATCATACTTAAGTAAAGTGTTCCGTAATGATTTACAAAGATTTTACTCATATATTGTTTCGGAAATAAGTCCCCTTGAATTTTTGTTGGTAACATTTAGAATAATTGTGTTTTAAGTTTATTTGACAAAAAAAAACTATATAATTTTGAATATTCTAAGGTTTAGAAAGTGTATTAAGTCTTCGTTGTGCTGATTTTCATTTCCAACATATTTAAATATATTTGGATTTCTTTTCCAATACATGGCAAATATATATTTTTTGTAAGCTCGCTTCCAGGACGCTCCTTTTTTGCTGCCCCTTCCCACCCTTTCCACCTCTATCCACTGTAAGGACATGTCAGGACATGTCCGGGTGCGATTGGTGTCCGTTCAACTCTGATTAAACATTAATTCATAAGCAAATTGTGGTCGAATATTGGACTTGATTATTCATTTGCCACAAAGTACACAGAGCGAAAAGGATGGTGACCTTTGCTGTAATGGCATTTAAGCTTTTCTAGCAGCTAGGTTGGGCTAGACTTGGCTTTTTAATTGCTAAACGTGGGAGCTAAATAGAAGGGAAAATGTATCATCGACATTTCATAATAGTCAAACTTGCCCAATTTCCAAAATTACTCTTAAAATGATTAGCTTTATGTCTGTAGCAAATAAACTTAGCTCATGCAAGGAAGTTGTTCAAGACTTTTATAAATTTTTACACATTTTAAATATTTTTATTAACTCCAGGCTACTCACAAAACAACTAATCGATGAAAAGTGTTAAGTGTTAAAAACTAATTATGTTATTTTGTTTATAGAGATTTTCTTATCAAAGTTACGTATTATGTATATAAAGCCACTATATAATATAGCTTTCATGCAAAATTAATTCTAAAGACTGTTATCAGTATGAAAATCTTTTTTATTTTAGTTATTTCAAGAGAATTAAAATGTATTTGAAAATTTTATAATAATTAAATACTCCAGATTAGATTTAGTGTCTCTAAAAGTCAAGTTTTTATTGAGCTAGGTAGTTGAAACTCTGGTAACACTTTGGTGGGAAACTGCATAGACTATTCCACTTACTCCAAGCCTCTCCTCCGCCCTTTCCACTGCCAACAATTTTAGCTTGTCTTGTATTCCCCAAAAAGTATGCTACTAAAATTTGCATCCGTCGACTTTTAGCATAAAAATGCCAACGAACTATTTGGCAACAAGCGCAGAAACAAAAAGAAAGGAAAACAGCCGGAAAATGTGAGGGACAAGCCTTGTGCATTAACTCGTCTAGGAGGCGTGGCAGGTGCGGGAACTTTTAAATATTTGCATCCTGTATTTTTACGCTAATTGTTTCGTCCGATGACAGTTCTGCCGATCCCTGGATTTCCCTTGATCAGCCTCTAACACCCTTTGCTAGTAGCACTGTGAACCACCCTGTACTAGACTGTGACACCCTGTACCACCCGTTTGCATTTTAATGCAAACTTTTTATTTTATTGAAGCATTAAAACGCATTTTTACAACCGATGTGCAATATTAGCGAAGAGCGCAAAGTCTGCTGCTGCTGCTTCTTCTTCTTCTTCTTCTTCTTCTTCTTTGCGCTTCTAGCCAAGGTCCAAAAAGCCAAGCAGGTGAGCCGGGAGAGGGGTAAGGGCGTGGAACTTGAAGGGGAGTAGGGACAGCGGCATGCTTGATGGTCCATTAAATACAAAGATTTTTTGAAAAATTACTACATTCACTTTACTGACTTTGTGCCATGGAAAGAGGCGTAGAAGTGGGCGTAGAAGGGGGGCAGAGGGGACAGAGGGGGCTGGGGGCAGCAACTGCTTCTTGGGGGCAACTAGAAATGGCTAAAGGCTGCCGCAGGCAAACAACAAAGTTGTAAAAATTGTTTCGTTTTTGAGCAGCGTCGACGCTGACGTCGCTGCCCATGTCGCTGCTGCTGCAGCTTCACTACACTGCTACAAATCGTCACGTAATATCAAAATAAATTATGAATTTAAGCGTACAAAATATAGTTCTCTATATTTGTTATATAAACAATTATAACAATAATATAAAATGTCATCTGGAAAGTAAATTTGTAAATCTGCTTTGAATTAGTTTCTCTTTGTAATTGGCTGCTTAAGATTCCCAATTAGTTTTAGCTAATGTGCTTTATAGAACAGTTCAAAGGGGAGTTAATAACTTGTACTATGGGGAATATAGGGGCCATTGGTATTATATTAATGATCTTATTGAAATTACTTATGCTTAAAGCATTCAAAATTGGTTTATAAAGCTCAAAATACTTTTCAAACTGAATGATAAAGAAAACAGCTAGAAAATAGAGGTAAAATGGAAAAAAGCTACATCTCCCTGGTATAATTAGTGAGTAAAGATGAAATCGAATTTTGAATATTTTTAAAAATACTTGCGCTGTGTAAGGGTACTTTAGGGGGCGTGGAGGTAAAGGCGGAGTTGTATAGAGAGGGATGGTTAGCGGGGGGCGGTGAGCTGTGGGCGTGTTGTGTTGCAGAAAGCGACAGCGTCGACGTTGGCGGTAAACTACAGTAAGTTTTACAGCGACGCATAAACTGCAGCAAAAGCAGCAGCATCGTCCCAGCCTCCTCCCCCTCCTAACACACCCCCAGCCCCTGCCCGATACACCACCCCTCCCCCAGCCCCTCCTCGCAGCCATTACTTTCGTGCTGCCGCTGCCATTAGCAATAAAAAGGGGGCAGTTTGACAGGGGCTTCGTAAGGGGGTCTGTGAAGGGGTGGGGGTTCAGTTATAGCCGTCGAAGATTGAGTTATGTGCGTTTCGACTTTGTTTCGACCAGACAGAGACAGAAAGAGACAAAGTGCGAGAGAGAGCTAGACAGAGAGCGCGCGTTGTTTCGGCAATATAACGGTAATAACTGAATCGTTACCGTTACAATCGCGTTGCCTCATTTTTAGTTGCCGTTAGAATACACACATACACACACACACACACACACACACACACATAGCAGGGTTGGGGCATGGGGTAGGGTAGTCGCCAGTTGCAGGTCATGAATTTGCCATTTTACAGCCTCGTATTTTTTCGTATACCTCCCCCCTTTCAGCGACACCCTGCCCCTGCCCCTACCCCCACCATCACTCTTTTGCAGTCTAAGCTCTTATCCCGTGAGCTGATTTGGGCAGTGGGGTGTTTGGGGCTGCAGCTGGAGAGGGGGTGGCAACCCTAGAAATAATAACGCTTAAACTTTTTAGTGTTGTCATTAAATTCCTCGTGTAAGTTGCCCAAGCAGGAGGTAAGAGAGTTTGCCAACAGGGTTGTCCCCCCACCCCGCTTCTGGACCGTGACGGGGTGGCAGGGTTTCCGCGGCTTCTATGAGTATGTCGTATTCTGTATGCGTGTGTTTGTTTGTTTGTTTGTTTTTATTTAACATTTTTAATGTCGCTTCGGCCGCACACTAACTTGGCAACCCTACCTCCCTCCCACCCCCCCTTCTACGCCCACAACGCACATCTGCAGGTCTATAAATTTCGATATTTACTTTTTATATTGCAAAAATTTTTCTGCTGACGGAATTACGGAAATTAAAAACGAAATGACGCTGAACCAGAGAATCGAGAAGCGGCAAACTGAGAACTCTGAGAATACGGCTCATGCGCGCCTGTCTCTGACACTTAACCCCCCTCATTCTCCATCCCCTTTAGCCAGCTCAGCCGCTGCCACTTTAGTCATAAAAGAAACATTATTTCGTGCACTTTTTAATATCCTTCCCGGTTTTAACTTTCTTCGTCTTAGTATTTGTCCCCCTCCATCCGTGGGGTGGCAACCCTAACCACCTTATTGCTCTTTACTCCTATCATCGTCAATGTCGTCAACAGAAGCTACAGTTTTCTCAGCTTTTCCGACATTTTTTCACATTTTACTCACATTTTGCATATAATTGTAATGTTTAGAAAACAACAACAAGAAAACCATAAGGAAATCTGTGGAAAAGTGTTTTCTGTCTCATTTCCTCACTCAATCTTATGAATCTTATCTTCTCCCAAGCAAACAAAAATAGTTAAAGTCTCTTTTCTTATTAAGTTTTAAGCAATTCTTCACAGTAAATAAGAATTCAACTTTTATATAAAGTAAAAATATGCTATAAGAAAACTCTGGAGATTATATTCCTCCAATTTGTACATGTCTTCATCGCTTGTTGCTTTGAGTATCTTTGAAATAACTGAAATATCATCTGATATTATATACGCTAAAGAAAGATCAGTGTTTCTGGTCAATACAAATATTAACGGGGAGTTCATTATTTTATTTTCTTAAACTGAACAGTTGAGAAATATTTTATTTTTGAAGATGTGAATTCCAAATAGGAACTGAAAATATGATATTAATCTTAATAATATAGTTTTTTTTAGTTAAAAATGATTCGAAGGACTTGAAAGAGTCTAAGGTTTTTAATTTTGACTTTTTGAGTTTACTTCTTTAAATTTCAATAAATAAAACTATAAGGAAATTTAATAAATATCTTAATTTATATTGAACCTTTAAAAAAGTAAATTAATTTGTTTCTTCAAGAAACCATCACCAATTTTTAGGACCTTAAAGCTCTTTTAATATTTTTACTAAGACATCCAAAAACTGTACTCAGTTAAATAACGCGTCAAATGAAATTAATTAAAGTAAATTATTAAGTTAAATTAAAAAAATTAATAAATTTGAATATAATCCAATTCACATTTGTGCAGAGTTTCAAAAAACATTAGAAATCGGTAATACTTTGTACCACAGTAAAATCAATTTTATAGTCATGTAATCAAGTTTTTCAGAGAAAATTTTCCCGCCAAGAATAGGAAAATCTAACAGTTTTTGATGGTCACGAGATTTAATTGTTAATTGGAGTGCTGATGTCCCCCACGGGAGAGAGTGTCTAGGACACTAGATGGGGCTCCATATCTAATAGGGGATAAATTGTCTTATGATCTGCTGAAAAAGTACTCACAATTTAGATGGCAAAAGTATCGCAAACGCCAACGCAATCGCAATCGCAAGCTGCTTTTCTGGGGTAAGACCAAGGAGAAGTCATTGAGGCCATCTAATTTCTAAATTTATGGTTTTTTCGCATAGTTGTAAACTGTAAAATGTGAATAATGGCTAAATGGAGAGAGAGAGAATCGAGGGTTGCTCGATGGATTACACTCGAGGCTCACCGTATTTTTATTTTGGTTTTTGTTGGTTTTCGTTGCTTTTTGGGGGTGGAATGACTGTGACTGAGACATTGAATCCTAAATGCTGAATGTTGCAGTTTTTACTGTCCCGTTGTTGCGCATGTATTTTGATTTGATTTTTACACCCAGCCATAAATTGTTTAGATGAGTTTTTTAATCGAAATTGTTGGAAATGACTTAGGTGCGCATAAAATGTCTCTCTCTGGAGAAGTACACACAGCACTGTACAGCACAGCACAGCACAGGGCATCAGGCACAAGTATTACCAAATAAATTTCGGTTATGCGATTTACTTTTGGCCAGTTTTCGTCATCGCCTCTTTTTTATATGGCTTATAAAAAGTATATTTTTAATAGGGCGTAAAAGTACTTGGTAGTTTCCAACGGGGGAATGAATATCCTATCCTAAGGCGGATTTGCCGAAAAAGGGGAGGCCCAGAATGGTATTAAGGGCTTCAGCTCCTCAAACAAATTTCGAATACTTTATCATAGAATCTCTAGAAAAGTTATCCTTAGAAAACTGAGCATAAGATACACAAAAAGAAGATACAAACTAAAAAATAAATTTTGAAAAAATTTCAAAATACAATAAGGAGCTTAAAAATATTTTGTTAATAAATATATTTTTTATAAAAATAAATAATTTATTTCATTTAATAATAAAAAGATAATTTAGAATAACATAAAAAAGCATATTTTTAGTAAACAAGAAATTAACAATTTAATTGGTTTGTTATATTCAAGTAACTAATTTTCAAAATAGGTGATCGAAAACAAGACATTATTCATTTAAACATTTATCTTTCTGTTTTCAAAACTGAAAGCTAAAACAGGAATAAAACAATTTTAAAGAATGTCAATTAAAAAATATTTGAAAACACTTGATAAAAGTTCTATTCTGTACCAAATTTGGTATTGAATACTTTTTACCTTTGAATTATTTTTCAGAGTGTTAAATACAATAATTTGTAAAATTTTTCTGCTCTGTCTTAAGTTAAAATAATGTTTTTTTTTTATTAAATAGAATTTTAAGTTAGTTCCTCTCTAATTTATTTATTTTTTATTCAATTAGCTTTTCTCCTAGTAATTTGAAAGCTTTGTGCACTTAAAACAGTTAAGTTTTTACTAGTTTAATATCTGTAACTATTTTCTAGAGGAAAACGGAAGTTGCCCTTTAAAATATGCGCTATCTGGATCATCCGAGAGACAGGTGAGAGCAGATCTCCGGTCGTGTCCACAACAGAAGTACAGTAAAAAGAAGAAGAGGAAGAAGAAGCAGCAGCGAATAGAAGTCGCTCTTCATTTTTACTGGCGACAGCAGCAGCAGCAGCAGCAGCAGTACGGCTCATAAACGTTGCCAAACTTTGAACTTGATGGTTTTCCTGTTTCTCCCGAGTTTTCCTCCCAAGTTTACCTCCTGTGTTTTACTCCTGTGCTTTCCTCCTGCTGCTTCTCTTCGGCTCGATTCCTTTTACGGCTATGGCGTGTGCTCTCTCTTCAAATTTCTCTCTTCACTCCTCGCTTCTCAAATGTTCTCATGTGGTCGAAGTGCTGCACAGTGCTGCCAAATTTTTGTTCAGCAAAAAAAAGTGTTTGTGGTGTGCAAAAAACTGTAAAAAGAACTGAAAGTTTTGAGAAAAATGTTAAAAAATACTGATACTGGTACTAAGCGTCATAGTTTCAACTAATTTCTCATATATTTTAGTTGATAAACGTTTAGCTTAGATGATAATTGCTCTCTGTATCTCTGTAGAGATCACATAATCAATAAATTAACTCCTAATTGTTCGTTCGTTTGAATTTTTTTCATATAAAACCAGATTAATTTGTTGAGAATAAATGTAATAAAAAAATTTTAAATTTTATCCTCTTATTTCTATGCCAGCTTTGATATAGTACTCCGATTCTGCTGATTCCTACACTTAAGCTGCTGGGAGGAATGAGTTGTATTTTAACCGAATTTCATACTCTAAAACTGCTGCTGACTTTGAAAAAAAGCCAAAATTGTCGGGAAAAAAGCGTGATTTGGCAACACTGTTTCCGCCTGCCGTAACCCATCCCCTGTGCCCATACCCATCCCATACCCCTGGATGGCCTAACCACATAAAAAGATACATTCGCAGGCACCCAAACGACGCATAAAACGCGTTACTTTCATCCATGAGCGACGTTGATGGGCTCATAAATGCCGCGAATGTGCATGAAACGCGTATTTTTCTACTTTTTGATGATTTTGAAATTTTGTATGCGTTGAGTGCCGTTAAGTATACACACACAAACACACACAAACACACACATACATACATATACATATATATATGTTAAAGTGTATGTGCGAGCACCCGTTAACGGTAACCTAACCTCAAACTTACCCCGCAGTTTAGCGAATTGTTTTTAACCCACTGAAGGCCCAAGACTCCAATACCAAAAAAAAAAAAAAAAGAAAACTGAGGCAGCAGTTGCTCTTGCCATAAAAGTAATATGAAATGTCTCATTTTTAGAGCTTCGAAATAAAAAAGTTATCGACGCATTTCTTCTTCTTTATCCCAACTTTCTCCCTTGGCAATCTCTCAACTTACAAGTCTCAAGTCTCGAGCCACAAGTTTCTCGATACTTACCATTCAGTACTCGATACTGGAGTCTCGAGTGCCGACTGTTGTCCAACCACTAAACCAGTGAACCACTAAGCCACTAAACCACTAAATCACCAACTGTATTCCATCACGACTTCAGCAAACTGGCTGTAAAAGCATAGTTTGTGGTTTAGTTTTCCATCATGATTTTCACTAGGAGAATTTCCAGATTTAGGGACGATTTTTCAAAGCATAGGAATCATAGCCAGGGGTTTTATTATTCATTCATTTTTTATTAAAAGATTTTTAAGAATTTAGATACGAGTTTTGAATCGAAAGTTTTCTATCATGTCTTGATGAGGTTTTTGAGATTACCGTTTATCAGATAACGGATTTCAGTTATTATATATTATGCATTATGTATAAAGGGGTAACTTCAGATTTGCACACGAAGAATTTCCCAATTTTGGAACAGGTTTTTTATGGATTTATTACATAGTTTGTGGTCTAGTTTTATTGAGTTTTTGAAAAGGCAAATTTTTTCATAATGATATCAAGACTACAGCTCTAAATGCCGCACTGAGGCAGCAAATGGAGTTCAAAGCTACCTGGATATACTGGCAGCTTGGTTTAAAAGATGGAATCTAAAGATAAACCCACTGAAGACAACCAACCCATGCTTTACCTTGAAGGCACTCATCAGTCACACCCCGCCTATAAGATTAGATGGTGTCACAGTGGACCAACCTTCGCAGGCAAAATCCCTTGGCACCACCCTTGATAAGCGACTTACATTTGGTCCTCACCTAAAAGCAACGGCCAGGAGAATGAAGGCCCATCTTACTGAAAGCTAAGAGAGCAGACTATGTTCATTGTATAGCCCCGATTTGGCTCTATGGTGTGCAGATTTGGGGAATATCTGCGAAATCGAACTACAAACGCATACAAGGCCTGCAAAATCGAGCAATGCGACAAATAACAAACTGTCCCTGGTATGTCCGCAACTCTACCCTTCATCGGGACTTAAAACAGCATACAGTGGAGGAGCAGACTGGGAGACACACCAGCAGATACAGCGACAGGCTTGTTAGCCACCGCAGCAGACTAGCGCGAAGATTGCTTCCTGCGAGGCCACTAAGGCGATACTAGACAAATCTAAAAAACAAAAAAATACTGATATTTTGAATAGTTCTATCTCCTCCTTTCCAAATCAGAAGGTTAGGCTCTTTATTTACGTCCCCAAATGTGTTGTTAAGTTACTATATTTGCCATGTAAGGATTCAACGCTTAAATTAATATAAAGAAAAAAAAAAAAAAAAAAAAATGATATCAAGAGGAGGCATTTTGAAATCTTTTTACTTTGGACTGTAAATTTTGAGGACATTTCGGGATGTATTGGGTAGAAAAAAAAAAAAACTCTAGAAAGAGTTTGGTTTTGAAAATAAGATGAGATGACAATTAGGGAAGAGAAAAAAATGTTGGGATGATTCAATGTTTAATTTGCAGCTACGTTCGGTGCCGCTGATGAGTCAATATTGTGTGTCCGGGTTTTTGGTTTGCTTTGAGGTCTGCTTAATCGAATATTTCTGTTGCCCATAAATGGTAATAGCGTCTATATGTGGACTGGGTAGAAAATACTCTCCCTCTCCCTCTCAGTCTCCCTCCCCATCTCCTACTTCACCAACTCGCTCTCTCCCTCTCCATATAAAACTTTGTGCTTTGCTCCTGGGAGCGGCGTCAGGCTCAAAAATGCTGCATTTTAAATTAGTGCATTCACACTCACATAGTCATATGTATTGGTAAATACATAAAGTGTAGCATACTTATATGGTCTATCTATGGTGCATTCATCCACAATTCTTTTTTTATTTCCTTTTTTCGGCGGCTTTTCGTTTCCAATTTTTTTTGTTCTTTTTTTTTAGTTTTATTAGTTGGTCTTTTTATTTATTTCCATGCTGCATTTTTTTTGTAATTTTTTTTTTTTTTTGCTTCGTATTTTAGGGCGGAGTTTTTCAATTTTTATTTTGCGCCGCGCGTTCGAACGAGAAAACTGAAACAACACCGCATTTCGCTGCTCTTTCACGCACACACACGCACAACCATCAACGACAACAGCGAGATAAGTAACAAATTTAAATATATTTCCCACTTTTTTCCCCCATTTTTTTTTTAGCCTTTTTATTTTCATTTTTATTTTGTGTATGCAATTTTTGTGTGTTTTGTTTTTTTTTGTTCTTTTTTTTGTCGCTGGATTGCCAAACTGCAGTCTGTGTGTGTGTGTGTGTGTGTGTGCGTGTTTTTTTGTCGCTGGATTGCCAAACTGCAGTCTGTGTGTGTGTGTGTGTGTGTGTGCGTGTGTGAGTGTGTGTATGTGTGTGTGTGTGTGTGTGTGTGCGTGTGTGAGTGTGTGTATGTGTGTGTGTGTGTGTGCCGCATATGTAAAGTGCAACTGCAACGCTGCATTTCTCCTCCTTTTTTTTCCAACCAACCATTTTTTTTGGGCTTTCAGCTTAATTTTATTTATTTATGGACTTTTTTATTTTATTTCATATATATAGTTTTTTTTTTTACCTTTTTGGTCTATTTGGTGCTGGGTGTCGACTGCATTTTTCGAGCCGTGCATGCACATGCATGTCCACATACATACATATATGTGCATTCACATATGCTGCACTCGCTGCCTCTCTCACACTCTCACATGCTCTCATCCTCGACGCGACGCAACGCCTTCTCTGTCGCACTTCCTCCTCCACGTCCTTCATTGCCTACCCTCTCCTTCTCCTCCTGCCAACCGACTGCAAAAGTCAGCCCCGAAGTGCATCGACAAAACTGCATTGGCCCTGCGCTGCCCCAGGAGCGGAGTGCAGTCAAGAGCAGGCCAAATGTAAAATGTATGCAGATAAGCATCGAGAAACATTTTTTATTGAAAACAGTGTGACCACAGCACAATATATCCAAAAGCTCGTAAATATTATTAATTTATAAGATTATATATTTTTTAGTTTTAAAATCATAAGAATTCAACTTAAAGTATAATATTTAAATGGAGATGTTTCAAAAAATGAAACATAAACATAAAAATGGCAATAAAATTTAATTTACAACTACAAAAAACAAAAATTGATTTATATAATTGAACGTGTAAGCTTGTAGACTTCAAGAGTACATCTAATAATTTTTATATCGTTTTAACAAATTCAACGCTTTCAACATTCTCAGACATGTCTACTTGATCTTCGTGTTAAAATTTCGTTGCCTACTTTTAGGCAGATAAAAAAACAATTCTTTACTGAGTTGCTGAGAAAAGTTGAAGGTGCAATCACATTTACTGTTAATTAATTGAAGCGAAACTTCTTATTAGAATTAAAAATCATTGACATTTTTAATTAGCTTTGTGGCTGGCTTTTCCAGCCGGCGCTCCTGGAAAATGCATTTGCTGGCAAAACAACTAAATAGACAAGAAATAAACTTCTCTTGTTGCAAATGCAAAAAAAAAAAAAAACAAATAAAATAAAAAAACAAAACAAAAAACAAAAAAAAAAGCTTAAAAATAGAATTGACAGCCCTCGTGCTCTTTTTGCTATCTCTTTTGCGCTTCGCGCTCTCGCTCGCTCCCTTCCAATAGCACTCTCTCGCTCTCGCTTCTGCTGTTGCTGGGACGCGCGCTGCGTCGCTCGCTCTCCCTCTCGCTCTTACTCTCGTTTGTAGTGCCCACTCCAGGCTGTCGCTGCTTCACTCTGACATACGCCTGAATTTAGGAGGCGCAATCGGAACCTTTTTATTATATTCAATGCAATTTTTTTTAACTTTTTTTTTTTTGTTTTTTTTACTTTTGTTGGAACATTTTTATATATTTCGCTGGAACTTGTTTTTTTTTTCTTTCTTTTTTTTTGTGTAACTGGACGATGCAACTGCAGCGCAGTCGGCGACGTTGTTGACAGCACAGCGGGCAGCGCAGCTGGCGTCGCTGCTGGACACCAACCTGCTGTTATTTCACTCGCACCCAGGCCATTTTCATGTGGCAAATGTTTGATTTTGTTCGCCTCATTTTTAATTTCCCATCTTTTCCTCTTTCCCTTTCATTTTAGTCTCTCTTTTTTTTTGCACTTTTTGGTATTTTGGGCGGCTTTTTGTTTGAGGTTTTGCCGCTTTTATTTTGTTAACTTTTTTTCTTGTTGCACGCAATTTTTCGCCGCTGCATTTTTATTGGCTGCATTTGTTGTGCGTGCGTCTGTGTGCGTGTGTGTGGGTTAAGTAGGTATACTGGACATGAGCACATATATGAGCGAGCCTCTATATACGCACACAAAATAAATGCATGTATTTTAGCTATCGACATTTTTTTTCTTTCGTGTTTTTTTTTTTTTTTTTTTTTTTTGGAGTTTTATTTTGCTTTTTTGTGAAACTTTTTTGTTGTTGGTGCTTAATGCAAATAAAATGTTTGTGTAGGCTTGCATTATGCTGATGCGGCTGCTGACGCTGGAGATTGAAGGACGGGGCGTGGCAGGGGCAGGAGGCAGGAGGCAGGAGGCAAAAGGGTTGGGAGACTGCATCCTGCGTTGTCCTTTTTTCACGTACACAAATTTCAGCAAACATTTTTTATTTTCCGCCATTAAAAATGGCTCATGCCCCAGTCTCAGCCCCGCCCTCGTTGTTGTTTTGTTGTGGGTCGAATGTGGGTCGCAGTCGTTTGCAGTTTCAGCAACTGACGTTGCCAGCGTTGCCAGGGCTACCATGGCTGACTCTTTGTTGGCAAGCGCGTCGCATAATCGCCAGCTTCACACGCGGCCCTCATTCAATTGACCCATCGGAAGAGCACAAAAGGAGTAGTTGAGAGAGGGGAACAGGAAAATGAGGAACTGGAGAAAGGAACAAATGATTAAGTTAGGAGCGAGAAGAGAGAAATAATAAATTAGAGGAAGATGACAGGAGTTGGAAGAAAGAAGTAGAAGTAGAGTCAGAGAATTAAACAAAAGCAGAAAAATAGAAATATGGAAAAGAACAGGTGGAAAGGTAGAAGGAGGCAAGCTGTGGGATTAGAAGAAGGAACAGAAGAAAAGAAGTTGGAGAAAAAAGAGTATCTCTCGGAAGAATAAGTCAGGATGGTTTTGCTAGGCCTAGGCAGGAGTAGGTGAGATGAAGGAATAGGGGGTCAAGGAGCAGGAGAATTTTTTGAAAAATGAGATTTAGAATTTAGTTAAAGGTAAGAGGAAATCTTAGGAGAAGGAGACATTTGATAGGATGATAGGAAGAAACATGAGAAAGGTGGGCGGAAGAAAATGAGCAGGAGTTCCTAGGTGGGTTAGGATGTAGCCGCAAAGAAAATGAAGAAGAGTTGGGAGCTGGAAAAGGAGGAAAATGAAGAAGAGGAAAGGAGTATGAGGCATTTATTCGGGTCTGGAGGAGAATGAAATGAGCAGGATATATCATGATAGAGCTATGTACAGCAACAGTGATGAAAGCTGCCGTACAAAATTAGCGGGAGACATTTCGTAGGAGGAGTTGCAGGAGATATTTGGTGCGGTTAGAGGTAGGACACAAAAGCGTCACTCTTTATTTTTTTTTAGCACACGTTTGTTTTGGTTTCGCATTGAACGGTTTTCACGCTTTTTTCCCTCCTCTTCATTCCATTCCAATCCGTTCCCCTTCGTGCTGTTCGATTCGGTTTTTGTTTTTTTCTATTTGTGTCTGTCTGCCTCTTTCCAGGTGCAGTACCAACGATTCTGCTTTGTATTGTTTTTATGCAGTTCACATAAATTTCGTTTTATTGCAAAAATTACCACCACGACCCCCCACTTCCGCTCCTGCCCCTCCTGTAGCCCCCTCAGATCAGGCTGCGGTCAACTCTTAAGTTGTCGATTAACATTTATCTATACATTTCGGGTGCTGTTGCTGCAATTGAGGGCTTTATCTGAACAAAGCCACACATTCAGGATTCTTTTGAAAAACTCTATTCGATACGTATATGTCAGGAGAATGGATCCAAAGGGGCTGGTGAGAAAGAGGGGCGAGAAATCAGCGGTATAAACAACTAATACATTTAATTTCTCTCACATTGCATTCAGATAACATTCACGATTTGTTCTTAGCCCAGCTTCCATGGGAAAGTAAAGGATTATGTTGCTGTGGAAGGCTCAGTCATTTGCTACCTGCACCTGCATTCCGCAAAATTAAGGATCAGTTTTGAAAAGGTTTTGTTAGTTTTCAAAATCTTTTCTTAAATTTGTATGGCAATTTGTTACATTCAAGAAATCGTAGAAACTGGGCGGCTAATAGTCGAGCTGCTCGATTCTAGCATCATTTGTTGTGCCTTGCTTTGTTTCTCTTTTTACTCCAATGTTGTTTAAAATCTTTTTTTCAGCACTCGCTGCTTTTGTGCATAATTTTTTGTTTTTGAACGCTTTGACTGTCAAGTGGTTGCAACAACAACAACAACAACAGCAACAACGAGAAGGGGAACTGAAAAAGGTGGAAACCTTCCTTCCCTAAAGACCTAACTGTGCATGCAAAAGCACGTTTATTCATGCACTCGAGCGAGAGAGTTTATTGTACTTGGAATTCGCTATTCGGAATTGCGGCTTTCTAACTGAGTGCCAGCTAATATATCGATTTGCTATGGTCTGAGTACAATTTTCATTATTTCGCATTTCCATGCGATTTTCCTCGTCGTTCATCATTCAACTGCGCCTGAAGTGTCCGCCCCAAACAAAGCCAATTGTTTTAGCTGCTTTTCAATTGTATCGTCCTTGACCAAAGCGATCAGCGAACAAATGGAAGCACCTAGCAAAACAGCTGCAAAAAACAGTGGCAGGAATCCTTGAGGTGGAGCCGATTATTAAACACCCTGTATATATCCTGAAGAACAAATATACTTTATGGACATAAATAGTTTTTCATGTTAATTACTAAATTTCGACCTTTCCCATATAAATGTGTGAATTTGGTCCAATTAGGCGCTTGATCTGCGTTACGTACAGATAGACACAGGAAAAGTATAAAAAGATTTCTTAAAAGACGATATAATGTGACCAATTAAAAAAAATGTGTGACAGTTTTCTTCTTAAAAAAGCTAAAATGACGTCACAGTCTCGTAGCCGTTATCATTTGAATTTGATTGGAACAAAGGTCAAAGAAATCGGCGTTTTACAAATTCCGCCGTTTAGAATTTGAGGCAAATGAAATTGTTTGGTTAGAATCTGAGTGAGGAATCTAATCTAGATTCATTTGATGAAGACGATGACTTGGAAATAGACGGAGACGGAGACGGAGACGGAGACAGAGACAGAGACAGAGATGGAGACAAGTACTAAGGACAATGACAATGATAATGATAACGACCCAAACAGCGGCGACAGACAAAGACAATCGAGAGAGAGAGAAGAAATATTAAAAATCTCTGCACGCATTTTGAGCGCGCATTAAAATCAAAGTAAAATGACATCAATATAAATACTCGTAAATTTGCAATTTTGCCAGCGAGAGGCAGCAAAAAAACATCATCCCGATCCTGTTAACAAGTGGGGTGGGCTCGACTGTATGGGGCTGTCTTCTTCTTCCTCCACCTCTTCCACTACGTCTTTGCCTCCGAGGGTGCTGTCATAAAAACAAAAAATTCCCCTTCATCTCTTTCTTCTTCTTCTTCTCCTTCTTCTTCTCCTTCTCCTTCTTCTGCTTCTTAAACCTTGATGCGCATATGTTTAGAGAAATTAGTTTTTCATAACGCACAAGTTGTTATTGCCATTCCACCCACACGCACGCACACACGCACTTACACACACACACACACAGTTATACAGCTGCCTTTTAACGGCATTTTTTATTGCAAATTCTATTCAAATATCCATACATTTTTATGGTTCACGGTATGGGGTATAGCAAACACACACAACACCGCACAGTGGGTAAAAAGCCTCATTTGCCAGAAATAGTTTTTCGTTTCATTATTTTTCTCTTTGTTTATATTTTTCTTTAAATTTTTTTTCTGTTCTTACAAAAACAGTTCTATTACTAATTTTCAGTCCTATGGAAAAGTAAAAAATTTAAGAAAATTGTGCAGGAGCTGGACTCCATTGTATATTAAAAGTATACACTTGAAATCTAGCTTCAAATTAAAGGCAAATTGTATTTTTAAGCTCTACTTATGTTTCTGGTTAATACCACTAAAAATTCACATTTTTTTATTAAGAGTTTATGTTAGGAAATTGTGATTATTGCCCACTATGCAACGGCCTAAAACGAAGCGACATTGGCGTTTTAAAGCGCATATGAGCGAATATGTCCACCCAACCACCCCAGAAAAAGAGCACCCAAGCCACCCACTTACCACCCACAGACACCACGCACCACAGATATGCCGAAGTAACCTCATTGCTCCCTGGACAAGGGTATATATGACTTGAAAAGCGTATGTAACAGACAAAAAGTGGCATGACAACCCTAGGCTGAAAGTATATATATTCTCATTCAACATGCAGATCTGTCTTGATTTGTGATTTGTATATAAACTCTTCTTTTCTAGCGAAAGAACCTTCAGAATCAATCTTAAATGTCAAGCACAGAAAATGGGACTCTAAATTTCAGTCTAGACATACTTTTAATACATATATATTCCCGTTCAATATCACAACTTCAGGAATAAGCTCTACTAGAAGAATGTTTTTTAAGTCAAACATAACTTACTTACGGATTATTAAAATTTTGTGTGTTCTTATTTTATTACAGGGTATCCCATAGTGGCTCCCTTCACCACAAACCTTACGCTGTTTGCTTTGTTTTTTTTTTTTTTTTTCTTGAACAAACACAATTTTTAATATGCCTGCAATTTTTATGAGTGTTTAGAGGAATTTTATTGCTAAAGATTTTGGCTGTCGCTGCCTAGGACATGTTTCTTGTTAGTTGCTCTGCTGCATAAAGTGTGTGGGGGGGTGGGGCAGTGCTGGTGGAGGCGGAGGCGGAGGCGGTGGTTCGGTCTTTGGGGTAACGGTGACGTCCCACATCGCGTATGCGCGATAAGCGCGCTTTGCGTCACAATTGTACCTAAAATGTGTCCTCTAGTCTCATAAAAATAAAAATGGAAATAATATATAATGTTATGTGAAAGCGAGATTGTGTGTGTGTGTGTGCAGTGCAGTGGGGGGGTGGTTGTGGTCGAGACCACCTGGCATATATTTTAAATACCCATTTCGAATGTTTTCTTCTATTTTTGATTACTTTTTGCAGCTAACCACAGTTCTAGCTATTTTCCGCTAGTAAACTTTTTTTATTTTCTAGATCATACATGTATTTCAGCTAATCTTAGCTTCATTTCTAGCCAAATTCTTTGGAGTCTGATGTCTCCTCTGAAGTCTGCTTTTATCCCCCATTGTTTATCCCTCAAGCGTGTTTTTTACCCCAAAATCGCCATTCAATTTTCACTGCGCCATTTTCAAATCTCACGTCCTCGCGCGTGTTTTCTTGCTCCTCACAGTATTTTCCTACTCCCTGTCCCCGCCCCTGTCCCCGCCCCTCCCGCTAACTGCTCTAAATTATTTTTTCTGTAAATAGTCACAACTCTTTGAGGGCTCTGAAACTGAAGTACTAACCGATATATATAGTATAGGTATATATTATGTACTCTTTGTCCCCATAGACTCACTGAGTGATTAAACTACTGATGAAAGTCTGAGCTATTGTGAAAGAAAATGGCCAACTTCAATTGAATGTCAAAGGTCAAGTTTATTTCGTATGAAAACTTTTTTGTTTTAAGAGTTAACTCAACCAAACTCAACAAAATTCACTTACTAATTTTAGACCCTGTACTCAAGAAGAGTATATGTTCATTATCAACATCAACAGTCGAGTCGATATAGCAATATCTGTCCTTCCGTCCTTATGAACACCTTGATCTCATTAACTATAAGAGCTAGAGCGACATAATTTGGATTGAAAGTCTATCAATATATCATTCAGATCAAGTTTATTTCAAATTTTTGCCATGCCTCCGAAAATTGTGAAAACCCATTCACATAATACCTTAACTAAGAAACATCTAGAGCTATCAGGACACATTATGTGTATGGTAGCATTATAACTATCCTCTCAAAGTTTGATCCAGATCGGACAACTTTGGTCTATAGCTCTCATAGGACAAATCGGTCGAAATAAGCAAATTTGTTTGTTTTTGGCTAGAGCTGCTTGAAATTCTGAATTGTGCAATAGATTATTTAAAAACAGTTCAAAGTTTCTTAAACTTGCTGTTTTTACTAGATAAGAAGTAAGACAGGCTACAGTCGAGCGAGCCGACTGTAAAAGACCCCGCGCTTTTTTCCATACAAGTCACCAATCTTCGGGAGATTTGTCCTATGGGGCCTATAGGCTGTAGTTGTCCGATCCGGACCAAACTTGATAAGGATAGTTACAATGGTACCATTAGTATAATGTGTGAATTTGGTCTCTCTAGCTCTAGTCGTTTTCAAGTAATGGTGATATGAAAATAGTTTTTTAAAATTTGCGGAAACTGTAGGAGGCGTGGCGAAAATCTGAAATAAACTTATACTGTTTGACATATAGACGGACTTTCATTCTAAATTTGGTGGCTCTAGCACTTGTAGTTTAAAAGATCCAGACAGACGGACAGACGGACTTACGGACATTGCCAAATCGACTCGGCTGTATCTGCTGATCAAGAATATATATACTTTATGGGGTCGGAAAAGCTTCCTTCTGCCTGTTACGCACATTTCGCTTCAGACAAACCTAATAGACCCCTCTACTCTTTTTTAAAGTACGGGGTCTAACTAGGTTTAGTCCAACTGATTACAAGTGCAGCATGCTCGACTAGAGTGTTTTTCGACATATTCTATATTTTTATTTGGTCAATTAAATGGGAAAATACATTTTTGTTTGTCTGCAAGAAAAGCCGCCAAATGAATGAGAAATATCCTTTCATTTATGACTGATCGTAAAAGGATGGAAGGCCAGGACTATAGGACTGTAGGACTACAGGACAACAGGAAAACAGGACTACTAGAGTATAGGAGTGAAGCCTTATGGCCAAGCAATATATTTATTATTTTTATGTATCTTCATTTGGGAAGCCGAATAATGTGAATACGTATTCGAGTATTACGTAAACGCTCTAAGAAAATGGAGAAAAGACAAGGACAAAACAGGGAGGGATGGGAAAACAGGCTCTTGTCGAGGAAAAATTCAAAGAAAATCTGTTGCGACAGTGCCAGGCGAAAGACAGTGTCTATTGTCAGTATGTGTATGAGTCTGAGTACGAATATGTAGGTGTAATGACTTTTTTATGACACTGTAGGCAAACAAATATTTTACGACATGTTATTAAAATTTTGGCAATGGTTGCGCCATCGAATATTGGAATATGGAATATGGAATATTGGCAACGCCATCTTCATTGCCATCCTTTTAGCCGCTCTTTTTGGCCAGGTGAATGCGGATGGACCAAGAACGCAGTGGACCAAGTCGTACACTTGCAGAAAAAGTCAAGTGAAGCTAAGTTTGAAAAAGATTGAGTGATATGTGTGTAGTCTAAAAGACCCTGTACTTATTATAGAGTCAGTATATACACTTATGTAAAAATCATTTTGATCAAAAACATTTCTCACTGATTTACTGAAAACTGAACCTATTTTCCTATGGTAGCCATATGATATAGTTATCTGATTCTTACAGAATCTATACTGGGTCTATCAAATAACACCGTTTACACAATGTATGAGTTTAGTAGAGATATCTCAAATGTTTTGTATTAATCACTGATTTGAAAACGATTAGTTATATGGAAGCTATATAAATTAGTTGTCTGATCCAAACCAAATTTCGTTAGGATACAAAAATGTGAACAAAACATTTAATATGTAAATCTGGTTAAAAGAGCATTACCCGTTTTAAAGTTATATAGTTTTAAAAAAGTATTTTCGCAGAGGGGTTCCAAATAGTGACAACTACATATTGTGTGGGTTTGGCTGAAATATCTTAAGTTTAGCTTCATTACACATGCCTTCCACATTTCCAAGTTATAGCTTTTGAAAAACGACTAAAATTTATAAACCCAACCGACTTTTTTATGACTCCCAAAATATTTCACTTGCATAAATAATATTATTTTAAACTAAAATATTAAATGAAGCTAAAGATGTTGAGTGCATTTTTCTCAGTGTATGCCAATGTGAAAATCATCGATGTTTGTGGCAATCTTCAGCCTAATCCCCTGAGCAAGGAGCACATCCTTTCTTATTAGAAAGAAATTGTGTCATGTGACAGCTGCTTCCCAGTCCAGCAAGAGAGCGTTTTGTGAGAGAGTCCTTGGAGTCCTTAGAGCCCCGAGAGTTCTGCGTGTCCTGTGAGTCCTTGTGAGTCCTGTGAGTCCTTGTGAGTCCTGCGAATGTTTCACGTTTCTCATGTCGCGTTGCATTTTTATGTTTTGCAAAATTATGTTCTATAACATTTTTTATTATGAATAACGGTTATAAAATTGTTGCTCCACCAAAAAACAAAGGCAAAAAAAACGAGAGAAGAAAAACAAGAACAACAATCGCAAGTCAAATAACCCCATATGAGTACGAAAAAGGGCGGAGGGTAAGGGCGTGGGCGTGGGCGTGGCACATAAAAAGAAGCCAACACACGAAATGCAAATTGTAAATTACAAATTTGCAATAAAAATTTTTAATAGAATGAAACATTTTGCATTTACGAGTTTGTCTTTCGGGTAAATTTATAAGCTTTTATGATAACACACATACACACAGATGTGGGGGTGCTGATAAGGGGGGTGGCGGTGGGGGTGGGGGGTGGTAGACCAGGGACCTTTGCCATTTTCTACGCCGTCATCATTTTCTCGTATTGTTCTTGTTGTCGTAACAGTTTTGCATTAACATTAACGTAATTCTTTTTAGCATTATCATAAATACATTTTACGCATATTACGAGCACCAGCAAAGAACAGTGTCTACTCGACACTAAATTACCCTGTGGGTATAACCAACTTACCCATATTACTCTTACGCACATGTGTGAGTGAGACAGGGTTAGCTATAACTAGATGCTTACTGGATAACTACCTTCGCCCTGTCACGCTCTCCCAGTTTATGTTTTAAACTTGTTTGTTTATGGACCGAACTAACATACTGTATATTAACCTATAATACCCTCTTTGCAGGGCATCAAATAGCGATGAAGGCTCAGATCGAGATATAGACCAAAAGTCGGAGACTGAGTGGAAACCGGAGTCAGCGAAAGGACCTTGTCGAGTTTGGCTCTCTGACCTTTATGAGCCAGTTGTCTTAGCCATGTGAGAGCCCTGCATGTGGCTCATTGTATCTTGCATCTGATGGGTCTCATCTGTGTGGATGGATGAATGAATGTCAGGATTTAAGTGCTTCTCCGATAAAAAGACAAATGTGAAATCAAGAACAGGCATCTTTTGGTCTATAATTTAAAAAGAATTCTGTACGTTCAAGAGTAATTTTTACAGTTACAAATTGGATTCTAAAAATATTTTCACATTCTAAGAATTATAGTTAACTAATAGTTTTAGCAGTTTCAAATTGGTGAAATCACTGAGGTCACACAGAGGTCACTGAGCTAAATAAAAATATTTGACAAAAGTCGAAAGTTATTTTGTTTCTTTTCTCAATTCTTATCAAAATTATAAAATTTATTATATTTCATTTTAAAGTTTTTAAATCTATTTACTAAATAGATTTTGATTTTATATTGGGATTGGCAGTCATTAAAAAATAACAACTTTTAGATCTTACATTACTTTTAATTTTATTAGTCAAAACAATTTGTAAGTTACTAATTAATAAAGTAAGTATAAGATACATCATAGGATCTGTAGTTTTCGTATAACCAATCCAAGCAGCTGACATCTCTACTGGCTGACCAATGGGAGCTGTCGGCTAAGCATTCACCGATACAAAGTTGTAAAACCACACACTCATCGAAATCAAATTATACACTACAAAAAAACTAAACCTACAAAAGCTATTAACAGTTACAGTTTCTTCTCGCATTTCAAAACAAAAACAGAATTTTACAAGTGCGAAAATTGAGAAAAGATAACAACAAATTTACATTGCGCTGAGTTTAACAACAAGAAAACAATCATAGTTGTTGTTGCCGATCTCCAGTGCTCGCTTTAAGCAGCGAATAAAGATAAGAAACAAAATATGAAAATTTAATCGTTATACATTGTCTTATGCTGAAATGAGAACAATACACTTACACACACATGAATTACTCTGTCTGTGGTGAGAAACAGAAACAAAAAAAAGAGGTGTTGAGTGGTTAACTCCGCTATTGAGCAAGAGACTGGCTTCTGCTTGAATAAATGAAGAGGAGGAAGACAAAAGAGATCAGTCGCTATGCTGCGTTCATTGGGGAGAGAGCTTACGCTCACGATCAAGTTCAAGCTTTTCTCACTTTGTCACGTCGAATATTTGTTAAGCTAATAATACATTAGTTAAGTATTAAGTTTAAATTGATTCATAATGATAGTGTGCGTGATCTGATTTGGCTAAACTCTGCCTCCAGTTTAGTATTGGCTCAGCGAACGTCAACCAACCAACACTTGTCCGTCTATTCCATTCGCTATCTGCACGTGTGCGTGGGTATGTGTGTTTGTGTGTATGTGTGCAATGCAAGTGTGTTGAATTAGTTTGCAGGCCACACGAAAGACACACACATTTGCTTGTCTCCTTCCACCCACAGCATACATTCTACATTCCCCCTCCTCTTGCTCTTGCTCCCTCGCACATTTGGCTCGTGCACCAATCGCTGTTGCCAATGAGAATTTAGAATCCCTTTTTCAAATTCGTTGCATTCACACTCGGTTTGCCGCACTCGTTGCGTCGTCTATTTGAGGCAACGTCATCGTCATCGTCGTCATCGTGGTCGACGTCGCTTGTTGTCGTTGCTCGTCGGGTTTTTCGGTGGCAAAGTTTTCAGCGACTTTTGGCTGTGTTTTAGAGGCACCTCTAATCAGCAGCAGCATCGGTTGTGCTGAAGGGGAACAAGGAGGGGAAGGGGGAGGGGGAATAGGGGCTAAAAGTCGCACACAAATGTGGCAAGCGAAACTTTCGTTAGCCTTCGTTTAGCAAATCGTCCTTTTTCGCTTGTCATCTCGCTTCCACACATCATCTATGCCAGTCACACGCACGCATACGTGTACACATGAACATAGTTGTTTTTGCTATTGCTAACATGTCTTTGTATGTTTGTGTGTGGGTGTAAGTGTGGGTGTTTGCTTGTATGCGTCGTGCTTTACCGTCGGCAAGTCCACAACACACACACACACACACATATACACACACACAGACATAGCTACACTAACACTAGGCCTTTGCTTGTAGGGAACTTTCACATCGGCTTTTTCGTTCGTTTGTTCGCTCACTCTCACTCGCTCTTTCACTTGCTTTCAGCTTCGGCTCTGCGCTCTATTCTCTGACTGTGTGCGTGTCTGTGTTTGTGTTTGTGCAGCTCAGTCGTCGGGAGGGGAACTTCCCCTCTCACTCCGCTGGACAAACGTCGTTGTCCTAGATTTGTTTAAATTATTTGCGATAGTGTGATTGGCTTTTGGTCGCGTAACCGCCCCCCACCTTCCGCTGTCCACCCAAAGCTCTGTGCGTCTGTATAAGTGTGTGTATGTATGCGTGTGTGTGTTTTAGCTGCTTTGGCGTGAACAGCCAATGGGAGCATTGCACTTGTTTAGTCGCAAATAGAGTTCTCTGCTGCTGTTGCTGCTGCCGTTGCTGCTTCTGCTGACCTAAATGCGTCTCGTTGTCGCTGTCGGCTCCGAATAGTTGCCGAAACCGAGTCTATGTGGTTTGTGGTTGCTGGCACTCACACACACACACATACACCCACGCACATGTGTCTATGTGTGTGCATTTAGTTTTCGTGATAGGCTACCGAACTGAGGGCTGAATTTGCATATTCACCCACTGTCGTTTGGTTGAGGCGCTTAGAAAATTCTCAATTTGCATTGGCCAGGCCAAAATACCTGTTAGCTGCAGCAACACCAGCGAGCCAATGATCACATGTCAATGCAGTTTTTTTCAACTGTAAATAAATAGATAATTTAAGTAGTAAGAAAACACTGTTAAAGAAATTTAGCTGAAACCCAAATCATTTTCAGTATTTTTAGCCAAAAATTCAGGATTCTAGCTTGGACTTTTGGAAAATACGAATTTAGCCTATATTTTATAATTTTAGCAGGTTGGAAAATGTTAGAAATATGGGAAATATTGGATTTCAATACAGATTTCGACAGTAATAATGTATTAAGATTTTGTTGCTCACTCAAGTAATCAATTCGCGGCTTAGGATAATCGAAATTTTCCAGAAAAAGCCAGAATACTTAACTGTCTTTAGTTTATAATGCCATAATTGGACAAAAGTCCGTGATTGGTACAAAAGAGATATCGAAACCAAACTGACAAATACTGTAAAGCTATCATTTTATATACCCTGTCTAAATATTGTAAGAATCGGATAACTATGTTATATAACTTTCATAGGAAGAATATTATTATGTTCAGTAATAAGTAAAAAAATTTCTGATCATATTGGTTACGTGATTTTGGGCGCATGTGATTGTGGCAAAATTGGTACAGGGACTTCTTCAGTCGGCTCGCTCGAATACTACTTGCTTCGATATGTGTCTGAAACAGACAGGAAACAAGATGGAGGAGCACAGAAGTTAAGTTGAGCTAAATTTGAGTAAAATTTGCTGAAGCTTAAGACAACATTTTGCGTGGGAACCGCAGAAAAGGGCTTTGAAATTAATTTCAAAATAATCAGAAGCAGTCAGCGGGGTGTACCAACGGGTACAAGGGACTAGCGGGAAGGGAGGTACCTAGGGTACCTAGGCAGTGCGGGTATTGCGGGTGGAAACGGGTTTGCGCTTTTAATTTTTCACGAATTCCAAAAAAGGAGAAAACATATTTTTTACTAGACAAAAGAAACAAAAACTCAACACTCACACACACCCAAAAAAAGAAAGCACGTGTGTGTGTGTGTGTGAGTGTATTTGTGTTTGGGTGTGTGTTGTCTTGAGACGGTTCAGGGTTAAATTAGCTGACTGTGAGTGGAAGATGCCAGCCACATTTACGACGCGATTAATGTTTCCAAGACGATGCTGCTTTTTAATACCCTGGATAAGGGTATGCTGGGCTTATTGCATGCACGTAATACTCCTGCTTGTTATATACAGGACTCTAGTCTCTAAGACATCATTATATATGCCTGATCAGCATCAATAACGATGTCAATGTAGCTATAAATTTGAGATCCCAAGAGCTAAAAACAAACAATTACGTGTTTATAGAGCTTGATGTCAAACGTATCCTGATGCCACGCCCCTTTCGCCTATTATGCGAAAAGTGATGTATTCAAGTCAGTTTTGGTAGCTTTACTCTGCCAAGTAAGCAGTTATGTATAAAATAGTGTTGTAAAACGTTGCAGTAAATTTTAACAAAATTGTTCCAGAAACAAAAAAGTTTCTAGCTCATCGGGTGCAGTAACTCAGTTGACCTACGACCTGTTGACCTTAGGCATACGAAACACGTGCATAAATGGTTACAACTATCCTCACTTTGTTTAAAACGAATTGGACAACTATATCCTAAAGATCCCATATGACTAATCAGTCGAAAATTGGTGACTCGCATGGAAAAGGAAGAAAAAGAATGAGTACGGGGTCTTTTATTGTCGGGTCTCTCGACTGTAGCCTTTTTGACTTGTTTGAATTAAGTGTAAGTTAGAAAAAGTTGAAATTAGTGGGATTTCTTGAAAGTATACAGGGTATATTGTGTTAGGGTGAGTTTTCCTTGCCTGTTCTTCTACACATTTATACCCTAACTACGGGTATAACACTTACTGAACACAGTTTCCTGTGCAAAGAAGAACGTGCGCTTTTGTGACAATGTTTTGCTCGTGTACTGGGCTTAAGCAGCCGAGTAGCTCGATTTAACAGACTTCGGCTATTATTGGTACTTCTAAAAATGTACATATCTAACTTTGGAATTTACTAATCTCAATCGTTCAAAAACAAATTCATCGAATAGGTTAGACTTTTTTCTCAGCTTCCTAGGAAAACAGAAGCTTATATATTTGTAATACTTATTGAAGAACCAAATCTCAGACACGACAGGAACTGACAGCATTTGCGACAAACCCAATTAATTTTCAATCGATTTTGATTGTTAAAGTTTTGAAAACTGAGCATATCAGAGGCGAGCACCTTAGATATAGCTTTAGTAATTCTTGATAACGCAACATGAATTTTATTTGTTAATTCATTAGAAATTTTAACTAAGTAGGAAAAACTTTAATCCCAATTTATTTATAATAATTTCTGTAAATGAATTGAGCCTTTTGTAGCCACAAGTACAGGGTCTAATAGAGTATTAAGTTTTGTATGTGTTCTTTTACTGCTTGACTTTCCATCTCTTTTCGATCATTCTTGACATATGAAACTGAAGATGAACGTCTCTCTTTTCCTCCCACTCTCCCTTCCTCCCTCACACACACATAGCATATGCATGCCCCTTGCCACATGCGTCTTTGTTGCCAGCATCACACAATGTATAACTTAATGAAATATGCTTAAGAGGAGCAAGTTCATCCCATTCTTCCGCTTCTCCCCTCTCTCTCTCTCTCTCTCTCTCTCTCTTTTCCTCCACTTCTTCTTCTGTTCTTTTGCTCCTTTTTTAAGTGTAAAGCAAAAAGACGCTCGAGGTTCTTTCTCCTTTACTCTTACTATATTTTGCTCTCTTTGCTGTCTTCAGACCGAACAAAAGATACCCTGTAAAGTTGAACGGTATTGCTAGAATTCCTTAGATTTAATTTAGCTATAAAGCTAGAAAAGGAATTGAATGCTAGATTTGAGCTATTTAGCTACATTTTTAAGATTTTCAAAGAATTACTTCAATTGGTCAGTATTTTTAAAATACTATTTGAAGTTATTTTTATACCATATTTCATTACCATTAAGTTTATGCCTGAAAAAAATAAATTTTTAGCTATAACCACTTAAATTCAGCTAATTTTAAGCAAACCTATTCTTGCTGGCCATAAATAAGCTATATCGACAACACTCCTCGTTTGTTGTAGCTGTCTTAGCCGCGAGTTTCTAGCCGAAAAATGTGAAAATCTAGAATTCACGCCGACATCATGATGAAAATAATGATGGAAATGCCTAACGGTTTTCTTCATTTTCCGCGTGGGATATGTGGACGAGGGGAGTGGTAGGGGCAGGAGTTAGGGGCAAAACAAGCATGTGAAAAGTTTCTTAAAAATTCTTTTTGTGTGCACACACACAAACACACACACACACACACATGAGTGTAGATACTGCTACTAATTTTGCATAATATGCAGAGCAACATTTGCGGTTTTAATTCTTCAACAAAGTCCTTGGGACTACACCACAGCCCCTGCCCCACGCCAAAATAGGCGGCAAGAAAGAGAGGTGTAGTTTGACGGATGGGAGCGGTGGGGGGGGGGGGAGTTTGCCCTTTGATGGGGGGCAAGCAAACACTTCGAGCAGAAAAAGAATAAGAAAAACTTTTTCCTTTCGCCAAAGTCTCAGTTTCTAAGTGTGAGTGTGTGTGTGTGAGTGTGTGAGTGTGTGAGTGTGTGATGTGTGTGTGTGTGTGGATGTTTGCTTTCATGTTATAATGTATAATCAAGCAACTGTCAATTGGAATGCAAGACTGAAGCACGAAATCAAAAACAGAAGAGAACTGAGCCCAAATTGATTGCGCATACGACACGTTAGCCAGAAAAAAGCTCTATTTTTAAACAGTTTTCCAAGAAATATGCCTTGATTTGTTCAAACAAATTTTCAGTTACAACATCACTGCTTATTATTATTATAGATTTCCGTTGAAATTATAATATTTCATTTAATAAATTGCGCATACGACACACTAGCCGGACTTGATTCGATGCCAACTTAAACAATAACTTTGCTTTTTTTTTAAATTTTTATTTTTATTATTTAAATAATACTTTATTTTTAAAACAGTTTTTTTTTTGTGCAAATTCTTCGTCACTTTGTCTAGTATGTGTGAGTAATTACAGGGTCTTTTACAGTCACATCGCTTGTTTTTAACTTTTTTATTGCTAGTTCTTTTGTGCGAAATTCTAGTAACTAAATAATAATAGCGCTCGAGAAATTTAAAACAATTGGCGGAAATATGCGGAGTTTTCATTTAATTTTTTTTTTTTTTTTTTTTTTTGGTTTATTCGTTGTCAAGACAGTTTAACATGCACGTGTGTGTGTGCGACTGTGTGTTGTGTGTGTTGTCTGTGTGTGTGTGTGTGTGTGTGTTAGTAAGTGTGTGTAGCCGCGAGGCAAATTAAAAATTTTGTTTCTCGACTTTTTCCAACATATTCTCCTCTTCTCCATCTCCTTCTCCTTCTCTTCCTTTACCTCCTTCTCTTTCCCTTCTTTTCTGCTTTTGTTGGCGTTCTTTGCAACTTTTTTTGCACGCGTTCCTTCTCTCGTACCTCTTTATCCCCCCTTTTCCTCCATACCCCGCTCATTTTCCAACTCCCTTTCCACTGGATTTTCCCGCTGCCTGGTTGTGTACTTTGTGCTCATTTTTTCGGCTTTCCCTCGTTTTCTTTTTCTTTTTCTTCTTCTGCTTCTTCCTGTTGCTGTTGTTGTTTTTGGTCGACGCAATGGAAAACTTTCTAATAATGTTGTACACAATTTAAATAGAATTTGCTGTGTGTTGCGTGGGCGGAAAATGCTGCACCTTCTTCTTACCACAACCCACATCCACTCACACTCATATGTGGAAAGAGTGAAGGGCGCAAAATACTTACGCAAGAGGCACAATCAACTTGCCTTGTTACACCCGTTCTTTGTAAAATCATAGGGTATGCTCTAACCAACAACTCTATATGTAAAAGAGCTAGGAAAATGTCCATATTCCCTGCTGACCGCTACTTAAAGATTTATCGTACAAATATGACACAGTTTTCATGGAAAACTTAAAATATCTTCACTCAAACAGCAGCAAACTATTAAATAGCGATTGGCTTTTACCTCTATCAGTCATTAATTATTCAGCCTAATCACATTGTTATCGGAGTTATGGAAGTTATGGCATTTTTAAGCACTTCGAACGCCTAAAAGTATGCACTGGTTTTTTGTACTTACGGGTGTTTCAAAGTCTTCTTACTCGATAGAAGCTTCAAGACTTGTGCTTATGCATACACACATCCCTGTGTATCTGTGTGTGTGTTCATGAGTGTGTATGTGTGTGTATGTGTGTATGTGTGTGTGTGTGTGTATGTAGGCGTGTAGATATGAACACGCGGTTTCTCATTATGCTAACGAAGTAAAAACTTTACAAGTACATATGAGTGCAGAAAACCAACACCCACACACCCACACACCCAAACACCCACACACCCACACACACACTCACATATGTGAAGAAACAATGCGGGTAAGAAAGTGAAGTGAAGAAGAAAACAGAAGAAGAAGAAGAAGCAACAGCCCAAAAAAAAAAAAAAAAAACAGCACAACAACTACGCAGCAAATGCGCAAAAAACTGCAAGAAAATGTGGAAATAAAATATGTATAATAATATGAGAAATAAGGCATTCGAAACCCTGACCCCTCAGCCCCTGCCACACCCTCTCAGTCACCCCTAACCTCCTCCCTCTATCCTTTTATCCAGCGTCTTCGACTTGAAAGCAACCGCTAACTAAACCAGCCAACAACTTGCCAACTTGCCCTCCGCCCCCCCTCCCCTTACTTCAGCTACCCATCATTTGGTTCCTTTCTCTTCTTCTCTTTTCCCTCCTTCACCCACTTTCTTCTCTTCGCCATCTTCGTGGCAATTTGGCCAAGTTACTAACAAGCTTAGTTCCTCTTTCGCAACTTGTTTATTTTACTCTTTGCCCCTTCCACAGACCCGGATCCCGCCTTCCCCTTTTCCTACTTTTCATACACACACACACACATGTGAACGGGGGATTCAGACAATTTTTAATTAATTTAGTTACTCGAATCCGTTATAATACAAGAAAGAAGAAGAACAAGAAAAAGAACGCTTACTTCTCCGCGAATTGCTTTGAGGTTGCAAATTACTTAAAACTGTTCCTGCTCTCCACCCTACCACCAGCCCTTACCGCCTACCACGCCCCCCGAAACCCAACGCCTTTTGTCCTCATGACTAACCACATCGCATATTATTAAATGGCGTTCTGAAGGCAAACAAAATATACTTTAATGTTAGTATACAAACCATGAAATTAATACTAATTGTAATAATAATATTAATAATAATAATAATAATAATAATAATAATAATGATAATAATAATAATAATAATAATAATAATAATAATAATATTAATAATAATAATAATAATAATAATAATAATAATAATAATAATAATAATAATAATAATAATAATAATAATAATAATAATAATAATAATAATAATAATAATAATAATAATAATAATAATAATAATAATAATAATAATAATAATAATAATAATAATAACAATAATAATAATAATAATAATAATAATAATAATAATAATAATAATAATAATAATAATAATAATAATAATAATAATAATAATAATAATAATAATAATAATAATAATAATAATAATAATAATAATAATAATAATAATAATAATAATAATAATAATAATAAAAATAATAATAATATTAACAATAATAATACTTAGTGTTTACTTAATTATTATTTTCATTAATTGATTCATGATAATAAGTTTTATCCTAGATATCAATAAAATAATATTACTTATAATGTATTGCCAATTTAAACAATTCTCTAAATGGTTTCAATATTTTTCAATTTTAATTCAATGTATAATATAATACATTTTTAATGACTTAAGTAAATAATACTAGAATATTAAAACACCTTTCCAACTGCGACAGAGATTTTCCGGCATGAAAAGAGTCCGCTTTTCTCAAATTTTAGAAGCTGATTAAAAGGAAAACTTATGCTGAGCTCATAATTAAGTTGGAATTGTTAAAAGTGTTTAAACAAAAGTGGCAATTACTGGCTTATGGGAGAGAGAGAGAGAGAGAGAGAGAGAGAGAGAGAGAGAGAAGTGTGAGCCATTGAAGCATCTCTCATTCATTGAGTGAGCACAAAGCGCATCTCAATTAAATACCAAACAAAAAGAATCATAAACGAATGAGAATGAGAATGAATATGAATATTCATTTTGTATGAATAAAATGCAAGTTTCAAATAAAATGAATGCAATTCAGTAGACAAAAGTGAATACGAACTGTGAATGCTTTGCAAAAAGTCAAGAAGTTTTATTAATTATGGTTTGCATTAATTTATATTTTAAATAAAAAAATAAACTTTGTTATTTTCAACTACCATTTAAATAGAGTGACTGTTGATTTTGCAGGACTTAACTAATGGATAGTGTCCAAAGTTGTGAGTTATGCTCCACATTAACGACAAAGTGATCACTTAATTTGTATCAAATGCATTAATGCTTTCTCAAAGCATTAATTCTCCTGTCTGAGCACAGGATACATTATGTAACAAAAGACGTTGCGTATACGCAACGTGCCACCGCAGACTCGCATGGGCAGAGTTACCAAAATGACCCACAGCACTACACTGGTAAAATAAATTTAGGAAGATACTTAAAAAGTTGTCGATAATTTAATTGTATTGGTTACCAAACGTTCGAGATTTAACAAGAAATAATGTTATAGTCGATTTAAGGACACTCACTTATCGGGATTACCAATGGGGTATGATAATAATGTAAGTGAACTTGTTCAATTGATGGACTCTGGCGCTGCTTTTCATTAAGAAAGAAACAAATTGATAAGATTTCCATACTAATTTATATTAAGAGCAAATTTTAACCGATTTTTGCTATACGATACGATATACGATATAGTATTCCGATTTGGATGGAATCTTGTCAGTACGTTTATGTTGTTGGCAATTGTATCCAGAGTAAGTTTTCTTAAGATAGCTTGATCAGCACATAATACTTAAATACTCGACTTTTGATACTGATCAAGAATTTATATACTCATAAGGGTCGGTGATGTCACCTTCTCCAATGATTATACTATACTCCTTTTTTTAAGAGAATTCTGAGATTTCTGTAATTTTGCTTAGTTTTCTGTCTGTGAACTTAAATTTTGTTGAGTGTAGCTCATTTGCAGTTACATGGCAACCCAAAGTCCCTGTCCAGACAACAAGCAGTGAGTCTCAGGTCAAGGACGAAGGTCATCTAAATATACTAATACCGATTATCGAACTGCCAGACAAAGCCAAGCATATCACTAACATTCACATAAGCCAAACAAATGGTATAAGTACCTTACCCTATCTCCCTCTCTCCCTCTCTCCCTCTCTCTCCCTCTTCCTTTCTCTACCTCACACTCCCTCTCACTCACTCAGAGTGTGTCTGCCACTTTAAGCCATTTTCAACCTGAGTGAGGTCCTTTTCTGACTTTTTCCTTCTTTTTCTTCGCTTTTTTTTTGGGATTCAGACGTCTCCTTGACACCATTTCAACCTGTAGGATTCTTTCAACTTTTTAGAGGGTATTATAATTTTGTCAAGAGGTTTAAAGTTCAAGTGTATTGAAACGTATAAATATACTAACCGAATCTTGATCAAATCGGACAAATATATTAAGGTTTTCAGAGTGTATTTTCACAGAATTTGCTTTCTAATTCTGTCGTTAACTAACAACAACAGGGTATCTACAAAGTTATCTAGGGTATCTTGATGTCGTTGCTCAACGTCTTTACACACAAATATTTATTGTTTATCTGAAAGGAGTATTGAATCGATGCAATTGTGTCATGCGACTGATGAATTTCTTGAAACAAAAGCAAGTCACTGAAAAATTCGAGAGTACGGAAAAAAAATCAGCAGAGAAAATGGAAAAGGTGAAGAAAATGGGGTTAAAAGGGGGTGGGGCAGAGGAACAGTCTGGAAACTGAGATGGGCAAAGCGGTGAAAGTTGCAAGTTGCAAGTTGCAACTGTGTCACGTTAGTTGCCTCAGCCTGTTGCACCCAATTCCACTCATGTTCTTCTTTTGCCGGCTTCTGATTCGGGTCCGACTTCAACTTTATAGCGATTTCGACAATTTTTTCGATGATTTTTTCTTTTGGAACCTGTACTCATTGGGAGTACGAGGGTCTATTATGGCTGTCGGAAACAATAATTGTGCGTAACAGGCAGATGTAGGCGTAATCGACCTTAAAAGGTAAGAATATATCTTGATCAGCATCAAAAGCCGAAACGATAAAGGGTTGTTCCTCAGAAACTCAGAGACTATAAGAGCTAGCAGTTTCAAATTTATTTTGAAGGGTGGGACTCGGATAACTCTGTCATAAAGAAGAAGAACGTTCGATCTTTATTCACTAATTAATTTGAACTGTTGATTAAATTTATTTCTGCTTAAGATTGCTGTAGAGTAAGTACAGGGTCTTCTAGAAATAGTCTCTGAGTGACTCTTGAAAGTGAGTAGATGTAATGAAGTTGAAAAAGTGTTGAGATTTATTTTAGTTTTGAAATATTTTATGTTTAAAATGTCCAATTATCGATTGTTATACCTATTTGAACTTGTGAGGAGCAGTACTATCGATTAGTGCTAAAATATTGAATAATTAAAAAACGTAAAGGGGTAACATCACAAAATTTGATCAAATTGGGCCGATTTTCAAAACATCAAGTTTCGATTACAGTCGATATTCCATGTTGTTCAGAGTTTAGAAATGTATCGCTTTTTAAGATATCGCATTAATTCTATGAGCTACGAATTTTGATTCAATAAACGATTTAATTGCAACTCAAATCGTGTTTTGATTAATTGAAACATTTATCGATTAATTGTTGAAATAATCGTATCGCTTATAACACTATTTCCACTCTTTAATTAACTCATTTTCAAGAATGGAAATAACTGAGAGTCAAGACAGTGTTGTTAACAGTGTGTAAATAATAGGTTTACTTTGAATGGTATAAACAAAATATTCTAGAAAATAAGGAAAGATACAGCATTATAATTAGTTAGCCTATTTTTAGAACAGACCACAAAGCGATTGTCAAAGGACAATATTGTTGTGGAAAGCTATGGTCAAGCGAGCCGACTGCAAAAGACCCTGTACTTAATATGAAGTAACAATAAATTAATAATCAATGCACTCAATATTTTTCCATGCTAATTTCTGATTAAGACATAATGTTACTATATAGTTTCTGTATAGTTATTCCATTCTTAACAACCTAAGATAGGGTACACCAAATGCTACCCTATACTCATTTTGTCAGTTTACTTGTGATAACTCAAATGTTTTCAACTTATCACTAATTTTTGACTGGTTTATTCTAGGGGAGCTACATGACATTGTTGTCCAATCCACACCAAATTTGGTCAGCACACACGACGTACAACCAACTATTCATTATTTGAATTTGGTTCAGATAGCTTAATCGGTTTTCAAGCTATTGAGTTCTGAAAACGTGTTTTTTCAATTTGTAAATCACTTGAAATAAACTTGATCTGCTTGATGCATGAACGGACTTTCCATCCAAATTTGCTAGCTATAGCTGTTATAGTCTCTGAGTTACAGACGGACTTTGCTGAAATATCTAAAGCCGGCCACGCCTCCTTTCGCCAGCTACGTGGATTTGTTGTTTTCGACAAACCTTACTCACCCCCGTACTCATTTTGAGTACAGGGTTCAAAAAAGAAACGTTGACTTTTGAAGATTTTGGACTGCGACACTTTTAGAATCCGAAATGACCCCAAAGACGGACCGAGCTGGGTCCAAAACAAATGAGAATGATGATGATGCTGCAATACTCAGCGGAGATGAAGTGCAACTTTCCGTGTTATTCTATGAAAAGCGGTGGAAAGTGGTGGAAAACAGTGGAAACCTGGCAATTAGCATTACCAGAACTCACAACACACAAAAAACTTGACTGCAGTTTGCAAACAAACAAAACGTGGAATGGAATGGGTTGGAGGAAGAGTTAAAGGTGCAGGGTCCGAGGTACAGGGAATAGGGTCTTTGGGTCCCGTGTCTCGGGTGCTAGTGTAACAGTGTTGCCAGCTTATAAATATCTGAGAAAAAAAAAGGCTAAGCTTAAGTGCGTTAATTAACTTTTATGTGTTTTCAAATTAAGTTTTCAAACTCGACAATTTCGATACACTTGAAATGGGAACAAGTTCGTAGAAGCTGAAAATAGTTCACTCATAAATTTGTTTAGGTGATGTGAAAACTGCATCGAATTCGGTCTTAACCAAACTTTTCTATTTAAAAATAAAACTGATTTCGAATAAGCTAAAACAAGAATTTTCTGAAATACTTTTTGTGCTCGAATGAGCTTTGTTTTAATACTGTCTGTTAGGTATTTTTGAGTAAAAAAAAGTGCAGGGTATCCCACTGTCGAGCGGTCTCGATTTTAGCTACTACTACTAGCTTAAAAATCTTTAAAAAATATGCTAGTTCTAGCATTAAATGAGCCAAAATGACAACACTGCATTGAGGCGAATGACTTGTATATTGGCCAGGTCCGCAGTGTAAGCGGAATAAGGATAGAAGAGGGAAAGAAGGAGGAAGGAGAGGAGGAAAGATAAAGAGATGACCAGCCTAAGAGCAGACAAATGCGGCGCAATTTGCGGCACAGTGTGACAACAGTGTTGGAAACTGCACGACTCCGACTCCGACTCCGATTTCGACTGCGAGTACGGCTCTACGGACGGACGGAGAGAGGGACGGACGGACGGACGGACGGACGAACAGACGGACAGAGCGTCATCGGCGGAGATGGACAGGAACGTGCATGCAATGCCGCGTAAGTCAAACAACGCAACGAAATGAATTATAAAATAACATGCCAACAAAACCAACAACGACAACGAGAGCACTACACTGTAAGAAAATAGTTGTTATAACTGAAAGAATTAATTTAAGGACAAGTAGAAGAAGTTAAAGAGCTTAAAGATCCCAAGTTTCCAAACTAGAAACTTTAATTCATTTCAAAAGTTTTTAACAGTGTGAAATTGTCATTATTTTTATTTTTATAACATTTTCTAACCCATAGAAATATAAAAAATAAAATCCCGACTTGAGATCCCCGTGTTTTTGATCAGTGTACGTACTGCCGCCGGTAAAGGGGATCGGGATAGAGGCATGGCTCCTAGCCAAGTCACAGTGCGGGTGCACAGGGAGTTGTTGCATGCTGCATGTGAACAGGCGATGGGCGGGGGGAGGGGGGAGGGGCAAAGGGTCAGCTACATGAAATTTTTATTTTATTTAAATGTAATTATCTGCTTGAATAAAAAAATGCTCATCATGATGAGCAGCGACGAACAAAATGAAAACGAAAAAAGAAACAAAAAAAAAAAAAAAACAGCCGAAAAAGGAAGGAAAAAAACCAAGTGACCATAAAAAACGGCAAAAAAGCGAGCCCATGTGCATAAAGTAAAACAACATAGAGTACATATATTTATGCATGTGTGTGTGTGTGTGTGTGTGTGTGTGTGTGTGTGTGTGTGTGTGTGTGTATATAACGCGTGCACATCTACGAAAAAATCCATTAAAATTGTGCAGGAAATATAACCAAAAACAAAAACGAGCACAACAAAAATATATATCAAACCAGCAAGAAGCGAGTAAGCCCGACCGCTGTGCACCCTACATATTCCGGGTGAAAGTCAATCCCAAACAATGTCAGAAGTAGGGTATTTTCATATTTTCTTAAAGCTAAATCTAAATGCCAGATTTAAGTCTAGACTGTCTTAACAAATTAAACATTTCAGGTTTAGTTTTCTAGTGTTGTGCTATGAAAATCATATTAAAAAATATATATCCAAAGTTTTAATTTTAAAAATAAAATATATAAAATCAAGATTACTCTCCATACAATCTGAAAGTCGTCTCACTCGCACACAGATTGACCAAATTAGTATTGTTCAACAACACTATTAGCTAATTTTCGAATAAGAGCTGTAACTCTAATGATTTCCAGGATACTTTTTTTTCATGAGTGCGCTCGATTTTTAAAAAACCAAGCACACAACTCCACACAGGGTATAAAACGAAAGACTACACCACAAAAAAAAGAGTAGCTCAAAAAAAAAGGAGTAGAAAAAAAAGCGTAGTAAAAAAAAAGGAGAAAGGTAACGCACCAACACGTCCAGTGCAAACTCCAAACTCTTCTACTCCCCCTTCATCAACTTTTGCTGCCCTACTCCTCCTTCTCTTACTTCTCCTCCACCTCCTTCTGATGCTACTGCTGCCGCTCTCTCCAATAACAACAAGCGCAGTAATAACACATACAAAACTGCAGTTGCAGTTGCCGATGCACCGAACTGCGCCAAAGGGCAGTTCAAGGGACGGTGGGCGATGGGCAGTAGGCAGTAGGCTATAGCTAGTAGCCGTCCCAAAGCGGGCGTGGCCTTTTTTTGCTCATTTGCAAACGCACTTTGGACACTATTTCTACTGCGCTAGCTGCGCATTCTCTGTCTTCGTCTCCTTATCCTTCGGCGTCTGCTGCGCTCTCAGTCTCCACTCTCACACTCTCGCTCTCTCTCCCATTCCACACTTTCGCACACACTCTCTCCCATTCTGCCGTACTCGCTGCCGATGCCGCCGCTGCTGCAGTTTTCGGCTTTCGATTTCGGGCCTATGCAGTCGCTGCTCTGCCGACTTTGCTCTGCTCTGCCTATCGCCGCTTGATTATGCACATGCCACCAATGATGTGTATTGCCTTTTTTCATTTATTTTTCGACAGCTCACACACACACACACACACACACACACACATACGCACTGTTTTACTATATGTACTTGCATATACTGGCACTTCCGTGTATGTACTGCCATTACGCCTTTTTTCTTTCTATCTCTTTCTCCTTTTCATGCTTTTTTTTAACATTTTTATTTTTGGGTGAGCACACAAAAAAAATTTGTCAAAATAATATAACGCAGAGCCCGCATTACACGCGCCCTATCTTTCCACCCCCGGTGTTTCCACAGTCCACACCTCCACACCTCCACGCCCACAGCGCGTACTTCTCCCTCAATAGGCCTATTAAAGCTCAAGCACTTTTTGGACAATGCTTTCAACCGCATCGGTTCAAAATATTTCAAGATTTTTCAAAATTATGCACGATTCTTAAATTATATCTATAATTAGAAGAATTATTATATAGTTTATATCAAACTTTTACGGCACTTGACATAATTCATTTAAATAATAAAACGAACCAAAAAATTGTGTTGTCGAAGAATGGATAATTATTTTGACTATATTTGATTATCTTAAACCATTTGGGAATTATAAGTGTCTAAATGAATAAAATATTTAAAAATATATTCTCATTCACTTATATTCCAAAGTGTTTTATATCATAATTTATTTATGATTCTATGAATTTACTCAATTTATTATTTAAAAGTTGAGAAATTTCTACTTTTTATATTAAATTGTTTCTTTTCTTTATCTTACTATAAGTATATATTATTCCGAACTGAGATTTCATACGAATTATAAGTGAAATAAATTTATTTTTTTTATTGAATTTTTGGGGTAAAAATCTATTATTAAATTGCTTATAAATTAAATACCCAATTTTCTGAAAAATCTAAAAATAAATTACGAATTTGTTTTCTAAAATTTGGAATCTTTCGAGGAGAAAAAATAAGGGAAAAATTTAAGTAAAGTGCAATCCCCTGGCAAGGAGGAGGATGGGGAAGGGGTGAGACAGGGTGACTACATTCTTTTGAACGTGCAGCAGTGCAGCATAGCAGAGCCCAATAGCGTTGCAACTTGCAAGGGAGATGCCACAAGGCCACAACAAAATGCGGTTGACAAAATAAATAAATAAATATAAAAAAAAAAACAACAAAAAAGTGCGAAACATTTGTCGGGCTCCATTTTGCTGCAAGCGATTTGAGGACTTCACACGTTCCTTTTTAGACCCTGTACTCGAAAAGAATACTTAGGTCTATTAGGTTTGTGGTTTATTGTGATGTCTCAACTAAAATCACATTTTATATTATTGCCAAAAAAAAAAAGGCTAAATTAGTTTTAAATTTTATTAATTTTTTTTCGTTTTGAATGCTCATATCTCAGCCAAATTATGTGATATCTCTAAAATTCATACCTCTTTAGACTCTAGCCAAATAAGAGAATCGATTGTCATCGAAACAAGACATTTTTAAAATCGACCCCATTTTGAACAATTTTGTGATGTTACCCCTTGACATTATTGTCAAAAAATCACCATAATTTTAAATTCAAAATTTGTATGCCAATCGATAGTTCTGGTTCTCTCGAGTCCAAAAAGGTATACCAATCGAAAATCTAACATCAGAGACCTTAAATATACATATTATGTTCATATACAGTACTTATCTGAGAACGGAGTCTTTGGAAGCCGAGCATGCTCTTGTGCATACTTTGCTGCTATATACATACATAGTTCTGCTGCTACTTCTTCTTATTCTTCTTCCCCTTCTTCTTTGTATTATTTTTGTTGTTGTTTTCATCGTAATTAAAATCATGTTAGAATGCTTTGTGAAGTTCTCATTGCAATTGCTGCACTTCCGCGGGCCCTGCATGTGTCTGTGTGTGTGTCTCTCTCTATCTCTGTGTCTGTGTGAGTCTTTGTATGTGTGTCTGCTTCGCTGTTGCCTTTTTGTTTCATCCTTATGCAGTTGACACGCGACAAGCTCAAAGACACAAGATGATTTTAAATTTGGCTACACTCAAAGTCAGCCAAGTCTACACTGATAAAAATCATCGTGTAGTTCACGCAGCTTAAATTTACTAATAAAACTCTTTACTTAAAAAAAAAGCTTAATGCTTAGGAAATTTAAACTAAAAGACCAAAAGTTATTTATATAGAAACATTACTTCTTTTTCTCAGTGTAGCTTTCGTTTTTTTTTTCTTTTTTGGTTTTGTTTTTGCTATTGCAGTTTGCATTTAAATATTAAAAAGACCAAGCGACAACAACAACAAATTGTGCCTTTGATTTGCGTTTTCTTTCTTTTTTTTTTGTTGTTGTTTTGTGGGAGCCTCTTTCATCTTGCGCTGTTGCCACTTTTCAGACTGCGGCCTGCAGCTGCAGTGCATAATTAAAAATAAATAAGTTAGGAGTACCACTAATGCGAACGCATAACATAAAATTCATCATGATCAAAATGTTCATTGAATTCTTTTAAAGATGATTAATCTAACAAAAGTAACAAATTGAATGACTTTTAAAACAGTTAGAGCAAATAGGAAAATTAATTCTAACTAAAGCTGCTTACGGCAAAGCACTCACCAATACATGGAAATAAATTTACAAACACATTGAAAGAAACTACAACAAGAAGAACAATTTATTAATCATTTGATTTCCAAATCATTTCGCTGGCAGCTCAAAACTAAAACAGATTTGCACACGTGTCAAAGAGAAGCCAACAACAAGTTTGCATTAGACTTAGCTTAGCAGCAACAAAAGTAGTACACAGATCTCGTGTGCTAGCCTCTCACAAGAGAAAGCAGATAAGAAACGAAATATGATTATTTGTCCTTGTCTCACGCATTGCTCACTGCTGAAAGGGGAGTAGTGGACACACACACACGCATGACCTCTTCTGTGGGAGCAGCAATTACAAAAGCAAATGAACAGTGGAGTGGGTAACTCAGCGATTGAGTAAGACTCTTTGAGCTTTGTGCTGCTGCTCGAATAAAAGAAAAGGAGAGAGACAAATGAGATCAGTCGCTCAGTTGCGTTCGTTGAGGAAGGAGTGTGTAGTAAAAGCTTTTTTTCTCTGAATTACAATTGGCGCATTGAACGTTTGTCAATCTGAAGCAGAGAGCGAATTTATTGTAGCACACGTGGCTTGAGCTTAGAGTTCTACCGGCATCGCTGTCGACACAACACTGACGTAGAGATCGTTCGCTGTCCGACCGAAGACCATTTGATGGTACGTGTGTAAAGCAGTTTGCCGCTTAATAGTGTGCATGTGCTGACAGAAGTTCGTCTATTTCAGTCACCCTCTTGTAATGCTTTTTATGCCGTATTTTTATTCTCTCCATAAAAAATTGTTATTCCGTATTTTTATTTAACTTGTTATAAATGTTAAAAATAAAACATGTTTTAGGTCTTCACTGAGCATTAATTCATTTGACTGCAATCACAATTGTCACTTCGCTGTGAATAGCGTATGTAAATGTGTAGTGGTGTGGGGTAACGACCAGGGTTGCCATCAGTCGTGAAACATTTGGATTTGGACTTTGCATTAAAATTCCAAACAATCGCATTTATTCACCTTATCTAAAACACGATGCCGCAGAGTGAAAAGGCGCATGGGACATGCCGCCTCCGCGAAAGGGGTGTGGCGGGGCTGCAACTCTGACCACATCTTTGGCCAGGTGGCTAAGGGAGCAGAAAGGGCTACAATATAATACTAAAAGAAAAAAATATTTATATATATACATACATATACATATACATGTACATACATATATATACTCTTTTCGGCTCTAGCAGTGATAGGCTTTTGGGCCTTTTAAAATTTGTATACCCGTTAGTAGTCCACAAAGGGTACACTGTTATAAATAAGATTTTTTTTAAATCAAATAAGTAAAAGTTGTGGTTTTATATTTAATATAAAAAGTGCCCAATATTAAAAGCTTTTTCTAAACGCCTTAAAGCATGCAATAACTTTTTTAAGTTCAATAGTCCAATTTAAATTTAAAGTAAAATTAAGTAACGGGTATCTTTTAGTCGAGCAAACTAACATAAGCTTCCTTTGTATAAATTTTTCCTGTTTTTTGGCGTTTTTTATTTAATGCGCGCATTTCACACATTTCACATTTGGCGAGTGGGCCGTGGAGAGTGGGGAGTTGGGAGTGGGGCGTGGCAGGGGAATGGTCAAAGTTTTTATCGATTTGCTGCATAATATAAAAAAGCAGGCGGCCTGACAGATGTAGGCGTGGCATGGGGCAGGGGGCAGGGGGTTGATGGTTCACCAAATATGCCTAGAGCAAGGCCCATGTCAATGTGGTGGGCGACATGGGGAAGGGGGAGGGGCAGTTGGTTTTGGCTAAAACGGCCTGCGCCAAAAGAGCCAACAAAAAAGGCCAAAAAAAAAAAAAAAAAAAACAAAAGAGTAAACCCAAAACCCAAGTGATTAATTCAACATATTCATATGTGCGTGACGGGGACCCCAAAATGCGAGAGTACTCGTATCATCCGCGAACATCCACGCATCGCCGCACCCCTCCCCCACCCCCCACGGTTTACCCACCCACTCCCCTTTTTAATGAGCAACATTTTCAGCCCAATTCGAGGCCAAAAACCAAAACGGGAGACAAAAAAGTCCGTCATCCTTAGCTACACTGAGAAAAACTAAAAGAAAGAGCTAAAGTCGATTGAACTAGCTGTAAAGTACCCAGTAATCACTCTTAAACTTAAAAAAACTTAAATTTTTCGAACTCAAAATTTTATTCGAAGTTTTTTAGTTTAAGAAACCGAAAATAACTTGATGATTTGGCGCAGTGTATGATTGAGTTTGTGGTTGTGGTTTGAGAGGAGTGTGGAAGGGTAAGTAGATGGGGAAGGGTGCTGCTTTTGGTGGTGCTGGTCAGTTGAAATATGAGCCACCGCGTAGATGCTGTCGCTGCCCCAGTCACTGCCGCAGTCGCCGTCGCAGTTGCTGCTGGCCGAGACCGCAGCTACTTTCTAATTAAGCATGTTTAGTTAGTGCGTCAAGGGGCGCGAAAGAAAGGGTGAGAGAGAGAGTGAGAGTGAGAGAGATAGATAGATAGTGGGTGTGGGGGAAGCTTGGAGACCTTGCTTTGGTCAGCGCTCACAAACATGTCAGAAACAGAGATCCAAATGGTGGAGGTGGGGAAAGTGGAAAAACGAGAAATGGTAATGAAGATGGGGGTGAGAATGGGAATGGGGGAGAGAACATGCACACGCATGTCTAAAATATCTAAATCTCCATTCGCGCTTATCTGCCATATGCAAAAGGGGTGTAAGTGTGTGTGCGTGTGTGCGTGTGTATGCGAACCCTTTTTGTTTTGACGTTTTGCTGAAAATGATGTTGGCAAAAAAAGTTTCTAATGAAAACTCCAGAAAATAAAAAAAAATAAAATACGGAAACCCACTAATACACCAGCAAAACAATGGGCACTAAACAAGGACAGAAAAAAGGACACGTATAAGCTATGTAGGGTTGACCAACGCCCTCCACCTGCCACTCCCCCGCTACTCGCTACCACTAAACAACAACTACGGTAATGGTGAGGTCCGTTTCCGTAACCATTTTCAAGCTCGAATTTAGCTTAAAATCCTTAACTTCTGATTTTGGTTTAGAATATAACATCCTTCAGTGCAAAACTCTTCGAATTTCTATATATTTTCAAATTAAATTACCTACACATACATATAATGTAGTAGTGCACAGTTTCATGAATATTTTTCTAGACTCCTTTCTAGCAAAAAAAAAAACATTAAATATAATATTATCCAACAATATTCAACTTTTAACTTTATGTTAACACTTTTTCTAGCTGAAGCCCCCATTCCAGTCGCATTTCGTGCAGTGTATGCGTTGTATATGAAAATGCAAATAGAAAAACGTTGCATATCATGAGGCGCAAAAACAACAAAGTCATGATGTTTTCAATGTTTTGTTTGTCTAAGCAGCAGCACAGACACAAAAGCGGGGAATGCGAGAAATAGAGAGAGGGGGAAAGGGGAGAGGGAGACAGACGCAGGCACATCATTAGAGCTACTGTCCCCACACTACTACTGTGCCCCGAGAAACCCCTAACGACACTTGCAATTGCATCCCTTAATAGCGCAGCCTTCCCATCCTCCCACCCGCTCTCCCCCAACCCCTCTTCGACCTTGCATTCGCCCTTCTCATAAAGGCTCAAGTGCAGCAACGGTTACATTTCCATCTACCATCTTTCTTCTTTGTCTTCGTCTCCAGCTATTCTGCATTTGGCGTAGTTCAAGTGCAGGCGCTTCCCTACCCTTTGGTACACCCCTCCCAACTCTCCTCCCTCCCGCACTCTATCAGTCTCATCGTGCAAATTTGACACATGCACAAGTACAAAAAAAAACGCAAACACAAAAAATGAAAGTTAGAAAACTTCATACATGATTACGACTATGGGACACCCATTGATTATTTTAACTTTGAGCTTTTACTTTATACACTATAACAAAGAGATTCATAACATAACGAATTACCAAACACTCCGCTGACAGCTGCAAAAGAGAAGACAACAACGAACTTGCATTGCTCTTAGATCCACAAAACAGAATAAGAGAAAGAAGATAAGAAACGAAAAATGAATATTCGTCCTTGTCTAACACATCGCCATATGCTGGAAGGGGAACTGATCACACACACACTCACAATTATGTTTTCATCTGTGGGAGCAGCAAATCCAATACAAAAGCAAATGACCAGTGGAGTGGGTAACTCCGCGATTGACCAAGACACTGAGAGCTTTGGGCTGCTGCTCGAATAAAAGAAAAGGAGAGAGACAAATGAGATCAGTCGCTCTGCTGCGTTCATTGAGGGAGGAGTGTACAGCGCTCGAGGCTTGGATAAAGCTTTTTCTCTCTGACTTACAATTGGCGCATTGCACTTTTATCAATCTAAAGCATAGAGCGAATTTATCGTAGCACACGTGGCTTGAGCTTAGAATTCTGCCGACGTCGCTGTCGACACGTCACACGCATAGAGACCGATCGCCGCTTGGGTGCGGACCATTTGATGGTATGTGTGGGCTATCACTGATCGGTAATATTTAAATAACAATTAAAAGCCATTACTATATAAATACTATTTAAGTTATTGTCTTGTTAGATTGTTTTACTAGCTCTCTGCCTGATTTACTTGGATATCGCAATAGACTCAGTTGTCTACATCTTTTATCTAGATAAAGCCAAATATCAGCCAATTTCTTAACTTGTGCCCGAGTATGCCCACACTTTCTACGCGTAATGGGTATAGACTAAAGGTCGCTGCTGCAAGCTATGTACAGGATGTAGTCGACGCGTCATATCAAACCTACAAAGTATGCAGTACCTCTTTTTCCCTTACCACTTCCTACTTCCCTCCTCCCCCACTCCCTCTACAACCCCAACTCTTTCACGTCTCCTTTTTACTTCACTTCATTTCACTTTTATAACTTGCACGCACATCCTCTATTCGTCAGTTCAGTTTCTTTAGCTTCTTCTTCTTCTGCTTCTTCTATTCAGATGCTTTACCCTTCATAATATCCCTTCTCCTTGTTTTGTGTGTTTTGTTTTGTGCTACCAATGGGTACCGTTATTTCAATAGCTTTTGCAGACATGCTTGCCCCCACACCAAACTTTCCATTTCGTTGCATTGACAAATATTTCTTTGCATGCATCCCTTTCCCACATTCCCCATCTCATTCTCGTAATCTTCTTCTTACTGTCTCGTTCCCATTTCTAATCCAGTTCTCATTCTTATAGATTGCATTCCCTCTGTGTGTCAATGTGTGTCTTTGCATTCATTAGCTGTCTCTCAGCTCGAAAGCTTGTTTACTTAGTTCAGCCGGTTTAATTTATACTATGGCCACCCTAAAAGACCATACTACAAAAAAATGTCTTAACACTATTGTATACTCTTTTAACAACTCACTTTTGAAAAGGGATCGTTCAAGATACAAAATACAAGAGGACACTGATTAACTATATATGTATATTCACGATTAGCATCAAAATTTGAGTCGATCTAAAGAACTAGTATAAGAGCTAGGTTTATTTTAAGTTGTTGTCACGTCCCTATACAAACACCGAAAACTGTAAAAAAAATAAATTGATAACTCTTATAATTTCATATATTATGCCCAGATCGGGAAGTTATATCAGCTTTTTTTAAGTTTTAACTACAGGGTCCAAAAGATGTTGATTAATAGTCTTCTAGCAATGCATTTTTATTCATCTCACACATTTGTACACACATTGTACATCTGCATATAAACATGCACAGACAGGCAGAAACATGCACATGTTGTAAAGGAAATGAAGATAATAGATTTTCGGCTTTTGTTTGACAAACGTTTTATGAAAAAACACAAAAAAAAAAAGAAAAAGAAAAAATTCTACAAAGGGGACAAGCAGCTGCAATTAAATTCAAAGAAGGGGAATGAGGGAGAAGAAGCGGAAAAGAAGCTAGAAAATTAGTTGTCTTCATATCGATTGAGGCTAAAAAAAAAAAAAAAAAAAAAAACATGAGAGAAAAGTGAAATCTTGCAACACACACTCGAAAAAAGCGAGTGGCAGGAAGTGTAACGAGTTTGCTGCACAACAAAATGGGGTTAAATTGCACAGAAATCACACATTACACACACATACATAAGCATTCAAACATACACACACACACACACTCGCAATGCCGTTGCTTTGTTTGACGCACTTAACACGGCGTTGGCGACATGCACTTGAGCTGCACAAAAGCCCACTCACACACACACACACAGAGAGGATGGGCGAACGAGCGAAAGAGAGCCAGATAAGTGAGTGGAATGTGAGGGGAGTGGTTGGGGGAAGCAGGCTTTGCACAGTTAGAAGCACTAGACAGACACGAGACAAAAACGAAAATGCAGACGCTTGTCTCACTCCCCCCTGAAGTCCCACAAGCCGCCAATGCAAACTGCAAAGCATAACGGTAAACAATTCCATACACTGCTACAAATATTATGTGCCAAATTCTTCCAAACTAATTTTACTCGCTCACTAATTTATTTTACTCTGTATGTAGTAATGCTTTATACATTTATTTTGTTTAGAGCAAATATATTAATATAAATGTTATGAAACTTGGGATCACTTAAACTTATGTGTATTTTCTCTGCGTGTAGGCCCTCTCCCATCCCCCTACAAACTATGGCTGTAACCCTTTCAAGCCAGTTTCAAGTCGTTCACGCAAAGGGGAGTGAAAAGTGCATTAGAATGCCAACTGCGATGCGATGTTGACATAGAATCATTGCTGTCTGTTTGTGCCGTCAGCTTGCCTCAGGTTTAACTGCATCATCCCCCTAAGCTCCCCCCTTTCAAGCGTTCCCCTTTACTGCACTATGGGCAATAGGGCAGATTTGTTGGCATAAGCTTTTTATATGAAGTTGTGGATATTTAGAAACTCAGCACTAACATCAGTTGAATTAAAATAACATGACCACGCCTTCAGCAACCCCAAAATGGACGAAGACGCCCAAAAAATATTACTTATATATCATTCTAGAACGACAAAAAGTGTATTTATCTAAAAATATTAGACTTTCTACCACAGTGCACTGCCCCAAGTACTAACCCTTTCCCTCTTGGGTACCCTTCCCCTTCGCATTGCAGGTGCAAAAGTGAACGAAAGTGAAATGGTGGATGATGATGATGATGACGTCGCTTCGAGTAGAGTTGAGTTGAGTTCAGTTCAGTGGAGGCAGCAACTGATGCAGAGACTGAGACCGAGGCTGAGGCAAAAACTGGGACTGGGACTGAGACTGAGGAGCAGATGCTGCTTGAGTGCACTTTTTGCACTATTCAAAGTTAAAGTGTGTGCACGAGGGAGGCGTGCTAAAGGGGAGTGGGGTGGGTGGTGCGTTTGGTGGTGCAATGTCAATGCTATATTCTTGCACTTTTTGGGGTCGTTTTGGGGTTGAAGGACGCACGCGAGGCGTTTGTGATTTTTTCTTTCTGGTTTATGGGGTTGGCATTGCAGCATGTGGCACAAACAAAACGCTTCAGTCGAGTGTCAAGTGTCGCGCCTCGAGTGGCCACGACAGCAAGATACCCGCTAACCACATCTCAGGCACGACCGAATTTGATACCCTTGATTACAAACTTGATAACTACATGTCTATTTTGGAGACTACTTTCGCCACTAGCAAGTCGTATACAGTTATACGCATCAGTCCGACTAAAAGCTTAGCTTCTTAAGTGCTGAACAAGAAAACACACAAACAAACAAAGAGGAGAGAAAAAACAACCGTTTGAAATTGGCAGCTCAAAACTAAAAAGGTTATTCACAAGTGTGAAAGAGAAGGCAGGAACTAATTTACATTGGGCTTAGACTTATTACAAAAACAACACGTGCACTTGTTGCTGCCGATCTCACGTCGGCAGAGAAAGAAGATAAGAAACGAAATGAGAATAATTGTTGTTGTCTTATGCATTGCTCTTTGCTTGAAGGAAAGAGTGCACACACACACAAGCAATGAGTTTTTGCTGCGGACACGCACACACAAGCATTGTTTCTGCTGTAGAATATACACATACACACGCACACACACACACACACACACACATGGGCAAAAACAAATACAACGAGCAAACTATTGATGCTTATGCAGACTGGCCAAGAAAAGACACGTCTGTCTTGCTCCTTCTGTTGCAAACACTGCCAAAAATTTATAAAACTTCTTTGAATCCATTTTTTAAGGAGTATAAATAAAACTGATGCAACTCGTTCGCTTTCTTGTTGTTGCGAAAGGTGCAAAAATGACTTCAAGCCGAATCTGAATGTGAAGTGGAGAATTCAGGGACAACTTCACTTGAAAATGCAGAAAAAAAAAGAAAAAAGGAGAAAAAGAAGAGAGGAGAGGAGAGGAGTAAAAGAAAAAGGAGCACTCCAATTGCAACCCCGATAAAAATGGCCTTCTTCGATGCGCGAAAAGTGAAAGCGTTGTGGGTGAGTGTGCGACGAAGACGGTGACGACGACGAAAGGGGGGACGAAGAGGGAGACGAGGAGGCAGAAGAAGGGGAGAGAACGGAGCTTGGAGACCTTGCCATCGTTACCATAAAAACCAATGAAATTTCGCTTAGGCTCGCTGCGTGCTGCGCTTTACGAGCGACTTCCCAAGAGGCTTTGGCTCCAAACAAAGTTTGAGTCGCCTTCATCTGCATCGTCCAGTGTTGGCGGCAATTCGGTGTATAACACAATCTATTTGGTTTGCAAAACTAGCTAAAATTAGCTACAAAAACTAAGGAAAGGGCGATTTAAGCTTTTAAAAAAGTAGCGATAAATATGTAGCTACAAAAAGTAAAAAAAAATCCAAATTATTTTTATAACAAACAAGAAATTTATGCGAAAAGTAAAGTAGAACCAAATTAAATGTTTTTTAAAATTAGCTAACTAATAATACAATATTTTTTAATATATGTATCTCTTTTAGAAAATAATTAAAAGTCTATAAGCGTTTTCAAAACGATGAACATTTTCAGCTAATCAAATTGTGTAGATATTGATAGCTATGAACTAGCTAACCAGCCAGCACTGTTGCTGTTCATCGTCTTGGCCAAGAGGATCTGGCACTGTAAAAACCTTGAAATAAAAGCCAAAAACGAACTAATGTCCTTAACGGCCAAAACGCAAAACGCGTTTTCGTTTTCCTGCCAAATTGGACCTCGATGCTGATGTTGTTCAAATAACAAGAAAAAATATTGCCCAAATTTAGCGAACACAGAAGACCAAATGCTCTTGAAAATGTGTAATAGACACAAAGAGACAAATTAATATTCAATTAATTATTAAAGTGATTAAATAAATCTATTTTGAGTTTAGTTTTTTTTGCTTTACATCTCTCAATTGATTTCCATATATGTTTTGACTCTCCTACTTTCCCCTTCAGATCTTTAGATAAGGCACACACGGTGGAGTAAGGGAGAACACTAGCACTGCTCTTGTAGAGCGATTTTTTGTGTCTGTGTGTGTGTGTGTTTTCTATTCCTAAGATTCAAATTCTGCCGACGCCTCTGCTAGCGAAGCAAACTTCGGCTGGCTTAGGAAGTTTGCGAGCGTTTAAGATCAGTCGCATTGCAGCGTTCAATGAGGAGGGAGCTCCATGCGCTTGATCTGTTTTGTATTGCGCTACTTCTCGCAGTTAAAGCGACTGAAGATTCGCTGCTGTTACTTGTTTGTTATTACTTATTACAGGGCCTTAGACAGTCGGCTTGCCTCAACAGAGTAAAGAAGCCGCTAAATGTGGCATACCCTGTGCTAGGGTATTAGCAAAAACCCAAAAATAAAAACTTTGCTGTCGTCAATAGCCGCGCTGCTATACCCGCTGCCACTGCCGCTACCGCTGTCTCTGTCGCAGTCGCCGCCGCCGCCGCCGCCGTCGCAGTCTCTGTCGCAGTAACTGCTTTTGGAGGTCTCATGTGCGGCGGCGACACAACTTTTTATTCCTTTGTTTAGAATAAAAATATATATAAATGTGCACGTGTTTTGGCAATGGTCGGCATTTTTAGTGGTGGTAAACGCATCATACGCAACACTCATAGAAGTTAAGGGGACTGGTGGGGGTGGGGTAACTGTTGGGGGTGGGGGGCACTGTGGCTGCGGATGATTCGCTGGGGTTGTTGTTGGCGCAGTTAAATTTTAATGTTGCTGCCATATCGATATATGCGTGCATGAAATCTTCCTCCCTCCCTCCAATTGCCCCTCCCCAACCCCCTTCCACCGTTTGCAGCAGCGCGCATACGTGCTAAGCACGTCGCTGCCTCTGCCTCAGTCGACGCCAGCATTGTCTGTTTAGCTATCTTAGAGCTAAACTTGGCTAGTTTTTCACTGCTAAGCTAAAAAAAAATTTAAAAACTTATTTTTAATCGAAATTATTTTCATAATAAGCCTTAGGTGTAATAAGTATCAGGTATTTGGGAAGGAGTATTGGACATACTTTTCCCGCTAAATCTATCTGAAAATATTGAAAAATGCTGAAATCGTATGCAATACCTTTAATTTATAGTTGGCTTAGAGCCAGATTTGTTACTAGTAGATGTATAACATAATGGCTAGTGCATTTAGCTTAGCTTAGAAATATGTATAACGAGATTTCTGGCTAAAAATAATTTCAAATGATGCCAAACTTATTAAGTAAGCCCCAGAATGTATGCTGTAGTTTTTATACCCGTTACTCGTAGAGTAAAAGGGTATATTGTATTCGTTGCAATGTATGTAACAGGGAGAAGGAGACATGGCAGACCCCATAAAGTATATATATTCTTGATCAGCATGACAAGCCGAGTCGATATAGCCATGTCCGTCTGTCCGTCTGTCCGTCTGTCCGTCCGTCCGTCTGTCCGTCTGTCCGTCTGTCCGTCTGTGTGAACAAAAGGATCTCAGAGACTATAAGAGCTAGAAAGGCCCGAGTGGTCGCAAACGAAAGATAAAATGCCCAAGCAGTACAAGTTTGCTTTTGTTTTTTGACACGCCCACTTTAGGGCGTTCTATGTGCATACAAAGGTAAAAACAGGTAAAAATAGCATGTTTTAGTATAGAAAACTTTTTTGTTAGTAATGCTATCTAAACCAAATTGACACAGAAAGTACACGTCTAGGGATTACGTATACTGACCAAGTTTGATCCAAATCGGACAACTATATCATATAGCTCCCATAGGGACAATCGGTCAAAAATACGCTCCAAATATGAATTTATATGAATAACTTTTGCGTTGGCCAACCAATCGAAGTGAAACTTACACAGAATATATCTGTCAATAATATAAACATATTGACTAAGTTTGATCCAAATCGGACAACTATATCATATAGCTCCCATAGGGACAATCGGTCAAAAATACGCTCCAAATATGAATTTATATGAATAACTTTTGCGTTGGCCAACCAATCGAAGTGAAACTTACACAGAATATATCTGTCAATAATATAAACATATTGACTAAGTTTCATCCAAATCGGACGACTATATCGTATAGCTCCCATAGGGACGATCGGTCAAAAATACGCTCTAAATATGATTTTGTATGAAAATTTCTGCGTTTCTCAAGTCATCTGAATTAAAATCAATAGGGTCGATTACCTAACCGATTGTAATATTATTAATATTATTAATAATATATTATATTGTTAATAATATAATTAAACTGAGTAACGGGTATCCTAAAGTCGCGAGGCGACTATAGCGTTCTTTCTTGTTGTAATTCTAAACCAGACCCTGGAAAACTAGGCGAACCGATAGCCAATATAGAAGTCAAAATGACTTTCAAACAAAAAATGTATCCCGAATTTATAATATATTTATTTAAATATATATAAATGAATTTATAATTCATGAGTTTAAAATCTAAATATTAATAGAAATGAATCTGGATTAGAAATTAAGGAAACCAACATTATTCCATATACCTAAGTCTTCATATGCATACAAAAAACACCTTAATCGAAAAGAGATATTAAATACCGCCTGGAAGCATCTAGATGCACAAAAAGTGTCTGCTTCGTATCCTCAGGAAAGCTTTTTCAAAAGCACTCTCCTTTTGCAGAAGCTCATGGGGTTAAAAACTTCGAGAAAATCATTATTAAAGCTCAGCCATAAAGCTTCGTGTTTCCTGAGCTTTCACAAAAAGTTAAAAATCCTAAAAAAATTGGGTTTCGCAACCGAGCTAACGAGCTTTTGCTAAAAGCTTATTAAATAAATTTGTTCAAGAATTAAATAAGCTGTAAATAAGCGGTCAAACAGGAACACGTCTCATGACGTCGTCAAAAAAATTGATTACTTATAAACCAATGCTACTGGAAATATGCAAAAAAAAAAAAAAAACAAGAAAGACAAGTACAGTGTTAAGAAAATCGGTATTGGTATATGTGTCAATATTTGACAAAATTTCAAGGGTCAAGGGTAAAATTTGACAAAATTTGAGAATTTTAGATTTTTATTGCGATTCTCCTAGTTGTCCAGAGTATAAAAAGGTATGACTTTTAAGGTATCGCTTCATTTGGCTGAGTTATGATCAGTCAAAGTTATGAAAATTGCGGATTTTAGATATTAAGCTCAGGATCACATATCTGAATACTCTTTCATCCAAATTTGACAAAATTGGTTCGATTTTAAGAATTTTAGATTTTGATTGCGATTAATTCTCCTAGTTGTCCAGAGCATAAAAAGGTACGACTTTTTAAGGTATCGCTTCATTTGGCTGAGTTATGATCAGTCAAAGTTTGGAAAATTGTCAACTTTAAATATTGAGCTGAGGACCACATATCTGAGAACTTTCTTATCCAAATTTGACAAAATGGATTCGATTTCGAGAATTTTAGATTTTGATTGCGATTAATTCTCCTAGTTGTCCAGAGCATAAAAAGGTACGACTTTTTAAGGTATCGCTTCATTTGGCTGAGTTATGATCAGTCAAAGTTTGGAAAATTGTCAACTTTAAATATTGAGCTGAGGACCACATATCTGAGAACTTTCTTATCCAAATTTGACAAAATGGATTCGATTTCGAGAATTTTAGATTTTGATTGCGATTAATTCTCCTAGTTGTCCAGAGCATAAAAAGGTATGACTTTTTAAGATATCGCTTCATTTGGCTGAGTTATGATCAGTCAAAGTTATGAAAATTGCGAATTTTAGATATTAAGCTCAGGACCACATATCTGATTACTCTTTCATCCAAATTTGACAAAATGGGTTCGATTTTAAGAATTTTAGATTTTGATTGCGATTAATTCTCCTAGTTGTCCAGAGTATATAGAGGTATGACTTTTTAAGATATCGCTTCATTTGGCTGAGTTATGATCAGTCAAAGTTGGAGAAAATTGTGAATTTTAAATATTGAGCTATAGACCACATATCTCTTTCATCCAAATTTGACAAAATTGGTTCAAATTTTAGAATTTTAGATTTTGATTGCGATTAATTCCGCTAGTCGTCCAGAGTATAAAAAGGTATGACTTTTTAAGATATCGCTTCATTTGGCTGAGTTATGATCAGTCAAAGTTGGGGAAAGTTGTCAATTTTAAATATTGAGCTGAGGACCACATATCTCTTTCATCCAAATTTGACAAAATGGGTTCGATTTTAAGAATTTTAGATTTTGATTGCGATTAATTCTCCTAGTTGTCCAGAGTATATAGAGGTATGACTTTTTAAGATATCGCTTCATTTGGCTGAGTTATGATCAGTCAAAGTTTGGAAAATTGTCAACTTTAAATATTGAGCTGAGGACTCTTTCATCCAAATTTGACAAAATTGGTTCGATTTTGAGAATTTTAGATTTTGATTGCGATTAATTCCGCTAGTCGTCCAGAGTATAAAAAGGTATGACTTTTTAAGATATCGCTTCATTTGGCTGAGTTATGATCAGTCAAAGTTTGGAAAATTGTCAACTTTAAATATTGAGCTGAGGACCACATATCTGAGGACTCTTTCATCCAAATTTGACAAAATGGGTTCGATTTTAAGAATTTTAGATTTTGATTGCGATTAATTCCGCTAGTCGTCCAGAGTATAAAAAGGTATGACTTTTTAAGATATCGCTTCATTTGGCTGAGTTATGATCAGTCAAAGTTGGGAAAATTGTGAATTTTAAATATTTTAAATCGATTTGTGATGCTGATCAAGAATATATATACTTTATGGGGTCTGCCACGCCTCCTTCTGTCTGTTACATACTTTTCGCAAACCCAATATACTCTTGCAGGGAGTTTGAAAAGGTCTCACAGTAAAAACTTTTACTACGAACTAATATTTGGTAATAAAACACCTTGATTGTTTTTTAGAAAAGGGATTTTTAATTTATTTAATTTTAAATATGTTTTCTGCGAGTTAATTCAAGCACATTCATGTTTGCACGTTTAGCTGTTTCGATTTATGTCGTATTTGTCTGTTTGTAAGTATTGCAGGTATTATTTATGCATTTACATATGTAGTAGTAAATTCACATACACTATGTAAGTATACATATAAAGATATATGTATATGTACACTTTTATTTGCCGATGTGAATAATTTATCCCGTTAACGAGTATTTCAACGTGTGTGGCTAAATGTGTGCGTGGAACCTTTCTGCCGTGAGTTCTCATCGGTTGTTCACAGGACACTGCTAGGACATACGCTTTATATATATTCTCCAGTTATATATATATATATACTGATGTGTATCGGTTGTCGCTCAGTTGCATATTTCGAATTTCAAAAATGTTTTTCAGATTTGCATAAAGTTTTGATTTAAATATACAACTTGGTAGATTACTTAGCAGAGATGCTCATACCACTGTACTTTGCGTCAATTATGTTTGTTTTTGTTGATATTGCTTGTGTGTGAGTGTATGCACTGATCCCCTTCCAGCATTGGGCAGTGCAAAATGTATAAACAACTTTTCGCATTTCTTTTCTTATTTGCTTTCTCTGTCGAGAGTCGCGTCAGCAGTGCGTGAGCTAAGAATTCTGTCAGCGTCTCTGTCGACACAACACAAGCAGAGAGAGATTGAGATCGGTCGCTGCGATGCGCTCAATGCAAAGGAGCGAAGCTCACTACTGAATTATTTGACGGTGTGTGTGTGTATTTAGGCAGCGCAGCAGTAACTCGTGTTGTCTCTTTTACACTTGTGAAAATCTGTTTTAGTTTTGAGCTGCCAACGAAATTTCAAATTTGTTTGATTCGCTGTGTGTTTGTGTAAGCAGCTTTTGAGCACCTCTGCTATAGACACACACATACATATATAATCATGCCTGTGTGTTTGCACACAAAATTATATACATATACATATTATTATGTCTGTGTGATTACAGGGCCAAATTCAGCTTTGCAAATGCACTTAAAAAATAATTCAAAACCGTTTACAAAAATGGGTTATCGAGTACTTAGGTGGCGACATTTTGATTCGTTATTTAAATTGATTTCTTGTTTTTTTTTTCGTTTTTCTTTTTGTTGTTTGTGTATAAATTAGTTTACTTTTTAAAATTATATATGTACATACATAAATATATAAAGAATTAATAATTGCGTAATTCTAGCATTCTTTTTCATTTTTCCCAATCATTTCACTTAAAGTTTTCGCATTTTTGTATGTGTGTGTGTGTGTGTGTGTGTTTGTGTTTCTAGTGCAATTTTTTACATAAATTCAGTCGTGATTTCAAATATTTCTTCACTTTTTGTTGGTTTCTTTCATTTTTTTTTTTTTTGTTTTTTTATGTTTTTTTTTAAATAAAGCTCAAGTTAAGTAATGCAAATCGGGCGCTAAATACACACAATACATTCAATATTATAATATTTATATTTTATTTGTTATAAGTATTATTAATAATCAGACATAAATGCAGCTCAAACATAATATTTTGAATAATGAATTCAATTTCCGAAATTTTGAGTTTGCTTTCCAATATAGTTGTATGTGTACAATAATCTGTGTGATTTTTAATTAAATCTTCTGATAGTCAATAAAAATTAATTACAAAATTTGTCTTGAAAATTCATGTTTCTAATTAAAATCGCAATTAAAATTAGTACTACGACTTTCTACCTACAATCCTCGATATATATATATATTATTATTTGTATATATATATGTATTGCATTGCGAATTACAACAATATTTCTTCTTACTATTATTATTAGAATATATATATAATATTTGCAGAGAGTTTTCAGAACTTAAATGTGTCTTCAATCCTCAAATATTTTATTGTAATTGTAAGCACAATAAAAACAGCTAAACAGCTAAAAGTACAGTTATAAACGTTTCATTTACGTTTTTAATGCTCTCGTCATTTTCATAAATATTTTTGAGTTATTCAATAGTTTTAGCAACCAAAGTTTTAAAACCTTAACTACTTCCATTAGAAAAAGGTTTGAATTATTAAAAAAAAAAAACGAAGTCGCATTTGTACTGCTCGACTGTTTTTGCCCTGTACTGGGCTACAAAATGTAAACTTTTTTCTTTATCGGTATTTTGGCAGTTTTAAGCTTAAAACCTCACAATCTCCAGTTTCAAATACAGTATAACAGTTTGAAAAATTATTGAAATCTAGTTTTATTAAAAGATAAGTAGAAGAATTAAACTGTTTGAATTTTTCAAAAATATTTGAATTCAATTTGAATCAAAAATTGAAGTCATTTTATCTCCGATGTTAACCTTTATCTCAATCTGAATACAAACATTTATCGAAAATTCAAACACTTCAAAGTCTTTACTTTTATACAGTTTAAAAGACTAAAACCTTTGCAATCATAAGTTTTGAAATTTTGACCACTAAAGTAATTGAATAATTCCCAAATATTCGTTTTGAGCTTTTTAATTTCCCAAGTAAGTTCTCCTCTAGGTGCCTTTGCTACAATTTTCATCTTGTTTGAAAGTTGGATATACACGTACATAAATATTAGTTATAGTTATTAAAGTTAATTGTTGTTTCTTTCTGCTTTTGTTGTAGTCTGGTATTATTTCTATTTCTATTTATTTATTTTTTTGTATTTAGTTTTCTTTTAGTTAATTTTTGATTAACCTAAAGAAATGTTGGCGGTGTTTTTGGTGCTTGATCTGCATTTTAATGCGTGTGCGTTGAAATTCTTGATCTTATCGATCGTCTATATCGTCATTAACTTTACATCGATTCAACAACTCTATTAAGCGTAAGTAACGCACTCTTCAAAATGCGGAATTCAAAAATCGGGAAGCCAACAGAAGAGAAATACATAAAAGTATATCGCATAACTAATACTATATATAAAAACGATCAGGTTCTAAAATCAAGTACAATTTACACCATATCTTTCAATAACTAAAGATTAAATTGCATTTATTCTATACAGATTTATGTCTTATAATCGACAGTTTAGTCACCGCAGTGGTATTTTTTGTAAAATAAGCATCATTTTTCAAACCGAAAACATATTTTGTTGGGTTTCATTTAAAACGAGTTTTTCAAAATTATAAAAATTATTTTTTAAAAAAATTGAAACTTTTGTCTTATAAGAATTTTGACTTTTTGAAAGTATATTTTGTTTTATATTTATTTTCAGCAAAAGTTGTAGTTTTGTGCACAAATTCTTAATTTTAGAACCTGCTTTATTTGATCAGGGTAATTAGTGTAAAGCAGAGGTGCCCACACCACCGTACTGGTACGCTGGTTTGTTTATGTAATATTGCTTGTACAACGAGTAAGAAGAGCAATGCTTATATATTGTGTGTGTGTGTGTGTGTGAGTGTGCGCACTGATCCCCTTCCAGCTTTGGGCAGTGCAAAATACAAAAACAACTTTTTGCATTTAGTTTCTTATCTGTTTTCTCTGTCGAGAGTCGCGCCAGCAGCGCCTGAGCTAAGAATTCTGCCAACGTCTCTGCCGACACAACGCACGCCGAGAGAGATCGGTGGCTGGTTAACATCAATGCGTTCAGTGCAAAGCAAAGTAGCAGAGCTCACTAGACTTTTTCATTGTGTATGACTGTGTGTGTGGGCAGCACTGCTGTCTTCTCTTTTACACTTGTAAAAATCTGTTTTAGTTTTGAGCTGCCAGCGAAATGTTCAACAATTTCAAATCTACTCTTTTTGTAGTGCTTCCTAACCGTGTTTCTGTGTGAGGAACACCTCTGCTATAGGGTATAAGAACTGAGTGTGCATCATTTGAAAAGCGCAGTGTTTCGCTCTCGCGAGCGGCTTTTCTACAAAATGGAGAATGCATTTTCAAAGGATTTGATTGATACTCGGGCATACCACAAAAAATATCATTCACACATACATTTGCATCCACATTCAAAATGAAATAAACTAAAATACTTGCAAACTTAAAAAAACAAATCGGAATTAAATTCATGTGAAAATGTGTTTATCAAAAACATGATTTTGTTTGGTGTTCTTTTCATTATTAACTGATTGACAGATTGACCGGTTGATCGACTGATCGATTGACTCTTTTGTTGTTGTGCTTGCTTTTGGTTGTTGTTGTTGTTGTTGATGTTCTATGATGGGATTTTTTGTTGGGTGGGAAACTTTTTCTTAAATTCCAAGACTGTAATTAGACAAAGAAAGAAAACACGAGAGTGATAAAGAAAGATAAGCAAGAAAGAGAGGTAAGAATTTTAATTAATGGGCATTTAAATAATAATAATAATACTAATATGGATTTTAGAGATGTTCGGAATATCTGGAAACTTTTTTTTTTTGACAAACGTTGCAGTTAAAGTTCTAACAACCCTTCGATAAACTGTCAATTAAACTATAAAAATATGTACATTTTCGTGTTTTATCTTAATCTATATGATATATAGATTATTAAACTGATTTGTTTTGATGGCCAACAATGGCCTGATTGCTGGAGTCTAAATAGAAATTATGGAGCGTACTTTTGGGTATACAGATAAGAGACGTTATCAGCCTATCAGCTATGAATGACTTGCTAATTGGACAATGTTATGGAAAATGGATTGATTGGATTGAAAGCACATCAAGTGGCTATATCGAACCACAATTTCAACAAATTATATACAAAACTCTGTCATATCTGACTCACAGAATTAACGAGCTGCAGACAAAAGTTTTAGTCGTACGATAATTTCAGTATTTTGCCAAATTTGGATGGGAAAGTAGTAAGATTCTAAATCAGCACTCAAAATGTTATACAAACTTATCGACTATGGATTTAGCGCTTTCTAAAGCTAAGCTAGAAAGCTTAGAAGCTTCTTATTGCATTCAATTTTTTGACCAATTTAGATCATGTCCAATTTATATATAAAATTAGGATTAATAGTCGGTCGCGTCAGGAATTTTATGTTGGTCTTGATCAATAATTTAAATGAAAATAAAATGCAGAGATATAGAATAGAGAAATAGTTTAATGTTTGTTCCCTGATCTGCTTACATTCGCGATCCCTTTTGCTGCAGAACCTTGGCGCGATCATTAAGTTCCAGTTCACGTCCAGCTGTTGAGCCGCATTCTTTGGAGACAACACAGAGAAACTCATTGTTCTCAAATGGACCATAATTTGAGTATTGCATTCCCACTGTTATCAGCTGCTCAAAGCGCCAACCATCCGACAGCGTTGAGATCATCTAAAATTCCACAAGAAAGTTAATCAATATCAAGAAGAGGTAGAGAGTAGAGTAAAAACTATATTAGAATGGTTCGAATCTATGTAAAAGGGAGGAGGTGTATGACCTGACCTCATAAAGCATATATATATTCTCGATCAACATGCTCTTAATATGAATAAGCATCCATCACCTGAATTTTTACATTAATACTATTATCATACCCCGTTCTTAACAATATATTAAAATTAAGTAATGAGTATCTTGAAGTCGCTAGGCGACTATAGCATTCTTTCTTGTTTTGTTTTAACATTATTTAGCGCTCTTTTACAGCCAATACATGTGAATGAAAGAGCAAGCGATAGCTGCCTGCTATGCGATGTCTTATTATCGTTCGCTCTGACTCGCTCTTACTCACGTTGCTAAAAGGCTAAATTTTTATAGACCGATGTACCTGAAACTTGCAGAATCGTTTTAAAATACCTTTCTACAGATATCTGCTAAGTTGAATTTAAGACTTTTAGTTTAAAGCCAAATCTTAAAGGTTTTTAGCATGGCAGGTGCATAAAGCAATTTAAGAGAATGTTTCCAGTGTTAAACTAGACAAAATCCGATTGGAATATAAATATTACCTGTGTGAGCTCCTGTTCGCGGCATTGCAGGACTCGATAGACACGTTTCTTGTCCGCATGTGGTCGCTGATCGAATAGAAAAAAAATATAAAATGAAATTGCGATTTTTGATAGGATCCTCGTTAGAAAGATAACTCACCTGATCTCTGTGGCTGATGCACTCCTTGAGCAATGCAATCAATTGCGTCACATTGTAAAATTCAGCCTCCTCCAGGACACCCTCCTCCGAAACGCCATCCAAGACGAGTTTGCCATGTCGCAAGTAATTAAGCACAGGTGCAAAGTATTTTGGATCTCTGTCAATTAAATAGGCGCCAGTTTCATCCTGGTAATACAAAAGAAGAAATTGCAATTAATTAATAAAAGCTAATGTTTTAAATTAATAGAGCCAAATTTAGCAAAAATAATCCTGTTCTCATTCTGGACCAACAATCCAATTAGTGATTTCTAGTCATCAAAATCAAATTCCAAAACAAATTCGCATAGACACACTTTCATTCCATATTTAGGAACTCTTTTTGTTTACAGTGTACGGCTGGATAGACATAAATTAGCATAGAGCTTTCCCACATTGTTAACTAGGTCAAGTTTATTTAAATTATTGGCCTGCACTAAATTGATTAAAATGGAATTTCATTAACAGTTTTTAAGTAAGACCTTTTAATTTGGGAAAGTTCAACGGAAACGCATAAAAAAAAGAATAAATAAACAATTTTGCTGAAATTCTTTGCAGGGTATTGCACTAATGAGGCTTTTCCATTTGTTTTTTTATTTTATTTCTTTGGGTAAATGATACACGTAGGGTATGACTGCCTAGTCTGCAGGCTGGTCAGCTAAATGTTGCGTTCTTTTGTGTTCTTTGTTTGCTTTCATACCCTGCGCCGAGGGTTAAATAAGTTTATAAAAGGTATTTAAACTAATCAGAATTATTAGTAAAAAACAACAAAAATGAGCAAGGAAAAGTCAGTGCTAAGCGCAATCTATCTCACTCGCACACATGTTACTGCAGGCATGCAGTAACCAGAGCAGCGCACTGTTCTAACACTGGGTATAAAACGGTCAGGTGACCTCGACCGTACGTTTCTTTTTCTGTTTTCGTTGTTGTTGGTTTTTCAACAATTTAAGCAGCCAAAACAGAGAACACAGACAGACGATTCACATCGCCTCACACTCCCATCGCTCAACTAGCTGCCTGCGTGTGTATGGCTTTGTGCGAGAGAGTGTGGGAGAGAGTTTGTATGCATGTGTGTGTGCTTGTGGGTGCCTTAATTGGCGGACACGGAGGCATGCCGAAACTGAGGGGATGGATTGGGCGTATATGTGTGTGTTTGTGTTTGTGTGTGTGCGTTTGTGGGAGGCAGCACAAAACAAAAATTTTAATCAATAAAAAAAAAAGCGGAAGGCGTAAGCATTGGAGCAGGAGTCGAGGGAGGAAGGGAGAGAGAAACACAAACATGCAAGGTTTTTAATGAAACTATTTGTGCATTGCAATCGCAATCACAATTGAAACAGAAACCGAAATCGGAATCGCTATCGAATCTAACGGCATTTATTGGCACCGTTTGTCGATTTGTTGTTTGTTTATAAAAGCGGCCAATGGAAAATAGCATACACACACAATAACACACACATACATACATACACATTACGTATGTACACAGTGTGTCAAGTAATTTTGTTGACAATATATTTTTGCTTCATTAACAAAGAACAAACAAATTAAGTTTAATTTAAAATTCAGTCAAAATAGATGTTATTGTCATTAATTAACAAAACAAGCGAATTACTGTTTAATAAAAATAACTTATTTTAGCAAAGAATGTAATTTAAATAAGTATTTCGAAAAAAAAACATATGTTTGTTATCATGCATTTGAAAAATAATTATTGTTTATTGTTCTAGGTTTTTGCCTTTTATAATGTGTGGTCAAAACAATTACTTTACAAACTGTATGTATGTACACACATATGTATGTACGTGCAGTTGTGTGTGTGTGCACACGTTTATCCCATACGTGGCACATGCGATATTTATTATGAGAATTTCTGTCGAAATTTATTTGCGTTATACATAAATGTTTTTAACGTTCGTTTGTTTGTTGTTGTTCTTTCCCCTTAAAGCACCAGCTAAGCCCCCAACCCTCCCCTTCTTCTTCCACCATAAGCCAACAACAACAATCATAACAAGCTCTCAAGGACTCAACAAAAAAGAGTGAGACAAAAGCAAAGTTTCATCCCAATGTGACATTAAACTAGTTTTGGTTACAACTACAGATGCAAGTGCGCCTGCATGTGTGTGTGCGTTCCTGTTTGTGTGGGTGCTGCCCATGCAGCCCACTAAGAATACAATGTGACGTCGACGTCAACGTTGGCAGTGGCAGTGGCGTCGACGTTAGCATCGACGCTAAATGCACTTTGGGGCGACCCTGACAGCTGCTGCTATTGCTTCCTCTTCTTCTCTTTTACTTTTGCTGCTGCTTCTGTTTTTGTCTGTGAGGGGGGTAGTAATTGTTCGCGGAATGACCTGCAATGGTGGTATGCGAATGCGAGTGTTTATGTATGTGTGTGTGCAAGTTGGCTTACTTTTTTTTTGGTGTAGAGTTTATGACTATAATTATAGCTGGCAGCTATGAGCCCAATGTCCGCTATAAATACTAGCATGCAAGCATATACATACAGTGCTATATGTGTATGTGTGTTACTCACCCGATCTGATATTAAATCACAGTCTTCTTGTATAAGACGCGACAGAAATGAATTCGGGTCACGGGAAAGCGTTGTTTTTGTGGTTAGAAAATAGGTGCCTCCCACATTTAGTTTGACCCATTGGTCTGTGCCTTGTTTTTTCAGCAAATTTGGGCTTTTGCGCGAGTTTATAAACACTGTGCTCATATTTGTGTTGTTATTTATTTGTATTGGTGTCTTTGTATTGTTATTGGTAATGATGCTCCCGTTTATCCTCTTCCTCTACTTCGTCTTCTTCTTCTCTTTCTTCTTGTTGTTGCTTTACTTCTTACAAAGATTAAGATAAGGATGAGGAGGATGAGACAATGGTTATGCCGTTATTACAATTGCATCTGTCTTTCACATTCGCATTCGTTTTCTTCTTCTTATCTTCTGCTGCTGCTACTGTTGTTGCTGTTGCTGTTCAGTTACTTCTGGTTTTGTTATTGTTGCACCCCAGTTAGCAGACAATGCTCACACACATATGCGCATACACATACACGTGCTTGTTTTGGGCCAAACACGAACGTAACCAAAAGAGACCAATTAGATTCCTTCTATCGCCTCCGTATTTTTATTATTATTATTGTCGTAGTCGTCTCCGTCGTCGTCGCTGTCGCATTTGTCACCTTATTTGAAGTTTTCGTTCCCTTTGCGTTCCGTTGCGCAGCGTTGCCTTGAAATAATCTTACTTTTTGTTGCTTGCTCTGTGTATTTGTGTGTGCGTGTGTGTGTTCGTTTATGTTGTCCACTTTCAGCTCATGCTTCTTTTGCTAAACTGCTTTGTTGCACCTTTGCACGTTCTGCACTACTTCTACGTATATTCTGCTTTACTGCGCTTCCAGTCTACTCAACCACAATATATTTTTTTTATTTTGTGCAACTCATTTATGTCACCGTTCCATTTGCGTTTGATGATGGCGAAATATTTTTTCATTGGGCATTAAAAAACAAAACACTGCCAAATTCCGATTGTTTTTCTGGAGGTCGGACGATTGTTCGATATACAGGAAGCAACAATGCGATGTATACTACGCTAAGCAAAGCTGTGCGTGAAAGCAACTCTGAAATCGATATTTTCATACGCAGCACTGTTATCAGATGTGTTATGCGCTGCATTACAAAAAGCTAACCGCTATAAAGGTACACTACATGCCGCGAAAAAAACCAGTATTTTAAATTCGAAATGCATAAACTCGGCGGGCAAATATTGATGGCGGCGCTCTCGCTTACGCTGATGCTGCTCATGACGTCACGTCGTCGCAAAATTAACAAATCTTTTGCACAATTTAAAGTTAGTCGAAACTTAAGTGTTGAGCTGTGCAGACGTGTGATTGGTAATGAGTGGGCAAAAAGTAAACATTTTACTGCACTTGCTGTTGGTGGCAACTCTGTTGCTCTCTCTCAGTTTAAATTGTGTCAGCTCTGTCCCAGCGCCCATGTTATATAAGCGCAATCCCGATGAGAAATTCGAAGCTGGTAAGAACTTTTTCAAAATAAGTTTTTCTAAATGATACGACATTTTTTGTACTTCCCATCCCCTTAGATCTGGTGCCCGTCTCCTCTACCGTTATACCGCTGACAGTGCTCGAGGTCAGTTATGGCCTGGGCGGCAAACCCAGCGATGAGTACAAGACCGCGTATTTGCGCAAACTGCGCAAGCAGCTGCAGCAGCGTACGCATGCGGAGGCGGCTAACAGCAGTGGGCGTGGCAGCGATAGCGCCAGTGTGCTCTCACAGGGCGAAGTAACGGAAGTGCTGCAGCCGGCGCCAAGTGACGCAGACAGGCTGATCACAGGTGCGATCATCTCTCTCTCTCTCTCTCTTTCTCGTTCGCTCATGCAGTCGCGCACTTTTTTAACGGTTTAGGTCCAGGGGTATTGAGGTATAGAGGGAGGCTTGGCAAACAGCAAATATAGACTTGTAAGACCCTGTAATTAGTAAAAACGCTTGTGACTGACGAAAGTAGGCGTGGTCGACTATATGAAGTGTATATATTCTTGATCAGCAATAACAGCAAATTCGTTTGGGCACCTCGAAATTATAGACTATGAGAACTAGTTAGATCTCTCTCTCTCTCTCTCTCTCTATCTCTTTCTCTCTGTCTCCCTCTCTCTCTGTCTCCCCTCTCTCTCTCTCTCTCTCTCTCTCTCTCTCTCTCTCTCTCTCTAACTCTAACTCCTTATCTCTCTTTCTTATTTGCAGTTAAATCGAAGCGTCTGGAGGCGGCCAAAGTCAAGGCCGTTTAAAAAAAGCTAGCTCTGTCTGTGGAACTGGAACTGGAGCTGGAGCTGGAAATGGAACCATTGCCAGAGTGAACACTTTTTTTCATCGTTGGCGTTGGCGTTGCGTTGGTGTCGCGACTTGAAACGCGAGATTCGAGTCTATGATATCACTTCTACAACAACTACAAAAACAACAACAACAAAAGTTCGTATTAAGCTAATCACAAAATACAGAAAAAAGCTAACAGCTAACAGAAAAACAGCCAGAAACGGGCAAAGTAAATTAATCAACGACTAGTTCAAATGCTCTTTGTGTCTACAGTATATTTAAATTAACAATAATTTAAGACACTCTACTTTATTCAAAAATAAAGTTAGCTTTTTTTGCAAAAAAAAAAAGCTAAACAATTTTGTTTTAGAAAAATACAAATTGAGCTTTTTTTAAGCATTTCTTAAAGCTAGATGTTGGGAAAATTCTAGCTTTTTCCAGCTAAAGACTTTAAAAAATGACTTTAGTCGAGTAAGTCGACTTTAAAAGACCCCGTACTTGTTTTACTAAGTCTCTTTTTTTTATATATGTACAAATCACCAATTTTTGATCTATTTTGGGCCTTATGGAGCAATTTTTTAATCAAGTTTTGTTTGCTGCTTTGTATCAATTCGATAACACCCTTCAAAAAGGGTATTCAAAGAAAAAGAAAACTAAAAACCAAAATCAAGTCAAGGCAAAACAACTTGAAGTCTTTGAAAGTCTTTAGCGATTTCTGGTTAAGAGTTGTTTTGGCCAAATTGGTAACTGACAACTTGCCAGTTTTAGCCTTGTTATTGATGCCATCATCGCTGCAAACCAAAACAAAGAGAGAAAGGAAGACAGGGAGAGTTGGGGAATAAGAGCTAAAAATCTGTTAACTCATAGATCGATATTGGTCAGATTATATTTCCTGGTCAAAACATAAGTTTCTTAGCCACAAATTCAATTGAATCAAAAAATCCAAACAATGCAATTTGAAATGACCGCATCAAGCACGACTCTTACATACCCTGTATATGTGCGAGTGAGACAGACAGTCTAGGTTGCTCACTCTGTCTCGCACTATTCGCACTATTCGCTAAAAAATGTTCTTTGTAGGCGTAGGGGGTGTGGTATAGCTACAATACCAAATACCAAATTTAGTGTCGCTAGCGTTTACCAACACGTTTGTTTAAAGTAAGAGACTATTTTTATCTACTTTAAATCAACTAGGTATACCCGCCATGCAGGGTATAAACAGACAATCAGAGATAAATACACACACATGTGTGTGTGTGTGAGAGTGTGTGTACACAACAAATATGTATGGACCCGGAAAACACTTGTTCAATGTTGACTCGATTTCGATTGTTGTGTCCTGAACTTTGACGATGACGGTACAGGACGATGATAATACAGGGGCGGGGAAGGGAGCAGGTTTGAGAGGGATGGTACGATGGGGCAGGATAGGTTAGGGGTTGCGGTGCAAACCATGTGAATTTGGTTTGCAAGACATTCCGACTGAATTATGATTAAATCAAACAGAAAGCAGCATAAAAGACGTGCTTGACGATGAGATACCCTGCAATTTTGACTGAGTGATTAGTCAAACCCCAATTATTCAATTATTTAAAAATTAATAAAAATTAAAAAAAAAAAACATTTACATTAAATTTTACTTTAAATCTTAACACTTTTTTTTAATATTTTTGGAAACTATAAATTATTTTTAAGTTTTTCCAGTTTTCTGTCACATGATGACCTTGTTTATCGGCATACCCGTTACAGGACATCAAAAAAAAAAGAAAAAAGAAGAAATTTAGGAAGATTTTGTCTTGTCTTTGTCTTGTATCCAGGCGACCACAATAAGATTGATAATAATAAAAATAATAATAATAATAATAGCTGGAAAGAAAAAAAAAACGTAAACGGAAATGGGAATGGGAATGGAAACGGAAAGGGAAACGAAAAAGAAAAATTATGGCAAGAAAGTAAGAAAAATGTTTGGAACAAAAGGCGATGGAGAAATTTCATAAAGAAGTTAGGTTAAGTACGGGGAATGAATGAAAAGATGCGAAACGACGACAAATGACGTTCATAAAAAATGAACAACATGACCAAACACGTCACAACAGGCACAGCATTGTGTGTTTTTGTACGTTTTCATTGTTGTTGTTGTTGCTATTGTTGTTATTATTATTATTGATATTGTTGGGTTGTTGGGACTGTTTACAGGAACGAAATGTGTTTAACATTGCGAGTTTGGTAAATAAATAAACAGGGCGTTATCATTAAGACACTTACGCATTGTTGTGGCTCAAAAGTAACGAGTCCAACGATTAAATCCATCAGATCCATTAACAATCAAGACTAAATACCCTTCAAAAAGGTCATTTGGCAATAAATTGTGTGGGAAATCAAGTGATGGGAGTATGCTAGTGCAGCCAACTTAACAAGGGCCTCGCGCCATTTTGCAAATACCGTTAGCTACCGTATGAAAAATAAAGTACACAAACATGTATGCATAAAATCGAATTCAAAATGCAGAAATACCGAATACCAAATAACGAATACCAAATACTACCAAACAGCAAATCCACATCGAGCCAAACACTTGACAGCGCGACACTCGAATGGGAATCTTGAAATCGGGGAATATGGGAATCTGTAAGCTAGAAAGTCGGCAAAGTGCGTGCCAGGCAAACATTAGTCAGACACGCGTGTTGCCATTTCCATTGAAGGTTTCTTAAGTCCTTGTCGCTTCAAACACACACACACACACACACACACACACACACACACACACACATCCAGTATTGACTTTTTAGCCAATTCATAGCTAAACTTATGTACTAAAAATCCGTTTTTCTTGATTTCAAATTTGTTATTAAGATTTAAATTATTTTAATGAATCACAAATCTCAAATTAAATCTCACAAACAGATTTGTGTATTGATCCAATTCAATATGGTAGTCTGACTTTACTATACTATATAGTTGACTGATTCTGAATCAAAATTGTTCGGAATGTGTAAAGCGATGCCCAAATTGGAGATTATCACACTATTTCAATTTTGTTAAGGAATAATTTATGATACATTTTTTTTTTTTTATGTAAAAAGTAAATTCTTAATCAGCATTAATATGAGTACGCGGTCTTTAACAGTCACTATCGCATTTCTTCTTAGTTTTAAACAACTTGGCTGGTTACGACTTTAAAAGTCTGGCAACACTACACACAGTCTATGTCAAGTGTTTGCCAAGGCCGTTGCGAGAGCAGAGAGCGGAGTGCATTGCGGTGAACATTGGAGAGAGGAAAGCGGATAGAGGAGAGCATTACACGTAACTCAGCTGAGAGCTTTGGAAACTGAACTCACCAGCTGTCAGCTGTTGGTTGTTTGTTTGCATACCCTGTGTGAGATTGGCCCAAAGGGAGTATCAGTTTTTGTTAATAATCTATGTAAATATGTATATTATTTTAATTAAAAATGATTTTTCATTCTAATTGTTTATTTATGAAATAAATAAAGTGGTATCAATTAAGCTACTTTACTATTACTATTTTCAGGGTATGGACTAGTCGACTACTCTCACGCTCGCGTTTAGTTTGAATCAATCTGCTCGCTATGTCATCCTCTTGTTTGCAGGTTTATGCACTTCCTTCCATTCTCACACTATTTCCATCGCTCTCTTTATCTCCCTCTCTCTGCCTCTCCTCCTCCCCCTGCCTATCGGTCTGTTGTGGTGAAATCGGTGTTCTGTCAATGTAGTTGTCACGCCCAAGATGCTTTCCTTCTGCTTTATTGTTGTCTTCCACTTGTCAGTCAAACTGAGAAATAACTTAGACACATCGCATCCTTTACACCAGCGATGCTCAGAAGCATACACACACAAGCACACCCATACAAGCACACGCACGCACACTAGCAAGCATCGTATTAGTTTGCGTCGTTTTATAAACTACTATTTAAAGTAGAGGTGCTCAAAAGCTGCTTACGGCAAAACACTTTCTTATACACACAAGCAAACGCAATCAAATTTGTACAGTAACTTTAAATATAAAAAAAAACAAATTTTAAGGGAAAACAAATTAATTATAAAATGTCATTTCGCTGGCAGCTTAAAACTAACAAATTTTATTTCAAGTGTAAGCGAAAAATTTACAAGCGGCTTAGCTTTCAAAGTAGAAAATCAGGCATTTTTCCTGATCTCCACAGATTAACCCTCGGCAGAGAACAAAGATAAGAAACAAAATACGAAAAGTTTATTTATTTCTTATGCAGTTAAAGCGTGGACTGCACGCTAAAGAGCAACAACAAAAACTCCGTCTTCAATAAACGCAGCGAAGCGACTGATCTCATTTCAGTTTCTCCTGTTCTGTTATTCAAGCAGCAGTCGAACACACGCGTCAACAGAGACGCTGGCAGAATTGTAGCTCTGCTTGCAGTTTGAGCATCACTGCTTGCACACATACGGACACACGGACTGTCTCACTCACACATGGATTGTGCACCTGAAAGTATGCAATGAATTCTTGAATGAATATTGTGTGTGCGGTTCGTAACTGTTGCAATAGACATCCGTCTGTCCCGCTCACTGCCGCACCTTTCATCGGACCAACAACTGACAACTATTGGAATCCTTCATAAAATCGAACTATTTGCAATAAATTCGGTTAACATTTCTTTACATTGGAGATTCTGGCAAGCACGTATTTAATTGAAATTCAAAATTCCAAACACATAGCACTGTCTGTGTTTCTGTCTCTGTGTCTTTGTCTATGTCAATGCCTGTGTCTGTGTCTCTGTCTCGCTCTAACTCAAGTGTAATTATGTTATAATTGGATTTGTTGTCTCTTTGATCTAACTTAAGACCTAAAAAACTACTTTTTTCCCTTTTACTCTTACTCTTTCGTGAATCAGAGCTCTGAAATGGAAGAAAAAACATGTTCTTGATTTAAGTGGTCTTAAAACAAGCTATTTAAATTGAAAGCCGCTTGATTTAATACTTACCATAATTTTAAATTATATTTCCCACAATTGGCATTAAATACAAGCCAGACCCGAGGGGGATAAAGCTGAAACGGCAACACTTCTGTCAACGCCTGCAGTCGAATTACGAGATACGCGAATAATGTTTGATCTGCGCATTATGCGTCTGCACGATTCTCTTCCTTCCTCCCTCTTCGTTCCTATCATCCAACATTCGCTGCCTTTTCCCCATTCCTGTTATCGTTCGGTGCTCATCAGTCAGAGCCAACACTTACGACACTGTGGCAGTGCTGCCAGACTTTGCATTTAAAAAGTTAAATAAAAAAATTCAAATTCAAGTTTTTGGAACAATTTGGGGCATGAGCAGGAAAGTTCTTTGATTTTCAGCTCTAAAAACAGCTAGATTTCAAGCTGAAACATTAAAAATATCTAAGTTGGTTGAAAAAAAAAAAACTGTTGACAAATGTTTTAGCCAAATCAAGCTATAAAACAGTTAAAACGACAACACTGCCGAGGCAAGGAAACTCCATTTACACGATGTTGGTGAATGCTAAGCAAATTAATGGATTTCTCTCGTTCGATTTTGAATTTGTAACGACAGTTTCCATTTCATTCTCCCTCTTGCTCGCACTCAACTTTCCCTTTCTTTTTCTCATTCTCTTTGTGTGTGCATGTGCTTTTTATCCCTCATTCTTTAGAGTTATTATGATTTATGCTCTCTGCTTCCTTTGCCATTCACTCTTAAATCGATTGTCAAGCCTGTTTAACACAATGTCATGTGTTTGAACTTTTCTTAATACTACACTGAGAAAAATTGTTGTATTTTAAAAGAATAGGAAAATATTTCATTTTGGTAGAAACCATTTTTGCTTATTTTTTAACTCATTTTTTAAAAGATAAATCTAAATTATGAGAACAAATCTGATTAAAGATCGTTTTGATTTTTTTCTCAGTGTACTTTTATTAACTTAGTCGCTTTCCAGCTTTATGTTATGCTACTATTATAAGCCATAAACTTAAAAAGTGTCAAACCCGTTTATTTGATGCCCTTTAAACACGAAATTTCTACTATTCACTCCATTCAGCTACAAAAAGGCTAGAAAATAATTGTTATTAGAAAATGTTCTCGCAACGGGGCGTATGCGTAATGCGGTTGTATCTTTTTAGTGGAGCTTCAAAGCCGTACGATAGCAACAACAACAAGATAAAGAACACTACTCCTCTCGCTTCACTAAATCCCCAGATGTTTTGGCATCAAATTAATGAAAATAATTAACTTAGTAATACATTAAAGTGCCAACACGTGTAATTTACAATCCACAAATGAGGAATTTGCAACTTGAGCACAATTAAACAAGTTTCTAGTGAGATGCTTCGAGTGTCTGGTTGCCCAGAACGGTATCCACCTAGTGACTAAAGTATTCGTTCTTCAAAAGCTCAAACATAAAAAAAAAAATACTTTTAAAAAAACAAAATTTTAAATTTAGCATAAAGAAATAAATAGTTAATGTAGATTTTTGCTTTATCCGCTTTAGTCACTAGCGAGAACAGGCGTCAACTTTAACACTGATCAAAAAAAAATAATTTATATATAGCTTATAGCATCGGACATATCTTTTTGTGCTGACTAAACACATTTTATCAGAGATAAATCATATATACCCTATAACTTGTCCGAAGTGCAGGGTCTTTTGCGGTCGAATTGCTCCACTGTAGCTTGTCCCATCAGTTATTTATTGCATTCATCGACAATTGGCAATTTGAGAGAAAAAATCTAGGGACTGCAACAGATAATTATGTAAATTTGCGAACCACAGTTCCATGGGAAATTCAAGAGCTCCAATTCAGTTGGGAGTACATTTTAGACCCTGTAGTCAAGAAGAGTAAAGCGAGTTTTTGCATTTGAAGAAGAAGAAGGCGTGGCCGTATATACTTGACCCCAGAGGGTATTTTGGTACTCGTAAAAGTATATTGAAATTTGGTATAAAACTGCGTCCATTCTCAAACGAACATAACCTAAAAACTACCAGCTAGCTAACTGTATAAATTTGATAACATATTGGACAGTTATATCATTCCATAGAGGGATTCGACCCAAATTTAGTAATAAGTATCTAAGATTAATGATCGTATCGACAATTTAATTCCTGGAGAATAAGTACAGGGGTTTCAACAGTTAGCACACTCGTCTGTAGTTTTTCATACTATTTTTTTCAACCTGAGAGTATGCCTAATTGCCGCACGTCCTGTGACTTGAGCACAATTCAATGATGTGGAAAATTACTTTAATCATCGGGCCCAGAACGCATCCTCATCCTCACCCATCCTGTTCCTTTGAATTCGGAGGAGCTTGTGGCCAGAAAATTACCAGACTGTCTGCCTCAGTGAGCCCTGTAGTTAAATTCTAAAAATTATGGTGCATCAGCTTAAGCAAAAACTATCAAAGCTGGAACTTGTTAGTTATTTTTATTGTTCAAATATTTGTCAAAAACGTATAAAAATCAAGTATTAAGAATACCCGGGCTTATCTCTTGACTGATATATTTAAGGGTTCATTTTACTCCATAACTCCGATTTTTTTTCTGTGTACAATTTTTAGACTTTGTTTCATTTTTTTTATGTATAGAAGTAATAAGTCTGGCAACGCTAAAACGCAATCGCTAAAACCGTTAGAAACGTATACTGGAGAACAAGTACAGGGTCTAACATAAGTGGGTTTGCTCCTATGCAGCACTGTCTACTAGCACACGTGTGTATGTGCGTGTGTGTACAACGCCCTTAAAAATGTGTTTAAAGCTCTTTCAATTTTTGCCTTCAACTATGCTGATGATTATGATGATTATTATTATGCTCATTTGCTAGCTCTCAACTTTCCGTCTCTAACACTGCTACTCTCTGTCTGCGTGTGTGTGTGTGCTCTTTGAAGATATGACGTTGATACAAATATCCCTTCCCTTTCCTTGCCTCTCTCGTTCTCGCTCACGCTCTGGGTCCCTTTGACTTGTAAGCAAGCTATGCGACAAGGTACAAAGGGAATCTAAAATACTCAAACACACACATACATAGACATATATATACATATACACACACACAAATGCATATTGTGCTAGTTGTCCTTTGTTGCTCACACTCTTTTTTTTTGTGCTTACAGTTCATTACGAGCATTTACATTTAATAGTATTTATACATACACACATACATATATATATGTACATATATTTAAGAACATGCGTGTATATCTAAAATTTAAATTAATAAGAAAATTCGCACAAAGTCAAAGGCACTTGGATAACAGGGTAATGAGGTGACCTTGCAGCTGTTAAAGCAGATGGAAATGATAAACGGAGAAGAAGAGTTCGCTCTTTTTGTCTCCGTCTCCGTCTCTGACTCGCTCGCACTCGCTCTTGTAGCGTATCTATCATAGACATGTCAACAGTGTTTGCCTAATCGCTTGTCCCTGTCGCTGCTCGATCAAATTTCGTCAAAAGTACGCACTCGGGGCCACGTTTATAAAGGCAATTTATTAATTTACCAACTTGGCAGCTCCAGCTTCCAGTTTACAGTTCTCAGTTCCCAGTTCTCATAGTCGAAAGCCGCAAAAACGTTTACATCGCACTCAAACTCCAGTCAGAGAGACTGAACTTATCTGAGAGGCAAAAAGAGAGAGAGTGAGAAAGTGTGCGAGCTAGTGCGGGAGGGAGCAACGAAAAACGAAGTCAAAAGCAACAATCCAAAACAGCCTCGACAATGATGACGACGTTGCCCATGGGCAAAGCCAACAACAAAGACAACGTCAGCAACGGCAGCGACAGCAGCGACGGAGGCAGCATCAGCAACAACAGCAGCACCAGCATCAGCACTAGCAGGAGCAGCAGCATAAACAGAAGCTAAAGCAGTCGTGACACAGCGACTGCGAGTCTGAAACTGTGGCAGCGACAGAGACTGAGACTAGCCATGCCCACATAGGATTCAATTAAAAAAGTTTGAAAGGCAAAATGCGCATAATCAAAACAAATCAACACGTGGTTTTTGCGTCTCGTCTGCAAAAATCGAACAGACCCGAGCATTGCCGAACGTCAAAGCTGTAAACGAAGTCGTAACTGAGGCTCTGACCTCGGCCGAGGACAGCTCATACTGAATATTGGCAGAGCAGAAGCAGCGCTGTTCTCCCGCTCTCATACACTCTCTTAATAAAAGTTGTTGTTGCCAGCGCAGTCGGGGCTGCCGGACTGTCGTTGCAATTAAATGATCCCTTTAATTTTGTTGTGCAAGGTACACCAACTTGTCAGTTTTTTTGGTATATTAAAATATATAGAATATGGACAAAAAAAAAAAAAATTGTATTTACGCCATCCGGCAACGCCGAATGCTTGTAATATGCGCTGGGTGGGGTCAGTAGAGTGTGGAAGATAGTGTGAGAGCGGAATTACAAAATGGGTTTGGCACGAAGCAATAGAGGAGATAGAGAGAGAGAAAGAGAGAAAACGCAAGCAAAAGAGTGATTAGCGAACGAGCCCTGGCATAATATAACGGTACATTTGGCGCGCAGACCGACGGAAAAAAAGCTCTGTCGGACAGAGATGCTGCGACACAGAAAGCAAAGAGAGAGAGGAAAAGAGCGAGAGCGCGCGCGTAACAAATGAGAGTCTAACAAATGTGGCGAGCGCACAAGCACACATAAGCAAATGTAATAGCTGTGGCTGTGTGTGTGTGTTGCTTTTGTAAATTTCGTAATCAGCATCCATTTTTGCTCAGAACTTGTCGCTGTCTCTGCTTTTGCTGCTGCTCCTGTCGCTGATGCTGCGACTGCGACTGCGACTGAGACTGCTGATGCTGGTAGTAACGATTGTGCTTCTGTCCCGGGTTGGCAGTGCCACTTCGTTGCTCGTCGCAGTCACACCGCATCCGGCATCCGTCGATATTTTCGTGTTAGCGGGGTTAAGAACAGTGGCCAACAAAACGCGCGACGACAGCAACAACAACGACTACGACGACCACGACGACGACGACGACAACGATTACGAATCCAGACCCAGACCCAGACCTAGAACCAATACCAGAATCAGTACCAAAATCAGACCTAGAACACAAGAGCAAAAGTAAGAGTAAGAAAGAGAGAGAGAGGGAGCGGGCTAAGCGCTCTCTCGCTCACACACTTACTACTTACACCAAAGGCAGACTTCACGGTGGACAGAAAGTGTAACTTTAAGTGTCAAAAAAATTAAATAAGTGAAATGTAAGCAAAATTCAGTAAACCCCACGCCCCCTATTCCCAAGCAGCGCCTTTCTATCTAACTCGCTGTAAGAAAAAACCCAAAAGAACAAGAAGAAGAAGTAAAAAAAAACAGTTGACAAAGGCCAAAAAACAGTTTGCGCAAATCCAGGCCACAAATTCAGCTCGCAAAAATACATGTTTATGTGTATGTTTGTGTGTGTGTGCGCGTCTGTGTGACTCTGTGTGCGTGTATGTATGTGTGCGCCGACGTCAACATGAATCGACGTCGACGTCAGCGTCGTGCGTGTCTTTGAATTTTTGGGTGTGGACTTTGTTTCTTATTTCATTTGCTGTTCCTGTCTTTTACTCTGCTCTTGCCCCCTTCCCCCGACACTCTCCTGTGTCAGGCCACCACACCCCACCCCACACCGTGCACATCACCAACTGCAAAGATAACAGTAAAAGCAAACCAAATTATTTATAAACAACAACAGAGAAGCCAGCTTAAAAGTGTGCCAAAAAAAAATGCAATTCCAGTTCCACTGTTTTTTTTTCTTGTTTGTTTGTTTGTTGCTCTCCATGTGAAAAGTTTGCCCCTTAAAAAAAGTCGGAATTGTACGTAATGCAAAAGTATGCCAGACTTTTTTTTCTCCCAGTGCCAGTGAGTCTGAATTTTATATTATTTTTTGAAATTTTTTTTTAAGTGCATTGAATGCAATGTGAACAAATGTGTATAATCAAAACAAATAATGCAGCAAATGCAAGGATGTAAAAGAGCGCACCGAAATAGTGTGAAATGCTCGATCCCACTATTTATAAAGCCATTATTTAATGACCCAATATTTAAGAGTCTGTGATCAGCTCTCAAACCCACGCAAGCACGCAGAAGTGAGCAGGAGAGCGGGTGAGGAAGAACAAGAGAGCGATCTAGTTGACAAACATAAGTGAAGCTTCAGCAAATAACTTGATATATGTCTCTGTGTGGGTGTGTGTTTGTGTATGTGTGTGAGTGAGTAAATATCCTTATATGTGTGCGTGAGCACAGCTGCTCCTTTAACATAGCTTGTTGTTGTTATTGTTATTGTGATTGTTGTTTTTGTGGCACTAACGAATCGCGCATCATCAACGTCAAAAAGATAACACGCCCCATTTTTCTCAGCTGCCAGTTTTGGTTTTTGTTTTGCCTTTCTTATTTTTTTGTTGTTTGGTTGCTGTCCTTGTTCTTGTTGTTGTTGACACGTCTCAGCAAAAGGAGACGACAGCAAAAGTGGCAAAATGGCCAAAAACTAATAAGCAGCTGCCTTCGCCTCTCACTCCCACTCCCGCTCCGCCTCTCTTTGCCTTCCTCCCCTTCTCTCCTTAGTTCATGTCACAGCAGCCGTAACAAGCGAATATTCGTAACAAAACGCACGCTGACAGCGGTCGACGCTCTGTCGATTTACGACTGAATGAAAACGTAGAGAATGAAAAAGGTGCAAGCATAAAAGGAAAGGCGCAAACTACACAAATAAGCGGAATTAGGGAATGGGGGAAAGGGGGAATAAGCGAATTGAAAGCAAAAGTTGCTTTCGCGACACACGGTCAGTGTTGTCATTTAGCTTTATTTATGGCTACATTTAATTTCAAGTGCCAGCAATTTTTGAAAGGCTGCATTTTTAGCCTTTATTTTAGCTGTTAATGCCAAATGAAATGCAAAGGCAATAGTCTTTGACCCTGAAGTTTTAGCCGAGCTTAACAAAAAAACATATTTCTTCATCAACAAATAAATAGTCAACTTTTTTTTAAGAATCCTTTGATGTTCCCCTTGTTTTTGTCAACAAAAATATTTATTTTCAATCTAAAAATGTTTAAAGTGACTGTCATTTCTTAGCGTTTTTTGGCGATTGTTTTTACCAATTTAGCTTTTTCGCCAAAAAAAAAACTGGCAGCACTAAAAAGCAGACCAAAACGAAACAAGCTTAGCGACTAGTGGGCGTGGCAGAGCCTGTCGCAAGTAAATACCGAAAAAAAAAGTAACTGTCACACGGCCAAAAAGGCGCACAAGTTGGCCGAAAACCCTGCTAACCCCTTTTTCTTTAGCTTTTTTTTTTTGTAATGTACATGTGTGTGTAATATACAAATACATATGTATAAATATGTTTATGTATATATGCGTGTATGTATTTGTGTGTAAGCCAAGAAGCTTTAGCCAAAGAGGACAGCGAAGCGGGTAACGGCACACTCAATGTCCTGGCCAAAAGCTGGGACCGCACTAAAACTCATAAAAGTGGCAACGCCAAAGGACAGTTGATGATAATGCTATTGCAAAAACTACAACAAAAATGAATATGGGCTTCTGCAAGTAACAGTCTTGATAAACAAGTAAATACCCTGTAAATTTTAAAAAGAAAAAATTTATGTAAGTTTTGATATATTTTTATTACTTGCTAAATCTAGCCATAAACTAGTTAGTTGGCAGTACTTCGATACCAAAAATTGTAGCATACTTCCAGGGACCTAATTTGTTTGCTGCTCACGGCCAATACAGGGTATACCACTGTCGTTACTTTGAGTAGGGCTAACAACAAGCAAAAGGTGGCTGTCCAGAGAAGTAGAGTGGAATGGGGTGTGGATGGGGTTTGGGAAGGGGGACGGGCAAGGGGACATGGAGGGGGACACCTGCCTGCCAGTTTAGATAGTGCGGCGTCTGTTAACTTTTTACGCAATGAGAGGGTCGGAGAGAGAAAACGAGAGAAATGGAGGGAAGGCGGGAAGAGCTAGAAATGTGGAAAAAGAAGCAGAAGGAAGAGCGTGGGGGAGGAGAGGAATAGAGGAAGAGAGGCTGAGACCGATGCCGGCTTTTATTTGGTTTTCATAAGATAAAATTTATTGCTGTCTTGCCATGAACATGATGCTGGTCTCATATACATGAACAAATATACATAAACACATACACATATACATAAACACATACATATGCATATAGCATATACATATACAATTCATGCACGCAAAAAAAAATGAGGAAAACTGGAGTACAATCTATTTAAATCTATGCTGGAAGGAGAGTAGTGCCGGAATTTCTTAAAACCTTCGTTACAACACTTCATTTAAATGTGCTATATATTTTATATATCATTATCTCGATTGCTCAAATACTATCCAGATACAAATACCAAATATATATATTCTTGATCAGCATCGTCAGTCGGTAAGAAAATTCATATATTCGTCACGCAGATCATGTTTATTTCAATTTTGTAAGAAGTATAAAAAATTCTTGATTATATGATATTAGTATATATAATTGTTTCAAAATAAGTACAGGGCAGCTTTTCTTAATAATTTTTTTCAGTACATAAATAAGTGTGCATATAAATGTAACCTCGACTGTATGTAGATAGAAAGTTACATGCACACATGCAGGAGAAAGAGTGTAGCATAAATGCTTAGCCTGTTGTCTATTTCTTAGTGTGTATATGGTGTGTGTGTGTGTGTGTGTGTGTGTGTGTGTGTACGTGGCGCTCAGACATAGACACAGACACCAACAACAACAACAATAACAACAGCAACAAAAACAAGTTGAAAGACATAGACGCATAAAAGACAAGACATTTTATGACTTTTACTTAGCGAAGGAATCTATGTGTGTGTTTGCGCGTGTGTGTGTGTGTATGTGTGTGTGTGTGTGTGTGACCTTCTGTGTCTTTGGCTGTTGCGGTAACCAATGCAGCTGTCGCTGCTGTTGCTCTGCTTAAACCCTGTACTTAACAAAGAACTAAACTAGTAACACTACTGATTGTACAATTCAGTGTGCCGAACATCAAAGACTCCGTACCTATTCTGTTGTCGTCTTTTACTATGACATAATTGATATAGTCAGTTGTTTTCGATATTCGATAGCTATAGTTAATCGGTTATAAATAAACTTATACAGGGTATAAAATTTGATCGGATATATGTTATTCTGGTTGAAGTAGTCTATTTCTTGGTTTCATGGCTTCAATTATTTCCCGATAGCTATACAAGCTTAATAAACTTGGATTTTTTATTTTTTTTCAATTTTCTATATTTTTCTATTTCTCTAGTTTCCATAAAATACAATAATTTTAAATGCTCAAAGTAAAAGTTTTTTATTTTGATCAAATATTTCTTCAAAACATTAAAAATAAATATTCTACCATCGGTTTAAGACTACCCTACGACTGACCTCCTGCTTGTTCTATTCTATCCCAACAATATGTTTCAGTGTATTTTATAGGACGCCTTTTACGGTTAGGGTACAGTCGAATTTCGGTCGGTTGGGACTCGAAATAAGTCAACCCGCAAAAAGTAATCACTTCTTTGTCTCCAAACAACACCACAAAATACAGACGAACACACACAAACACACACATACACATGTGTATGCAGGGACTATCCAATATACTTACATGCAGAAATTTGCCTATAAGAACAGGAAAACAAGTACAATGGTGCTTACACGACTTTTAAATACCCTGTGTTTGTAGGAAATAAAAAAGGGAAAGAAAACAGTTTTGATTAAAATGAAGTTTTTGATTATATTATCTAAGAGGTGTGAATTTCCACCATTAAGACATTGTGTTAACTTATCCAAAATTAGTTAGTGAAAGTTCTTCACATTCTTTGACTTTAAATTAAGACCTCGATTTTAAAACTGTTCTAACTGTAATAGTGTAACAGTACTGTTAACAGACTTGTTATGACCTCGCCCGCAGGGTATATAAAATATTCGGTTTACGAGACTCAACAGACTCAACAAATTGTAGGCCAAAAAAGAAAGCTTCAATCCTTGAGCTGCTCACAGTTTGCCGTATCCGGTTACCGGTTACGCCCTTAGACGCAGATTCAGCTTTAGCAACCGAATTCGATGCGAATACGAATACGAATGCGGATGCGAATGCGAATGCGAAAGCGAATACAAAAAACGAACCCGAGACGAAGGGCGAAATAGAGAGCCGTGAACCGAGGAGACCCGAGAGTTTTGATGCCGCGAGATAACAACTACAAAGCTGCTGACGTCGTAGCTTTTCCAGACCCAACCCCACTCCCTACTGCCACACCCCCTTCTTGACACGCCCTCCTCGGTACTCGAGCAGATTATTTGGCGTTGACAGGCGACGCCCAGAATAGATAGCGAGATAAATAACTGAAAATCAAACTCAGCAACAATATTATCAATAATTGCAGCAATCATCCAACCCAACAATAATAATAATAATGACAATGATAATAATAATGCTAATAATAATGCTTATAATAGTAATAATAACAATAATGGTTATAATAAGAGCAGCAATAATCGTAATCATATCAGCAATAAATGTCAAATAAACTGTCATAATTCTGCTGACACGCCCACCTATGACATTTATCGCCCAATTGCTAAAATCAAGATAGTTAGGTCTTTGTTGGGCACTACAAGGATTGGTTACACATACCCTGTGGGCAGGAGTCACTTAATCGTTCCAAATCGTTCGTTTTTCATACTACAACTTTTTTTACATCCTAGTCTTCCTATATCTGATATATACACATAATATGGTAATTCGATTTTGTCTAAATCAATTCAAATTGATTTAATACAATGTCGACATCAAATCGTTTATTTTCGTCCTAGAGTTCCTATATTAGATATATATAAATATGTATATATTTTCTAGTAATCCGAAAAAATAACGAATCGCGTTGATAAAGCACAATTAGCCTAAAAGATTCGAATAGTATAACTATAAATTTAACATCAAATTCCAATGGCAGCTAGATATAATATAGTGATCCGATTCGATGGATGAAAACATATTACCTAAACTAAGTTTTAATCTAGATCAACCTTTAACCGATAGATCAGTTTACAGAAAGAGGTGTTCGGACGGACATGGCTTTAATGGCTTAACTGTTGATGTTGATCAGGAATAAACATATATAGTTTATTGGGACGGCCTTCTTCCGCCTGTTACGTGATCTTTTCCCAGAAACCTAGACTCACTTCATTAAAAAGATAACACAATGCACCAAATGCTCCATTGAATTCATAACCTAAAATATAAGTAAGAATTTCGGGGACATTCTTAATAAATCCAGTGCTGACAATTCAACAAATTGAATTTGTGCAATTGTGTGTTCGATTGCCAATCAAATCTGCAAGTAATTCTTATTGCAGCTTGTTGAAAAAAGTCCCCTAACCCTAAAATCCCCCTTAAAACTCCCCAAAACCTTTTCCTAAAAATCGCCAAAAAAAATCTTTTTAAAAATTCAACTGAAATACTTCCAGTTGATAAATAGATGAATTCCTACGAGTAAATTTATTAAATTCCATTGCATTGAATGTTTTTTATTTCTTGTTACCAGCTGACACAGAGAAGCAAGAAGAAGAGTGAGTGCAACAACTGTTATGCCACAGTGGAACCAAAGTTTATTTGGTAGAAAATGAAATTCTGAGAGCAAATAAACAAGAGACACTGTAATTATTGTGCTTTAAGGCACTACCTTTTCTATAACATGGTAACTATTAGAGGTATGTCGACTAAGTTCGAACATTATGTGTAGGGTATTATATATTCTAGATCTGTATCATTATATCATATAGTTGTCATTGCACAAATCGTTCGAAATTCAATAATTTGTATGAAAATTGTATATGTTATTGTGTATACCAGAAGTACAGGGTCTTTTACAGCCGGTTCGTTTGATTATACTATTAAACTATTAATTTTATACTAACATAAATTGTGCATTTTGTACCAATGTGCAACGTGCAACGAATTATTAACGGAAACGGAAAGCATCAAGTGCTAGTAGACTGTGTGTGTTTGTCTCTGTTTGTGTGTGTGTGAGTGTGTGTGTGTGTGTGTGTGTGTGTGTGTGTGTGTGTGTGTGTGTGTGTGTGTGTGTGTGTGTGTGTGTGTGTGTGTGTGTGTGTGTGTGTGTGCGTGTGGAAGCGAAATAACTTAAACTCGTTTTATGTTTCATGGCAGCAATTTCAATAAGTTAAACAACTGCCACAAGAGGCACGAAGGGAGTGAAATATAATACAAGTTGCAACACTTGCAGCAACAACAACAGCAACAACAACAACAGCAACAGCATCAGCAACAACAACAACAGCAATTGAAGCGGAAATGAAACTGTTTTTGAACCCAATCCATCCACCAAAAAATCAGCACAAAATATATAAAATTACAATTAAAATTTAATCAAATAAATAATAACAAAATTTAATAAAAAAAAGCGAAATAAAAATTACAATTAAAAAAAAAAAAAAAGGAAAGAAAAGTCGATAAAAATGAATAATAAATCAACTGAATGCGGAAAATGAATGCGAAATGAGACAGGGACAGAGACAGAGACAGAGAGAGAGAAAGAGCACAGAGAAATTGAATTAGTCGAGGAGACGGCGACATTAGCAACACCAACAACAACACCAATAACACCAACAACATCAACAACACCAACAACACCAACAACAGCAGCAGCCAAAAGTAATTGAATTGAATTAAATATAATTATTGTGGCAGTGGTAAGAAGAAGAAGCAGCGAGAGCAACAGCATTTTATAGGTAATGGTGGAATTACAAGGCCAAGCTGTGCAGCAACAGCAACAGCAACAGCAGCACCAACGGCAACGGCAGCAGCAACAGCAGCAGCAACAACCGCATTCCTGTAACAACAGCAACAATTGTTCACAGCAAAACTGGACAAAGCGAAAGCTGACAAGGAACAGCAGCAAAACAAAGAAAGTGAAGCTGAAATGCGGCACAACAGCAACAGCAATAACAGCAACAACAACAACAGCAGCAGCAGCAACTGTTGCTATCAAGCCTAGGGAGAGCAGCAAAAAGCGTTTCAATTGCAACAATAACAACACAGCAGCAACACCCAACACCAACAACAACAACAACAGCAACTGTTACACTGCCAACAGCAACAAGCAACACAATAGCAATATAAGAACACTCGTGGCAGCAACAGCTGCCAAAACCAACAACAGCAACAACAGCAACAACAACTGCGACAGCAGCAACAACAACTGCGACAACAACAACAACATTTATCGATATAAAAACAACATCAACAACGGTCACAGCCTCAACAACAACAGTAACTGTAGCAACAACAACAGCAGCAAACACAACAACAACTGTCACAGCAACAACAGCAGTAAGAATTGCCACAACAGCAACAACTATCATCACAACAACCACATGTGTATTAAGAAATTCCCATCGCTGCTGTCACCGCTATTGCCCATGTTGTTGCTGTGCGTATTGCTTGTCGCCCACTGTCCATTGCCATCGCTGGCATTGCGTCTGCAGAACGGCGGCAACAGTCTCAGCAAAGGCGTCGGCGCCAACAAGGAGCAACTTAACATTGGCCTCATTGCACCGCACACGAATTTTGGCAAACGCGAGTACCTGAGGAGCATCAACAATGCCGTCGCTGGATTGACCAAGACACGAGGTGCGAAGCTAACCTTCCTCAAGGACTACTCGTTCGAACAGCGGAACATACACTTCGACATGATGTCCCTAACGCCGAGTCCTACCGGTAAGTGAAAAATTTTCACAATTTTTATAAAATTTCGCACAGAAAAACGTCTTTGAATTGCCTCTAAAAATCACATTTCTGTTATCGACAACAGGAGATTTTCTTGAAAGGATCTAAAATCTATATCTAAACTTATATACAGTTTTTCGTTAAAATTATCCTTAAAACTCCCTGAAAGGCGTTTTATTTTCTAGCTGACATATTTGCCTTTAAATTATAAAATTATTTCCTTTTTTTTACAATCTATGACCCAATTTATCTGGAATTTACCTATAAACATTTTTAATAATATCTTTACTAGTTAAATCTCCCGAATAGCTCCTTTTTTTTCTAACCTAAAACTTTTAATTCAAAAAATTCGTTAAATTTGTTCTTTGAGGATTTTTGTTGTGGAATAACGACCGATTTCCATGACCTAAAAAAGCTGTAAATTTTTTTATGCCGAATTTTATATATAGTTCAAGGTACAAGCGAAATAGTAGGGGCTAAGGAGCTGAATATTTAGATTTTAGGCTTAAATCTGTACTAAGGCGGAGTTATGCCAAATTGTAACTGCCCGTCGGGATCAGAGGTTGTTTGCACCACAAGGACATGCTGACAGGACATTCGGTACTGAACTACATGTTCGCTCAGTCGAGATTTAAGTAAGTTACTCACAGGTTGAGCTCTTAAGTTCGCCACATAAAACCAAGTAACACATAAAGTAAGTGCGACTAGGGAAGAGATCCTTCAAAAAGTCCTTGCCAGCACTTACTCTGTTTCGAGATAGAGAGAGAGTGAGAGAGAGGAGTGGGCGTGGCTGGTGTTTGCAACACTCGTAACACAACATTCTTGAACTTTGCCAATTTAATTGCCAATTAACTTATTTTAATGACCTTACTATATTAAGCATTAGGGAAGCTTCTATCTCAAGCCAAGAACTTTAATGAAAGTCCATAAAACTAGACGCTAAATGGAATGCCAATTTCTAAGATATATATCCGCGCAAAAAATCAAAGTAGACGAACCAACTACACAGCAAAGCGACCCTGTACTTTCGTACTATTTGAAGTTGTCTAAACCTATGACTAAACTTAGACACGGTACTCCAAAGAGTATTTTAGATTAAAACTGGGTATAATTAAGCTTGACTTTCGACCGATTGTTCCCATAGCAGCGTTATTATATAGAAGATCTAAATAATACTTGAAAAGTTTAATGTTTTAGCAATTGCATTTACCGTTTGATTAAAATCCCTTAATTAAAATACAAGTTTTTCATACTCATTCCCATTTGAACTCTATTCTTCCTATGGCAGATATATAGAATAAATAAACAATCATAATATTGAGATTGAACTCATAGTTTTATCACATTTTTCTTGTGTTGTATAAATTTCAACAGATTCAACTAAAACCAAATTCCGTTGGCAAAAATTTTTGAGGATTTTAGTGTTTTAATTAAAATTTTATTGAAGGAAAACTTAATACAAGTAAATTTCTGTTTCCTACAAGACACATACATGTGTGTGTGTGTGTGTGAATGTGTTTACATATGTATAGGTGAGCTTTTCATTCATGTCTGAAAAATGAATCTTGTTATGTTCCCTGACAGGCATAAAGACTGATTGGCTGTGTGTGTACGAGTGTGTACGAGTATGAGTGTGTGTGTGTGTGTGTGTTTTCTCTCTGTGTGTGTGTGTGTGTGTGTGTGTGTGTACTTTATTTAACATTATGTAATATCTTCCAATCTAAAGCCAAGAAGTTGCCTCAAAACCAAAGGACAAAGTCCAATGATTGTTAAAAAAATGAACTAGTAAGAAATGTTACAGCAGAGCAAACGGACTGTAAATGACCCTGTACTTGTTGTAGAGTAATCACCTACAATAGTATTGTGACGGGCTATGAAATATATTAAATTATCTCAATACTATATGTTAGTTCGGATCGAACAACTATAGCATATAGCTCAAATAGGACAAATCGTTCGAAAATTGGTGATTTGTGTTGAAAAACGAGTACTAGAATGAGTACGGGCTCACCCGACTGTAGTCCTTTTTCTAGTTCAAGATACAGGGTCTAAAAAGAATAGATAAACGAGAAAATGTTCGTGAATAAATTGATAAAAATAAACTCATGAACAGAAATGCAAACAAACCAAATTTACACGATGTTTAATGTTTGTCGAGGGATTGAGCCTACTCTCTCTCTCACTCTCTCTCTCTCTCTCTCTCTCTCTCTCTCTCTGTCTCTCGCTCTCTCACACTGTTCCTGTCTCGCTTGGCTGGTTTGTGGATACGCAAATTACAACACATAACAAATGTCTGACGACTGATTGCCAAACATATTTGCTTTCCCGCTCTCTCACTTCTCTCCATCTCCCTTCCTCACTCTCTTTCACTTCTCCCTTTTGCACTCTGCATATGTCAGTTGGGAATTTATAATGGTTTTCTACACACACACACACACACACACACACACACACACACACACACACACACACACACACACACACACACACACACACACACACACACACACACACACAATTTGTACTTCTAACAATAGACGCATATGTGTTGGTTTGATTTGTATTTTGCGTTGAATTTTCATTCTCATTTTACTTGCTATTACACTGAAAAAAATAATTTAAAATTATTCAAGTTTTATTATCGAAACTATAATAAATTATTTTTGATTTTAAGAAAGTCAAAATTAAGATTTTGATCTTTGAAAATGTCACAAAAAAGAATTCATTTTTCCTTATGATGTTTTGCTCACTAATTCTTCTATTAAACTCTTATATTTATAGACTTAAGCTCAATTTTATACTTGATTTTAGAAAATGTTCTTTTTTTTAGCAGTGTATTGGAATTTTCCGGCTTTTGTTGTTCTTTAGTCTCTGGCACTTAGTTAAGATTCTCCGTTGATTGCTTATATCATGTGTTGTTTGTTGTTGAAGGCAAAATAACCTACTACTATTTCTACTCCTACTTCTTCTTCTTCTTATTCTTTTTTTTTTTTTTTTTTTTTTTGAAAAGAAAAAAAACCCAAATCAAATCTATGCTCCCTTTTCACTTTTCCATTTGAACATTTTCCGCTGAGATTTTCAGTGAGCTTGCGGCAAAAGTTTGCCGATTTTCATTTGGTTCATTTGCAAAAGAAATTGTGGAATAATTGTATGGAAATTGAATTCAATTTTGCAACCAACGCCCAACGACTCACCCCCCCCACCCCCACCCCCTCTTTTCCACTGTTTTCCACCCGCTCTTGTTCTTCATTGTTGTGTGAATAACTGTCTGGCACTCTTGGCTATTTCAATAGGCATCATCAGTGCTACAACTTGGCCTAGTCAACCAAACAATTGACTGGCTTCGATCTGGTTTCATCACTTGTTTGGCTTAAATTGCCCTTCCAATTGCCATAAGTTGGTCAACAGCTCTCTTCTTGGTCACATGTACAGTTAAAGCCTTAACATTGCTGAATTGAATATCGATTTTTAGTATTTAAAAACACTTTTTAATATTCATTACTTTCAAGAAGTAATTTTGGTTTCTGGTATTATTTAATGACTTTTCAAATACAATTTTCTACACCGCCCAAAAGCAGACCATACTTTTTTAGGTAAAGTTTTGCAGCGCCAAACTGCAGGCAGTACTTTTTAAAATATAGTTTTTGCAGCTCCTAAAAGCAGACAACACTTTTTTCAAAACTGCTGTTTAAATTCCATTTTGTATGCATGAATTAAGAGGTAACTAATAGTCGTTAATTGTGATATTTTTATTCGTTATACAAATTACTTTTCACGTGTCTGCGACATTTTCAAAGGTTGTTTTTAACCAAATTCGTGGATTACCGAAAGTAAGTCGTCGCAAACAGCTTACAAAACCGACAAAACCGACAAAACCGAAATCCACAAAAATTGTTTTTCGTATCAATCATTAAGATTATTGGAAGCGAATGTGGAAATAAATGTTACTTTAAAACAGTGTTGCTTAACTTTTGTGAATCAAAGTGTTAAAAATAGCTAGAAGTTAACCTAACATGGCTGAAAAAAATATGATAATTTTAAAACTGGTACAGTTTCTAACAAATAGAAGAAAACTGGTATTCTCGGCAGATTAAGGGAACTTTATATATGATATAGTTGTTCGATCCTTATCAAAATACATCAAGTGTTACCATAAATATATTGCATGAATTTAGCTGAAATAGCTCCAGTAGCTTAAATGTAATGATGTTTGTGAAAAAAGATATCTAGCTATAATTTGGCTAAAGAGGCAACACTGGTCTAAAGACTTTCTTGATTGTGTGTCAATATAATTGAATACAAAATGATATTACATTCACACAACTTTTAGGGCTGCAACAAGAAAGAGAGAGAGAGAGAGAGAGAGAGAGAGGGAGAAAACGATAACGATTATTGGAGGCCTTTTGGGCCTGGCTTTAATGTTGTTTCGAGGTCGTCTATTTCCATGTTTGTTATATGTAGCACCATTAACTTTGATGGTCTGATTATCGAGTTAGGTACATTTGTGGCCCACAGCCAACCAGTTAGCCAGTTAGCCTGGCTAACAGACAGTCAACAACAATTGGGACAACTCTCTCTCTCTCTCTCCTTTTCTCTTTGTTGGTCCTGACCTGGTTATAACGGCTAGCATTTGTTGTACGTAATTGCATAACCTTCTAATAGTAATGGCCTCAACGAGAGACCTCTTTAGACGGTTTTGTCCGTTCTACCCATTTGTTTGATGGAGTTTAACAAAAGCATTTAAGCTGCTCAACTCGTTTGTTGACTTCATTGGATTCAAGTACAACTCGGCGTATGCGTTACAAAACAATTTTACAGTGGTCTACTAGTAATATTAATAGGCCAAAACTGTACAGAGGGGTCATCATGCATAGTTACCACTGCAACGCTTTGACTCACACACTGGTTTAGTGATCAGCATGAATTGTAAAATTATATTGATATTGGTTTGGTCCCACTGTGCGTCATAAGAATTACCAAAATGTGGCGCCACAAAGATGACTCCATACATACAAATGTATGTGCTTGTGTGTGTGTGTGTGTGTGTGTGTGTGTGTGTGTGTGTATGTGTGCTTTTAATGACTACCTCATTGTTGCTCTCAATAGATGACTAAATTGCACTTTGCTTAACGCTCAGCTCTTTCCACTGAATGCAATTTTATTTCGACCCCGTACCCAAAATAGGTAGGGTTTATCGGAAAGATTTTAGAGCTATAGAAACCAAGTTTGAAATTATAACATATATACTTGTCATGCAGATAAAATCTTATCTGATATCTTATTTGATATTATTAAATGATTGCCATAAAATATGTACAGGGTGTTTTACAGTCAGCTCTCGTGTGGCTTTAGCAACAAGCTAACTTTACAAAATGATTTCTCATTTTTTTCTGACACGATTTTCTTTGCAACGTTTTCCAAGTGACGCTATTCCATATATCACTTGATTGTGTGGCAACTCTACGTGGGAGTCGCAAGGTCATTTTTCTTGTCGACACAATGTATGGACAGCCGCACTGATTGTCTGGCCTAAGGCCACACCTGGCCATGCCTGGCACTGCATGCCACATGCCACATGATGCACGCTGCACTACACTACGCTACGTGGTAGGGTTGTCGTGTATAATTACTCGTCTCGTTACTATTTGCAGTGATTATCTATGTCAGCCTGTCAGTTCAATTGTCACTGTCTCCATCTTCTTCTGGCGCTTGTTAACAGTGTTGTCAGAGCTTTAAGGTTGTACCTAATCTAATTTAATATGGACGTTTAAGTATAAGTTTAGCTATAAACGTTTTTGGCTTTGTTTAAACGTTCTATAAAATGAATTATACAATATTAGCTTTGAGAAAGCTAAAGTGGCAACACCAAATCTGCTTTTACCTGCCTCTCTACATACTGACGGCAATTGCTATGCGTCACATTAACTAAAACGTTATTAAAAAATGGCTATAAAAAAGTTAAAGTAGAAACACTGAAAATGGCTATGTTTTTATGTCATATCGGCTATAGCTTTCTTATCCGACTTTCAATATTTTTCAAAACTAAAAATAAATTTAGCAGTAAAAAGTCTAAAAAGGCAGCACTGATGACGGCAATTACTTTTCGTCACATCAGCTAAAACGTTCTTAGCCTTGTTTACACATTGTCTACATGCCGTATTACAAATACATCGAGTGCTCTCAGGAGCACAGCCCCTACATATATATATATACATATATGTGTCTATGTTTGTCTCTCTCTCTCTTTCTCTCTTTCCTATCTTTCTGTCTTAACAACGCCCAATCGTTTGACCACAGCAAAAGCAACAACAACAGTAACAAGCGGTACAAAGTGCACATTAATATGCTGTTGAAGCATGTTGCTGTCGTTAAGCGGGAAGTATTCTCAACACCTGAATGTCAATCCCTCTTATCGATGGACGAGCTGCTAAACCTCGAATGCTTCACTTCCCCTTTCTTCGATTCCCTTTCCCACTCACTCAATCCCACTCTTATCCATTCTCCATCTCTTTTCTGCTCGAAGAGCACTTGAGATGCGATGTGGGTCCAACTTGAAAGCTTTGTGGTATGAATAGAGCACATGATGAAGTCTTCCTCATCTTCTTCTTCCTCTTCTTCTTCTGAACACTTTTCACTTCTAACTTTTACAAATAATACTGAGTATTGAGAAATCGGAGCTTAAAACAGAATCATTGAAAACAATAAGAACAAAAAAACGAAATCTTTTGACAAACTTTTTCTACCATTGTCAAATCTTTTTGATATAATTTTTATATAGAATTTGCTTCTGTCAAACTGAGTTTCCAGTATTAATAACATTTGGAATAATCGTGGGGAGTATCCCCATTGAAAAGGCTTTTTCCACGTCCACAGCATGCTCATTAACATGGCCAGAATTTGACGGATAAATATGTACTTACAACCATATTCTATATTCTATGTGCATATAGCATTACGGTACATCTGTATTTTGCTGCTCATCAATTTTTATGATGTCAAATCCACAAGTTGGAAAAGTCGGATCCATTTGTTCAACCAGTTAAGTGGGAAAAGCTGGCTGAGTTCACTCGACTGAAAGTAAATGGCTGAAAGCAAAAAAAAAAAAAAAACCTGAATGAAAAGTATAGTTGAGTTTAAGCGACCGTAGTACACCCTGTGCGACTACAGGGTACTTCTCAAATATCAACTTTAAAACTATTTGAGTAATACGTTGTGATGAAAAATATTATTTTAAGTTTTGATGAATTATTTCTGAATATTTATTGAGACATATTTTCCCTTAGCTCTTTCTAACCTCCAAATTGTTATGATTTTATTCAACTCATTGTTTATAGACCGATTTTGCTGAAAGTTACAGGTTCGTTTCGTTTCACTCTTTTTAACTGACAATTTAGCAGAGTGTAAGTTTTTGAATGTGTACATTATCCAGTTTGTGGGCTTATAGGGCGTGGTATCAAAAATTGAAAACAACATCTCGTTTGTGTATTAAATTTGATATTTTCAGCTATATCGCCTCTGATTTTAATGCTGATCAGGAATATATATGCTTTATGGGATCAAACATTTCTTCTATTGCATATTTCAAACATTTAAGAAACATAGTATACCCGCACACAGGGTATAAAATCGAGTAAAAACCCATTGCCTTTGCTTTTGCCTTTGCCCTTGCCCCCGATGCGCCCTTTGACCCCACCCTCTTTTTGTGTTCTCTTTCGGTCGGGTGAAAACGCAGACTGTCGACAGACAATGGGAATCTATACAAGTTGTGCCTTGTTTTGCGGTGCCAAAGCCTGCGGGTGCCCTCCGGACACAATGAGATAGACTATAAACAAGGCTAAAACAAATGGCTTAAGAAAAGTGAAAGAGAAGCACAGTGAGAGCGAGAGGGAGAGGGAGAGAGGAGTAAGCTGACAGAGAAGCAATGGAAAAAGGAGAAAGTCAGTCAAATGAAAAAGGATGGCCAACGAAGCAAGAAGAATACTCCAAAAATACCTAGCACACAATTCACTTAAATAGAAAAGATACAACGAACAAGAATATAATTCTTGAGTCGACTCACGACTTTTGAATACCCGTTAACCAATAATAATACGCGATCAACAATGGGGTGTCAAGTTTATCATATGAAATCATATATTGAGCAGATTTTCAAACGATTGTTCCTATGACACCTACATATAGTCCGATTTGAACGAATCTTGTTCACTATGTTTATATTGTTAGCACATGTATCCTGTGCAACTTTCACAATGATTGTTTGTTAAACAAAATAGTTTTTTATGCTAGTTTATAGTTAGACTTTATTTAAGACCGATTCTGGCTGCAAAAGTTATAGAAATAGTCATCCGATTTGGATCAAATTTACAAACATTCCAACACTAATATTACCCCTTTTAGCTCAACGAGAAACGGGTATAAAAAGCTGAAGAGCAAACCAGAGTGCAAGACAGAGAAAGAGAGAGTGAGACAGAGTGACAGAGGGGTATATAAAAATAAAGAGAGATGGAGAGAGAGAGAGAGAGAGAGTAGAATTCCAACTCACATAAATACTCGTTGACTGAGCACCACAAACTCGTGGACTCTGGGCCAAATGCTGACTTACAGTCGCCTCTAATTGGGCCACAAGGACGCTCTCATAGTCAGTTTCAGGTCAAATGATGTTACTGCCGACTAGCCCGACCCCAAAAGCTCCCTCCCCCCTTTCTTCTACAGACCCATACATTAATTCCTGCCCAGGCACCGCATCATGACTTTTGAACTTGGACGGTTTCGCACATTGTGACGGTATTTCATTACCCGCAAACGTTCTATTAGGGTATGCTCATGTCTGTTAATACTGGGTGTCTCTCAGTTGGGCATTCACATTTTTTTTAACAAAGTGTGAATTAAATATGAGTACTTGCTTGAATTTAGGCTTTAATCGGTTTTCAACTGGCTACAGGGTATCTTCAAGGTGAGCATACTTCGTTTACCTTCTTTTCGACAGCTACGACTTAAAATATTCTTCAAAATAACGTCGAGTATAAACTTTTAGTCATTTTTTGATTACAGGGCATGTTTTAGTCAAGCATACTTTATACTCTGCTCATTATTTACACAATTTATGAGTTCTCGCCACATTCTAAAAAAAACTGGAACAGCAAACAATCTGGTCCGGTGCTCAGATTGCGGTTGCACCGGACCCTAAACCCTATAGAGAAGCGGGCCACGTCCACCACGCCCAATTTCCGGTTTTGGGTTACGGTTTATAGCTTGGTTTTGGTTGTGGTTTAGGGTTTGTGGTTTGGGCTTGGTTTAGGGTTTCTGGTTTAAGTTTCGGGCTTGTTGACAACCCACCCACACTCGAGGGACTCTAAAAGCTTGCTAACTTTAGTGTCAAAGACTGCGAACAACAAAATACATAAAAACCTAAATCTCTCTGACCACGATATACCAGTTGCTTAGTTCTTTTGCAAAAAAAATGTTGCATATTTCCAGGCGATCACATACATTTGAAACTTTCCACAATAATCAATTTTGCTATATAACTTGATTCGTTAAAATCTAACGTTCTAAATCAGATCATCACCAGGTGACACAAAATGTATATAGAAAGTCAGAAAGTCAGTTAAATTATAACTTTGTTTACAAAATTTATCCAAAAATTACTTTTGTGAAAATACAGTTAGTTAATATACATGTATACATATATACCAATACATTCCAGCTCAAAATCATAATTGATAACAAGCTTTAACTATTTTTTTTATAAATAAGCAAAGAAATAAGATACTTTTGAGCAAATTTTGTTATATTTCGATTAAAATTGTCTTTCATGAACATCATTAAACACAATCCAAACAGAATCAGTTTAAAAATTTTAGCACTTTAGCAAATTTGGTTCTTTTATAGGGTGAATTAACAAACTCATTAAAAACTTGATCAAGTTCTTCATCGATATTTCCAGCATCCCTGGCCTCCCGTATCAACGTAGTAGCTTTAAGTTCAAACACTGCTAGCTGATCTTTTTCATAAATATCATTTTTAAGCATTAATTTTGAAAAGTCGCCCATTGTATATCGATCCATTTCACGTTCAAAACCATCACCATGTTTATCAACATTTGACGAAAGCTCTGCAAGTTCAACCTTGAACTTATTTAACTCGACTTTGTCATGGGGAAAACCTTGACTTCTAGGCTGCCATTGATCGTAAAAATGTTGCCACTCATCAATTATTGTTTGCTTAGCAATTCTGTTTACTGTTATGGATTTGGCAACCGACATCACAAAGTTAAATCCATCCTGATTTATCAGAAAGTCTGACTCTTGAGCAGCGGTCTTCAAGTCCTTCCTGAGATTTGGGACAGGAAAAGCACCTGCAAAGATCTGCAGGCAGGATTAAGGGTAATAAAAAACACTTTAATTGATGTATAATTATTTTAGTATACGAACCAAACATAATCCGAGACTAACTGCACCCACTAGAAAACGCATTTTGATAAGTTTCAAAAAAACACTGAATTCTGATCGCAAATTGAGCGTCTTTTATAGGGAGATTGTCAACATGGAACGGAACAATAATCGCAATTTAACAAAATTATCAGCAAATAGCAAATAGAAAATTTTTGGATTCTCAGTAAAAATTTAATTACTTAATTCCAATTAAATCACTTAATGGGATCGTTTAAGTGCAATAAATTGAGAAATCTTTTCAAAGTCTTCATTAATATTTCCCCTAATAATTAGATTATAGTGAACACGCTAGTGATCAAAATAGACTCAAACTTGTATCGATTGAATGCTACAAAACTTAAGTTTGTTAATTTACATTTAAAGGGTCCCTCTGCTCTGGAACCTAAAAAAGCCTCACATAAGGTCAGAAAACTCATTCCGCAAAGTTGTTCTGGTATATATACTTGTTGTGCGATTCATTTAGAATATATATATACATCATGGGGTCGCTTCTGACAAACCCCATACAAAGAGATGTGTTTGTATCAACGTGTTTTAAAGCAAGTATTAACCATTGTACTACCCTAATACCGATTTAATAATATAACCACTTAATCGGGAATAAAATGCAGAGAGTATTATACGGTTGACTGTACTTTTCTGTCTTGTTTTATATTAACAAAAGTAAAACTTTTCTTAAATTGGATTCAGCCATTATCTGGGTTAAATTTTGGGTTATCAGAGCTTTGTAGACAAATCATATGTATACATTGTATCTGAAAAGGTCTAACATAATGTCACAAAACTCATTCCGTTGGGGCCGTTATCTTTCCAGAACTGAGAGAATCCAGTTGAGATTTGGCAACACTCTCAAAACTGTCCTACGTCTTAGTCAATTCTTATCTCTAAATAGATTATTCATTCCAAGAAAGTGCTAAAAAGGGAGTGTCACCAATTTTTCATTTAATGTCTTACTGCCCTAATATTCCATACCAAACAGACACACTGAATTTGGTATAAAGTTAAACTTTGTATTTAAGAATAACAACAATTTTTCTTCTTTCGACATTTTATTTTATTTATTTCTCAAGTTATTTCTGATTATAGTTTTGAACTGACTGAATTTGAGTCATTTTCTTCGAAGAATATTTCAAACTCAGAAAAGCCTTTAATTTTATTTTCACTATTGACAAACTGATCAAAAGCTTTATTGAGGTCTTCGTCAGTATTTCCAGCTTCCTTGGCATCCCCTATAAGTTTGGAAGCCTTTACCTTAAATTCAGCTAATTGATCATTGATATAAGCATTTGATTTTTCCCAAGTTGTTTTAAAGGATTGCAGTTCATCTAATTGACTCTTTGTAAAATCAGAGTCCTCCACAGACCAAAAATCTTTCACAGAATACTTCAGCTGATTTATTTCATCCTTAAACTTCTTTGATTCCACTTTGTCATCGAACCATCCTTCGCCGCGAGAGTGCCAGTTATCATAAAAACGTTGCCATTCATCATTTGCGGTCTGTTTGAAAACTCTGCTATCTAATAGCGTCCTGGCCATTATCATAGAAAAGCGAAATGCTTCCCTTTTGACCAAAATGCTTGTATCATGAGTAACAGTCTGCAAGTCCTTCCTGAGATTCGGGACAGGAGCAGCACCCACAAGGATCTGTAGGCAGGATTTCAGAAAGTAGAAAAGTTGAAATTATGCACGAATATGTTAATATACGAACCAAACATAGTCCAAGACTAACTGCAGATACTAAGAAACTAAAAATTAAAATCGCAAATAAACTAAATTATCAGCATAATTGACCCCAATTTTAGGGTTATATGCTTATATAAATTTGGCAGTGGACCCGGAAGAAATAGAGATTTGCAAACTTAAAACAGATAAGCCTTTAACAGAGAAAGATTGCGAAATATAATGATTTGTTTCTAGAACTATGTCAAATGCCTAATAATTAATCGCACGTGTCGTGGACAGAGAACAACAACAAGTTATTCTTTGAAGATCACAGTTCACGCTAGTTACATATGAAAGTAGACTTAACCCTTTTTTGTACTTTTTGTCCGATTTTGACGCGGTTTGTTTTATTTGATAGGGTAAATGAAATAAAAAATACACTTTATTTTGCTTTTTTCGATTTTTGGGTATTTTGGCTTAAAATGACAGAAAAGGATGCGTTGTATAAAGACTTTGGGATACCAGATACTCCGATCTGGGTCAAATTTGGTCATTACAATTACTATGTGCCAAAAACATTCTATGTAAATTTGGTTGAGTTACCATGGCAAATGAAAAAGTTACACCTATTGCTTTCAGAATCGGTCAACTATATCATGTAGCTGCCATAGAAACGGGTGTTGTCTACAACGAATTCAAGTACTTTCTTTTTTTTTTTTTTTGACTGCGAGGGCGTCAAACAGATAACCTTTCTTTCTTGATATTTCTTCATCTGTTGATACCCGTTACTCGTAGAGTAAAAGGGTATACTGTTATCGTTTTAATGTATGTAACAGATCTTAGAGGCTATAAGAGCTTTGGAATAAAAGATCGGCTACTTCGCGATCCAACGCAACGCAAATTGTGAAAGTCATTTTAATAACATCATAACTTGGAAACGATTAGAGCTATCAAAACCAAAATCGCACATTATGTGTTTATCAAGATTATAACTATCCGGATCTTGATAAGACAACTATATCCTATAGCTTCAATAGGACAAATAACTTATTTGTTTGGAAAATGTACACTAGAATGAGTACGGGGCCTTTTATAGTCGGCTCGCTAGAATCTAGCCTTTTTTACTTGTTTTTTGTCTGGGTCCACTGCAATTATGCTGATAATTTAGTTTATTTGCGATTTGAATTCAGTTTTTACTGTCGCTGATGGTATAAAAGACGATCAATTTGCGATCAGAATTCAGTGTGTTATTTAAACTAGACAAAATGCGTTTCTTAGTATCTGCAGTTAGTCTTGGACTATGTTTGGTTCGTATATTAACATATTCGTGCATAATTTAAACTTTTCTACTTTCTGAAATCCTGCCTACAGATCCTTGTGGGTGCTGCTCCTGTCCCGAATCTCAGGAAGGACTTGCAGACTGTTGCTCATGATACAAGCACTTTGCTCAAAAGAGATTTACTTAGCTTGACTGTGAACATGGCCAAGTCGTTATTAGATAACAGAATTTTTAATCAGACCGTAAGTGATAAGTGGCAACATTTTTATGATAACTGGCACTCTCGCGGCGAAGGATGGTTTGATGACAAACCCGAATCAAAGAAGTTTAAGGATGAAATATTACCTCTGGGGAAATATGTGGAGGATCTTAAGTATAAGGAGGACTCTGATTTTACAAAGAGTCAATTAGAGGGAATGGTTCCCATTAAACAGTCTGTAGAAAAATATCAGGCTTATACGAACGATCAATTAGCTGAATTTAAGGCAAAGGCTTCCAAACTTATAGGGGATGCCAAGGAAGCTGGAAATACTGACGAAGACCTCAATAAAGCTTTTGATCAGTTTGTCAATAGTGATGACAAACTTAAAGGCTTTGCAGAGTTTGAAATTTTTTTGGAAGAAAATGACTCGAATTCAGTCAGTTCAAAACTATAATCAGAAATAACTTGAGAAATAAATGAAATAAAATATCGAAAAAAGAAAAATTGTTACTATTCTTAAATTTTTAGCACTTTCTTGGAATGAATAATCTATTTAGAGATAAGAATTGACTAAGACGTAGGACAGTTTTGAGAGTGTTGCCAAATCTCAACTGGATTCTCTCAGTTCTGGAAAGATAACGGCTCCAACGGAATGAGTTTTTTTAGATTATATGAGTTATTTTATACCAATAAAAAATATCCGACCGATTTGGCTCACGGGAGCTATTTGCTGTAGTTGTTCGATCCAAATCATATGTGGTTATAAAGTGTGTTTTTGACTAAGCTATGCATGTCTCTATGGGAGCTATAGGATATAGTTGTCCGATTCAAATCAAATTGTTTGTTCCCGATACATTTAGTGGCTTACGTTATGGTAATACGAAAAACACCATTATTTTACTATTAACGGGGTTCGTTGGGGGCTTATCTGCTTAGTCGCACTCTAAAATTTGGTGGCTTTAGCTCTTATAGTCTTAGATAGATTCGGCTGTTGATGCTGGACAGGAATGTATAAATTTTATGGTGACGGCCACGCCTCCTTCTGCCTGTAACACACACGTAGCTTCAGATAAACCCAGTACACCCTGTACTTTTTCGAGTACGGCGTCTTAAAAGACATACTTGCCATGTACGTCACCCTTTGATGCTGTCACTGTATGTGTGTGCATGTATGCCTGTCTGCGCGTCGGTGTGCGTAATACAGCTGACAGTGTGACGTCAGCATTAAGTTCTAAAATATGCGCCAAGAAAAGTTTACTTAAGTTCTCTTCTCATTTTCCCTTACCCCTCCCCTCACCCTGCCTTCTTTCCCTTTGACATGCACACACATACACATGATGTGCATATGTGTATGTGTGTGTGTGTGTGTGTGTGTGTGTGTGTGTGTGTGTGTGTGTGTGTGTGTGAGTGTGTGTGTCTAGATTTTATTTATAAGCTCAAACAGCTTTCAATACTCGCACAGCAGCAAAGCTTGCGCCTCAATCAGCAGCTTTTTCCACCGGATTATTGCTTTGCCGGTACTACATATGAGCCGGGTGTAATCAGCTGGAATTGCCAACATATTGATTAATTGTCTGTGCTACTATACCAAGAACAAAAAAATATAATAAATGAATAAATAAATAAATAAAATAAAAACAAAGCTTAAAGATTGCTCACTCCAGCTCACATCAATACATACTTTCTCATATTGTATGTATGAGGGCAATGCTGTGTGTACGCTGCACTATGGGCAAAAGACAAGACTTTTTGGATAAAATATGAATATGAAATATAAATGTTTAGATCACGTTATCAAAAAGAAAGCGTAATCAAAAGAAGAAAACGAGATGTGCGTAACAGGCAGAAGGAGGCGTGGCAGTATCCTGACAAAAGTTGGTTTCGATCAGGCAACAAAATCTTTAACTCCACCTCCAATCGGTTTAAGATACTCTCTTGAACGAGTACGGGGTCTTTCACGGTCAGCTCGCTTGACTGTACAACTTTTTACTAATTTATATATGAATTTTGTTATCAACACCCTGTACAACAAGAGTAAAAATAACAGAAGAGCTCGACCGATCACATATTATTCCCGATTATAGGGTAATATTATGAAAATCGCTTGCTCATACGGACAGAAGATCACGAATATACATATATACTTTATGGTGTCAATTTTTGACAAAATTTCAATAGTCAAGTCTCATTATAAAATTTGACAAAACGGGTTCGATTTTGAGAATTTTAGATTTTGATTGCGATTAATTCTGTTAGTTGTCCAGAGTATAAAAAGGTATGACTTTTTAAGATATCGCTTCATTTGGCTGAGTTATGATCAGTCAAAGTTGGGAAAAATGTGAATTTAAAATATTGAGCCGAGGACCACATATCTGAGGACTCTTTCATCCAAATTTGTCAAAATGGGTTTGATTTTGAGAATTTTAGATTTTGATTGCGATATATTCTGCTAGTTGTACAGAGTATAAAAAGGTATGACTTTTTAAGATATCGCTTCATTTGGCTGAGTTATGATCAGTCAAAGTTGTGAAAATTGTGAATTTAAAATACTGAGCCGAGGACCACATATCTGAGGACTCTTTCATCCAAATTTGTCAAAATGGGTTTGATTTTGAGAATTTTAGATTTTGATTGCGATATATTCTGCTAGTTGTACAGAGTATAAAAAGGTATGACTTTTTAAGATATCGCTTCATTTGGCTGAGTTATGATCAGTCAAAGTTGGGAAAATTGTCAACTTTAAATATTGAGCTGAGGACTCTTTCATCCAAATTTGACAAAATGGGTTCGATTTTGAGAATTTTAGATTTTGATTGGGATTAATTCTCCTAGTTGTCCAGAGTATAAAAAGGTATGACTTTTTAAGATATCGCTTCATTTGGCTGAGTTATGATCAGTCAAAGTTGGGAAAATTGTCAACTTTAAATATTGAGCTGAGGACTCTTTCATCCAAATTTGACAAAATGGGTTCGATTTTGAGAATTTTAGATTTTGATTGGGATTAATTCTCCTAGTTGTCCAGAGTATAAAAAGGTATGACTTTTTAAGATATCGCTTCATTTGGCTGAGTTATGATCAGTCAAAGTTGGGAAAATTGTCAACTTTAAATATTGAGCTGAGGACTCTTTCATCCAAATTTGACAAAATGGGTTCGATTTTGAGAATTTTAGATTTTGATTGGGATTAATTCTCCTAGTTGTCCAGAGTATAAAAAGGTATGACTTTTTAAGATATCGCTTCATTTGGCTGAGTTATGATCAGTCAAAGTTGGGAAAATTGTCAACTTTAAATATTGAGCTGAGGACTCTTTCATCCAAATTTGACAAAATGGGTTCGATTTTGAGAATTTTAGATTTTGATTGGGATTAATTCTCCTAGTTGTCCAGAGTATAAAAAGGTATGACTTTTTAAGATATCGCTTCATTTGGCTGAGTTATGATCAGTCAAAGTTGGGAAAAATTGTCAACTTTAAATATTGAGCTGAGGACTCTTTCATCCAAATTTGACAAAATGGGTTCGATTTTGAGAATTTTAGATTTTGATTGGGATTAATTCTCCTAGTTGTCCAGAGTATAAAAAGGTATGACTTTTTAAGATATCGCTTCATTTGGCTGAGTTATGATCAGTCAAAGTTGGGAAAATTGTCAACTTTAAATATTGAGCTGAGGACTCTTTCATCCAAATTTGACAAAATGGGTTCGATTTTGAGAATTTTAGATTTTGATTGGGATTAATTCTCCTAGTTGTCCAGAGTATAAAAAGGTATGACTTTTTAAGATATCGCTTCATTTGGCTGAGTTATGATCAGTCAAAGTTGGGAAAATTGTCAACTTTAAATATTGAGCTGAGGACTCTTTCATCCAAATTTGACAAAATGGGTTCGATTTTGAGAATTTTAGATTTTGATTGGGATTAATTCTCCTAGTTGTCCAGAGTATAAAAAGGTATGACTTTTTAAGATATCGCTTCATTTGGCTGAGTTATGATCAGTCAAAGTTGGGAAAATTGTCAACTTTAAATATTGAGCTGAGGACTCTTTCATCCAAATTTGACAAAATGGGTTCGATTTTGAGAATTTTAGATTTTGATTGGGATTAATTCTCCTAGTTGTCCAGAGTATAAAAAGGTATGACTTTTTAAGATATCGCTTCATTTGGCTGAGTTATGATCAGTCAAAGTTGGGGAAAATTGTGAATTTTAAATATTGAGCTGTCGACCACATATCTCTTTCATCCAAATTTGACAAAATGGGTTCAATTTTGAGAATTTCAGATTTTGATTGGGATTAATTCTCCTAAGTGTCCAGAGTATAAAAAGGTATGACTTTTTAAGATATCGCTTCATTTGGCTGAGTTATGATCAGTCAAAGTTGGGGAAAATTGTGAATTTTAAATATTGAGCTGAGGACTCTTTCATCCAAATTTGACAAAATGGGTTCGATTTTTGAGAATTTTAGATTTTGATTGGGATTAATTCTCCTAGTTGTCCAGAGTATAAAAAGGTATGACTTTTTAAGATATCGCTTCATTTGGCTGAGTTATGATCAGTCAAAGTTGGGAAAATTGTCAACTTTAAATATTGAGCTGAGGACTCTTTCATCCAAATTTGACAAAATGGGTTCGATTTTGAGAATTTTAGATTTTGATTGGGATTAATTCTCCTAGTTGTCCAGAGTATAAAAAGGTATGACTTTTTAAGATATCGCTTCATTTGGCTGAGTTATGATCAGTCAAAGTTGGGAAAATTGTCAACTTTAAATATTGAGCTGAGGACTCTTTCATCCAAATTTGACAAAATGGGTTCGATTTTGAGAATTTTAGATTTTGATTGGGATTAATTCTCCTAGTTGTCCAGAGTATAAAAAGGTATGACTTTTTAAGATATCGCTTCATTTGGCTGAGTTATGATCAGTCAAAGTTGGGAAAATTGTCAACTTTAAATATTGAGCTGAGGACTCTTTCATCCAAATTTGACAAAATGGGTTCGATTTTGAGAATTTTAGATTTTGATTGGGATTAATTCTCCTAGTTGTCCAGAGTATAAAAAGGTATGACTTTTTAAGATATCGCTTCATTTGGCTGAGTTATGATCAGTCAAAGTTGGGAAAATTGTCAACTATAAATATTGAGCTGAGGACTCTTTCATCCAAATTTGACAAAATGGGTTCGATTTTGAGAATTTTAGATTTTGATTGGGATTAATCCTCCTAGTTGTCCAGAGTATAAAAAGGTATGACTTTTTAAGATATCGCTTCATTTGGCTGAGTTATGATCAGTCAAAGTTGGGAAAATTGTCAACTTTAAATATTGAGCTGAGGACTCTTTCATCCAAATTTGACAAAATGGGTTCGATTTTGAGAATTTTAGATTTTGATTGGGATTAATTCTCCTAGTTGTCCAGAGTATAAAAAGGTATGACTTTTTAAGATATCGCTTCATTTGGCTGAGTTATGATCAGTCAAAGTTGGGAAAATTGTCAACTTTAAATATTGAGCTGAGGACTCTTTCATCCAAATTTGACAAAATGGGTTCGATTTTGAGAATTTTAGATTTTGATTGGGATTAATCCTCCTAGTTGTCCAGAGTATAAAAAGGTATGACTTTTTAAGATATCGCTTCATTTGGCTGAGTTATGATCAGTCAAAGTTGGGAAAATTGTCAACTTTAAATATTGAGCTGAGGACTCTTTCATCCAAATTTGACAAAATGGGTTCGATTTTGAGAATTTTAGATTTTGATTGGGATTAATTCTCCTAGTTGTCCAGAGTATAAAAAGGTATGACTTTTTAAGATATCGCTTCATTTGGCTGAGTTATGATCAGTCAAAGTTGGGAAAATTGTCAACTTTAAATATTGAGCTGAGGACTCTTTCATCCAAATTTGACAAAATGGGTTCGATTTTGAGAATTTTAGATTTTGATTGGGATTAATTCTCCTAGTTGTCCAGAGTATAAAAAGGTATGACTTTTTAAGATATCGCTTCATTTGGCTGAGTTATGATCAGTCAAAGTTGGGAAAATTGTCAACTTTAAATATTGAGCTGAGGACTCTTTCATCCAAATTTGACAAAATGGGTTCGATTTTGAGAATTTTAGATTTTGATTGGGATTAATTCTCCTAGTTGTCCAGAGTATAAAAAGGTATGACTTTTTAAGATATCGCTTCATTTGGCTGAGTTATGATCAGTCAAAGTTGGGAAAATTGTCAACTTTAAATATTGAGCTGAGGACTCTTTCATCCAAATTTGACAAAATGGGTTCGATTTTGAGAATTTTAGATTTTGATTGGGATTAATTCTCCTAGTTGTCCAGAGTATAAAAAGGTATGACTTTTTAAGATATCGCTTCATTTGGCTGAGTTATGATCAGTCAAAGTTGGGAAAATTGTCAACTTTAAATATTGAGCTGAGGACTCTTTCATCCAAATTTGACAAAATGGGTTCGATTTTGAGAATTTTAGATTTTGATTGGGATTAATTCTCCTAGTTGTCCAGAGTATAAAAAGGTATGACTTTTTAAGATATCGCTTCATTTGGCTGAGTTATGATCAGTCAAAGTTGGGAAAATTGTCAACTTTAAATATTGAGCTGAGGACTCTTTCATCCAAATTTGACAAAATGGGTTCGATTTTGAGAATTTTAGATTTTGATTGGGATTAATTCTCCTAGTTGTCCAGAGTATAAAAAGGTATGACTTTTTAAGATATCGCTTCATTTGGCTGAGTTATGATCAGTCAAAGTTGGGAAAATTGTCAACTTTAAATATTGAGCTGAGGACTCTTTCATCCAAATTTGACAAAATGGGTTCGATTTTGAGAATTTTAGATTTTGATTGGGATTAATTCTCCTAGTTGTCCAGAGTATAAAAAGGTATGACTTTTTAAGATATCGCTTCATTTGGCTGAGTTATGATCAGTCAAAGTTGGGAAAATTGTGAATTTCAAATATTTTAAATCGATTTGTGATGCTGATCAAGAATATATATACTTTATGGGGTCTGCCACGCCTCCTCCTGCCTGTTGCATACATTTCTCAAGCCCAATACACTCTTGCAGAGAGTATAAAAATATCGGTGAACTTATGATATTTTTTATAGGGAAAATCGCTCACAAAAATTACTTCTTAAATGCTATTGACTGTTTAGAGATTTTAGATGATTAGAGGGTTCACTATCCCCAGACATGACTGTACTTGATTTTCGAATATATTTATTTCCTTATAGTATGTACATCTGTGCATATGTATGTGTGTGTGTGTGTGTGTGTGTGTGTGTGTGTGTGTGTGTGTGTGTGTGTGTGTGTGTGTATATGTGTGTTATACCATTCGGGATAAGCAATGAATGACTCTTGACTAATTGTGTTTTATGGCACTTGACACTAGATTCCCCTGATCCCAACACTCCCCCTTTTCCCTCTTCCTTCGATTTGCGCACACAATTCGACACGTCCTTGTCCCCGTACTCCTCCCGGCTAAAACTACCATGTTTGGGCATAATGCGCGTATAAAAATATTATTGTGCTTTTATGTCGCTGCAGGCTTTTTCGGCCATTTTAGCACTTCAAATGCGAACGACAGCGAATTGTGTCGTTAACAGAAGCACACACACACACACACACATACAGACACACACATAGATAGACATATATATTGTATTTTATTTATCTGCGCCCCACAAATCGAAATGTTTGTGGCGCGTCAAAGATGAATATAAATTTTGTATCTGTAGCTAAAATAGGTCGAACGCACAGTGGTACATTTTGCTTAAAGTCTAGTGATGAAAGTTTCAATCGCCCAACCTAAAAAGAAATATATCTTAAATGAATTTCTGGAATTTTTATTATTAGCTTGATTTATTTGTTCTCAATCAGGAAATTAACGGTTAAATAAATTATTTACTGAAAATATTTAAGTCTAAAACATGTGGTTTCTTCTGAACGAATACAAACAAGTAAGAAAGGCTACAGTCGAGCGAGCTGACTGTAAAAGACCCCGTACTTCTTCTAGTGCGCGACCTTCGAGCGGACCAAACTTGGTGAGGATAGTTATAATGGTACCATACACATATTGTGTTAGTTTGGTTTCAATCGCTCAATTAAGACTTCATGTCTTCATACAAATCAGCAATTTTCGACTAATTTGTCCTATGGGAGCTATAGGCTATAGTGGTCTGATCTCGACCAAACTTGCTGAGGTCATTTATAATGGTACCATACACATATTGTGTTAGTTTGGTTGCAATCGCTCAACTAAAACTTCATGTCTCCATACAAATACATTACATACATATAAGTATTATTGTTTTTTTTTTTCAGTGTAGTTGTTTTCTGCATTTTATCGTTTCTGTTTCTGTTTCGATTTCGGTTTCGATGGAAGCTGGAAAAAATTATATTCAAGTTCATAGGACTCGGCTGGGAGCAAGAACTTTGAGAACACCAAAGTTGTCAGGGGTCATGGGGCAGGCGGTATGAGGTAGGAGGCAGAGGGGCGTGTCCCAGGTAGCATTGTGTAGCAAACACACACATACACACACACACACGCACAGAGACAACACTTGATAAGTTGCCAGCAAAATGAAAGCAATTGAATGATGTTTAAATGAAATTAATGGATGTTGTAATAAGTTGACAGACTTGCCAGTTTAATCAGATCACAGCCCAAACACTTTCCTCTCTCCCTCTCTGCCTCTCTCCCTCTTACCCTCTCTCCCCCTTTCTCTTTTTGTCTCATCCTCCATATTCCCTTCTTTCTTTCGCTCTGCACACTGATTCCAGAGATATTTGTTGAAGTCGTTGTATATTTTAAATCAAATTAAATTTATTAATTTGATAAGTTTAACGAATTTAATTAAATTAAATTTTAAGAAATATATATTAATTATTTAGAGTATCTGTATTTTCCATTATAATCATAAAATCACAGAAAATCTGATCATTATTAAACGTTATCTAAAAAATAAGTTAGTCTTTTAAAATCAAAGAAATACCATGAGAAAAATGTATATTTAAACGAACGGTATAAATTTGCGAGAAGACTTTTAACTCAATCTTAAGCTGTACTACAAATCAAAAAAAATAAATTAAAATATCTGACAAAATTAGGTTTTTTTATGGTCAACAAAGGCTGAAAAGTGTGGAAAGCTTCACCAGAAACACTACAGGGTCTTTTCTAGTCGACTAGTTCGCCTGCTACTCATAATTAAGATATCAAAATGAAACATAATTTTTGTCAGAAAAAAGTGATGTATTGAGACACTGTGCGCTGTCGCTGTCAAGTAAATGTCGTGTTGCATGCCTGAACTAGAAGACAACCAAGTTATGACGATGTCATTAAAACACTGACAACAGAAATTACAACAACAACAACAACAAGAAGAACAAGTAGAAGAAGAAGAAAATGCCAAAAGCTGATACTGAAGCTGACAGGCAACGTCACTCCGTCCGTCCGTCCGACTGTCTGTCTGTCTGTCTGTCGGACTGGATGACTGACTGAGGAGATGACTGAATGGTGACTCGACTGTTTCAGAAAACCGACGACATAGAAAAATTGTAACCACAGCAAAAACGCACAGTGGGACGAAAGCAATCAGCATAACAGAGCAAACAAAAAGTCCTATTAGCTTTAGTCTCTAAAATTTTGAATTTTACCATATTTCTTGCTAGGCCGTATTTGCTTAACTAAGAAATTTACGATCAATTTTAATTTTAAAAACTTTTTTTTTTTAAGTGAGTTTTCTTGAGAATCTACAAAGTCGCTAAATCAAGCTGTAAATGGGCTTACAAACTTTTATAACAAAAAATCCAAAGCATTGCTTATTCGTTCCACTGTGCGAGGGTAGCTAATGTTATTGCTGGTGCGGAGTCAAAATTTAATTTTCGCATTATAATGCGTGCATAAGTGAGGTAGAGTTGCTACCCCACCCTCTCTCTCTCTCTCTCTCTCACGCCCTCTCTCTGTCTCTCAGTCTCTATCTCTCTCTCTCTTTCTCTCTCTCAAGTTTTTGTGGCACTTCCGAACTTGCTACCAGTGTTGCCAAACAAGGGTTTTTTCAGTTTTGATTTTTGACTAAAGTTTTAATATTTACTTATCAAGAACTGGATTAAACTGTCAAATTTCTTAAAAAAAAAATAATTCTTTGCAAAAAGTGATTAAAATTTATTAAAACTTTTTTTTAGCTTATTTGGCTTTTTTTCGAGTAATTGGCCACTAAAAACAGCTACTTTTGCTCACCACTACTTGCTACTTGCCACACCCATTAGCGCCACTCCCAAATATGGCATGCAGTTGCGCACTTCCGCTGCTACTGCCTAACACTTCTCCCTATCCCCTCCAACCGACAGCTTCCAACACTGTTCTCGCGCTGCTCACACTGGAAGCAAAGGAGCCAAAGCTGCAGCCTTGGGACGAACACTAATAAATAGAAATGGTTTCAAATCAAAAATCTTTTCTCACTTTGAAAAAACTTTGAGTTTTTATTTCATAAAGCCATACATTTTAAAATAGGTTTAAAATAACATCGAACATTTTTGAAAGGCATAAAGTTTATATACTTGATATCAGAAAATGTACTTTTTTGGAACAGTGTAGTTTGCTGCTTTCGTGGATCTCGCTTATGAATTATTGGCGTTGCAAGAGCTTCTTTTAAAGGCGACATTGCGTGAAACGTAAAGCGTTCAACTAACGGATTTCCCTCTTACGTTTTACGTCTTACGTCTTGTTCTTGCCACTTGTGTCTTGGCTCCGGCTTCCCTCGAGAGCACACACAAGAACGTGCTACAGTGAAGCCAGTTCTTAAATTTAATCCCAATACAGATACACTGATGCACACATACACACATATTCTAGCTAACAATCGACGCTGTGACGTCACTGTTCCACTGATCGATTTGAATTTTATCTGACACATGGCTAGAGCTAGACTAGAGGGCTTTTTGGCTATAAATGTATCTTTTTTCAACAAAATTTAGCTTCTTTAGACACTTTCGTAGAAACTTTCACATATTTCTAGCTATTTTCTAGCTAACCAAATACTTGTCAGCACTGCTATGTAAACAATTTTATATAATTTGACAAACTATTTCATTTAAGCTTGAATTTCGATTTAATTTTATCATTCACAATGCTCAGCAGAATATGAAAAGCTTTATGTTTATGTTATGTTATGTTATGTTATGTTATGTTATGTTATGTTATGTTATGTTATGTTATGTTATGTTATGTTATGTTATGTTATGTTATGTTATGTTATGTTATGTTATGTTATGTTATGTTATGTTATGTTATGTTATGTTATGTTATGTTATGTTATGTTATGTTATGTTATGTTATGTTATGTTATGTTATGTTATGTTATGTTATGTTATGTTATGTTATGTTATGTTTTTGTCTATAGATAATTAAAATAGTTGTAATTAGACAAGTTTTCAGCCATTGTTTTTGAAATTTAAAACTGCAAATATTTGCTGACAGATTTGTTGGGCTTTGCAGTGTTATTCTATTTAATTAAATTTATGTTTTGATTAAATTAAAATGTTTGTAATGAATTTAAGTTCACTCAACTTAATAGTACAGGGTCGATAGGGTTTGTCGAAAAATAAAAGCTGAATGAAGTCAATAATTTTACATATTGATTGGAAGGGCTGTCTATACATAAAGTATAAAAATGTCTAGAAGTTTTAATATAAGTACGGGGTCTTTTGCAGTCTATTTGCTTTTCCTATCTGCTATCGTTTCTTCTTTACAGCATTAAACAGGGTATAAACAAGAACAGGAACATATTTGAGAAATGGAAAACTTAATTACTTTGATTACAGACATGGTCGCATTTTATGGACATTGTGAAAATGTTGTACAAATTATTTCATACCCGATAACTGCTCGGCTACAAAATATGTTTGTGTGCAGCTGTTTTTTTTTATTGTGCTGAAACTGACTCTGAAACGGAAGTAGAGGCGGAAACGGAAACAGAAACAGAAACGGAAGCGACAAAAGGGAAAAGGAAAGAGGAAAAAGGAAAAAGGAAACCGAGACAGGAGCGCCAACGAGCGCATTTGGAAAGCAATTAAAAATGTTTAATACATACAATTAAAGTTTTAATGGACAGCCGAGTGCTGTCATCGTGGTGAGGAGCGAAAGAGACAACAATAGTGGTGGCTTGTGAGGTGGGAGTGGCATGGAGTGGGCGTGGTACAGCACAGTGTTACCCATTTGGCTTTATTCGAGACTGTACTGGAGCTCTGCTGCCACCAAAAAGCTAACTTTGAATCAAGTCGGTAGATAAAGAGAATTAGACGACTGTAAAAGACCCTGTAATTGCCTTGAAGCAAGTATACATACTGAAATCACATGTATGATATGAATATTCGAAGACATTTTGAAACAGAGAGTATACTTTTATGTTGATTCCTAATTTTTGAGCATAAAATTTGATTAGAAACATAATACTTAAGTTGGGTCGAGATATCTCAAACAATTTTTAGGTTATGGTTTTTTGAAAATGGGCTTATAAGGAAAAACCCCTCCATAATATATCTAAAATATTAGAATTATAGTAATGTTTCAACTTAACATTCTACTAAGTAAAAATTATGTACACCTAATCCGATTTGACAAACTTATGGCAGTTTGTAGTCTATAAGCCAACCGAGCGCCTAAAAGTATGCTTTGTTTATTTGCGCTTTTACTAATTTCCCTAACTTAACAATGAATTGAAATTAATTAGTAGAAATTTCGAGTCATAAACCATAATAGTTTTTCATTTAAAATTTGTTGAAAATTGTTTGGCTTTTTCTAGAGTTTTTTGTAAAGAGTGGTGGCAACACTGTGACATGTGGCTTGCGGCATGTGGCACAAGCAGCCAAAAATCAAACATTTTTGGCCCGGTAATTAAATCAAATTTCATTCAGCCCCAAAAATTAAATTCACCAACTGTAAATTTTCATAGTCTGTAAGGGTCATGAGCATATTTGGCCAAAAACGCATGGGCCAGGGCCAAAAGGCCAATGGAAAATTCATTAGTCGATGTCTAACAGCATGAAGGCAGCCCTTTCTACTTTCTACCTTCTCTTTGTCCACCGTTTTCTCATCCCACTCCTTCCAATCCTCACTTTCGACCCATCTCTCTTTTCTTGTGTAACACCGTCCTACTTTTTACGTGCAATACCTTTAGGAAACTTCCCTTAGTTCACTTCTTTTGGGGTCTAGATATTTCTTGATGCTGGCATAATTTAATTATACCCTGTGCACATTGTAAGTGGCTTAAGCCGAGTATTTTTGCATTGTGTTTATTTATGTTAAGAATGGAAACAGACAGAAAGGAAGCGACGGAGAGAGTGAGAGATAGAGAGACAGAGAGAGGAGAGCCGTTTAAGCCTAGCTCCCAAAAGCGAACTTTATGTTTATGTTTCAGTGCCAAATTTGGTGTTTAAATACAGGAATCTCAGTGACTAAAACGTAAAATCAACAAATTTGTATGAAAAGTTTTGCACTCAGATCAAGATTGTGTTATAATACTGCTATAAAAGCCAAAGATAACCAAAAAAAATATATGAAAAATAAGAGGTAGTTTAATATAACAGCTTTAAAAAACGTTTCTTACCATAAGAATTTTTCTGACCAACTTTGATTTAGGTTGAAAACCTATATCATATAGCTCCAATTGACCAAATATATCGGAATTCGTTTATTTATACCAAAAAGTGTATAATAAAATCAGTTTTAGTGACTCACAGTAAATCCTCATTTTCTCCGCTCTCCTGTCGATAAAGCTCAAATTTCTGAGTTCCTTTGAAACTGTGCTTTAAACGCCATCTATCGGCACTGTCTAGTTGATAACACTACTATTATTTGTTATCCGTTTCAAGTGATTTTCTATTGTCGATTTAGGAAAAACAACACCATCGCCCATAGGTCGTTTTTCCACCTTCTACCTTCTCCCTCCTTTACCTTACTTTATTGTTTTTTTGCTCCTTTTTCATTTTCTGTCGCCTTTGCCTTCGTCCTGTGCCTGATACTAAGTGGTCACATTCTGGTTACTCACTTTGATGGTCTATCCATCAATCCGAACCGTTATCCATCCATCTTTTGCGCTGTCTATTTCCCCTTCTTTTTCTACCGTTTCGGACCCTGTAAAAAATAGTTCCAAGGTTATATTAGGTCTTAAAAAGAGAAACAAAATGTTTGAATTTAATTTTCTATTGTTAGAAATATAAAAATATATTTTAAGGTGACCATATTCTAGGGTTATTTAATGTTTATGGTATTGCTGATGGCTTTAATTGAGTAAAGGGTCTCTTACAGTCGAGTTCACTGAGTTGTAGGCTTTCCTGCTTGACTACGATCAATATCTGTTGTCTGTTGTCATCTCCATCTCAAGTTCTCCTTCTTTCTAACACACTGACTGACTAGATGACTAGATGGCTGAATGACTGACTGACTGACTGAATGATGGAATGATGACCTGACGACACAAACTGATGGTAATTGAATGCATGGCTGCTTTGCGAGTGCATATAAGAAACGTTTGGTAAAAATTAGCAGTTTCTTCTTAGCAGCGAACCAAATGCAAATACCAGAAATAAAGTGATGAAAAAGTTAATTAAACTTTTTGATGAGATTTCAGACTTCAGACTTTCAGCATTGAGCAACGTAACGAAAGCACCGTACTCACCCACCGTACTCACCCACCGTACTCTCCACCCACCTCACTACCTTCACCGTCTTTCTACTCCCCCCCCGAAAAAAAACCAAGATAGAAAAGTACAGTGGAGCTCATCCGACTGTAGGATACCCAGTTCGACTTTTGACTGCTTCTTCATTCTTAAGTCTCTAAATGAAAAATGTATTTTAAAAAGTGATTAAATTTTACAGGGTTTTTTCGTATTATAATACCTTTAAAAACTGCCAACTTTCGTTTCGACTGTGAAATACCCAGTACTCTTTTTAGACCTCTTTTTTTATACAAAATAAAAACTGTCGAGCGATTTGTCCTTTAAAAGCTTTATGCTATAGTTGTCCGATCTAGTCTAAATTTAGTCAGGGTGTATCTACTATTACCCTACACCTAATGTGTGCATTTTATCGAGATATCTCTGGTACTACCCAAGTTATGGTGTTATGAAAACTGTTGAACAAATTTCGCATCTGAAAAGTCTTAAATACCCCTCTACTCTTATTGAGTACAGGGTCTTGAACTGAACCCTAAAGTCAATTCGTGATTCTGGTTTCACGTTACGAAAAAACTTCGTTCGACAAGTCTGTCCGTCTTCTCTGTCTGTTTTGTCACTCTCTCAAGCTCATTTTCGTTTGGGACAAGTTATGTTTCGCTCAAGTGTTGGCCGGGACAACGCCCACACCCCCCCCCTCTCCCGTCTCTCATCCCACTCTTAAGACTTTCAAGCTTCAACTTTGACATGTCATCCGCAACCATATCGCCCAGAGCGAATTCTTTGGAATGGGATGACGTTGCCGCTTCGAAACAAAACTTTCTAAATTATCGTTGGTCATTGTTTTTCAAAAACTGAACTGAACGGGCCATGTAAAAACACCAGGACAAGCGATAACACCGGCTTTTGTCCTCGGCATGTAATGAAAATTAGAAATCCATGACATCCGCATCCTTTATGCACTGATCAAAAAAGTCTTTAAAGTTTAAAAAACATGTCACGCAGCTAAAATCATTATCAAACAAAAAATGGTTTCTCGCAACAATAGTTTTTAACATACAGTATCTTGAGTTCTATCAAATGAATCGCCTTGAAATTTTAAACATATATTCACAAAATCACTTGTTTTTTTTTCCAGTGTATTGTGTAATAAAATTATTTGTCAGATGAGAGTCAATTCTATTAAGATGATAGACATCTTTTGTTTTGTTGTGTCACATCACATCACATCAGGCACTGTTTTGGGCACCTATAAAAAACAAGCAGCGCTTGCAGGAGTCCCACGACGACAATTTTGAATTTTTCGACATGAGTTTCATGGAACAATTGCTTTCATATATTATAAATATGACAGTTTAGTTTAATTTAATTGGCGAGTCACAGTTTGTTGGCAAAAGAAATACAAAAAAACGTTCCATTATTTCCCTCTAAATTGAGGACTACATTGCGTATACTCGTTTTAGAACGCGTTCGTTTTTGTCAGTGTACGAACCCCTTTCAGCCCACAAAAACCCAAACCAATCAAACTCGAATCCAATCAATAAAATCGACGCTTTCGATGTCGATGTCGATGTCGATGTCGAAGTGAATGGTGGTAATATGGTAAGCCCAAGGCCTAACAGCTCTGACAGTGCCTAAGAGAGTTCCCAGTTGAGTGTACGTCTGAATTAATTACAATGTGGCTGCACTTCATCATGTAAATTCTACCACCCACCTAATTTACCTAGTCATACAGTCGTACCGTCTCCGCCTCCGCCTCCACCTCCACCTCCACCACCGGGACGCCTCCATTGAAACTTTACATCTTGTACACCTTTAAATAGGTCAATTAGCGGAGCCTATGCGGTTCTTGGTTGGAGGTGCTATCAATTCGCATGTGTGCTGTCAAAAGGGGCCTTTCGGGTAAATGAAAATTCAATATTGGCACGCCGAACACTAAATACTCTTTCAAACCACGATGGAATGTACAGAATTTTAGCAGCAATTCTGTAAAAGGTCGAAATTTACAATCAGACATACGTAGCTATAACGACTCATCTGTTCATGAAGAACAGTAAAATGAAATACTTCAAAAAGTCTGTCATAACTCCTTAAATAACAAACTTTTTTGAAAAACAAAATGTTAGCACTCTCTGAAAGGGTATAAAAATTGAGGTTGGAGACGGCTCACCGCCAATTGAGTGGCTTTGAGAGGTTAAAAAAAGTAAAGCAGTGCTGCCAAATTAGCTTTTTTTTCTTTTGTTAAATATAGCTTTTTAGAATTTGTAAAATTTAATCACTTTAGAAATTCGGTCCTCTTTAAGAAAACTTCGACTTTTTTAAAAATCACCACTTGATTAATAGTTAATTTGATCTGACACACAGTCGTGCGATAAAACATTAACAAAGAGGACTGTCATCTCTAGATAAAATGCTTAAATTGACATTTGGTTATTGATTGATTATTTAACTTTAAAAAGTTAAAAAAAATCCTTTGAAATTAATTGGCTCCAGGGAGAGGCATATGACGTTAATGAAATACAGTCGTGTCTGGATTGAATGAACTATTTATTGTATTATTAACCTGTTTACTGTATCGATATAAATTTATCAAAATACACTTTGTGTAAATTAAAGAGTTTTATCTGAAACAGCTTTTAAAATGCTGTTTAAATACAGAGTATTTAGAGTAATCAATTAACTAATTTCAAGTGTACACTGTACAGGTGTACACTGTTCACTATATCAAAACACGACTGTACTTATCTATTTAAATCAAAAATCTAATGAAAAATTAAAGCAACAAAAGTTGGCAGCACTGAAAAAGCGACGACACCCGGACGATACTTGATAACCTAATAAAACAAAATGTTGCCCCGACACCACTCGCCCCTCTCACTCGTACTCACCACTTGCCTTCTCACTCACACACGCAGTAGCATCATTAACACGCTCAGACGGTGGCTAATCTGTAATTAATTGCCACACATCTGTATACAGGGCACGCACAAACTGCGGGAGAGCGAGAGAGACAGTGATAGAGAGCGAGAGCGAGGGAGAGAGCGAGCGTATGGAAGTGTAAGAGGTAGGAGAATCGGAAGGCTCCATAGCTGAGGGCGTTACGGTCAATTGGGTAACCAAAGCGAGCCGCCTTTACACTCCACAATCCACACTGTCCACCCCGTCCAAATTGTCCACACCATCCACACTGTCTACTCTACATTATCGCCAGAGGGCGTTGTTCGCGCTCAAATGAGAGCACGTAGGACAAATTGTGGTTTATCGGAGAAATTCCATGGCTTTTGGTCCGGGGGCGTTAGCAGAGACGTGCTGCAGGGTATTAGGCATTTTGCTCTGATTACCCGTATGTTAATGTTTCCCCAAACTTTCTCTGTCTCTCTATCTGGTTCTGTCTCGATTGGTTATTTGAATAACAGTCCGCAATCCACAGTGTCCACTTTATTGCTCTTAAATGGGAACACGTAGGACTGATTTTGGTTTTGTCGGTGGGATTTCCTGTAGGTTAGACCTTTACCTCTGATTAACTGTATGCTAATATTTTATCTTCATATACACTCCGCAATTAATACTGACCACGAACAAGATTTGGGCACGTAGGAAAAATTTCGCTTTGTTGGAGGACTTCCATGGAACGGGTTAGGCCTTTAACTGTGATTAACCGTATGCTAATATTGTACTCTTCAGTCAACAATCCACACTGTCCACAATCCACACTCTCCACAATCTGAAGTGTAAAGTGTACATTGACCAAACCCAAAGGAAACACGTAGGATACATTTCGGGAGCGGGTTAGGTCCTTACCTGTGATTAAGCGAATGCTAATATTGTACTCTTTAGTTAACAATCCACACTGCCCACTTTCCACACTATCCACAATCCAAAGTGTCTTCCCATTGACCAAACCCAGAGGAAACACGTAGGATAAATGTTTCCTTGAAGTGGGAATTTTAATGGAGCGGGTTAGGTCGTTCCCTGTGATTAAGCGTATGCAAATCCTACACTCTTTACTTTACACTTCACACTTTCCACAATCCACACTGTCCACAATCCACACTCTTCACTGAGTCTGGCACGTAGGATAATTTGAACCAATAAATGGGTCTAGTTGGTAAGGACATTTCCTATGATTACGACTATACTTGTGGAAGGAAGTTTGGGTTTCTATGGGTGCTACCACAACTTAACTTTATGCTAATGCCCTGCTCTTCTTCTTCTTCTTCTTCTTATGTTCTTAATACAGCCATTCTCAGCACACTTTGCAAGGAGTTTCTTCGCGTCAATGTCTCCGCCATACTGTACATGATGAACAACGAACAATTTGGTCACAGCACAGCGTCTGCACAGTATTTTCTACAACTGGCGGGTTACCTGGGCATACCGGTGATCTCGTGGAATGCGGACAATTCAGGCCTGGAGCGCCGAGCCTCACAGTCAACACTACAACTGCAATTGGCGCCGAGCATTGAGCATCAGAGTGCAGCAATGTTAAGCATATTGGAAAGATACAAATGGCATCAGTTCTCGGTGGTTACCTCACAAATAGCCGGACACGATGATTTTGTGCAGGCCGTAAGGGAACGTGTTGCCGAGATGCAGGAGCATTTTAAGTTTACCATACTCAATTCGATTGTGGTGACACGAACGAGTGATCTGATGGAACTGGTAAACAGCGAGGCACGTGTTATGCTCCTCTATGCCACACAGACCGAGGCCATAACCATTCTCCGTGCCGCCGAGGAGATGAAATTGACGGGGGAGAATTATGTTTGGGTTGTCAGTCAATCGGTGATTGAGAAAAAGGATGCACATTCTCAATTTCCAGTTGGTATGTTGGGTGTTCACTTCGATACTTCCAGTGCGGCCCTGATGAACGAGATCTCGAATGCCATCAAGATCTATAGCTATGGCGTCGAAGCCTATCTGACCGATCCGGCCAATCGAGACAGACGTCTTACCACACAGTCGCTATCCTGCGAGGACGAGGGCCGTGGACGCTGGGACAATGGAGAGATGTAAGTAGCACAAGATTTTTCTATAATTCTAATTCATTGTGAATGGCAATCCCTGCTAATGATGAGAGCAGAACATGTGTTGAAAGTGCTGCTTAATACCAAAATTCGTGCAATCTTCTTTCTGCTGTTTCACAAATTTGATTTATTCCACGGATTTTTTCTTTGTGCTTATGACCTTGAGATGACCTTGAAGGTGTCACTCCGAAATGGTGGTGGTCCACTTTGATGTAAGACATCACCCAAATGAATTATCTAAAATCAAGTAATAGAAAAACAGTATTAAAGTATTTTTTTTTTAACTTAACATATTAAAAATGTTTAAAAATTTCATTCTGGCGAACTTAAAAACTTTTTTGAAACTTATCCTTACTCCTTACAATATTTAGATTCAAAAAAAAAAGGATTTAGTAGACTTGACGCTTTCGTCACTAGATTGATAGCTTATTAAAAAGCCGTTAATATGATGTTTTTTACGTATGATCCTCAGCTTCTTTAAGTACTTGCGCAACGTTTCCATTGAGGGTGATTTGAATAAGCCGAATATTGAGTTTACCGCGGACGGTGATCTCAAATCGGCGGAGCTTAAGATCATGAATCTACGTCCCAGTGCCAACAATAAGAATCTTGTCTGGGAAGAGGTAAGTTCAAGTGCTTTGCATGCTAATAATTTTATACCTAATCACCTGATTACCTCATCACCTAATCACTTCTTTTCACTTTTGTTTTCACCAACTTTATTCTCTGGCACTGTACAAAATACCAAAAAAAATAAAAAAATACCACACACCAAATAATCATCACTTTGAACTTGGAACGCTTTGTAAATTTGCAAAAAATCAACCAACTTCCAACTCGTTTGTTTGCAATTTGTTTTTTGTGGTAACGTTTAAAAAAAAAATATACAAATATGGTTCAGATCGGGGTATGGAAATCGTGGGAGACACAAAGATTGGATATACGCGATATAGCGTGGCCAGGTAACTCGCACGCTCCGCCGCAAGGTGTGCCCGAGAAATTCCATTTAAAGATCACATTCCTCGAGGAGGCACCCTATATCAATCTGTCACCCGCGGATCCAGTGAGTGGCAAATGTTTGATGGACCGCGGTGTGCTCTGCCGTGTCGCTGCCGATCATGAGATGGCCGCTGACATTGATGTGGGTCAAGCACACCGCAACGAGTCCTTTTATCAATGCTGCAGTGGATTTTGCATTGATCTACTCGAGAAATTTGCCGAAGAGCTTGGCTTCACCTACGAGCTGGTTCGGGTTGAAGATGGTAAATGGGGTACACTTGAGAATGGTAAATGGAATGGTTTAATTGCCGACTTGGTTAACCGCAAGACGGACATGGTCCTCACATCTCTTATGATCAACACCGAGCGCGAAGCGGTTGTCGATTTCAGTGAGCCCTTCATGGAGACTGGCATTGCGATTGTGGTGGCCAAACGTACGGGCATCATATCGCCAACGGCCTTCCTGGAGCCTTTCGATACGGCCTCCTGGATGTTGGTAAGTAGCGATCATCGCGGTCTTCAGCTATTACCTCCGAATCGGTAAGTCACACGCTATCTCTCTCTTTCTCTCTCTCTTTTTCTCTTTCTCTCGTACGCTTCAAACTCTTCTGCCCTTCGTCCTATGTTCCATTACTCCACCGTCCTACTCTTTACCTCCTTTTCCGATCAACCAACCTACTGTGGCTTTAAACCCCTTACATGCTGCTAACTACCCTTCATCCAACTCCCAACTCCTACTACGCTTGTCCATCTTCATCCTACTTTCCATATCCTATGTCCTCTGACGTTCTACAATCCAACCTTTCTCCAAACCTCAACCCACTTACGATCATCCTCCAACCCCCTACGTCCTTAAACCTCCTGCATCCTACCATCTACCTCTAACGTCCTACATCATGTCTCGTAAATCCTTCTACTTTTTCCTACGTCCTATCGTCAACATCCTACTTTTCACGTCCAACCTCCAATCTCCTGCGTCCCAAAATCCTATAGGTTGGTATCGTCGCCATACAAGCAGCTACCTTCATGATCTTCCTGTTCGAGTGGCTTTCGCCCAGCGGCTACGACATGAAGCTGTATCTGCAGAATACCAACGTTACACCCTATCGCTTCTCCCTGTTCCGCACCTATTGGCTTGTGTGGGCTGTACTCTTCCAAGCCGCCGTCCATGTGGACTCACCACGCGGTTTCACCTCACGTTTCATGACCAATGTGTGGGCTCTTTTCGCTGTCGTCTTTCTTGCCATCTACACTGCCAACCTGGCGGCCTTCATGATAACCAGGTTAGTTTTCCCCTTATCCCCCATGCACTAATTGGTACAACTAACTTAGGACAATTCGTTTCTTGACAGAGAGGAGTTTCACGAATTTAGTGGACTTAACGACAGTCGCTTGGTGCATCCGTATTCACACAAGCCCTCTTTCAAGTACGGTACTATACCCTACAGTCACACCGATTCTACGATTCACAAGTACTTTAAGGACATGCACTACTACATGAAGCAGTAAGTAATCGAAATAAAGGATCCTACTTTCATTCTTTACCCATTTTCTCTACTCCTTTCCCATTTACAGATACAATAAGACTAGTGTCGCTGATGGCGTCGCTGCTGTACTCAATGGCAATTTGGATTCTTTCATCTATGATGGCACCGTCTTGGACTATTTGGTTGCCCAAGATGAGGACTGTCGCCTCATGACTGTGGGCAGTTGGTATGCCATGACTGGTAAGTGTTCAAGATCAAAAGAAACTACAGGGTCTCTTGAAGTCTGCTTTCTCGACTCTAGTTGAATATATTGAAGAAATCCTATCCGAGCTGACCCTCCTACACATTTTTGTATTCCCCTGTCTTACCCCACGCAGGTTATGGACTCGCCTTCAGTCGCAATTCCAAGTACGTACAGATGTTTAACAAGCGTCTACTTGAGTTCCGGGCCAATGGAGATTTGGAGAGATTACGTCGTTATTGGATGACAGGAACTTGTAGACCCGGCAAGCAGGAGCACAAATCATCAGATCCTTTGGCCCTGGAGCAGTTCTTGTCGGCGTTTCTGTTGCTCATGGCTGGGATTTTGTTGGCCGCTTTGTTGCTGCTATTGGAACACGTCTACTTCAAGTATATACGCAAGAGATTGGCCAAAAAAGATGGCGGACATTGCTGTGCCCTCATCTCGCTCTCCATGGGCAAATCGCTGACCTTTCGCGGTGCCGTCTACGAGGCCACAGAGATCTTGAAAAAGCATCGCTGCAACGATCCCATTTGTGACACTCATCTCTGGAAAGTCAAGCACGAACTGGATATGTCCAGGCTTCGGGTACGACAACTCGAAAAGGTCATGGACAAGCACGGCATCAAAGCGCCACAATTGAGGTAAGAATAGAAAGAATAAAGAATAGTTAATAAAACTATTAAATAAATTAAACAAGCTTTAAAGACTGTACCGTTATATTATTGTTATTTCTTCTAGGTTGGCCTCATCATCCGATCTCCTTAATCATCATCATCTCAAGGAGCGTCCACCTTTGCTTGGAAATCTCAGTTTGGCAGCCAGCGCCCAAGATCTATACAGGTGGTAAGTTTTCTACTAACGTGTGAAAATCCCCATCCAACCCAAAAAGCACACAAATTGCTTCCCAGCACACACACGCAGACCACCCTCACGCATGTTTTTTTGCTTTATCCCCCTACCATCAAATGCCATTAGGTTACATCGTTAAGCGTGTGCCCTGTACCAATTTAGCCCCTGTTCCTTGTGGTAATTCAATTAAGCAATTGATTAGAATAACATTTCACTGTTGTTCTTTCTCTGCTGTCCAGTCTTGTTTAGTCCTGTTCAGTCCTGTCCGGTCTGGTCCGAAATGTGCCCCTGTGCGACTGAGCTCTAATAAAAATATATGGAAATTACTTTATTAAATTAGCTTATCTCGCTTCCTGATTTGATGGCAGTCGAAAGTCCTGTCCTGCCCTGTTCTAGTCCCAGTCGTACAATTTCCGACACATTTTCCTGTTGTCATTCATTTGAGTTTTGTTCCACATCCGAGCTGAAAAGAAAGCACACTCTTTACAATGGGGAAAAAAGACAATTTTATGTCATACATAAAAATATATTAATATTGTAGCTTACAAGTTGAGCTTACAAAAACTCGATACGTTTAATTCAGTATTTGGTTAATCAACTACAATTAATCTTAAAAAAAAATGTTTTGGAAAAAGAAAAAAAATTGTTACTCAAATCAATTTTTCTACCCACTGTGCGGTCTATGGTCGATGGGTTTGCATGTGTGCGTACACATTTGCATACAATATCGTCAGCCTTCGACATACACTCACTAAATTACGTAATCCAGACCCACCCCCACCCCCACCCCCTCCCTCTCCCACGCCTCCCTATCCAATCCTATTACATACCCGCTTTCGGACCACGTCGGAATTCCATTTCAAATACGCTGAAATATCCCGCATGCTGCGATTAAGAAATCAAATAAAACCCATTAAGGCATGAACTACATTAAGTAATCGTTGCATTTTGCATTGAAAACTTTTTCACTCGACCTTCATTTGACCCTCTGACCATTTTCCCGCTAAAATGTCATACTCTACTTGATTAATTTAGCTCTAATTTTAAATCACCTGAAAATAAATAGCTTATTATACATTGACAACAGTAATTAAACAATAAGATTATCGACTGTTAAAGACCCTGCAGTGCTCATAGCCCATAAAGTATTTATGTTCATGATTAGCATCAATAGCCGAGCCGATCTCTTAGACCAAAATGGTAAGAAGAAGTATCCAAACGGTTGTTGTGAGTCATTTGAAAGCCCTTACACGAATTAAACGACACATGTTCAGTACTTTTCCACCCTCTTCGTGGAATTGTAGACCCAGTGGTATAAAGAACTAGCTAAACGGTTGTTGTGTGCCCCATAAAAAGCCTCTCAAAAAGTATATCATGATTTAAACGACACATGTGCTAGCAATTTGGGAAAATAAACCCACCCAAAAGGTGGAAAATTTGTTGTCTCCCTTCAAAAAAAAATTAGCATATTCCTGCGAGGTCTTTGATCTCAACGCTGTGTGTGCGAGTATTTCTTTGTTTCACTTTGAATGAACAAAAAAGAAGAAGAAGAGGAAGAAGAAAAAGGGTATTTGTATGAATAACACGCACTTTGAATTTAGTTGAATCGCAGTCCCTTTTTTTGTTTTTGGTGTTTGTGGAACATGGAAACTTAAGTGCTTGCCACATAACACGTAGCACGCATACACACACATACACACTTACACACTCCCACACACTCACACACCCTCGCCCTCGCCCTCGGACAAACTCTGTAAACTTTTCAACAAATTGTACAAATTAAGCGCATGAATAAAACCGCCAAAAAGTTGTCGATACTACAAAATATGCGCACAACAAAAAAAGTTCCACAAAAAAGACATGAATGAATGTGTATACGAATATGAATATGAATATGAATATGAATACTCACCTGTACATGAGTATATTCGTGTTTGCATTCAACCCACGTGAAGTATTCAAAACACTTTGAAACTTTAACAAGCGACCAGAGAAATGAGTTAGTGAAGTAGGAGCGAAAAGGGTTTTAGTAGTAGATTCGATACACTGAACAAAATATTTAAAAACGCTTTTAAAGTCTTAAAACTGTTCTTGCTGTACTCTGTCAAAGACTCGTCCAGCATTCATCCATTATTTGGCATTCGACATAATTCTAGAAGCAAAACATTATCTTTTGAAAATTTTAAAAAGCCCTCTCCAGATTCAGTCAAGTCTTATCTCTACACAGAATTTGCCTGTAGCATACAACTAAAGAGGGGTTAATGGTGTTATCAAAAAAAAAACGGCAGAAGGGGGCTTATACCATAAAGAATAACAAGAATTTCTATTTTTTTTTTGGTTGTTTCTTGAGTTCTTTCTAGCTATAATTATAGCTTTGTCAACATCTATAATGTCTGTGTGATCAACAAATTGGTCTCTTGAGCATCGGTCTGCAAATGCTGCAGGAGCAGTACTCACGAGGATCTAAAGAGTCAGTACTTTAGGCCCTAGAACAAGTTCCAATTTCTATATACATATTTTAGTACACAAACCAAACATAGTCCGAGACTAATTGAAGCCACTAAGAAACGCATTTTGTCTAGTTTAAGCAACACACTGAATTCTCATGGCAAACTAAACAGCTTTTATACCAATAGTGCTGCCCACACACACACTTACGCATACTTCGTGAGCAATGAATACGCCATATGTGATTGTGTGTGTGTGTGTGCTTTGCTCCCCTTCCGTTATAGTAAAATGTGTAAGACAAGAACGGAAAGTGTTTTCTTATCTTCCTCTTCTTCTTTCCTGCTGAGAGTCGAGCACTTGAGATCAGCAGCAAAAACTGTGTATGTTATGTTGTTAATGCTGTTGTTGTTGTAAAGCTCAGACCCTTTGAAATTCTATCTCTTCTATTCTATCTTCTCTTATACACTTGTGAAATAAATTCTGTTTTAGTTTGAGCTGATGGCGAAATTATAAGAAGCTCACAAGTTCATGTAGCTCTACCATTTGTGTTTCCCTTGATATGTTCGGCTGTATTGATGAGTGCTCTCTTTCTGTCTCTCTCTCTTCGCCACCTTCGATTTAAAGTTTTCCCGCGTTTTTACTCGTGTAAAGTGCTTAGAGTAAGCAGAGTAATGAAGGCGGCGGACAGTGTGTGCATGTGTTTGTGTGTGTGAGTTTTGCTCTAGTGTTTGATTGATGGATGACGTTAAGGTTCGTCGATTGGACCAAACTCGTATTACTTAAAATACTCACATTTACTATATATGTATGTATATATTGTACGTATGTGTGTCTGTGGGTGTGTTTATATACTATATATGTGTGTGTGTGTGTGTGTGTATGTAGGGTTCTGCATTGTGTTGACTAATGCCATCGATTTGTTCAGATATTCACTTAAATTATTTGTAGTCGTCCATTTATCTTTATCTTTTTCCATATCTGAGATATTTACCAAGACAGAAATGACTATTTATCATAGATAATAAAAAAACGATTTGCTTAAACTATTTGCCAACAGGAAACTCAATTTTTCTATAACTTTATAGACCCTGTACTGAAGAATACAGCAGGGCCCCCCGGTTTGTCTGAAAACTATAATTGAAAATTTTAAAAACCACAAAAATGCAACTTAATACATATTTTTGAGTGTAACAAATCGCTTTGGCTGTTGATGCTGATCAGGAATATAGGTATATACTTTATGAGATCGAAAATCCATACTTCTGCCTGTTATACACATTTGCTTTCTGACCAACATGAGTGCAGGGTCTAAATCAAAACCCAAATCAAATCATTTCACGATCATCTACAAATATGTTTAGCTTTTTTTGGCTGATACTTTGCATGATTTATTCAGTGTTTAATTATGTGATTAATTTTTGCAAATTAGAATTTGAATGAAACTAACATTTTGGAATTCTTTTTTATAATCCAAAATCGGTAACTGCTAAAACCGCTGCCCAACAAAACCCGAAATTCATCCAATATTCCAAATCGCAAATCAAAAAAAAAAAGGTCCTACAAAACGGAAATAGCCGAAATGGAGACGGTGCTCTGAAGCGATTGGAATTAATCGAAAGATGATTATTAATCACGTATGGTTAGCAATGCCATCGATCCTAATCTTAAATGTCTAAGTCTTACCAATAGTTCAATTCCCCAATCAACAATATTAACACAGTGAAACACCAGTAACAACAACAACAACTACAAGTATTATGCATTTTAATCAACAAATCAACAAATCAACAAAATTAAGCAATGTTTTTCCATCGGTTGTTGAAACACCATTTTTTTTTTTTTTTTTTTTAAGCTACGGGTAAAAAAAAAAATTGACGAAGCAGATAAACTGTACGGACTGCAATTGCAAATTTACACCAAAAAACAAAAAAAAAAAAAACATGAATAAACAAATTTGAAGAAATAATTTTAAAAGCAAAAAAAAGATTAAAAACACAAAAAATGAAAAACACAAAAAAACTCTCTAAACTCTTCGTATATATACAATAAAATAAAAAAAAAATATAGGTGTATATTTAATCAAAATAATGCCAAAAAAAAAAAAAATATGAAGAAAAGGCAGATAAAAAATGTTTCAAATAAATGTAAACTGAAAGCTTTTTAAAAGTTAAAAAAAAACAAATTAAAAACCCATGAACTAAAAACTTAAACAAGTATTTAAAAGAAAAGCCCAAAGCGCCTCACACACACACACACGCACACAGATAGATTCCGATCCTTCAGTTTTATCGTGGAAAAACAGTGTTGCGCGTTTTGTGAGCAAAAAAGTGCTTAAAAGAGCTAAAAAAAAATTTTAAAAATATCTAAAAAGCTTCAGCTTGAAAATTTTTAATCAATTCTATATTTTTCTTGCTAATTTTAAATCTTTATATTCTAAAAAAGGCTAGATTTCAAGCTAAACTAATATTTTTTCAAACAGTTTAGGTTTTAAAATTAATTTATTGATCAAATTAATATTTTGGTTTGTTTTGACAAAATAACTCCTCACTCATTTTAAGTGCATGTTCAAAAATATAGCTATTTCAAGCTAAACTATATGGGTAAAGCAGCAAATTGCATTGAAACTAAGTTTATATCCAAAGAAGGCATAATTTCAAGCTGACAGCATTTAAAAAAGGCTTAATCTAGCTACAAAACCGCCAAAACGGCAACACTGCGAGCAGAGGATTAAAATCGATAAATCAACAGTTAAATGGAAAGTGAAAAATGAAAATTAAGAAGCTAAAAAACCGATACCAAAAGAAAAAAAACAAATAAAATTAAGTTTTAAATGTTAACAAACAAATGAAAATCAATTGTTATTTTTTTTTTTTTTTTTGTAATTTTTAGCAATTGAATTGTGAGAAAAAACTCAGAATATATATTGAATGTTTTTTTTTTTTTTACTGTTATAAACACACAGACAAACAGCAAAGAAATCGATAAGAATATCGATAAACATTTTTACACGAAAGAAAAGAAAGTGGAGCGAAAAGTGGAACTAGTTCCAAATGCCAAAGCTTTTGGGCGACAAAAAAATTTAAAGAGAAAATAAAATAAACAAAAAACAAATGAAAGAAATTAAAAATTAAGTGAATAATTGCTAAAGATATACACATTAACATATTTATATGTATGTATTTACTTAATTATTATGATTATGATATGAATGTTATTGCATATACACGTACATATACATATACATTTATTGATATTTATATATACATATACATACCTTATATATATATACACATATATGCGTTTATCTCCTGATTTTTGAGAAACAACCAAAGTGCTTATGTGGCACATAAACAAACAAGCAAATAAGCAAACAAACAAGCAAACAAACAAACAACAGTAAATGAGAATATAAATTATAAGCTCTTAAACAATTCTATGATAATATTAACGCATCTCCACAAAAAGTTACTATTGCTTCCTTTAGGTTTTCGTTATTATTCCGATTATTCCGATTATTAACTGCAAGTTAGTTTAAATTTGGGAAAATGAGATTATTTGAACAATTTCTAGATCCAGCTTTTCAACAAAATCCGATAAGCTAACAAAAGAATGATTATCTAAATTGAATATTCGATATATCGAACAACTTTGTATTATTTTGACATTTATCGATATTCCGATCATTAATAGCTGCCAATTTAATCGGATGAATTGCTAAACTTCTATTAGTCAAAAATCATCATCAAACATCAGATTTTGAATTCGAATAGTCAATTTATCGAATATAGGGAGATCGATTACTTCGATTATTCATTTTGGCTTGTATCGTTATGCCAAACATTATTGGCAACAAGTTTTGTCGGTAAAAGTAGAAGCATGGATTAGTCAAAAATCTTACTTCAGATTTTGTAATCGATTCATCGATACTTTTATCAGTATTGGTATCAAATTCAATCGGAAGATTTACGGAACATCGATTGCAAATAATTTCTCACACTATTGCACCACAAATGCAACAATGCTCGACTAGCTTATACCCTTTCATTTGCAGCTAATAAAGGATTCGTTTAATTTTTAAATTAAGAACATATTAAATAATGTCTTAATACGAATCCAATAAATTTTTAATATATTATTTGCTATGAAAACGCTTCTTAATTCTCATACCTCTCACTCCCACTCGCTCTTTCCCCTCACTCTCCCTCTCGCCCTCGCTCTTTTTCGATCTCTATCTCTGTCGCGTTCTCTGACTTGGAGATGGAGACAGCATCGAAATGAAAGCCAATAAAATTAAACTCTTAGAAAGCTAAATAAACTAATCTAACTAAAACTGAAATTTGCGTAAAGCTTAAAAAACTAAACAAAACGTACTAAAAACTACAAAAAAAAAAAAAAAAGTATTTTAAATTAAACAAAACTAAAGCTAAATAAAAAACAAAACAAAAAACAAATGCGCAAGCATAAAAAATTAAAATTTACTATTTAAATGTTTGTGTTGGTATTTGTTTGTGTGTCTTCTAAATGTTTAGAGTGTCGAATGGAAAATAATAATATTTTAAACAATTTGATCGATTGGCTAACACACATACACGCACACACACAGACACAAACACATCTACATATAAAGGTATAATAAAAATTACAACTCTTACAAAAAAAACATATAATCATTGGCAGACCGAAGATTTTATACCCTTGCAGAAGCTTAAAAAATGTCCGTTCAATTTAATGACTAAAAAGTATATAATATGTAGGTACCTTATTGCTACTAAACCAATTGAAACTTAAAAAAATATGTGTTTTTGCACGATAATCGGGTAGCTAAATTACATAATACCCAATCAAAAAAGACTACCCCCTGCAAGGGTATACAACAATATTACAAGCAATACGCATACTGCGGCTATCCATGTGTGTGTGTGCAAGGCATTGGCGCTGAGCCACTGCATAAATTCTGCCAACGTCTCTGCTGACAAACGCTTCGGTTTCTTGGAACGTCGCAAGGTGCACGCCCAATCAGATCAGTTGTTATGCTGCAAAGAGAGCTTATAGCCCACAAACAGCAAGCACGTGTTTTTAAGCTCTCTTAAGCTTGCGTTTCTCTTAAGTACGATTCATTGAACTGGCAGTTGGAAGTAAACAACAGTTACAATTACGTTTGTGTTATGCACAGTAGTGCACTATTTTCATGGATTGACGCTTGCATGTGTGTGCGCTTCTTTACACACTCTGCCGACACACACACACGCAAACATACACACACACACGCACACGACCCACGCATACAATACTCGTACTAATTGGATTGTTGATCTATATTTACTGAATGTAATCGCTTTAAGCTTGTTATCTCAGCAAATCAAAAAAAAGATACAAAAACAAACAAAAAAAAATGAGAAAAGCAAACAAATGTTAACAGAAATTATAAAAAAAAATGCATTGAGTTTTATTTGCAAAGAGTGATTTTTTGTAGTAAACAAATATTTTATACACAATTAAATGCAGAAAACGAAGCAAAAAATGAAGGAAACTAACAAAAGAGAAGAGACAGAGAAGAAGAAGATGAGAAAGATAAACAAAAATAGCAAAATGTTAATTATTACGTATATATTTTTTAAGACAAATTGTTCACATTTAAAAGAAAAAAAACGTAAACGCGAAAACGAATAGAAAAGCAGAAAAGGAATGCAGGAAATGGAAATGGAAAATGGAAGAATGAAAAGTGAAACGCGTGAAACATGTTGAAGAAAACAATTTAGTATTAAAAATTAAAAAATATATATTTAAAAAAATAAAAAAGGAAAACTTTACGGACAAATTAAAACAAGTAAAACAAGTTAACATTACATTGTATAAGTAGTTAGTAATTTAACACTTAAAACCCGACAAAAAAAAAAAACAAAAAATAAGATGGTAAATTAAGCTACACGGAAATGTTTTATGTACAAGTATATATATATATATAAAAATGAATCTATATATGTATAGAAAAATGTTGTTTTTTATTATAATTATTATTATTATTATTATTATTATTACAATTATTATTAATGTTATTAAGTTACGAACGATGTACGTAAATTAACAAAGAGCGAATACACACACACTCACATACATACATTGCACAAATACATTGATAAATTAAATGTTTAAAAAAAAAATACATAAAAATAATAAAAGTTAAATCAAAGCAAAATGTATAAATAAATTACAAAATATTTAAATATACAATACAAACACACATACACACACACACACACACACATCTGTATACACTGACGCTCAAAAGTATGTACATACTTACATATATTCCTTTTAAACTAAAATGCACGTGACGAAATGAAACTCCATAAACAATATAATTACAAAATATTATATAAATAAATGCATATATTGTTGTCTTGGCATAAACACACAACGAAAACAACCACAACAACAACAAAAGCCATACAAATTTTTTAAACAACATTCACAAAAACTACATAAATTAATATAACAAAAAAAAAGAAATATACGATAAATAAAAATTAAACCACAACCAAAAATAAGAACTAAACTCAAAATACCAAAAAGAAAATAAATCAATATTATCGAATATGCATTGATGTGGTAGTTACACGATGGTCAAGCAAAGGGAAACATACACACACACACACGTACATACATTATTAATATAAACAAACAAACTTGCAATAAATGTGTATACAAAAACAGAAAAATTCGTTTGTCTTTTATTTGAATTCAAATTCAAAATACTGGTAATAACTGCCACTTACTTCCATAGCATTCAGTTTGTTGTAATGTAACAATTGCCTAGCTGCCAGCTTCTTAGCGTCACGCAAGCAGCTGACAGTGCTGCAAAGCACTGACTTTGTTTCGCAAGCCAACACTTTTTTCGGCAAGCTCGGTCCACGCTGTGCTGTCACTCGTCCATTTTGTCAACGCTCCCAGCGGCATCCAGAACGTGAGTTATCTTCGGAAACTGTTTTCACCGCTCTAGTTAATATAAAAAATTATGAAAATGCGTTTAAAAAAGTGTCTTAACTATAACACAATGCAACTTTTAAAAAAGCATTGGTAAATATTTACCTTTTGCATTTTCACTGTTTTTTTATGTGTGTGAGCAAAATGTGAGATGGGCACGTGTACATTTTGCACAGTGCATGCAGAATGAGGTTATGTGCAACAATTATTAATTTGTTTAATTAAATTTTTTTTTTTCTGGTGTTTTATATTGTAGGTTTCGTAACTCTTTCACGTTAAAATGTCGGGAGGCTTAGATATTTTGTCCCTCAAGGAGGATGACATTACCAAAATGTTGGTCGCCACCACCCATTTGGGTTCGGAGAACGTAAACTTCCAGATGGAACAATACGTCTTCAAGCGTCGTGCCGATGGCGTTAACATCATCAACTTGGGCAAGACCTGGGAAAAACTGGTGCTCGCTGCCCGCGCCATTGTGGCCATTGAGAACGCATCCGATGTAAGTACAAATTCCAATAAAACACAGAAATGCACAAAAAACGTGCGTTTTTTAGTGTTTGTTGAGATTTACACATCTCTGTTTCATCTTTGACGTGTCCATGGTGTATTTACTAACAAGGTAGCGTCAGTGTTTGCAACACTTTCTGCTCTGAGTTTTATGTTTCAGTCTGGCGTTGCCAGAGTTTTACAACTACAAATAGCTGAACCAAATATATAAAGCGCTCTAAACGATGCAAATTTAAACTGCCAAACTTAAAATCAGCAATTTAATGGTTTTAATACTTATTATTTGCTTGAAGAAAATATTGCCTAAACTAATGACTGTGCTAGATTTCATTCCATTTAAATGCCAATCGCATATTTGAATCTAGATAAAATGTCAACTGCCAATTTTGTTCAATGAAGTAAACATAACCTTGCTTATGCCACTATTGCCGAGATCATGGTGTAAAATATTCACAAGGTGTCACTCGTGGTATTGTTTATTTCAACGAAACGGAGACGCATATATGTGTGTAGTTCGGCTTTAATAGTTACCTTGTCTATGATTCCACCATGGATGCGTGAGTGGGTGAGCGTCGTGATCGCGTTGCACATGATGAAATTTCTATTATCTTTCGGGTATGAAATTCAATGATTTCAACTTCACCGCTGACAACTGCAACGCATCACAAAAGAAACTTGTCTGTTGAATACTTGATTATTTACCTGTCACACAGTATTTAATTATTTTGTTTTGTATGCTTGATAGGTGTTCGTCATCTCGTCGCGTCCCATTGGCCAGCGCGCTGTGCTGAAGTTCGCCAAGTACACCGACACGACCCCAATCGCTGGACGTTTCACTCCTGGTGCATTCACCAATCAGATTCAGCCCGCTTTCCGTGAACCACGTCTGTTGGTTGTCACCGATCCCAATACCGATCATCAGCCCATCATGGAGGCATCGTATGTGAACATTCCCGTTATTGCCTTTACCAATACGGATTCACCATTGCGTTATATTGATATTGCAATTCCCTGCAATAACAAATCGCCCCATTCCATCGGTCTGATGTGGTGGCTTCTGGCCCGTGAGGTTCTGCGTCTGCGCGGCACCATCTCTCGCACCACTGAGTGGCCCGTCGTTGTCGATCTCTTCTTCTATCGCGATCCCGAGGAGGCCGAGAAGGAGGAAGCTGCAGCTGCCAAGGAGCTTCTGCCACCACCAAAGATCGAGGAAGCTGTCGATCATCCGGTCGAGGAGACCACCAACTGGGCCGATGAGGTCGCTGCCGAGACCGTCGGCGGTGTTGAGGACTGGAACGAGGATACCGTCAAGACCTCATGGGGCAGCGATGGTCAGTTCTAAAACTCAGCAATTGATCCGGAGTACACACTACGCTGGAGGCCCAACAAAAAGTGCTTAAGCGACTGTGCAACATAAATAAATACCATCATCATTTATGTTTCTTAAAATAGCAAATGTCTTTTCTCTCTTTCTATCTCATGGCAGCCATATGCACGTGTGCGAGTGTGAGGGAATGATAAGCTTCGCACAGGAGTGAGCAGTGCAGCAAACACAAGGTTTTCAGTTCAATCAAGCGATCGAACTTTAAGTAGAACTCTTAGAATATGTTGAAATTTAATCGTTTTTTGAACTTTAGATGGCTATAACTTAGCCGTACGATGTGATATCTGGGAAAGTTACACCTTTTTGTACTCTGGCCAAATAGGAGAATCGATTGTGGGCAAAATTTGGAATTTTTTATTTCGACCCGATTTTGACAATTTTTGTGATGTTACCCCTTTACATTTTTGCCAAAAATTGACCAGATTTTATATTTCAATATTTTGATGCCAGTCGACAGTCCTGCTCCTCACGAGTTCAGAAAGATATTTCAATCGATGTTTGGACGTCAGAGTCCTAAAATATTTGAGTTTTAAGTTACAGTGTATTAGGCCTGAAACAAAATAAATTCAACCGGTAGACTTAATATTCCAACTGTAACACCAGGAAAACAGAATGTGTAGAAGAACGCAATGCACAAAAGAAACGTGCAAAAATAGTTACACACATGCACAGATGTAGCTCACTCCCACACACACTAATGGCTTAATGGAAGCCTAACTGCTTAAAGCTCCACTGCTCTCTGTTGTTAGGTCAGCCGCTCTCTGCTGTAAGCACTCTCTTTCCAGCTGCCTCGCTGGTTTTGAGTGCTAGCGCTGGAATCTGCAAAGCTTAAGGTCATGCTTTCTCACTCCCACTACTTTAGTTGCACTATATGCAGTCACTTTCTGCTGATTTCTGTTCGCTTAGTATTTCAGCTAGTGAATTATATGTTTGCAGCTGCTTCGCTTTTGAAATTTTGTATGCCTGCATGTGTGTGGGAGTGTGTGTGTGTTGCTAGCATTGCCAGTAGGAATCTAGCACTCTAGTCGAACAAAATACAAAATTAAAACTCTTTTAAATTAAATAGTATTTTAGGGCTAATTTCTATGAAAAGAAAATAGTTTATAGAGAGAACAAAGTAAATTTAACAAATTGAAAATAATATTAATAAATTGATATTTATTTCACTTTATACAAATAGAAAACAGTTAATTATTTATTGCTTAGACTTAGAGATGCTACGTTTAAAACCGTTCGTTCATTCAATCGATCGATTATCAAAAAAATATATATATATAAAAATATTTAGTTAGTTGTTAAAAAAAAAGGAGAAAACAAAAATATATCATTATATATAGGTATATTTATATATATGTAGTAGATATAGAGTAGTGCACAACTGTATGTTTTGTCTATTTAACAGTACATTTGTGGCTAGATGCCATTGCCGTTATTCCGTAGTTCCGTTATTCCCCGTATTGAATGAAAATATTGGTTCTTTTTGAAATAAATTTGTTTTTTTTTTTTTTTCATTTTAAATTTTTTCTCTCCCCATTCTTAAGATTAATAACATTTACAAAAATATTGAACGATTCTTGCTTCGAAAATTTTCAATTTTTTTCACAATCGCAATTAACGCACGCGTTGGAATTGCAAAAAAAAAAAAAAAAAGGTTTATATGTATATGTAGTATTATTTGTATATTATATAAATATGATCGTATAATAATAATAATAATTGTTGCTGATGTTCTTGAGAGTGAGCTGAAGGCAAATCTCAAATTCTTTCGATTTCGCAGAATCACACGAATTTTTAGTTGAATTTTTCATTTTACAATTACAAATACATGATTTTTCCTTAGTTTTATAAATACAAAATATCCAAAAAAGAAAGAAACAATAAACAATAAAAATAAAATAAACGAGAGAAAATAAAAAAAAATTTGAAGACATTAAGAAATTGGGTTAATTTAGGAAAAATTCTATGAATATATTATATACTCGTAGGTATTATTTCATTTTGTAGTATTTTTTATAGTGTTATTTAAATGGGTTTGGACGAGCTTTAAACTCGGTCATCTTTCGCATTTCCCTCTGATCTTCCAGTTCCTGCTGCTTGCGTTGTTCGTCTTTCTGAAAAAAAAAAAAGATTTTTAGATTAATAGGTCATTATAATATATTCATTTTATATCTAAAAAAAAACGTATCTGTTTACATACATAATAGATTTATATTGAAACTGATTATAGGGTATCTTATAGCCGCGAGTAGACTATATTGTTCTTACTTACTCATTGGGTTTTTCTAGCTATAAAACTACAGCTGCTTGCTTTAATTAGTCAGCTGTAATTTAACTATTTAGCTATTTTTTGATGCTTACGCTATATATATAAATGTATTAATGCATTACAGAGGGAATCATATATATATATTCCTAATCCTTAATCAACACAATTGATTGGATAAACTAAGACTACTAAGTTTGGTAAACAAAATCAAAATTTGTGGAATTTTATGGTAATATCTAATTTAGTGAAACCACGCCCCTTCCGCCTACCACAATACAAATATATACATAATGCATACTCTTCAAAGTTCAATTTCTAGACTAGAGTTGAAAATTTCATAAACATCTTGGGCTTTATACCAAATTTTGATGTCTCCAGCTCCTAGAGAGTCTAAGAAGACTCGGCTGTTGATAGATATAATAGAAATTTATGTTATAGGATTGGTCACGCCTGATCCTCGTACTATTTGAGTCCAAGAGCTAAGAATTTTAAAGTTTTAGCCATTTTTATTTTGTTTCTTAGGATATTCATCGAATTTAAAAAACTTTTTCATTAAAAATAAAAAAAAAGTGATTTTTTGCAGGCCCTGCTCCTATTTGTGTGACCTCAGTTGTGTTAAGAACCTAACCTCAAAACGGTGCGGAGTTCCCGTTATTTACAAATGATTCAGCGAATGAATTAAATGGAAACGAAAAGAAAATAAAAATAAAGAATTATACCTACTCATAGTTTACAACAAAATGCCACTCCCCTATCCCCCGCACACTCCAGAGCGAACGAGTTAATCTCCCGCATATGATTCATTTAAATATCGTATACAAACACATATGTGTATATATATATAAATTTATATAGAATTTTTTTTGTTTGCCATAAAGCGATTAATGCGAAATTTGACATTGTATTCGCGATTATATATAAAGAATATATATGTAATATTGAAATCGGCATTGATAGTGGTAATCAGTAGTGGTCTTAGAATTTTGGAGCTGAGAGAAATGATGTGATGACTGTATAAACAAAGCATATTTAAACAGTTAGACGCATAAGGAAACTGTAGAATAAATCTACACGAATTTAAAAGACCCTGTAGCTCACCAAGCATTAAAAAAAATCAAATTTTCTATATAGTAAATATAGATATTCTGATGATAAAAATAATAATAAATGTACAGTTTATTCTATAGCTCAACTATTAAACTCCAACTACAGGGTCTAGCAACACTAAAATATGTTCAATGTGCGCCCTGAGAAAACAATTGCTTGACACACTGTATATATAATTATACATATATGTTTGTAATATCTGCAGAATTTGGAAGCACCAAGAACGAAGCAATCATATTTATCACAAAATGGAAAAAAATAAAAAGCTGATAAGATTAGCATAAAAAAAAAAAAAACAGAATATGGAAACAGATCTTAAAACTGAACAACTGGAAAAAAGAAGTAGAAGAAGAAGAAAATGAACATGGCCAAGAATCGTGTTTTACAGTTAGAAAAACAATTGTTTTTGCCAAGGCTAAGACTCTTGACCATATTTTTAAGAAACAAACTGATTAAAGACCCTGTAAAAAGTATCTAAGCGAGCTGCTAAATTCTATGAGCTTTTGAAGGGTTTATATAGCTTATGATAGAACAATATTGAAACTATCGAAATTTGGTTATAAAATATAAATATTTAAATGGCATTTAAGTTTTAAAAGTTGTTCAAAATTAGCTACTTTTGAATATAATCTTTTTGCACCTTAGCTACAGGGTCTCTTGCTGTTGAGTTTACACCAGCTCAACTAATTGTAAGAGTCATAAGCTACTAAAGGGCAAAGAAAAAACCCAGAAAAGGTTTTTTTCTTTGTTTTATGCAAAGTAAATAAATTGTGATTGATTGAAATAATTACGGGACTGACTGTAGTTTGGGTTTAAAACTATGTACCAAGTGATCTGATGCTGAATTCCAGTGCCGATTCCGATTCCAGTTTCGATTCCAATTAATTTGTGTGCGTTTCCAGTGGAATGCCAACTGCTCAGCAATTATTCGAAACGGCTGCAGGAGTGGCGGGAATTGTGGAGTTCGGATTAGGATTCGGAGTTGTCCCCGTTGACGTCGTCGTTGTTGCTGTCGTTGAAATCGCCGAGTCATCGTGAGTACTATTATCGCCATAGAATCGTGGTTCGTCGTGCAATGTATCGGCAGAAGGGGAAGTGGTCTCCTCATCGGTATCATCGTCATTGGAGCTATCGGCAGTTAGTTTGTTTCCCCCACCGCTGCGACCAGTTGCATCCCCATCAGCATCCACATCCACGCCGCCAGAGGGCGCATGCCTCAAGCGCTCATAGCATGCGTCACACACGCGCTGAGCTTTGTTGCTTTGCTGCGGCAACAAATACTTTTTGCTAGAGCAACCGGCACAGACAACAGCACCACAATTGCGGCAATGATGACGTCGCTGGACAAACGTAAATTGCGTCTTCTTGCAGTGCATACAATGGGCTGCCTCGGCATCGGGTACCCAAACAGCAGCATGATTCTCAACCGGTTTTTTCCCACTCTTGCGAAGCAAATCCTCCACACACTTGTTGATATGCGCCATCCATTCCTGCTTTTCGGTGGACGTGGCCGCATACACCACAAATGATTTCGTTGTGGTGCGTATGTACCAGCCATTGTGATACTGCTGATTATCCGCTATAGATTCCAGTGATACCTCTTCGAGTGGCATTATATGCTGTTTATTGTATTTCTTTTTGCCAATCACAATGTTGCCATAGACGAGTATGTCGTTGAATAGAAAAAATTGACGTGATTTTGGTCGTTTTCGGCACATTTTAGTTAATACACCCTCGCCGACAAGGACACGGCCGGGTACGGCGAGGGGAACGCCAGAGCTGCCAAAGCAGCTTTCCACGGACGCAATGCGTCGTGTATTCAGTTCCGAGTTGACAAGACGATCAACCATTTTATGTTTGTTGCTTTGTTGTTGTTGTGGCTGTTGCTGCTGCAGCGAAAGTTGCGCTCAGTTGCGTTTTCAAGCTTTTATTACAGTTATCAAAGACTGCTTGCTTGCTTCACACACTGCTTGCTTCACTTCACCGAAGCGTACTTCAACTGTGACGGCGAACGTCGGCGGCGGCAGTGTTACTGTTGTTGTTCTGTCCCAGCTCCCACTAACACTTTTATTGTTTGCCGTTGCGCGTGTATTTGTTTGTATGAGTGTGTGTGTGTGTGTGTGTATTGGGGCGCAGCAGCTGCCTGTATCGTGTGTATGTTGTAAATCCTTATGCTTACTACAATTTAACTTTGTGCACCGAAAATATGTTTTGTTGTACGATTTGAACGGAGTCACGCGTTGCGCCCTTTATGCAATATACAATATTACTGTGTTTTCTACGCCGTCCGTTTACCGAAACGTCATGACTCACACCACACACAAACAACAAGTACGTCGTGTATGCATACATACATATGTATGTGATGATATGTGGGGCATGTGTGTACTATATTTTGTACGTATACTTTCAGTCTGCTGCTATATATTATTGCATAAAGCAATATTTTCTTTTTTGTTGAACTTAAGTTGAAATAACACTGGTTTAATTATAATAAACACGCCTAAACCTCAACTTTTAATTTAACCATCTGCTAAATTGCAGCTGCTAACGCAAATACGAGTCGCACCAGCGCAATATCGAACCTGCCTATCGATAACGACGACGGCCACGCAACTCTGGGTGGAGTGTGACCAAATCCCTTTTTGAATGCAACTAAATGCACCAGTAAAATATAAACATATTACCTCTTTCTTTCTAAGCTCCATATTGTGTTGCACCGATGCGTCATATTCCCGCCGTTCGCGCACACGCTGATCGGACCGTAGATGAAATGGCTTTGGCTCCAATATATTTTTGCGTGCCAATTTGGCATCGTTTTCAGTTTCCTGCAAAAGACTAGTTTGATTTTATAATTGTTTTCGACTTCCATACGACTTTTTACCTGCTCCCGCCGTTTGCGCGAGTGCTTAACTGTTTCGGGCGTCACAGGAACTGTGATTTGGTGAACAACTTTTAAGTTTGCTATTTGTTTGTGCAAAGCCTTAAAGTTTGGCATTGGACGACTATGAAATTCCCTCGCTTTGCGCTCCTCTTCCTCCCGCTGCCGCAAGGCACGCTCCTTATTGTTCTTGTAAACCTCCTGGTAATTGTACGCTCTTGGCGGTGCCGATATCAGATTTTCCTCACTTTTGTGGTTGTCATTGTGATCAGCAAATGACCAATTTAACTTTAGTTTTGACTTGGGTTCCGTTTGTATTGATGGTTTTAGCTCATTTTCCTGGAAATTACTATCCGGACAAGACCAAATCTGCTCAATTTTTACATTCGAATCGGCTTCATCTTCTGTGCCTGGAAGTAGTTCCATACTTCCAGTCGAGGACGTTGGCTCCTGTGGTGACGTTGAGCCATTATTCCAGTCCAAGGGAATTACTTCGGTTTTACTATTTTCCTTGCTGTTTTCACCGGGTTTACCAATACTATTATCGCTAGTATTTTTGTCTGCGAATTCGTTGTTTTTATTATCGCATGAGAAGTCCTCACTGTTATTCCAATTGAATTGCATGGCTTCTGTTTTTATGTTTTCCTTGTTGTTTCCCAATTCCAGTTCTTTTCCCGTTGTGCCGTTACTCCAATTTATGGCAGTCTTAATGTTTTCTTTATTTTCGGACGCTGGGACTAAAATGGCGCAATTTTTGTTATTGTTGTTAACTTGTACCAAATGCGTACAATTAATTAAATCATCGTTCGCAGAACTATGATCTTCCATTTTAACTTTAATATGATCGAAATTATTTAATATCTCAATTTATCTAAGGTCGCGTCGCGTCGCTACGAATTTCAAACAGCGTAACAAAGCAAAATCACGCTTCAAAACTCCCAGCGTTGCATTTGAACTTTTTCGATATTGTTATCGGCCTGTTTATCGGTAATGCCCTTATTGGCAATTAGGATAGCAAAAAAAATTTAAATTTCGATTCTTTATTTTTTTATTGCAACACTTATGAATGTAAAAATATTACAAATATTTTAATTGTAACATATGTATTAACAAAGGTCTTATTTTTACATAATTTTTGTATAAAACTATTCATAAAGTACATCAAATCAGTCTTGACGAGCAGAAAAATCTGCCTACTAATACATACATATATGTATATATATGTACGTTTTGTACAATTTGTGTGTTTGTTGTTTGTCCAATGAGATGACTATAAATATTAATAATTTATAAGGAGTGGGAAGGGAACTCAAGAAAAAGAAAAATTTCTTTAAAAACGCATACTACGTTTAGAGCTTGTATATGGATCCTTTTTATGTTGACGCTTACGCGGCGTAAAAATTGCCTTGAGATTTGGAGAAGCAAAAATATCCGGTTCCAAGGTGCTGACGTCGATGCTCGCATCAAAATCGGCGTCCTCGTCGGCAGTGGCAAAGAGAGCACGACGCACGCTCTGCGTTGCCGGCTCTTCGCTCTCATCATCAGTATGAGCATTGGGACCGGGAGGCATACAACGTGGGTTGCGTGAAGGTTGCTTGGTCACTATCGGCGAATACTTCTCATAAACCATTAGGCAAATTTCAGGAAGCACCCTATTGTTGACGTCACAAAGTCGATAGCCCAGTGTTAGCTTCACTTTGCATGACACACTCAAAGCAATGCCGCCATCGTTGCCGACATTGTTGTTTAGTGCCTCCAGTTCACCAAAGGCCTCAATATATTTTAAGGTTGTCGTTTGCGTTTCAATGCGTGGCGGCGTCGATGCCAGTTGATTTGGATTTTTTACAGGATCATTGTCAGCCTCGTCATCGCTTTCAGCACGTCGATTTCCCATTGAGACAAAGTTTTGTTTGCTCCTTAGACGACGTCGCAGCACTTCAAAGCTGCGAGCAAAGCGACTTTTGAGACTCATCTCCTGCATCGCATCACACATTTCCGCATCCACAAAATTCACATGTTTGTAACGACCTGTGATCTGTGTGAGCAGGTAGCCCGTGACGCCAGGGACGCCTTTGGCACAGCGGGAAAATATGTTGAGAATGCAATCGTCGGGCAGCTCCCTGCGCAGGTCGCCTTCATCGACGCACTCCACAAAGCGGCGCAGAATTTCATTTGGCGTTGCAACTACACAAAAAACATGCGTTTTTATTTTTCTTTTTTAAATTAAATTTACAACTTACCCGTTGCCTCAGGGCTGAGTTCGTTTTCCATTTTAAATGCTTTGCAATATATAAAATATATAGTAATAATTTATTTCACGCTTTGTTGCTTCGCTTAATCTGACGTCTCAAAAAGTATCGATAACGCTGGCTTACCTATCGATAGACAGAAATAAACAAAAGCCTTAGTGTGCCCAGAAGTGTGAAGCGCAAAAAATACGTTATTTTGTAGTACAGAATTAAATTTGAGTTATCAGGCTATATATATATTTATTCAGTTTTTATGAAACAAAAAAATTCTATACGAATCTCGAACGACATTTTACTACTTTTTATAGGCTTAGATATGGGCGCAAGTAACAGCAAGCCTCAAACCGTGCAAATGTCCAATACTTCGCCTTTTCAAATAAGCCGGGAAGTTTTGGAGCGCGTCGAGAATGCAACGAATCCAGAAAAAGCGGCAAATTCTCCGCTTGCCTGTGAGAACTGTAGTCGTACTGCAAACGCTGGGTATGCCAGTGTGACCGAAGCAGCTCCACGCGGTGAGAAATCACCACAGCTGCAGTGCCATCAACAACCGGTAGATGTCGCTTCATCGTGGGCACGCCGCTCCACGGAAATCGAGGAGATGCAATTTAGCAAGACATTGGATCGTGTGCACAATTTATTTGGCCAACCAGTTAAATGGGCCAAAGCCAACGAGTGCTCAGCCGATATTGAGCTAATGGAGCAACAATTAATATCCTGTTATCGCCAATACGGCAGTGAACCGCTTAAATGTGCCACATTGGCCACACAGTATCACACATTTGTATTTAATAAGCAAGTTGCGGCTGTTCAAAATGCCAAGAAAGATGGCCAAGACATGAAGGGAACATCAACTGGTGATAAGTGATTGATACAAATCAATAATTAATACTATATGTGCCTATTTTATCGATACAAATTCGAATATTCATAACTCGCGTCTCAAAAGAAAGATAACCAATTTAAACTTAACGGTCACTCACATCTGCAACTGCGAGCTTTCAAACGTCTAACGATATTTCCGGATTTCCCATCACTAGCGAACGAATATAACAGAAAAGAACACAAACACATGCACACACATACTCACTAACAAGAAGGAGAACTTATCAGACAGCAGTAAATAATAATAATGATAATAATAATAATAATAGCAAACAGGAAGCCGTTTTAGTCCAAATACTTTGCTTACAATTATATTCTTTAAATAAATATACCCACTTGTATCGATATGTGCTGTATAGGGTATTAAAAGCTCGTGAAGCTTTTTGTTTTTGCCCTCTTCATTTTCGTTCTCGTTCTCGCTTTTGCTATCATCTGTCTCCACAGCTGATGGAAAACAAATGAGTGTTTCAGTTTATAACAAATTGCAACAGTAACGAGGCCTGTGCGTCTCGCAGACACGCAATATACACATGCACATAGTACAAAAAGTAGCATAAGAATAAGTTTTAGTTACGTATTTATATTAGCATATGTATATGATATAAGCATACGCAACATACACACAAGCACACGCGTGTATGTTACAGCCTACATATGTAAGTATGTATGAGTGTGTGTTACAAGGCGAAGGTGAAGGCGACGGCAAACGGCGATGTCGACTGCGAATTGTAAATAAATTTGTTTTTGTTGCTGCTGCCGATGCTGGTGCGTGTGGAAGGAAATGGCTGACAAGTATTTCGTTCTCTCATTGCATGTCATAAACATTATAGGCATTATCTTCCCATTATTCTAAATCACATGGCACAATTACATAAACACATTTATACGTACACATTTATACGTACATATATACGTAATATGTATTGTCCACATGCGTATGCAAAAGTTTTCATTCACAAATTGTTAAGACACTTGAAAAATGCAAGTGTTCCTCGATTCGCGGCGAATTCATTCTGGCGGCGGGTTCAAAGAAAAAAACACAGTAGGTAGGTAATTGTTCGGACAAAGCTTAAAATGTTTTTGTATTGAAATCAATTTAAAAAATTCTTTCTTCAAGTAATTTAGAAATATATTTATGCCAATTATAAACTGTTCCCACAAGTAGGTCATGAAAGAATATTGACAGTTAAAAAAATCATTTGCGTTAAAATTCCTTAATCTTCAGATATATTTTCATTGCAGAAAAAAATTGCACCAAATGGTTTAAAATTGAATTAAGTTGATATAAGAAACGGTAACTAGAAAAGTATTTTTTTCATTGCCTTGGTCAAAACACTTACTCGACACACTGTGCGTTTGTTTGCGAGTATTTCATAAGTTTATGGCCATCATTTGTAAATTTGTATTTTTTGGCATTTAACTATGTGTCTGAGCATCCCCCCCGCCCACTTGCCTCTCCCACTACACGTGACACCTGCCAGAAAATTGAGGAACACGGAAACGGAAAAGCTTTTTTGCACGATCGTGCAGCAATTACACTTGTGATTTTCTTGCCTATTTTATTTTTCTTTTTTGGCTCGCAACAAGAAAATAATTGCAAGCTTTTAGTATTTGTGCAACCATTGTGAGATTTAGATGTAAATAGAACTGATTCATTTCGACCAAAAAAAGTCCCAAAGTCTTCAAATTATTCGAAAAAAGCAAGTACACTTTATTTACTAACGTCATTTGCCCACTTTTGACCATGGCCAATAAAAAGGCAGACAGTGTGTCACGTAAATGTATTGATAGCATAACTTTTTTACTCCTTTGTCACTAAAAGTTTCTAAGACTAAGTTTAAAAAAAAAAATGCAACTGTGTTAATTGGCTTAGTGCACATACTTACTCGAGATACTGTGTGCGATGACAGTGACCTTGTGCCTTAGGATTGAGGGAATGTCTGAATTCGCCGTCGTCATCACCGTTGCCATTCTTGTTTTCTTTTCGCCGTCGTTGCCAAGTGATATTTTGCAAGAGCGAGAGAGAGATAAAACATATTGTTGTTGTGCTTGTCAAGTTTAAGGAGAATTGTTGTTGTTATTTGTGACTGGATTTAAATGGCGGCCCAAGTGGTGAAACAGCTAGTTAGCCTGCAGCGCCATCTAGCGGTGCAGGCAAAACTGCATCCCATGGTCAAGGGAACCGTTACGTATGCACTTTTGTGGCCCACAGGCAGTTTGATCCAGCAAACGCTAGAGGGACGCAATCTGAGTAAGTTGTAATGAGATTGATTTATTTTAGTTGTAACAATTTAATTAACATTTTAATCCCTTTCCACATTCCGCCCCATCCCTATCCTCTCCTCAGAGACCTACGACTGGGCGCGTGCCTTGCGTTTCAGCCTCTTTGGTGGACTTTACGTGGCACCAACGCTCTATGGCTGGGTGCGTCTCTCCAGCGCTATGTGGCCCCAGACGAGTCTTCGCGTGGGCATTGTCAAGGTGCGTAGCATCGATAGTATCGATATATCGACGTAACAAAGTTTATACTTGAACGTAATGTCAATGCATGTGTGCAAGCGAGACAGAAACGTTCAAACATTTAAAAGAAGGTTTACGCTGCTTGTGTAGCGGCAGCGCTAGCACTGCAGTGCACTGGTGTACGTATGTATTACATAGATATACATACATATATACATATATGACAGATCATAACTCAGCCAAATGAAGCGATATCTTAACAAGTCATACCTTTTTATACTCTGGACGACTAGCAGAATCAATCGCAATCAAAATCTAAAATTCTCAAAATCGAAACCATTTTGTCAAGTTTGGATGCCAAAGTCCTCAGATGTGTAGTCCACAGATCAATATTAAAAATTCAAAATTTTCTCAACTTTGACTGATCATAACTCAGCCAAATGAAGCGATATCTTCAAAAGTCGTACCTTTTTATACTCTGGACGACTAGCAGAATCAATCGCAATCAAAATCTAAAATTCTCAAAATCGAAACCATTTTGTCAAATTGTATGATGAGACTTGACCTTTGAAATTGTGTCAAATATTGACAAATATACCCATGCCGATTTTCTTAACATAACCATATAATCGAAAATAAAATGCAGAGAGTATTATACTGTCGGGCGTGCCCGACTGTACTTTTCTTGCTTGTTCAAATCTAATTCCAACTGTCGGACCAACAGTAGGACCTAAAAAAAGAACAGAAATTGTTATGGATATATAGAATCATGATGTGCAAATAACATGACAGTTTAGTTTAGATCTAAGATCTACTCGCCTAATGTTGAAAAAGAATATATATACTTAATGAGGTCTGTTACACCTCCTACTACCCATTACGCACGTTTCTCTACTGAAAAACCAAAACCCATCTACCATTTTTGAGTACTAAGTCGATCTGGCAACGCTATCCACCTCCTATTACAGGCCCTCACCGAACAAATCTCGTACGGACCCTTCGCCTGCGTCAGTTTCTTCATGGGCATGAGTCTCCTGGAGCGTAGGAACTTGGGCGAGGCCATTGAGGAGACCAAACAGAAGGCACTGCCCACCTACAAGGTAAGTATAATCATCTCAATCTTTTACTTATTAATAGAGTTATCTATATAACAAAATACTAGGTTGGTCTCTGTGTTTGGCCCTTCATACAGACCCTGAATTTCTCGCTAGTGCCGGAACACAATCGCGTTGTGTTCGTCAGCATTTGCAGTCTAATGTGGATAATTTTCTTGGCTTTCACTAAGCGCAGAGAAATGGACCTGAAGACTGAGCACGATCTTGTCGCATAAATCCATCTGTTATATAAAAATATATATAGATCATATAAAATGTTTGAACTGTATTTTAGATCAATTGTATTAGGCCAATAAACAAAGCATTTAAGTACAATTTGAGACAAGTTTTTAATATTTTTCAGTTCAAAATGATTTTAAACAAGAAAGAACGCCATGGTCAACTAAAAGATACCTATAGTCAGTCTTAACAAACGATTAACAATGGGTGTAATATTAATATTACAAGAGAAAAGCAATCTGAGAAGTTTTTCTTACTAATCCACATTCTTTCTATACGATATCGTAATCCGATTTGGATGAAACTTGATCAGTATGCTTATATTGTTGTTATGTTTTATACTGTGTGAGTTTGATCAAGGTAGCTTGACAAACACAATATAAATACATATTTTTTAGGGTCAGAAAAGTTTCCATCTCCCTGCTACATACATTTCGGTGAATACAGTATACCCTTTTACTCTACAAACAATGTCTACATTAACATTTAACAAAGAATTGTGATTTAAAAGTTCTTAATTATTATTATTAGTTTTATAATATATTAATATTGTATCATTATTCGGGGAATTATTCACTTTTTAACAACTCGTGTGTGTTAATATTTTAAAGAAAAATTTTCCACTTGTATAAATTAATAAAAGTGATCCAAAGTGTACCATTTTGATAAACAGTATAACACTGTACCAAAAAAGGTACAAATTTACCTAATCTGGCAACTATGTTTATAGTGCAATCACCGTCGTTGCCACCTTTTAAGCAAAATCAAAATTTTTCACAAATCTATACTTTTGCCACTTACATTGCGAAATATTTAACAAATTTATTCAACTTTTGACAAATTGATTGATAAGACAGTTTAGCGAGCAAATAAACTCAACTAAATCTTAGCTATGAGTCCGATTAGAAGAAAGAAACTAGTTAAAGTGGCGGTGGTATACGAGCCACAATCAGTTGTCCAATCCAGAGCTGAGAACTAAGCGGATTATCTGTGGGATTTGAGGCGACAGTTTCCACAATCCAATCCACATAGGCGGAGACTTCGGTAAATACACCTGGATAGGGTGGACGTGTACAGGGTTTAATACTCCACGAAACAATGCCGATTTGTGTATCTCCGCCGGATAACAATAATGGTCCACCCGAGTCCCCGCTGCACTGCCCCTTGCCGCCCTCAGGCACACCAGCACAGAGCTGACTGGAGTACAGCTGGGTCTCATGTCGCTCCATGCACTCTTCGTCGCTAAACACCTGCAGCTGCACCTTCATCAGTTTCTGCTGCACAGACCCACCAGTCTGCAAAAGAAATCAAGAATTTATTCAATAACTTCTGAAAGGAACAACAAACTAGCAAGGAAGGCTACAAAAGACCCTATACTCTTTCAGAGTATGTGTTGCGGCAACGCTGCCCGCGTACGCTGGCCGTGCCGACCAAGGGTTTATGTATTATATGTAATTGCGAATAATATACAGAGAGTATTCTACGATCGGGCGTGTTCGACTGTACTTTTCTTTCAATCAAAATCTAAAATTCTCAAAATCGAACCCATTTTGTCAAATTTTATGATGTCACAATCAAAGATTGGATGCCAGAGTCCTCAGATAAGTCATATATATATATGATCATAGCTCAGCCAAATGAAGCGATATCTTAAAAAGGCATACCTTTTTATACTCTGGACAACTAGCAGAATTAATCGCAATCAAAATCTAAAATTCTCAAAATCGAACCCGTTTTGTAAAATTTTATGATGAGACTTGACTATTGAAATTTTGTCAAAAATTGACACCATGAAGTATATATGTATATTCGTGATCTTCTGTCCGTATGGGCGAGCGATTTTCATAATATTACCCTATAATCGGGAATAATGTGCAGAGAGTATTTTGCTTCTGACAAACCTAACCCAATTTGTAGAAATAAATGTCGAATTACTATAGTTTTAGTTTAATATTCCAACTAAATGCTTAAACCAAATTCGACCGAAAAATAATTAATTCTCAAGAATCACATTCGTTTTCATATTTTCTGAGTTTGCTTTAAAATGGTACATTAAACAAAACAGATTTTTATACAAATCTCCCGTTATTGACAGAATTGTCCAATTGGAAACTATATGACATGGTTGTCCCATCCTGACCTATGTGGGATTTCCCAAATTGTTTGCGATAGAGTCGTACAAAAGAGACAACTATTTGATAACCCCAAAATTCGATCGTTGATAACAGTGGAATCAAATTTTAGCAATAATTAGAAGCTAAATAATAGTATGCAAAAATAGTTCATCGTAGATCAGCCCAAAAGCTATATAAGAAAACATTCCGCTCTAAATTGAGCATTAAAATTAATCAAGATGCGTTTCGTAGTAGCTGCTGTTATTCTCAGTCTATGTTTGGTTCGTAGAACAATATTTACGAAATAAAAAAAAGGTGTTTCAAATTCTGGAGTATTACTTTCAGATCATTGTGGGGACGACTCCAACCTCGAATCTCAGGAAGGATTTGAATTTGGTTGCTAAAAAATTTTATCCGAAACGCAATAAAATCCCACATTACATGATATTGTTGGGGAAGATAATGCAAGATTTTCACGACTTGGAAACTGAATTAATGCGAAGGGAACCACAAAGTTGGAATTACTCAACATACTGAACAAACTTAGCAGATTTTTGGTGCAAATAATTAAATCAAAAATAATTATTGTTAATCCACTTCACTAAATTAAGATTCAAATTCTTGATTAAATATAAACTTTGTGCATTTGAATTCCAGAAAAGAATGTTACAGTCGACTTTAAAATACTCATTACGATACGAGTATAGTAGTCCGATTTGGACTAAACTTTGTTAATATCTTTATATTATAGACAACTGTAATCTATGTAAGTTCGATCGGCTTAGCTTGGAAAACACAAAAGTTTTTCATACTAACTCATATTTAGACTTAATTTTATGTAGACTGATTCTGGTTAAACAAAATATAGTTGCTCAATTCGGATGAAACTTGGTCAGAAGGCGCACTATGTGGGCCAATAAATTCTGTGTGGATTCAGTTGAGATAAGCATGTTTTCTATACTGAATTGATGTGTAAAGAAATATTTATCATATTGGAATGTTTAATATGATTGGAATATATGTTATAGATAGCTTCTTCCGATCATTCCATCCTACACTTCGAAGATGCCTCCTTCTGCCTGTTACATACTTTTAACAAACCCAGCATACCCTTTTATACAGGGAGCGTAAAGAACTATACGCACCGCATTCAGGCCCCAACCGGCCAGGACGGCGCTACTGTTTTCCAATGTCTCCTGCAACGGATCCGGCAAACGCACCGGCTGCACGGCCTCATTCAGACTGATTGGCTCCTGGAGCTGCAGCAGAGCAATGTCGTTGACGTGTTTATCCTTTGGGTCGTAGCCGGGATTCATGTGAATGGCTTTCACCTGTGCGACTTGGGTCGCATTCCGTGCGATCACATTACTGCCGTACTGCACATTGAGATCCTGCGGCATTGCACTGCGCACACAGTGAGCAGCGGTCATGATCCAACCGGAATTCAGCAGCGTTCCTCCGCAGGAGTGGTGGCCACTCTTCGAGCGACGCAACGATACCTGTAAATTAAACGGAAATTACGTGTTTTTTTTTAAATATTTAAAAACAAAGTTAGAATTTAAATAATTACTTGATTTTTTAAAAAATATTTAAATATAAGATTCTTTTATGTTTTAAATATTATAACTGAAATGTGGTTTGAATTTCCACTTACCGCATAGGGAAATTCACCGTTTTTCGCCACAGTTCCGTTCACAATTTTCCCATTTTGCGGTTCTTGCAACTCCTGGGAAATTCCGCACGTCACGAGCCACAAAACGAGTCCAAGTGTGCAAAACAAATAATTCATGTTGAATGCTTTGAGTTTGCTTAATTCCATTGAATTTAAGGCGAATTCTTGAATTGGTTTTATTCTCTGATATGGATATAGCCCGCATATCGTGTGGAAAAGCTTTTGTTTTGGCCATGTAGGTCTACCTGGGAATGGCATAAGTTTAACATAAATTACTATAAACTGAATTAATTTAAAACAATACTTATACATACAAACATATAGACAGAGATCATGGCTTCTTCAGTGCTACGTCAACAGTTGAGGAACTTTATCAACCGATATCCCATAGCGCGTGGCATGATATCATATAGCTTGATCTGGCCGACTGGCAGTTTGATTCAGCAGACTTTCGAGGGAAAGAATTGGGGTAAGTTAACATTAGTTGTCTAAAAGACCCTGTACAGTTGAGGGAAGACAATTGCATGCATGCATGTATATAGTTTTCCCCTTTTTACAAAAAGTTCCTATACTATATAGTTATCCGATTGTAACCAAATTTAGTGGAGAAACTTATATAAAGTTTTCCATATTCAGTTGAAGTATATGCAAAATATACCAAAAGCACCTTTATAGTTTTCATGTACAGGGTCTAAACACAAGCTTATATACCCTACACTCTTATGTTTTCAGACAACTACGACTGGTGGCGCGTCTTTCGCTTCAGCATGTACGGCGGACTATTTGTGGCGCCCACACTATACGGCTGGGTTAAGGTAAACTTTGTCACTCCCCATTGGCAGCCATTTTTCCATTAATTTTTTTTTTTTTTTTTTACTTGGCAGATATCGAGCGCCATGTGGCCGCATACATCGCTGCGATATGGCATCATAAAGGCAGCCGTAGAGAGCATATCATATACACCAGGAGCCATGACTTGTTTTTACTTCATTATGAGTTTGCTTGAATCGAAGACAGTCCAGGAGGCAGTTGCTGAAGTTGGCAAAAAGTTCATTCCCACTTACAAGGTAGTCCACTCATGTACACATAAAAATACATAAATATTCTGCTATTTACCCATAGGTGGCTCTATCCGTTTGGCCTTTGGTGGCCACCATAAATTTCTCGCTGATTCCAGAACGCAACCGCGTTCCCTTCATTAGTGTGTGCAGTCTCTGCTGGACATGTTTTCTTGCTTATATGAAGCATTTGGAACATCATGAGGTGGATCAAGCTATTGCTATTCAGTTGTAGTGCACATTTTTATAGTGTTACTTGTTGCGTGTATTGTTTTAACTAATTTTAATAAATCACTTGCAGTGCTCATTTTTGTTGCAACTTAATTTTGTATTTGCGGTAGTGTTGCAAAATTCTAACTGATTTACCGATAAGTATTTTTAATAACGACAACAGAATAGCATCGATATTACTGTACAATTTAAATACCAATAGTATTATTTTGTGGTCACACTGTTTATAATTTTCCACCAACAGCATTTTTAACAAGTTGTTTGGATATATAAAAGGTTTTAAAACTTAAATTAATTTAAGGTTTACTTGTTTTAATTCATAATTGCATTTTTATTTTAAAGTAACATAAATTTAGCACGAGTATTCGATACTTGAGAATGAATCGATACTTGTTAAATGTACGCCTCCACAAAATAGCAGAAAATACTAGTGGCTTGTAGTCGATGTTTGTGTCATCACCAGCCCCACCTTGCAGTTGGGTGTGTGCATTTTGTCTAATTTGAGTTTCAATTGTTTATATTTGTTGGCATTTAGCATTTTAATTGAATAAGAATACAAAAATGCGTAATTTGGGCAAACAACAGTCGCAGGACACGACCGACAGTGGCGTGGAAAAGGGCGAATATCCGCGTGCGACAAGTAAGTGACGCAGACAAATTGTTTGTTTGCATTGAATTAAGTAAAATTGTTAAAATATGTATATGTGTGTATTTTAAATATTGTATACTTCTAGACGGTGTTGTATTTGGTTCGATAGTGACATATGCCAGTTTCTTTGTAATGATTATGTCCTTTTGCTCGCCCTACTGGATCGAGTCCTACGAGGAGACGCACAGCAGCTTTAAGAATATGGGATTATGGCAATATTGCTTCAAGGACTTTGTTTACCCAAAATATCACAATCCTAAGCAATTCACAGGTTGCCATAACATATTTTCACATGTAAGTACAGCTCAAGTTTGTTACGCACTTTAAACAAGGCACTAAAAATATTTTATATTTATTAGGAGTATTATGTGATACGCGAATATTTGCTACCTGGTTGGTTGATGGCTGTACAGGGATTTGTTACCATGTCTTTTATCATCGTCTTCTTTGTGTTGTCGCTGCTCTCGCTCACCATCATTCGGCTGCCATTGAAGGCTGTGCTCCAATACGAATGGCTGCTTGTACGACTCTCCTACATCGGCACGGCCATTTCATGTGAGTAAAAACTGCTTGCTATGCACTCTTATACTGTAGACCCTGTACTTACATAGTTAAAGTTTAGTATTCAAATTTACTAAATTACATAGAGGTTAGTCTGGGGAACACAAAAGCTAATTGTAGTTGTAAGTTACAGGGTCTTAACAGTTTGCTCCCACCGTGTTTACTAGCCTTATAAGTCACTCTTATACTATATTTTTTTACGTAGCTCTGTTCATGTTCCTGGCCGTGTGCATCTTTGGTGGCTGCGCTTACCGTCGGGATTGGCTAATGTATCCCAAGTTCAATGTGCTTGGCTGGTCCTATGCTCTGGCTGTGGTCAGTTTTATGTTGCTGGGCCTGGCTGCCCTAATTCTACATCGTGAGGCCAGACAAGCGTACGAGGCACGCGGTGAGCAAAAGAATCTCGTTATGCAGATGGAAATGCAGGAACCCGGCTATCAGCCACCTCGTCATCATCACAGTCAATCGCGTAGCCTACAGGGTTTTTAATTCCATTTTATGACACCATTTATAAATCCGTCCATTTTTTTTATACACTTTAATCTCGTAACTCTTTTTCCATTAAGCGAAAAGTGCCTTGAAATTTTTAGTGCAAACCTTTTCTACTTATAAACTTATAGTTTTATCAATGTATCAATATCGTTTAGACCAGTGTTGTCCACACACATACAAACACACGCTCTACTAGTGTGTGACTCAAAGTAAGCAACGTTTTACTGCTTTACACTCCAGAGTGGGAAAAAAAATATATTTGCAGTCGCACACTGTACGCTTCCCTCTCATTGAACGCTTGACAGCGACTAATCATATTTGTCATTTCCCTTTAATTATATTTACACGAAGTGCCTTACTCCATCCATGAGCTGCGTCGGCAGAGATGCCGGCAGTATCCCAGCTCACATACACATACGCTTGTATGTGTGCAAAGCTTAAGAGAAAAATAATCAGATTTGCCGTCGCGCGCTGTAAGCTCATCTCTCATTGAACGCTGCACAGCGACTAATCATATTTGTCATGTCCCTTTTATTATTCGTGTCCGTGTGTCAAGCTGGCAGAGACATCGGCAGCACGCAGCATTTTAATGGACAACACTGGTTTGCACACGAAAACATATACACACACTTACACATACATACGTATATTTGTATGTATGTTGGTTTTTACAAATTGACTCAAACTCGAATAACGAACAATGTTCACAATTTTTAAATCTTTTATTTTACCAATAAGTGCATTATATATACAACAATCGAATATTGTATTTTATACCATTAAAAAAACGAATTGTACAAAATATGTCGCTGAATTGATTTATCTATGAAAATAACTGTAACTTGTATAATTTTGATCTCTTCTGTCATTATGTATTGCTGTCTCTGTCTTTTATCTTGAGTCTTCGCTGCTGATAAAAGTTCTCAGTCATCGACAGATTGCCAATTGGAAAAAACTAAAGATTTTTTGTTTGCCGTAAACTTTATTGTTTTTGGTATTTCAGTTGGGAAAATACGTTGTCTGAAATCGGTCGGTTTGCTTCTGGCATCAATCTTCTTTTTTTTTAAGTTTGTAAAAAACAATTGAAATATGCAGGGCGTTTATAATTTGTGCATTTGGATTTTTCTAAGCGCCGGAATATGTAAGAAAATAAATGTTTACAACATGAAATTAGTTGGCAGCTTAGACAGTGCTGCCGTTTTAGCTATGAAAGAAAGTTGCAACAGCTAGAAAACAATATAAACTGAGCTGAAATAAATTATGGGAACGGTTTAATATAATTATGGCAGTTGAAATTTAAATAATTAAAAATGTTAATGTTTAATTATTAAAACTACAAAATTTCTTATCTATTTTCAAGCATTAATTATAGTTTTGATTTTAAAAAAATTGCATTTTTGGCTGTTTCCAGCTATTTTTAAGCAGTTAAAATGAGCCGCTGTGAGTAGGTGTGAGTAAGATAAGAAGATACCCCCATGTTAGTGTAATAATTGATATCATATTTTATCAAAACATCCCCCTTTCTCTCCCTCTCTCTCTCTCTGACTCCATCTATCTCCTTTGGTTTCTAATCATTGGTTCAACAAAAACCGGAAATTGTCGTAAAAAGCAGTATAAAAAGATACCGCCAAGGCCAACAGGGGCAGAAACAGCTTTAATGAGACCCAGTTTTACAGAACACAAAAAATGCAACTGAAAATTTTCCTTATCTTCTGTATCTATTTGAAAATTCTAATTTATTGGCGGTTTCAGAAACACATTGACATTGACACCTTTTTTCTAAAAATGCTCAGCTATTTTTATGATACATTTTATTAGTTGATTTAATCAAAACTTAAAGCTAGATTTTTAGCAACCGATTATATTTTCTAGCTTTTGAATTCAATGATTTTGTTTTTGTTGAATGTTAATAGTAAAAAAACTAACTTTAAAACGGCTAGAGCGGCAACACTACTTGCGCTATTATAACACCAGTGAGCCAAAAAGCAAAATATAAGCCTCCAGTCAGTAAAGTTTAGTGACTAAATTTTGTGTTGAAAAAATGTTTTTTCTCTTAAATTAAATTTTTGAGAGCCTTGGCCCAAGCACACCTTTGGCCTTTTATGCCACAGTGTGCTCGCTCAAAGCTCGCTTAAGTCACGCTCTTCGGTTAGCTGGTAAGAGCAAAGCAGAAGTTTGCACTGCTTGCTAAGAGTAAACCAATAAAATACCCACTCACAACCTCACCCCACCCCCTTCCCCTAACAGGCGCCACAGAGCAGCAAGCGCTTGAGTCCCGCATCATCAATGGCACCATAGCAAGAGTGAACGAGACAAAACATCTTGTGTCGATACGACTGCGAAAATACGACAGAAATTTTGGCAGTGGACACATTTGTGGAGGATCTCTGATAGCGCCCAACAAAGTGCTGACTGCTGCCCACTGTCTGTACAAGTGAGTAAAACAATGTACCCTGTAAGAGCATAGCTAATGTGAAATATTAAATAAAGGAATTAAAATTAATTATCTGTATAACAAAGTTGTTGTTTCGAGTTCTTACCATCTCTGAGATCATAGCGTTTTCTAGTTAAAGCTTTAGCTAATAATTTCTATAAGTACAAATAATATTGGTATGAAGCTCGAAGATAAATCTTTTATTATTCCGAAAAGTCTTCATATAATTGATTCACAAATTCCATAAAACCTAAAAAGTAATGTTTTTTATTTCCTTTTTCCTTGGTAAACTGATTAAAGGCTTCCTCGAGGGCCTTATCCGTATGTCCTGCCTCCTTGGCTACTCTAATAATCTCAATGGCCTCTGTTTCGAATGCAGCTAATATATTTTCCATACGATCCTGTAATTCGAGGCTCAATTTCTCGAACTCGTTCCTGGTATATTGATTGAGATCGGAACTGTTTCGAAGTGTAGGCTCCATCCTGAAGAGCAGTTGGTACATAAATAGCCAAACTTCCATTGTGTCCTGTTGCCAATTTTCATTTCGTGAATGCCAACGATCGTTAAAGCGTTGCCACTTGTCAATAATCGTTTGATTTGCCACTCGGTTCTCTTTTATCGATTGTGCTAAGGAAAAAGTACTGTTTGCAAACACCTGTATGAACTGGGAAAAAGTCCTTTTAGAAGCCACCTTCAAGTCCTCCCTGAGATTCGAGACTGGAACAGTCCCCACAACGATCTAAAAGCAATATTATAGGATCTAAAACACTTTTTACTATCAATAACTTGAATTATACAAACCAAACAAAGACCCAGACTAAGAGCAGCTACTACGAAACGCATCTTGATTGCATTAAAGATTCATAGAGAAATTTAAGAGCTATGTCTTCTTATATAGCATTTGGACTGATCAAGTGAAATCATTTAATTATTATAAACTATTAAAATTATCAGTTCTCCTTAAATTCGATTCCGGAATTACCTAAAAGTTTCGGCGTTATCAACATTTAGAATTCTACGAAAAAACACTGGACAAAAGTAACGAGAACAGAATGCTCCGCTTCCAGGAATAAAGGTCGACTGAATTGATCTCAGTGTCTGATATTTCGTTCGAAAGTTAATACTAAAACAACAATAAAGATTAGTCTTTGGATGGGTTGCTTTATACAAATCCAGTCATATGTTTCAAAGAAAACCCGCTAACTTGGCGGAAAAAGGCTAACAAATTTTGGAACACTCTGAAACTATTAGAGTTAGGCTACCAAATTTGGAATGCGAATCGGTCTATGCGTCACGCTGATAAAGTTATATTAATTTAAAAAAAATGTTTTGAAACCAACATAACTTGGAAACTACTGGAATTATCTGAACCAATTTTACATATTATATTAAAGATACCAATATATGTATGCCGACGTAATTATACCCGTTACTCGTAGAGTAAAAGGGTATATTGTATTCGTTGGAATGTATGTAACAGGGAGAAGGAGGCATGGCAGACCCCATAAAGTATATATATTCTTGATCAGCATGACAAGCCGAGTCGATATAGCCATGTCCGTCTGTCTGTCCGTCCGTCTGTCCGTCTGTGTGAACAAAAGGATCTCAGAGACTATAAGAGCTATAAAGGCCCGAGTGGTCGCAAACGAAAGATAAAATGCCCAAGCAGTACAAGTTTGTGTTTGTTTTTTGACACGCCCACTTTAGGGCGTTCTATATTCATACAAAGGTAAAAACAGTTAAAAATAGCATGTTTTAGTATAGAAAACTTTTTTGTTAGTAATGCTATCTAAATCAAATGTACACAGAAAGTGCACGTCCACAAAGTACATATACTGACCACGTTTCATCCAAATCGGGGGACTATATCGTATAGCTCCCATAGGGACGATCGGTCAAAAATACGCTGTAAATATGAATTTGTATGAAAATTGTCTGTCTTTCCCAAGCCATCTGAATTAAAATCAATAGGGTCGATCACCTAAACGATTGTACTATTATTATTATTATATCCCATTGTTAATAATATAATTAAACTGAGTAACGGGTATCCTAAAGTCGCGAGGCGACTATAGCATTCTTTCTTGTTATACCCGTTACTCGTAGAGTAAAAGGGTATATTGTATTCGTTGCAATGTATGTAACAGGGAGAAGGAGACATGGCAGACCCCATAAAGTATATATATTCTTGATCAGCATGACAAGCCGAGTCGATATAGCCATGTCCGTCTGTCTGTCCGTCCGTCTGTCCATCTGTGTGAACAAAAGGATCTCAGAGACTATAAGAGCTAGAAAGGCCCGAGTGGTCGCAAACGAAAGATAAAATGCCCAAGCAGTACAAGTTTGTTTTTGTTTTTTGACACGCCCACTTTAGGGCGTTCTATGTGCATACAAAGGTAAAAACAGGTAAAAATAGCATGTTTTAGTATAGAAAACTTTTTTGTTAGTAATGCTATCTAAACCAAATTGACACAGAAAGTACACGTCCAGGGATTACGTATACTGACCAAGTTTGATCCAAATCGGACAACTATATCATATAGCTCCCATAGGGACAATCGGTCAAAAATACGCTCCAAATATGAATTTATATGAATAACTTTTGCGTTGGCCAACCAATCGAAGTGAAACTTACACAGAATATATCTGTCAATAATATAATTATATCGACTAAGTTTGATCCAAATCGGACAACTATATCATATAGCTCCCATAGGGACAATCGGTCAAAAATACGCTCCAAATATGAATTTATATGAATAACTTTTGCGTTGGCCAACCAATCGAAGTGAAACTTACACAGAATATATCTGTCAATAATATAAACATATTGACTAAGTTTCATCCAAATCGGACGACTATATCGTATAGCTCCCATAGGGACGATCGGTCAAAAATACGCTGTAAATTTGATTTTGTATGAAAATTTTCTGCGTTTCTCAAGTCATCTGAATTAAAATCAATAGGGTCGATTACCTAACCGATTGTAATATTATTAATATTATTAATAATATATTATATTGTTAATAATATAATTAAACTGAGTAACGGGTATCCTAAAGTCGCGAGGCGACTATAGCATTCTTTCTTGTTTTGTTTGAATCGGATAACTTTATCGGTTGAAAATAAGTGATCAGTAGAAAAAACTTCCGGTAACTCAATCAAAACCATAATTTCCTTACGATATTATTTGGAGACCTTTTCTAAAATTCCATTTACTGAGCTTACTTGATTTCTTTTCAGCACGGAGAGGAAACGCTATCGGAAGGCAAACGAATTTGTTGTCGTGATGGGAACGCTGAATCGCTACGAACGCAACAATTCCACAATTGTCTCCGAGGTGAGCTCCATTGCGTACATGAACAGCTTTAGTCCGGACAATATGCGTGATGATGTGGGCGTAATCTTTCTGCGGCAGGGCGTGTCCAGCAATCGTAGCCTTGCGACCATTTCACCCATACAACTTGCCACACAACCGACGCCAGTGGGCGCCACCTGCCTCGTCGCGGGCTGGGGACGCACGGAGCAGGTAATCCAAGTGTTTCTATTACAAATGTGCAAGTAATACTTAAAGATCGATTTTAACTTATTAATTTCTTCCCCTAATCCCCTCCAGAATTCGCTCTCGAACGTGCTTCTGATGGCGAATGTGAGCACAATACGACGACAGACCTGTGGCAGCATCTATGGAAGTGGTATGCTGCCGGGCATGCTCTGCGCGGGCCGTCTACAGGGCGGCACCGACTCCTGCCAGGGTGATTCCGGTGGTCCACTGGTACACGAGGGTCGTGTCATCGGTGTCGTCTCCTGGGGCTTTGGCTGCGCCGAGCCGGGTCTACCCGGCGTCTACGCCGATGTGCAGTACTATCACCAGTGGATTCTACAAAGAAGCAACAGCTCCAAAATCTGGTCACGACTATGGATTTGGCTGATTCTCGGCTATACTCTAATAAACTGAAAAAAAAACTATAATTTAGACTTAATCTGTTGGGAGTACTTTTAAGCGGGTCAAAGAGCGGGGATATCGCTAAAAAACTAACTAAGGTGTTGATACCCTGTAATCGGTACTCGTAGAATACTTTCTACTCTACTGAGAAGATATTTTCGACTCTATAAAGTATATATATTCTTGATCAGCAACAGGATCTCAGAGACTATAAGAGCTAGCAAACCTCAAGAGGTTACAGATCAGAGGCAAAGTGCCCAAACAGTAAAAATTTTGTTTCAAAATTCTGGCACTGATCAAGTTTCATCCAAATCGGATAACTATTTCTATAGCTTTTGTAGCCAGAATAAATCGAAAATTAATTATGAATTAGTGTAAAAATACTTTTGTGTTTACGAAGCGATCTCAACCAAACTATGCTTTATATTCTGACTACATTTGGTCCGGATCGAAGAACTATATAATATAGCCCCCATAGACCAAAACGTTTAGTAATTGCCTATTTGTGAGAAAAAAGTGCACTAGAACGAGTACAGGGTCTTTTACAGTCGGCTTGCTCGACTGTAGCATTACTGTAGTTCATGTTAGGAGGTTTCTATATATATTATAGCGCTCCGACTTGATTAGAATTCCCAAAATGTTAATGTAAACAAGCAACAAACATTTATTTACAATCACACATAGAAACGGTAATAAAATTGTCCAAAAAACGAAGCGGAAAAAATGGAAACTGCAATTAAATAATTAATTAAATAATTGAATAATTAATTAATCAATTAACAATTGCAATTGCGACGAGTTGAGTTCTGGCTTTGATTATTTGGCTGCGTCTGATGGAGACGAACCAAATCCGGTCCATAAGCGATGTTGGGCAATCTTCGATTCTGGGCCATCAAAAGGGAGAAATTGCGATTTCCGACCGCATTCTCGATGCGTTCCATGACACGACCGACGAGCAGCTCCACCGCCTGTTGGATATTGGCACCGGTGCAGGCACTCGTCTCGATGTATGGTAAACGGTAGCGCTGGGCGAGAGCGGCAACTTGTTCCCTGCTAACCACACGCAGTTGGAGCAGATCACACTTGTTCCCGCAGAGCACCACGTCGGGATCTTCAGTGTAGGCGTGCATTCGCAGCTGTTCCAGCCAATTGCTGATCTCCAGAAATGACTTTTGACTGGTCAAATCAAAGATCAGCAGAAATCCCATTGCATCCCGGTAAAATGCCGTCGTCAGCGAACGGAAACGCTCCTGTCCGGCCGTATCCCAGATCTGTAAGTGGATCCGATGTCGCCGTCCACGGGAACTGTAAACCTGTAAGGAAACAAGGTATGCAAAAATGGAATTATATTTTTGAAAGAATTGTTTGGGGGAATCCAAACGAAGTTCCTAAGGAGCACGTAGGGAGTTTCCCCACGAACTTTTAAGGAAGTACGGACGGAATCGCAAGCGAGTTCCAGTGAAATCCGAGGGGTGTGTCCAGAAAATAAAAAGGGAATCCGAAGTGAGTCCCAAATAACCCCCCAAATCAAAGAGTGTTCCAAGGGAATACAAAAGAAGTGACCAGAATTTCCAAGGCAATCCGATTGAAGTCTAAAATAAACTTCAAAATCTGAAGGGAAATCTCGTGACTTACAGTAAATCTGAAACCCAAGGAAGTCTATAGACAGCACTACTGAAATCTAAAAGAGAATGAAAGGTATTCCCCAAATAATCCAGGAGGAGTCCGAAAGATAAAAACCAGTACTTAGCTGATTCCAAGACAATTTTTTAATAAATCTTAAAGAAATTTCATAAAAATTCAAAGTAAATCGAAGAAAACCATAACCAAGATTCCCAGGAATCTGAGGATACACAGATAGGTAGAGGAAAATACAATTTGACACCAGGTACAAATGTACCAGAGACTTTTCACTCAATCACTCCGACTCTTTGTTACCTTCCCACATCTACCAGACACTCGTGACTCTTCGTGGTTCCTCGGTTTTCTTCGTTTTGTTCGTGTAAAAATTAAAACTATGAAATTTTACAAGAATTGTTCTGTGTCTGGCGCTGTAGTCCCTCCTCCTGGGGACAAAAGTCGGCACGTCTTTCAGGCGACATACGGCACCAGGCACGAGCAACCCTCTTAACCAAGTCCACCTGATTTAGGCCAACATGTTTGGAACGATATTCACGCATATAGTTTAGATATGCGCAATTCATGGCCAATTTGGGGCGAAAATTCAATTGTTGTCTCATGTAGGTGAGACGTGGAGAGCTTCGCTTCTGAACGACGGCAGCCCTGGGTTTTGGGGTTGCCCTCTGTGGGGTTGTCGCTGCGTCCTTTCTGGACTGCGTCTTTGGAGTTGCTCGGGTCTTCGCCTTTGTAACAGCCCGAGTCTTCACAATGGATTTTGCTTTGGGCTTCGACTTGGTTCGTGGTCTGCCACCGCGACCCTTACTGGTCGTTGCAATATCATCAAAATCCATTGTGGCTATATAGAGGACAAATAATTAATTATTTCTTGATGTTTTCTTTTGAAATTTCTCTTACAATTGTATAAAATTTCTAGCAAATGTAGAAAATATGTTTGAGTTTTCAAATATCGAAAGTTTTGTTCGACTTGTATTGTTTGTTAGTCTTTCGAGAAGTGAGTTAGTGCTCTCCCAAGGCACTACTTTATGAATAGAAACCCTTTTCATAGTCTTCTTGATTGAAATTTTTTTAGAAAAGTTTTAAACAAAGTTTACTTCGTTTATGTCTTGTATTTCATGATTTGTAAACAGGTTTATACGACAGTAAGCTTATAATATTGCTGAGCAACACTGTTTTTTAAATAGCTTAAAATTTAAAGAGCTTAAAATTTCTGCTTATATTAGTTTTCAAAGATTTGTGGGCAAAAGGGGCGTGGTAACAGCAAACAAAAAAATTCCCCATCGGTCTGAATATAAAGGAAATCTATATATCAAATTTAGTATTTATAGCTCTTACCATACCAGAGATCCTATAGTTTAAGCTGTTGAACAGAAAAGAAAAACGGTGCAGATAAAGAAAATCGAATTTTTTAAGAACTTTAGGACTAGTATATAGCACAAACTGTTTATATAGGGCATTAAACGGATTCCATTTTTTAAGAAAACTTTTTTTTTTTTAAAGGAACATTTTATCTGCAACTTACCAATCGCTTTTCACGAAAATCAATGCCCACTGTCGATATAAATTGTGTGTGAAATCTGCCATCTGTGTATTGATAGAGCAGACAAGTCTTTCCCACGCCGGAATCTCCGAGTACCAGGAACTTGAGCAAATAATCGTAGTCAATATTTGCGGTCGTCATTGTGACGGTTTTGTGGCCCAAGAAATAAGAAAAACGAGCGAAATTCGCAATCCGAAGTCGAAGTCGTATTCAAATCTGAATACAGTTGTGATTTCTGACAGTAACATAAACTTGAGTTGGGTCATCTGTTGTCGGAGACTGGGCGGAAGTAGGAATAGAAAAACGAGTTCATTTAAAATTCAGAAATAATAACATTTTAGCAAATTTATAGCCAGATTTTGCCAAAAAAAATTAATAAAAATATGTCAATTCTCGCATAAAGTAGTTTTAAAACTGTAATTTTAGCTAATTTACAGCCAGTTATGGCTATAAAACCGTTACTTTTAAGCTTGTTTTAATTTGATTTAGCTATTAATTCCTATACTAAACTAGCTATAAAAACTGCTTTTCTGGCAACACTGATTGCAAGCAGTTTCCTATTAATTGTGCGCATCAATGAGCTTCTTGTCAGGCTGTGGCAGTGGAAGTGGAAATAGTGGGGGGGGAGGGGAAATGTGTGCGAAAGAAATGGCTGCCAAATGGTTTCTGTTGTTGTTGTTGTTGTTCTTGCCAAATATTTGGAACTCATTAAACTCGATTTATTGATTTGCTGTCTGTCTGCTTATGAGCAGAGAAAGCCTATTCAAATCTTTATTGAATGTGTGTGTGTGTGTGTGTGAGAGTGTAGGTGTGTGTGTGTGTGCGTGCTTATGGCACGTGCAAAATGCTCAACAAAAAGATTTCAAAGCGCACATTTTTTTCCAGAGTTATTTCAAATATTTTGCTTAACTTTTCTTGCTGTAATTACACATACACACAGATACAGTCACACGCACACATAGATAAACGAAAGCAATTTTAAGTGGAACGCAAAGCGGATTACAGGATCCTAAGTATGAACGCTGCGCTGTGGATTGTGGGCTGTGGGTGGTAAGTTGGAACGCAGAACGGACTTAATGCCGCCCAAAAATAGACGCGAGCTTAGCAAGAGCAGTCACAGCTCAAGAGCGAGCGAGCGAGCGAGCGAGTGGGTGAGTAAGTGAGTGAGAGACAGGTATATTAAAAAAAAAAGGTTTATAAACAAAGCTGAATGCTATGCGCTCTTCATGTGGCAGCGCTGCCACTTCTGATTTTGACGAATATGTGCGGCTATGTATGAGTGTGCGTATGTGTGTGAAGGAGAAGGGAGATGCTGGCCTTGTCAATCAGTGCTAGCAGCAGTGATGCCATTACTAGCCACGAAAGCCAAACAAAATAAAATGGAGACGCAGAAAAAGGAGTTTGCAAAATGCTAAACAATAAAAAATTCTAATGGAATAACCAGGAAAAGAAAATGAAAATGCCAAGGGCTAAGAAAAGGTATTGATTTTAAGTTATTTTTAAGCTAATGATATGTATATGTAGTAAAATAGACAAGCTAAATTTGCAACACTGGCTAACAGATTTCTGACCTCATATCAAAGTTTTACCATACAACAGTGCTGCGCGCTTTTGCGAGCTAACAAAAAAAGCTAGTTTTTCCAGCCAACACAGATTTACTGCAGCAACAATATATTTCAAACAATTATAAATAAGCTAAAAAAAAAAACACCAGATTTGTATGATTTAAAGCTGTTGTGCCTGCACTCTTTGGCCACTAAGGCGACTCGAAGTTATAAGTAAAAATAAATGCTTTTAGTACGACTGCAGCTTATGCGATTTAATTAGCTTATTGATTTAATTCTTTAATTTTCTAATTAGTTCACAGATGTGCAATTAAAATCAAGCTAAGGACGCACAAACACAAACACACACATACGCACACATACATAGCTACAACTGTCTACAACTTGTTGCAGTTACCGTTAGTCCTTGACATTGAGGCCAATTAAATTGTTAGTGTATGCGTGTGCAGATATGCGTGTATGTGTTTGTTTGTGTGTTAGTGGGCGTGTGCAATTGAATCTGCAATAAAGCAACAATGTATAAAGAGTTTATAAATAAATCGAGCTTAATGTCCCTGGAGGGTTTTTTGGTTATGGGGCTGGGAAGAGAGCTGGGGCTGAAAAGGTGTTGCTTAACTCACCTGATTTCCGCATTGTATAGATAACTTAGCTACAAATGATTATTGCATAAATGGATGCTGTGTATGTGTAAATAACACACTCACACACACGCATATCGTTCAGTTGACTTTGCTTTGGCGCGCAAAAGTATGCAACAGTTTCCGTCACACTTGGAAATCCGATTTTGTTTAAACAAATCGCATCAGCTAAGCTGAATACGGCTACGGTATATTTCAAGCGCGTGCGATTTGTTTACACTCGTTCAGTGAACTAACTACAGCATCCCACGCACACAGCAAGGGCTGCGGAGCGCTGTCAGTCAAAAAAGTGTTTGTTTGCTTGCTGGCAGGTGAAAAGGCAGCAAAAAAAAAAAATGAAAAGCTTCGAAGCTGGTTTCAACTTGCGCAACGAAAGCGCTACGTTTATCGATAACGCAGCGCATGTTAAATCGATCAGCGCTTAGTGGCGGCGCGTCGACCAACAGTTATCGCTAGAGACACGCGGGCGCGCGCATATTTGAAATTATGAGGAAGCAACGACAAGCGATAACTAATTTTATTTCAATTTATTTTTAAATGATATTTGGATGTTTTAATTAACAATGTTTCATTTTGTTTTTGTTTTTATTTTTCCTTTAAGAAAAAAACACTTAGTTTTTAAGAATCATGCTGTAAATATTAAATTTGTTTATATCATTTCGCTTGCTTCAATTTCAATTTCAATTGCATTTTCATTTGTTTACCTCATTATAGTTGCAGTTGCACACGGCTTAAACATTTGTTTTTTTTTTTTTGTTAATCTGCATTAAATTTGCGATTTTCTCATTTTTTATTATTTTATTTTTAATTGTTCTTTTTTTGTTTTGTTTTCTTGCTACAGCTGACATCAAGTACAATTTGCTTATGATTTTTGCTTATATGCGTTTATTTGCCATTTTTTTTTTTTGTTTTTTACTGTATTTCTAGTTTAAACATTTAAATACGAAATCATGTCTATGAAAATACAGCATTCATAAATGTATATATTAATATATATCTTGAATTCATATACATATACATATATATAAATCTATATACCCTTTTTCAATGCTTTGCAAAAATTTAAAACAAAAATAGTCGAAGCTAAATTTTTCTCCTTTTTTGATGTTCATTATTTTTTTTATATAGTACATGTTTTAGACGATACAAATATATAATGTTTTTGTATAGAAAAAAATCGTTTCTTTTTTTTTTTTGGAGAAGGAAAAAAAATAAGTAATATACATTTCTTTTTAGCAATATGCAATGAACAATAAGCTGCATTAACAATGTGTGTGTGTGTGTGTGTGTTTGATCATAAAAAAAATAATTAATTGCATTTTCTGCTTATATAAGTAAAATATTTATTTTCAACTGATTTAGGATTTTAGCAACAACACAATTACATATATATCCAGAATTCATTATATGTGTATATTATTATGCTTATTACTTGTATGTGTGTGTGTGTGTGCTTGTGTGTGAACAAAATGTAAATGCAATAAAAAAAAGCCAAAAAAAAATTGTTAATTAAGTAAAATACGTTTTTTAATTGCAATCTGTTTAAAAACATATGCTCATATTATATAATATATATTTATATATGTAAATTACCCAAATTATGCACATAACCAAAAGTTAAATGTATCATTACGTGTGTGTGTGTGTCTGTGTTTGGTGCATATAAATACATGTTGTGTAGGTAACAATGCGACAGAGCGAGAGCGAAACTGAGGAAGAGAGCGAACCAAAGAGAAATATGCATAAGTGTTTCTTGTTGTTGTTTTTGACTTTGCTCTGACTGCGCGCACGTGATAAAGACAGAGAGAGAGAGAGTCAGACATGGTCTTCGCATGCATTCGCGCTGCTCTCTCTCGTGTAAGAGTGTATGGTGTGTTTTTTGCAATTACTGTTATTATTTTTGTTTTCGTTTGCTTACGATTATTCTTCTGTTGTTGTTGTTATTTATGCTTTACTTTAACAATTACATTATCTAAACATGTGTTCATTTTTTTTTTCTCTTCAAGTGTTGACAGTAGTATGTGTGTGTATGTCTGTGTTTACATAATTTTGGTTGCTTTGATGGCCGAAAAAAACAATTACAAAATTTTGCTCATTATTTAATTCATTATTTTTTTTTTTATGTATTTGTTACGATTTTTTTTTTGCTGATTGTAGTTTTTTTGTGAATTTTTTTTTTTTTTTTTTTTTTGATAACATAATTAATATACTAGAACATAAACAAAAAATTTGTTGCATTTTAAAATGAGCAATTTTATGAAGAAACAAATTTTGCTTGTTAAACTTTTTTTTTTTTTTTAAAGAGAGAAATCCAATTTTGTTTTTGTTTATTTTTACTGCTGCTGCTGTTGTTGCTGTTGTTTTTGTGTTCGTTGTTGTTGTTGAAAATGTTACTGTTGTTGTTGTTGTTGTGATTACTGCTGTTGCTGTTGTTGTTGTAATTTTTATGGCATTCAGAGCAAAAATTTGCCCAACAACAGACCCAAAATAGCAGCAGCAATTGCGATCGCTATATAGAAAACCGGAATCTGTTTTTCAGCTAAAACTGGAGTATAGGACTCATTGATTTGCTTGGTGGCCGGAGAGCTCCGATAGCGTGTGATTTGATCCTGTAAAGAAACATAAAAATTAATATATATATAATATTTTTTGTTTGTAAATAACACTGTTTAAACCCAAAAAGATTGGGTTCTACAATATAATACTATATAGACAATGTCTGACTTTGGTTGACTTTTCTTTAAGTAGAAATGAAAAGAATTTTCCTATTTGTTTTATAGGAACTATTGGGTGTAGTTTCCGAACCGGAATAAGTTTTGTAAGAAGTATATAGGATCATAATTTACAAATAATGCATGAATTTGGTTGAGCTAACTCAGTAAACCGCAAAATTTCTTATACAAATCAGGAATTTTCAACCGATTTGACCTCTGGGAGCTATATATGTGATATAGTTCCTTAAAATCATGCTGTACACCTAATGTGTGCATTTGTATGCTAGTTATGCAGTGTTGTAAACTGTTTTTGGTTTGTCAACATTTCGGATATCTATATAAACTTGATATCCATACAGTACACATGACTATAGCGACTCGAAATAAATAATACAACTAACTTACCTTCAAGTGAAGATTCTCTTTTCGCAGTTCACTGTTGACGTCACGAATCTCCTTCAGTTCGGCCGCCAGGGATTCAACATGCTCCGCGGCATCGGACAAATTCGAGGACTGAAATAAAGAGTTTTAAAATATTATTAGAAAAGGCTAAACAAAATCAAAGAACTGTCGTGTCTGGGTGTACATAAAACCCTACACGGTGAACATATCAAATGTTTGGAGTACTCTTAATACCGAATAATCGAAAACCTCTAGAAGAATAACGAATTTGAAATACTGTATTCAAAAGTAACTGAGTTGAAAAATTCTTGAATAAAGCAGATATTTATGTATTCCAACCGATTTGTTGTATTGATCGCTTAAATATATATATACCCAAAGTATAATTTGGGGAAACAAAGTGAGTGAACCAAAAACGATGCAGCAAAGAGGCCTTCAATAACTAGTTCACTATTTAATCGAGAGAACCAACTTCAGATTTGGTCAAAATCTATATAACACCACAGAAATGATGTACATTTTCTTGAGACACCTCATATCGGAGCTAATAGTACGATCCAGATTAAATTGAATCAGGAAACTTTAAGTGAAACCATACATATACTATATGAATTAGGTTGATATACTTAGATGTAGAAGTCTGCAAGTTACGATACTACTAGAAGTTTTCCAACTTTTTCATTAAAATTAGTACTACAAAACAAATAGTTTGTGAGTTTTGACAAAACGCACCTGTTCCTCTATGGACAACTTGGGCGCATCGCTCTTGAGCGAATCGGCGATACTAAGATTAACGGGAGCATTGGTTCCTCCCACAGTTGCTCCTCCGGCGGCAGCACTCACCGCTCCGCCACTAGTATTCTCCGAAGAATTCGCCTCAGAAGGGGGCATTTCAAACACGCACTTAAGCTTGGCATCCATCAGTTGATCCGGTTCCAATTCTTTCCACTGTCAAGAGAAGGGAGTTGTTAATCAAAAGTCGATCAAGAATATTAAATATATATATATATATGTATACATATATAAAGATCTTACCAACTTGTTTAAATCAGTCAAATCGGCATCTAGTGGTGCCAAAACACTCTGCACCATAAACTTGTGCTTGTTCTTCTCCTGCTGATCGTACATAAAAGGCTGAAGACAAACTGTTGAAAATCGATTCAAATTACGGGTTAGTTATATAGAATATTTGCATTTTTAGTATTAAGTTTAAAAGGTATTAACGGCTGTGAGCTGTATTTCTATATCATTGTGACGTCTATAACAAAACTGAATATCGGTTTAAGAATCGGACTTACAATAAAGACAATGATAAATTATATGGAAACTCGATTCTTTATATTCATTAAATAATGTGAGGCTTTTTAAAAGATTTTATTTACCAATTTCTTTCACAATTCTTTTTAACATACTTGGTAAATATATACAGATGAGCCTAATTTACTATACTTTTAAATCCGATTTTGATCCTATTTGGAAATTTATTGTCTTCACGGCTTTTGGGTCTTCTTGAAAGAACGTGTTCCAATTGAAGATGTCCTCTAAGTAAATTTAAGTCAATTATTCTTAGTTTTGTGAACCTTCGTTTCTATAATCAATTACTGAGAAACCCCGTTCGTAACCTCTATTCCAAGTGGGTGTAATCATTTTAATGGACAACCTAAGGTTTAGAGGGAAATCATATATTCTTAGATCCCTAACAAAAGAATATCCGAAAAAAACTGTTGTTCTGATGATCTCAGTGTTGGTAAGTCAAAGAGGTACCAAATTCACTAACTATAACTAAACTATAAAAGCCGACAGATCCGGGTTATGTTCAATTTGCCTCTACGAAAGCCAAGTATTTCAGAACGTTTAGTCTTTAAATTGAACAGTTGTCTATAAAACAGTGTTGTGTAACGTCTTAAGAGTAGAGTACAGTCGGGTAAGTTCGACTGTACGTTTATTTTAATGGGTTGAACTTACTTTCCACCTGCGTAGATCGCAGTCCTGCAATCTTTCCAATATTTGGACGTACACAATAACGCTTGGGAGCGGTGGTCTTAATCTTGAAAACCAGTGTCATTACAGTATTGTTTCTCAGTGTCATAATAGTCACAACTGGCCGATTGAACGGACCTGTAAAATAAACAAAATTAATTTTAGTAATAAGTCTGGGAATTATTCAAAAATATTTATCTAAAATTCTTAAAAATTATTATAGATACTTTCCTATAATCATAACTTTTTAAATATATTTAAGTAAAAATTCATATTCAAATTTTTAATTCAATAAGGCCAAGAAAATTCTTAAGTTGATCAAAAGTCAAAGTTTAAGGGCGTAAAATTTACTTAGTAAGTTTTCCATGTCAAATTAATTCAATTAAAAGCAACACGCATACACTCTCACACACTCACTCACACCCATACATACAGAGGTCAAAGAATTTCTTTGGTTTTCAATTTGTTTTAAGGAAAATTCATTCAATAAGGCATTTTACACACACACACGCACACGCATACACATTTGCATGTCACTGTATGTATGTATAGTCATTTGTCGGCGATCGTCGTTGAAATTACGGTGAATATTACAAACATACATATAAGTATATACACACACATACAAACATAAATATGCATGTGTGTAAGAGTACTCATAATAAACAGAACAGTGGTGCACTATTTATTTAAATTAGACAAAAACTAACATTTGCTGCGGGCGTGCGAAATGTTTGGGGACACGCATTTCTGATACACTGTGCACAAGCTGTCATATATTGCATTGTTGTTTCTGTAGTTTTTGTTATTTGGCCAAAATTCAAAAAGTAAAAGGAACAAAAAAATGGCTCATGAAAAGTTGCTAGAATATAAAAATAAAATGTTAGCCAAAAAGCGGCGGCGACAAAGGTTTTCAATGAATCTAGTAGTAGAAACAGCAGCTAAAGGGAGACCAAAAAGCATTCTCCCGGTTGAGGGTGGGAAGAGAAGAGCAGAAGTGAGAGCACTGCTTCCAAAATGAACACGACGCTGCCGCTGCTACGGCTGCTGTCGCTGCGCTGCTGGCAGCAACATGTCAAAACAGCCGCGTAGACTAAAAGGAAACAAGAAAAATGTCGAAAAACTAAAGCAACAATAACGCAAGAACTGCGGACAAATTATTGATAAGCTGTATGTGAACATAAAAAAAGCAACAAGAAAATATCATAAGAAAATCCAAATGAATAGAAAGAGAAACAAATCGACATGCGGCCCTGTGTGTCTTTGTTTGCATGTGTATGTTTTGCGTGCGTGTGAACTTTGCAGTTTGGTCTGCCGTCGCCGCCAGCGTTAGCGTCAGCGTCTACTTTAGCTTTGAGCTCATATAGCGCCACTTTGCTGCAATGTTTACAATATGCATTCACCGTTGCTTTTGATGGTAAAAGTGATCGATACACGCTGGCCGCCTCTGGCCTTCTCTTTGCCTGTACATTTCAATGTGTGCTACATACACGTCAAGTTCAAAACAAAAACAATTACAATTAAATACGCTGCTGCTTCCTCTTCATATTTTACCACTTCTAATTTACACTCAAACTCACTCACACATTCAAGCCAGTACATGCATTCACTCACACACACACACACACACACACACTTACCAATAAAGCGCAACTCATGCTCTGGCTCAATGGTCAGCGGAGCTTCGAATTTGTTCATGTTGTTGCTGTTGTTTTTTTAGTTGTAGTTTTAGTTTTGTTGCTGTTGTGCTTCTTCTCTGCTAATAACTATGGAGAATTATACGTCACTGCAATATGCTGCCGTCTGGATTAGTTGTAAATTCTGTTTAATGATTCCTAAAAAAAAATAGCAGCAGAGTAGAAAAAGTTAGGACTGTCGGAATTTTGCAATTATTCATAAGTATTAATTCACATTTTTGACTAACCTGGTGTTGTTTTATTCTATCATCGACAATGTTGTGTAGCTTTCAGAATTCGTTTTTTGATTCGTTTTAGCTAAGCACACTTTGCAGATGATTTTTCTTCTTTTTTTTTTTTTGACTCGACTCGACAAAAAAAATTTGCTTTCGATTTCGCTTGTTTTTTTTTCTCTTCTCTTCTTCACTGCGATACTTCACGTCGTCGCCGTGCTCGTTCTTGTCGTCGCTATGGTTGTGAGCGTATGTTTATATGTGTGTGTGCTGCTTTGTGTCTGTGTAGCCACCAAAATATCGGTAAATGTATGCGCAAAAAATTAAACACAGAAGGTTGTTGGCGTGCAAAAAACGACGATCAACGTGTTATTTGCGATGCACTCGAGCCGACAATGTTCAATGTGGTTAATACGCTTGGCTTTCGATCCGACTTTACGGGTATTTCACGCACTTTAGCTTCGTACTTTTCACAGCGAAATTTTTCGTATGCAAAAAAAAATTCAGTCACCGCCGTCATACACATATGCAAGTCAGACGCATGCGTCAACCATGGCGTACCAGACCAGCCGGCATCTGGAGCTGCCATATTGACAAAGCAGTGGCAGCACTGGCACACAAGCACAGCAACTCTGGGTGGTTAATTTGGCGGCAATTCAAACTGTTAAAATACGTTATACAAATGGATATGTAGAATCGTTTGCAATTAAACATTTTATTACGTTAGTGTTTTGCTTTATTTTGTATTTCTTAGCGAATAAAAACTACTAGCGCACAATTCTGTTGTGTAAAATATCTTAGTAACTTAAATTATTGTAAAAATTTAAAATTTGTAAATGTTTTGAAGGCAGCGCGTTTTTATTGTGAGTCACAAACTCGAACCCGCTGTAACGAAAGTATATCGATAAGTAAAAATCGATCGAAAACAGCTGACGTGATGATAAGAAAAACCGCCATCGCTATTAAAATAAAAGCTTGTGACGTCACGTTTTCCCAAAAATCGATACACACTATCGGCGGTAAGCACAAACAGCTGATGGCGATAACAATAGCAAAAGGGCTGCCTATCGCCCGCCCATCGCGTAAAGCAAAAACGGCTGCAAAAAAGAACGAAGAACGTGTGCAGCGGACGGCAAAAAAAAAAATTAAAAAAAGAAACTGGGCCAAACGAAAAGCAAGAAAGGAAAAGCGTTAAACCAAAATACAAATGGGCATTAGGTAAAACAGAAAAAAAACTCACAAACGATTTGATTGACTAAGACAACTTGGTTGTTATTATGGCGTTGCGTGAGTTGCGCACCGGCAGCAGCAACACAGGCAGCAGCAGCAGCGGAGGCAGCGGCAGCGCCATCGGTGGAGTGGGGAGTGCCGGCGAATTGCATGGCATTTGCATTGGCAGCGCTGCCGGCGCCGAAGCTGGCGCCCAGCGAATGCCAACAAAAGCGGATATTTTTATGGAACAATTGAATGCAACAAATGCAAAAAAAGTTGCACTACTCTTGGTCCTTGGCTTTGTCGTCTACCATGGGCTGCTCAATTGGAATTATGGTAAGTTATCGATTTATCGAGCCGAGCATCGATATCGATCTTTCAGTTTGAAGATTTTTAATTTTTACACTTTTCGTTTTTTTTTTGTTTTTATTTTTTTAACAGGCAGCGACTCCTGCCAGTGGCTGTTGTCAAAGGGTCGGTTCAAGGGCGACAACGAGTGGCAACCCTACGGCTGCATGATGCATAAATACTCCTACACGTGAGTAATACCCATTAGGCCTCCATATAGTTGGCATTTCTATAGCCTCCGTTACATTTGCAATGTTTATACGTTGAACTACTATTCATGACTATTTAAAGGAACTGACTTAGCCTTTCTGTGTATTAGAGTTGTCAAATTTTCCAGAGGCTTTAAGGCTTATTGTGTACAAGATTAAAGCTAGATCTAGAAACTGCTAGAATTGGTGATTTGTAGCCAAAATTGGCTGTTTTTTGGGGTTTGCTCTTTTGGATTATGCATTGATTTTGGAGCGATCCTTCCTTGAGCAGCTATATAATAAAGTAGTCCGATTTGATCAAAATGATATAACATTTATGTGGTCTCTAAGTTTTACGTAAATTTCTTGTTAAACTCCAGAGTTTTTCATACATCTACATTATTCTTGTGCTTATGTTCCTATGGTAGTAGATTTGTCTGGATAACAGTCGTGAAAACACTGAGATTTTGTTCGGATTTGTTTGGATCAGCCAATTTTATATTGTGAAAGCGGATGTACCTAAAAGCCATTTGTGGCATATGGCTAACTTTTGTGTTTATCGACCGATTTTCTTGATCGTTTTTAAAAGTATTTCCCATTTACCTACTTAAAACCTGCTTAAACTGGGTTTATAACAAACTTTATTTGCCTGTACATAAATTTGTTCTTCATGTTAAATTTGGTGTTTCTAGCTCTTAACATCACTGAGATCACATCGTTTGTATGGATGGACAGATGGATATTGCTATATCTAATCGATTGTTGGTGCTGATCAAGATATATATATATTATATGGGTTCGGTCACGCCTTCTTCTGACTTGAAAACTTCTGACAACCCTAATAGACATCTCTATTCCTTTTAAGTACAGGGTCTAGAAAGGGAAAATCTACTTAAAATAAATTACACCACGTTTTTCATGAACAGTTCCCGCATAAACGTGATTAATAATCATTTTTGTCTCGCTGAGTCATAACTTCAAAACTTTGTTATCTATTTTTTTTATGGCTTCTTCTTTTGGTTTATTTAATTTGTTGTTTACATTCTTTACTTTTTTTTATTTGCAGCGACACGCGACGTTGTCTGCGTTATTTGGCCTTTTTTGGCAATAAGAATAACTTTGTGTTCATTGGCGATCGAAGCATTCGATTGTTATACCATCGATTTATCGAACAGCTGCATCTGCCGCAATCGGAAACGGAATCGGAAGCAGAATCGGAATACGATAACAATCGATCCTGGATACGCGATAATGTGTCCCGATTCGAGGACGAGAAACTGCATATGTTGGCACAGTATATACCCGCCGAGGAGGTGAATGCTCAGTTATTGGAACACTTACTGCAGCTGGAACTGGAGAAGCATATATCGTCGGTCTATGTAATGGGATTGACGTATAGTACGCTGCAGGCTGGTAACGTAACGGAGGAGTTGTTACGTCAATATAACGCAAATTTGACGCTTCTGGTGGCGCCACTGCATCGATTGGTTGCGCAACAATCACGTGTTTTGTGGCGGTTGGCCGATCGCATCGATGAGGACAAGTTACCACCTAGTTGGAAGCTGGTCAACAATGAAGACATCGACCGTTTGAACAATGTAGCAAGGAGTGTGTTTCGTTATAGTGATGCCACAGTTTGGGAATCAGCCTGGCACATTGCCAACGGTCTAATCGACAATGTTATCGATAAGCGTGGCCATGGCCAGCGCCTGGAGGTTCAACTGCTGTGGAACATGTATTGCAACGATCAAATGAACTACAATGACGGCACCTGTTGCAGCAGCGCTGAACCGCACACGACTCTCCAAATTGTAGCGTATGCGCTCTTCGGTGTCTGCATGGCACTTGTGATGGCCATTTGCTTGCGTCGCTGGCTGCTGCACATGCGTGGCGTCACATTGTATGTACCGTTACAGCAGCACTCGCAATCGTCGTCATCACACGAACACCAGCAGGCGCATTCATTCCAACCTCAAAGTGTGCTAACCTCACTTATCACCGATTACGGTACACCGCTAGTGGCTTTATCCGTGCTGGGTTTAATTCTCGGCTATTTCTATGTCTGCGATCGTACGAATTTCTTCATGAAGGAGAACAAATATTATTCGGAATTCAGTTTCTGGATCCCTGTGGGCTATGTTTTTGCCCTGGGACTGTTTTTTACCGAAGACTCACGTTTTACCAAAGTTTTGAATCGCAATCAGACGGACGAGTTGCGTGGCTGGATTTTGCTGGTTGTACTGATCTATTATATGACCGGTGCTCAGCGTATTTTACCCATACACATGCACATTAAATTATTGATTTCCGGTTATTTTTTTCTAACCGGTTATACCCATTTCACACACGTCTGGCAAACGGGCGGTAACGGTTCAATGTTCGTCCGTTTCTTTCAATCCATATTCCGACTTAATTTTCTCAGTGTATTACTTTGCTTTTGCATGAATCGTCCCTATCAGTTTTATTACTTTGTACCGTTACTTTCCTTTTGGCTCTGTTTCGTTTATTTTGTGCTCTCACTTCCACCCAGAATTTCTAGTGCCTCAGTCGACTCGAATCCGTTACACTATCTCTATTTGGTCGGAAAGTGTATTGGTTGCTTGGGCGTCATAACGGTACTTTTCATGTCTGAAGTATTTTTCGAACGGATTTTCGTAACACGTCCGTGGAAAGCGCTTTTTGTGACAACGGACGATGACATCCACGAATGGTGGTATCAATGGAAATTGGATCGTTATACGATAACCTTTGGTATGATCTATGCCGCCATTTTTCACATAGCCCAAAAACATAATGTATTTTTTGATGATAATAATCATGGGAATTTGTTCTCACGACGTACCTCAATATCGGTCACACTGCTCGCTCTTCTGGGCGTTGGCATCTATACGTCCTTTTCTTTTCTATGTCGTAACGTTCAGAATTGTGAGGAAATCCATTCGTATATAGTTTTTATACCGATTATCGGTTATATTGTGTTGCGTAACATTTCGGGAATCTTACGTACCAGATATTCGAGTTTTTTCGCGTGGTTCGGTCGCATTTCCCTTGAGTTATTCGTCTGTCAATATCATATTTGGTTAGCAGCCGATAGACATGGCGTTTTGGTATTATTACCGGGATTTCCCACTCTTAATATGATCATTACATCGTTTATTTTCGTCTGTGCCTCTCACGAGGTCCATCGTCTTACCCAGATCCTATTGCCATACGCTGTGCCCAATGATTGGCGTCTTGTGATGCGAAATTTTGTTATTTTTCTCATTATTCTCATACCTGTGGCCAAATCCGATGGCATGTTTTAGGACGACAGTCCCGATAATTACTATACGTATTTTTTTTTTGCCAATTACACCTGGTGAAATTATGAAACTCGCTGTATTCATCTCACAAATACAAAAACCGCGTACTTTTAGCTTGCAAATAGCTGTTTTTAAGCTAAATTTTGTTGAAAAAAATTAATTGCCATTTTTAAAACATTTTACATACATTTTTGTGACAAAATTAGAATTTTAACAAAACTTCTAGCGTTTTCAATTATTTACGAGCTAAAAGTAGTCGATTTTGCTTCTAAATAGCTGAATTTCTAACCAACTTGTCAAAACTAGCTGTAATTGAGCTTAGTTGGCAACACTGTCAGTGAGATGAATGGTTTAGCGGTTTAATATTTGTAACCAAGGTATTACATTACGCACACATACACCAACACATGCACACTTATACATTTTTATACATATACATTTAAGTAAATATTATAAATATGAAAAACACACGCTTAGAATTAGAACCAAAAAAATGTTAGCTTTAAAAACTGCACAATCTACTTAATTAAATTAATACACTTTTCAGCAGATACATGCATATAATTAAATTAAATTAAATTAAATACACATACACTCACACACAAACACAAACACAAACACATACACATGTACATGTCTGTAGCTGCCATTGTGAACAAAATAACTGTAATAAGTCTGTAAGCTTTTTTTTTATTTTTATTTTACTTTGGAAATGCGTAATTAGCAGACAAACAAATTAACACAATAAATAATGAAATAAAAGTTGAATATTAAAAATTTTAAATACGCACTTTTTAATTAGATTAATAAACTTCTTGTTATTGTTAATTCGAAATGGATATCAGTTTGTAGCGTTGCCACCTCGTAGAGAAAAATTGTATACAATGTCCGCCATTAAGCTGGGCTTAGACTAGCAAGAACTGTCAGCTGAGGTAGTGTTGCCAAACTACCTGAGAAGAGCAGAGCCTTAAAGGTGATCGCAATGGGAATAAACAGAAAAAGTCCAAGAACATTTTTCAATGTTTAAAATTTCACCTGTTTAAAAATTACCACTTAAAATTTTCTTCGTTTGCTCTTTAAACAACTTCAGAACAGATAAAAAATACATAAACTGTCAGCACTGTTGCCAACCTATGTAATTGTACGCCATTTTGTAGATGGAGAACGAACAAAGACTCAAATCGAAAATAAATTCAACGCACAAAAGGTAACGGAAATTGCTGCGGCTGTAAAAAAAAGTAAGTGAAAAGAAAATGCTAAGTTTTTCTGCTTGAGTAATAATGCCAAGGACCAAGAAAGAGAAAATTGCGCAAATTGTTAACGATGAAAGTCAAAAGCGGAAAATTACTTATACAAATGTGGGTGAGTGTGCGCGTGTTTGTATTCTGTGTTGCCCACACGCCTACTATGAAACATTGTAGAACTATGCGAAGCACAGACTGGGAGCAAAAGAAAAAAGGGCCTAAGAGCGAACTCTTCACATTGTGCGCAGCAGTGCAGCTGATCCTATGGGCTCTCTTAAACAGCAGCCAAAAGTTCGCAACGTAGTGTATGCTGGCAGACTCTTTAGCTGCCAGGACTAAGAAAGAGAAAACTACGTAAACTGTCAACATCAAAGGCGGCAAATTACTTAGACAAACGTGAGTGAGTGTGTGAGTGTTGTGCTTTTGGAAAACTTAGCATTAAAGTTCTCTCTTTACGTTGCGCGCAGCAGTGCGGCTGATCTTATTCGCTCTCTTAAGCAGTAGCCGAAAGCACAGAAAGTAGTGTGTGCTGGGAGATTTTGCAACTGCTTGTTCATGGACTGCTTTACAGTGTATTTGTGTAACGGTCAGTGAACCAGGACATGGCTCATAATATGCGCATCACTTTACTAATTATGACGACGCATAACAAACCAGACGCCGCACAAACATTCTGTCCGACAGTAACAGTCATTTTGTCGCTTTGCTTGGACAGACGTTGACCTAGTTTTGAAACGTCGCCGTCAGCGCTAATTGAGGCACCACACGTCGAAAGCGACTGCTGCAGCCACATTTACCGCTAATAGAACTATGCACTGTGAGTTTCAGCTTGGTGACTCCAGGGGCGCTGGCCAAAAAGCCGCTGGGAATGGAAATGGGAACGAAAGTGCGGGAAGAGCACACAAACACCCCAGTACTCACAAACACATGCACACACACACATACACACACAAACACACACAAACACAGGCGCACGCACACATTCATTTAGCTTTCAAGCCGAGTAAAGCGAACAGACAACTAAGGCGTGCATTGTGTGTGTGAGTGTGAAGAGTGCGGAGTGTAAGCTTTGTTATTTCTGTTCCTCTTAAAGTTGTTGGTTTTACTCATTCAGTTCGCTCAACGGATGCATTTCTGTTGGTTACCAGTGCTGCCGACAAGTGATTACAAAAAAAATGTTGAAAGGGCAGAAAGGATTGAAGGGGCACAACGGGTACAGTTAAAAAATGACAAAAAATTAAAAATATCAGATTTGTGTAAATGATTATTAAGAAATATATTATATGCAGGTTTATAAAAATTTTAGTTTAATTGGTTTTTGTTAACGAAGTCCTTTGTTTGTCTAGAAATAGCCAAAATGCGGCAGCACTGTTGGCGACTAAGAATATGTATATACACACACAAACGCAATCACAAAACTCATTTCTCCTTAGTAACGCACACATATGCCATTTTACATATACACATACATACATAAAACTCTGTGTCCTCAGTTACTGTCAGACTGATCATTGCAAAGATGAAATGAAGGGAGAAAGAAAGAAATGATAAAACTGGATAGAAATAAATGTAATTCTTTAAATTTTATAGAAAGAGCATACTAAAGAAATAATCAGCTTAAAAGTCAAATATAATAAATTTTAAAATACATAAGTTAAATAAAAAAAAATTGTGGTGCTAATAACAATATGATAATAGACTTGAGAAAATGTACTCAGCTTAATGTCAAATATAATAAATTTTAAAATACATAAGTTAAATCAAAAAAAAAATTGTGGTGCTAATAACAATATGATAATAGACTTGAGAAAATGTACTTAAATTACTTTGAAATGAATTGTAATGTAATCTTTAGCTGCTTTTCCCTATAAATAGTTGTAGTTTTTTTCTTATTTCATAATCATGAACAATTTTAATGAAGTCCAACTTGAAACACTTGAATATTAAGAGAAGCTTTTGTGGCCAGTGCAAAAGCGCAGCAGCATAAAAGCTTTTTGTAAAAAGCTTGGAGCAATGCAAGCACTTGTGGATTTCGCCGTTACAAAATACAGCTCTGCTTGTTATTTGAATAAGGAGAGCGCTCGGCTAACGGTTAAACAACAGTCTTCGGCTTTGACTTCGGCAACGTCAGACGTTCGGCAATTCATTGGGCACAACTCGATGCTAAAATTGGAGCTGTTTGCGATGTCTGCGTTTAGTTAGCGGCTGAACGTACGAAGAAGCAGTTCGTTGACTCCTCCAGAGCGGAACAATCGAAGCGGACACGCACACAGACAAACACACGCAGACAAACCAATTGAAGTTCTAATAACTTTCCTCACACGCACACACACACACACACACACACACACACACACACACACACACACACACACACACACACACACACACACACACACACACACACACACACACACACACACACACACAGAACACCGCAAATTACGGCGACTGTTGAAAGTTGTGTGAAAGACAAATATTTGAAGCTCACGATTTGGGAGAGCAAAATAACAAAAACAAAAATAAAAATAAAAAAAACGCGCGCAACTTTCAACGTTACCTACATTTTGTGTGTGAGTGTATGTGTGTCTGTGTTTGAGCGCGACTTCTGCTTGTGTGCGTGTGCTTGAGTTGCTTGGCGTTCTGCTGCTGTTGTTGTTGTTTTGTTACCCATTTTTTTTGTTAAGGTGCCAAAGCGAACGAAAAAGGAAGAGAAAGAGAGAGGGAGACTGAGAGCTAGCGCAAGGAGAGAAAAAAGAATAACAACTCGTAAATTTTACGTGTTGTTTTTCTTGTTTGGCTTTTTTTTTTTTATTTTTTTCCTGTTTCCATATTGCTTGTGTGCTAACAATGTTGTTATTGTTATTGTTTATGTGAATTCCAGAAACAGGCGACACATCTAAAAACATTCTATTAAGTGTGAAATAAATAAACTAGAAGAGTACCAGCGACTTCTATATACCCAGCCCAAAAAGCGAAGAAAACGATATTAAATCCTCAAAAAAATACAAATACAAGTTTATCACAGCGCTAACTCGATGAAAGTGCATTAAAAACAAACAATTTCGATAAAAATCTAAGTGACTATAAATTAATCAAATCGTACGCCAAACAAAAACAATTAAAACATTTCAACTTTAAATCGTGCATAGAACATGTTTTTTTCCAAAATCTTGAAACTAGTGTATGTGACAACCCTTCGAGGCTTCAACGTTTTAATTGGTCTCATCGTTTACCGTTACGGCAACTAAGCACAACAGGCTCTCCAGCGATAGGCGACAGGCGACAGACAACAGACGACAAGCGACAGCTTCTTTTCCAGCACCACAAAGGTAAGAGAGTGAACTTAAGAGTAAGACAAAGGGGAGTAAGAGTGCCCAAAAATACTTGATGTCGATTTGTTTGTTTTTGTTGTTTTGTTTTAGGTTTTTTTTTTTGGGGTTTTGTTTCGTTTATTGCTGTCCTTACTTCTCGCTGTTGATTTCTTGTTTAGACATGCAAACATGCATACATTTATACGTATTACGTATGTGTTGTTAAACTACTGCCTATGTATGTTTGTTTGCATTTATCTACTTACCTTCGGTCAGAATTGCCAGTTTTACAGTTTTTACATATTTTAAGCCAAAATTAACACAATTTGGTAAATTTGAATTATGAAATCTACAAATTTAATTTATTTAAAAGAAAAAAGTTAAATCAAAGAAATTTTATCTTTTTGGATAGTAAATCTTGCTAGATTCATAGCTACTAGCATACAGAAAGCATTTTCTGTAGCTATTGAAATCATAAAGTTGATAAATCTAGCTATAAACAGGGTAAACTGGCAACACTGTACCCGTCAGATCAGACATGCTTATCATACATACATATATATGTAGTATATACATTCTCGATGCTATTCCCGTTCATATCATTCCATCTCTGTTTCTATTCCGCTATTTTCCTCCTCTCATCGCATTACTTTCAACATCTTAATGCGCTTTAGTAATTAAAAATAATCAGGACACTGTAAGAATACATCTAAACAGATATATATATATATATATATATATATATATATATACATACATACTTTTTCTAGTGCTTTAAATAGATTTTGAAAAGATCAGGACTTCAATGCATTATTTTATCTGAGTCTTTGAATACTGAACTAATTTAACTTTTAACCTTTAACAAATGTTGAAAGTGTCGTAAGTTGAATACTTGCGTCACTAGCGTGGCTTGCCATTTAAGCAAGATAATTGCTAAAATCTTCTGATTAGGTTAATCACTTAAATTATTTACACTTTAGTGCTTATTAAAGCTAACCATTGGGAATGTATCAAATTTTCCTCTCTTGATGTGAATTATTTTCTTCAATTTCTTAGTTACGTCTCCTGACTGTTACGTCTGTCTATCTGTCTATTTGTCCTCGTCTCTGTCTGCTTGTCTGTCTGTCTATCTAACTGCCAGTTAATTAAAAATACCTCAGAGTTCAGACGTTGTCTTCAGCTTGGTTTGGTTTGTTATGATTGTGCCAGACCGAAAACGAACGATGATCAGACAACGACAGTGACAACAGCAACGCAATGCAGATAATTTTGTTGCCTACATTTAAGCGCTCAACTTAAGTTTATTTACGTGCTTCCATTTGAGTGTGTCCTTAGGTCAGTGCTGCCCCCCTTTCATGCCATTTTATAGCTAGTTTGATAAACAAAAGATTTTGAACACTTTTAGATTAAAATAATTAACAACTATTTTTTATATTCAAAATATTGGTTTTTTTTTTAATTCAACTTTAAATAGTGTTGAAAAAATTTCTTAAAAATCTGAAAGCTACAAACAAGTTAAATCGATAACACTGGTAAACAGAGCCAATGACAGAGATTGAGAAAACGGGGCGGAAGTGGGCGGAAAAACAGTGTTAGTTTAGGGACTGAAGTTTGAAGTTAATTTTTGTCTTATGATTTTTCTGTGTGTGTGTGTCTGTGTGTGTGTTCAAATGTGTGTGGGAAATAATCACTTTCAATGCAACAATTTGTGCAACTTATTTAAACTCTCATAAAACTAAAATTTCTAAATCATTTAATTCGTCTTTGTTTGAGTCTTAAGAATTGTTGTCTTTCAATTATTTTAAATTTATTTTTGGATACAGAAAACTATTAGCAAAGACTAAAAGTCGCAAAAGACCCTGTATTTATTCTGGGCAAATAACATAAAATTAAAAAGTATTAGAAAATAAAACTTAAATAACTTTTAAAAATGAAAAAAAAAAAAAACCTTCAATGATATCAAAATCTGCTAAATAAGAAGATTAAATTAATTTTTTATTTTGACTATTTATTCATAAGTGAAATGCTTAGGTTCTGACAAACTTATTAGACCCCTGCACTCATTTTGAGTAAGGGGTCGAAATATGTAAAAATAACATGTGAAACAAAAATAATTGACAATAAAAACAAATATTTTCGTTTTGTTTAAATAAATAATTTTTAAATGTTTAGAATAAGTTTTTAAAAGATTAACTTAACTTAAAGTCAACACTTAACGATAATGAAAAACTTAAAGTCAAACCTTAATTTAGTCCCTTGTTTTTAAATTTATGACCACAATTTTTTAACTAGGTATATTTGATCTTAGAACATGTTTTTTTTTTTTTTTTTTTTCATTCTATGATACTTTCAAGGGGTATCTTTGATGGTTTGATGGGTGTTTCATTGTCCATAATTTCCCTCAGTTCTTCCTCTATTTGTTTAATTTTTATTTTTCATATTTCGCTCGTTGTTCCTGTCCCAGAGTTGTGTAAACAATATCAAAAAAAAAAAAAAAAAAAAAAAAAAAAAAAAAACTTGTCCCTTGTCCTTTGGCTCTTTGTTATTTTAAAATTTTTTTATTTCCTTTTTTCTGTTTTTATATATAGACATGTGTTCGTACTATATATGTATATTCTCCTGGTGTCCTGTTTTTTTATACTGAGATTTCCGATTTGTGTTTTTTAGTGGAAATTGCTTGGGCTGTTCATTTAATTTGTGGGCAGGTTCCGTGTCGCAATCAGTAGGGCCTAATGGCAGGACCTAAAGCGGTATAGCAGTGTGAGTTTGGGCAGTGTTGCCTTTTTAGGTGATTTGTAGCCAGAATTCACAGTTTGCTAGCTCTCAAAAAAAGGAAATATTTTTTTAGCTAGCGAGGACACAGGTCAAAGGGCCATTTCAGCTAATTTATAGCTAGAACTGGCAACTTTATAGCTGGTCTAATTCGAATATAGCTATTTTTAGCTATTTAAACGCCAAACAAGCTCCTTTTCAATTAGAAATTCTGGCAACACTGTTTGAAAAATTGTGAGGTTATGTTATATGGCTGACGAGTGAGGTTATGTTTCGTTAATGTTGAATAAGGTTATGTATGACTGTTGGGGCCAGGTGTTCGACGGGTTCAATGACCTTTTGTTAGCTATTTATTTGAAACGTTTCGTGGAAATTTCTCAGTCAACAATTTTCAATAGATTTTTAAAAGTTCTTCGCCACAAAATGTCATTCCCTTTTTTTTTATTTTTCAATTTTCACTTACATTAATTTCATTTTTTGATTTGATTTGATGGCCTGTCGGTTTGTTTGTTTGCTTCTTTGTTTGTTTGCTTGTTTTCTTGTTTTCTTGTTTGCTGCCTATCTTTTTGTTGGTTTTTCATTATGCCAAGTACGTAGCCACATGAAATCTCTTTGTCGACATTGCTGTTGTCCTTCTTATTGTATTTTACCGATATTTGTGCAATATATTTGTTGTTATTTCTGTTGTTAATGTCTACATTTTTATATGATTAATAATATTTAAAGGAATTTTGTTTTTAAATTTGGTAAGAATCGAATGACTATATGATATCGCTGAAATAGGAACGTTCCGTCCAACTTAATAAAAAAAAGTATATATGATTGCTTCAGAACAACTACAGAGTCTTTTACAGTCGGTTCGCTCATCTGTAGCTTTCGCTAGTTTCTTTTTTCTTCAAGTCTTTGTTTGTCACATGTTTAATATTTCCAAAGAAGTTAAATTTATTCCCAAAGTACACAGCTATACATATATTATATATGAACATATGTATGTATATATAGATATATATAGTTATATTTATTATATATACTTAGACACTAACTTTTGCAAATATCAAATCTTGATGCCATGGCCAGCGGCAAAGTCAAAGTCCCGAGACTGCGACAGACATGTTCTTGACATTCCCTCTGCTCTCCCCCACTTTCCCCACATCGAAATAAAGTTCATATTATGTCTGTGCTATTTACTTAATATACTGTACCACCCGATACAGCTTCAGACGGTCTCAGCCGGCATTGCTCGTGCGTTTGAGAAGCACTAAAAATTTCCCTAAAAAAGAAAAACTCAAATGATTTGACTGTAAAACAGATTGATTGTGCAACCAGGAGGGGATTGGGTGATTGGGAGTATTACGCTGGCTTTGTGTCGACAAAAGGTCCCAAAGCAGAGCAGAGCAGAGCAGAGCCACCTACAGTGAAGCCTGCTGTGTGTGTTTTGTCGCTCTCAAATTGTTGTTGCGGTCAACTCGGAATTCGCAGTGATGTGGTCGCGACCTAATCCAATGATTTAACAACGAAATCGGTTGTCAAATGTATTATGGAGTGTGCTCGACAATGGTTTGCGCTGTAATTGACTTTAATATATTTTTTACAGGGTATTTCGGTTAGTGGGAGGTGTTTTTTACCCTCTAAACTATAAATTATTTGATGCTTCTTTATGTTTAAGGATCTCAGTGTTGGAAAGTGCTAGTATCACTAAATTTGATATGTGGACTTTCAAAAGAATACGACAGATCACATTTATTTTTAATTGCTAATGCCACGCCTCATTTGCCCACAAATTTAAAAGGAAATTACTTTGCAATTGCTAATATCCGATATGTTTGTCACTTGGCTTGAAAACAGTGTTGCAAAACGCTGCTGTAAATTATAAAAAAGAGATAATTTTCGCATACAGGGTATTTAACAGTGTGGTGTGCTCTGTTTTTAATTATTTAATTGAATTGACTTGTCGTCGCTTAGTTGTGAGTATGATCGATTGAATGCTACTCTGTACTGCTTTCGCCTTGAATACTTTCTATGAATTAATTTGCATACTCAATGTTGTGTCTTCTCTCTCTCTCTCTCTCTCTCTCTCTCTCTCTCTGTATCTCTTTCCCCTTCTATCTCTGTCCCTCTTGCTCTACGTATGACTTTCAATGACATTTGTGATTTTTGGTCGCTACTAAATGTTGTGGCAGCTGTATCAATTTCGCGTCGTGTCCTTGAAGCAGGAAGGGATGCAGTCGAGTCGACACGACTGTTGAAGACCAAGTACTTGGTAAACTAAAGAAATTCTATAATGTCACCTTTGATATGGAAAACAAAACAAGGTTTCACGGTTTGATATATGGTCTTATATAGATATTTAAACAGGACGTACTTAATTATATTACACAATAAACGACCACGTCTTCTTCTGTTTCGAGAGTTCATTATTTTATCTCATAACCCAATAAATGTCAAGTACAGGGTCTTAAAAAGTGTCCACAAACTGAATTCGAATTGAGGTTAAGGATGCTCTCGCAACGGGGTATTGGATGAGTTGTGGGGCAGGGCAAGTGCAGGGGGCGGGGGTTGACGGCTATAAGGACAAATCTCAGCGTGCGAGGCTGCGTTACTGTAAAGTGCTTGCTAACAGTGCTGAGCAACTAGCCGTTTAATGGACAAATCTGTCCTATTTGTAATTAAAAAACCAAAAAAGTTTTTTACACATTGTCAATTGTAATCGATCAATGGCAGCACTGTGCCACATGCTGCATGCAAATCGGCACCAAAGTCATACGAATAATCGATAAACAATTAACATAAAAAAATCATCATCGAAGGTATGCACCTCGACATTTGTCGCCTTTTCCTCTGCTTTTGCTCTCTATCTTATTCATTCCTTTTACACTTTCATCATGTCCCTTTACACCCGTCTTGTTGTGACATAGTTTTCAGCTATGGCACTTTCCAATAAACTTAAGTTCACTTAAGCGTCGTTTTTGTATTTGAAAGAAAATTATTTTCTTAATTAGACCCGGACTCTAAGAAAGAGTAGAGGGTTCTATTAGGGTTGTCTGGTACGAAATGTGCGTAACAGGCAGAAGAAGGCTTTTCCGACCCTAAAAGTATATATATTCTTGAACCGTATCGGAAAACAATAGCCTATAGCTCCCATAGGACAAATCGGTCGAAAATTTGTGATTTGTATGGAGACATGAAGTTTTAGCTGAGCGATTGAAACCAAACTAACACATTATGTGTATGGTACCATTATAACTATCCTCACTAAGTTTAAACCGGATCGGACAACTATAACCTATAGCTCCCATAGGACAAATCGGTCGAAAATTTGTGATTTGTATGGAGACATGAAGTTTTAGCTGAGCGATTGAAACCAAACTAACACATTATGTGTATGGTACCATTATAACTATCCTCACTAAGTTTAAACCGGATCGGACAACTATAGCCTATAGCTCCCATAGGACAAATCGGTCGAAAATTTGTGATTTGTGTGAAGACATGAAGTTTTAGCTGAGCGATTGAAACCAAACTAACACATTATGTGTATGGTACCATTATAACTATCCTCACTATGTTTGAACCGGATCGGACAACTATAACCTATAGCTCCCATAGGGCAAATCGCTTGAAAATTTGTGATTTGTGTGGAAAAATGCGCACTTGATGGAGTACGGGGTCTTTTACAGTCGGCTTGCTCGACTGTGCAAATAAGGTTTGTAAAGTATCGGGTATTCTTCAGTCGAGCATGCTCAGCAGCTAGCTCAGTTTTTGTACCTGTTACTCGTTGGAATATATGTAAGAGGAAGGTGGAGGTATCACCGATCCTATAAAGCATATATATTCTTCATCAGCATCAATAGCGAAGTCAATATAGCCATGGTCGTGAATTAAATTAACATAGAATATGTTTGTTAAGTTAGTACGTGTAGCGACTTAGTTCAATCCAAATCGGAAATTATATCTATTGCCGATAACGGTGAAAAATTAAGTGGATCTATGAACTACTTAGTATGATAAACTTTTATGTCTGTCAAGCTAACTTATTCAAACTAACACAGGATACATCTGCTAATAATATAAACATACTGACTATGTTTTAGCCAAATCGGATTACTATATCGTGTAGCTGCCATAGGAACAACATAGGTCGAAAATGAGCTCAACATTTGAATTAGTTTGAAAAACTTTTCATTTTGCTAGAAAAGCAGCTCCAGCGTCCATCAACTGAAGGATAACACCAATTATTATCATATCCCATTGTTAATCACATATTAATACTGATTAATGGGTATCCTAAAGTCGCGTTCTTTTTGTTTCTTTTTTTTTTGATGTATTCGTATTTTTTGTTCGTCTGCACAATGAAAAATAGCTGCAGTCGCTCACAAACACACATTACACACACTTCAAGCACCCACTCACTACACACACACACACACACACACACACACACACACACACACACACACACGGGGTGTGCAGTGATGTGTTGTGTTAAATGTTTGTTTGTGAAACTTGTTGTGCTGAAAATTCATTCGCTTCAGTTTGACGCTTGTCTGCAGTGAGAGTGAAAAGTTTTGCAAAAAAAAAAGGGCTAAAAGGGGAGTGGCAGGAAGGTAGCTGAATGGGACATAGAGAGGAGGGTTGGGGGCGGGGAGGGAAGGGGAGGGGGTGGAATTATTTGATATGCTAATGCGTTTAAAATCATCGAAATGCTTTATGCGTATTTCATATGGAGTACCATTGCCATAAGCTATACTTTTAACATTTCTGGCACTTTTCAACTTTTCCGTGCTGTTTGTTGTTTCGTATCTCCAAGTGTCAGTCAAATGCAAGAAAGGAAATCCCAGCGAGCTAACTCGGCCTCCACTTACCCTGTGATTGGTATGAATTTTATGGAATGTTTACAAAACATGAGTTTTCGGCTCAAAATAAAACCGTCTAGTGTTGCTTTTGAGCTCTAAATCTAAAAGTAATTAAGTAATTAATATCATTACAATAATTATCAGCTGTGCTTCCAGCTCTGACAAGCTCTGAAATCTCTTTGAATTTCACAACTGTTTTCATAGGTACCAAACAAGGTTATATATAAAATGACTTCCCTTTAACAAACCTATAACACTCTTTGTACTGGGTGTCATATATTTCTGTATAAATATTTATGACTGTGGGAGTGTGCGTGAATTTGTTTTAAAGCCGTATCAGAAAACAAAAACAAAAAAAAAACAGAAAAGTTGGAAACAAACATGTATATGCATGTACTTATATACTAATATATATGTATGTATATGTATGCTAGTATATATACATATATATGTATAAATAAAATACAAATCGTTTTGTGTCTACGTCTACTTGTGGTGCATGTCTGTTTCTTGTTCTTCTTCTTGTTCTTGTTCTTGTTCTGCTCTTCGCTTTTTTGAAATGGGTAAGAAAAGTGAAATAAGATAAATGAGCCAATTTGACTTTACGTGCGTGCCAATGTACACACACACACACACACACACACACTTGTATTGTGTATTATGCGGACTGTTTCCCAGCGGACGATTGTGAGTGCCCTCAAATGTAGGCAACATATTTTTTTTTGGTTTGTTACACTCTTAATGATTTGACTGCAGTCAAGGCCAGTGTTGCCAGACATTTGCAATAGTTCATAGATAAAAGAAAATAGCTGGAAATAGCTAAATAACAATTGAAAACCATTGAAAAAATAACATGTTTACTTATTTTAACTAAAAGAAATTTAAATTAAAGACTTTTAAAGCGAAACTTTAACATATTTTATTTAAGTATTAAAAATACTGTGACTGTGTTCATGAGAACTCTTATGTTTTTGCAATAAATTGCAGTCATTTTTGGTAAATAAAGAATTTCATATATTGCTGATTGAACTAATTTTGAACATGTTTTATTTACAAATCAGAAATACTTTGACCAAGTTCATGAGAACTCTTGAAATTAAAATTTTAAAAATATATTCATAAAATTTCGGTAGTAAATTTCACTTGTTTCTGGCAAATTAATGCTTTTATATATTACTGATAACTGAAAAGTAACTAAAAATCGTATAAAGTTACTGGGAAAAGAGAAAGCTTCACAGGTTATTTGATGCCCTTTTAACATTTCTGCTTTTCCTTGTAAAATATTTTTCAATAAATATTGAAAATATTTTCATAAATAATTTCTTAGAAGAGCAGCTATGTGTGAGTATTTATCAAACGTATAGGGCCTTTGATATTCTCGGATGAGTCAACTTATTTAATATCTGTTCTTGACAAACTGATGCATAACTATGTTTGAGTTTATCTTTCAGTTAACGTTTTCATCTATGTTTCTGTATCCTTTTCGATCACTTTACTATCTTACTTAATTTCCGGTTCACTCACAAGCAAATAGCCAAATACTCAAGTTGGCCCAAAAGTAAAATGTCAAGAGCAGAATTGTCTTTTGACGGCAAAATTAATAATTTTATTTAATTTAACTTTTTTAAAGTAATTTTTTTGTGACAGTTTGGTAATTGACAAAATTCTAGCAGAAGAAATCAAAAAATAATTATTTAGTTAGTTTTATAATAACTTTGATTCCTTTGAACTGCTATCGAAATTGATTTTCAGTAGAAATTTGGCATGAAAAGGGAGTATACATTTCAGATAAGGACTAAAGGCAAAATTTTTAATTACTATTCAAGTTAATCCGTCTTTATGTCTATATAATAACTGCGTCTACTTAGTTCATAATTATACGCCCAACTTGTTACACACTCTCTTTCTCTCACTCACTCGCTCTTTCCCTCTCCCTCTCGCCTTACCTCTCTCTGGCTGTCTCTTTTTGCCTGTCGATTTAGGCCAAGTTCTTAAATGTTTTGTTGATTTTGTTAACTGCCTTGTGAATATTTACCGACCTCAAGCTGACTTCTGTGCCTCAATGATTGTTGGACCCTGTATTGTAGTGAGTGAAGGGGTCTTTAAGGTATGTCGGGAAACTAATATGTGGAGTTTGATAAAATATAACGATTTGATATAACCTTCTTAAAGGTTCTTTAAACTTTTCAATTGATCTCAGTACAAAAGTCTGTTTATGACTCTATTTTATGCATTTAAGCCAAATTTGTTTACAACCAAAAAAAACATTGTTTTGAAATGTGTTTAATTGACCATAATCTAATTATTTAGTGCCACTATTTATTTTTTCTATAGAATTATGTAGCCATAATGTGATTATTTAGTGTCACTATTTATTTATTCTCTAGAAAAATTATGGAATGTTTTCGCATGTTTGTTATATGGAAATTTTTTGGGTTTTTTTCTTGGAAACTGAATTCACTAATCAGTTTTGAGTTCCTGGAACAATAATGCGATACGCAGTTTTGGCCATGTTTTTGGCCACAATTCTGAATTCCATTCAAATGCATTTTTTTATGCACTTTAATTGACTTTCAGTGACCACAGTTATGTCAAAATAATTCGTTCATCGTGTTGAATTATTAATGAAATTTAATTAGAATTTTATTATTATTATTAATCTATTGATAGCTAGATTTTTTTGACTGTAGCGTAATAAGGCTTATTGTCATTGACATCCGGCCACAATTTATGCTTCAATTGTAATAATTATACGGTTTGTACGCCATTGATTTAATGAATTCGTTTCAAAAATTTAAGAGTTGACAAAGTAAATGGTCAAAACGGCTGGAAAAGGTTTAAAATTAGCTATATAAAGTAAAATAAATAGCTAAACAGTCATGAAAGTGAATTTTTAGTGTATCGTTGCCACCTTTTTTGTAAGTGCATAGTTAAGTTAGCTGCGCATTAGCTTTCAATAATAAGTGTTTGAATAACTGAAACATTTTGTTGAAATTTGTAAGTCTTAAATAAAGCTAATTCTTGCTATTACTTAGCAATACAGGAAAAGCTCTTAAAGCTATTCAACTGCATTTGAAGAATAATGTTTGAAACTTTAGCGTTGCCACCTACTTAGAGTGCTTTGTTAAGTTGGCTGTGCTTCACAATAATTTAATAACATGCTTTTAGTGCACTGTTAAGTTGGCTGCGCCTTAGAAGATTAACAAACTTCATTGGAATTTAGAAATTTACTTAGCGTTGCTAACTGCATTTATAACACTATTAAGTTGGCTGCGGCTGAATGAGTCAGAGTCAAGTTTTCCCAACACGGCCCCCGTATAAACGTGTGAAAATTGACTTTTCTCGCGGCTTCTGCTTAATAAACCTAATCAGCATTCGCTCGATTTATTCACATTTCTGTGACAACAATGAGCGGCTAAAATTAACCCAAACTAAGCCGACAGTTCCCCAATCTTCGCTATACTAAATATATATATATATATGTATATATATATTCTGCTGTCAGACTAATTATGATGGGTGGTGGAGGCGTGGCAGGAAAATAGAGGCGGAGGTAAGTTGCTATCTTATCAGTTTGCCAGCAGGCGCAAGTTGGAATTTTATCAGAAACCGACAGCGAAAATGAGAATAAATGAAAAGGAGGAGGAAGAGGAGGAGAAAGGAGGAGGAGGAGGGGGAGGGGGAGGGGAAGTAGAAAGAGTAAGAGGACAACGTTTTCTATGACAAAATGCCAATGACATATGTTGTTATTATTCCTATTATATTTATTGTGGTTATTGCTTTTGTTGTCGTTACTGAAATGTTTATTTAACATAAACGCGGTCTACACTCATAGAAATCAAAATATATTTTAAAATCGAGTTTAATTTACTGAAGGAAAAGTTGTTAAACATTTAAAATTTACACTCCAAAATCAAGAAAACTGAAATGATTTTAATGAAATTCAAATTTGTTGATGATTTTAGTCGTGTTGTTCCATATAAAAAAGTCTTGTTTCAAAATTGAAGACCCTGCTTTTTCAACTGTGTGCAGTCTATGCTTATTTTCCACAGTGTACGCTCAAATTGCTGGAGGTCAAAGGACAATGGAAGCGTTTGAATAACTCTATGTAAATGTGAAACTCCATCTCCCTTCTCTCTTCCTCTTGCTTCGTGTATATGTGTGTGTGTGTGTGTGTGTGGAGGTGTGTTGGGGGCTTACTAGTGAGTGTGTGTTTCTGCTCCAATGCCTCAGCTGAGTGTAAGCCTAAAATATTAGAAGAGAAAATGAAATCAAATCAATCAAAGCAATTTTGGCTTATCAATTTCAGGTTGAAATTAGACCACGTACTTAAAAATATCTGAAGGTGTATACGATTTGTTTGGGAAATATATGTATTAAAATCATAAGAGGATGACAGAGACTATTGTACCTAGAGTGATCGAATAAAGAATCAAAGTGCGTCTTTGAGTCAAGTTTACTTTAAATGTTTGCCACGCCCACCACCGCCCTCTCGAACTAAATTTTCTAAACATCATTGTTTCAAGACTAATGGAGTTATCACGAATAAATTTGTATGGTACTAATGTATATCTCCTGAACATATTAATTCCGGATCATACAACTATATCCTATAGCTTCCATAGACCAAAACCGTCGAAAGTTGGTGATTTGTATTGAAAAGTGTTAGCTTTCTTTGATTATTTCAAGGAATGTCAATTACAATTGGCATTACGCATACGACGAGTTGTCTCTACAAATTCTCTATTTAACAGATAAAGAAGTCAAATACAGGCAAATTGCATAGATAATTTAAGGTGTTTCTTATAATTATGTATTAAATATTTGTAATTGATGCGTTTTGAAATGTTTTTAAATGAAGGTCCCACAAGCAGAAAAAGTCACTTTAATTCAATACAGTAATTAAAGGTCAAATAAAACATGAAAGAATGCTGTAGTCGCCTCGCGACTTTAAAATACCCGTTACTCAGTTTAATTATATTATTAACAATGGGATATAATAATAATAATAGTACAATCGTTCTGGCAATCGACCCTAGTGAGTTCAATTCAGATGACTTGGGAAACACAGACAATTTTCATACAAATTCATATTTACAGCGTATTTTTGACCGATCGTCCATATGGAAGCTATACGATATAGTCCTCCGATGCACTTTCTGTGTACATTTGGTTTAGAAAGCATTGCTAACAAAAAAGTTTTCTATGCTAAAACATGGAATTTTTACCTGTTTTTACCTTTGTATGAATATAGAACGCCCTAAAGTGGGCGTGTCAAAAAACAAACACAAACTTGTACTGCTTGGGCATTTTATCTTTCGTTTGCGATCACTCGGGCCTTTCTAGCTCTTATAGTCTCTGAGATCCTTTTGTTCACACAGAAGGACAGACGAACGGACAGACAGACGGACAGACGGACATGGCTATATCGACTCGGCTAGTCATGCTGATCAAGAATATATATATACTTTATGGGGTCTTCCATGCCTCCTTCTCCCTGTTACATACATTCCAACGATTACAATATACCCTTTTACTCAACGAGTAACGGGTATAATTATAAATTATTTGCTTTTAACGAGAAATGAATTTATTGTGTGGAAAAATAGTTTTGGAAAAGGTGGCGAAATAATACGGCCTTCAATTAGGGATTCCAGGGAATAATAGCATTAAATTTCCATTAATTTCCACGAAAATTTTCCAATTGAATGCTTTCAAAATTGATTGATTGCTTTCAAATTGATTAATCCCAATCAAAATCTAAAATTCTTAAAATCGAACCCATTTTGTCAAATTTGGATGAAAGAGTCCTCAGCTCAATATTTAAAGTTGACAATTCTCCCAATTTTGACTGATCATAACTCATCCAAATGAAGCGATATCTTAAAAAGTCATACCTTTTTATACTCTGGACAACTAGGAGAATTAATCGCAATCAAAATCTAAAATTCTTAAAATCGAACCCATTTTGTCAAATTTGGATGAAAGAGTAGTCAGATATGTGGTCCTCAGCTCAATATTTTAAATTCACAATTTTCCCAACTTTGACTGATCATAACTCAGCCAAATGAAGCGATATCTTAAAAAGTCATGTCTTTTTATACTCTGGACAACTAGGAGAATTAATCCCAATCAAAATCTAAAATTCTCAAAATCTAACCCATTTTGTCAAATTTGGATGAAAGAGTAATCAGATATGTGGTCTTCAGCTCAATATTTAGAGTTGACAATTTTCCCAACTTTGACTGATCATAACTCAGCCAAATGAAGCGATATCTTAAAAAGTCATGTCTTTTTATACTCTGGACAACTAGGAGAATTAATCCCAATCAAAATCTAAAATTCTCAAAATCTAACCCATTTTGTCAAATTTGGATGAAAGAGTAATCAGATATGTGGTCTTCAGCTCAATATTTAGAGTTGACAATTTTCCCAACTTTGACTGATCATAACTCAGCCAAATGAAGCGATATCTTAAAAAGTCATACCTTTTTATACTCTGGACAACTAGGAGAATTAATCCCAATTAAAATCTAAAATTCTCAAAATCGAACCCATTTTGTCAAATTTGGATTAAAGAGTAGTCAGATATGTAGTCCTCAGCTCAATATTTAAAGTTGACAATTTTCCCAACTTTGACTGATCATAACTCAGCCAAATGAAGCGATATCTTAACAAGAAAGAAAAGTACAGTCGAGCACGCCCGACCGTAGAATACTCTCTGCATTTTATTTTCGATCATTTTAATAAAATCGGTAGCCGGGTATATCAATTGATACTTGCAACAAAACACGTTGAAACAAAAACATCTGATTGTATGTATACACACACATATACATTTGACATTATATGTATGCACGCACATATGTATGTGTGTATGTGTAATACATACACAATTGGTTGGCACGGCCAGCATTCGCGGGCAGCGCTGCCGCTAAGCTACGCAAGCAGCGAAAACGTTCGCTCACATGTTTGTATGTTTCTATCTCGCTCGCACACATGCATTGGCATTGCGTTCAATTATCAACATTCTTACATGTCTAGCTCTTTTGTTTATTGTCCGATTAAGATGCAACTTTCAGGATAGTTTAATATATTTTGTCTTTAAACGAATGTGAAATAACAATACTGTACGATAAGAACATATGCCTTAAAATCGGCATTGAAGTTTGCAAATTATCTTATTTCTTGTGAGAAAAGGGGGCGTGGCAGTCCAAAATTTTTGATGACAATACAATTATGCCGTCTCTAGGAACCTACATACCAAAATGGGTGTTCCTAAGTGCCATATTTACTGAGATATTCGCCTAAAACATAAATTTTTTACGAGGTGTTTCTAGTTTTTTGCTCATTGTGGGCGAGCGGGGCGTGGCATCGAAAAAAAAAAGATTCTTGTATTGACTGACTTAATATCGAGTCGATTGAGACCAAATTCAAACTTGTAGCTCTTACCATCTCTGAAATCTGTTTGTTCATACGGACGGACAGACGGACAGACGGACAGACAGACGGACAGACGGACAGACGGACATGGCTATATCGACTCGGCTTGTGATGCTGATCAAGAATATATATACTTTATGGGGTCGGCCACGCCTCCTTCTGACTGTTACATACTTTTCACAAACACAATATACTCTCTCTTGCAGAGAGTATAAAAAGTCATACCTTCTCTGGACAACTAGGAGAATTAATCGCAATCAAAATCTAAAATTCTTAAAATCGAACCAAATTTGTCAAATTTGGATGAAAGAGTAATCAGATATGTGGTCCTCAGCTCAATATTTTAAATTCCCAATTTTCCCAACTTTGACTGATCATAACTCAGCCAAATGAAGCGATATCTTCAAAAGTCATACCTTTTTATACTCTGGACAACTATTAAACAACTTCTAATCCATTTTCCGCTTTCATAACTTTTTACAGGGTATAAAAACAGCCAGTTGTGACTGAATAAGATATTTCTGGTTGCACTTATGTTAATCAAACTTAGTTTGTTTCAACTCTAATTTATGACATTAGTACAAGCAGGTAATACGAGTACTTAACTGTTCGATTATTATGATGTAACTATCGGTATCGATAGTATGTATCAATTCGTGTCTAATGCTTATCGAGTAGTCGTATACAAGACCACATGGGTGACTGTTATGTGGGTGTACGTACTTGTGCTTGCACAAACATGCTCGCATGTGTCTTAATTATAATTTGACTGATCTATTCGAACTTTGCACGGCAACTGGCGGCCGCGTAATTTTATTACACGCGAATATATGGGAAGCAGCTACACTCGAGTGTACTCGTCTGTAAAAGAGCCTGTACTAGTCTACTGCGGGTATTACTTCTACTTGCCACGCCCTCTTCTTCCTGTTCACAATTTAGGTAGCCTTAAAAGCCCTTTTTGCTCTGTAACTACAGGGTCTTTTCACCGACAAGTCTCAACGAAAAGCACATAAAACTAATCAACGACAACATTTTTGGCCGATATGCTTAAATATACATGAGCAAATGTGTGCATGTCTGTGCGTGTAGGTTTGTGTGTGTGTGTGCATGTCTGTGCGTGTGCCCTTTTAACATATGTATGTATGGGTGTGAATGGTGTGTGGCATAAATTAGGCACATGTTGCGCCAAAAACTTGTCTTTGCTACGCAATTCAGTTAACACTCACACAGTGTTGCCAGACAGTTCTAAAAGCTAGCTAGCTTGATAAAGTATGGCTATAAATAGCTTGAAAAAAGTTAGAAGAATTGAAAATATAAATTTATTAACAAAAACTACTGACAAATTACTTTAGAATTATAGAAATTGTAATTGGTCAATTAATAAATTTAAAAAAAATTTTATTAAATTAATGAAAAATTGCTTCAGATGGCAATACAGTTAAATCTAGAGATAAATAAGCTAAAATGTCAGCACTGCACTTGCAGCTCCATTTACACCATTTTCGGCACAAGTTAAAGTGCCTTAACCGCTCGCGGATCTCCTTCTGGGCCCAAAAATATCGATTAACAAAAGAGAACACTAAACTTAATAGAGGAAAACTTGAGGATACCCTGTAGCTAGCACAAGTCATACTAAAGTTATTCAAAAATAAATGTTCTTTATTTATTGTTAGCTGAATAAACCCTTTTTTTAAAAAGACTGTTAAAGAATAAATTCCCTTTTGAGACCACAATTTTGACTTGTAAACCTGTATCTATTTTAATCAGTGCACAAACACAACACAATTGAAATACCCTTTTAAGCCCTTTCAATGCTCGTGTAGGGTATAAAAATACTTTCACTGTTGGTAATTATAAATGATAAAAATGTCACACGCACAGTCTGCTAAACAGTTCTACTCTCCGGGGGCGTCGAAATTAGGGGCGGGGCGTATTTGTGTTTTCTCTCGCCACGGAAAAAAAATCAATAATTAAAGTTATCGCTTAAAGACAGTGGAAATTTGTACAACTGGCGACACCTACCGTTGAGGTTACTTAACTTTCATAGTCATAAGCCGATTAATTGCTCTGACTACAGAACGATTCTGTATGATTTTCTGCATGAATTAATCCGCACTTGTCGGCGACTGCCGAAATACTCAGAGCGCAATGTTAAACTTAAATCGAATTAAAGTTACAGAAAATTCTTCAGTATTTAATTTGTCATAATGTATTTTAATGATAATAGTATTTTAATTCTTAACCAATTTGTTACTAGCATACCCTGTAGAGATAAGTACTATTTGTGGTATATATACGACTCAGTGTATGATAAACTTTAACATGATAAAAGAAGAAGACAGTATAGTATTTGGTATTTAGTATTTAGTATATGTGGTATTTAATTTAGTATTTTATTTAGAGATTAGTACAATTTGTGGCATATATACCACTCAGTTTATGATAAAATAAGAAGACAGTATAGTATTTTAAATAGTATAGCATTTTAAATCATTTAGTATTTAATTTAGTATTTTATTTAGATATTAGTACAATTTGTGGCATATATATCACTCAGTGTATGATAAACTTTAACATGATAAAACAAGAAGACAGTATAGTATTTTAAATAGTATAGCATTTTAAATCATTTAGTATTTAATTTAGTATTTTATTTAGAGATTAGTATAATTTGTGGCATATATACCACTCAGTGTAACTTTAACACGATAAAAGAAGAAGACAGTATAGTATTTTAAATCATTTAGTATTTAATTTAGTATTTTATTAAGTATTTCATTTAGTATTTTACTTAGTATTTTATTTAGGGATAAGTATAATTTGTGTCATATATACCACTCAGTTTATGATAAAATTTAATATGACAAAATAAGAAGACAGAATAGTATTTTAAATCATTTAGTATTTTAATTGTCAATAATTAATTCTGAAATCAAACAGGGTATTTTATTGGCCATATAGCCCGACTTTCTTTTACTTTCTCGCTTTTGCAAAGCATAAATAAATTTTTTTTTCACTTTTCCCCTACTTTCCTGGGCATTTGGTATTAATTTGAAACCAAACTCTTTGCTTTCTATACCAAGGGCATGTAAGGGTCGCTTAATTAGTTCAATTAAGCTTACAACTTTGCCATATTGTACAGTTATACATCCTTGAGTCCTTGAGTCATGCAAAATCCTTGAAATTAACAGAAACAAATAGTAATGTGAGTATTATTAAAATATTTAAATATAATTTATTTACCATACTGAATATTTGTTTTAATGCGTCGCATTGTCGGGTGTTTAAACACGATGCTGATGCTTATGCTGACTGATGATTGATGATGATGCCCATTGCGCAAAAGTCAACACGAGAAAAAAAAAAACAATTTGATTATCACAAAATACGTGTCAAAGAAAATGTGAAAAATGAAGATTGAGGAAAGTTTGATTTAATAAATTTATGTTTTTGATTGAAATTGAAATATTTGTTGAATTCAATATTCATTGAGACGAATAGACAGACAGATTGAGTCTTAAAATCTGAAGCAGTATCTGTCTCTCTTTTCTCTCCTCTCTCCCCCTCTCTTGCTTCTCTCCTCTATTACCGTTTCCTGAATTCTTGTGTCCTTATTCCCGTGTCCTGCCCCAACTTGGAAATAAAATGTGAATGAGAGTTTTCCGTCTACAATAAAGTGCACCGTCTACTTCGGGCTAAAGGTAAAATGACTTTCAATACCCTGTAGAATTTAGCATGGTGTATGGTGTTATTGCTTACTGTTGCCTTTGTAGGGTATCTGCTAGTCGCTTGTTGAAGTCGTTAAAGTGATCTATTATAAAATTTATTCAATTAATTATCCTTGAGCTTAGTGAGTTGAGTTATATGTTATAGCCTCACGCTCGTTATCGGTTCTGCCCCACATTGATCAGAAGGCTTTTACTGTGTGTAAATTATAGGGTATATCTGAGTCGAGCACACGTAACCTTGTACAGCATTCTTGTTGTTCTTCTAGTTATTTGAATGCAAGTCGGGGCAAGGACTACAAATGAAGTGGCACACAGATGGCTGACAGCTGCTTGAGCTTAGCAGCGCCCACCAAAGCACTGTGGGGCAAATACACAATTTTTTGAAATTAAATTTTATTTTTTTAGTCTGATTGGGCCAGAGTCTTTCTTCAGGGTAATTCTTTCAGAATTTTATAATAAAAAAATACTCAATTCCCAGAACAAATAGTTATTTGTCCCACAGTGCAAAAGGGGGAAGAGGGAGTGAGAAGTAAAAGAAGCAGAGAATAAAACAGAAGCCAAAAGAGAAATTGTGAACAAGAATGAAAACTGTGAATAAGACGAGACAATGGGACGATGAGACGGATGTTATTTGTCCCTCCATCTCTGTCTCTCCCGCTATTCTGCTATCCCACCCCCTCTACCTCTCACTCTCCCTCTCCCTCTCCCTCCTCCCGTCCGTGCAGCGCATTATGTTAGGTATTAATTTAAATTAAAAATATTCTGCGTTTTCCAAGTGCATCATCTGGTTAACCTTACCTGTAGTCTTCCCCCTCTCTTTCTCTTTCTCTTTCTCTTTCTCTCTTCTCTCATCTGTCTAACCTGTCTCAGGCTCGTGCTATAGACTTGTTAGCTTGACAATATTAATGCTTGTGTCTGTGGTGTTTAATTATGACCCAAGGGCACTACTTGGAGTATATTACCAAATACTTCCTACTCCTACTAATGAAGAGTTAAATAAGTAACAAACTGTCTTAGAACTTGTTCAACTTAATGTATTACAAGCTCAATTTAAAGACAAATTCTGACAACATTTCAAAATTCGAAAATTGAATTCAACTAAAAATCATAGCATACATTTGAGCGCTTGCGTTGCCTGAGGGCTTCAAATGGTTAACGCTATGGGTTTATTTAATTTTTAAGTGAAATTCTTTGTAATTATTATTAGTTTAATAAAATTAAAACAAAAGCAACTCTGATCTGCGTAGGGCAGAAACAAGCCTGTTTGCCAAATCGTTTTTGCTATAGCTTTTCCATAGTCCGAGATGGACACGCAAACCTAACTATATCAATCAATCAGGAACAAAAGTACTTACTTCTGTTACACTGATTTCCCAACGGATAGACAGACAGTTAATGGACTTGTTGTTCTTGTACGTTACAGGGTGTGAAAAGGTTAACTATTTTTCAAGTTGGCTTAATTGAACGTGGCTAAGAGACAGTTGCATGACAACATTAATGGTAACTGAACCAAAATGGGAAATCCCTTTCTCTATCGACATTTTGTAATCAACACTTGTCGTCATCGACTGAAACTGAGATTTGCCCTCAGTCAATCAACTCGGTCTAAAAAGTGGGCGTGGCACTATAGTCTAGACTCTAGACTCGATAGGAAAAGCGCAACAAGCGGCAGAGGCACGCGATTAAAGCGAATTAGGGATTGTGGTATCGGTTCTTTGGGCGCTCCAATGGGGCACTACACGGTGTGCAGGTTCAATGAGCGACATAACTAAACTATATGTATATTAGTATGTAGTAGTATGTGCCGGCGATCTGGCAACTCTAACGGGCAACAGTTGGTGCACATTTAATTTCCCGAATTCCCGTTATCCTTAAATATTGAATTTTAAATTTACTTTTTTTATCAATTTTATGTTCAATCAATTGCTAACGGTCTGGCAACTCTGTTTCAATTCATAAGGAGCTTTAATAACAATAGAATATATATATAACTATAGAGAACAACTAAACTCGTATATTCCCAATAAAGTTGAAAAAATGCTAAAACTCCACCTTGTATTAAAGTGCAGTTAAGTTTAGCGACTTACATATATAATACTTGTTGAATATAGTATATCACTAGATATAAGTATGTATATATAGTTTTGTGCTGCAATTTGAGAATTATTTGCTTATTTGCTGCTGCCCACTGCTAATTGGCATTGCATACATGGTTGGTGGCTCTATTCGCATCATCATTTCAATTTCCCACACATCGGGAAGCCTCTCAGAATTCTTGAGCAATTACCTCGCAGTGGCTGCCCTAGACCCCCTTTGTATCCCCTTTGGACCACCCTCTGAACCCTCTATGACCCCACATTTTCATTGACCGAGCACCCGTGGTTACCCACTTGACACGTGTGTGTGTGTGTGTGTGTGTGTGTGTGTGTGTGTGTGTGTATGTGTGTGTTAGTGTCCCTGGCTCGAGCAACTTTAAGGCTACGCAACGGGTTGCCTGGTTATGGACCAGCTGGATGCGAGAATACATAGTTGCATTAATTAATATAGCCAAATGGGTATTAATTAACGGTAGATTTAATTAGACCAAAAGCATTTTGGAAAAAACCCAACTGAACTTAGAGAATGGCTTCCTCAATTACAGTTTGTGTCCGTTATGTGTTATTTCAGCTTATTCAACTTGATTCATTTGCGTCAAAATATCGAATTTTAAAACGACTTTTGATAACTAATACTACAAACACAACTTCATACTAACAACAAATGCAACAAAGATAATGTGATGTAATTTGAATAACAGTTTACAGCAAAAGGACAATGATTACCCTCTAATTAGTCTTTACTTTTGGGGAACTAATCATCTCTATGTCATTTCGATTGAAATTTTCGGTTTTTGTCCTGTTCTGATCACAGAGTTACTGCATAGGGTTTCTAATTCTTAGTTTCAAGTCTTGTAATTAACTACAACAACAACAACAGCAACAACAACACCAACGAGAGCTACATATCAAAATGTGTTTTTGCTAATTTTGTCAACTAATGAATTTTACAGCTAATAATTTACGGTTGATTTACTTGTTGTTGGCCTAATCAAAGGCCTGTTTAATACAAATGCTCACCTGTGTGCTCACCTGGTCTCAGTTTTCTGAAAAGCTGTAATTTGTAGTTGCTTAACATTTTGAAATGTATTTTAAACAAGTTGGAAAGTCTATTCTGAAGCCGTCATAGGCAATGATTTCGAATAAAGAATGTTTTCCATACTAATTACTGAGTTTATACCAAATATTCCCATGATAGCTATTCTAAATCTTCCCAAATTTACACCAAGTGGTATTAAATTCACATTGTAAAACTTTGGTTGCGATATCTTAGGTGATTCGTACAAATCATTGCTTTTCGACCGATTTATCCTATGGCAGCTATATAGTTTGGTAAGTCAGAAAACTCCAAATGGTACCACAGATCAAATGTGTTAATTTGGTTGAGATACCTCCAGTAGTTTTCAAGTTATGGCCTTTTTCAATTTGTTGTTTGGAAATTAATATAACTTTAAGATTTGTGACATTGAGATAGTTTTTCGTTCAAAATTTGTTAGCTCTAACTCTGTTATAGCCATTGACATTCATCACTATGTCACTATATCGGCTTGTACTGCTTGTGTTCCATATTTATTTGTCTTTGTTTGTATTCTTTTGGATATCAAAATTGTTTTGGCTAACAAAGTCAATCAGAAATGATATACCGACTAAAAATCATTGAAGTTTTGAGAAAGATATAACATTTTATAGGTTATGTGGTTTTCAAAAATTAAATAAACTCATAAAAAGTTGAATTTAAAATAGTTTTTATGTGATTTTAGTATTTGATCGTAAATGTCATTATGTCGTAAAAGATCTATTAGATACAAATTTGTGCCACTGACTACGACTGTAGTGTGATTTATCTGTAACTTAAGTATGTTGAATCTGTTTCTAAATCGTTGACGACAGAGGCAACTGGGACATAGAAATCAAACACGTACAAACTAAGGTAGATAATGATGATTGAGATGACAATAATGTTGATGATAATGACGTTAGACACTTGGATGTCCACTTGCGGAATGTTGATTTAGCTATTAAGACATTGGTAATGATAGAGATAAAGTTTTATGACAAAACAAGCGTTATTCACCAAAAAAAAGAGAACACAAATCGAAGAAAACTTTCGACTCATGCTGTAAGTGGGGTGTACTCAACTTTAAGATACCCTACTGTCTACAAAACTCATTTCTTTGCTTTAACATAGTTTCGTTCGTTAAAAATGATTGCTTTGATAATCCAGACAATTACTATACACTTTAAAGTATATAATGAGGTTTAACATGCTTCTTATTACTAAAGTAGATTATATTAATAGACTCATTTGCACAAGCAACAAACAGTTTTCCCTTTTTGAACCCTCAGGATTATTCCGTATTAGTCTCACTTTTTCCTTACGAGAGCCCAGCACATTTGTCAATCTCTTTTAATACCCAGTGCGGTGAAAGGGTGTAGTGGATTGGTTTGAAGTGTGTACATTTTACATTTCTTTTGTAAATATTAAGTAATATAAACTTATTTAAAACAGAATTGACATTCTTTCCTCAATATTGTTGCTAACAAATTTTTTGTAACTTGGATTAAGGTTAAAATTAAAACATTTTGAACTTAAAGGAAATGTAAGAGTTTATACTTTAATTTTAAGAAGTTTTTGTTGCTTGCTTTAGTAGATAATTTTTTGTTTCGGTGTAGCCTCAAAGAGTTGACCGTGCAAAGAATTTCTGACCGTTTTCACAGGGTATATTAAGGTCGAATTAGCTCGACTGTAAGTACACTGTTTGTTTGTATGTACACACAAGCACAGAACAACACACACACACACACACACACACACACACACACACACACACACACACACACACACACACACACACACACACACACACACACACACACCAACACCAAAACCAACACACACTCCCCCACGTGGGGACTGAACATAATGTGTTGTTGTTCGCTGGACTGTTGCTTTATGCATTCATTCGTTTATTCGTTCATTCATTTCACTTCATTCACTTTTTTTTTTCTGCCTTTTTTTGGCTCGAACATTCATTCCAAACTGACCGTTTCGCTTCACTTCACTGTCGTCCTGTCATGTCCTGTGTACAAATCCAATTTCATGTGCCTTTTCTGTTCTCCTTGTTGTTGTGTTGTTGTTGTGTTGTTGTGTTGTCGCTGTTTAGTGTCCTTTGTTGCAGCCATTGTTGTCAGCTGCTCTTCGAGAGTAAACAGTTGCCGCTGGTAATGCCCAACGCAACGCAACGCAACGCAACGCAACGCAAAGCAGCTCTCAAGTAGCACTCAAATTCAGTTTCAGTTTCAGTTTCAGTTTCAGTTGCGATTTTGGCCATCCAGCCCTTTTTTTGTACCCATCATTTGTTGGAATCAAGGGCATATCGGCAGTGGAGTCAATAAAGTTTTCTTTTAAAACTCATTTAGTTATTATAATTTTTATAACTTAATCATTTCTATAAAATTAAACAGCTAGATTCAGAAAAACAAGCTAGAAATGGCCAAAAAAAATTTACTACTTTAAGCCAACTTTCAAACTAAAAATTCGGTCTGCAATAAGTTTGTGTTTAAAGGTAGCTATGTAGCTAAAATTTCATTTGTTGTTAAAGCTGAAATGGAAAATATAGCTAGAAATGACTTAATTGCCCTTTTAAATCTCTAAACAGCTAGTGCGCCTAATAGTATGCAGTAGTTTCTGTATCTCACTGTTTAATAGGTATCTCCAAGTCATAAAATAGAACAAAACGTTCTAAGATTGTTTTTCCGTTTCGTATCCTTCGACTTTCTCTACAAAAAGGCGAGAGCCTCTTGATTTTGGGTTCACTCTGGCATAAATTATCATGACACTCTCGGAATCTGTTGTATTATTGACAGAACGGAGTTTAGTCTGGGCATAAAAAAAAAGAGAAAGGAGAGAAAGTAAAGAAAGGAAAGAAGTCTGTAGCCTAAGTAAACAAACAATTGAAAGCAAATGGAATTTCAAAATGTCTTTCATACAATATACACTACACAACACTGTGTTTACCCAACACCAAAGTTGAAGTACACTGAAAATCCTTTGAATTCCAAAGATGTTAAGAGCATTCGATTTTAAGATCCCGTGCTCTAATAAAGAGTAGAAGGGTCTATTAAGTTTGTATGAAGCGAAATGTGCGTAACAGGCAGAAGGAGGCGTGGCCGACTCCATAAAGTATATATATTCTTGATCAGCATCAACAGCTGAGACGATATAGCGATGTCCGTCTGTCCGTCTGTCTGTATGAACACCTGGATCTTCTAAACTAAAAGAGCTAGGGCCACCAAATTTGGAATGAAAGTCCGCCTATAGTATACGCAGTGCAAGTTTATTTCAAAATTTTGCCACGCCCCCCAAACTGTAAGAAATTATTTTCACATCACCATAACTTAAAGAAGACTAGAGCTAGAGAGACCAAATTCACACATTATGTGTTTGGTACCATTATAACTAACTTCACCAAGTTTGGTCCAGATCGGACAACTATAACCTATGTCTCCCATAGGACGAATCGGTCGAAAATTGGTAATTTGTATGGAGACATGAGGTTTTAGTTGAGCAATTGCAACCAAACTAACACAATATGTGTATGGTACCATTATAACTAACCTCACCAAGTTTGGTCTAGATCGGACCTATATAGCCTATAGCTCCCATAGGAGAAATCGTTCGGAAATTGGTGATTTGTATGGAACAACGTGCACTAGAAGGAGTACGAGGTCTTTTACAGTCGGCTCGCTCGACTGTAGCCTTTCTTACTTGTTGATTCAGAAAATATTTCTTAATAATTCATTTTTTTTTAACAGGGTATTTGTCTTTGCAAAATTGCATAAATGGGAAACTTTAGAGGTTTCAATTTCAAGTTGAAACAGTTGGAAAATAACAATTTGTTCAATTAGCGCATTTTGTACATGAAATTGAAGCATTTGTCCACATATTTGATTTCCATTTGGTTTATTCCTGCATGTTGCGTGTTGGCACACCTCTGGCCATACAAATAGCCTCACTTGACACACCCATCAGTTCTGTACAGGAAGCACTTTTGACCTTGGGCTAAACACAAATTTATTTACTTTTTCTGTCAAACTGATCAATAAATCAGTGTTTTGGAAACGGAGTACTCCATATTTGTCAAAGTTTTCATAGAAACAAGAGTGTTTTATAATTCAATGGAAAATTCAAATTCTGCATAAAATGAGCGCAAAATTCTCGCAAATTGCGCATTTTGGCAATGGCGCAGTAACCAAAAGTCACGAAAATGTTTTCGAAAAGTGTAAACAGAAAAACAAATTAGGAATTCCAGGATGACATCGATTTCAAATGATGTTCAGTGTAGGGTAATCTAGGATAATATTAAAACTATTGTGCAATGCATAATTAGATTATGAAAAACTTTAAACAAATGTAGAAAAAATTATAAAAAATCGTAATTGAATGGAATATTTCAATAATAATTTAAAAAATATTTTCTTAAAAATCAGAATATTTGATTTTAGTTTGATTATGATACATTTTTCTGTGTGGGCAGTGAGATTGTTCGTCTCTTTACACTCAGTTTTCAAGCCATTTAAGTCATTCAATACGGCTTTTGTTGCAAGCCTTATGCTTAATGCCCAAACGCCCAAACGCCCAATGTGGCTAGGGCCCAAGGACATTTGTAGTTAACCTCCAATTGCAGTGCTGCAGTTATTGCAGCTGCTGTTGCAGCTGCTGTCTTTATTGCTTCATCGCCATTGGAATTTTCATGAGCTTCATCATTTCATTGGCTTTGCCCACACATAGCCCCACTGGCAAGCTTATTTTTGTACCCTGTAGTTTAAAAAAAAACAAAGAGAAGTTCTGGCTTTTAAAAAGAGTTCGAAACAAAATTAATGAAATTTATGATAGCAGTGGATATTCTATATACGAGTATGGTTTATATTTTAAGAAACAGGGTCTAAAGCAGTTGCTGCTGCTATGTTCAAAAAGTATAGCATACTTATTTGTGTGTGTGTGCTAATAATTCAATGAGCTCTGTCGCACAGATGGTCTTACTTAGAATAGAAGGACAGCCAATGGGCAAAGATGGATAGCGACTTAGAGAAAGTGAGTGGGAGAGAGAGAGAGAGATAGGAAAGAGAGGGGGCAAGAAGTAGAGACAGATAAAGAGAAAGATAGTTTCTTGAATTCTCTACACTACTTTGTATATCGCACATAAGTTCAAGTTTTTGAATTAACGGTATTTTGTGTTAAGATACAATTTGGAGTTGATAAAACTGTAAACTTGTTTTGAGCATGTTTGAACTTGTTTTTCAGCTTTTAAAACCACATGGGAAATCTTGTGCATATTTTTAGGAACTTTTTTTCAGACTTGACGTCAATTGAGGCCAACTGCAAATGGAAATGTGTGGAAAAGTTATGGAGTAAGGGCAGAATGGGTTAAGGAGAAGTAAAAGGGGCAAAGCAGACTGTGTACACAGTAAAGAATACAGTATTTTGTGGTAGAATCAATTCTTATTCCAAATCAAGTGCGCAAAATTTGATTTAATGCAGAAATTTTAACAAATATTTCTACTACTGAAGCCTAAAATTAAACAAATTTTCTATGTACATTTGGAGACTGATTTTATTATGATTCCGTTTTTTTCCTGTGTAGTTTCCCTTACGGTTTTGTAATCAACTGAGTGCACTAAACGTTTAAAACACTTTACAAACTATTTCCCACGGTTCTAACTATGTAAAAATTCTCAACCAACTCGACCTACCCAGCCACTTGGACTCCCACTTACACCCCCCTTTCAATCCTTCCGGCTTACAAACTCTGACGGTTTTTAATAAGCTTGACGCGAGTCGAGGGCCAGGACCAAAAGTAAAGCTCCATTTACACGACTTCTGGCCTCCGCCTCCGCCTCCCACACTTGACATCATTTGCTCGCTGACGGGAGCTCACAAATGTTTTCACTATATGCCACACACCCACACACAGACACACACACACTTTCATACACACACACATTTAAACTTCCGGCAATGCCTCGCAAATTGCCGTACCACAAAAAGTTGCCACAAATTGGCGGCAAATTTTGCAACATTTGCAAAAAATTAGTGCACATTATTTTTCCATTTCTATTTTCGAATTTTCAGTGGTCGAGTTTTCAGTTTTTAGTTTTCTCTTTTCCCCGTCCCCTTTCCCCTTTCCCCTCTTCGCTCTTATCTCTGCTCTCCTCTCTGCTCTCTTCTCTCTGCTCTCCCATTGGGCTGTTGACCCCAGGCCTCAGTTGACCCCAACTAGCCTCATGTGCTTTCGCCCCAAAAGAGCAAATGTTGCATGCCCGAAAAGTGCAGAGTGCACACGACTGAAAAACGCCCTGTAGCTGTAGTTTAAATATTCATTGTTAGTCAATTTTTGAAGCGATCGGTATTATTGTTTTACAGAACTCTATAGTATACCCTTTGAAATTGTTCAGCTACAGGGTCTGCAATATGCTTTATTGACTGCATTTCAAACTTAGCCAAGTGCAATTTATAAATAGTTTCCTCTGTAAACTTGGCCACATTGAGGTATTCACAAAGCGAATTCAATTTAAATTTGAATTCATAATATGGTTCACTGTCATTTGAGTGAAAATAGAAAATGGAAAATGGAAAATTCAATAGATATATTTCTGTTGACTGACTGTTGATAGTCCAGCAAACAATCCTATACCCCCCAGCCCTGTCCCATTCCCCCCCTTTTCGACATGCCTTACAGTTCTTAAATTTTCACTTTTCATTCTGCTGGTTTTCCACTTGAAAGTTTTCCCTCAGCTTCTGATTTGGTATGCATCTTGACAGCCAAGCAATTGGCAAATTAAACATGTATTACTCTATGGCAGAGAGAGAGAGCTCGAAATGTTCAACAGTTTGCGAGGGTAGTTTGATCAGTTGTTCACACTTGTCTTTTTGTGGGGCATTTCATGGGGAAAGTTTTTCAAAAGTTTTTTTCATTTTCATTTAATTTATGTTTAAGAAAAGGCATTTCTTTGACTTTAATCCAGTGACTGTCGGACGTCTGTAGTTGGGCTTACACTGTTCAAAAATATATGATACAATCTAAAATGGGGAATTGGAATAATCATGTATTTCTATTTTTCTGATTTATTATAATGATTTTGATCCCAATTTGAAGTTTTGATGATGTAAAGAAACTCATGACAGTGCAGACAATCATTAAATTATAACGACGAAGACGAATTTAATTCAATTTCGAAAGCTTTCATTTCATTAATTGTGCTTAATTTGAGTACCAAACAGTTTTCTCTATAAAAACGGTGTCGTGCTCGGAAGTGGAAGTGGAAACGGAAACGGAAACGGAAATGGGCGTGCAAACAAAAACAGAAACAAAAACACGAAACTCGAAACTCGAACTCAACCCGATTGAATTGAACTTACTCCTCAGCCTCCTTAAAAAGAGACATTTTGGTATCGGTCGAATCTCCAAAGTTGACAAATTGAATGCCAAAGTTTTGTATTCTCACTTCTCACCCAGTTCTCAGTGCTCAGTGCTCAATTCTCACTGCTCAGCCCACAATTTTCAGCTGTCGCGAGTTTGGGAGAAAGGGTAGAAAGGGAGAAAGGGAGAAAGGGGAAGGAATGCCGGAATGAGGGATTAAACACAACCGCAGTCAGTCCATTTGCAGTGTATAAAAGTTGAATAGGTTTTTGTTGTTCTTTTCCAAAAACACGACTTTTCATACCCCTTAACTAAAGTAATAATAGGGTGTATTATGCTAGTAACGAAGCATCATAAAGTAACACGCTCATGCTAGTATGACTTTTTCTTACGAATCACCTGTTTTTTAACGATTTGTCCCATAGCAGCTATATGATATAGTTGTCCGATCCGGACCAAACTTGGTAAGGATTGTTATAACAGTACTATACACATAATGTGCTTTAATAGTCTCTAAGATTCAGGTGTTCATAAGTACAGACAAAAAGATAGACGGACGGACATTGCTATATCGTCTCGGATATCGATGCTGATCAAGAATATATATAAAGAGCAGCTATAGCTTCCATTAATTTAACGATTTGACTTATACTATTACCATACTATATTCTTAAACACAAAAGGGTATATTTAAGTCTGTCAATCATATAAACTGTCTTCTTACTTGTTCTTCTTATTGTTCTCCTCTCTCTCTCTCTCTCTCTCTCTCTCTCTCTCTCTATCTCTCTGTTGTCCTTGTTTTCTGGCCTTTCGACCAAAAACCGCCATTAAAATAACTTTTCAACTTTTCGAGGTGAGCATGAATGTTGGCGAGTAAGCGAGACAGAAAGAGAGTGAGTGAGTGAGTGAGTGAGTGAGTGAGTGAGTGAGCGAGTGAGTGAGTGAGCAAGTGAGCGAGTGCTTTGTTGTTGGCTTGGCCAAGTGACACCCTGACTTTTGGGTCTGGACCAAAATTGCCGTCGGCTTCGTTGTGGTAACTTTTCAAACTTAACCGTTTGGGAAAGAAATCAACGTGAAAGAAGCGTCACAAAGGAACGCAAAGTGCTCGCTGTCTCCTTTCATCTCTCTCTATCTATCTCTCTCTCTCTCTCTCTCTTTCTTGCTGGGCATCCATGGGCGTGCACTTTAAATAGCCTCAAAGTTGAGCTTCTTTTTCAGCTAACTTTGTCTGCTTTGCAGGGTATCTACTAGCCATGTTGCATATGCTCTTGTCTATGTCGCTTCTGTCTCTTTTCCTCCCATCCTCCTCTCACTCTCTCTCTCTCTCTCTCTCTCTCTCTTTGAGAGTCTTTGTTGGCCTTTATCAATTTGCACATGTTTCTGAAGTCAAAAAACTGAACAACTCGACATTTAAGTCATTTTATAGTTTGGCAGTTTTTCAATGTGTCAACACACACACACACACACACAACACACAACACACACACACACACTACCCCACTTTAAAGATAGTCTGAAATTAAATCATTTGTAAAAATTCCTCATTATTTTCAGTTGGTTTTTGTTTTTATTTAATTATTGCTGTTAAATGTTGCCAGCCAATTTTAGTACATTGTTAAGTTGGCTGCGCCTCTGCTTAGTTTCAATTTTGGTGTCTATGGTATAAATAAAACTCTCATTTCATAAAAATTTTAATTTTTGCTTAAATTATTTCTTATTTCTGACTATTTTTTTTTGTGTTTCATTCATTAGCGTTGCCACCTCATTTCATTGCTTGGTTAAGTTGGCTGCGTCTCATGAATTGTTTAAACTTTTGTTTAATTTCATCTTCATTTCATCTAATTACTTGATGTGTGTTCTCTATTGCATGTTATTTGGCTTATTATAAAATAAAAGGCTAAAATGGATACAAAATTGGATGCGCGTGGCCAGTGTCAGGGCCAGAGTCAGAGTCAGAGTCAGAATCCAAATCAGAATCAGAATCAGAATCAGAGCCAGTTTCCGGCATCATTTCCAGATACGTTTAAGAACTTCTTTGAAATGATGAACGAAGACGAGGATCACGTTGAACTCTTTGCGAATCTCCTGGAGGATAAGGTATAAAATAAATTGAATTACAAAAAAAGTAGTTAATTTCAAATTTTAAATAATAAAACAAAATTTCTTTCGACGTTAACATTTGCTAGATTTCGATGTGCGTTAAATTCCTTTTGAAATTCTTACGAATTTCCTTAGAGTTTCAATTAAAATTTCATATATTTTTATTTCTCTTTCTATCAATTTGTTTGCCACTGTCAGGTTATACCACGTAATAATAATCCAATGTATGCTCAACGTCAACGCTGCGGCGGCAGTCTACGCAGTCATTCTCAATCCAACACGCAGCAACAACATCTGCAGCATCAGCAACAACAACAACAACAACAGCAGCAGCAACAGCATCTACAACAACAGCAGCAACATCGCCATCACCTACAGGGTCGAAATCGTAGTGGAAGTGGCTCTGATATGACCATACCCATGGCTATGGCCGAGTCTGTCAGTGTCCCAAATCGATCCAACTCTTTTCGCTTGAATCGCAATGCGCATCGCAATTCCTTTAGGTAATTTCTTAAGAGAGTCGACTGTAAAAGACCCTGAAGTCATTCTTGTGCTTGTTTTTCCATACAAATCACCGAATTGTCCTAAGTAATGAAATTAGATAATTTCAAAGTAATCCATTTTCTTAGTTCTTAAGTCTGGAATAAGGTTTAAAGTTAACTTAAAACAAGAATATAGTATTTATTATAAAAAAAATTGAATGGAGAATGATATTCCTGACTTGAATGATATGATTTTGAGTGAGAAATAAAACCTGAAATTCAAAATTTTTCTTCCTGTGTAGCGTTAGCAGCTCTGGCATTAATCGCACCGGACTTTCCGGCATTATCTCGAATGGCAGTACTAGCAGCAGCGGCAGCATGTACAACCTGGAGATGGATCCGATACCAGTAGCCCAGCATGGAGTTTGCCATGGACATGGCCATCTACAGGGTATAGCCGGGCATGCTGAGCGTGGATGCGGATCTGCTTTGGGAAGTAGCGGCAATTTGCTTTGCAAGCACATCAAGTATTGCTGCTTGCATCAGACGCCAGCGACGCCAGGTGTTACCACCAACAGCGACATTAATAAGCAACAGAAATTGCAGCAGCAGCAACAACAGCAGCAGCAACAACTGCAGCAGCAACAGTTGAAGCAGCAGCAACTACAGCAGCAACAACTACAGCAGCAACAACTACAGCAGCAACAGTTGCAGCAACTGAAGCAACAGCAACAACAGCAGCTGCAGCAGCAACAGGAATTGGAATTGCAGTTGCATCAGATGCGTCTTGGTCCCGACGGCGAGGAAGTCGTAAATGGAGCTCGAGGTCCGATTCCGGCCAATTTTATGGTTCGCGTAGTGCCGGACGGTGCCAGGGATAGGCAGCAACAACGTCACTCAGTCATTCTTGAGCGAGCCCTGGACTTTGGTAAGTGAGAAATAAAACAAAGCTATGAAAGTTAGAAAACAGCTATAAGATCTAGAGACTCTAAAAACCCCATTTGATTAGTTGAACACTTTTATTTTGTTGGTAAATGGGACATTTTTTCATAAAACAATAATTTCACCAAGTTGTACTAAGATCGGCTATACTCCGCATAAGTTATGGCTACTTTAATTTTTAAAACACCTCGAACGCCTAAATGTATGCAGCACTTTTTTAAAGTTGTCGTTTAAAATGCAGAGATACAATTAATTTATATGTACATTAATTGAATAGTACAGCGAGTGTGCTTTTCTTGTGTTAATCGAAAATTTTGGGTTGTATTTAAATGGAGACCGTTAATCTTTTACCTGAGCCCCGTAAAAAATGAAAGCATAATGCGCAAAGCCGACACAAACACACACGCACACACACACACACACACACACACACACACACACACACACACACATACACACACACACACACAAGCAAAGCAAACACCGACAAGACGAAAAGTTAAACATCAACTTAAAAAGAGGCAAGTGAACAGGAACAGGAACAACAACAACAAAAACAAAATACCACAAGCAACAAAACAGCAAAAACAACAACAACGGAAAAAGAACATGAAAAGGATACAAGAAGCTGCAGCTGAACCGAACCAAAAACCCAAAATGAGAACCGTTTTACCTTTTCTATACCCTTACAAAGAATATTGTTAGGTATTATATTCAAAAGGTTTGCTATGCATCAAAGGATAAAAAACAATTTTCGTAACACCATAACTTGGGAACAACTCAAGATATCTTGATGAAATTCTCGCATTATCAGTTTTTTAATAATAGTTGTAGTCTGACCAAGTTTGGTTTGAATCGAACAACTATATGCTATAGTTCCCATAGGTTCAACAGATTGAAAATAAGTTGTTTGTATACAAATATTGACTACAGAACGTGTACGAGGTCTTTTATAGTCAAATCGCTCAAGTGCAGACTCTCATCAATTTTCAGTGAAGACTACAGGGTATTAAACGAGTGATAGGGTATCCAAGCTTTGTTGGGCTCAAAATAGGCATATTTTCTTGTATTTTTTTTGCCTCGACGATTAAAAGTCCCCAACGAAATTGGAGGCAAAGGCGTCAAAGGCGACGCAGTAGAAACAGGAACAGTAGGAAAGTAGAATAGAGTTAGGTCGAACACAATATACCCTGGGCGGTGGCAAAGTAAACTTAACAAAGTCGATTTACAACACTAAACTTACAAGATACCGTTAGATAGTATTGGGTAATAGAGTTTTTTGTCTGTCTTAGCACATAATAGACTTGAAACAAACCTATTATACCTCTGCGAACAGGGTATAAAATGGAAGAAAATAATGGGGTTTCATTTCGTTAGTCGACTTGTCAGTTTGTCGACTCAGACAGATGACATTGACTTGAGCCGTCCCTGTAATCGGCTCTGTTCCATCATCAAAAAAGAGGCGGGAAGCGGTAGGCGGAAAAGGGGCGGAATTTTCGCAATAGAACATCATTGATTCCGTGTAATGAATCCTTAAACTTGATTCAATTTCCAAAGACCAAAAGTCAATAAGTTGGTGTCATAAACATTTCATTTAATCATTTCGACATGAAAATTCTCAAAAACATTTAACTACATCACTAGATAAACATATATATTATATATACTTATGTATATATACACGACTTGGTGTATTTACTGAGACGTATGTCTTTGCCTGCTGAGGTCTGCAGAGTTTTTACTTTGGTAAAGTCACTTTTAATCCAATTTAAATTGATTGAATATTCATGAATTTTAATTATTTCATTTGCATTACATTAAACGCAAACTTTCATGAATTTTGTGCCATTTTGTGTGCTTTTCTATCAAAAAATCAGACAAAGTTATGTTTTTAGCTCATCAAATTAAAGTCTACAAAGTCTTGGAAGTATCGTGAACATAGAGAACTTATGAACTCTGTTATTAAATCATAATTTCTTTGACTTTTTCCATTTATTTCTGGAACAATTTTGACATTTAACTTTTGTATTAAATGTCGTAATGAGCAACTTTGTTTGTGTGTGGGAAGAAACCCTCTTGAAGTTAATTTTAGATCTGTATATCTCAAAGGAAACTACTGAGAAGGATTAGTACGAGACTCTTAGGGTAGAATTATTCCTATAATAATATTTTTAAGCTCTGCATGAATGAACTCTTTCAGGAAAGTGATACACTATTGATATATCTAAATGGTGTAAAGAATTCAGATCAGATTGAAGCACACTCGACAGTAATATACGCTGTACAGAGTATAGAGCGCTATTTAAGCAACAAATTAAACCTTAACCGTAGTTTAATCACAATTAACTATGAAATACTTTTGGCAATTGAAACATAGCTTTAATAAATGTATCACACCCTCTGCAAAAGGTAATAGAAGTTTACCTTGGTTGTCCAGATTCCAAACAGTTTAGCAACTCATTGCCATCAAAAGAGATGGTTAAAAGTAAAGAACAAAGTTTTAAATTGATTAAAGCTCTTTTCAATTGATTTTAATCACATTACAAGTTTCCCTTGGGGCTTCAACCTTTACAAATCAACTGATTTAAGTGCTTTGCTCATTAAACTAAGCGACTAACTGACCATGAATTAAAGACCAAGAACGTTTTTAAACAGTTTATTCAATTAATTTGTTCGGGCTTTTGACAAATATGAAAACAACTAATATTTTAAGCACTAAATGATTATGTTTAACGGTATTAGACCCCGTACTCTAAAAAGGAGTATATGGGTCCATTAAGTTTGTCTGAAGCGAAATGTGCGTAACAGGCAGAAGGAGGCTTTTCCGACCCCATAAAGTATATATATTCTTGTTCAGCATCAACAGCCGAGACGATATAGCGATGTCCGTCTGTCCGTCCGTCTGTATGATCACCTGGATCTTTAAAATTACAAGAGCTTGAGCCACCAAATTTGGAATGAAAGTCCGACTGCTTCGCGAGCAGATCAAGTTTATTTCAAATCTTTGCCAAGCACCTTACCGCCCCCGCAAATTGTAAAAAACTATTTTCACATCACCATAACTTAAAAACGACTAGAGCTTGGGAGACCAAATTCACACATTATGTGTATGGTACCTATCTAACTCTCCTCACTAAATAGCCTATAGCTCCCATAGGACAAATCGGTCGAAAATTGGTGATTTGTATGGAGACATGAAGTTTTAGTAGAGCGACTGTAACCAAACTAGCACATTATGCGTATGGTACCAATATAACTATCCTTACCAAGTTTGGTCTGGATCGGACAACTATAGCCTATAGCTCCCATAGGACAAATCGTTCGAAAATTACTTTTTTGTATGGTAAAACGCGCACTAGAATGAGTTCGGGGTCTTTTACAGTCGGCTCGCTCGACTGTAGCCTTTCTTACTTGTTTAGACTTAAGCTTATAGTGTTAGGTGTTGTAATTGTTGTTATTGTTGTTGTTTTTATGCTTGTTCTCATTAAATATTAGTTATGGTCCATGATTAATTCGGGACTTTAATAAGCTTTAAACCAGTCCAAAATGTTTGCATTTCTCTTCATTAACCGTCACAGATTCTGATTCAGCTTCGTCCTTACAGGATTACATTTTGTACAAACTAATGAGTTCTCGTTATACCCTATTATTTATGGATTTAGGTGGAGTATACTACACATATTGAGTGGAATTCTGTAACATTGTCTTATGTTCTGCATATTCGCGTTGCTTTATTGTTCAAATGCTGAGTATGTAAACAGAAAATTCTTAAAACAAGCAAAGAAACACACACAGACACACACACACACACACACATACATGCAACACACACACGTCCTCGTAGCTTCAATAAAATCTTGAAAAAAACGCAAGAACAAAACTTTTAGCTGGAAAATATTTTCATATTTAGCTTTGACTTCGACTTCGGGAAAAATATTTTACTGTTCTCTCAGCAACACACACACACGAACACACACACACACACACACAGAAGAACAAAACTTTCGTATAGAACTGTGGAAAGTAGTGTAATAACTAATCCTTAAAGAAATATAACTTTTTATTAACATTTAATTTATAATTTGATTTTGAATTAATGTTAAATGGATACATTTTATCGGTTTCAAACTGTTAACAAAGGCTACAGTCGTGCGAGTCGACTGTAATGAACCCAGTACTCATACCAGTACTTAATTTTCCATACAAATAATCGATTTTCGACCGATTTGTCCAATAGAAGCTATAGGCTATGGTTGTCCGATTTGAATCAAAGTTGGTGTGGAAAAATATAATGATATAATACACATAATGCATCAGTTGGGTTGCGATCGCTCAACCAATTTTCCCATTTTCAAAAGATTTGATCTATGGAAGGTATAGGATATAGTTGTCCGATCTGGAAACTTGGAACTTGATAGAGCTAAGTATTATTGTACTGAACATATAATATGTAAATTGGGACACAATAACTCCAGTTGTTTTCAAGTGTTATGAAATTGGTTTTCCGGACTGAATTCTATCAGAATATTTATATATATACGTATATATTAACAATGTGCTTACTTGGTGGAGGTACCTCAAAGCGTTTTCAAGTTATGGTGTTATGAAAACTGATTTTAAGAATTCACGGACGCGGTAAGCACAGACGGACTTTTCAATAAACCAGATGAAGTCTATTTTCATAACTTGAGTTCTTTTCTTGCTTTTTGCCGCAACATTTACAGATACGTAGTTGTTATGGCAACGCTATCCACAAAAATGCTTCGCCCTTCAACAAGAACAGCTGCTGAACAGGAAAAAAGTTAAGAATTTACAGCTATAAATTTCTGTGGTGTTTTCTTCCTCTCTTGCTCTCACTGTGTGGTGGCTGTCAATTCTTGGAGATTTTATATTGGACCGTGTACTCAAAATGATTCAAGGGGTTTGTTATGTTTGTCGGGAAAACCGGACATAACAGGGGAACTGGAAATTAAAAAAATTAACACATTATGTGTATGATACGGGTAGATTTATCCAGATTAAATTTGGCCTGAATCGAAACAATATATCATATAGCTTTCATAAGCCAAATCAGTTGAAAATTTGTTATATGTATAAAAAACAAGTACAGGGTCTTTCACAGTCGGCGCACTCGTCTGTAGCTTGTTTTTCTAGGTGACCATGCAAAAAGTAATTGGACAAGAAGCTGGACTTGAGGCTGCCACATGCTAGTTGCCACTAGCCACATGTTGGTCGAATTAGGTGCCAATTAGGGTGGTTACCAAGAACTAATAGACAAAGCCATGGAATAATTAATTTAGTGAGAAATAAAAGCAACGTTTTCTATTTCTCTATTCTCTATTCGTTTTGTCACGAAAAACATTTTCCGGAATTTTCCTCAAATGTTTGCCTTTTTACATAAATTATTAAATTTTGTCACGCTTGTGTGACAATGCAACCTTAATTCAACAATCAACATTGAGTTTTGAACATTTCTAGTCACAAACATAAGCAATAAGTAATAAACAAATCACGGAAAAATTGTACACCCTGTTTGATAGGACCTTTGAGTTTACCTATTTTTAAATTATAATTGATTTTGAATTTAATTTTTTGCTGACCAAATAATTTGTATTCTTCAACTTAGCAATAAATTTAAAACCCAATTACCGATTTAGTAAGAATCGTATAGCTCCAGTACTTCAAATTGGTTCAGAATCGGTGATCAGTAAGAAAAACTTCAGTTAACCCAACCAGACTTATACAGGGTGCACATAGAGTTGTCAGGTGTACCTTGTTTAGATTTAGTAAGAATTATATAACTATATTATATAGCTCCAATACTTCGAAATGGTTTAAAATCGGTGATCAGTAAGAAAAACTTCAGTTAACCCAACCAGACTTATACAGGGTCCACATAGAGCTATCAGGTGTACCGTGTTTAGAGTTAGTAAGAATCATACAACTATATTATATAGCTCCAATACTTCGAAATGGTTTAAAATCGGTCATCAGTAGGAAAAACTCGTGTTATCTAAACCAAACTCATACAGGGTCCACATAGAGCTATCAGGTGTAGATTTAGTAAGAATCACATAGCTATATCATATAGCTTCAGTACTTCGAATTGGTTTAAAATCGGTCATCAAGAGGAAAAACTTGAGTTAACCCAACCAAACTCATACAGGGTGCACAAAAAGTTGTAAGGTGTACCCTGTATAACAAACTCTTCGAAATTTACCTTTAACTGTACCTCTTTTTCTGCGTGTATTAAAAATGTTTTTTGTTTTTTGTGATTTTTTGCAGACGGCAGTTGCGATGAGAGTGATGTTCTGAGCAGCAGCACTCCTGGCCCCGTGCCCTCTCCAGCACCGCATCAGCTTGCCTATAACGTGTTGAAACCGATACTCAAGCAGCCACAGCAGCAGCAACAACAGCAGCAACAACAGCAGCAACAGTTGCAGCAACAGCAACAAAAGCAGCAGCAGCAGCAGCAACAGCAACATCCACTTGCTACTACATCGGGATACGTGCACCGCTTGCTGCCCACGCCCCCAACCCACAGTGGCCTTGGGGCATACCACACACGGGAGACGGCCCTGCAGCGTGTGCAGCAGCAGAGCGGCATGGGAGGCAGTCGCAATGTGGTGTATCCGAGCACAAGTGCTGCTGTGGCTGCTGCTGCAGCTGCAACCACCACTTACAACTACGATTACGACCAGTTACAGCAGCAGCAGCAGCAACAACAACAAGCAAGTGGCACCAACTATAATATACCCTTCAATTGGGAAATGGAACAAGACACTGATCATCAAACCGAATGGGATCAGGAGATGAGTGCAGCTCCAGCAACTACTCGCAACAGTTATGAGGAATTTCTGAATGCTGCTGCTGTGAGTTCGTCAGCTCATCAGGCTGCAGCCTCAGGCACGAGTCGTGTAAGTCGAGTAGCCCCAACTTGCATATACCACGTAAGTTCAATCAAGGTGGCATATAGAATTTTAAGCATACTTCAGCAATAAAAACTCACTCAGACTTTTAGTTTGTTTAAAAGGCAAAAGATTGATTTGAAAAACGGCTAAAAGGCTAAAACTTGTAGTTAACAGACAACTTAGTTTTTCCCACCTATCACCTATAACTATAACTAGTTAAGAGTTATGATTCAAAGTATTTTAAAACCGATTGGAAATTAATTTGTTTGTACAATTTTTGTACATTTTCAGCAAATTATGCGCACTCAGAAGTCACCCATTGTGCACAGACGTCGGGCATCGTCGATAGCTGGAAATTTGTTGCACGGCGAACTTGATTATGGCCACAATGACAACGGTAGTGACAGTGTCGCTGAGGAAGATCTGTTTAGAATGTCCCATAATTGCACCAGGTAGGATTCTGGCTTGGAAGCCTCGGACCACAGTTTCAATCCTAACCTCTTCTCCTCTCCCAGCCTGTATTCCTCCCAAAGCCTACATTCTTCCCACAGTCCACCCTTTCCATCATCTCCTACCTAAATTTCTTAAAAAAAAAAAAAAAAAACTATATACTTAATCAAGCTGAAGTCGTTTGCTCTTATAATTGAACTATTTAAATTATTGGCTATACAAAATTCGATTAGTTTTGAGTTCTCATTCGAAAAGATCACAAAAATACAATTTTTATATCCTGTGTGCGTTTGTGTTCTGTAAACTGAGGTATAACAGTCGAAAATCGGATGATAGAATTCCGTGATATATCAATTGACATTTGCATTGTTTTCAATGAACATAACTCTGGCAAATAACGCGATATCCTAAAAATCTAAATTTTTTTGGTATTGGGAGAACTTTAACTATCGATTGTGATTCAAGTTTTAAGTTCTTAAGCGCTAGAAACATGAAATTTAGAAGTCTATGTATATCTGCAAGCAGTACGAGTCGCACAGGGTATTCCACGGTCGGTCGATCTCGACTGTATTTTTTTCTTTCTTGTTCTTTCTTGCTTTTGTATTCGTTGGAAACAAATCTAACAATTAAATATCTTCGGCATGCCGCAGTTATGATACCCTTGCAGAGTCCTATCGATTTTGGAAATGTGTAATTTTGATTAATGTTGTGAATAACTATTTTTCGCTTTTGTTAAAGATTTTGCGATTTTACGCCAAATTTTAGGCAATCAATTTGGTTGTGCAACTAATTAAATATGGCTGTTTATTAACACTATAAGATACAGTAACTAAAAAAGAAGACAGATTTTTGAACTTATACAAACAATCGACCGAATGTTCCTAAGGCATCTAATAATCGAATTATGTCAATTTTTTTGGCCAAGAGATGAATGAAATATCAAATTTACAATTTTCCAAAATTGGTTCAGTTTTTAGTTTATTTGATTCGGTTGATTGTGATGCTAAAAAGACTAATCTTTACCATGTTTCATTGGAGTTTTTAGACGGATTTATCTACATCGATCGAGCTTGACGTCCAATTCACGAATTAACAAAAAGTCTCTTTTAATTGTGATATTTGCCGCATATTTAATGATAAAAAAATTATAGAATTCTTCTGCAAGGGCATAAAAGAAAGACAAAAAAGAATATAAAAAAATATAAATAACTAAATAATAGTAATAATGATAATAATAATGATAATGATAATGATAATGATAATGATAATGATAATGATAATGATAATGATAATGATAATGATAATAATAATAATAATAATAATAATAATAATAATAATAATAATAATAATAATAATAATAATGATAATAATAATAATAATAATAATAATAATAATAATAATGATAATGATAATGATAATAATAAGAATAATAATAATAATAATAATAATAATAATAATAATAATAATAATAATAATAATAATAATAATAATAATAATAATAATAATAATAATAATAATAATAATTATAATAATAATTATAATAATAACAATAACAATAATAATACTAATTATACAAAATTTGCCAGGAGCAACGTGAATTTTAATAAAGTGCAAATGGAGGGCACCTATTGTCATCTAATTACCTGACCTTGTGACCTTCAACCCAGCCCCCACCCTTCGCACTCTATATGCTCCGTTGTATGTCTCAAAATCTTGCCACATTGTCCTGGGTAGCAATTGGCAATGTCCTGTAGAAAAAAGTTATCCGGAACCGTCTTAAATTTAATTTAGTTCAAAAATTGGTCAAAGGTCAAAGAAAGGTCAAGAAAGCGGTACTTTTAATAGTGTCAAAGGGAAATTCATAATCTGTGGACTGGATTTGTTGTAACGAGACTTCACTGTACTTTAACCAGCCAAATATTGGCAGTTTTAAAAATTTTAATCATGAGTAATCGTCGAAGATTTGGCAGAACTAAAAAAAACAGCTAAAAATAGCTGAAAAATCAAAGTAAAAATCGTTAACAGACTAACGAATTTTCAAAAACTTTTGGTCTGACAATTATACGTAAATCATGAATAAGAAAATATATATATTTTATAGAATCTTTACAATTTTTTTTAGTTTGTTGTAAGCCAAATAAAACAGTATTTTTTTTTAATAAATTTCGATTTTAACGAATTTATCGTATGCCAAAAAACAGCAGAATTTTTTTTTTTTTGTTTAGGATTTTGAAAGTCATTTGATATATTCTCAAAGTTCATATCTGAACAATCAGCTAATGAAACCTTACACAAGTCTAGCAGATTTAGGTAACTGAAAAAATCTGGCTTTAAATTGGTTAAAATGGCAACACTGGTCCGTGGGTCTTGGGCTTTGTCATTGCTTCTGTCATTACAGGGATCGAATGCCGTTGGCCAAATCTCCGATGAGTCGAACCGGCTTGGAGCCCAGCAGTGTGCTCACCTTTCAGCAGGCCATGTCTGGAGCTGTTTCGCCGCAATACGCGGGAGGAGGAGTTCTAGGCGTTGGCGTAGGCGTAGGCATAGGAGGAGGAGCAGGTGGAGGTGGAGGAGGAGGAGGAGCAGCAGGTGGAAGTGGAGCTGGCGATGAGCAGCTCGACAGACGACTCTTGGGTTCCAGCTCAGCGCTCGCTGCCGTCGTCGAGGATACGACCACGAGTGGACCCGAAGCCACCGACTTAACCACAGCCGAGTCCAGTGATGACGATGATGACAATGACGATGGTATGCCAGGACCTTCAAAGTCCTCGGCTATGGTCATGGCATTGCCACTGCACAGCAGTCTCCTGCGGGAACGCGGTGTTGGTGAATCCTCCTCAGCTCAATCCACTGGCGGCGTCTGCGCTTCATTTCCGCTACCAAGCTCTAATGGTCCACCGCCGGGCAGCTTAGTCAGCATGGCTGCGGCACGGCAGAGGCTTCGCACGTCGAGCATGCCCGCCGAAAGTCGTAAGGTGAGTGAGTTCACTGTATTAACTTTAGTCGCTCTTAAAGCAGCACTTCATTAAAGTATACCCTATACAGAAACACAAAATCATGGGTGCTTTTCAGTAGAGTAGACTCACTTTTTAAAATACTTTGAAGTTTTTAGTCCGCTTTTTTTAAAGTTATCAGTTTTTCTAATTAGGCGTTTAAAATGTTGTTAATTTTTATTACAGGGCATCTACTAGTCGAGTAGTCCCTTTAACTCTGTATAGTTAAGTTACCTGGCAATCTTTTTCTTTATGCCAAACTGAGTAATCAGATCAAGCCACCGCCACTGAGTAAATCTTATTACCGAAGCAAGTAATTAAATCAATTCACTTCAGACTTGAGCTCATTACCGAGTACTTACCAGTCGAGCAGTCTTCTTAATTAAGCCAAATTGGATAGGATTCTTTTGTCGCCCAAAAATATATTGCAAGTGCTATACTTAAGTGTTAAATAGCTATTATAGGGCTAATCACCCAAAGTATGAACGATTGCCATCAAATACTCTTGTTTTTAGCTGCTTTTGGGGTGGGCGAAATATACAATTTTCTCGCCAGTATTCAGCTAAATTCTCTGTTGAATTCTAAGCTCTAAGCTCTTGACAATAAGGTCGTCATTTTGAGCGAATTAAGCCGCAGGGACTTGAAGCAAACAAAAGTGCCAAGGAATGTTCCTTTATACTGTGTTGTTAATTCCAGGGCAGAATACGTAAAGAGGGGAAGACAGAGAGAGAGAGAGAGAGAAAGAGTGAGAGTGGGAGAGAGGGAGAGCAAGTGTCAATCCCAAATGCATTTCTCGAATTGTTTTGTTGAACTTGCGACTCAATTGAGAATTGAAAATACGCGTATGCACAAAAGTTGCAGAGCCCTAAGGGAAATACTCGAGTGTGTGCTCTAGAGACAGACAAAAAAGTGAGGCAGTCAGTAATAGACAGGGAATAAGAAAGAAAGAGAGAGAGCGAGAGCGAGAGCGAGAGAACGATATGTACACTGTCAGAAAATAGGTGTTTTAAAATCAAGAAACAAAAGATAAAGGAAAGAAACAAACAGAATGGAACATAGAGAGAGAGAGAGAGAGAGAGAGAGAGAGAGAGAGCGAGAGAGAGAGAGAGGGAATAAGAAAGCAAGAGAGGGAAATGAAAACAAAAAGAACAAGAAACAAGAAAGTAAAACTGACTAAGAAATACAGAAAGACTAAGAAAAAGGGAGACAAAGAGATAGACAGAAGGAAAGAGAGGGAGAAAGAGACAGAGAGAGCGAGAGAGAGAGAATAAGAAAGCCAGAGAGGGAAAACTAAAAGTCAAACTGACTAAGAAATACAGAAAGACTAAGAAAAAGGGAGACAAAGAGATAGACAGAAAGAAAGAGAGGGGGAGAGAGAGAGAGAGAGCGAGAGAGAGAGAGACAGAGAGAGAGAGAGAGAGAGAGAGAGAATAAGAAAGCCAGAGAGGGAAAACTAAAAGTCAAACTGACTAAGAAATACAGAAAGACTAAGAAAAAGGGAGACAAAGAGATAGACAGAAAGAAAGAGAGGGAGAGAGAGTCTGAACTGTTAAAATATAAATATTGTAAAATAAGACTTTTCTTCTTGAATACAAAAATTTGTGGTCTAAAACATAAAATCCTTAAATAGAGAACACATCTGATATTAGTTATAGCTATAATACGAGCGTATTGTGAATCTAAGACATATAGTTCTTCAGACAATATATCGGTTTTAGTTAGATTTCTGTATAGTCTTGAAACATTCTTCATTTCCAATTAATTCCAAATTAATTTCCTTCATTTCTACACTTGTTTTTTGAACAGTGTATAAAAGTGCAGTAGACAAATTTTGTTGCCACTTTTCTCGCATTTTATCTCATTTTGGGCCAAGTTGATGTCGCAATACTTGTCTCCACACCCAGTGACACACACCAACACACACAAACACACACACACACACACACACACACACACACACACACACACACACACACACACGTGCACACACTTGACATTCTTTTGGCTATAACTTGTGCTATTTATATGGCCAAAAGATGCCTTCGGGTTTTGGCCGTCTGGAACGTGTTTTTGCCATTGATTCGATTTTGGGGCCACAAAAAGCGGATTGCTGTTGCCACAGCAAACAGCTGGGCGTTGAAGAAAATGTTGGAAAAATGGAAAAAACTGCAGTTGGCATTTGACAGTCAGCGACGATTCCGCTGGCTTCTGATCCCAACTGGGACAAGTGAGCACACAAAAAACAGTCAAGACCATGACTCTCAAGTACTCATTGCTCCATTGCAACCTTAACAAAAAATGCTGCATACACTTAGGCGCTTAACTTTACTTAGACATAACATTGCCAATTTTAGAGCAATTTTGATGTGATTAATTGACTTTTAAAGCCATAAGAAAAATGCATTTTTTGGCTTTTTTAATTTTAAAATATATAGCTTTAAAATAGCTGAATAGTTATAGTTTCTAGTGTGTGTCTGAAAGTTTCTGCCTTTAAGTTAAGAGTTTTTGTCTAATATACCCGTGTGCTAGACGATTTACAGGTAATACAAGTAGAAAAGACTCTTGTATCAGTTGATTACACTTTCGAGTTTTTTCTCTTATTTATTTCAGCGCATTTTAAATCCAGTTTGTATGCTGTCAACTCCCAAGATGATTGGGTCAATGTGCCACTTGTAACTCCCTTCACTCAATTGCGCTTTTTTCCAACATTTTTCATCTGGTTTTTCTCGCTCGTGTGTTGGCTACCTGAGCCTTTAAGACCCTGTAAAAGTAAAAAGATTTTAAAAGGTTTTTAATAATGTAAGAACAAAGTTGTAATGCTTTTTATAACATTTGACATCCATTTTGTGCTGCTCGCTGATCAGTTGGTCTGTGAAATTTTAGATTTTGTTTGTTTTAAACTTTTAACAGAAACAATCAAAGTCGAGTACACTTTTCTACTTAGTACTGACATCATTAGTTGCCTGCATTTGCACTCTAGCAATTTCTCAAAACTAATTATGTTAGTTTCGGGGACAAGATAAGTCTAAGCATGAGATAAACTAGAGCCAGGTTAAGCCAGAGAAGAGAGAACATCGGGAGAATTACTTGGGCTATTCAGGGGTAGTCAGGGGAAGGGGTGGACTTAAGGGGTATTCGGGGGAACGAACAAGAACTCTATAAGCTCTCTAGTTCAAGGAATGCCGATATAATAATGATGGTGGATAACAGGAACCATAAATCCAAAGCTAATGACTTGAGGGTACCATCTGTCTCCCTCTTTCTCTATCTCTCTGTGCATCTCTTTCACACACACACACACACTCACACACAGCGAAGCCAAAAAAATGACCCACAAAAGCAACTGAACTAAAGTTAACGTTAGCCATAAGAGTCACAAGCACACACATACGTTTAAATAGACAGTCATGTGCGCAAAAATAAGTTCACTTCACTTGTCTTAAAACTTTGAAGTCAACAAGGAAGTTATTTAACTTTGGGATTATATGTATATATAAATTATATTAACAAAAAGTATTTGAACTAAACCAAGTAAGTGAAAAAAGTTATACAATGAACAGATAATTAAAGAAAGAGCAATTCGTTCTTCAAAGATAGTTGGTATTCTTAATAACTATATAAAGCTAAGAGCTAAAAAGGTTTTCCAATTGAAGATCATATTTAAAGAATTATATTTTTTAAGAGCGTTCTTATTATGCTGAACATTGGTGTTTTTATATGTGTGCTTAAGCTATTTTGAGTGGTCGACAGCTGCGTCTTCTTCTTCTTTAGGCTGAATGTTTAATATCGACAATTCCACCTGGCGCTATTTGCCAGTCAAGAAAGAGAGAGAGAGAGAGAGAGAGAATCAAGAGTCACGAGTCGAGAGACTTCGAGACTTGGAGACTTGGAGAGTTGACAGTTGTTTAGTCATGCTGAATGGTTGGCATGAAAGTTGCCATAACAGCATGCAATCAGTTATCTCTGTTGCCACCTTTATTCTCTCCTTCTCCTTCTCTCTCTCTCTCTCTCTCTATAAACTTACTGCCCTTCTGCGCAACACTCAACACATATCATTCTGCTTAATTTCTTGGCACTACTAGTAGTAAATTTCTCACAGCTGACTGCATTTATGCATATCTTTCAAAGAACCAAAAAAGTCAGTTTCTGATGGCATATTATTTATTATAGCTAGTTTGACTCGGCATTAAGAAAACTGGGCTTTAAGTAGTCGGGTATCCAGACTGTGAGGCGTATACTTAACATTAATGTTTTTTATAAATTAAAAATTAATAAAGTAAATTATTTTAAAATTTAAATGTTCTACTATAAAAATATACGTTAACTGGGCTAATTACAGTTGAGCAGCTTGATTGTGTATAGAAATATTCTTCAACTTGATCCACTACGTTTACGAGACGTATACTTGATAATTATAATATGATTTCGGTTAAGCATTGCAATCATTCCAATTACCATAATTATATAAATCTTGTTGTTTTTCTAAGAAATTTGTATTATTCCATCGTTTGATTGTAGTAATTCTTGGTTTAATTGTTGTTGCTTTGTTCTGGTTTTTTCAGCCTCGATTGGCGGAGACGCGTCGCTCGGCGATTCACTGTGCCGCCGATGTGGACATGGATTATTATCGTCTTCGTAGTTTCAGCATCACGTCCCACGGCGTTTGCAATTTGGGCGATTCATTACGGTAAGTGGGCGTGACACTGACACAAGCAAACAATACACACTGAGAAAGACTTTGAAAACTTAAGTTTTAAATAAACAGAATTTTCTGATAATATTGATATTATTTGTTATATTTTAATTAATCTTAATTAATTAATATTGATATTATTTGTTATATTTTGATTAATCTTAAACATTTAGAAGCCTTAAAAAACTACACTTAAAACAATTCAAATATACATTTAATTCGATTCAATTTAAGTTCATTAGCTTTTCTTACTGTGCACAAGGTTTGTTTACTGTTATTCCTCACTGACATTCCACGTTTGTTTGCTCTCTCTCCCCGCTCTTTTTTTCTCTCCACCTCTTTGCGTCTCTTTCGTTGGGAGCGACAGGAGTCGCAGGTCACGTTCGATCAATTCAGTGACATCGGCAGGAACCTCGCACAGTGGGGTGGATCGACACAATAGGTGAGTGGTATTCATAAAGGAAGCGATTGTGTTGGTGTGAGTGTCAGTGTGAGTGTGAGTGGGAGTGGATTTGTATGTAATAATAGTCTGACTCAATAGAGGGCGCTATAAATTGTTTATAAAATGACAATGAAACATTGCAGACAAGGCACGGAGCAAAGTTCATAAACGGTGCCCCATACATACACACACAATCAAACACACATACGCACACGCATACAAAAAAGACAGCCAACCAGAAGCACAGACTAATTTCATACAATTTTCACACAAAACAATTTCCGCTGCCATTACCACCATCAAGTCGGGACTTATTTTGTTTTGCCGCCTTTTTCCCCATTTTTTTTTTTATATATATATAAAAACTTTTTTTTGTATTTCGTCTCCTTTGCATTGTCAGAGGAATTCGCTTTATATTTTTATATTTTATTCTGTTGTTTTTTTTTTTTTTTTTTGGTCTTTCCGTCTCTTGTCTGTTTTCTTTCCCCGTGTCTGTTCCATTTTGCTTCGTCGTGGGCTCTTATTATTACTGTTATTATTGTTATTACATGCCCCGTCATTGTGCTTGCCCCCTTAAACTTATCAGCGCACTGTTGCCATTGTACACATCGCCACCTTTGCAATCATTAATTTAAAATCTTTAAACAAGCAGTCAAAGCATTTAAAAATAATTGATTCCCTAGTACCACTGTAAACACAACTGTAAGCTTAACGAAGATAAATTTGTTCGCTGGTTTTTGATCGTTAACGCTCTTTCGGCAACTTCCTCTCTCACTCCCCCTCTCCCTTTATTGCATAAAGTTGTGGTACGTGCGTTGGACAAGTGACATGAAGTTTATTTATAATGCTTAATGCTCTCTTAGCAGGTTAAAGGGAACTCTCTTTTCCGCTAAAGGTAAGTGCAAGAAGTTGTGCTGCTCTGATTGCAGAGATGCAGTGCAGAGTGAGAGAGAAGCATAGACAGTAGTACATATACATATATGCATAGTTATTGCAGTTTATTTTCTTTCATTAGTTATAGTTTTTCAATCAACAAACTTTTATAAAAATAAATTTTACATATATAATATATGTATAAATAAAACAAATCTTTTCTAAACGTATATATGTATTTGCACATGCATGATTTATGTGCAAATAAAAGCTTTTAAAGAGAGCAACATTTCTTGAAGCTTTACGAAACTCTCTTAAGCAATAATGAAGACGTGCAAGTGATAATGAATAGTTAGTGAGAGCGTGAGTGAGAGCGGGAGTGAGAGCTGGTGTGAGAGCGGGATGGAGAGCGGGAGTGAGAGCTGGTGTGAGGGCGGGAGTTAGAGTGGAAGTGGGAGTAACTCTGGGAGACGTATAAAATTGCATGGACTTGGTAAAGAGATTGGGAGTGTGAGTGGGACATAAATATGTGGATTCATACAATGCACATGCATAGGTTTGTATGTATGTATGCCTGCATTTACCGTGGTCAATTGCAATAATTTTATTGGTTTATTTCTATATTTAGTTTGGCATAACTAATGTTGTCTCTTTCTGTCTACAGCAATGCATCGCGCACTTCTGCCGATATGATAGTAGAGGGGACAGACCCCTCCATCGCCCTGCAGCCACAGAAGGTGAATGGCCAGCACAACGGAGAGCATATTCCAGCCTATAAAATCGCAATGCTTGGCGCTTCCGGTGTGGGAAAGACAACGCTCACATATCAGTTCACAACATCGGACTACATATGCGCCTATGATCTGAGTTTGGGTAAGTGAATCAATCGAATGGAACTAAAGCCGTAACCCGAACCGGAACCAGAAACGGAACAGGAACTGAACCAAAAGAATAACAAAAACGACCGTTGACCTGCAAATAGCAAGTGACACGTGTTAAACGATATCATTTACAGTAATGCCAGAAGGGGGCGTGTTACAGTCCGTGATAGAGAAGTGGTGGTGGTGGGTAAGGGGAGGGGGCTTGTAGGGCTTTTGACTGTGGATTTTAATCAAGCGCATTTGCATTTTAATTACGCCGCAAACTCATAAAATATGAAAAGCTTCATTGCTAATTTTATTAACTTTACCAAAGCATCATCAACACTGAAAAAAACCCAAAGAGACCAGAAAGAGCAGGCATGGGAAATGGGAAGAATAAGAGGGGGGATGCATACACTGATAAAAATCCTAAATTGTTAGGTTAACAATTCAAATACAATTTAATGGTCAAATTAATCCCATCAATTCGTAAGTTGTCTATACTTGATTTTATAACATAATCACGTATACGCATCATAAAAATTCTTGTTTTTGTTAGTAAATTTTTTCAGTGTAGACAATTTGCATACTCTATTTTTGTGCTCACATTTTTATAGGCCGTCAACTCATCAAAATAACTGAAAATGTTTTTAAATAGAGCTGAATAGAGCTCAATTCTAGGGCTATAAAATCGCCTTTAAAGCCATAAAAACCTCTAAGAGCCAAGTTTAAAAGTCATTGATTATAAATTTTGTAATCAAATTCAATTTGAAATTACAATAACAATTCGAGGTTTACACATTGTTACTAAAATTTTGTGCACGAAAAAAACTAGAGGAAAATTGAAAAGTCGCTAGAATTTTGGTTGTATGAAAAGTGTTACGCAAGCTTAATAATGTCGCCTGAAAGGTTCGGTTTGAAGCTAAAGGTCGTTCATAAACATTTTTTATTTAGATTATTTGTGTATTAGTAGCAGATAAGGAATATAGAAACTTTAAAATTACAGATTTTTAGCTTAAATAATAAAACAAAAGCTGCAATTTAGCTGTAAATAAGCTGAAATTAGAAATGATGGCAACACTGGAAGTTGAAGTCTGTAAAGCTTTTCGCTGACTTTAATGGAATTTAAGCTGCAATTAGCCGTTTTCTGAGTGGCATTTGAGTAATGGCTAATGTCGGAGAGCGATGCGTGTCCTGAATTTATTTGACCTAAAACATGAAGTCCCAAGTCGGAAGTTGCATGCAGCGGGTTCCGTTAGTTCCCTCTAAAGAGTTCCACTCGGAATCGGAGTCGGAATCGGAGTCATAGTTGGGAACGGAATCGGAATTGAAATTGGAATCGAACGCACAGTGCGTGACCGGCTATGGTCTCTCTCCCCCCTCTCTCCCTCCCTCTCTCCCTCCCTCCCTCTCTCTCTCTCTCTGTTTATCTTGGAGTTGAAATAAAAGTGACAGTGGAGGTGAAGCAGTCAAACAGCGTCTAGGCAGAAAAGCAGCTACTGAGCTAATCCTCCGAGTACAACAACAACAATTGTTCCACATCAAGTGACGCTAAGCAGAAAAGGGATGGCAATAGTGGGTGAGAGAGAGGAAGGAAGAGAAAGAGCCAGAGGGAAGCGAAAGCGGAACAAACTAATCCACTGAGGCATGCAAAATTGTTACAGGCTTCAAACAGTGTTGCCACAAGCTCATAGGCTCGACTATAGTCTAGTGAACCGACTGTAAAAGACCCTGTACTTATTGCTTGGGACTGCATTGCTGCAGTTTCCAGCTTGCAAAAAATAGGAAAGAAAGTAAAAATGGGAAGAAGATGGAAGAAAGGTGAATGAAATTCCCCAAGTTTTAATTAGCACTTAAGTCAAGGCAGCGAGTGAGCAGCAAGAGGTGAGGGGGAGTGGGAGCGGACATGAGAAAGAAGGAGAGATGAAAAAAAGCCAAAAAACAAAGCCAACTTTTAGAACACAGCTCTGTATGTGCGTGTGTGTGTGCCTGTGTGTTTGTGTGTGTGTGTGCCTGTGTGTGTGTGTGTTTGTGTGTGTGTGGGGGGCACTGGGGCTCTGGGCCTTTGTTAGTCTGCGTGTAAAGCTGTAAATAGCTGACGCTGCCCTCGCATTCCTAAGGAACCAGAGCTGGAAACGCTCTAAAAATGAGTTCACACGACTTGCAAATACCCTGCATTGAAAGGAAAACTTAAATGTTAAATGCTCTCTGAAGACCCTGTACTCAAATAGAATACAGCCAAATAAAATATATAATAATTCCTGATAAGCATTCACTGCGTAGACCTATATCCATTTATTTTAAAATTTGACCACGCCCCCTTCGGCCTTAACATAGTTAGTGGAATTTATAACTTTAAATTTCCTGACCTAATTTGTTCCCGATCGGTCAACTATATCATGCAGCTATAATAGGCTAAATCGGTTCAAAGCTTATGATGTGTATAGAAATATATGTGTTCTAGAACGATTACAGGGTCTTTTACGGTCGGATTGTTCGGTTATGGCCTTTCCTAGTAGTTTCATATGAGTAAATATATTTCACCTCCAACGACACCCACAAGCATTTTGAAATAATCAGTTTAATATACGATCAGTTCGAATTTTTGTCTTGTAGCCCCGATAACACCCTGTAACTGCCGTAATACCCTGGAAAAATACGATTTTATAACCAAATGGTTGAAGAAAACCTTAAATAAATTATCCTATTGATTGATGATAATAAAGTCGATTACAATCAAAATGTTTTCCACTTTTCTACACTTTCTACACTGCTACAAAAAGTGTTCTTGAACAGCTTTCAAAGGAGCCTTAAAAACTTAAAAATAAAATTAACTTAATTTTAGTTAGTGATATTTTTTAGCTCATATTCAAAACAATTTTTAAGATGTGTCTTATTTTGTTAGGTGATAATTAAGTGTTAGTACTTCCTTTTTTTCAGTGTAAATTGTTCCCGTTTTAAAAATGTTCCCCTTGTTTTGCCTCTGTTTTTTTTTAGTTCTCCGTTTTCCGTTTTCCTTTGTAATATGTCATGAATGTGTCCGCTGACCACTGTTTGAAAGAGGAAGAGAAAGCGAAAGGGAGGGAGTGGATAAGAACAGAAAGGGGCGTGGCAAAATGGAGAAAGAGGATGAGCAAGAGAAACAGGGTGTCACTGAACGCAATGCGGGACACGGCATTGCATGACTTGATTGTTTAGGAATTCTCATGTGCATGCCCAGAAGAACTAACACACACACACACACACACACACACACTTACACGCACTCATGTGTGTGTTGTGGCATTTAAAAACGCGTGAAAAATGCAAACAAATCATTAAAAATAAAACTTAAATATTTAAGGACGAGTACAAATGAAATATATTTAATTGGAACAACTACTACTACAGTAAAACCTCGCTAAATTAATTTCAAATTAATTTAATTTAATAAAATATGAAAGTAAAAATAAAGAATTTTTTATCTGAAATTTATTGATTATTTTTTACAACTTCAAGACTTACAGATATGTCACACCCTCTAATTTATACCCGATTCAATCAAAATGTCAATAAGCGTATTTCCAAACAGCTGGAAAATCCATTTATTTTCCCACCGTTTCAAGGATTTGCGATTTCAAATTTCTTTTTTTTTCTTCTTTTTTTTGATTATGGACTGCAAAATGGCGAAAAAATTCACTAGAGGCGTGGCAGTTTCACACGCCCCCCCCCCTGATCCGCGGAGTACCCCAATTTTTGTGGGTATTGAGACAGGTGACTTCTTTCCTACCCAATTGTCTACCCACTCCAAATACAGGGTATTAAATGACAGCAAAGTACCGCAAACTGTTGAACAAAAAACCGTTTCAATGTTTACTATTCAATTTCTGAGCTGCAGCTGCGTCCACGCGCGCAAAATTACTTGCAACATGCAAATCACGCAAAACATGGGCGGAGAGGGGGCGGAGAGGGGGCGGAAGAGGGGGAGTTGGAGTGGGAGGGGCAGGTCAGGGTGGTGGGCGAGCCGGCTCCAGCCACGCCTTTGCTTTCTAATCGAAGTCTGCGCAAAAATAGGCAAATGTAGTCGGGTCAACTCGACTTAAAAATACCCTGTATTAAAACAGAACGTGTGTGAAAGAAAGATAGAGAGAAAGAGAGAGAAAGAGAAAGAGAGAGAGAGAGGGAAAGAGAGAATGTGATCTTTCCTTCAGGGGAGAGAAAGTGGGAAAGAGAGAGAACTACTCGATGTCGACTCAGTTTTTGTTTCAGATCAAGAACATATACTTCTATTTGATAGGTCTTAAATAGGCGTTCCACTACCTATTACACCTATAATACCCTCTACGCAGGCTAAAACAGAGGAGACTTACTCTACGATTACAACACCGACTGGGAAATACCCTTCATCCCATAGCATTCCCTTTATAATGTATAAAATTAAACTTCCGAATGTCTATAACACCCCATTGCCAGAGTATAAATAGAGCAGGAAGGTCGTCGCTTCAGTTATGTGCTGTGATTACGGCGCTTTTTTCCACTGTGGGTGGTGCCATTTTCCTTTTTCTCTGGACTGCACCTTTTTACGATGCCTTTTTGGATTTATAGCCCAGTTTCCGACTGTTACTTAGAGCTTATATTTTTGTGATACTCGAAGGAAACCCAAATCAAAGTTACTTTCATTTAATCAGAAATGTATTATTCCTTTTTATTTAACATACTTTTTTGAAGTTTCATACCTGATGACGTCATGTGTTCGCTAACTGGGCACTAATCTGTCGAGCAACTCAGTTTTAGCGATGTTTTTTATTGCAAGAAATGCGCCAAGTGCTGCATTAATTCCGTAACGTACATTGATTACGCTTTTTATGTGGCCACGCCCACCGCCAAACTGCGAAACTGCGAAACTGAAAAACTGCAGTTATTATCTCGGAATCGCTGTCAGTTTGTCGGTCTTTCAATAATCTGTGGCTGTTAGCTAAGCGGGATTATTATCATACCAAAAACATCATGAATAACAAATTGTTTATGAATAACGGTTTCTTTTTGACCTTATCTTATGAGTAAATATTGAATAATGAATCCAGAAAATTGAGTAAAAATTATTTCAAACTGTTTAAAATGTAGAAAAAGCTCAAGTTCTTAAAAACTTTCTAGAGGAACCTTGAAAAATATATATCAAATAAATTTGTGGTCGAATTTTCCTATTAATTTTGCTTAAAAAATTACTTTTTAAAAAAATTAATCCATAAATTTGTTTATTCACATAGTAAGTTATAGTATAAAAAGACATGTGTGCTAAATTTCAAAGATATCGGTCAATAACTTCTCGAGTTATCGTGTTTGCCGATTTGAAAGATAATGTTTTTCCTTGCGTATACATAATTTTGGTGGTGGTCTCCCCTATAGCTCGGGAGTTGAGGAATTACTCAAATACAACATGTTTGAACATGTCTTTGTTTTCTTTTTTTTGTGTTTTTGTGGCCATGACGAAACATTAACTTGGCTATAAGCGCATTAAACAATTTATTCACATTTTTTGGGGTAACAAAAGTAAATCAAATGAAATTTTGGTTTCTCTTATTATCGAACATTTTCTAACATTAGTTTTCCTTCTCTGTTTTCCTTCTCTGTTTTCCTCGGCTTTCCTCCACAGATGATGACTATGGACAAAAGACGGTTTCCGTGCTGGTCGACAACATTGAGACCGATTTGGAAATAATTGATCATCCAGCTTGCGAGATGTCTGTAAGTAGCGAATATTTCAAATCTTCATAATCCTATCGGATGTAGCACAATAGGGATGAGAGTAACGATAGTTGCGGTGCTAAAAACGATAGTTGCCATATAAAAGTTCTAATATAACTGTGTAAAAAGCTCTACCCACCTTTAAACCACTTAATCCATGAAAATATAATATTAAATTTAGAAAAATAAATATTATTTATAATTTTTATTATATTTAATACTTAATACTTTTAATACTTTTAATAATGCCATTTTCTAGCCATATTTTTCTACAACTGTTGCTATTCTGGCCGTTGACATTTTGACAACACTGTTATGGAGGTTTGCCATACTCCGAGTGGGTCAAATATAGTCAGTTTATGGGTTAAGAGCTTTTGTGCACACACAAGCACACAAGCACACCACAATACACACACACACGCACACACATATGCTCACATGTATGTATAAGGCAACTCTTGTGTGGGATATTTCTGCTGCTGACATTTTTTTTTTTTTTTTTCCAAATGTCATTAACACATTTTTTTATCAGCTGCAAAAAAAAGCTAAAGCGCATTACATTGTTATAGACGTCATTTCGTATTAACACCCGCATAACATGCGTGTGTGTGCGTGTGTGTGTGTGTGTGTGTGTGTGTGTGTGTGTGTGTGTGTGTGGGCGTGTTCTTTGAGGCAGAAATCTGAAGGAAGCTAAAAATTGCATTGACAGTTTTGTGTGTTATTTCTGTTGCCTACTTTTGTGCGCTTCACATAAAAAACGTTCGTAGCTCCCTTTTCACCTTCCCACCTGTCACCATCTACTGCACACATATAGTCACAAGATATTAGATACTATTCTTGACATTTTGTCAGTTCTGTTTTCGTTTAAAGCCGTTCATTTTAGCTAATACTCGCTAAATTGCATTGACAACTCTGTTATGCTCGTTGTGACTTTTTAGTTGCCTTCTTTGGGAGTTACAATTGATCCTTAATGGAATTTTAATGTATATATGTATATAAGCTCGAATACTAGTGTTACCAGAACATATCAAAAGATAATAGGTAGACTGATAAACAGTTCGTGTTTACAGCTTAATTATCAGAATTTATAAATTTTTGCAATTTTTGAATGCTTCTAACTCAGCCAAATGGCTTCAGATCCTGGAAAGCTATACCTTTTTGGACTCTAGCTAAATAATAGAATCGATTTTGGTCAAAATTGGAAATTTTCAGAATCGACCCCATTTTGGCAAAATTTTGTGATGTTACCCCTTTAAATTTTGTTGTCAAAAATGGCTAAAATTTTTTGTTTTAATATTTTGATGCCAATCGATAGTTCGATAGTTCACGAGTTCAAAAAGGTATGACAATCAAAGATTGGACGTCAGAGTGCTGAGATGTGCATTGTTTAAGTTCTGAGAAGGCGACAAATCTCAAAAATCGTATTAAAAAATTTAAAAGTTTTGATTTGATTTGTTATATTACTTTTTCCAAAATTTTACATCCACAGACAGAGGCTTTCTGCGCTACATACAACATAGATCTATTTGTGGTTGTCTACTCGGTGGTGGATCGTGGCACTTACAAGTTTGCGGAGAAGGTATTGCAGTACCTCAAGGAGAACGACATGTTGCTCACACGTGGTGCGATTTTAGTGGGTAACAAAACTGATTTGGAGCGACATCGTGAGGTCTCACGACAGCGTAAGTATTTTAAAGTATCTGCTATAAAAGAGAACACCCAGTATGGCAAAAGGAAAGCAAAGTGATACAGGGTGATCAAAAACAGAACACCTGGTATGGCAGAAAAGGAAAGCAATGTGATACAGGGTAATCTAAAACAGGACACCCAGTATGGGAGAAAAGGAAAGCAAAGTGATACAGGGTGATCTAAAACAGAACACCTAGTATAACAGAACAGGAAAGCAAAGTGATACAGGGTAATTTAAAACAGAACACCCAGTATGGCAGAAAGCAAAGTGATACAGGGTGATCTAAAACAGAACACCCATTATGGCAGAAAGCAAAGTAATATAGGGTGATCAAAAACAGAACACCCAGTATGGCAGAAAAGGAAAGCAAAGTGATACAGGGTAATTTAAAACAGAACACCCATTATGGCAGAAAGCAAAGTGATACAGGGTGATCTAAAACAGAACACCCAGTATGGCAGAACAGGAAAGCAAAGTGATACAGGGTAATCTAAAACAGAACACCCAGTATGGCAGATAGCAAAGTAATACAGGGTGATCTAAAACAGAACACCCAGTATGGCAGAAAAGGAAAGCAAAGTGATACAGGGTAATCTAAAACAGAATACCCAGTATGGCAGAAAGCAAAGTTATACAGGGTGATCTAAAACAGAACACCCAGTATGGCAGAAAAGGAAAGCAAAGTGATACAGGGTGATCTAAAACAGAACACCCATTATGGCAGAAAGCAAAATAATATAGGGTGATCAAAAACAGAACACCCAGTATGGCAGAAAAGGAAAGCAAAGTGACACAGGGTAATCTAAAACAGAACACCCAGTATGGCAGAAAGCAAAGTGATACAGGGTGATCAAAAACAGAACACCTAGTATGGCAGAAAAGGAAAGCAAAGTGATACAGGGTGATCTAAAACAGAACACCCATTATGGCAGAAAGCAAAATAATATAGGGTGATCAAAAACAGAACACCCAGTATGGCAGAAAAGGAAAGCAAAGTGATACAGGGTAATCTAAAACAGAACACCCAGTATGGCAGAAAGCAAAGTGATACAGGGTAATCTAAAACAGAACACCCAGTATGGCAGAAAGCAAAGTGATACAGGGTAATCTAAAACAGAACACCCATTATGGCAGAAAAGGAAAGCAAAGTGATACAGGGTGATCTAAAACAGAACACCCAGTATGGCAGAAAGCAAAGTAATACAGGGTGATCTAAAACAGAACACCCAGTATGGCAGAAAAGGAAAGCAAAGTGATACAGGGTGATCTAGAGTGTTTCATTTCATTTAATAAGTATACTAACAGAACACCCAGTATAGCAGAATAGATAACCGATACAGGGTGTGCTACAGTGCACCTTTTTATAAGTAAACGATTTAAAATTAGTTTGTTAGATAAATAAATATAAATATTATATTTAAATTTCTATTTGTTAGTGGGTCGAAAGCTGGCCAAGGAAATCGCATGCAAATTTATAGAGACGTCATCGGGACTGGATCACAATGTGGATGAATTGCTGGTGGGAATTGTGGCGCAGGTGAAACTGAATCCACAACGCATTCGACTGCTCAGCGAACGGGATCGACAGCGTCTCAATCTGCAGAGCACAATTCAAAATCACAGACGAATGCATCTTCCGGCACGTCGAATTGTCCGACAAATGAGCATTTGTCAGGCGGATGGCGATGATTTACCGGATGATAACGATAATCACGATACTGGGGATGCCAATAACGATAATGTAGCGACAACGTCTGGTCTTGGTCGAAGTCAACAGGTGCGCAAAGCGAATCGAAGGACTCTCAACCTGGAAAGCATCCTAAAGATGGGCGAGAGTGAACTGGAGGACGAGGAGAGCAGCGAGACCCAAAGATTGCATGGCTATGCAAGTGGTAAGAGACAGTAAGACTAAGGGAACACGGGGAGATCGGTTTTGATCGGTCCTCTTTTGGGAGCACTATCTATAGACATAAAGGGATTACTTTATAAAAAGATATAAAAGGACTGTCCGATTTAGAGTAAAAATTAAGAGATAAGTTGATAACATGACAATACATTGGACAAGAAAAAACAGGTCTTGAAACCGTTTTACAACACTATCTTTATGCTAATTTAAAAGACTACTATTAAGAGCTCTTAAGTTTCGTCTGATGACACAAATTTCTATCTTTCGAGAAATGTATAACAGATTGTAAAACTGTTATATACACGAACGATCTTAAATCCCCTCCAGGACAGTTCTTCTATTCTAATAGAGATAACCAAATGCACAATTTTTATCGATTAATCGTTATCGTTGCACATATCTAGGTAAGAGTAAATTTGAGCTTTTGGCCGCTGGAATGCGACAACGGCGTCCTTTTGGCCCTGGCAACGATGATGGTCCTTCCACCTCTGCGGCTGCTCAAGCGGCGCTTCAACAAAGGATCGAGGCTAGAAATAGGAACGGAGAAGGAGCGAGGGGTGAAGCGAGGGGTGGAGCGAGGGGTGGGGCGAGAGGAGCGGCGAGAGGAGGAGGCACAGCGAGATCGGCTCTGACTGATAACGAGGATAATGACGACGACGAGGACGACGATGACGACGATGATGATCACGATGTGGATGATGACGACACCGACGACGAGGATAACGATTCGAGTAAAACAACCGATTGTAATCGCAAGGTCGTGACGAAATTAACGGCACGAACCAAGGTGTTTCTGGCGTCAGTATTGCGCTTCAAGAAGAACATGAAGAGACGAAATTCTTCCAGTTGCAGCGATCTATTTGTCATCTAAGTTGGGACCGAGGGGCGTTTTGTAAGTAAGGGGCAAATGTGAAGCAAGCAATCATCAAGACTAAACAACGATAGAAAGATAAGTTTAAGCAGGGAAAGAAAAAAATTAAAAATTGAGAGGAAAATGTCAAAAATTCATGAAAAAAATTAAATAATCGAAAAGAAAAAAAAAAAAAGAAATTAAATAACATGTCGAAAAAGAAAGTAAAAAAAAGAAAATGAAGACAACTAACAAAAACAGTCGTAAACTTCAAAAATGTTTTTAAAATGTGGAAAAAATTTTGAAATTTGTTATAAAATTCGAGCAAAATTTAAATACATTTGACTATAAATTCAACAAATATTGAATTTCAAACTGCAAATGTTTTCTAAATTTAAATACACTTGAAAAAAAAAAAACTAGGAGAAATTGGTGAAATTTAAGAAGGACCAATAAAAAAATTTTAAAAATGACCAGAATACAAAATTGTTCCAAAATGGAATTGAAAATGCAACAAGAAAACAACGGATTTACGATTTTAAAGTTGAATTTAAAAAACGAAGTTTTTAGAAACTTTCAAAGTCACAAATAAACAACCGAAAGAACAAATACAAAATGCAACTAGAGCCCATTTTGCGAATTATACATTTGTAACCAGAAAAAAAGAACAATATTCAGATTAAAAATATGATTCATCTGTTATAGATGCTAAAAATTATGTCCTTCTTTACGACAAAATATAATATGGACAATAATTTTGAAATGAAAAGTTTTGAAAAACAATTTTAAGCGCAGAAAGCAAAACTTGAATCTGAAAATTTTCATGGGCAATGTAATAAAAGCAAATTGCAACGTTGCCAAATTTCTTAGACAGCCAAAAGTGGCAACACTGTCTACAACAACAATAAAATCAAAACGACAACACTTTTATTTATTTATTTATTATTTTTTAAAATGGTTTTAAAAAAAAAATGTTTGGATTTAAATACAGAATGTATGAACGGAATAAGAAATCAAAAAGATAACAAAAAAAAAACACAGTTACTTTGAGACGAACTGAGCAGAACATCAAACACACTCTCCCTACACATTGCAGTGGTGTCCACAAAATTCAGACAGCGCGCCTCTGCCGACGCACGTATGGCGTCACTCAACGAAGGTTTCGTTGAGCTGCTTACACCAGGACACAGTGGCGGGCGGCATAAGAGATCAGTCGCTTTGCAGCGTTTGATGGGGAGAGAGCTTTTTTCGCGGTAGACACTTTTTTGTGGTCACACTGAAACACGCATTTAGGTCGACTACAGAGTACCCTAGGCACGCTGATCTGTGCTGACTAAATAGAGTATGCACAATGTAGGGCAACTCAGTAATTTATCGAAAACACATAAAAAAAAAAAAAACAAAACAAAAAACACCAAACAAAAAATTTTTTGTGTACGAAATTTAAAGAAATTCGGATTTTCGGAGAGCAAAATAATAGAAATGGAAACACACATATTGACAAATTTTAATGGAATATATATATATATATATACTTAAATATTCAATACATAAATGTCTTTTACAGTTCTTTGTGTTGTGCTTAAATTACAAAAAAAAAAAACAAACAAACAAAAGTTACGAACAAAGTAAAACAAAATACATTTAAAATACAGGGTGATGCAAAGGGAGATGGGAATTGCTCCTCAAATAAAAATTACTTACACACACATACAAACATTCAGAAATGCATGCTTACGTACCCACACGCATGCAATACATTCATACATACATATATATGTAATTAGTTCTTCGTTGAGTTCATTACACACACGTGCATACATATTCAGATGTATGCATGTGTGTATGTGAGTATATGTGAGTATAACAGCTGGTAATCACACATGCTCAAAATTCAAATGGAATTAAAAATAAATGAACTCATACTGGGAATGCACGTTATGTATTAAAAGTTAAACATTCATACATTTAACGTACATACATACATTGTATATCGTACATCAAATTTGAGTACCCAACACTCTTCGATCCCGATTGGTGAACTGATGTTCAATTGGTCTGTGAGAAAAAGATGCACACACTGCTTGCATGTGTTTGTGTGTGTGTTAACGGGCAGTGTGAGAGGGTTGCTTGAGCACTTTGAAGTCTTGTCGCATTTCCCATACACAAGGGACAGCAAAGAACAGTTACTTACCTTTATAAAACTACGCAATGTTAAAACGTCACTCAAACTTTGTAAACCTACGATTGCGCAAAATAAGAACAAATACGACCAAAACAACAACAAAAACAACACCAAAAACAACTCAACGAAAATTAAGAGAGCAGCAGCAGGAGCAGCAGCAATACAACAAGCAGCGATCGAGAGCGCGACCGGACAAGTAAAGCAAAGAGAAAAATGCTAGCAAGCAAAAACTAAAAATATGGAGAAGAGAAACAAAAGAAGAGAAACAAACAACAAAACAAAGACAAATACAACGATTGCAAATGAATGAACGACAACAAATGGCCTAACGGTAAACAAAAACGACGCGATTTAAATTAGGAAGAAAAACATAACAAAAAAGTCGAAAGGATTGAGGCTTTGAGGCTTTGAAAATACCAAGTATAGAATATTGGAAATAAAAGATTGATAGAATTGATAGATTTGTTAGGATAGCAGTAGGGTGTAATGTGTAAGTAATTAGAATTCCACAATTCCAGAATCCCAAACACACACTCACAGACACTCATACACACACACACATATCCAGAATTCAAACATAACCTAGAACTGAACCATATCACTTCGGTTCTCAGTGCGAAACGACCCTTTTGGGATACGCAAAAAAACAGGGAACTTGCAAAGAGACATAGCAATAACAAAATGAAGATAGCGCGACGGGCGACGGGAAGAGAGAGTACTACAAACTACACTGACAGAAAAAACGTTGTTCAAAAATGAATTTCAAGTATTTTCGATTTTTTTTTAAATCTACACTGAAAAAATCCATCCTGATAGTACTTAATTTCGAAATACTTGACTTTTTCTCTCTGTGTACTAAACATTTCTACTAACTATCGACTTACTTTTAAAAAACGAGACTGATTAAAAAAATCCCACTTTTAAAAATGCGTCCACATTGATTTGATTTGTTTGGAATATAACAAACATTTTCGAGCAACAAATTTCCCCCCAACAAATTTTGTACTATGATTTTCCGGACGCATTTTCACATATCCACAGACGAGAGATAAAAACCGAATCGTTTGGAAAATACATTTACAAATCACATATACATATATTCATAGTCATATATACGATATATACACACACATAAAATAAAAATTAATATTATAAATAAATAAAATACGAGACATTAAAAAAAATATTTGATGATATATACTGTACAAGGATATATACACATCATATTATATATCTACTATATACTATGAGATTGAGATAAACTTTTGCTCCATGTACTCGTAAAACTAACACTTAAGTTTCATATTTGTTCTTTTGACAACAACAAAAAAAAAAAAAAACGAAATGAATAAAACAATTTTAGAAAAAAATGTAGAAAAAAAAAACTACTCAAAACTTTGGTATAAAAACTTTGAGATGATCTTACCTATAACGAATCCATAACGACTCCCAAGTCAGAAAATTTATAAATATGTATTTGACAAGTAGTAATTTTTTTCAGTGTTGAAATCTGAGTTATAAATGACTTGAATGCTCTATTCGAAATTTGTATATTGTTTTTGGGTGTAAAGCGCTCACACCACTGGTCGCTGCAATAGAAACAGTGTAAAAATTTATATTTTTTGAAATCCAATATCAGATTTTTAGTTCCGGAGTGAACTCGGTTCATATAAGCTCAATTTGATCGAAAGGTTTCAAAAGTTTTTCAAAATTTAACCAATTATAATCAAGTCTTGAGCTCTAAATGGATTTGGTATTTAGTATTAATTTAATGCATTTACAATTTTTTTTTTTTTTTTATATAATTAAACATTTTTTTTAAATAAATATTTGCTTAAATAAAATAATTATTAATTTTTATTCTTTGATTTTTTAAGTGTATTTTTGACTAATTTCAAAATTTATTGAAAGATTTGCTCCACAATCACCTCATCTATTTTATGGCTCTGCAGTATGAACAGTCCACTCTAGTGACGAAAGTATAAAAGAGAAAAAAGCAAACTTAAATCCAAAAACAAATACAACAAAAAATGCACTTAAAAAAAAATATTTCATGTACAAGTTTATCTGAATGTAAAATCCTTATGATCAAAACTACCTTACACAATTTTTGCTCTTTATATATATCTTATATGTATATTATACAGTGTATACACACATATTTATATATATGTATTGGTTCAATTTTATTGAAGGAGCGACGGGAAATCGGCTATGAAATCGTAGAATGTGAATAAAATATTGTTGCTGTTTTTTTTTTTTTCGAAATATTTTTGTATGACACGAGAAAAAAACAAAATGTCCACCACGAAAATGATGAAAGAGAAAGAGAGAGAGAGAGAGAGAGAGAGAGAGAGAGAGAGAGAGAGAGAGAGAGAGAGAGAAAGTAAGGGACATTGAATTGTATAGTAGAAATACGTTATGGAATTGTTAAGTTCGTGATCGCGGCTGTTTATCGATAACATCGTGGACAGCTGACGTTATCGAAAAAGCTGGAATAAATAAAAAATGTAAAGGTTTTGGCTCATTCAATCAAATTGAATGCAAATTTTAAAGCTTGAAATATTTTAATCAATTGTATATTAATGTTTAAATAAATCTATATATTACAATATATATATATATATATATGTATATATATACGTATATATGTATGCAAATATAATTGGTACTTACTTACGAATTCTACGAATTGAAGCTGAACACGATTTAATACCCTGTAAACAGTTATACGAAGCATGCTGAATTTATGTTTCTTACTGATTTTTTGTTGATTTATATATCTATGCATCTCTACTATATAATAGACCGATTTAGTCAATTCGGTCATTCGGTACCTTCGTTTGTTATGAAAAGTGCTTCCTTTTATGCTGTATGGTTGTATAATTTGGGTATTCCGTTGGATTTTTTTCCGAAACGAAAATACTTTTAGCAGCTTTATATAGCAACCCGATCCGCCAGTATATTAAAAATGTCAAAATATGCGTGCTGTGTGAAATATGCTGAAATGGCTTAAAAGTCGCAAAAGTTTTTCATACAAAATCTTGTTTTCATCCTCTGATTCCTATGGCAGCTATATGATATAACTAACCGTATTCTTCAAAATATGGGTAATATGTGTAGAATAAAAATTCAGTGTAAATGAACAATTTTGTGAAGATAGCTTGATATAGAAACAGGCTTTTATACAAATATATATAGAAACTTTATTTTTATCCTCTGATTCCTATGGCAGCTATGTCATATAGTTAACCGATATTAACAAATTTTTAAATATATATTTAGAATAACAGTACATTTCACTTCTGTGAATTTGGATGAGATAGCTAGATAAGCAAACAAACTTTTTATACAAAAACCAACTGATAGGCCACTTTAATCCTCTGATTCCTATGGCAGCTATATGATATAGTGTAACGATCTAGCTGATTTTAACAGATGAATTGCTAGTAGTAATAAGATGGAGCTGCACCAAATTTGATCAAGATACCATCAAAACTGAAAGAAATTTTGTAATCAGTTGGACTGGTCAAGAACATATATGCTTGCCACGCCTTTTTTTTTGATACCTACTAAGCTTTAATACCAACTACTAGTTAAATAATAAACTCAAGGAAAGGCAAATTCACTTTGAGCTAATTAAGTGTCTCTCATACCTTTTGTCTCCCCAAAAAAGAGAAGGATTTTCCTTTCAGGAACGAACGACCCGAACGACTCGAGGGCTGATTTAGCACGTATCCCTACTTAACTGCAGTGCATAGTTTCTCTAATTAAAAGTTGGTCCATCTTCTCGCTTTTGCCGGCATTTTGATAAATGTTGCGCCACTTAATCAGTCGCCACCCGCCCAGCCACGCCCCCAAAGGCGTCTGGGGAGGAGAGGGTCATGCACCAAAGCAGAGCACAGACTCATTAAACCCACAAGCCCAGAAAAGAAAAAAAAACCATAAAAACCACAAGTACAAGCATGTGCTGTTGAGCTGCTCGACTGCCCAAGACCCTGTAGCGAGAATTTTGTTAGAAGGAATGCACGAAGAGGGGGGAAATTATTGCTAATCAAGGATGTATATGTATTTCTACCCCTTTTTGACAAAATCACAAAAGCACATGTTCTTTTTTTTTCAGTGTAGGGCAAAACAATGAATATTAATCAGTCTCAGGCTTCAGTCAAAGTTGACACTGGACATTCTACGGGAACCGAGTTGAAACCATCCCCGAGGACAGAAAGTCGGGAGAATTTCCCTCCCACTTTTCCTGCTTCTCCTCCTCCTTCTTCGTTCCCTTTGGACAACGACCTGGATAAATCAAATCAAATTTGCATGTCAAGTTGTGCGTGTGTGTGTGTGTGTGTGTGTGTGTGTGTGTGCTTATGTGTGTGTTAAATTTGACATTAGATGAGTTATGACTTTTCCGAGGAGGTCAAAGGTCGGCAAAATTAGTATGAGACTGTGAAAAGTGTTGAAAAACGAACGATTTATGTAATTTATGTGAATTATTTAAAGCATAATAAATTTAAATCAATTAAAATAAAAGGAAGATGAGTAAATAGAGTTGCCAGATCTCATGAAAGTACATACAATACAATATTATGTAATGTTTGGTTAGTGTAAACAATTGATTTGATACTAATACAAGTAATTAGTACAATCCTTCAGTCAATGGACACCAAAACTGTTTTTAGACCCCGTACTCTAAAAAAAAGTAGAGGGGTCTATTAAGTTTGTCTGAAGCAAAATGTGCGTAACAGACAGAAGGAGGCTTTTCCGACTCCATAAAGTATATATATTCTTGATCAGCATCAACAGCTGAGACGATATAGCGATGTCCGTCTGTCTGTATGAACACCTGGATCTTCTAAACTACAAGAGCTATTGTCACCAAATTTGGAATGAAAGTCCGTCTATAGTGTACGCAGTGCAAGTTTGTTTCAAATTTTTGCCACGCCCCCTATCGCCCCCGCAAATTGTAAAAAACCATTTTCACATCAGCATAACTTGAGAACGACTAAAGCTAGAGAGTCCAAATTCACACAATATCATTATAACTACCTACACCAAGTTTGATCCGGATCGGACAACTATAGCCTATAGTCCCCATAGGACAAATCGGTCATAAATTGGCGATTTACAGCTCCGTATAGCTTCCATAAGATAGATCAGTCAGTCAGTTACTTGTATGGTAAAATGCTCACTAGAGTGAGTACGAGGTCTATTACAGTCGGCTTGCTCGAGTGTAGCCTTTCTTACTTGTTGTTTTAGAAAGAAATAATTTCTAAAGGTTTTCATATTTAGAGCACATTTCCGACCGATTGTTTCAATGGCAGCTATAAGATATAGTAGTTCGAAACAGAGTTGCCAGAGAGTAGGACAGTTATCGAATCCAATATTCAGTGTTTCCAGATGTGACAAATAAAGATTTCTAGTAAGCTGTAGATTCCTCCACTACTTGTATACTTTCTCAACCATATTCTCCGCATTCTTTTCTTCCTCCTTTCCATTTCTTCCTGTTTCTTCACCTCTTTTCTTCTTTATTTTTATGCGTCTTCTTAACTACATGAAATACCCACGAATCGGGACTAATTTTGTGTATTATTTTATTGAGTTATTGATTTAAATAAATTAAGTAAATTATGGAGGACAGAGCACAGCGTTGCCAGATCTTATGACAGCGTGGAAAAGTTTTCAATGTTGCCAGATGAAGTGAATAAATAAATAAATAATAAGTACAAAGACGATGACTTAAGCGACTAAACTCTCCTGGAAATCCCATTAATCAGATCCTCCTCCTTCTCCTTGTTCTCCCCCTCTTCTTCTTCTTCTTCTTCGATTTTCTCCTCTGATCACCCCAAGTGGCAGCTCAACGTCAGTACAGGGTATTTACAGTGTTGCCAAACATGTTGGCAAATTCACGTTGGCCGCTCAATTGAAAAAATCCAAAATTCCATTAAAAATTTCATAGGCGAAATCCGTTTCGGTCTCTCCGCCGCTGGCCTTCTTCTTCTTCTTGTTCTTTTTCGCCTTCTTCGCCTTCTTGACGGCCTTGGCCGTGGTCGTCTCAACTGTGACTGCCTCTGCCACGGTACCAGCCTCATCCTTGCTCTGCATCACATCCGTGCTCTGCTCCCTGGTCTGATCTGTCGTCACGCCCGATACTCCAGCGGGTTTCTTAGCTGGTTTAGCGGGTTTCTCATCCTCATCGTCGGCCAGCTCGTCAAGCAATCCACCGAGACTGAAGCCACCGTAATCGGCATCTGCGGGTGCCTCGGTATCGTCGTCATCGTCATCCCCGTAGTCGGTGTCGTCGTCCTCCGCTGAAGGCTCTTCCCCATCGTCGTAGTCCTCGTCTTCCTCATCTTCATCATCGTCATCACCACCAGCTGGAAGATTTGATCAAAGAAGGTTGGAAGTTAGAAAAGAGAATTCTAAAATAGAGCTGGTAACACTGTTATAACCTAACCTCTAAAAACCTATATATCAAATATAAATATTTAATTGAAGTCCCCTCCCAAACCCTTCGACAAGATACAATATTTGATAAAGATAAAGATAAAATTAGATATATAGGTAAAGGAATCACCCTTTACTTAACCTTAAATACGCTATATAACAGATAATCTGCGGAGGCGTTAAGGGGCGTGGTGAAAATTTTTTCGTGTTGACCACGCCTTCTTCTGCCTGGCAAACTTAAAGCGATCTTACCACCAAATCCAAAGATGTCGTCATCGTCGTCCTCCTCGGGCTGTTTGACCTTGGTGGGCAGTGGCTCTGCTTCGGCTACCCGAAGTCCCTCGGCACCGAACTTAAAGCACGAGACAGGCAACTGAGCCTCGAGTTCGTCCTCGGCGCGCAGCTCGAAGGCGAGACACGCCTTAAAGTTTTCTTGGGCACGAGAGAGGCCATAGACGCGACCACAGAACTTGGAGTAGCCACCTGGCATGCCCACACAAATGGGACGTGCGCGTTTGCTAGAGATGCGTCGTGAAGCCAGAGTGATTTGTCCGAATTTAAGAGAGACACTCATCTCATCGTTGCCCAAATAAGAGATACGAGCGCAACCGGGTCCGCTCGGCAGCAGAGGCAGACCAAACTTGCGGCAGCAATCGCAGTGGGACTCGGAGCATTTACAGTAGCGACTAATCGGATTCTCTTCGGTTGGTTTGGGTGCCTTTGTGGGCGTCGGCTTCGCTGGCGTTGCAGCTGGCGCTGCTTCTCCCACTGCTGTCGTTGACGCTGCTGCAGCGGGCGTCGCTGCTGCCGCTGACGCTGCTTCACCGGCCTCTTCGACAATTTCGTTTACACTTTCGTCCACGGCGTTTGTTGCTGCCGCTGTCACAGCTGGCGTCTCAGCAGCTACCGCTGCCACGGCTGGCGTCTCTGCTGCTGCTATATCGTTTGTCTCTGCTGGCGCCACATTAGGATCAATTTCCTCGGGCGGCAAATCCAATTGTTTGAAATTCTCGGAGATTTTATCGGTGCGTCGACTCATCGATTTGGCCTCCACATTGACCAAACTGAAGCTGGCCAAGAGCAGCAGCAGCAGCGAGCGGGCAACAAAGTTGTTCATCTTGCGCAGCGACTGGAAGTGGAAGGAAATAAAATTTAGTTAAATGGCTCAAAACATTATTCTTAAATTATTTATTTAAATCAATGTAAAATCAAAATTTAATTCGTACAGAAAATAAAACAAATGTGATAAATTTATCCACAGTGCGTCTGTATGCTACGCCCCATCTAGCCTCTATGACACCTTATACTTGGTACTTTTTTCGTTGCAGAATTTACAAATCCAATTGGAGATTTCACCCAAATCAGTTCCCAAAAATAAGAAAAAAAGACCCAAAAGCGAAAAAAAAATTAAATAAATAACGAAAAAAAAAGTATTTCAAAAGTAAACAAAAATACGAAAAATCGCTTTCAAACTGACGCGCGATTAAGTTTCTCCATTTCTTCAGCTTCCACATCCTCTTCTTCTTCTGCTTCGTCTTCTTACCGTTGTCTTTTTTTCGCATGAAAGAAATGAATTTAAATAAATATTGACATAATTTCTTCCACTTGCTATTCATTTGCTTTCGTGCTCTCTTTCTTTCTTTCATTGTCTGCGCGAGTGCGAAATATGCATAGGGCGTGCGGCAAGTGGAGCGGTGTGTGGGGGGAGTAAGTAGAGTGGAAGGGGGGAGAGGCAAACAAAGAGAAACATTTTTCGAGTTTCAAAGTAAACAAATTAACGGCATCTCTCATCTAATAAGCTTCAAGCGGGTGGGAAGCTCGCAACCGAAATCGACATCGAAATCGATCTCAACAAAAGGCGAATCAAAGACAAAAGCAAAAGAGATAAAAGCCAAAAAAAAAAAAATAAATACTTAAAAAAACGAGAGTGAAATCTTCTCAACGGATTCCACAACAAGTTGAGTTACTTAATTGAACATTTACATTTTTAGTTTTTTAGAATGTGGAATGTGTGTGGAGTGTGTGGAATCTGTAGCTGTTTGTTTTTGTGTTTTTTTTTTTTTGTTGGGGAAACGTAACTGTTTCTTCGTTGGCAAAGTGAAATTTTTTATTTTACCTATTGACTCATTAGCTACCGGCGTTGTAATGAACCCCGGCCTCTGGCACTGCCTCAGCCACTACCTCTTTCTCTCCCTCTGCCGCAGCTTCAGTTGAAGCGCTGCCTGTTGCGTCGTTCAGTTACGCGCACTTAATTTGGCAGGCCGACTGTTTGCCAGAGTGAGAGAGCACTAGTGCTCCCAATGATCCTTAGCTCATAGTCATCTACTAGACTATCTCACGCGGTTGCCAATGCTGCCAGTGCTGCTTATTTAGCTTTTAACAAGTTCTAAGCGCGTTAGCTAGAAAAACTGTATTAAATGACTACAAACCAAGCTAAAATGTCAATAAAATTTAATTTAGCTGCAGATTCTACTGAAATCAAAACAATTAATCAATTGTTTTGATAATTACTTTTTTTGTTCATTGTTGAACAAATTAATTTTTTATACCACGCATCTTTAATCTAAACTTTACTTTACTTAACTATTACACAAATAGTAACCATAGTAAACGGCAGCAAACTCCGTCCTTAGTGCTCTCTTTAAACTCGCGTTCTTTCTCACGCGCTCTTAATGGAATGACCTTCGCTGGAAACTAAAGCAGCAAGAACAACAACAACAACAACAACAACAGCAACTCCAACAAGCTTAATTTGTAACCCAATTGTTGTTGTTGTTATTGTATTTGTTGTGTCGACTTATTAGTGGATAGAAAGTATGATGACCAAATGCGGCAACAGCAGCAACAGTAACAACAACAACAACAATTCCATAACAACTAAAGTTAGCTGCAAAGTGGAAATGTCTGCTGCCAATAGGAAAAAAATGCGTATGCATGGGTGCATGTGCATGTGTGTGTGTGAAGTTCTTAATGCAACACTCACATACACTCACACACACGAAGTTGTAAATTTGGCGACAATTCCAATTGGAACATTTTGGCTTGGAATTTTCTTACAGCTGTTCACATAATTTCACCGACATTCCAATACGTAACAGCGACTGAGCGTATCCCACTCTGACACACACTTACACACACACACACGATCATTCATATTCATATTCATTTGCATTTGCCGCTTTTGGGTAACAAAAAAACTGTCTGTGGATCGTATGTAGAGCATGTGTGTGTGTGGATCGTGTTGTCAGCCGCATATTTTCTATTTTTGTCAATAAATTATAACGGTTGTGAAAACATATTAGCATTAATTAATTATTAAACGCATTGGAAAATAGAAAGTATCGAACGGAAGAAAAAAGAGCGCAATACAACAACAACAGTTATTTTGATAAAAGCTCATAACACATGCGTAAGTAAGAGAGCGAGAAGAGGTGGGGCAACGAGGTGTAACTCAACGAAATCGAAATCAATATTCAAAAAAAAAAACTAAAACTGTTAATTATGCATCCAAAGCCGTTAAATGGATAACAAAGCGAAAGTGCTCAGATTTTTTTTTTTTTTTTTTTTGTTTTTTTAGCTTTTTGTTTATTATTAATCTTTGCAGAAATTTCTTTTTCTTCTTATTTGATTACGACACCAAAATGCTTTGAATTTATGCTAATCAGACTTTAACATCCTTTCAATGTTTTATATAACTCGCACGCACACTGAGACACACACACACACACTCACATGATTTGCATAACTTTGTGTCTCGCTTTCTTTGACTTTGATTGGAAGCGAGTGAAAATAAAAGAATAACAAACACAAATAAATATACAAATACAAATACAATGATTAGTAAGGTAAGTAAATTAAGGTTAAATAACTTCTTCTATTCAAAACGCCAGAAGAGTGAAATTTTACGATTTGTTTAATGATCGAAAATTGATGGATGGCCCAAGCTGGAGTTTGAGGCGTTTTAGCGCTAACTCTACTCATTACCCTCGATTTGCGCCAGTGACAAGCGAGTAAGCTTAAAAGAGAGCGATGGTAAGGAATGCTTAATGTGCTTGAGCTCTTTGTTCTACTCGGCGTGTGTGTGTGAGCGCGAAAGAAATGGCTGCAGCTAACGCGTGTTGGCCCCAAGAGAGTCACCCACCAATGTAAGAAGTAAAATTCTTGAGTATAGCTGCGCTCTTGTAAGAGTTTAAAGGCAATGACAAAAGAGTGTCAAATCCCATTGAGTATGCGGTTGTTTTATGTAATCCACTCTTACGTTATGCAGATCTCTGTGTCTAAGTAAAGCGCAAATAGAACAAACTATGGGCGCTCTCTTTAGACGCACAAGCGTAAAAATGCGTGCTTTATATGGAAATGAGAGAGGACACTCAAAAAGGAGCTGTTTTCAAGATTTTTGTTTAGTATGCGACTTGCGCGCAACGTAATTACGCGGTAAGAAGGCGGTTAAGTGTCAATTGAAGAGAGATCTCTGGTTTTGATGATCATCTGTAGAAAGTAAAACGAGTGCCAAATTCAAATAAATTGGTTAGCAATAACAACAACAATGGCGATAAGCAGAACATCAAACAGAAATGGACAATAACGGCAAAGCCAAAGGCGACGTCAACGGCAACAACAACAGCGACGCCTCTGTCGACGTTGACGTTGACGACCAAACAGCGTTGAACGGAAACTGGTTGACACAATTTCTCGGCGACTTTTACGTGCAATGGACGTTGGCTGGTTTTGTATTTGGCTTTGACTTTGGCTCTGGCTTTGATTTTGGGTTTGGTGTTCCTGGTTTTGGCCAACATAAGCTGGCAATGGCCGCATTTCGCATAGTACAACAAAACGAGGGTAGCAATAAAAATATGTGAGAAATCAACTGGAACCAAAACAAATTTAATTTCAAACAATTTTCACCACGTTATCAGTGAATTCAACACAGTTAACATTTACCTATATTTACACGTGTGTTATCCTGTCGGCGACAGCAGCCAAACAATGTGCACTTTAATTAAATATTAAAAAAAAAAAAGTTGTAAAAAAAAGAAGTCGTTTTAGGCGCGCGGAAGTTGTTTGATTTTTTTTCAAGTGTCGTTTTTTTTTGGAGCGATTAAGAAGAGTGAACTCAACGTTTGAAGACGCGAAACACAACTGCGACAAGGAAACGAGATCGAGCCGAGTTATTGGCAATTGCAACGAACCGATCCAAGCGAACCGAACCGAGCCGAACCGAACTGAAGCGACAACGAACATGAAGCGTTACAACGGCCGAGGCAGCAGCAGAGGCGCAAAGATAGAGAAAACAACAACAACTGTAAGCGACGGCGGCAGCGACTGCGAGACGTTGACTGCGACGACAGCTGAGCGCGGCTTTCTTTTTGCTCCAAACGTGTTGGCACCTGTTTGGGCTAACGGCTTCTCAACGCATCTCAATGTCGGTGTGCGTGTGTGCTTGTATGAGAGTCGGAGTAAGCAAAGCAGCAAGAACAACAACATTGAAACGTTCAACATGTTTGATCTGAGCAGTGAACTATTAACAGCTGTTGTGCGTGTCACTCAAACAATAAGTCAGCTATCGCCCTCTTTCTCTCTCCCTAGACATAAGAATAATAAGATTTCTTTGTCTTTGAGAGTTCCTTGTTTCACAATGATGAATCATCTACACACCCTGTAATAACCTTCATCTTGTCCACGGAAGACGTGACCACACTCACAACTAGCAAGTATTGCTCATGACCACGTGTAAGTAAATACAATTTATTAAGTGTGGGCAAAATAAAAATTGCACTCACTGTATTCCATTTGATAAAAAGATAAGATTACTGTTAAATGCATTAAACTTAATCTCTGATCACCTGTTGCCATTGGTGGTAAAGCTATAATCATGCGAGGTGACTGCAAAAGACCCTGTTCTTATGCTGGAACAATAGATATTTCCCCCGCATCTCATAGACTATATCTGAAGATCTGCAAGTAGATCACTTTTTGTTTAAGTTCCATGCCACGCCTTATGCTTTATTTGGACTTAAAATGTTGATCAGATTCAGATATCAATGTAAAGAAATATGATTATATAAAGCAAGAAGAAGAAGAAGAGGGGCTAAAATTGTGAGAAGAGGCAGAATTTAAAGATGAAGAAGAAGAAGGAGGAGGATTACTAGGTGAATCTTCCAGATTCGATTGCCGATTTAGATTCGTTGTGGAACTGGGATCCGCTTCGTGATGATCGATAATATATTGAGTGGCCCCAGCGATCTTAGCCACATTCTCGGCCTTCTTCCTCTGGACACTCCCTCGGAGGGCGGTTTCCTCCCTAGTCTTGTTTGCTTTAAGGAATCTTTTCATCTGAATCTGTTCCATAAGCTTCACGGCACCCACATAAGGAAGCTGATGAAAGACACTTTCAATATTAAGAGTATTACAGGGTATTAAGGGGTATAAGCACCCGACAGAGACCTGTTCGAAGGCCATTTTTTCGTATGGTTTCAGTTGACGCCAAGCATTGGAAGCAGCTGTGACCAATTCCAGTGACGTCATATTGGAATCCTGATGTTGCAACCAGAATTCCCGCAGGAAATTGAAGTGCGGACTCTTCGTAGTCAAATGCTCCATAATTAATGACCAAAATTAGGAAAATTTAAAAATGTTGAAAATTTTTAAAAGTTATTTCGTGAAAAATAATTTTTTTTTTTGTTTTTTTTTTTTTCGTGTGAGTGATGCGAGTAGAATGAAAATTTTAGGTAGGTCCAAATCACAAAAAAAGATTTTTGGCTTTCAAGGCAAACTAGATCGTTCAGTTTGGGAATACCATAGCTTCACTATAGAAGCTTGAGATAAATTATTGTTTTTAAATTATGTTAAGAAAGATTTGTGGGCCGAAGGGGCGTGGCAGGACCAAACTTTAATAGTTCCAATATTAACAAGAAAGAAAAGTACAGTCGAGCACGCCCGACCGTAGAATACTCTCTGCATTTTATTCCCGATCATCTTAATAAAATCGATATCCGGGTATATCAATTGATACTTGCAACAAAACCCGTTGAAACAAAAACATCTGATTGTATGAATACACATGCATACACACTTAACATTATATGTATGCACGCACATATGTATGTGTGAATATGTAATACATACACAATTGGTTGGCACGGCCAGCATTCGCGGGAAGCGCTGTCGCTAGCAAGCAGCGAGAACGTTCGCTCACGTGTTTGTATGTTTCTATCTCGCTTGCACACATGCATTGGCATTGCGTTCAATTATCAACTTTCTTACATGTCTAGCTCTTTTGTTTATTGTTCGATTTAGATGCAACTTTCAGGATAGTTTAATATATTTTGTCTTCAAACGAATGTGAAATAACAATACTGTACGATAAGAACATATGCCTTAAAATCGGCATTTAAGTTTGCAAATTATTTTATTTCTTGTGGGAAAAGGGGGCGTGGCAGTCCAACATTTTTGATGACAATACAATTATACCGTCTCTAGGAACCTGCGTACCAAAATGGGTGTTCCTAAGTGCCATAGTTACTGAGATATTCGCCTAAAACATCAATTTTTTACGAGGTGTTTTCAGTTTTTTGCACATTGTGGGCGAACGGGGCGTGGCATCGAAAAAAAAAAGATTCTTGTATTGACTGACTTAATATCGAGTCGATAGAGACCAAATTCAAACTTGTAGCTCTTACCATCTCTGAAATCTGTTTGTTCATACGGACAGACAGACGGACAGACGGACAGACAGACAGACGGACAGACGGACAGACGGACATGGCTATATCGACTCGGCTTGTGATGCTGATCAAGAATATATATACTTTATGGGGTCTGCCACGCCTCCTTCTGCCTGTTACATACTTTTCACAAACACAATATACTCTCTCTTGCAGAGAGTATAAAAATTTCCTCCACTGAAATTGAAATCTGTTTTAAACTCAGGGTCGCAGAATATAGAAATTCTTCCTCTTCCTCTTTGTCATGTTCTTGACTCACTGGATTTCTTTGTCTATAGTCTAGACTTAAAGTTCCCCTTGATGTATTATCTCCACGCCCTGCAAGAGCCTTGATCCCTCGGTTAGTTTAAGACCTTTGTTTGTGGATCGATTTCATACTTCTCACTCAGTATTCAAGACGTGACAAAGATTAATCACAAATGGATGGGTACGTTTAGTAGTACTTTCCAGTAATACTCTCTGTCTCCAGTAAATTATGAAAACTTAACTGATTTATTCTCTGACTAAGCGGTTGTTAAAGCAGAAGTTTAAAATGATTCAAATCAAATGGAGTTATTTGGTCGGAAGTAAGTTTTACTGTAGGTCTGATCTGAGACAAAACTCAGTTTCGAATTTCTAGCTTTTATAGTCTCTGAGTTTCGGAACAAAATTAGTATTATCTAGATGGTAAACGTAGATTGAGAGGCAGTAATTTATGTAGCAGACAGAGGGAAACATATTCCACCCCATTAAAGTATACGTTTCTGATCAGCATGAATAGACGAGTCAACATAGCCAAATCCGATCGTATGGGCACTGAGAATTCAGAGTGGAAACACAAAATTTGGTATACAGACCACTTTAATGTGCAGGCAGAACAAGGTAACTTAAATTTTTTGATGCCACGCCCCGTTTGCCCACAAAATGGAATGTATTTGTTCAACGACTGGATCCAGTATGTTCTTAAAGCTCTTTGAAGGTATAGCTTGAAAAAATCGATTCTGAAAATTTTAATGAAATCGGTTGAGAAACACAAAAGTTGACCTTAACCTCAAAAATTCCCTTAAAATCAAAATTGTATTTTTTTTGGGTACAATTGATTTGTGTCTCCTTTTGAGTGAACTCGACTCTAAACACCTGTTACTCGTGGAGAAGTTTAATCCAAATCAGATAACTATATCTATAGGTTTTGAAGCCAGAATTGATCAAAAACTGGGTCTAATTATGAATTAGCATGCACAACTTTTCAGATTTCAGAAAACAACAACAGTTATAGACTCCATTAAACTGATCGACTATACTACAATTTATCATACCCCGATCTTAATCACATATTAAAGCTGCGTAATGGGTATCTTAAAGTCGCAAGACGAATCCTTTTTTTCTTTAATTAAAAAGTGAAGTCGATTTAGGTATAAATTGATCTTGAAAACAATCAAATATTATCCCGATTTGAAGATGGCCTCAGAAATTAAGAGATTTTCCCGCTTTTCCTAAAAACCTTTTCTAAGAAAATGTTTCTTCATCTAGAAATATTACTTTTGACTCCATCAAAATGGGGTTTTTAAGACCCGTTTCCTTAGTTTTAACTGAAGAATAAAGCGATTTAGTATTTTCATAATAATGTTATATATATTTTAATATTTATATTTGAAGTGCAGCTGCAAGCTCGAAAGAATTTACAATTTACATATACATATACATATACATATATATAGACATATGTTATATCGAATTGGATTCGTAAATGATTTCGATTTCGATATGGGAATGGGATTTTCAAACGATTCAACCCAAAAAAAGAAAAAACAAATTTGAAGAATTCTAAAGAGTTTGAAACAGCTGCAATTGCACTAAAAACAACAAAACTTTAACTCTCTTGTGTGTCCTGTGGCTTTGTCCGTCATACTGTGGCCTGACTGTGCCGGAATAATACTCGAAAACAAGAATACAAACAGTAGTATCATATTATATATAATGTACACACACATATAAACAATTCCATAACAAGAAAAAGTGAGAAAAAAAAAAATGTTTTTAAGGGGACAATAAAAAAAATGTTGATTTTCAAAAAAAAAAAAAACTATATAAATGTGATTTTTTGGATTGAATTGAATTGTAAATTGTGAACCGACGGGGTCTTAGAATATGGGAATATAATTGTCGATCTTAGTACGATGCTTTTGAGCCACACATTCAGCGATCCAAACGATGTTGCGACACTCCTGTTCCTTGAGCTTCAGATACGCATAGAAGACTCCAAAGTGGAACTGTTGCAGGAATGCAAAGACATTCAGTTTAACCTCGTGCTCAAAGAACTTATCCTCCAGTGTCTTATCATTTGGATTATTGCCCGATCCATCGAAGAGAGCCGCATACTCTGCATAATACTCAGCAACGGTTTTCACCTGCTCGTAGTCATCGGCACGCGCCAGGGCTGCCAAACCATCGGGATACATTTTGCCACAGTTGGGATAGAGTTTGGCACGATCGTCCTTGGAGAGCTCCGTGCCGAAGGAGTTGATCGTGATGATGATGGCACGACGATCGGCCTCGAACTGAATTGGGGAAACAGAAAGAAAAGGAAAATTTTAGTTTGGATACCCTGGAAATGATATGTTTATTGACTAGGGTTGGGTTGACTAATTTCCTACACTATAATCGAGTGGTTTACCCAATCTACTGGCTATACTTCACCTTGAGTTAAATTAGAGACGAAAATCGAAAGTAAATTTTAGTTTTGATACCCTGTAAATGTTGGTACAACACTTTATCCAAGTGATTTAGCATATTAAGAGCCACTTAATCGTCTCCATGAAGTTAACTTTTTGTTGTATCCAGTAAATTTGGTCACTCGATTTTTAAAAAGGGATTATCAGTACAAAATTTCTATATATTCTCTGTTCTCCGTGAATCAGACAATAAGAATATATCATATTTGTACTGGAATAAATCCAAACGAACAGATAGAGGGAATCATGGATATATACACCGATTACACCGATAAAACACCCACTACAAAGTCTATAATCAAATTGTATGGAGAATACGTTAAAAAATGAAACTTACAGCCAAAATTTCGCACATGACATCGGCCGTGGAGCCGCCCATATTCTTGCAGAAGTTATAGAAGGCCTCCAAATAGGCTTTGTAGAGGGTATTACGAATGATCTCAATGTTCATCTCATCCAGATCCTGCTCCGAAATGCAATCAACGAAGAACGGGGCCAACGGAGTGTCCACGAGTACGGCATTGTAGAGCTCAGCTGGAGTGGAGGCAACATGGATTGCCTCCATTTGCTCGAAACTTCCAAGAGGATGACACTTGGGGATCAGCTCCGAAATGGGACGCTGATGCAGTGTACCCGTAATGAGCAAAATGATGTTATCAATCATATAGCCATATGTGATAAAGTCCAGGAAATTGGACAAGGGCTCGACAGCATGATTCCTCATGTGCTGGAACTCAATCACGAGCTTCTCGCGCAGCTTGTCATCGATAACCGATACGGAGAGTGGCGATGGCTCGTTAGCCAGGAAACTGCCGTAATCGGTGCCCTGCAGATGCAGCTTCAGATCTGGAAATCAAGAAACGAACGGTTAGATGAAGAGATCATAAAATATATATAGGCATATACCCTGTACTTTTTTATACAAATTCACGGGAAGACACTTTAAATGGGGTATTTAAGTATAGAAGTAAGGGCTACTGTCAAGGAGTCGCATGTCCCTTTAAGCATTTTAGAGTCATATACCCTAACATCATATAATCAACAGGTTTCCATACTTATTGCTGCATTTAGACAGTATGTTTATATGGCAGCTATATCATATAGTTATTCGATTCATGCCAAATTTAGTAAGGGGACTATATAATTGGTACTATATAACTTTGTGTGATTTATGCTGAGACATTTCAGTTTTTTTTAAACCGATTTCCGTTTCTAGATATATTTGATCTATGGAAACTACGAGAGTTTGCTGATGTAGTAAAAACAAAATTGACTTGACGTTAGGTGTCCGCATGTAAGAGTTTTTCCTTAATTTTTGAAGCTGTTGCTTTCACTCTAACAAAATATAAAAGAGTTGCTCTATTTAACTATAAAAAAGCTAAAATTGCAGCACTGCAGCAGGGTCTTCATACAGTCTAAATCAGCTGTGTTTGCACAACTGTCCTCAAATTCATACATTTTATTTTACACACACACACACACATGCAAATGCATACGTATGTATGCGTGTTGCACATGGCGTGACTGAATGAAAACACCCGCCTGCCAGGGTATATTGAAAACAAATCACAAGACAAGCTTACACACACACACACGCACATATAGAACTCATTCACTCACACACACACACACACACATACACAGGCAGCCAGCTGCTGCTGCCCTTGCTGATAGCAGCGCTGCTCGCGCTCGTTTGCTGTCATGTGACTCAAAAGAAAAAAAACGGGCGTAAGTTTGCCAAAGTTTGTGGGGGAATTTTGGAGTATTTTTGGAACTTACCCTCCAAAGTCTCGCATTGGACCAGATTCAGGTAGTCGGCCTGCTTCAGGATGCCACACTTGAAGCCACGGCACAGGCCCTCCAAATAGCCGTTGTCAACGTTAAACATAAATCCAGAGCTGTCCATTATTATTGTGAATGACTGACTGACGACGACGACACACGCACACGAACGCAGGCAAAACAAACAATTGCAGAGAAAAATAAAGTTGGGATATTTTGTCTTTGCAACGCTTTAGTTGGTCCTCTTTGTTGCTGAGTTTAACACAGTTTGGCACTCGTTGTTAAATTGTGTGCGAAGCGGAGCTAAACCGTATGTTTTCCAACTCTGTTTGCGCCGTAAGAAAAATTTCAACCTTTTTTCTCTATCGATCGACAAGTCATATGATTGCAGCAAATCCTCTTCTTCTTGTTCTCTTTTCTCGCCTTTTTCTTAGCACTAAAAATGCCATTTGTCAAATGACCACAGAGGGCTGCCAACTTGTGCGCATTATGGCGTGTAGTTGGCAAAGCGGTGCGCAGTTGGCAAAGCGGTGTGCAATTGGTAAAGCGGCACACGGTGTAATGTGTAGCCCTGGTCTACAAACTGAATGGTTGTAAAAACCTTTTTGGTTATGACAGCCAATTGCTGTCTTTAGACTATGTGTAAGAGCAGGATGGCGCGTTCATTTCATATACGCAAGCAAATTATACAAAAAAGTATCGATACCACGCAGCCGTTTAAAATTGATTTTTGCTTTAAGTTTAAAAAGTTAACACAAGTGATAAATTACATTTATGTGCAGAGTTTCTAGAAGATATTTATTAAATAACTCATTTTGTATGCACACAACAATAATTTTCGAATGTTTATTTTGCAATGTGTATTTTTGAAAGTATCGATACCACAGTTGATACCGTTACTGGTTTGAATTTCCGCGCCGTAATCAATCCTTCTAATCAGACTGATATTTACTGTTAGCCATTTTGATTAAAATTTAGTATAAATTAATAAATAAACTTAATTTTGTTGTAATTTTTAAGCAGGTACAAACACAGACATAAATACATTATAATAAATAAGTTGGTTAAGAGTTTAGTCATGATATAATATTTTCTTTCTTTTTTTTTTTTTTTTTTACTTTTTTAAGAATTCTTTTGATTGTTTTTATTTTTTTGAGGACCCGATCGTGGTTTTATAGGTCTCTTCTGTCCCGATCGGTGGGCAGTCTGAAGTTTGAGGGCCGCGACCTCGTCGTAGATTTTGTAAAAACAGGCGAACCACATGAAAACGAACATATCGGCAAACATTAGACCCGCAAAGAGGAAGAATTCATTCGCTTGGGATTGAAAGAATTTCAGTTCGGCTACGATGACAACGATGATGTTACCAAAAGCGACCGTTAGTAGCCAACAGGCCTGGAGCAGGGATTTCATACTAGGCGGTGCCTGTGAATAGGAGAACTCCAATCCGGTGACAGAGAACATAACCTCACCGAGGGTCATGACCACATACTGTGGTATTAGCCATAAAACACTCATGGAATTCGGTTCAGTGACCTCAAACATGCGGGAGACGAAAACTTCGCTGGGATCCCTGGCAATGACCAGGGCATAGACACCACCGGGACGCAGGCGTTGCTGATGCACCAGAGTATCCCCCTGTAGCACCTCGTACCCAATGGTACTCAGTTCGTGTAGATCATGATGTCGTGCCATCAAATCCAATGCCGTATTTCCCGATCTCATTTCCCGCCAAATGATGCGAGTCGTTGCCGATAGATTTGCCAAGGTTCGCACTAGTGCCTTGGATTTGTTCGATTTCTGGAGATCATCGTCGTACCAGAGTTTCACTAGAGTTTTCTGCATCGGTCGCAGGAAGAGCGTATGAGCTCGGGCCTCATAGAGCAGTTGTGTGCCGCCCTCTAGCGGTGTGCAGCCTGAAATGAGAGATGGAAACATTTGCTCGTTCATCGTCGGCATTTTTAATGACTTTTCTCACTCACCTTGTGTCAGGTTCTCAATGGTATAATCGAGTCGAAATATTCCAAAAGTCGTCGCCACATTTCCACTCGCGTAGTAGTCAAGGCCCCGCAGCGTAAACGTTTTTCCGGCTCCGATATTCGTGCTTACCCGATAATTGCAGTTGGGAATCCCGCTAAAGATGCGCACCTGTGTGCTTCCCGCCGAGGGGATTACGGGGTAGGTGCGCTGCAAAGAGGTCGCTAAGCCTCAGTGGTGGTGTCAAAAAACAGGGCATTACCTTAATGATTTCTTGATTTTTAATCGATTTTGAATCGATTTTAGATTCTTATTTCTTTGTTAATCGATTTCTTTAAGAAACTACTAAATATTAGTAGCCTACTTCGGGAATTATGTGATGGAGGGGACTGGTCCACAGTGTTATGGGACCTCAATGATTATTTGATTAAAATGTTCACTCAATTTTAGTTCGATTATTTACATTTATCGATTTATATAAAGTTAAAACTAAGTTCAGATATTTAATTCTCAAATCAACAGCTTTTACTACGATTTAGGAGACTGTAAAACACCCTGTAATTATTCTAAAACAATCATATATACAATGAATGATTTTATTTATCGGTTTCTCATACCGATTACAGTTATCTATATGACAAAGTGATCTATTAAAGTATGTTCAGTGTACACACACCATACGAATCACTGAATTCTACCGATAAATCCCATAGATCTCTATACTATTTTTAACTACATTGACTAAATATCGTTGGAAAGCTTATCGATTTGTTGCTACAACGATTTTTAAATCGATTTTCTGTGAGGGGAATCAAAATTCTATACCTTGTAACCCCCGTTACCCAGTAACCCACATTTTTGTTGGACGACACACTTAAGAGAACTGATTGACGTCAAGAGATTTGTGCTCCAAGTACATTTAGGCGTAGGATAAGATTAGATAGAGCAGAAAGATTGGATGGCATTTAAACAATACATCGAAGAAATAACGATTACAAATGTTTTAAAATTTCGTTTTTATTATTTATTAGATTAGTTTAGTTTAGTTTAGTTTTAAACATATGTTTGACATACTCAACAACTTTGACTTCACTTACAACAGCTAAAAGGAGAAAGGACACAAGGATGGATAGGGTAATGGGAGGAAACAAACAAAGAGAGACAGAGAGAGAGAGAGATAGGGAAGGGGAGAGAGAGAGCGCGCTTTTAAAGTGTTACTCATCAAGTTCCAGTCCCTTGTTGGTAGTACCGTTTTCCAGGGGCTCTACATGTTGATCCTCCTTGCCTGTGAGGGGTTCCGCCTCCTCGCTCTTGTTGGGATCATTGGGCACATAGTTATAGGCCATGAACATGAACAACAACATGTCGGCAAACATGAGACCCGCAAACAAGAAGAATTCACTCGCCTGTGATTCAAAGAGAGCCGCCTCCGCAATGATCACCACAATGACATTACCAAAAGCGACCGTTAGTAGCCAGCAGGCTTGAAGTACAGATTTCATGCTTGGTGGTGCTTGGGCATAGGAGAATTCCAAACCAGTGACAGAGAACATAACCTCACCAAGTGTCATGACCACATACTGTGGTATTAACCATAGAATATTCATTGAATTTGGTTCCGTGACCTCAACTAGTCTCGCTTCGTATGACGCCGTTGTAGTTTCATGCACGATCAGGGTATAAACACCGCCGGTATGTAAGACATAACTACCGATAGGTTTGTTATCGATCAGGACATCGTAGGTACCCACCGAGACACGTGTCAATTGCGTCTCATTGGCCAATGTTTGATAAATCTCATTTTTACCCTTCCATTCGATCAATCGCTGTTGTTGTATATTACCCACGGTGCGAACTAGAGGGTAACTATCGGAGGGTTTATTCACGTAATCCTCTTCCCAATTTATTGGACTGCTCATATTTTGGGCATTCAGAAACAATGACCAGGCGGTGTTATCCGTTAACTCGTGACTTCTATCCGCATAGTCAGGACAATTTCCATCCCCTTTAATTGAGTACTTAAGATCGAATGCGGAAATTCCCAACCAGATGTCCTTGTTCGTGTACATACTGTATGGCTGTACCTTGAAGTTCGGCTCATTATGTAGATTTGACGAGAATTCGTAGACACAATTCTCCGTATTGAAGATGCGAAGTTGCGTGTTCTGCCTGTAGGGCATTACGGGATAGGTTTTCTAGGCGTGCAAAGAAGGAGGAAAGAGGTGAGAGTGTAAAGCAACAGATAGTACGACACAGTGCAAAACTATAGTAGTAAGACGGGCTGTAAGAGACCCTGTACTCAATGTAAATTACTTTATCCTCAATTTTTAAGCGATTTTAATTCTGGAAGCTACTAATCAGGACCATATTTGGTCACCATATATACGATATATATATGAGATACAGATAATATGTAATTTTATTTTGAGATAGCTAAATAATCTCAGTATTTCCTTATACAAATCACCAATTTTCAACCGATTTAGCCTGTGGGATTGACCAAGGATTGACAGACAAACGGACTCGATCATGAATATATGTATATACTTAATCTCTCTGAGTACAGGATCTAAGACACACACAAACACAACCAAAACTTACCTCCAAGTTGAGCTCGACAATGCCGGAAATGATGAAAGCAATTCCCGCTAGAATACCGCCCATGGTTAGCTTTTGTAGAGGTCTTCGGATGCCCACAAGACGTAGAGCGGGATAGAAAGCGACATCGTAAAGTGGAATAAAGATAAGAATCAACAATGGATTAAGCACTTGAAGCTGATCGGGTTTCAGATCCCATGATCCCATGTCACCGTCCATGCGCGTAGCCTGGAAGGTCCAGCGAGATCCCTGCTGATCGAATAGTGCCCAGAAGACGGGAAGGGGTAGGTACAAAAAGAGCACACGCATTAACACTTTGACGTCATCGATCATCTTGCGATCGTATTTCTTGTCCGCATAATCCAACCAATGCTCCCGTGGATTTGTCTTCTTCTCCTTGCACTTAGTTGTGATCGCTGTCCAGATCGTACTGCTTACGAGCACTACCATATTACCCGCTGGAGGTTTCATCTTGTACAAGGGTCTGCCCAGCACGAAGATAACCACGGAGATGATCATGAGCACAGCGGGAACACCGAAAGCCAAGGGATAACAATTGATGTCATCGAAACAATGGACATCTTCACGTAGGATCGGCGTTACCGTCGTCGAAATCAATGATCCCGCATTGATCGAGAAGTAGAAGAGCGAAAAGAACGACGTGATTTGCTTAAGCTGTTCGGGTACCTTGAACTGATCACCACCAAAGGCGGCGACACACGGTTTTATGCCGCCCGATCCTAAAGCGATCAGCGCTAATCCAAGTATCGTAAATGTTTCCGCCGGTAAATTAAGCGGTCCAATGGCACCCAAAGTCAGCAGTGCAGATCCACAAATATACACAAGTGACAGATACAAAATAGTCTTGAATTTTCCCAGCCAAGAATCCGAAATGATAGCACCGAATATACATAGGAAATACACGAACATGGTGAAAATATGGAACGCAACCGTCGCCGAATCGTCCGAGTAGCCCAATTGATGGCTCAGGTAGAGCACAAGTACAGCTGTGGGTGGAAAAAAGGGTTTTAGTCTTCGGGGGGGGGGACTCAAGAAATCGATTTCTACTTACTTCGCATGCCATAGTAGTTGAAACGTTCGCAGAATTCATTGCTGATGATAAAGAATACCGACTTGGGGTAAGGCAGTTTCTGTGGGGATTAGGAGTAGGAAAGTATGGTTTGAATTGGGTTTACCAAAAGTTTTTATTGGGAAATTTGTTCCACCTCTCAGGGAAAGAAGTGTATGGGTAAGTTTTAGACGGGCTTTCAAAGGGAAAACGACCCACCTCAGGATAAATTGAAGTTTTAAGAACTTAAATCGAGTTGTTTTTACTATTTTTTACATTTTGCTATCATACCCAATTCAGTCTAGTGAAGGAAGCTATAAGGAATACTTTTAGAAGTCCAAGTCTCATCTTTTGGTATCTTATATCAGGATAAATAGAGACTAAGGACTAACTTCTGAGTGAGTTTTACCAAAACGAACATTTTCCTACTGGCATCTGCATATCGTACCTTAGGATAAAGTACAGTTAAATCAACTGATGTATCTACTTTCCAACAGAAAAACTTTATTTCCTACAAATTGAATCCTTAATATCGGATAAAGTATTATTTTAGGCCCAGAGTCCCTTTTCCCTACAGTTCCCATTCCAACCTAAGGATTAATAACGGTTTTTAGTATCCCAGACTCACCTTTTGCTGACCCTCCGCCTCGACGGCGTTGGAAAAGTTACTGCTCTCGGCCAGATCAGTGCCATTTTTCTTTGGTTCTTGGATATCCTCGAGTTCTCCAAACTTTCGGGCCTTTATGGCGTTTTCGGTACTTGGATCACTAACGGTCTCCTTTTCGGGTATCTGCGTTTCGGATGCGACCTCCGCTGGCTTGGAATCCCCAGCTGAAGCATCTGGGACCACAGCAGCCTGTGATTGAGGCTCTGACGTCCCGTCGGCAGGTTTGATATCTACAATGGATACAAGTTGATCAAGAATTAGTGGTATTTTTGGTATCTGAGCGGTTTGAAGGATAGCCCACCTAAAAGTGGGACTATCTCTGACGGGTTTTCCATTACGAGTGACTATAACTCGCCAGATGCTGTCTATTGTTTATATCAATTCAGATCTTTTTACATTCTGACATTTCACAAGGTAGCGAAACGTAGATTGCCCACTTGATCCCTCGGATCAAGTTAAGCATTTGAGTTTTCGGAGTATTTTATAAATCTTACATGCATTTAAGTTGTCACTTTGTCTCTATATAGTCAAAGAATCTCGTATCTGACTAAATATAGACTGACAGCGGTACTACGACGAGCGTAGTGCCCGCATTTATGGATCAGCGCGCGACTGTTTACCATTATAAATGGATAACATATGTCATAAATCTAAATTGTAATTAGATATCTATTAGTGTGAGTGTATACGTAGTGCTATAGCAGGCAGCTTTGCGACTGATAGTGACTACAGTTAAACAATGTATAGGAAGGCCAGATAGTAAGCGATCTGCTGTCTATATTCCCTGAAGAACCTCTTCAAGAGTAAATCATTCTCTGTTGTGAATCAGTTCTGAGTTTACTTGGGTTGACAGTGACTAAAGTGAAGCAAGTCATAGTAGGAAAGAGAACACAAACAAAGAGAGAAGAGTGTTCTCTTTTCTACTGAGTGTTTGTAACTCTAAGAGTTAAATCATATGAAGATAAAGATAAAAGATAAGGGGAGCTTACAGCAGTTGCCATACTTTCTCAGACTACTCTTCTTTCTCTTGAAAGTGACTAAAGTGAATAATATTAACCGACCTGATTAGACCGATTTGTTAGGGTACGCCTTTCTTTATACCAAATTTGTTGTTTTTAACTCATATTAACTGTGAGATCTTAGCGTACATACGATTGGACTTGGCTATATCGACTATGCTATCGAAGCTGATCAAGAATATATATGCTTCATAGGATAGAAAAAGTCTCCTTCTGAGTAGAGTGCCAAATTCATTCCCGGATTAGTCTCCGTTATAGACTATATGTCTATATGTGGACGCAAACAAATCGCATGTTTTGCACGATAAACATTTATATTTTTATGATCCGATACTCAAGCTATATGATGTTTTAACTATGCGGTGGAATGTGCCGCATCATATAGCATCGGGGCCATAAACCTAAAAAAATAGCAACAAATTCATTCTGTATAACAACTCCTATTTTCGGGGGTACTTCACCCCCAAGTTTCCCTCCCGCTGCCCCGCCCACCAACTAACTGTAGTGCTTATCAGCCTTGATAACGACATTGCGGCACAAAATGTTTGAAGTCAGAGCAGCGAAACACGTCGCAAACCAATTGGAACTATCAAAACAACCGAAATACCGAAATACTGATATACTAAAATACCAAATGTGAATGCGAATTGTAGATTTGAATACAAATGCAAATGGGAATGGGAATAGGAATGCGAATACAATTGTTTTTACGACAACGTGTGAGTGGCAATCGCAATGTTTACGGGGACATCAACAAAATTGTCGATAATCACTGATAACTGATCGCGATTCCAGTTCGAGTTGTTTCATTCACAGAACTTCCTTCAATTCCCACAGAACTGTGTCAATGTCAGGTCGAAACGACTTAAGTAGGGAATAAATATCGGTTAGTAGTAGTATAATGAACCACTTGAATTAGTTCAAGCGATCACTAACCATATAATGGGGTTGTGATATGGTTATAGCCGAATTTCCTTAAGGTAATCTTGGTAATCTTGTCAATGTCAGATCGAAACGACTTAAGTAGGGAATTTATATCGGTTAGGAGTAGTATAATGAACCACTTGAGCTAGTTCAAGCGATTACTATCGATATAATGGGGTTGTAACATGCTTATAGCCCAATTTCCTTAAGGTAATCTTGGTAATGTCAGGTCGAAACGACTTAAGTAGGGAATAAATATCGGTTAGGAGTAGTATAATGAATCACTTGAATTAGTTCAAGCCATCACTAACCATATAATGGGGTTGTGATATGGTTATAGCCGAATTTCCTTAAGGTAATCTTGGTAATCTTGTCAATGTCAGATCGAAACGACTTAAGTAGGGAATTTATATCGGTTAGGAGTAGTATAATGAACCACTTGAGCTAGTTCAAGCGATTACTATCGATATAATGGGGTTGTAACATGCTTATAGCCCAATTTCCTTAAGGTAATCTTGGTAATGTCAGGTCGAAACGACTTAAGTAGGGAATAAATATCGGTTAGGAGTAGTATAATGAATCACTTGAATTAGTTCAAGCCATCACTAACCATATAATGGGGTTGTGATATGGTTATAGCCCAATTTCCTTAAAGTAATCTTGGTAATGTCAGGTCGAGACGACTTAAGTAGGGAATAAATATCGGTTAGTAGTAGTATAATGAACCACTTGAATTAGTTCAAGCGATCACTAACCATATAATGGGGTTGTGATATGGTTATAGCCGAATTTCCTTAAGGTAATCTTGGTAATCTTGTCAATGTCAGGTCGAAACGACTTAAGTAGGGAATAAATATCGGTTAGTAGTAGTATAATGAACCACTTTAACTAGTTCAAGCGATTACTATCGATATAATGGGGTTGTAATATGGTTATAGCCCAATTTCCTTAAGTTAATCTTGGTAATGTCAGGTCAAAACGACTAAAGTAGGGAATAAATATCGGCTAGGGGTAGTATAATGAACCACTTTAACTAGTTCAAGCGATTACTATCGATATAATGGGGTTGTAATATGCTTATAGCCCAATTTCCTTAAGGTAATCTTGGCAACCTTGAACTTTTGCAGTTGTGACATCGTTTGGTATTATTCAAGCTGTGTTTAGTATACCCATTAATCAGTTTTAAGATGTGATTAACAATGGGATATAAAAATAAAAAAATATAATAACAAACTTAAATAAATATATATATATATATATATATATAGTATATAGAAACACTTGTGGTTTTATTAGGTCAAAATGAACGACTATCGTTTGAAGTCTTTACAAATAAATTAGCAGGTGCTAGTGACATAAACTGTGACTGAATTCATTTCAAATTCTGCAGTTGCCTATAAATAATTATTGATATATAGTTTATCGATTCATTGTTCATAGTGTGTACTGTATGCAGTATAGCTATAGTGTATATATAGCAGTCATATCGGCAGAAAATTGTTTTGCGGTTAACACTTGAAGGAACAACTCGAGAGCCATAAATTTCACTGAACCAAGTACAAATCTATATATGTATTAATCTAAATAGTATATATAGGTATATAGCTGTCTGATATGCCTGTTGATTTGACTAAAGATTGTGACTGTTATCAGTAATCTATCGTCTATCGATTGGCATTGATCCGCGTGTGTTTGTTAACTGATTTACAAGCGATTAAGCCGACAAATTTCTGACGCTTTTTCAAGTTTTATGGATCGATATCGCAATCGAATAGAGACCCTATTTTTTATATTTATTATATAGTACGTACTTTCCCACGCCGCCATTCCTGGTACTTGTTTATAACCGAAATTGCATTACACTGGGAAAAACTGGTTATACTAAACTTGTGTCTTAAACATTTTTGGGTTTTAAAAAGTTTTTAAATCTTTTTTTTGGAATTTGGAAAATCTTTTTAAAGTCAAGAAGTTGAGGATTTAAGTTAAAGACTTGACTGTAGATCGATTACAGGGTCTTTTCCAGTCGGCTCGCTTGATTGTAGTCTTTCCTACTAGTTTCAATCATTGTTTTTAAACTTTTTGGTTTTATTTCAAAAACTTGGTCTTAATTGAAGTGCTCCCGAAATCGAGCCGTGTTCAATTTGTAAATAACTTTATTTTTAGAGCATAATCTTAATTTGAGAACACAGTTTTTATCAGTGTATATATACTATATGTTTTGTATATATATGTGTAAGTATCTGCGAGATACTTGAGCACATGACTGGCAACAAGCGAAATGATTGACTTGTTACCGTTAATTACTAGGTAGAAATGGAGTTATTGCCTCAGAGGTATATATTTAGCACTACAACATTGACTTATCGCTCCATTCATTCCATTTGATTCGATTCACAGCAAATTTCAGTCAAAGTTTCTAAAATTTTTAGACCCCGTACTCTAAAAAGAGTAGAGGGGTCTATTAGGTTTGTCTGAAGCGAAATGTGCGTAACAGGCAGAAGGAGGCGTGGCCGACCCCATAAAGTATATATATTCTTGATCAGCATCAACAGCCGAGTCGATATAGCGATGTCCGTCTGTCCGTCTGTCCGTCTGTCCGTCTGTCCGTCCGTCCGTATGAACACCTGGATCTTTTAAACTACAAAAGCTAGAGCCACCAAATTTGGAATGAAAGTCCGTCTGCTTCGCGAGCAGATCAAGTTTATTTCAAATCTTTGCCACGCCCCTTACCGCCCCCGCAAATTGTAAAAAACTATGGTCACCTAGGAAAAAATTGATGTTTTAAGCAAATATCTCAGTAACTATAGCACTTAGGAATACCATTTTTGGTATGGAGGTTGCTAGAGACAGCATAAATGCATTGTCATTAAAATTTTTGGACTGCCACGCCCCGTTTTTCCACACGAATGAAATAATTTTCAAACTTCAATGCCATTTTTAAGGCATATGCACTAATCGTACGGTTATGTAATTTCAAATTCAGTTGGAGACAAAGTATCACAAACTATCCTGAAAGTTGCATACAAATCGGACAATAAACAAAAGAGCTAGACACGTAACAAAGTTAACATTTGCACGCAATGTCAATGCATGTGTGCAAGCGAGACAGAAGCATATAAACATGTGAGCGAACGTTTTCGCTGCTTGTGTAGCGACAGCGCTGCTCGCGGACGATGCACGCACATGTATGCATACGAAACGATAAATCATATATCGATATTCAATACGATAGTAAATATAATTGCGATATGATCTCGAATGCGATATTTGGTCATTATGTACATATCTATAGCGTATTTGAATTCAGTTGTTGATAATATCGATATTTGATTTGATGTGATATTTTAATTAATATCGATATCGGCATTTTGTTGGCGATTTGCATCCCTATTACAAATTGATGGTTTTGTTTCAAAGTGTTTTATTGCAAATACTATGAGTACGGGGTCTTTTACAGTCGGCTAGCTCGACTGTAGCCTTTCTTACTTGTTTTTTTTTTTTTTTATCTTTTTGGCAACTTTTGATGAATGTAAAAATCTCAACTTTGAATTGTTTACAACTTTGTGATTAATTGCAAAAAAACAAGTTACACACACACTTGAGAGTATACCCGACTTTTAGAATACCTAGGTAACACATTTGGGAGACCTACTTTGGGGTCTGCTAGACTTTTAAAATCTTTAGTTACTAGTAATGTTTTTTGTAATTTATATTTAAAGGAAGTATGCTCGACATAGGATATACCCTGCAAACAAATTTGTGTCACTAACTTTGAAGTCAACTTCACTTTTTTGCGACTTCAAACTGTTTACATACCACAACTATTTAAAATTGCTGGGTATTTTTGCGTCGATCAGCGCCTGCTACTGTAGTTGCATCCGCTTATTTTTTTTGTGTTATTCGTCAGCCAGATTGCAGTAAAATTAGTCATGCTACTATCGGTAAAATTAATTACCTAATGCTATAATGCTGGGGAATACCAGATGTAATTATACAAATAGTCGTAGGACCCGAATTAGATACTTAATACCCTAAACTATAAAGTAAAGACCAGAACATACCCTAATTGAGTTGAAAAACAAAATTTAAATAAATTTTATAATTTCTTGATTTTGGCATGAGTCTTTCAAGAAGGAATTCAGAATTTGAAACTGTGTAATTGAGGTTAGGATTTAAGTACAAATATCGATAAATTTAAAACTTGTGGAAAATGAGAATATCCAGAAATTCCCCGTAATCCCCCGTCTCTTTTAACACAGACAGTTTTGAAATCAATTATTACTTCTTTTGTCCAAAAATGTATTCGATAAACGATAAATGGAAATGTTTTCGAATACGAAAAAACACGGATTCAGTTTCGGCTACGGATCCGGAACCGGCCCAAGCCAAAAAAATATATATACTCTGCCATATTTGGAATTGGTTTTCGAAAGTTATGCACCTCCAGCAACAGTAAGCGCACGCTATGGTGCACCAAAAAATACACAAACACTTGAGTTGCTATCGCTTAGATAAACTTGGCCTAAATTGATTTTAAGTTTAGACTTCTTGGACATCGGTGTTGCCATTTAAGTGGTTTTCTAGCAAATTTGTTGGTTAGAAATAGCTAAAAATACAGTTACAATGACATAAAATGTCAATAAAATAGTTTCAAATCACAGATTTTTTTTTTTTTTTTTGAATTAAAATATATAGAAATGAATAGATTTTATCTAAATTTTTAGCTTTTTTCTAGCCATAGTAGCTGTTTTCTAACTGCACTAGAATACAATATATTAAATTGATTGCCTTAATGCCTGATCGTCTATTAATATATAATGGCTTCAAGATATGTCAGAATCTTATCTGAGATTTGTATTTCGAAAATAACGAGAATTGTTAATTTATCGATAAGCGATAAGTGATAAGCGATAAGTGCAATTTAAGCGCAGTCACTTGATTTACTGGTTTCTTAATATGCTATCTTAAATTAGTCTTAAATTAGTTAGTACCATTATCATTGTCCGGCATTTTGTAGCAGTTGCTGTTCTTTTTGTTGTTATCGTTATCGGGTAGTATACACTTCACATCCGTTTTGTGAGACTTGAAATTGAAGAGAAAGAGAAATCAAAACTCGATTTTATTCCAAAATCACAATTAGAAAAAGTCAAAAAAAAAAAATAAAAAATATAAAAAAAAAACAAATTTAATTGAAAAATGTTGTAAATGTTGAAAATGTTTAAAAAATGTTGCTGGTTTTGTATTGTTTTTATTATTGTAATTAGCACGTAAAGCGGTCAACGCGACAACAATTTAAATAAAATGAAAAAGAAAAAAAAACGACAACAACAACAAGACGAATAAAACAAAAGTATTTAAAAAGCGAGAGAAAGAAAGAAATAAAAAAATATAAATTTAAATCGGTTGAACTTTTTTTAGTTAGCAACTCACATTATAAAAACATTTAAACAATTATTGAACGCAAAACACAAAACACTAAAAAATGTATCGAAATCGATTTCGAAACCGAAATCGCAATCGAAGGGAGAACGCGGAGTGTACGGAGGGAGCGAAGCTAAAGTCGCTAACAATGCGATGCGATGCGGTGCGCGTCCAAGTTCGCCAACGGCGATCAACAGACTGATGTCCACAGCGTCTCAGTCGACTAAGAAGCCAGCACTCAGTTGCTCAGTCGCTCAGTTACGCAGTCCTCAGTCGTTCAGTTAGCAGCGACGGCGGCAGAGGTAGCGGCAGCGCACGTTGACTGCGATGACGTGCGTTTTTGTCTACAACTGCGACGCGACTGCGACTGCGCGCGTGCCGTGTGAAAAGCTCACGCTCACTAGTGCTGTCGACGTCGCAGTTGGCTTCGCTGTTTTTACCCATTAACCGTTAATCGTTAATCGCTTGATTTTTGTTGTTTTTGTTTTATTTGTGTTTTTTCTTGTTGGTTTGTTAACTTGAATCGTTATTCAACGTGGTTCACACCTGCGATAAGCCGTTAACTTATCAGCTTATCACTAAAACTAAACTCAAGTGCATATTTATTTATAATGCTCGCGTCCTTAGCTGCTTATAATAATTTATGGCCTAATCGAACCGGTCGAAGGTACAGCCAACAAAGCCCAGCGTATCTCTCAGCTTAACTACAGGCAAGCAGTTCGTGCCCGTGCTCGTGCTCGTGTTCGTGCTCGTACTCGTACTCGTGCCATGACTAGGCCATCCATTTCCAGCCTAATCCTCAGTCTAATCCCTAAAGTAGGCATAAGTTTTTACTCCAGAGAAGTACTTTACAGACATTTTATTTTAGTAGTTATAGTAATGTAATTAATCGGCATAACGGTAGTTATGACTGGCATCTTTTTAACAAAGTTTTCACACATTAAGTTATAGTCATAATTATATTTGTTTTCAGGGAAAATCTGTTATCGTTTATAACTCGATGTATGACGATTTAAATTTGTAATCAAATTTTATAGTTTTTGAACAAAATCTGGATTTGAAATTAACGTTTTTTGATCAGTGTAGACAAATGGTATTTTTCAGGGGAATCCAATATGGAAGTGGGTTGGCAATATCTGTTATCTGGTAAACAGCAGCCTTGTTGACGCGACGTGTCGAGTCGTGTCGTGTCGTGTCTGCGGCGTCATTAATTAAATATTTTCGTGTCAATTCAATGCTTATCTCAACTAGCTAGATAATTTGTAAGATACATTATCTGTCAGATACTTTTGAGGGCTGTAATTAAAGATACTTCCAAATACTCGTAGGTTAGGTCATTTCCCAGTTTCTCTAGTTTCCCCAAAACACCCATAGATGCAGAAATAATACATATATGTATGTTGGCCCCCTTATCCTTGGGCAGGTGTTGCGTCCAAATGATCTAATCTTCCCACGTATTCCCCTGATTATTTGGAGAACTCAACTCAACTCAATTCGATTCGATTCGACTCGACAACCGATTTTTGTTTTATGAACTTAATCGGTTTCAACCGATAGCTGTGAATAGTATTTACGATTCGCAATGCCTATAATAACTTTGCTCCAAAAGATTAGCACATGCCGCTCATACACACTACAATTTACAGTTATCGCTGCAGATATATACACGGAGTTATATATATGTGTTTGTATACTGTACATATATTGACGAGTGACACTGTTATTGGGTGCTCTAAGCGATTTATTAGACATTTTGTTTTCATTTGCCTTCACTTTTACACCGTGTGCCCTGTAGCTTTAAAAACTGTGAGGGTGTACCAAAAGAAAATCAGAATTATAATTTCAGATATCCGTTAAACAATGGTATATTTTCGTAGCATTACCTATATCTCAAACGTATAAAAACTGATTTGTTTTTAGTATTTTATAAATACTATATTAACTATAGAATGGCGGGGTCTCTTAGAGTCGAGTGCACTCGGCTTTAGCCACTTCAACAAGTTGTTTTTGCTAATATTTTTGCAACTTTTAGTTTTTTTGCTATTCGCATTTTGCTTTCAATTTAACGATCCAACAATTATCATTTGCTCATGAGCTCTACAAACGATACAAAGTTAAAAATTTCGATTTAGATTCAGATCGAGATTGGCAATACACGCTATCGAGTGTTATTGTTACTATTATTTTTATTATGAATGGGTTGAGTAACATTTTATTGAGGCTATTAAGAGTGCGCCTAAGGGAAGCGCATGGCCCATATCGGAAATTCCAACAGATCGTACTTACATATAGACATACATATATATATAAATATATATATATATATATATATATATATATATAGACATTTATACAGACTTATTGATAACGCTGGTGATAGCGATTGCATCAAAAGACAATGACACCAAAGTTCTATGGCAACACTCTTAAGTAACTTGGCCCAGAGGCTTCAAGATATATACTATATATTATTTCTATATTGCCCTATATGTGGTTATCAGTCTGGTAATCGCATTGCCTAAGCAAATAGTCATCGCTAGAAAAGGTCTTGGGAGTATTGGAATCCCATTGTTGGGACTTCACAATGATTCAATTGATCAGTTCATGCAAAATATTATTGCTTTATACCATAATAAGCAAAACTTTCATTCACATTTCCATTTGATTACTACTTTTTAGACCCTGTAGTCAAAACGAGAGCGGAAGTCTATTAAGTGATTAGGCAAAAAACCCGTGGCCAAGCCCATAAAGTGTGTATGTTCTTGATCAACATCAGCTGCCCAGTCGATATAGCGATCTGAGGGACTATAAAAGCTATATCATTCAAATTGGGAGTTATGACTATTTTCGAAACACCATAACTTGAAATCTACTGGAGCTATCTCAACCAAATTTACACAATTCATGAATAGTAGTATTTAATGTAGTCCATCTAAATTTTCTCTATATCGGTTAACCATATCATATAGCTGCCATAGAAAAAATAGGTTGAAAATCACTGATTGGCACGAAAAACTGGAAACACTTTAGCCAAACTCGTGCTTTTATCTATATATGGCAAGGATCTGTTAGCTATATCATATCGCTACCAAAGGAATAATCGGTCAATTACCAGTAATTAGCACAAAAAACTGAAAGTAGCCCAACTGAAATCATACATTTTATGGGCATATAGAGTATCCATTGGGAGTTTTATCCGGGTCGTATAACTATATCATATATCTGATCTAAAATGGTTCATATAATCAATTAACAGATTTTCCGACTCGCTTTTACTAGCTTTATCACTTTCTCAGAATTATTTTCTACGAAAATAATATGATTATATATAATATTTAGCTACTTAAATTTATGTGATAGGTCAACCAACTGACTTATAGTAATCAGTAACAGGTTTTATAGCTTTGTTGTCAGCAATTTTGGATTTATAATCAGTTCTTATTTATGTGTAGTATTTGTATAACACACATTGATGTGACTAATTATTTTCCCAATAATTGCTTTGATAACTCTGTAATTCTAAAACTTTTATAAGCTGTCCACTCGAGAGAATAATGGCAATACCACGCGCCGTGGTTGCGGTGCAAAAAAAGAGGGTTGTCACCTGACAAAAATCGACCGATTAGATCTCAATAAATGCTACACTCGAACAGAGATTAGCTAAGTCCACTCTGCACTTTGTATTACGCGTAATTCCCCAAAAACGCTGGAGGAGGGCGGAGGGCGGAGGGATTCAATGGAAGTCCCGATTAGAGTCAGCAGGGAATTTGCAGTGTCATGGACTACACTACACAAAAAAGTGGGTGAGAATGTAAATTTTGAAATGTGTTGTGAGTTAATGAAAAATAACAGGCAGAAAGAGGCAGCTTAGACCCTTTAAGGTATACATATTCTTGATCAGCATCAATATCGGAGTCGATCTCAGAGACTAAAGAGCAAGAGCAACCAAATATATAGTGTGGAAGCCCGTCTTTGCGTTAGCCAGATCAAATTTTTGCCTCGCATAGCTATATCTTATAGCTACCATTGGCCATATCGGTTGAAAAAATGGTGTTTTGACGAATGGATTAATATTAAAACATTGCCAGCCAGGTGACACCAGTCAAACTTATAAATGTTTATTTTTTTAACATATATTTCAAGATCCGTTTGTAATTTCCGATGAACTACAAATTCGACGACCTTTTGGAATCGACATCGAACGACGGTACATCGGAGAGCTCCGAAGGTGAGTCTTACAGCTCTATTAATTTGGAAGTCCCATTTTGTATTTGGAAGTCCCATTGTCACAGGAAGAATTCCTGCTGGAGCCCTCTTCCATCCCTATGGACTTTTGACGGACAACAGTGGAGTCTCCTCAACAACGACTCGACTGTACGATGCGGATGTGGATGAGGCGGATAATCAGAGCGAAAAGGAATCCGATACCGATAAAAGCTATCAGTCCTTAGACAGAGTTGAGGTAAGCGTAAGGATTGTCACCACTTTTAAAGTTTCACTAGGTACATATAGAATAAAAAATAGATATAGGCTACGATAATTGCTAAAAAATGCATAAAAGTCATAAAATTTTGATACCTGTTGGAATAGATACAAATTGTTGCGGTACCCGAATCATTTATGTAAATTTCGTTTCTATGCAAATTTACTGCACTGTTGTGAACTGTTATATTTACACCACACTCCCAAGACGCCCACATTATTTACATAGTATGTATGTACATGTATGACATCGCACAGCTTTTTATCAGCATTGAACTTGACAGTTAAAGCTCGCGGTCGAATTGAAGAAGTCGCCGGCGTCGTCATCGTTGGCGTTGTCACACACATAGCTGCTGCTAACAGCGCAACGGCGACTGCGCTGCCAGCTGCTTAAGCTGCACTGAAGCTGCCTAAGCTGCTTGCAAGCACAGCTCGAGAGAGCGCATGATATTGAGAGAGAGAGAGGTAATTGAGAGCGAAAAAGAGCGCAAAAGAGCGCTAATCTTACTTAATTGACACAGCAGCATCGCTGCCTCCCTGTCTCCCCCATTTACATGCGCACAATCAAATTACCACTCAAAGTTTCGTCGCTCTTTTAATTGTTTCGTTTTTACTTCTACTTCTTTTGCAGTCGCAGTCGCTGTTGCTGTCGCAGTAGCAGACAAATGTTGTTCTTGTTAAATTTAACATTGTATTTTGGATTTAAAGCGCCGCTTGCATAAGAATTACAGATCATTTGTTGTACAGAAATCGCGGTGTTCGTTTTGTGGCGTAAACGTGACGTTGTTGCTCCCTCTCAAATACCGTGTCTCTTCCCCCAAAAGCCGCGATTGATCACCCCCACCCCCTTGAGAGTTGTTGTTTTTGTAACAGTTTTAAATAATTGCAACACGCGCGTACGTTTTTGACAGTTCATTAAATTCCAAGTGGCAAATTTGAACTTGAGTTGCGTTTTTTGCTTTTTTTTTTTTGTGTTTCTCTGCTTTTGTGTTTTTTTTTTATTTTTGGGATTTTGTGTGCCTCTCTCCCTTCCACATACATATTTGTATCGCTGTGTTATGTGCATTACATTGTGTGGTTAAAAAACAACAACAACAACAGTTATAATGAAACCTGTCGACGATGTCGAAGCAAATGGCAAATTAAAGGAGATGACAACAAACGAAAAGCAAGAGAAACAGAAAGAGGTGAGCTTAATGTGCCGTTACCTTAAAAGGTTACCAGACTGCTAACAGCTTATGGTAGCTGCAACACATAGGCAATCCTATGGGCACATGTATGTGTAAGTGTGTGCGTGTATGTGTGTGTGTGCTGGGCCCTAAACTTACATGCTTTATAAGGAAAAGAAATCTGTGAGAGAGCGCAAGAAAAAGAAGTAGAAGAGGGCAGCGGAAAAAGTCTCTTAATTGTCACTTTCAGATGACAATTGAGAAAGTGCGAGCTTACAACACACACACACACGGACGCACACTAGTACATGCATATTTATACACGCATGTGTATGCAATTACATCTAGAGCTGACTGTGTGTACTAAGTATATCGATTATCGATTATTTAAGATACATGAAGTAAAAAAGTAAAAGTATTTATTAGGAGAAAAAAAATAATTACAAATTTTTTGGATAGAGTTTTTTAGAAAATATAATGTTTTTGAAATTAAATTAAATTTTGATATTTGTAAAAAACTTCAAAAATTAGCTTTGAGTAAAAATGTAAAAATAAATGGGTTTTTAACAAAATTCTAAGATCTCGATTATTTTCACATTTTTTTCCAATAAACCCGCTTTTAGTTTCGATTTTGGATTACAGCATTACTATAGCATTTACGTAACTTTAATGCTCATAAATAATCATAAGTTGTAAATGCAAATTGAGTTTAAAACTAATAACGAAAATACCATAAAACTGCATAATTTAGTATTTTTCAATCAGTATTTTATTGATAACTGTTACAATATGATTTATGTCTGACCTTGGACACTCGTTTGCAAATCATAGAAATATTTTTATTGCTCTGCAAATTGATTAAATTAATTAATGGGTGAAATTGAAATGAAATTGGAAATCAAAACAAAAATCTGCTAATAGACTGATGGCGATGACCTACATAGAATTCTAGAATTCTATCGGATACACCCAGGAATCAGTATATCTGTATTCCCACGTTTTTTTTACAACAGTTCAACGATTGTAGTATTGCTCTCCTCTCGTCAAACCAGATATTAGATGCTTTTGTCTCTGTCTCGATCTCAGTCTTGAGTTGTCTCGATTTCTCTCAGTCTCGATCTCATGGTTAAATCATCAGTTGTCTACACTGAATAAAATTATCATAAGTCCCATAGTAAGATATTAATCTGATAAAGACAAGATAAATAAATTATATTATACAGTTCACTTATTCTTAAAGTAAAATGCAAAGATAAAACTTCTAAATTATAACACTTGAATTTACTCTTAAATTTAAATTTGATTTAAAACAATGTGTTTTTTTTTTCAGTGTATGCATTCTAAAATTTCCATAGGTAGCAAAGTTTTCACTCCCAACAAAACTGTAAAAATTTAAAAACAAAGTGACTGTAAAATACCCTGTACCCATTACAAAGCCAACGCCTACAATAATATCCAGTACTAATGGTCTAAAATAACGATAACTTTGTCTATCAAGCAGATCAAAAATATATATAGTTAATAGGTTCCAAAAAGACCAACAAACTGCTTTCGAAAACATAGTTTTTCTTTAGTAAACTTTAAACACCATTTAAACTTGTTCATAGTACAGGGTTTGCCAACAAAGCAGTCGATCAGTCCCCCATTGTGACGTCACAGTTTCAATGATGTTTGCATTGTGAGTTTCTTTGTGCTTCATGAATAGATTTGTGTACGATAAATTGCAATTGAACAATTGCATTGCCTCTATTAACTGTGGGAAAAAGCGACGCATTTATATATAAAATGCTATATCCATATGTTATATAAGACGCAATATATATTTTATTGAGATAGAATTCTCAGAAATACTTAATTTAATATGCACAATATAGAATTTATGCACTTGTTGCTCTCTAAATGGCAATTGTAGACCCTGTACTCACAGGGAGTGCGGGGGTCTTTGAAGTTTGTTGAACAAAACGTTGTCAGCTTTAACAGCCGAGTCAATTTTAGAGTCTATACGAGATAGGGTTACCAAATTGAAAAAGAAAGTAAATTTACTTATATAATTAATAGATCAAATCGTTCGAAATCTTCTTCTAAATGAGTACAGGGTCTTTGAAAGTCGAATTGTTTAGGTCTAGCCTGACCTAATAGTGCTTTTTATTAAGGTTAGTTAAAACGATCTGGATCGATAACTCGTTGAGTGTTATCGAATCTGTCTGAACACCTTTTCTTTTGTTTACTTTTGTTGTTGTTTTCTCCATATTGATCAAAAGCAAATAGAAGCTATGGAAAAAGTATAAAAGTCTGGATGATAATTCCCTTAGTTGATCAATTCTTGGTTGTACATGTGATCAATTCACAGCGAGAGCGCGAGAACGCTCAAGTCAATGCAAGTCAATTCAAGTCGCTTCATGTCGAGAGCTTTTTTACAATACAGACAATTGCGTTTGGAAAATCCACTTTTTCACAAAGGTGAGAAAGGAAAGGTGTGAAAAATGAATATATAGACAAACATATATACTATACAGATATATATATATATATATACTTTTGGGTGTGGACTTGACTTTGGCTTAAACCGTTTCGCGTACAGAATTCGCAATTTGGCTAATAATTTGGCTAACAGCTGCTGCCTGAAACCCGTTTACGGTTTACCTTGGCCAATAGCCAAATAACAACAACAACAACGACGACGACGACAACGGAGTAAACAAACCAAGCGAAACATCAGCAATTACAACAACAGCAACAACAATTAAAACACAACAAAACAAAACAAAACAGAAAATAAAAATAAAAACAAATTAAAAGCGAAAACCAATAGCAACAAGTGAGAAATTAACTCACAAGTGTGATCGACTACAAGATACCCAGCACTGAAATTAGTTTAAATGGTTTTATATATTTTTTTCAGTTTAAAAAACTCGAAAATTTGAAAATTTCAACTAAAAATAAATCGTTGCATATTTTTAGGCGCTATTTCTATAAGCGGCTATAACTTTTGCTATAACTATGCTATTTTAATGTGTTTAGGCTTCAAGGAATGAAATAAAAGAATAGTTTGTCACAAAGTTATTTAACTATTTAATATCTTATTGTTAAAGTTTATACTTTATTTATTTCTTCTTCAAATTGTTCATGACCTATAATACCTTTTGGGCGTTGTCTGCTACAGGGTATGCGAATGAAATCGCCTAAAGCAGCCGGCAAATACACACATAACAAACACTAGGTCATAGTCGCCATGCAAATTTATTCATATTCGTTATTTATATTCGTAACAGCAAGTGCAAAGACGCCCAAGTGACTGTGACTCTAGACAACAGACGATGCCATTGTTCGACTAACAAATACCCTGTGCATTTTAGTATATAAAATTAATTTCAAACAATGTCGAAGTGGGGTATTACCTGATAATTTTAAACCAAGTGGGAAATACTTGATGAAAGTACTCAAAAACGAAATAAAAATAATTTAATAGTTTATTAATTTAATAAAATGTAATTATTTAGGAAACATAAAGTTAAAAATAAAAATAGACCAATTAAAAATCAAATGTTTTGAATATAAATTTGATTTTATTTATATTTCGAATTGTCCTCACCCATCATACCCAACTTCCCAACCCTTCGGTGGTTACGTGGGTCAATCTTGCATCCAATTTTAGGTGCATTTTTAACGACCTACTCAACTGCACTTACAGCTGTTTTACTTCACTATAAATTAGTGCTACAAAGTAGTGTAAATATATAATAGTAACAAATTTGAAAATTAAAATTTTAATTATTTTTTTTTTTTTTTTTTTTTTTTGTTTTTTTTGTTTTTTGTTTTGCTTTGATAATGAGACGATGACGATGACGCTATCCCAAAAAGGCGTATAGTATCTGTAGTTTTGTGCACTATATAATTATCACACACATACACTTAAAGTCGTCTGTAAGTGGTCTAGAAATTTGGATTGTCATTGGGTAAATGATGGGGCACTTTCTCATTTGAATGGGGCGTTTTATTACTGGATGATTGTTGATATGAACAGGTTCAACAATGCGTGCAGACGTTTTAAAAGTAATATCAATAAAACGAACTTTATTTAAAGCGACTTTGAGGTGCCCTGTAATATATTTTATGAAGTATCTCATTCTTAAAAAAAAATATAAAAAACTCTAGGGTAGAATCAATCCATAAGAAACCGACTCGAACGAGCCGACTTTAAAAGACCCCGTAAATATGCAATTTTAAACCGATTTGTCCTATGGTAGCTATGGGCTATAGTTGTCCGATCCTGTTCAAACTTGGTGAGCATAGTTATAATGCCACCATACATATAATGTGGGAATTTAGTCCCTGCTTTAAATATATAAGCTATAAAGTCGTGTATTTGTTTACTTGAGTATAACTTAGTTTATAAGTTGAACACTTTGAATCTTTTTGGATAGATAGAAGCAAGATACAGGAAATATGAGTATAAAAGTTTCATATCTAAAAGTTCCATAGACTAAATTTTAGTTTTAAATTAACGAACAACACTTTTAAGTTGATGGTGCCGACATTTTGTAGAGTAAGAAAAATAATTTATCTTCATAATTTTCTTCTTTCTATAGTTTCCCGAATATCCCAGATCAGTTGCCTTTATCATCAGCAATGAATTCTGTGAACGTTTTAATTATTATGGCATGCGAGGTGAGTTTAAAAAGTTTTAATACACATTTATATTTTTCATTTAATGCTTTATTTCCTTATAGCCATTTTGGTGCTGTATCTGACCCACAAATTGGGCTACAATGAGGAAACGTCGACGGTTTTGTTCCACATCTTCACAATGCTCGTTTACGTGTTTCCACTGATGGGAGCACTGATCGCAGATGCCTGGCTGGGAAAATACAAGACGATTCTGTATCTGTCGGTGATCTATAGTTTGGGAGCCCTGATCGTCGCCATTGGTGCAGTGCCCATAGCTGGAATGCCTGTGAAGTGAGTAGACGGAAGGGAAAATACCCTGTGCATACCCTGTAGATTCCTTCCAAGTTTAGTGGTGCTATCTCTTGTAGTTTCAAAGATCGATGCTGATCAAGAATATATATAATCCATTGGCATACATATTTCTGACCTACCCAAGCAACCCTTTTTTTACCAGTAAGACACTGCGTATACTTGATTTAAATCTCTTTCCCCTTTTCAAACAGGATCGTGAGCATCGTGGGACTGTTCTGCATTGCAGTTGGCACCGGCGGCATAAAGCCCTGTGTTTCTGCCTTTGGCGGTGATCAGTTCCAGCTGCCGGAACAGAGTCTGGAACTGGCAAAATTCTTTTCGCTCTTCTACTTTGCCATCAACGCGGGATCAATGATCTCGACGACGGTGACACCGATCCTTCGAGCAGATGTTCAGTGCTTCGGGGACGAAGATTGCTACTCGCTGGCTTTTGGAGTGCCCGCCGTGCTGATGGTAATCTCGATGCTGATCTTTATGGCGGGACGAAGACGTTATCGAATTCAGCCCCCGGCGGGAAACATGATCTTCGGTGTGTCCCAGTGCATAGCAAATGCGTACAAGGGTTGGCGACAGAATCGCCGAGAGAAGCCCATGGAACACTTTCTGGACTATGCGACGCCTGTGGTGGGACCACAGATGGTCCAGGAGACCAAGTGTCTGGCCAAGATTCTGTTGCTCTATGTCCCCTTTCCGATCTTTTGGGCACTCTCCGATCAGCAGGGATCACGTTGGACCTTTCAAGCCACTCACATGGATGGTCAGGTGATGGGTTATATGATCAAACCTGATCAGATGCAAGTGATCAATCCGCTGCTGATTTTGGCATTTATACCGCTTTTTGATTATCTCATCTATCCGCTGATCGCTCGCATTGGCATCAAGCGTCCGCTGCAGAAACTGAGCATTGGTCTGCTACTTGCCTCCCTGGGGTTCTATTTGTCAGCCCTGGTCGAACTGCGTCTGGAGACCCTGGAGCCCACAGCAAGCCCTGATTCCCCAGATTCGGTCCATTTGCGTCTCTACAACGGAATGCCCTGTGGCTATAATATCTCGACTGATTTGGGTTCTGCATCCCTGGAATCTTTAGGCATGTGGTCCAATCTGGACTTACGTCTGCCCCAGACCAGGGAGTACGACTTCAAAGCCAAGTCGCAGTCGGAGAAGTGCTCCGACATCGTGGGCAAAATTCGCTTGGAACCGGGAAAGTCTGTTGGCTATTTTCTGGCTAAAAATACGCTACAGGAATTCCCTGATGGCTTGAAATATGCTCTACACGCGAATAGTCCGCCAATGATTCGAATTTTGGCCAACACTCCTTCGGAAGAGGGTCCTGTACTGCTCAAGGCCCCCATTTCCGGTGTTCCAGGTATCACACTCGACAGCTCGAATCTCTCCGCTCTACATCACATTTCTCTTGGTTACGGGGAGCTGGATATTAACGGCAAGAGGGCGGCTAGTTTTGAGGCTAGGAAGGGAGGACTCTATAGTTTGCTGGTACAGGGCAATGCACACGATGGTTATGTAAGTAAAATACCAACAGTCACTACAAAAAAGTTGAAGAACTTGAAAACAAAACGAGCAACCCAACTGTAAAAGACCCTGTACTTGTTTGAGAACACTTATTTCCACATTAGTGAACAATTCTCGACCGATTTGGTCTATAAGAACTATTCGATATTGTTTGCTGATCTGGACCAAGTTGAACAGGATATATCTTTAACTTTTGAAGCCGATCTTAAAGTCCCCTTTTTTACCTCCTATTTCCAGCAATACAACATGCTCCAGGTGGTGCCAGCCTCTTCCTTGTCGATCCTCTGGCAACTGCCACAGATCGTGGTGATGACCGCTGCGGAGATAATGTTCTCGGTGACAGGATTGGAGTTCTCGTTCACCCAGGCACCGGTTAGCATGAAGGCGGTACTCCAGGCCTGTTGGCTACTCTCGGTGGCCATTGGTAATATGATCGTTGTTGTTATAGCCGAGATCAGATTTGTGGAATCTCAATCGGCAGAATTTGCACTTTTTGCCACGTTGATGTTGGTCAATTTGTTGCTTTTTCTGATCCTCGCACGTAACTACAAATACACAGACTTACAGCACCAGAAGAAACCACAAAGTACAGGTGATATCAAACAAGTAGACCCTGTAGTGCGGGAAAAGGGTGGCAGATTGGATGGACAGGGCAGTTATCGAAATGCGGCTTTCGATGGTGATCTACTGGAGCCCTAAACTCCATCCAAAATATTTATTTTAATTTTACTTTTTTAATTTATTTGTGTTTTTTACTCATTTTTTATTGTCTTTTAACAATTTTAAGTTTTTGATAAATTTTCAATATTTAATTTATTTTCATTTAAAGTTTTATTTATTGTTGAAATACTTTGTTAATTATTTGTAGTATTTATATGCATGTTATTTAAATTTTATTTATTTTTTATACATTTGTTTATTGTTTACATTTCATTACTAAATTATTATATACATTTATTTTGTTATAAAAAATGGTTACAAGTAAATATTATTTTTAAGTTTTAAGTTATTTTCATTTTAGTACTCGTGTTCATTGTTTTAGTTTGTTTAATATTTTAATATATTTGTGTAATTTATTTATTATTTAATTATACTTTATTTCAAATCGATTAAAAAGTAAGTTTTATTTATTTTTCAAATTTGTTTGTACAACTAAAATTTAAATTTCATTGAACTATTTGAATTTGGCGCCACTTGACACTACGACTAGGGCTGCGGTGTTCGCACTGCTTGGCTGCCCTCAGCGTTGCCACACCGCGCACAGTCAAGACTTGTCTTGTGTTTTGCGATAGTTGGCAACGCGAGCATGCGCTACACTGCGCACGATCGCCGACCTAAAAATTGTTTGACAAAATACGAAACTGAAACTGGAAACTTAGACTTAAAAACGCATTAAAAGAACAAAAGTGAATGGACAAAATGAACAATTTAGTTTAAGTGATAAGCAATAATTAAAGCGTTGCCCAATGCGGTGAAAAGTAGCTGAATTTCAAGCTGGCAATGCCTTAAATTACTTAGAAAAATCACAGTTTTAACTGACACAAAGGAAGTAAATTCATTTATTTAAAAGAAATTAACTAAAAAAACTTCTCATAAATGTTTAATTGAGAAAATCAACGAATTTAGGACAAATATGGTCAATTAAAGGGATTTTAAGTGACGGCATTGCCAACCGCATATACAAAATTGGCAAGAGACGCCGACAAGCGACAAGGAAGAAGAAGAAGTAGAAACCGAAAACGAATGAAACAAAAACCTTTAAGCAAAAAGAAAACTACCTAAAGTCTGTAGACAAAGGAAGTAACTAGAAAAACTGGAAAACTACCTAAGAAATACCCCGAAAAACCGGGCATGCAGCTGCCACATGGAGTGCAGACCCGGATTAATCAAACAAAAACACAAAAAAAAAAATTGAGGCCCTATTTAGGGGTAGTCTGTCTACCTGAGAACCCTAAGAGAGCACAGACCGAGTCTACGTTTCAGGCAAACGCAGAAATGTCGAGCACAGTCGGTTCCAGACACCAAAGCCAGCGACACGGCTGCAGCTCAACAATTTTCAAAAATCCAAAATTTCCAAGAAAAAAAAAGAAGTCAAAAAAAAAAAAATAGTATACCAAACCAACTCCGTTAATTTCCTTGTCCGCGTTAAAGTTTAAAGTGATAAAAATTATTTTTCGTTTAACAAAATTCACAACATTTTCACAGCCATCAAAACCGCTAAAAAGTGTAGCTGAAAAAAGCTAATTTCGAAGTTTTCAAAGACGACGCAATACGTAAGTGGCCCTGTGGGTGTGTTTGTGTATGGGTGTGTGTGTGTGTAGGTGTGTGGTGCTCCTTTTGGGGGTTTTGCAGTAGGTGGCGCCACTACTTGCGGATGCTGCCGCAAGGATTCGCGCAGCGAGACGCGTGTTTTTGCCAGAGTTGAGGACTTGAATCCATCAAAAATTTATTTGCATTTCCGGCGAGTACGGCCCAATGGATATGAGGCGCGAGCCTCGTCCATTTAATAGATATTATTTCTATAGTGTATATAACGCTTATGTTGGAATTACATTGCCCAGCGAGACGTGACTTTAGCGGATGCATGAAAACGGAGGATTAATTTTGGAGAATCCTTGAGACTTTAGCATGAGTTTGGTGCCACAGGCGATGGACACGGAAAGAAGCGTCACAAACATACTACTTTCATCGTGCGCTTGTGACACCACACGTATGCGAGTGAGACAGCAACATTTAGAAGTCGGAGAGAGCTAGAAACGCGCTCGCCTCTCTGCTTTTACATGGTTATCGGACTGGCCGTCAATGTTTTCGTCTCGCTCGGTTCAATGTGCTTGCAGTGTGAGCGGCAGACAAGAATAGCTGTACTTAGTGGCTGGAAATGCAAGCAGTTATCAACGGATTAAAGCAGTGCACAAGCAGTGCACCAAACAGAGCGCAATAGCAACAATACAAATACGTATATAACACAATAGCACAACACACTGTTATAACAGGGTGTATAACAAACGGATCGAGTTGCGGACTTGGCACACGCTGCTCGCTCCTACAGACTGCGAACCCCCCACTCCGTCCCCACACACACAAACCCATCCTCCACCCCTCGGTCAACTGATTGTGTTGCGGTTGTCTGCATAAATCTGGGAGTACGACTCAAGTAAAAAAATTATCCATTGCATAGCCATAACCAAACCCGGGGCAACCAAATGTCCGCTAACTGTTTCAACTGAAAAAATATCTATAAAATCGAAAAATGTCACCGTAATTCATTAAATACACACATACACTTATTCCACACTGTCCGTTCCAACACTACTTCCGTTTCCGTCTGAACATTTTTTATTTCTTACACTTTTTTGGTCTGCAAAATGTAGCTTTGAGTCGTGTCGCTGGTAAGATCCAAAAGAGCAGATATTTACACAGATCAAGCATTGAAAAAATCGCTGGAAAAATGTCCAAAAAATTCATGATTCAAAAACCTTTGAGTCGAATCCTTTCAAAATTTCAGTAAACGAAGAAATCAACAAGTTTATTAATTTAGAAATGAAAATGCAAGAAAATTTTGCTCTTGGAATTAAGTAGAAAAATGTCGTTAAAAACATTCGAAAAATAATTCCATTAAACAAGATAATGCCATCGAATTACTTAACACAGACAAGATAAAAACTCAAAATAAAAACTTTTCCCTGGGACACACAAACGTTTTTTAGATTGGCATAAATAAAATAAAACATTTTTGAAAACAGAATACGCAAAAGTACAGAAATCGAACCAAATATCAGATCAAATATAAAGATTTTAAAGTTTTCAAAAAAGACCAAGAAAGAAGCAAAACATATCGACTGTAAATATCGGAACTTTTTAGTGAAAACAGACTAAAAATATTTGAAAAAAAGAGAAGAAAATCACTGCCAAGATTCTAGAAATTATAGAAATTAGAAGATTCTAGAAAATATTGAATTGAAAATGAAAAGAAATTCCGGATAAACTAAATAGACTGCAAAACAAGAAAATAAAAAAAAATTTAGAAATGAAAATTTTTCAAAATTTAAAGAAAAAAACTACAAAAAAAACTGAAAATCTGAAAACTGCGAGAAACTGAATGAAAAACTTTGGAAAACTAAGAAGTGTATACAAAAATATATATATACCATATATACATACATATATAGAAAGCAGATTTTAAAGCCACTGCATAAATTCAAGCGATTCTAGAGAAAAAAATTATTAAAACTTGTTTAAAAGAGTGAACCATTTTCCAGCAGCATGAAAACTGAGTCCATTTCATTTTAATCCCAAATAAAAAAATTACAAAAATTAGTCCGAATATCCTACAATCCTAATCCACTGAAATCCGTTTCAAATTGAAAACAAATTTTTTTTTTTCCATAAGTTTTCCGTTTAAACCAATTTAGTATTATTAAATGATCTACACTCAAATTGTTTTCAGTGTCGCTCTGAATTTAGAAAATGTTTTTTTAAAAAAAAACCGCAATTTGTTTTAAGATCTTTCAAATCTTTAAATCAACTCGTTGGCCGACAAAGAATTATTTTGGCGATTTCTTGTGCAATCCCAATAAACTAAAACAAAACTGATCAACAAATAAAAAGAATATTTAACTGTTTTACGCGATGTGTGCAAAAGAAAATGAAAAAAAAAAACAAAAATAATGAAAAATAAAAAACAATTGAAAATTGTTTTCGAAAACGTTTTGCTGAAAACGCTTTGAAAACGCAATTTTATTGAATTATGAGCAAAAAAAATGATAAAAAATGCAAACCAGTTGCTTGATAAAAGTGATTTCTGTCGAGCTATTGGTTTGCGAAATGATAATAAAAAATGCTTGTAATAAAAAAAAAAAAATTTAATTTGAAAATATTATGCATACATCCTGTGACAGTTGAAAAACGCGAGGAAATAATTAAAAACGAAAAGGGATTCGAGAACGTCTCAATTCCTTGGTTTTGGTCAGCGAGGTGACATCTATTAGATCCATCCGATCCATAGGTGCTTGAAATGTGTTTTCTAAACCAATTTGTTAATCAAAGTCTATATATATCCGGTCTGTTATTTTTTGTCCAGTCCAGTTTTCAATTATCCCTCCTTTTTCCTACGATCCCAAAGCTAGAAATTTTCAAATTTATTCCAAATTTAGTTCAACATCTTTGATCACAGTCATAATCATCAAATATTTTCATGCTGAAATGGAACTCTCTTTTTTTTTGTTTTTCAAAACTTTTTCAACTGTTTCGCAAGAGTTTTGATATGCAAGCATCAAAAGTTTTTAAAAAACGACAAAACTGAAGGTTTTCAAAAGGGAAAACCACTTTAAAAAACTATCAATGAAGATTTTTATCTACTTTCAGCTCTCAACCAAGAAGATTTCAGCTGGAGTTTGGTCTGATCATGCATATAATTTACTTTTTTCAACATTTTACCTTTTTTTGAATTTTCCGAAAACTCCATTTTCATCCACTATCAACCATTTTCATCCGTTATCCTTTGTTCCGTTTGAAATTTTCCGTCAATTTGATTTATGTTACGCCTACCAACACATTTTTGGGTTCCGAATTCAATATCACAAAAACTTTCCAACACTGTCCCACTAAACACACTGTACACTCGACTCAAAAATGAAAAAATCCATAGAAATCGATATTTTTTGAATTGCGTAAGATATTTTTGAACATCGTTCGAAACACTTTGAAATCGTAAGTGCGTCGAACGCGGTTCACTAAAGTAAAACTAAATTTCCGGATAAATGTCTTACGCAGTTCGAAAAAAGTACGAAAAAATTAAAAAATGAAACACACAAAGAAAATATACACAACAACAAAAAAAAAAAAAATTAAAAAAAAAAAAAAGAATAAAACTAAAAAAAAAAAGAACTCAAAAAGATGTATTCAAAATGTGTGGAAGCGTCATACGCGTTTTCACAAGACTACGACTAAAAAAGATATAGAATATATATATATATGAAAAAAGTATAATGATATGTTATACGCCTGTATCGAATCTCGCGAAAAACCTTTTGCTGTTTTCCGAGCTTATCCGAGCTTCGAAAACACTTCAAATATTTCTCTGGAAATCTTACAGATTCGACTCAGGAATCATAACACACTTTCTGTTTAGTTTGTTTCTAACTTTCAAAATTTTTCAAAACTTGTGATATTTATTTTAGCAAAATTAAAAGCTTAAAAACTTATTTCATAACAAAAGTCTTTTATTTACCAATATTTTTTATAAATTAATAAATTTTGGGTAATGACTTGCGTAAGTAGAAAATAAAATAAAACTTTTGAATTACGATCCGTTTTTGTCACTCTGGTGATATCGATGACGATTGTTCGAGAAACTTCAGACGACGATTATTTTTGCTCCTCAACTTGTTTCTGTTAGACCCTGTATTCTATATTCTGGAGACTGTAAGCAGTGGTTTGGTATATGCTGATGACTGTCGTTTTGTTCTGGTAACCCTAAGGATTATATATTCAGATCAAGGATGAATGGGATGCAACTTTGATATGGAATATTTCTGGACTCTGACGACCGATTTTCGATTGGCGTATCCTTTTGGACTCGTGAGGATCATATCTATCGATTGGCATCAAAATATTGAAACTTAAAATTTGGTCCATTTTTGACAAAAATGCAAAGGGGTAACATCACAAAATGGTCCAAAATTTGCTCGATTTTCAAATTTTTCAAATCGACAAAATTTTGATTACGATCAATTTTCCCAGTTTACTAGAGTCTAAAAAGGTATAATTTTTTAAGATACGACTTCAATCGGCCGAGTTATGATGATTTAAACATAAGAAAGTAATAGAAAATGTTCCCGATATACAGCACACATGTTTTATGCTAAATAAGACGTATTTAGAGTGTTAACTAACCAAATATCATAATTTTCTAAGTATAATATAGTTCTGGGGATTATACCAGACAAATAATCGTCTCATATTCAGACCAAGTATCAGTGTAGTCATAACAGTTAAACTTTGTTGTGGAATATTTGGGGATTCTGTGGTCAGATTTTCGATTGGCGTACCTTTTTGGACTCGTGAGGATCATATCTATCGATTGGCATCAAAATATTCAAACATAAAATTTGGTCCAATTTTGACAAAAATGCAAAGGGGTAACATCACAAAATGGGCCAAAATTTGCTCGATTTTCAATTTTCCCAAATTAAACAAATTTTGATTACGATCGATTTTCCCTGTTTTCAAGAGTATAAAAAGGTACAACTTTTCAAGATATCGCGTGATTTAGCTGATCTGTAGTCATTCAAAGTCCAAATATTATTCACTATTTAAATCGGGCAAGGAAGTTTTTTTTTAATTCATGCTTGGCAACGCTGTGTTAGGTTATGACAAGCAAAGACGCAACCCTTCGCTGAAATCAACAATATGCTGGCATACTTTTAGGGATATATGAAAATTATCAATAACAAACATTTTTAGGCATACCATTAGGCGGTGCGATAACAGGAGTTCAGGAGTCCTGAGCTAGGACTACGGTCAGTGTTGCATGAATTTATCGGCTCAAAATAGCTTTATAACATATAATAATGCTGTGAGCAAAACGTAGCATTATCAATCATAAAAGAACTAAACAATTTTCTAAATTTATATACAATTATTATATTGGATAATATACAAAAATTAAACAGATACAATAAAAAAATGATTTCATCATATTAAATATCTTAACTAAAGCTCTCATTCTCTCCCTCCCTCTATGCTTCTCTTTGTCACTTTCTGCATTTCTTTGGATTGTAACTCCAGCAGGAGGGTCCACTGATAAATTAATATTTTTAATAATATTTTAAACTTTAAATCATCATAACTCGGCCGAATGAAGTCGTATCTTAAAAAATTATACCTTTTTAGACTCTAGTAAACTGGGAAAATTGATCGTAATCAAAATTTTGTCGATTTGAAAAACTTGAAAATCGAGCATATTTTGGCCCATTTTGTGATGTTACCCCTTTGCATTTTTGTCAAAATTGGACCAAATTTTATGTTTGAATATTTTGATGCCAATCGATAGATATGATCCTCACGAGTCCAAAAAGGTACGCCAATCGAAAATCCGACCACAGAGTCCCCAAATATTCCACAACAAAGTTGAACTGTTATAACTACACTGATACTTGATCTGAATATGAGACGATTATTTGTCTAGTATAATCCCCTGCACTATATTATTTCTAGAAAATTATGATATTTGGTTAGTTAACACTTTAAATACGTCGTATTTACCATAAAATATGTGTGCTGCATATCGAGAACATTTTTTGTTACTTTCTTAACTTTAAATCATCATAACTCGGCCGATTGAAGTCGTATCTTAAAAAATTATACCTTTTTAGACTCTAGTAAACTGGGAAAATTGATCGTAATCAAAATTTTGTCGATTTGAAAAACTTGAAAATCGAGCATATTTTGGCCCATTTTGTGATGTTCCCCCTTTGCATTTTTGTCAAAATTGGACCAAATTTTATGTTTGAATATTTTGATGCCAATCGATAGATATGATCCTCACGAGTCCAAAAAGGTACGCCAATCGAAAATAGGTCGTCAGAGTCCAGAAATATTCCATATCAAAGTTGAACTGTTATGACTACACTCATACTTGGTCTGAATATGAGATGATTATTTGTCTGGTATAATCCCCAGCACTTTATTATATTTAGAAAATTATGATATTTGGTTAGTTAACACTTTAAAAACGTCGCATTTACCATAAAACATGTGTGCTGTATATCGGGAACATTTTTTGTTACTTTCTTAACTTTAAATCATCATAACTCGGCCAAATGAAGTTGTATCTTAAAAAATTATACCTTTTTAGACTCTAGTAAACTGGGAAAATTGATCGTAATCAAAATTTTAATCATTTGAAAAATTTGAAAATCGAGCAAATTTTGGCCCATTTTGTGATGTTACCCCTTTGCATTTTTGTCAAAAATGGACCAAATTTTAAGTTTCAATATTTTGATGCCAATCGATAGATATGATCCTCACGAGTCCAAAAAGGTACGCCAATCGAAAATCTGACCACAGAGTCCTTAAATATTCGTAGTCAAAGTGGTAGTGTAGCAATCGTTGGACATTCTGTGGTTTTCAAGCAGTGGTTTGCGACTTTGCTATTAAGTTACCGCTCTAAAAGTATGCAACATAGTTTACTGCATGTTTAACTTTGATATTAAGTAGTTATACCAAAAGTATGCAACAGAACTTATCGAGTTTTTAAACTAATATTCGTTAGGCAAATTAAAAACACACTTTATTTTATTTTTATTTGTTTATTGAAATAATGTTTGCCATCTCTTTTGTTTTTCTTGTTCTCATTTTTTTCGCATCTTTTCAGTTTTCTGTAAAGAAAAATCTTAAAAAATGTCATTATAAAATATACGTATACAAATGTAAACGCTATTAAATATCGATATAAAAAAATTATATAAAATGCAGCAAAAATTAAATGTAAAAATAAGTACGTAAAAAAAAAACACATAATAATAAATGCTTAGCCGAGCAGTTAATGTAATAATAATAATAATAATAAAAAAAAAACTTGTACAGGAGTCGTTCGACAACTGCCCGACATGGGAAGCTCTCAGCGTCTGAGATTCAAATTCAAACTTAAAAGCGATTAAAAAAAAATATATATGCTTAGTACTTAAAAATATTTAAAGGCTAAACAAAGTTAAATGCGTAATTAAATTGTTTATAAAAAATGGATTTTTGCGGAAGCCAGGCTGGATGGAATAGTAGTAGTTGTTGTTGTTGTTGTTAATGGTGTTGTGAGCGACATGTGTTAGTTATATAGGCAAGTATGCATATATGTATGTGCGTGTGTTTCTGTGTGTGTGTAGATGTGTATAAGCGTAGGCGTGGCATATGACAGTTTGTACATCTTATGTGCAAACATAAAAGGACTGTTGTCCACCCTCAAAACATACAAAGCAACCCTCTGATCAATCACATCCAGTACTTCTACTTCTTCTTCTTCTTTTCGTTGCTGATCCGACTTTTGTAGATTGTTTAGACTTCTTTACCAATTAGCTAGTATATGTTACATTTTGGGCGTGGCAGCATTGCTTGAGATTTATTCGTTTGCATTGAGAGTTCACTGTAGTTTCATCATCTGCGCTGATTGAGCATCTGCAAATAATACTCGCAGTTGTTGCAGTAAACAGCGGGTGCAATCACATGTCGTTTGCGACACAAATTGCACTCAACGGCCTTTGCTGAGGCCTTGACAATGGCATTGTTGTACACGCGGGTGGGTATGGCTGTTGTTGTTGTTGCTGCTGTCACAGCAGCTGCTGCTGTTGCTGCTGCTGCTATCTCCGGCAGTCCATTATTTTGTAGTCCCAATTTTGTGGGCAAGTTCTCCGTTTCTCCTTTTGTGCCCGGCTCAAAGCTGACTTTCTTCTGCGTCGGTTTGCCATTGAAATTCAGCAATTGTTGCTGCTGTTGTTGCTGTTGCTGCGGGAAGTAGTTCACTGCTGTTGCTCCTGTCGTCGCTTGCTGATAGCCGTGTGGCAGTGGGACACGCTGATAGGGCGACGGTAACGCTGGCTGCTCCAGTTGTGGCAATGCATTGCCATTGCTGAAGAAGGCGTGGCTCTGTTGCTGTTGCTGCTGTTGTTGCAGCTGTTGTTGTTGCTGCTTTTGCAGCTGAAGCGCATAGCTTTGTGGTAGCTGATGTAGGGCTCTGGGCATGCTAGTGTACTGTGCATCCAGTTGTGGTTGTTGCTGCTGCTGATGATTGTTGCTGGAAAGTCCGCTCATGCTAGTGCGCTGCTGCTGCTGTTGTTGCTGCTGCTGCTGCAGCTGTTGCTGCTGCTGCTGCTGCAACTGTTGCTGTTGTAGGCGATACAGCTCCTGTTGCTGCTGCTGCTGCTGTTGTTGCTGCTGCATCAACTGCTGCTGCCGCTGTACATAGCGCTGCATATCCGCTCTGCCCAACATAGGAGACGATTGTTGCTGCTGCTGTTGTTGTTGTTGCTGCTGTCGTGGCTGTGGTTCCGTCTGCAATCGCAGCATGTTCTGCTGCTGCTGTTGCATCAACTGCGCTGTCACCTTTTCGCTGGGATGCTGAGCCGTGCGCAGTACACGCTCCAGTATCGGATTGGGTATAAAGTCGTCATCTTCCTCGTTGCCCGCAGTAGCCACAAGTATGACCTGATCGCAGAACGAGACGCTCTTCTTTTTTACGCGCTTGGGCGGACCCTGATTGAGGCTTTGCTGTACCATGGAATTCAAGAGCTCTACTTCACGCATCTCCTCGGCTATTTGGCTCTGGGTCATCTCGTACTTGGGCTTCGGTAGCAGCAACTGTTGCTGCTGTGCCAGACGCACCGGCAGCGCACAGTCCACCTCATCCACTGCCTGTTCGGGCTTGCAGTGGGGCAAACCGTTCATTTGTGTGCGTAGCTGATTCACATTCGGACTGAGCAGCAGCTCCTGTGAGGCGTAGGATCGCATGTTGCTGCTGTTGCCGTTGCTGTTGTTACCGTTGCTGTTGTTACCGTTGATGTTGCTCTGCTCGAAGCGATGAGTTAGATCACGCACGCTGCTGGGCGAGGCAGCTTCCTGCTTCCGCTGCAGAGCTCTGAGATCGGTTTGCCAGGCAGCATCAGCGTTTGATGGAGGCAGCGGAGTTGCCTGATCTTTGCGCATTTTGAGCAATTGCTGTCGCTGCTGCAGTTGTGCTAGAATGCTGCTGGTACCCTCCAGTGAGTCCAGTTGCTGTCGCTGCTGTTTGCTGGCTGCCTCCAGTGCCTGCAGATGACTCAGCTGCTGATTGAGCGGCTCCAGATCGATCTCTGGCGGCGGTGGCGGTGGGAAATCCTCGCTCGCCTGTCGCGAATGGCAAACGGATTGCGGTGGACTGGGATAGGGGGGTAGTTCCAGCTGCGGTGGTGGTGGTGGCGGCGGTGGCAAGTCCTGCAGACGCACCTCGTCGGTATAGGACGGCATTAGCTGCAGCTCCTTGAGCGGACTCTGCTCCGAGTGGATTTGGGCACAGGTCGTGATGATTGTCTGACAGGAATCCTCGCTGATTGATGTGTTCGAACTCAGCGAGAGATTGGCCTCGTGGTGGAATTGCTGCTGCTGTTGTTGCTGCTGCTGCTGCTGTGGTGTTAGGGCGGAGCTGGTGCGCATGGGCGGTGGGGGTGCTACCTTTGGCACCATCGTTAACTGCCTGCCACTGCCGTGGAAACTCTTGCGCATCAGTTTGCTCCGCTCGAGATTCGCATTTGCACTGCACTGCAGCGGCTGCTGCTGCTCATGGCCACGCCCAGCGCCGCGAGCACGCCCACTGCTCGTGTGATCAAAGTGTCCCTCAGAGATGTAACCGCTCAAGGCCATTTGAAGGTTGTGCGTAGGATTTAAGCCCACGACGCTGTCGTCCATTGCTGTCAGTGCGGGGGCGTGTGTTGTGCCATGGGCGTGGGCATTGCTGCCGCCGTGCGGTGTGCCATGAGCCGTGCTGTCGTCAACGACGGCCTCGGTGAGATCGGGCATGGAGCGATTTTTGCGGCGTATGAGTCCGCCCATCAAAAGTTTGCGACGGATCTTGTGCTGCTTCTTGCCGCTTTTATCCTTCTCCTTTTTCTCGTCCTTGTCCTCCTTGTGCTTCTTTAGCGTATCCTTGGCATTCACGAGCAGCGTCTCCGTTAGCGAGAACTCACGTGTTAACTTGTTGCGATCCTCGCTGCGACTGCGTTTCTCTTTCTCTTTCTCCTTGTCCTTCTCCTTATCTTTGTCCTTGTCCCTGCGTCCGAAGAGAGAGCGACTTTCTCGCTCAGGTTTCGCCTGCTGCTCATACTCAATGGCATTGTCATCCGCCCCTATGAGGGCCTTCAGAGGACTCTTACGCTTGGGCAGCGTCGCATAGATCTCAATGCTTTTGGTCACCGAGGAGCAGCTCGGGGATTGCTCCAGTTTCTCCAGCGTGCGATCCTTGCTGTTCTGTCGCATGTGCTTCACGCTGCTGTTGCTGCCTTCGCGCATGTGCTTCATCTCCGGCATCGCCTCATACTCTGCTCCTTTCTCTACGAGAATCCTTCGGTGGAGACTCCTCGCACGCATCACACACGTGTTGTGCTTCATGCGGGCAAAGGTCATGGTGTGTGGATTGCTATAGGGTGCATCCATGGCAGCACGTGCTCTACCCGCCGCGGCATTGCAGAGCACGAGAGCCGTTTCTAGATCATGCGACTCTTCGACCAGACGCGACTTCTCCAGCAACTGATCCGCCTCGTGGCACAGTTTCTCACAGTCCCCGGAAAGGGTTAAACCGTGTCCGTGTCCATTTACAGGTCCAGTTCCCTGTCCATGACCGTGTGTATTGGCTGTTACTTGTCCCATGCCTGCTCCCGCTGCCTGTCCCGCCCCAGCTTCGGGAATCTTCGCTAGCTGCGGATTAAGCACATGCTTCGGTGGATACGAGTCTGTAGAGCTGAGCGAAAACGAGTCATATCCCGCATCGTAGGGTAGTCCATGACCATGACCATGCCCATGACCATGTCCATGCCCATGTCGTGTTGGGCTCTGCGGTACGGCAGCCACGCCCCGCTTGGCCACCATATACAGATAGGGATTGTCCAGGGTTGTCGAGCTGGCCGAACTGGCGCTGTTCCGATCACCCGACCAATTGCCGGAATCCCGACGTCTTGGCTGATTCAGGTGCTCGGGTATGGTCAGACCGTCGCTGGGCGGTGAGCTGCCATTGGAGGCACCGGAACTCGTGTGTCCCGAGCTTGACTCGGCGCTGTGGCTGCGTTGCAGCTGTAAATGCTGACGACGTGCGAGCTGTGCACTTAGCATCGCTTCAATCGGTTTGCGATTAAGGAAACCGCCGTCCTTGTCGGAGTTGCCAACAGAATTAGAACCTGTAACAGAACCGGAGACGGAACCGGCGGCAATCTTGTCCTGTATGACGCTCAGGTTCTGGTACTGCGCACTTAGCACATGCTCGACCGTCTTGCGGCTTATGTAGGCGTCCGTTTCGTCGCTGCCTGGAGGCGGTAATGCACTAGGTAGCGCATTGGGTGGTGCCGGAAAAATGCTCTTCTGTATGACACTCAGATTCTGGTAATCGTTCAACGGCGCACGAAGCGGCGTCGGTGTGGGAGTAGGCGTAATGGCACGCCTTGTGTTGCCCAGACAGGGTTTCTCCGGACTGGGTGTAACCGCCCGACGTACCGCCGAGGAGGCGACACTACCCAAGGGCAGTTCATTAGAGCTTGGCGGCTGCGGCACTGCGTAGAGCAGCAGCAGTGGCTGATAGCGACCGCGACTGCATTTATCGACCACGCCCTCCCAGCTGGGTCCCACCTCCTTCACATTAGCGTCGTCGAAGTAGACCCAAACCTTCAGTTTTGTATGGTAAAAGAAGGTCGTGTAGTGCTTGCCGTAGTACGACACAATCCCCACCAGTTCGTGTTGAGCCTGCTGTGCCCAACGCTGCTCGCTGACCTGATGGAAGACATCGGCTAGCCTCAGACTCGTGCCCACTGCCTTGAGTACGGCATGCACTTGATCCGCAGCAGGACGCTCCGAGTCCCAAACGATGCCAATGGAAACGACATCGGGGCGATTGAGGAGTGCTCGACAAATGCCAATCTTGGCACCGCATGTGTTCTGCAAAGGAAAACAAAATATTTGGGATTAGTACTGTAGCTCAATTTCTAAGTAGGATCAAGTCCTAGCTAGGACTTAAAGAATTGACTTACCGGACAGTCCCGTATGTCGCCCATGTTTCCTGCGGCGCGTAAGAGCTGTCCAAAGCTCAGTTGCTGATGGTTCTGCAGCGCCAGACTCTTCTGAGAGGTCAGCGCTGAGGCGGAGACGTAGTGCACCATCTGTGGGGCGATAGAAGAAACGGGAGAGGAGCAAAGTTTTAGTCATATGAACCGTTGTGGGTGTTTTCGTTTGTAGAACTGGTCAAACGGCTTTTTAAAACAGAACTTGAAACTAAGAACGTAAAATTTAAAACTAACTATAGTGTAGAGTAAGTCGACTGCGAAAGACCCTGTTATGCAAATAAGCCTGAAATGTTAACATATGTGATACAAGTCGATACAAGTGCTTAAAAAACCTTCAAGACTATAGATTAATATCACTTTGGGATTAATTTAAGTTGATATTTCTTCATGGTTTGCTTTTTGTGCATAGTACTCTTTGACAAACTGTAAGCCCCCATACTCTGTTGTACTACAGGGTCTATAAACTTGGTCGAATTCATGTTTATGTTCATTTTCATGTTCACGTTCATGTGAAACCAGTTTGTCACAAGCTGCCTCTGACTAACTGTTCCTGTCTTTGCCTGGCCCAAAGTGCGTCGTTCGCTGCCCGTTTTGGCGCCCGACCTAATCACATATCGGCAAGACTCTTGCACATTTGTATAGCACAAGTTGGCCAACTGCCCAGGTGCCCAGTTGATCAGTTAATCAGTTGGCAGTTGCAGGTGTTCCAAGCCCACGCCAACCGCGAGTCTAGTTCAGTTGGAAACCTGTAAGAATGCTGCAAACGAGTATGCTAAACAGTAGGTTACTCATTACACATTGATTTCTATTGATAGTAAGAAAGATCTCTGGTCTATCGAGCCGATTAATAAAGACCCTGTAATCGTTCTACAAGTGTTGGGTTATTTGTATGATTCAGCTGATTTTGTCTATGGCAGCTATATGCTATAGTTGTTTCAGATCCAGATTAAATATAGTTGGAATTCGATCGAAAATGTTTTTTTGACCGTTCCCAGACTTAATTTGTATGGCAAAACTCACCTGAGTGAATGGTAATTGCTCCGAGTTGGCGCCGCACTTGCAGACGCTCTGTTCGATGACCCGCATGGCAAAGCGACGATGGGCAATGCAGGCGGGGGATTCACAGGAGTCACCATCATCGGGCGAAATGTGAGAATGGACGCGATGTAGCAGCAGCTCAAAGCATTCAGCGGCATCACCGAGACAACCCAATGGAAACCGTCTGCCGGCCAAGGGACCACTGGCCAAGGCACGACGAAGTGGCTCAGGGCACAAAGCGGGCTCCGAGCTGGTCTGTAGCTGCTGGAAGAGTTCCTGAGGGAAAAGAGAGGGGGGAAAGGTAAAACGTTAGTATAAGCTTATTAAAAGAAGGCTAACAAGTATTTCCATAAAATTTTGGCATTGCAAATGAAGAAAGGTTAAAAGATCCTACGTTTTTCTCCTAAACTTACAATAACCGCATTGATGCAGCGATCCCTTTCGGTGGTACAACCGCCATTGTAGCCCATCACCGCCAGCTCAACACTGCTGGAGACCTTGGCCAGACCACAGATCGTCTGTTGCTTGGTCATACTCCTGTTCTGTCGCGTTAAAGTCGCCGCTTTGTGTCCTTCGACGCCATCGAGGAGCAATTTTCGGGGACTGCTCCTGGGAAGCGTACCGTTATTGCTTATCAGCTGCAGCTGCACGTGCTGTGGATGTGCCGGCTGGGAGGGAGAGGGTGCAGCACAGTGTGAGGGAGGTGGAGAGACGGTTACTGTTGATGCTGGTGCAGGGACTACTCCAGTTGTGGCCACCACATTGCTGGGTTCCTTGCGTTTGTAGCGGAACTTGATCATTTCGACGGTTGGCTGTAAATATTTCCTCCACTTCTAAGTTGCTTTTCCCGTTCTTTCGTCGGTCTTGACTACTCTAGTCAGTGTTGTCGCCTCGCATTGTGATACTGTGGAGTGTAAAGTTCATGTTAAGTTGATTGTCGCATGCAGCAAGTGGCATGTGGCAGATCGTCTTCAGAGTATTGCCAGAGATGACAATGACGGTGACGATTTTGACTAGAATAAGCGTTGCAAGACCCAGCACTTAAAGAGCATAGAGGGTATATTAACAGCTACACTGAATTTTCTACTTCTTTTTATAAAAACCCAACTACCAATCCGAATACATTTTAGGAGTTCAATTAACTAAATTCCAAAGTGAGTTGACTTTTTTTCCAGTGTGTAACGACAACAAACTTGATTGGTCTTGTACAGGGTTGCCATGTGTCGGTGTCTACAACAAACATCGAGGGCTGACTAGACACAATTGAGCATAAAACAAGCAAAGGGGTATACACGTAGGAGAAGGAGAAAGAAGTGGAGGAGGAGGAGGAGGAGGAAGGGAGAGAGAAAACAAGTTAACGTCGACAAACGGAAGTGAATGTAAAAAAATATGCGAAATAAAAGCAAAATACACTGTAGAACAAATTGTCGAGTCAGGTGCCCCGAAGCAACAGAAATTCAAAATTGGCTCGTGGTAGGAAGTTGTCATTTCAAGAAGACGAAGAAGAAAGGGAAGAAGATGAGAAGAAGAAGACAACCCTTTTGTAGGAGAAAACCACATACGAAGAGCTGACAAATGAAACCGTTTTGAACTTGGACTTCTTCAGGTCACGCAATGATCGATAACAGCTGTGAAAATAGAAGACAGACGATACAATGGTATACAGGTGTATGTCTACCTGTGTTTCTTTGACTGTCTACCTTTCCCTCTATCGGCACGAGCTGACCAAAAAACAAAAGCTAAACGCTTCGAATTAGTGCAAAAAAGACATGTCTGCGGCATACCAAACTATTTAGATACCCACTAAAAATAGAAATTGAGTCGTTTTCTGAATAAGTTCAATTGAACGAATCACTTAATTAATTAATTTTTAAATCCTTTCAAAGGCTATAAAAACCTTAAAGAGTGAAGAGTGCAGCATGAGGTGTAGTGAGGTAAGTGCTGTTGTGTGAGGAGCATTAAATTTGCTGAACTTTCGCTTTTGTGACCTCATTTTTTGGCCCTGACCGAAAGTTTTGCTTATTGGCTTATTAAAACCGGTCCAGCTTTGAGTCTGAACATTTTTGTATCTCCTAATTCTCGACAGCTTCTGCTCTCCACAATCTCTCTCCACAGTTTCTACTGTCTCCACAGTCTCCAAAGTGTGTCCACAGTCTCCACTCTGAACACACGTTTCCCTTCAAAAGTGTCAAAAAAGCATTTTTTGCTTTGTGTGTCACCAAAAATCAAATTGCAAATTGTGAATTTGCAAATGCTTAGAAAAATACTAAATAAAAAAATAAAAGGGAAAAATATAAATAAAGCTTAAAAAGCTGCCGACGAAGCAGCCGAGCCGACAAACAAATGGTCAAGTGGTTCAGTGGCTTAGTGGTTCAGTGGCTGATTCGCTGATTGGCTGAGTGGTTCAAAGTGTTTGAGTTTGAGTTTGTCTCTCTGCGCTTCTTAAATTACAAAAAGATCTGTCAATTATCATTTGCTGACAACGCCTTGAAAACTGAGAACACAAATGGAACCAACAGAGGGAGAGGGGCACCCAAGGAGCAATGAGGGAGACTCTAGTTCTACAGAGGGCAGGGGACTGAAAGGGAGCCGGCTAAGTGTCGCCATATGGTCTTAAAACAGTGTCTATAGTAGTGCAAATAATTATTTTGACACAGCACAATTTACCAAAGTAAACTTTTAATTGAATATTGAAATTTGATTTAAAAAAATAAATACATAAATAAAAAAGGAAAATTTCAAAATTTAACAAATTTTAATTATTTTTACATTATTGAAAAATTGAAAATAATAAAACAGTTTTTACTTAATTTAGTATTACATTTCAATCTGTGGTCAGAACAATTATGCGACATACTGTACATTATTTTATATCAATTATAATAAATGCTGTTTTAATATAGAAAATATAAATGTTTTTACTGTTCTGAATTTTCTTTCGTTGTCAGAACAATTATTGCACACACTGTGCACTCTTTTATTGCCTTTCTTAGCGTTGAAACCTTTTGGGGTTTATTTTTGTGTAGTTGCCAATTTACAATTGTTTAGTTACTCATTTTTCAGCTGTTGTTGTCAATTGACTATAACAACAACAACAACAATGAATACAACAACAACAACAATGACAAGTTATCCAAAGTTTCAAGTGGAATTGTTGTCGTACAATTAACATTTGTCGACAGACGCCAACTGTATCAACTTTTGTCTTTTTTTATTCTTTTTATTTTTTATTTTTTATTTTTTCATTTTCTTTTCTTTTTTTTGGATCTGGCAGGTGCGATCACTTTATGTGCCACGACTGTGCCAATCGATGAAGATTAAGAAATTTCCAAATAATTACGAGTTGAGAGCGTTCAAGGAATGCACGCGATACTGCAGTAATTACAGGGTATTACGCTATTCTGATAATTTTTTAAAAACAAATATTTTTCAAAAATATTTTCATTATAAAAAAATAAATAAAATGAAGTTATTTTTGATAAAATATTAATTTATTTTATATACCTGTTAATAAGTTTTTTTTTTTTTTTTTTAAATTTATTTTGTTTATGTCGATTTATATATATACTAATTTATATTTATATTTATAAATATTATTTTGAGCACAATTCTCTAGAGTTTTCTTAGCACTGATGAGTATCTTTTAGTCGTTCATTGCAGTATAATCTCAGTTTTTTTTTTTTTTTAATAATTAAAGTTTATTCATGATTTTTTTATCAGTGTATTTTGCACTTTTTTTATGTTTTAATACAAAAAATGAGTTAATTTCTGAGTATTTTTAATGGGTATGCTTAAGTTGTGCATTTGTACGTTTTTTGTCTTTTTTTTTTGTGTCTTTTATGATTTACAACAAAACATTGCAAGTGCTTAATAGGCGGAAAAGCCCTCTGTTTTCCCCCTCCCACCCGTCCGCTACCGCCTGAGCTGACCGGAAGTGCACATTGGGACAGTTGTTGTTGTAGTCAGTGTGTGTTATTGTTGTACCCTTTGTTGTTGTTGTTGTTGTGGTTGTAATGCATGTACAAGCATTTTTTGTTCTAGTAGTTTTTATTTTTTTTTATTTGTAATTTTTTTTCCTTTTTTATTATTTATTTATTTTTTTGTACCAAGTTTTGGGCGCTGCTTTTATTTGTGTTTAATTTAATTGTTTTTCCAGTGAAGACACGTGTGTGTGTGTGTGTGTGTGTGTGTGTGTTCGAGTGTGTCTTTGTGTGTACTGATTGTGCAATGTGACTGATTGTTTGCCACATTTGGTCAGAAACAGTTGCAGGTTAATTAAAGCAAGACAGGGGGAGAAGGGGAGAAGGGCAGAAAGGGAGAGGGAAAAGGAGGGAGAGTGTGAGAGAGAGAGAGAGAGAGAGGGAGAAAGGGGTACAGAGGGGACTGAAGCGTTACGCTCTTTAGTTTCAATTAGTTTGGTCAAGTGGCCCAAACCATTTGGCAATTAGCCCAGCAAACACACACGCACACACTCTAAAACACACACACACACACACACACACAACAGTTACACACACTCTCCACGCCCCCCTCCCCCTACATAACTTCATCTCCAACTTGATCTAAATTTAATAAACAAATGTTTTTTTTACCCACAATTCTTACCCAATTTGAAGCCTGTAACTCAAGTGCACCCGACTGTAAGAGACCCTGTGTTCGTTATGCAAGCAACAGCTGCAAGACTTTTCTGCTTTTTTTTCTGCTAGTTTGCAACAAAAGCTGCGCAAATTTACTAATTTTTTTTTAACAACTTGAAATTCAAAGTAAAAATTTTACTTAACTTTTTGTTATTTTTTTTTTTTTTTTTTTTTTTTTTGGTTATGGAAGTAGGCAATTAGCCAAGTGGTCATAGATTACAAGTCATTGCCAAAATTGAATTGGCGTCTTGTAAACTTGGTCAACACTTTGCATTTTTTTTTTGCTTTTTTTCTTGGCTTCGAAAAACTGATTTGCAAAAATTTTGTTGGTCATGGCTAAAAGACACACACACACACACACACACACACACACACACACACACACACACACAACAACAACACACGTTAGCCACGCACAGTTTCGTTTGAGCCAACTCTGGAATTGCCAACTGTTGTTGTTGTAGAAGTAGTAGTAGTAACAGTTGTTGTTGTTGTTGTAGTTGAAATTGTTCTGTCAAATGGCAAATGTTGAGATTTTGAGCCACTCAAAACAACGGCAACAATAAGTTGTTAAAACAACAATAACAACATCTGGCAGTCCTTGAAACACACACACACACACATGTCTACACACCCCTGAGTGTGTGTGTGTGTGTGTGAGTTATGAGATAGTTGTCGATATATTTATTTCGCTTTTAAGCAACAATTTCCAGTTGAAGCTGCATTATGCAAAACGAGTTTATTCACTTTGAATCGCAATTTGTATTCACTATGAGATACCCTAACAAAGGGTATGCACGATTAGTAAAGCATTATGTTTTACTACAGGTATTAACTGACAGTTTATTAACTATGTTTATAGCTGCCTATATAAACTTATACAGCATTAATTAATACTTATTATTCAGTTTTAATTGGGTAATGGTACAATAAAGTATTATTTGAATCCTTCAGTTTATGGACTTGAGATTTGCTGTTGTTTAAGACGGAAACAATCTTTAAAGTTATTCATATCTAGAGCATATATTCTACCAATTGTTCCTAGGACAGCTATGCTATATAGTAGTCCAATTTGGACACAACTTGGCCAGTGTGATTACATTATTGGCCAATAATGAACACATAAGTTGTTCATATTAATTTATATTGACTAATTTTGGATATAGTATTCCAATTTGGATCTAACTTAGTCAGTATTAACGTTTTAACTTAACAAATATTTTCTTTGTACATTTTTGTTTAGATAGCATAGCTAACAAAAACATTTTTACCCCCCCTTAAGGGGCGTGGCAAACATTTATAACAAATTTTTATGCTTAATATATTTTTATAAATATTTTAATAAACTTTTTTCATCTGTTTCAATATCTAACTAAAAAAGTCTTTAATAAAGTTATTCAGTTTACTTTCGTCACTAGTGTGTTTGTGTGCTTAGAGTATTTTAATTTGAATTCCGTGTTATGATTTGAGTTTTCTTTGCATCTCTTTCTCTATCTACTTCTCTTTCTCTTTCTACTTCTACTTCTCTTTCTCCCCACGTTTAAACATTTAATTCTATTTCTTTGGTTGTTTCCACTTCAGTTTATTAATGTAGTAATTGTTAATGCGGTTTAAGCTGTTTTGTTGTTGTTGTTTTTGTTGTTGTTGTTGTTTTGCTAAATGATTTATGACATTAACTGTTTGACATGCGGGGGTTGTTGTTGTCGCTTGATTGCTGTGCAGGTAACGAGACTTCAGTTTGCAGATAGATAGAGAAAGATACAAGAGTTGTAGAGAACAGATACAGATACAGATACAGATACAGATACAAATACGAATATGAATACGAATACAAGTATTCGTACTCGTATATTCACTTTAAGCGCTTTGAGCCATTGTTTTGTTCTTTTGTGTTGCTTCCGCAATTGCAGCAACAATTGCTGACCTTTTTCACAGCAGCAACAGCAGCAGCAAATCTCATTCTATTGGCCTGGCTTAAATAATAACAGATGGCCATAAAAAGCCAACAACAGCTTAGCGTTAAATGTGAGAAACAGCTAAAAAGCAAAAAACAAATGGTAGAAAATAAAAAAAAAAACACTTGCGTCAGAGTCCAAGCGATAACTGCAACTGTTGCAGCTACAACAGTAGCGATAAGGTGGGTGTACTCAACTTTAAGAGACTCTGTTCTCAAACTGAAATCTAGCTTCTTTTGATTATTGCTCACGATATACCCTATAAACTTGTTTCAAGTAATGGGTATGCAAATAACAACAATCAAATGTCTCCACTCTAAACTGTCGAGCTTAAGATGGAAAAATGCAGATATTGTGACGTTGGAGAGACAAGTGTTGGCGGTGATATGGAGAAGGTGTTGGAAGCAAGAAAAAAAGAGAGAGAGAGGGAGAGGGAGAGGGAGAAAGAGAGAGAAGTTGGAAGGGGGCTAATTATATTCATTTAAGCGCTTAATAATCTATGCAAAGTCCCAACTCAAAGTCAAAGTCGAAGACTAAAAGACTTCAAGACAAAAAGAACTTGTTCCCGTGGCACGTGAGCGAACTGCTAAAGTGATTCCATTGGTTACAAACTGACGACTGGAGACAATTTACGATTTATGTATGCACAATTTACAATCAACAATTTTACAATTTTCAATTTCCATATGCGAAACATGCGCCAACGATTTTCAAGAATTAACCATAAATATTTTTACCTAAGAATGCTAGCTAGAGGAGGATGAAGAAGAAGCAGAAGAAAAAGAATCATATTAATATGCGACTGCAGGCGCTTAAGTGAGTGGGAAGAAAAGAACAGAAAAAAGTGAGAAAAACAGCCAAACAAAGCTAAGAAAGGCAGTACTGCCAGCGTTTCTGTAGCTAAAAAGGCTAGCTTTATATAAACAAAGTAGGCAAAAGTAGCTTAACAAGCTAAAATGGCTACTTTCATGTACTCTAAGTAGCTATTTATAGCCAAAACAAGTGAAAACAGCTAGTAAAATGTTCCAAAAGTGTCCCAAAATAGGCTAAGAAGCTAGTTAAGTGTACAATAAGTAGCCAAATGGCTAGTAAAAGAAGCAATTTTTAGCTAATAAAGCTAAAATAGCTAGATAAATGTACAACACGAAGACATTAATAGCTATACAAGTAAAAACAGCTAGTTGTATGTACACAAAGTAGCCATAATTAGCTTTCGAAGCTAAAATGGCTAGATAAATGAACTAAAAGTGACCATAAAAAGCTAAAATAAAAAAAAACGCTTGCTAAGTGCAACAAAAAAACTAAATTAGCTTGGTAAATGGTCAAAAACTAGCTATAAATTGCTAGTAAAGACGGAAAGCTGTACAAAAGTAGCCAAAGAAAAAATTTAAGAATAAATATAAAAATTTTTACAAAATTAAATTAAAATGATTTTGATTAAGTTTTGAAATCATTTTTAAGCCACACATACCTTAAGCAGCAAAAGTTGTGCAAAATGTCTAAGTGAAAATAGCTAGTTTACTAGCTAAGAGCTATTAACAGCGCTCTGTTGTTTTTCTTTAGTTCAGCTAAAAGCTGCTAGAAATAAGCTAAAGCGTCAGCACTGGACATTTGAGCAAATGTTAAGTTTGTTGTCTAAGTCTTTTGTACTTTTTTTTTTTTTTTTTTTTTTTTTTTTTTTTTTGGCGGCAACGCGTTGACTGCATATCAAGCGCGGCAAGTGGCAAGTGGCAAGAACTCACTGCTCGCTTTTATGGTTTTGCAATGCAAATTGAGCTCCTCTACTCCTCCTCCCCCTTCTGTCTACTACCTTCTCCTGCCACCCTCCCTCCTCTTTTCCTTTCCCCCTTAAAACGTTGAACTCTTTTGATTTGAGACGCTCTGTTCGCTGCCCCATCGCGTGCGTCGTGTGTGTTTTCCCTAGGGAAACGCCTGTGGCTTGAGAAAATTGCACCAAGCATTGCCCCCCACTCGTCACTCTCCCTTCCCTATCGCCCCCTCTATCCCTCTTTCCAACTCTTGTCCTTCCCTCAATTAATAAGCAGCGTCAACTTGCGCCTGATTGAAATGATAAAACAATGCGGTCGTCAATCCGAGTGCACACTGTAGCGCGCTTTTTGTGGCGAAGGCTAAAAAGCGCACAATTTACATACATGACAAAAGGCCAAAAGCAGCTAACGGCCAAACAGACAAACAGCCAAATGGCCAATTCAAACGCAAAACAGTCAAAACACTCAAAGTGATCAAAAAAAACTTAGCGGATTTAAGTTCACGTTTTGAGCTTAAAGCCAGAAGACGCATATTGTATATGGTCAAAACAAAAGGCCAAAATACACACAAAGTACAATCAATATTTATAGATTTTGTTTCCATTATGCTCAGCGGGGTAGGGTACGATTTTGAGACGGTTAAAAATATGATATCAGCAATCAACTTAAGTACAGAAAAAACTTAAAAATTTTAGTCGAAACTGAATAAATTGTTTTCAACAAATTTAAAAATAGTTGGTTGAAATCTTTTACTTAAAGTGCACCATTTGAAATCTCTGTCAAATCTCCACTAAATCTCCTTAGTTTACGCTAAGCTTTTGTGTGTTAATTTCTACTTATTCTTTTCGTTTCTCTGAGAAGTTCTACACATTAGAAATTTTCTAAAATCTTTTACTTTAAGGTGAACAAAAATTCTAAAAACGAGTTCAAAATTCATCCAAAATCTCCGAATCTCCGAATCTCTGGCAAAACTCTGTCAAATCTCCACAAAATCTTTTTTACTTACGCTGACATTTTGTTTATTTTGTTTATTCTTTTTTTGCTGATCTCTTCGTTTTTTTATCCGCTTTTTTATCCTTATTCAATGTGATATTTTCTGCAGCTGCTGGACGCGTCTTGTAATCCAAATCAAGTGCTCAGAAGCGATGAACAAATCAATTAACAACAACAAACTTAACTTTTTTTCAGCACAAAAACAAAAAAATATCCAAACGAACGCCAACAAATTTGTATATATAAATATATATATTTTTATATATATATATATATATATTTTTTAACGTATAAAATTAATTTTGATTTGCGTTTCGTTTTTTTTTTCTTTAGCGCGCGCGTTTTTTATCTTCTATCTCTCTCTTTTTACTGCGATGCTGTGTCAGAGATTTAAATTCCCGTTTCAAAATTCGAGTTTTAGTTTGAGTTTTCGGAATCGAAATCGGATCGTTCGGATCGGATCGAAATGGCGCGAAAGCGACGTCTTTGCGCTACAGAAATTGGCTCGCAACTGAAACTCGTTTTCTTGGCCTGGCCAAGCTATGGGCTCAAAGCCAAACAGTCAGCATAAGCGAGAGAGAAGAAGAGCGGAAGAGTGAGAGCGGGAGAGCGGGAGAGTGAGAGCGAGGGAGTGAGCGAGTTGCTGTTGGCAACCGGTTTTGTTGAGAGAGCGCGCGAGAGAAACAAGAACTTCTGTTATCAGTGCTGACAGCAAAGCATAAAACTAGCTTTTATTTTTACAAATTAATGGCTAAAAATCAATTTTCCTTAAGAGAGTTTAGCCATTTTGGGATTTAAAAACAAAAATTGCGTGAATAAAAAAAGTTAGTTTGCTTTGAACACAAATTTAGCTTTAAATAATTGTTTAAAAATAATTAATTGTTTTTAAAAATTAGTTAAAGATCAACTTTAATTATATATAAGTTTGCTTCAAAATATATTTGATGAAATAAATTTCAAAAAATACTTTAAAAAACTAACGGTTTTCCTTTACTTTTTAGCTTTGCAGCTTTAGCTTTTTCACACCAAAAAGTAGCTGTTTTATGGCCTGAACTCAACACTAGCTGTTAGACGGCGACAAATCTCCAAGACTCGCGATGTCTTCGCCTCGCGTTTGAGTTAAATCGAAACTCGGGGGAGTTTTGCGTGTTGCAGTAGGCCAGCAACACGGATACACAGCAACCCAACAACACACACACAAACACAAACACTCACACACACAGAAAACAACACACGTAAATTTAGACAGATAGAAGACAAAAGGTAAAAACAGGTATACGTGCTCAGGGCAGGTAAACAAGTTGTACGCTCTCTCACACTGCTTCTCTCTGTCTTTGGCTTGAGTCACCCTGTGACAACCTGTGTCTTAGCCTCTGTCTGTCTGTCTGTGTGTGTGTGTGTGTGTGTGTGTGTGTGTGTGTGTTTGTTACCCACAGATTTGCGTCTGTTTGAAATGACAAATGGAAATGGCGCAAAAATCTCAGAGCTCGAACTCAGATTGACAAGCATACAAAAAGGGCTGCTAAAAATGGCTAAAAAAAAGCAGATAGAAAACAAAACCAGTTGCCAACTTTGCTGGGGCCCAATGGGGCGTGGCAATTGGACGCCTTAATTGGCATTAGAAGAAGAAACTGAACTCAGTTCAGTCAAAAGGTAAGAAAATGGACACAGCTTCCACTTCCCCATCCACATGAATATCAATCGCATCTTTTCGAAATCGACATCGACATCAACATCGAATTCGATATCGAAATCGAGTTTAGACCATGGCCAATATCTTTGAGTTGAGTCAGCGCCAAACGGAAATGCCGCCAATACTTTTTTATTCCCTTAAAGTTGTAAAAAATTAATTTTTTTAACAGACTTTCATTAAAATTATTTAACTATTTCTTAGTTAAAATAATAAATAATTAGTTTAAGTCTTGGATTTCACTTTTTTACGAATAATCGTTTGACTTGAATGCAAATTTCTGTAAAATTATTAATGATTTTTATTTTTAATAATTCAGTGAATAAATTATTTTTAAACTTTTATTTTTTTATTTGAATTTTTAATTCAATAAAAATGATTTTAAATTAATTCAATAAATTCTTAAGCTGTTTGTGGTCTGATATCCATAGAAAAACCCATTCAAATGGGGTCTAACTAGTGACGAAAGTGAAGATTATACTAAAATACTGTGAATTGGATTCTATGGTATTTTTTTTTAGTCACTAGCATTGAAAAAAGTCTGACTTTTTAAGAGTTAAACGCTGTTTAGCTTTAAGAGTTTTCACGATCCTTTCTCTAAGCTCATTGCTACGATCACTTTTTCTACTTTTCTGCTCTTTCTTCTCCCCCTCCGCCCCCTTTTCTGCCTTCTCTAAATCACTCCATCATCTCTGGGTACAAAATGATCCAATCAATCAATTGTTGGTGTCAAATTGCCACATTACACGCAGAGTGAGTCATAGAATTGGGAATCGGGAACTGGAGTTTGGTGTAAAAACCAGTGAAATGGAATGGAATGACGGTGTGTGTGTGTGTGTGTTAGTGTGTGTGTGTGTGTGTGTGTGTGTGTGGTGCGGGTCTTGAAATGCAACAACAACAACAACAATGCAATCCATTTATGTTTCTGTGTCTTTGGGTTTTGAGTCATGGGCCAAGTCATGGGCTTGTAACCGATAAAAGCCAGCACAATAAAGCTGAAAAAGAGCAAGAAGAAGACCAAGAAGAGCAAGAAGAAGAAGACACAGATGGAGATGGAAAAGTTGAAGACGCTTTAATATATATATACATATATATTGAGGAGACAACAACAAAAAAAGCAAACAATAAAAACGTGCAACATGAACGTGTTGTGGCTTACTTTTCACCTACACCACTGCCAACAACAACAACAACAACAACCACAACAACAACCACAACAACAACAACAACAACAACAACCACAACAACAACAACAACAAGTTCACATCTTTAGCTTGTGTTTGTTTTTGTTGCTGCTGCTAAACCTTGTCTTTTAGGCCGTGTTTATGCCGCATTTTTTTTTTGGCTTTTTTTTCAGCAGTTTTTTGTTGTTGTTTTTTTAGTGGGTCGATCAATGGAGCACTCAAAGATGTTTGCCCCCTTTGGAGTTGGAAAGTCTGGCCACAATTTATTTGTATATTTTGTAAATAGGAAATACCAACAAAGCTACAATTGAGCTGATCGACTTGTTTGAGCCCAGCTTTAAAGGTTCAAAGAAAAGTAACAATTAAACTACTTAGAAAGAAATTATTAGAGCTAATAATTAAGCTATAAGACAGTGGCATAAAATGCCCAATTTTCTGATAAAACAAACTCTTAAAAATTAAAAAAAAAAAATGTTAAGCTCTTTAAACAAATCACAGAAGCAATGATAGCGAAATTCCACTAAAATTCGTAATTCTTTGGCAGAAACAAAGACAGATCAGATATGACGACAAAAATTCTAAATAAGCGATTTTTTTTATGTTTTCGGGGGAGTGTTACGAAGACAAAGAGATGATATAAATGTTTTTATATGAAATTATTTAATACTCGTATTTGCACTTATCTACAATTCTCAGTTCTCACTTCTCACTTCTCTCTTCTCTACGCTCTTCTCTACTCACTTCTCTTCCCACTTCTCTGCTCGTAATTGTTCAAAAATGCAAAAATTTCACGAAGCAAAGCGAAAACTCGCATCTGATAAGCTTAATTTAAGCTCAAGATGAGTTGAGTTGTCTTTTTTGGCTTTTTTTTTTTTTTTGGGGTTTTTGTTTTTTGTGGTCAACCTTCAGCGAAACACGTCGATGGTTGGAAATGAAATGAGAAAATAAAATAGTTAAAGTACAAGAGAATAATGTTTAATGAATAATAATCATAAAAAATGTATGTGAGTGAGATTAATCGTGTTGAAGATTTAGCTGGAAGAGCAGCTGCAATCAGATGAATCAGTTTTAGCTATAAAACATTGAACAAATTTACAAATTGAGTGGAGTTTGCATGAGATGTGCTCAGAGTTTCACTGAGAAACTGAATCACTTTTATGTATATTTTATATATACATTACTTTTTTAACTATCATTCCAATGGTAACTTTATAAATCACAGATAAAACCATTTTGTTCCTATGCTGATCAGCCTTAATTAGAGTTATAACAGAAAAAAAATTATATATTTTTCTTGATAAATTTATTTTTACTGACAAATTTGCACATTGTACCATCTTGTCTGCACGCAGATCAGTAAATGAGGCTCTTAATTTTTTATTTCATATTTTTTACTGTCAAAGTTTTGTTTTAGTTCTCAACATTGCAGCTTTTACCGATTCGGCTGCACGCAGATCAATCAGCGAGTCAGATCTTTTAAAATATTTAAGAGTGTGCGTGTGTGTATGTGTGTGTGATCTTTTTTATGCCCTGTATTTTTTGTTTTTTAGTTTACAGCATTCCCCGTGCTTCGAAATGCTCATGATCAAAATTAGATGATCATAATAATCACAATGATAATAATCAAGTTGATGACGTTAATGATGTTGAGTGTTAAGTGTCTCATGTCTTCTGTCTTCTGTCTGCTGTCTTCTATCTTGTGTTCATGTTAATTTCGGTTTTTTTTATGACTCAAGAGCAAATAAATGAATAATCGTAACGAATCAAGGGCTCAAAATGCCCCAAAAAAGAAGAAAACAATTCAAATAAAGATACAAATGTTTAAAGAGGTAAGAATTGAAGTGAAGATATAGCTGAAACTGGAGATTAGAGCAGATAGAGCAAATAGAAGCACCCTCAATTCTTCAGATAAGCTTATCACTGTAAAATGCGGTACAGACACTTCATGTCATCTTTAAGTTGCTTTACTGTACAGTGAAAATATACTGGGATTCCAGCTGACAGTTTATACCAATAGAAATCTTGAATTTTCTTAAAAGTAGCATAAAATTATGTGTTATTTTATAACTTTCAATAAATAAATTTATTTTTGTTTAATGTTTTTAACTTTAGGACATTCAATAAATAAATTAATTGTTTGTTTATATTTTTGTTACTTCATTATTTTATTGCTTTCAATAAAAAAAATCAATTTTCCGTTGCCGTCACAAGTCTTGAGTCATTTTTGATGCTCAGAATTCGGAGAATTGCACAATGAACCCGTCGTTAAATGACTTTGTCCTTTGAACAGAAGACTCGAGACTGAAGAATTAGGAATACTCGAGACACTTTGACTGAGGATCAATGTTGATGTTTTGTGTTGAGGTCGATGATGTGGGAATTGCGCATTGAAGCATTAAAATTTCACTTAAAGCGACGAGACAATTTTTCATTTACAACCAAAAAAAAGAGATGGTTAAAAAGAATGATCCAAATGGCCATGAAAAATGGTAACAAAAACGAAACAAGCGAAAAAGAAGAGGAAGAAGAAGAAGAGAAAAACAATCAACGTAAACTAAAAACTCACATAAGTATTACAAGATCCAGATCCAGATCCAGATCCAGATGGAAAGATCTACGAACCAAATTGTTGGTTGTTCGTCGTGGGAGTTTCTCACAGGGCCAATGTCTCTTCCTCTTCTGCTTCTTCTTGCTACTTCTACGGACGAGTGACTTAAAGCAAGACTTAAGTTTAAGTTGGAAACTAAAACAAAAGTCGACTCATAATTAAACTGGGAAAATGCAGGCAGAAAACTGAGAACTTCCAATCAAATAAGAACTTCAAACAGGCGTGGGCTAAGACAGAGAGGGGGGCAGAGAAGTGAAGAAGTGGAGTTGGGGAAAAGTGTGGGAGGGGCGAGTAAACTAAATTAATTTAGCTGCGACAAGTGGAAAAGCCGGCAAAGCGAGAAAGAAACATAATTAATGCAAAGACAGAAAAAAGAGGGGAAAAAAAAACTCTGTAGGATGTGGTAAAGGTGGGCTAACAGACTGTAGAAGAACCTGTAAGAGGGTTGCAATGAGAGCAAACTTAATTTTTTTAAGATTTTTCAAATGAAAACTGTGTAAGCCCAAAAGTTATACAGTACAGGGTCTAGAAATGAAAAAAAGGGGTTGCCAGTTGTCGTTTAATATGTTGCAGCAAACAAGTGGCAAGCGCAGCGCAGTGGGTAGGCCGAGGGAAAAGAGGGGGAGGGGAGGAGAAAAGGGGGGTGGGGGTTAGCTCTATGACAACCGGCGCGACGATCGGGCTAAAATAAAGTGGAAAAAAGTAAAAGAGGGGCACGAGAAAAAACAAAGCAGCGACTCAGAGTCAAAACAAACAGGGAAACAAACTACGCGGCAGAAGAGCAAAGAAGAAGAGCAGTGAAAAGAGGGGAAGAGAAGGGGGAGAGAAGGTAGAAAGGGAAGGGGAAGCGCAGAGTGCGACGTTGGAACACTTTCCACTTCAGTCGAAAGGCGCAGAACGGCGACGTCATCGACAACAGCACGAAAAAGAGCGCGCAACAGGGCAGAGAGTGAGTGAGAGAGAGAGAGAGAGAAAGATTGAGAGAGAGGCAGAAAGGAGTAAGAGCCAGAGAGCGTATGTGGAGATGGGATCACTGAAAGAGAGAGCCAAAGAGTGAGAGCAAACACAGGAGCTGCTGTCTCCACGGAGAGAGAGAGAGAGAGAGAAAGCGTAAGAGAGAACGAGAGAGCGGTAGAGAGAGCCACCGCTAGTGCACACAGGAGTCCCAGTCTCTAACAGGTAACACAGGTAAACACAGGTAGAGTGCTAAACACCCTGTGCTGCCACAGCGAGAACCTCAACCCATACTCTACAAAAAGTACAGTCGCGTCGTCTGAAAAAGGCGCTGAGTTTTCCACAGAGACGTCGTCGTTTTCTTCTTCCTCTTCTTCTTCTTCTTCTTCTTCTTGAACGACACGAGCTCTTTTGCCTGTTTTGCCCAGGGGCTAACAGTTCTCTTTGTTGTTGTTGTTGTTGTCGTCTTGGCCAAATAATAATGATGCTGATCATCATCATCGTGATCATCGTCGACGCTTTTCCAGTCAGAAAAAACGTTTTTCGTCTGCTTTTTAGCTGCATCTTCTACACATTTTATGGAAATTTGTGGGAGTGGGAGTGGGAGGAGGAGGAGGAGGAGGAGGAGAAGTGGGAGTAGGAGTAGGAAAACGAGGAGTGGGAGGATTCGCTGTGCCCTGTGCACCGCGAGTTTATTGACTTCTATGAAAACGAAAGACTCAAGCAACGAACTCGCTTCCTTTTTAGCACGAAGGGGCTGCGAGGGCTGATCGCACAATTTGCATAATTGAGTGAGAACAGAACATGACACTAAACGAGGTGCTGTCGAACATTAATCAACGCAACGAGGGCTGCAATTAAAGTTTCACGCAACGCTTGGCAAAAGGATCAAAAGGACGAAGGGCGAGACGGGATTATAATTCAGGCTGTCAACGCCTCGATGCGCCTTTTATGGAAAAATACAATTAGTGGGGTGGGTGGCAGTGTTGTGCTTTTAGCCTTTTCAAAGCTAAGTTCCATAAATATTTAAAATTTTGAATTTTTTGTTTCAACTAATAATTATATGTCTAGAATTTATACTAGCCAAATAATAATAACTGATATATTTTTAAAAATTATTAAGCACAATTCCGCTATATAACAAAACTTGAGTTTGTCTATAGAATCTACAAAATAATATAATAATGGGCACACAATGTTAAAAACGTGACTGGCAGCATCTTTTTTTTGTCTTTTGTTTTTCCTTTTCTGTCTACTACTCATCTTCTTCTTCTTCTACTCGTTTTGTGTGTGTGTGTGTGTGTGTGTGTGTGGAAAATGTCAGAGTTCAAAAGGTGGCAGATTTTATGTTTAGTTTTTCCTATTTTTTGTTTTTGATTTGTCTCCGCAACGGGAAAACTCAGAAAATCAACAAGAGCAGCAACAGCAACAGCAGCAGCAGCCGCAGCAACAGATGCATTTTCAGTTGCAGTTGCATTTACAGGGATTCTCCCCCGTTTCGATGGTGGGAATTTTCATGCAATGAAAATGGGAAACACGCACTTGAAGCTGATGAGCTAAACACATTAAGCAATTGTCTAAGCGTCTAGATGTGTGTTGTTGTGTGTGTGTGTGTGTGTTCTGCATATGCGTGTGAAAAATGATTTGGCAACTTGGAAACTCGGGAACTGCAAACTGAACGCGTCGGCAGCAATTAAATTGAGGAAAGAGCATGAAACACGTGGAAAAATCAGCCAAGCACAGACTGGGAAAATTACTGTCGGATCGTCTGACTGTCTAACCGTCTGGTCGTCTGATGGTCGATGGTCTGTCATCTGTGCGTCTCGTTGTCTGATTAACTTGTTCTTTTCTGTTTGTCCGACTGCCTGACTGACCCTGAGACATTTAATAGCTGCATTTTCAACAGAAAAAGCAAAGCAACTTTATAGTTTTAAAGGTAGATAGTGCTAAATGAAGCAGAAAGTTAGGGAAAATGGGAAAATTTTGATTAAGTATTATAATAAAAGTATTATATAGAAGTTCAATCAAGCAATCAAATTATATGTACCAAAAATGAATAATAATTATTGCAAAAACATACTATTAATGATAATATATACTATATTATTTTTAATAAAATAACAATATTCTTTGAATTTATTTGACATTATAAAAACATTTTTATTTTTTAAGACAGTTTGATTAAAAAGAATTTATGAAAGTAACTAAAGTTGAAATTCGCTTCAACTTTATTTAGTTGCCGCTCAAAAGTATGCAACAGAGTCATGAGTGGAAATAATAAATCCCAGTCAGCGGTAAATTTATGAATAGCTTAAAAGTATGCAACGAAATGCTGCAACTCATATTTAAAAGCAATTTTAAAAGAACTGCAAACAAATAATTAAATAAAATGCATATAAAATATAAAAATAAAAAAAACATATCGTGGAAAATAAACATTTGCAATGCCAAAATTAAAGTGAATACATGTATGGTTTGTGTCTCGACTAAACTCACCTTTAGAGCACAGAAAATACAGTCTTGCCCACCACAAACATGTTGGTTGAGACCTCGAAACGATCGTCGAAAGGCATCCAAGTGCCACAAGACCTGTAAATAAAGAAACCAGAAATGTTAAGTCAAATCTCTGTAAAGGGGAATATGCTATATAGGTAGGAGGGGCAACACCAAGTTTCCGAGATACACACAAATCTCTACAAAAGTCACCAGTTTGTGTGTGTATAACAAAGTCTCTAACTGAGACTGAGACTTCGACTCAGTTTCTGTCTCAAACCGGTTGCCATGACGCCATCTTGTAAAAGATCTCTACTACAAAATTAGTCCGTCTTTCTGTCTGTATGTCTGCCAGACTTGGACTCAAGAGAACTCAGTTTGTGGCCAAAATGAAAACCAGTTTTCTGTGGCTACAAAATTGTTGCTCAGCCACAAAACTGCACACGACTTTTTCAGCGTTTTGTTGCTGAGCTTTATAGCCAAAGACAGCGGAGTCAAGCCAGCTATAGCCGGCTGTCTTTTTGGCTTTTTGTCTCTCTTGGTCTTCAGCCGGTTTTTTAAGGTCTGCGTCTTTAGAGACTTACTGTGCTATAAGTGACTCGACGATTCGACGATTCGACGCTTCGACTCTATCTTATTTTTTTGTCTTTTATTTATTTTTATTTTTTATTTTTTTTTTTGGCGCAATATTCGTTTTCGTTTAACGCGATTCAATGCTACAAATCTCTAACAAAGTTCCCAAAAGTCGACTTTCAAATGTCAAATTATCTCTCTAGAGATAAGTAACAAATTAATTTAATTGATTTACTTATAAAATACTTTTTATATTAAATAATAAAATAAATAAAATTTAATGTTACTCAAAATCGAAAAACAAAATTTGGTAAAACTAACAAAAATGTAGAAATTTTGAAGTTTATCAAATAAAGTTTTTAACAAAAATTTAAATTTTGTGTTAAAATAAAATTTGTTTTTAAGTAAATGTTGAGAATAAAAGTTTAAAAGAATTATTCAAAAAAAATCATTTGATATTAAATGCAAAAATTAATTCAAAAATTTAAAAACTTTTGATTTATGACTTTAGAATTAAAAATTGATTTATTAATTTAACATAATTTCCAATCCCTTTTCTTTTTGGGATTTAACGATGTAAACTCTAAATTTTTTTGCAGTCAGAGATTAATATGAGTCATGGAAGCTCTCTGGAGAGTGGAGTTTTAAGAGACAGAAGACTAAGAGAGACTGTGGATAGTAAACTATAGACTTATCGCCTATGATCTGTGGGCTAATTATGTTAAATGAAAGACAATGATGGTATTCTACGCTTGCTACGTTTGTTTCAATTACTTTCAAGTAACATTTGGAGACTGAGTGAAAGCCATCAGTTGCCCCTCGCTCTGCTGCTGCCCCGTTGTTCCTGTCCCTGTGTCTGTCTGTCTGTCTGAGCATAACACGCGTCTAACTTCCATTAAATTGGAGCACTGCAGACTGTGAGCTGAGATTAAACATAACCGGTCCAAAAAATAATAAAATAAAAAATCAAAAGAAAAAGAAAAAAAGCCACAAGATAGCCAAAAAACAGCTGCACCCTGGAGTGGACTCAAGCCAACACGATGTGACGTGACTGGACCTCATTCAACGCGATTGGAAACCTCAAACAACCACGAGCCAGCTGCCAAAATGAGCTCCTTTTTTTTGGTTTTAGCTGGAGTCGTAATTTGAGCTGCATCGGAACAAGAAATTAGAATAAGATTTGGAGGGGAAAAGGCTAAAGGTTTTTGGAGACTGACCACAAGGATTCAGAAGTGTTGAGGGAGGAGAGAGGAGAATTTTAGAGGTGATTGAATGTTTTAAACAAATTTAGCTACTTTTTATAATAGACTTGTGTCTAGTTTAGCATTTTTAAAGCTAGATTTTGAAATATGAAAAGCATGTAGTATTTCTTATCTTGAAGTTTAACTGTTTTCTGTATTAAATTTTCATACTTAGACTTATTTTTTACAAATTTAGCTTATTTAAAGCTAGATTTTTAAGTTTCGAAAGGATAAAATTATTGTATGACTCTAAGTTTAACTACTGTGAGTAGCCAAAAATAGTTTGAGAATTGAAGTTCGTACTATAATTGCTTTTTTAGCTATGAAAATTATATTTGTAAGCGTTTTACAACACTGTTCCTAGTTTATCTTTTGACTAAACTTGTCTGTCTCTCTTCCTTTTGCTGCCATCACAAAATTGCGTCTTTTGTCGCAACTATTCACCTTTCACTGTACTTGAATTACTTGATTGCTTTGATTACCCGTTGCCAAGTTAACGCAACTAACTTTTAGTCAAAAAGTTACGCATTCAGTTTAGTTGTTGCCTTAACTTAACTTAACTTAACTTAAGTTTAGTTTAGTTTCTCGCCTTTCCACACTTTCGAGTCTTTTTCACTTAGTTCGTGTTGTTGTTGTTGTTGTTGTTGTGACTGTTATTTACACCCACAGCTTTAGCTGCAACTTCCACTTAAACTCTAACTTTTTCAATACTATTGCAATCTGTTGAACGTGACTAGCAGATACCCTGTATTTATGCACTCAACTACAAAATATATACAAAGTAAAAAAAAATTTTATTTTATATTTTTTATAAATATTATTATTTAATTTTTATTTAATATGTAAACTTTATATTAACTATAATTATTTAATCCCATTAATAAATGCGTTGGTTTTGCTACTTAACTTAATGCACCCTCTGTCAATCTTAAGTACAGGGTCTAAAACAGTCAAGTGGGCATGCAAAATGTTTTTAATTTATTTATTTTTTTCGTTGTTTTTTTTTTGATTTGTGTTTTTCATGTTTCGCCCTGCACTTCCGCTGCTTAAGGAACGTGGGCGTCTGGGCGTAGGCTGTGCCATGGAAGTAGGCGTGGCCAGTCGACTGCCCACAACAGCAACAAAGTAATTTTTAAAACTAAACTATATTAAATGCTATGTCATTAATTGGTCTCATTTTTGTGGTTACATTGCCCCCGAAAATGGTGTCGAGTGGACGTGGACGTGGGCGTGGGCGTAGCTGTGGGTGTGGGTGTGGCACATTGGCTATCAGCACGTGCTAATGGGAAGTTTAAATTTATTTCAACAAAAAATGTTTTTGGTCATTTTACAAAACAAATTTCATTTGGGCATTGTTTCCTCACACACACACACAGAGAGAGAGAAAGACACACACACACGCACACCCATGTGTGTAAAGTTGGTAGCACTGTGAGAGAGCTAATGACTTCCTTTCTTGGTCTTCGTCTTGGTCTTCGTCTTGACCGGGCCAAATTGACGTTACCTTTTTCACGTTGACGTCGTTGACGTTGACGTCGTCGCACATGTCAATTTGACATCGAAGTGGATTAATTATCTTGTAAATAACCAAATGAAAACCAACACAGGAAACAATTTCCCTCTCCGCACACTACCACACACACACACACCACAAGTGAGTGTGTGTGTGTGTGTGTGTTTCTATTTCCTCTTTTGGTGTAACCAAATTGAACAAATCAAGAAAAGTGCGTTTAGATAAATGCATAACGGAGACACAGAGAAAGAGAGAGTGAGCGAAAGAGTGTGTGAAAGAGAGAGGGAGAGAGAAAGAGACAGAAAGAGAGCGAGACACCTTTGCAACTCTTTTATTTGACTCCCTTATTAGCTGACAAGTGTCAGAAAACTTTCAGCCAATAAATGTAATTAACAGCTTGTTTCCCGCTAAACCATAGAGATGTGAGCAAAAACTGTAATATCGATAACTAAATTTTAGAGATTTATTTGGAAGTCCAAAAGTTTCACTAGATTTTTCCCAGTCTATCGCCTTAAGAACTACAGACTACAGATTTTCCCCACTTTTCCCACTTTTTCTCCAACTCTTTCGCACTTGAAGTTTAAGGCATAAAAACTTTGATTCTCTGGCAACTTTTGTCACCTTTTTTTTGTCACCAGTTTGAAGCTTATTGCGTAACGAAGTTAGATTTACAGCGAAAAGTCGTTAAACAACCGCAAAAGCTGTCAAAACAAAAGACTTAAACGACAAACTTGAACTAAAGACAGCAAAAAAAAAAGAGAATAAAAACTTAGAAAAAATAGCTAAAAAATAGAGTTTAAAAAGCTTAAAAGTTTGTCTGTATTTTGTAATGCTTTCGATCAATTTTTTTTTGGCTTTTTTGTAGCTGTTGTTGTTGCTGAAAAGTCCGAATCTCTTGTGAAAGTTGCTAGACCAAAAATTTCCCTTCCAAGCCGGGTCAGAAAAGTTGGCCAAAGTCGAAGAAATCAAAGAAAAACTAAAAACTCAAAACAACAAATAAAAAAAAACCCAAAAAAAAAATTTAATTTTTTTGGTTTTTTTTTGTTGGTCATAATTTATGCTCAACCTGTTGCTGAGAGCTCAGCTCAGCTCAGGTGTAGGCACTATTGTGGTTGCTGTTGTTGTTGTTATCGTTATAGATACTGATCAGGCATGAATTTGAATATAAAATTGATCGTCGCAACTCATTCCCCCCCGTACCCCACGCCCCTCTTTACGCCCCTTTTCCCCCTGAAGACTTCAAATTAATTAGCATAAAAACGTTTCAAAATCAAATTTAAATTTCGAGTTGATAACTTCCCAATTCCAATTCCAATTGGGATTCAAATTCAAATTGATAAAAACAAAAAGATTTTCCTCTTTTCATTTCATTTTGCTCATTTGATTTTCTTTTTGTGTTTTTTCTTTGTTTCTTTCTTTGATTCGCTTCCGCGCATGGAAATTGTAGCAAAATAAAAAAAGAAAACGAAAAACAATAAAAAACAATTGTTGTGCATTACGAGTGTGTGAGTGTGTGTGTGCGTGTGTGTGAGTGTGTGCGTATGTGTTCACCGACATAATTAAGTTAAAAGCGAAGCGCGAAAAATTAAATTAAATTAAATGTTAAACGAAGCTTGCGACAAAAGAAATGAGACAAATTTGCAGTTCAAAATGGAAGCAAAGGGGAAACGAGAGAAAGAGACAAAGAGTGTGAGGGAGAGAGTGAAAGAGAGGGAGAGTATTACATAAGCAGCGATTGATTTAAAAACAAATCTCACAGTGAAAAACTCAACTCAAGTATAGTTTTCTATCTCAGGATAAAACCAAAATAGGATAAACAGGTAGAAAAAGGGGACTACGAAGAAGAAGAAGAAGGCAGCAGGTAGTCTTAGACCTAAGCTCCTGCTGCTCTTCCTCTTCATTATTCAGTCACGCAGCGAAATAAACCAAAATTTAGACTGAGAATTCTGAGTTCTCATTAATCATTAAGAATTGTAACTGCTCTCTCTTTCCCTTTCCCTTTTCCTCTCCTTCTCTCCTTCTCTCCTTCTCTCTTTCTCAGTTTCTCGCACCCTCTCCTTCCCTCTCTTTCTTTTACTTGTATCCCTAGCCTCTTTTTGATGCTGCAACTCAAGAGCTCAAGAGTTGAAAGATTAGTGTCGCAAACTAGTCAAAAAAAAAGACAAAAGAGCTCAACTGCTATAGACCCTGTACTTACTATTGTACTAATTATAGCTTGAAATATATAGTATAGTGTTTTTCAGCTATATATAGCTAGAAAAAGCTAAAAAAAAAAAATAAAACAAAATTTTAAAAAAGTATTTGTTTTTAAACTTAAATTTAAAAACAGGTAAACTGTCAAATTTAATATAAAAGTTTCAAGTCTAGTAAATTATATACAAAAGAGCTCAATCTAGCTATAATGATTGAGCTCATTTGTATATTTTGAGCTTGTCAGATCATAGAAACAGTCGGATACGACTACCTATATTGATTCACTGTTCAAACTTCTACCCTCTTTGCCCTTTTTAAGTACAGGGTCTAAATAGTACCATAAATTCTTATAGCAACTCTCGCTGTCTACGCTACACTTGTTGTACACACACACACATGTTTCACACTCACATAACACTTGGGTTGTATAAGCCCGAAAATGAAAATGCGGCCAAAATGCTGCAAAACAGCCATTAAACGGCTAAAACCTTTTTGCCCAGAAAAAAAAATCCGAGACACCCAATAAAACGGAGACTGCGACGACCACGACGACAACAACGACGAACGGTGTCAGCGGGTTAAACCTTTGTTAACCCTTGACGACCCTACTTACATCCTAAAAGAGCTACCCTGTAATTGGGGTGGACCAGCAAACGGGTCTGCTACTGTTTTTTTTGGAAAACTTCTTTCTTTTAAACCTTAATTTATTGGTTAACTATAAAAATAATTTATGTTTAAAATTGAATCTACTTTTGGTAGACTTTAAATAGTTTCGTTGAGCATACCCCATGCACCCTTGGGAACACAGGGTACAACAAGTGCTTGACAATATTTTTGTTGTATTTTCTGTTTGGGTTTTCATTACATTTCCGGTGTGAGAAAAACTGCGATTTCAAAATGTTTTGTCTGTTTTTGGTCTCAAGTGGAAAATTCAACGCTTCAAATTGAAATTACTGGGTTTAGGTAGGTTTAGGTATAGCCCTATAGATCACAATATATCTGTATGTTAAATTTATGTGTAATGTGAGTTTAAAACTCTTGTAACTTTAATATTTTCAATTGTTAGAATTTTAAATTTATACTTTTAGTCATTTAAGCTGCGTGCTGATCAGTGCGTTTAACGATAAGCAAGAAAAGTATGTGTATTTGCATAAGATAAATGATTAATTTAGTTTTAATGCATAATAGACTGATCTGTGTGCAGCCTACACCCTGAGGTATATCAGTTCTGACATTTCCTACGAATTTTCCTTCCGCTTCTAACTTCCATTTTCCTTCTCTCCTTTTCTACTTTTTAGTTTTATATCCGACTTAAGTAGTTCGCTTATTCTATTCTACAGTTAGTTAGTCTCTGCCTCCCTCTCTCTCTCCCCTTTCCCCCTGCCCGATATGCTAATACTTCCCCTTTTCCCTGGAGACAAAGTCTCTAGTCAATTAATTATCTGCTTGCGCTTTTCAAATATGTTTTCTGATCTCAAACACACATCTGAGAGCATAACACACACATGTACAGACACACACACACATGTACAGACACCTGTGCTCTGGCGTCTCCCCCACCCCCTCACTCTACCCCCCCTCTCACATGACGCTGCAATTAAAGTGCTCGCTCAGCACTGAGAATTCTTCCATTTCCTTCACATTCTCATTCGCTGCATTAGAATTTCATTACAATTTTCCTTTGCAGCCCACGCTTAAAATTATTATAATAATTTTATTTTTATTTTCATTGTTGTTGTTGTTGTTGTTGCTCGTAAAAGTTGTAAATAAAGCGCATAATTGTGACAGTATGACTTTTTTTTTTTTTGGTTGGAAAATGGGAAACTGGAAAAGTCGTTTTTGGTGACTTTATGACTGACATTTTCATAGTTTGTCGTGTGTGTTTTAGGAGGCGGAGGCAGTTGCGTGGTAGACTGAAAAGGGGGTGGGGCACTTCAGGTTGTACAGTTGAACTCATAACTTAGAAAAGTCTATTTTGGTTGAACTCTGAACTATTTTTACCTTTAAAGAAGTTGTAGTTATTGTAGTCAAAGTGTGAAGTCGATATCTGTAGGTCTATTTTAGTAGAGCCTCTATGGTTTATAAAAATACCCATATATTTGGTCTAAATATTCTTCATAGAAGCCATGCTTTAAAAAAAAAAGGCAGAGGAGGCGTCGAATTCCCCATTCAGTATATAATCAAGTCATTATAGTCATATCTGTCTGTCTGTCTCTTTCCCTATAAATAAGTCTCTCAGTTTGAAAAGCTAGCTTAAAGAAACTAGGTATAGATCCGTCTTAAGACCGTAAGCAGTTCATATGCTAAGCTCAGTCAGATCGGATTAGGATAACATATAGCTGTCAAAGGAGTTCGAGGAAAACAATTAAGGATTTCGTTTGTGTTAGTATGGAAAACTGTTTTGTTTATGGAGCTATCTCAACCAAATTCACACAACCATCATGAACTATCATACTATATATATTGACTTCATTTCTATCAAATCGGCTTACTGTATCATGTAGCTGCCATAGGAATTCGAGGATAAAATTAAAGTCTTAGCAGTTGAAACTTAATTTAACTCAATCAATTGACATGCTGGATACATGAATTTGATCACGATAAGGAATCGAAATATTATATGCTATAGTGACCGAAAGGCACAAGACCCCAAACTCAGCTTAAGATTAGTGTACTGAGTACTTTATATATCAAAGTACCAGTTGGCTAACTACTGTTTACAGGGTATTAAATCAGCAACTTTTTGTTTTTTTTTCTTGGTTTGTTTTCTCTTGTCTCTTTTGCTCTTCTTCTTCTTACCTTGCAGGTCTGAAAAAAAGCGCCAATGTTGTTCTTGTTGCTGTTGTTGTAGACATTATCGCCAATTGTTGCGGGTGAGTTCGATGATTGGCGTTGCAGTTGCAATTGTTGTTGCTGTTGTTGTTGTTGCTGTTGCTGTTGTTGGGCAAGCGGTGCGTGTGGCGGCGCCGTCTTAATGGCCACCGTGTCCATTTCGATAGCTAATTTGTTGTTGTTGTCAGTTGTTTAGCTACTACTCTTCCTTCTCCTTCTCCTTCTCCCTCTCTAGCTCTCACTCTCTCTCGCTGAATTGGTTTTCTGCTGCTTTTAGCACATGTTAAATACAGTGACTTCAAACACTTTTATTCCAACTTCCTTGCTTCCTGCCTTTTCGGCTAGAAGACAACCCTTTATTGGTCAAGTCTTTGCTGCTTCTTCTTCGTCGTTCTTTTCCACTGTTCTTCTTCCCCTCCTTCTTCTTGTCTTTAAAGTTTTTGCACCTGTTTCACATAAACTTTTTTAAGTTTTCTTTGTACACACACACACACTCTCACAAATACATATATAAATGTATTAAAAGTATTTTCTAATAATTCTCACTTTATTTCATTTCATTTTAGTTTTTGAGTTCACTCGAAAAAAAAGTATAGTTAAAAAACATACACACATAAATCAGTGTGTACGTATGCTTGTGTGTGTGAAACAACAACAATAAACACAGCGCGCTCTTGTTGGCGACTGCGACGACGACGACGGCAGAGACTGCGACTGCGACAGAGAGACGTCCGTTGATCTTGAGAGCGTGCACAATACTGCGGCTCACAAATTTCCCTACACAACAGCCGACGCTGAAAGCGCACACAAATTTCCCCTTCCTCTCGCCAAACACACACACACACAAACGAGAGCGCAAGAGCTCATAAAAACGATAGGAGCGTAATGTTTGGTACCATTGGCAGTGCAGCGTAAAAACTGTACTCAGCGGTTGACTTAACAAACATTTTTATCTCCCTGGTTGTTGTCTCTGCTGGCAGTAGACAAACGTGTTGCATACTTTTGAGCTGTCTTAAAATATCGAAGAGTGCGAAAGAACAATGTGTTTTTCGTTTATTATGTTTGACAAAAGTAACAATTTAAAACAATTTTCAACACAATCAATTGTTTTAAAATTTATATAGAAATAATTTTTATGAGTTTCCAAAAATCATTTACTAAGTTAATGTATTTTATTGTCTTTTAATTATTTAACTTTAATAAAGTCTTTTCTTTTATACAAACACTTGTTGAGTCCTATTTGGACACAAACCAAAAGTGTTCCCACCAAGCAAGGGATATTTTTTCGAATTTAAGAGACTGAGAGAGCGAGCTTATAAGGGAAATTTTATTCAGAAGTTCACAGTGAGAGATTTTCCCTTTTTCTTGCTCTTTGCTGTTGGTGGGGAATGTGTTGCCAACTAGGCTTTAAGTTCGAAAACCAGAAATGTCGCAGCAGCGAGCTCCCAGACGCTGCCAGGCTTCCCAAACAGATACAAAATGGCGGCAATTGTGTGTGCTGTTAAGATCAACAACAAAAACAACAACAACAACAAATGGAGTTAAAGCAGAATAAGAAATAAGAGAAAAAGGTACGAAAACACGTTTACAGACTTAACGAGTTTTCTCGTTGTCGTCGTCGTCGTCTTTCGTTTTGAGTGGCCCTGTAGCTTAAAGACAAAGAGGGCGCATTTAATTTGTCGTGACAGAAAAAGCTAAATCTGGCTTTCAATGAACTAAAATGGCCAAACTTGCTTATTTTCGAACTTGAATCGAAAAAAAAAAAACAAATGTACAGGCTTTCAGACAGTTGGGTTTACTTCACAGTGTGCTGCTGGCTTTCAAAATGTTCATGCAACGCGTAGCAACATTTGGTTGTTGTTGTAGCATAAGCCAAAAAGCTAGAAACCCGCGAGAAAACAAGTAAGAACATTTGAGTCGACTACAGACTTTAGAATACCCGTTAAAAGCAGAAATAGTATATATACATAGCTAATAGAAAAGATTACAGAGTAGCTAGCCGACTTTTGAAGACCCTGTACCTTGTCTGCAGCTATCATTGTACAACATACCCTTTAACTGCAAGTTTAACGGGTATAAAAGCGAACGAAAATATTGTTATTGAGGTTGCTTCAAGGGGGCAGCAGCAGCAACAGCAGCAGCAGCAGCCAACAAACAAGCAGACAAACAAACAGTGGGATGAGTGAGAGATGGGAAGGGAGAGAGAGTAGTGAGAAGAGGAAGAGTGGGGCGTGGAGAAGGGGGCTACTTTTAGGTTCCTCTGGCCATGAACAGAGCTCGATTTAAAACTGAAGTCAAAGTTGGAGTCGAAGTCGAAGTCGAAGTCGAAGTTATTGTTGTTGTTGTTTTTGGTGTTGTTGATGCTGCAACCAAAGTTGCCATTGTTTTTGTTTTTGTTTTTGTTTCTCTTTGTTTTGTTTGTTGGTTTTTTGTTTGGTTTTTGTTTTCATGCCCCATTAGTTGCTGCTTCTTCGACGCTTTCGTTCGTTGTTTCGTTCGTTCTTTATGCGCCACTTGGGTCAACTCAGGAGCGCGCTTTTTGCCGCGTCCTCGAATCGCGCGCCAAAAGCAGCTGAAGCCAAGCTGAGTTTGGAGTCTCACAGGCACACACAAAAACACACACACACATATACATTCATAGGAAGGTATATATGGCACACCAAAGATCTTATGCTCTTGAACTGAGCTGAGTTTCTCTCTGATTTTTAGACAAAATACTTAACAGTTTGGAATACTTCATTTAACTAAGCTAAATTTGTTTTGTTACACATATTTCAACTAAAAGCATTATAATAAATGAGTAAGAAAGGCTATAGTTAAGTACAGGGTCTAAGAATTCGTATTAATTTTAAACATAAACCTTTAAACCCTATTTTAAAAACTGTTAAAGACATTTATTAATAATTCTGTTATACTCTTTGCAAAGGTAAAGCGAAAAGGCCAAAAAAGAAAAAGTAGCAAAAAGAAAAAAACACAAAAGACTCTGGCAACAAACTTGGCTTGAATCCTCTAGGCAAGCACGCACAAAGAACCAAACCGAACGAACCCAACAATTTAAACAACAATCAACAATTCTACAGCATTTTAAGAGTCTCGCAATCTGACAACAGTAGCTAAGAAATCCGCTTAGGCAACTCATCAGCAAGCTCATCGTCAACATTTGTGGCAACTGAGTTTTGACCCTGGCATTTGCCTCATCCCCCCTTCCCACCACCCCACCTCTCCTTTCCCCTTAATCGGCCCATTCCATCTATCACTACAGGGTGCATCTTTGGAGTGCCGCATAATTATGGCACATTTAGCACGACTGGCAATAAATATATTTGATTGCTGTTACAATGTGTCGTTGAAAACAAATAAAATGCAAACAAATTTACTTTTCGGACATGTTTTCGGAGTCACAAACAATAAAATCATTTGATATTTCAAGAAAATTATAGATTGCTAAGATATTTTATATATAAATTACTGGGGTGCAAGCGATATAATTTTCGGAAAAAGTTTCGGAGTTGTATAAAGCAATTGCCCTAAAACTATTAAACACTTAAACTTAATTAATAATGGCTGATATGTTTTCTATAGTAGAAAAGATATCGTATGTGAATTTTCGGAACCGCAAAAAGAGCAGCAAAGACCTGTAAACATATATTTAAAAAATGTATCAACAATTTCGGAGTCGCAAGTGTTATGTCTTAAACAAGATTTTATTGAATTTAAGTGATTCAAGTTTTTCGGAACTTTTTTCGGAGTCACAAAAACACTATTATCAAAAACGATTTATTTTTTGTCTAAGCTTTTAAGTTTTTGATAGAGAAGAAAATGAATATCAACAATTAAAATTTTCGGAAACAAATTCGGAGTCGCCAAAAGTTCTATCGATTCTCTTGGCAAATAATCTAAAAGTACAGACTTTCGGTAAACAGCTAAGTTCAGTTAGTGATTTCTAGAACATAAGCGATAAAGATCTGCAAAACAGGCTACGAAATAATCGATAATTATCGAGACAATCGGAAGCAAAAACAAAGTTGCCAATGCAGCGTTCTAGGAAATGCGAGTTTGCTTCCTTTCACGCCCACATCCCGATAGAAGAGGGAGCAACAGCGAAAAGGAGAGTGAAAGAAAGAGAGGCAAAGAGTATAGACAAACCTATACTTATCGATAAATATACGTGCATGCATAGACATGTGTTTGTCGACTATCGAAAAGGAAAAAATGTTGAAATTTTGCAACTACGAATTCGATTCGTTGTCAATTATAATAATTTGTGGCTGTTGTTGTTGTTAATGTTGTTGTTGCTGTGTCGTGCTGGCAACAATTTGTGGCAATTACATTGGCATTCTTGAGAGCCAAACACACACACGTATACACACACATACACACACACACACACACACACACACACACACACAACAACTGTGATCGCTTTTCAATCGCTAATTAAATTCAAATTCGCTGTGGCAACCGAATTGCACTTGTCGCTGCCACGCCACACCACGCCACGCCCACTACCCAGTAACTGCCCCTTTTCTTCCTCTAGTGCCACCTTAGCTGAATAACAATTTTAATATCGATTGCAACAAGTTGCAACACATAATTTGCAATTTTGCATGCCAAATCTGCCACAAATCCCAGCTCAAAACTCAAATTTATAATGAGCTTCAACTTTTCTTGTTGTTTTTGTTGTTGTTGTTGTTGCTTTCTCGCTGCTGCCTCGAGTGGGCTGACCACGCCCACAACTTAAGGTTGTACCGAGCAACGGTTGCCCAACAGAAACTACCAAAGTTTACACTGATAAAAAATAAGTTTTCAAATTAAGCAACATAAAAAATATTGTCCTTTAAAATTAATGTTTTAAGATTAAAATTAAATTTAAGAAAAATATTTTAAATTAAGAAACTTTTCTCTAAAGTATTAAGTTAGGAACTTAAATACTGAATAAATTTTACTAAAAAGAATTGGGCTGTATAAAAAGGATTAAATGTTATTATTAATTAGATTAACATTAACATTTATAGATTAAAACTACAAACTTTATTTAGGATTTGATTAAAGTCTAGACGTTTTATCTATATTAAAAAACAAATACTATAAGCTCCTTATTTTTAAGTCAAGAATTATAGTATTGAGAACATAAACTTGGCTTTAAAACCTTTTTTTAAATCAGTGCAATTCCTTTTATAACTGTTTTTGGGGCCTGAAATTTAAGAGCTTAAAAGCTAAAACGCTGAATTTTTCTCAAGTTAATTCTCACCTAATCTCAACTGATTTAAACCTATAGTTTTTTGCTCGGTTTAAATAATATATCAAGCATTTAATACTTTGTCAGTCTGTTAAGTTTTTATTTATTTCTATCTTTTTTTTTGATAATTTGCTTTTTGAAAATCATAATTTTTACGATTGCTCAATTTCTTCTTTTTTTTTAATTTTGCAGCTGAAAAGTTGTCGCTTGGGATTTGCAGCTGGTTAGCAGTTTATGGCTGAGGGAAATAGGGGGAAGAGAGGGGCAGGGGACAAGCCAGGTGGCAAGAGACTGGGGACAGGCAACATGTGGTAAGCTGAGCGACCACTGGTCAACTTAGAACTGGCAACACACACACACACACAACACAGACAATTTATGCGCACAAATTAACAGTGCAGTCATAAGAAGAAGAGGCAACAACAACAACTAGCGGAGTAAGTGAGCAGACTACAGAAGACCCTGTACCAATAGCTTTTCATACCATTTACGAGACAAGACGAGGCGAGAATTTTTGTAGACCCTGTCTTAAGTTAGAAAAGAGACTTGAAAAACATTTCAACGATTCACCGTATTGTAACTATATAACTATATAGTAACTATAAAATAAAAATATATGCTAAACTGTCGCATATCAAGCAAATTTATCCTTAGAGAGATCAAAAATTCTCAACTTTTATTTAAAAGACTCTTCAGTTTCTGTTTTTAATTACAGGGTCTAATAAACAACAACAACTGTACAAGGCAATCAAATGACTGCCACATAAATTTATGAGCAGCGTCTGCCAAATCTCTCTCCCTCTCTCCCCATCTCTCTCTCACTCATTCTCACCCTCTCTCTGTCTCTCTCTCTCTTAAAGCTGTCACAAAGGCGCGTGCTGCAAACTTGGCTAAGACGTAAGGGGTGGGGAACTTGAAGAGAGGGGAAAGGGGAGAGGCAGCTGTGCCAGGGAGTGGAACTGGCCAGTTGCAAGTTGGTTCCGGGACAAGCTGCAGCAGCTTCAAGCAGCTGAAGGAGCAGAACGAGCTTAAACCATTCAAATTGATGGCAAATGGAAAGCAACAAAAAAAAAGAAGAAAAGCTAAAAGAAGAAGAAAGAAGAAGACAATGGGGAGCTTGGATGTGCCAAAAATTGTTTACCCTGTAGACAGTAGTCAGTTAATTGTTACTTTGGTATATAAATTATTTAGTTTTATACAAAACTTCAGTTGAATTTGGGGTACCTTGCGGTAGCTAAAAGATATAGTATTTCGATTCCTAATCGTATTCAAGTTCATATATTCAGCATGTCAAATGTTTGAGCTTAACAAACTAATTTATTTCTACCAAAAAATTCATATTTATCCTCGATTTTATATGACAGCTATATTATATAGTAAGCCGATTTAAACGGAATTAGTCAATATATCTAAAACGACAGTAAAAAAGGGTTGTGTGAATTTGATTAAGAACAGAAAAGTTTTCCATACTAAAACAAACGAAATTTTAATATTTATCCTCGAGTTCCTATGGCAGCTATATGAAAAACTGATCCGATCTAGCTAATTTTAACATGTAAGCTGATTATGATCATAAGACGGATCTATACCAAGTTTCATCATGATTGTTCCAAAACTGAAGGACTAATTTATTTAGAAAGAGTCAAACGGATACGGCTATATCCTTTTGACTGCTGATACTGATCAAGAATATATATACCTTTTAGGTTCCACCACGCCTCCATGTTGTTTGTGCATCACAAACCGTGTGACACAACTAAAATACCCTTTTCAAGAGTATAAAAACCAGGAAAAGGCAAAGAAACTGGTTCTATGATCTGCTCTCTTCGCACTTCTCCCCTTCTCTCTCCCTCTCCCTCTCTCTCTCTCTCTCTCTCCCTTTCTTCCTCTCATTGCCCCTTTCGCGCTGATTATTGTTGATTTCTGATGAGGCTCTGCAGTTGTCCTGGCTAAATTTAGCACGAGCTCAGCTCACGGCTCAAAAAAGGGCTTAAACCGATGGCCAAGACAACAAGACGCGTCAAGACGTTGCCTCAACTACCAAAAATAGTCGTGGACTTTGATACTAAAACTTGTTGTTGAACTTCTTCTAAAGATCATGTTGTTTAGCTGTTTTGCTTTTTGCGCGCCATTTTCAGCTGGCAATGAAGAAGACTTTAAAACTATTCGTAAGTTGGCTTTAAACAAGCTAAATAAATTAAATTAAATTTAAATATATAAGAAATTTTGGTAAAAAAAAAAAAGCTTAAAAATTCTTGTTATGCGTAAATTGCGAGTGATTCGCTGTCAATCAATCAATCAGCATGTAAGTCAAACTGTCCATCCATATGTTAGTCAATCAGTCAGCAAATCAATCAGTTTTTTATTCACTTAATCAATCACATAACCGTTTAATCATTCCATATAAGAAAGTGGATAGAACAAGTCTTTGAATATTCACAGATTTTCTTAATAAACTCATGAATATTCACGACTCACAATCAATTCAAGAGTGAGAGTATCAAAATTATTCAAATCACCTTAAGAAGATTCCAAAATGTGTTAAGAAGTAAAGCCTATGCGATTTTAATTAACAAATGGAGCCAAGTCTAAAATGTTACTCAAAATATTACCAAAAATTCAACTTTCGAGTAAGTTAATAAACAAATTCTGAACTTATAAAGCCTCGAACTTTAAGTTATATTAGAAATTAGGTTAAGTATGCGATAACGATGTTGAACACAATTTAAAAGTCAAATTCAAAGTCATCTTTAATGCTCACTAATAATTTTGATATTTCAAAGATTAAGTTGGAATGGAAAGAAAACCTTTTAAAGAAATACAATAATTTATGTACTGAATACTAATGAGAGACCTGTAGAATTATTTTCTTGTAGCTTGGGAAATGTTTTATGTTTAATAAATACAAGTGAAATTTATTTCAAATATTCAAATTGTTATAAGACCCCGTACTCTAAAAAAGAGTATATGGGTCTATTAAGTTTGTCTAAAGCGAAATGTGCGTAACAGGCAGAAGGAGGCTTTTCCGACCCCATAAAGTATATATATTCTTGATCAGCATCAACAGCCGAGACGATATAGCGATGTCCGTCTGTCCGTCCGTCTGTATGAGCACCTGGATCTTTTAAACTACAAGAGCTAGAGCCACCAAATTTGGAATGAAAGTCCGACTGCTTCGCGAGCAGATCAAGTTTATTTCAAATTTTTGCCACCCCCCTTACCGCCCTCGCAAATTGTAAAAAACTATTTTCACATCACCATAACTTGAAAACGACTTGAGCTAAAAAGACCAAATTCACACATTATGTGTATGGTACCATTATAACTATCCTCACCAAATTTGGTCTGGATCGGACAACTATAGCCTATAGCTCCCATAGGACAAATCGGTCGAAAATTGGTGATTTGTATGGAGAAACGCGCACTAGAAGGAGTACGGGATCTTTTACAGTCGGCTCGCTCGACTGTAGCCTTTCTTACTTGTTTTATAAGAAGAACATTTGGCAAATCTTATAAATTATTTTTATAAATTAAAAACAAAAAGAAAGTCTTTTTTAATAACATTAATTTCCTCCTTTCTACCAAAATACTCAGTGCTTTGGGCCATGTTTGGTCTATTTATGGCCACAATGTTGTTGCCTTAAACTCAAACAGAACCAAAACCAAGAAGTAGACACAAATTCAGGTTCGACATGGATTCGATTGCATTCGATTGGATTGGATTCGAATGGATTTGTTTGTTTGTTTGCTTGTTTGCTTATTTTCTTGTTTGCTTGTTTGTATGTAAGTGTGTGTGTGTGTGTGTATGTGTTAGCTTGTTATCTTTTCGACTTGTTCATACTTTTGTTTTGTTTGTTTTGCTCCGCTTTTGGCGCGTGTGCAGCAAACTGTACCAAGATCAACAACATCGACAACAACTACAAGAAAAGGAAGAAGAAGAAGAGGAGAAAGAGCTAGAAGTAGAAGAAGAAGCGCGTGAGCTAAGCATATTGCACCCGCAGCGCAGAGCAGCTTCTAGTTAGTTGCTCAGTTAGTTAGTTACTTGGCTAGTTAGTTCGTTGCCTCAATTGATGCACAGATCACAGTGCGCACTCCGTAGACAGCAACAGCGACAACGACAACGACAACGACGACAATAATTAACTAGTAGTTGAAGCCAGCTTTTAAAGACCTAGACTGTGAGTGACCCTGTACTAGTTTTAATATCTGCTTTGTTATGAAATAAAAAATTGAAATAAATAATCCACAAGATTTCAAAAGACTTCCAGGTATATATAGCAGACTGTATTTTAAAGATCGAAAAATCGGTATTTATGTATAAAAGTTTATAAAGTTCTTCTACTACCCTATATACTTTTTGGATTACAGGGTCTAAGCACAACTATTGGCAAACTGTACACAACAAACAAGAGACACATCCTGTCCTCGTTCCCTCTCCCACTTGTCTCTCCCTCTCCATGTCTCTCTCTCTCTCTCTCCCTCTCTTTCTATCTGCTTTGTAGGCAAACATTAGCAAAAGTTGCCGTTGTTGTCGCGACAAGCCGCATAAATTGCAGTTGTCATTACCAACAACAACAGTAACAACAACAACAACTACAATCATGGCAGATTTATGTTTGCCTCGTGCCCAAGTCAAATATTAAACTCGTATCTCGTAAGGAAGAAAAACCACTCGAGTGACAGATAAGTTGCAATTGACTAGACTAGACTCTCTCTCTCCCCCTACCCCTCTCTCTCTCTCTCTCCCTCCCTCTCTCCCTCTCTCTCTCTCTCTCTGTATGAACTGTCATTGTGCAATGACGCGACTTCTCTGTTGAACGCCTTTAAATGGCAGCTTATCAATGTGCAACATACTTATGTGCAGCACTGTAGTGAGGCCCTCGAAAAGGGACAGCAAATACACTGATAAAAAATAATGTTTTTAAATTAAAATATTACTTTAAATACTAGCAGTTTAAGTCTGAAAAAATTCTACAAAAAGGTTAAAGAACAACTAAAAATTTCTCCAAAGAATTTATATATTTTTTAAATCTATGTATCTATTAAACAAATCTTGATTTTACTTAGATCAAAACTAAATTACTGAAAAGTATATCAACAACTAAAAAATATAACTAAAAGACCAAAAAAATATATATTTTTTTAAAAACAATGCCTGCATATGTCTCAAAATAGTTGACATTTAAATAAAATATATTCAAGAATTTTTAAGTAACTTTAAAGCCACAAAAAGACTTTGTAAGGCTAGCAAAATTACAAAGAAAATCTGAATTATTAAATTAATTAATGCAAGAACAATAAATTTTTGAATAAACTTTATTATTTTGTTTAAAAGTAATTTGATTAATTCCAATTCCATTTGATATTTTAATTATTTACTTTTTTTCTCTTTTTGGATTTTTAGAGATTTATAGAACAACCCTGATGAAAAAGGGTTTCTACAGGTATCGAAAGGGATCAAGAGGGCAAAGATCAATTTTGGTTTCGAGTTCAAGTGAAATCAAAAAAACAGGTAATCAGATCTTATCAGAGAACAACAGAATGGGGCAAGTCAATAAGGCGATTAGCTTGAAATTCCTCAACCACAAAAATCCTTGAAAATGAATCAATTACTCAAAAATCAAAAAATCAAAAAAAAAAAGGAAAAAGGAAAATAAAAGGAGAAGAGAACCCAAGATTATCTGAATGACAGCAAACAAATCACATAGGAAAAATAAAAACAATGCCCAAAACTAATGCGATTTACACTCCTTTAAATAAGTGGAGACAATAGAGTTATATACCGGTTTGGATTTAGCTTGGATTTGGCTACACCAATAGCTAAAGCTACGGGGAATAAATTTAAAATAAAGAAGAAGAAAATAATTTCTTCTCTGAAAAAGTTAATTAAATTAAATAGAAAATAATTTTAAAGAAATTTAAAGCTAGAAAAGAATTAAACTTTAATGTATTTTTTTTTTTTTTAATAAAAGTTAAATACCTTAAATTAATACCCTTTATGACTTAGCACACTTAAAAGTTATTTAAGAAAATAAAATAAATATTGATGAGTGTAATTTAGAATGACTTAACAATGACTATTAAAATAGTTAGTATAAATACTTGAGGAGATATTTGAGCCTGATAGTGAGTTGGCAAAATTGGAAAGATCAAGTGAAGAGTAATGAGAATCCCATCAGAGACTGATATGATCACGATGATCAGGATATATATGTGTGTATGAATGATGAGATAGCACAATTTGAGTGGATATCTTGGCTAAGTCATTTGGCATTTGGCCATTATGTTTGCTAATCGCATCACTAATTAAATAACTTGTGGATAATTAAAAGATCTTCTTAGACTTGTAATCACAGTAACGAGTTCCAGTTTGTGGCATTCTCCTCCTGTCTCTCTGTCTGCAATGACAATTGTTATGCGAATAGAGCTGTTTCCCCAGAGAGACAGAGCACTGAGAAGGAGAAGGGGAGTGAGCTGGAGGAGATGGGAAAGGAGAAGGAGCAGACTTGGACAGTCTGCATTTGGGTGCAGCTGGTGAACCGGTTTGGCGCGTGTCGCAGCTTTACCTCAATTCAATTCAACTTCTCCCTCCCCATCTCCTACTCCATTCACTTCTTTCTCTTCAATTTGCACACAAGACCCTGTAGTCAAGGAAAGAGAAAGAGTCTATTCAGTTTGTCAAAAACCCCTTTAGGAGTTAGTTTTCAAATTATCAGATTATTACCTTCTTTTTAGTAGTCGCTACTAATCAATGTTAGATTCCATTGTAAGAGTTGTGGACTTTTCCACACCAAAATTCTGTTTTTAGCTCGCAATTCACAATGTCTTAAAATACCGTTTGCCCCCACTGGGTGTACAACAGTCGGGCTCACCTGACTGCAAACTTTACTCCTTAATGTATTTCTTATTTTTTTTATTTTTACTGCACAAATAAATTAATTAAAGAAGCGGCTTAAATGACAACAACGATGACGGAGGGCCATTAACATTAACGGCAACTCTGAACTGAAAGGCAACTCGCAACTTGGAGATAAACTTAAACGGCAGCTGGCAAAAGCACGTGGCACTATTTCCCCTCTTCTTCTCCTGTCTCAATTTCTTCTCCTTCTCCTTCTTGATGATGTTCTTGCTCTTAGACTAAAAGTATTGCTTTCCCAAACGTTGACGTTCGTCGGGCCTTCGGCTACTACTTGTGGTGGCGCCATCTGGATCGATCATCATGCTCTCCAACATGCGTTCCTGCTTCGGATTCAGTGCTGCCAAATGAATATCGCGCGTGGCACGAAAGTGTCCACAATTGTTCAGATGCTCGTTCTCCAATCGAACATAATTCCAGATGAAGCGACTGAGCAGAGAGCAGAGTAGAGAGCACAGTTAACATAGGTAGGTAGAAGAACAACAGCCGATTTAGAAGACCCTGTACTCGTGGTAGATTACACTTTCTATACAAATAACCAAGTTTCAAGCGATTTCGCCTATGGGAACTATATGCTATAGTTATCTGATCCGAACAAAATTTGGTATGGACATACATAATTAAGATATGCTAATAATGTATGAGTTTGGTTAAGATAGCTTAATAAACAATAACTTTTGCCGTACAAAAATGACTTTTCGACCTATATGACCTACATATGGGAGCTGTATGCTATAGTTGTCTGATCCAGACTAAACTTGGTATGGATGTATGAAACCACGATATCCTCAAAATGTGTGAGTTTGGTTTATATAGCTCAACAAATAATAAACTTTCCATACAACGAAGGACTTTTCAACCTATATAACCTATGAGAACTATATGCTATAGTTGTTCGCCACGGTTCAAATTTGGTCTCGATTTTTTCAATACAGATAACTTACCGTGTGATCTCGAGAATGCTAGCAAAGGTCTTGATATTGTAGGGTGTAATTAGCTTATGGTAGAGCACCAGAAACTCGACAGCCCAAAAGAGTCGCAAAAAGAGATTCTCAATGATGACAAAATAGTAAAATGGCTGCGGATAAACAAGTTTCTCTCGCAGAAATAAATGCTCGCCCCGCCAGATCTGAAAGATGCCGAAATCCCTGATGACGTCCCATAAATAACAATAGGTGCTCGATATAATATAGCTGGTAATGAAGAACCAGGTATAGGGATTACTAAAGGTATTTGTATAGCCATCTGCAAAATGCTGCCGGAGAATGAAGGAGTCAAAAATCAAAATAATTTTCACCACATAATCATACCATCCGTACGTCCACGCATCGTGGCAAAAAAGACAACGAAAAATGTTGTTGAATATTTGCCAGCATTAAGCAGATAACTGATGGATTTGGAACCACTATCCCGGAATCGTCTCAGACACTGAGCGAAACGGAACCAGGCGGGCAGACACCTTGAAATGGGCACAAACATGTCCTCCTCAAAGCAAAAATCAACATCGGTATAACGCAGCCAACAAACCGCATAGAATCTCACTATATAGTAGTAATCAGCCATGCAGACGACCAAGGAATTCATTTGATCTCCCATCCAGAAATCAGCAAATCCCACATAATGCAATGGAGCCGTCACCACACGTCCCACCAAACGCATTGTCCACCAACGAGCGGGTAAATTCATGATCGGAAATGGATTGATCAGCAGCGTGATCATGATCAATGTTAGTGCCAATGGAAATACAAATGGATCAGTTACATTGATCAGATCATGAAATAGAAATCCCAATATTGATAATGTCCATAGCATGCCAAAGGTGCAGGCAATCTCCAGAAATGTCGCCGGTTGCAAATGACTTCGAGGATCAATCTCGAAGATGAGCACGTGATTGACCCCGGCACGTTGCCACCCGGCCACATTGGCGGCCATAAAGAAGTTAAAGATCACCCAGACGAAGGGTCCGCGATAGAGCCGCATGAAGGCCTCAATGTTACCCGTGATCGGTGGTCTCCGAATGTCTATGGGAGTGTGGGGAATTAAAGAATATACAAATGGATCGATTTATCGATAACAATCTAATAGTTATCGAAAATGGAGTCGTAAAGTTAAGCTATTTAATGCATAACAATGCAACAAGTTCGATAAGTTGTCATCAAGTGACATGAATAAATTGCGAATTTCCTTATCAGATGCTATCGTTATCGATAACGAAACATTTACATTAAGAGCAACTTAACTTTAGCGACAACAACGACTGCCATTGGTGGGTCTCAGGAGTGTATAAATGCGCCCAAAGAGACAGTAATGAATGGAGATGTTATTGGTATCGTCATCGATATCAATGACCGATAGATCAGAAACATTTCGATATTAACTCACAGCTGAAGAGCGTGGCAAAAGCCAGCATAATGAACATGCCCAAGGCGACACCCGCTCGAAAAACCATACGTGCCGGCGTCGGTTCCCCGAGCGGTGGTACCCGCAACTTGGACATGGCCCTTGCCCGATCTCCTCCTGCCAGATAATGGGTATACAGCTCCTCCACCTCGACCGTCATGCGCTGCATCGGCCGTTGATCGGTAAATGCTGCATAGATCACATATCGTTCCATCCAGGCAGCGCCATGATTTGATTTCAAATACTTGTCGTACTTTTTGCAAATCTTTCGAAATCCCGTCTCGTTCAGGGACTGAAAATTCTGGATGAGCACAAGCGTTAAATAGAATTCGCTGTATGCGTTCCGCAATTGTCGGACTGTCATCAGTTTGCGATTCGATGTCGTGCTCGGCATACTGACCATCGACATGTGCTGGGAGTGCAGGGAATTGATGCTGGTCGAGTGTCCAGTGGCATGTGCCGTGGCCAAAAGCTGCAATTTGAGTGTTCCATGCTTGCGACGTGCCTCTGCCAATTTCTCCAGAAAGAAATTGTTCACTCGCGTCAACTCGTGTTGGCATTCGGCAAAAAACTGCTCCTCGAAAGCAGCATAATAATCCTGAAGTTTTGCACTTGTCACCGTATCGCCCGTCGGAGCACCGTCCACACCACGTCGTATCAGTGTCTTCAGATCCTGATCAGTTTACTCATTCATATATTGATATATAATTATATATTCTCTTCGATATCTCACCGTATATCTCATGTACTGCTGACGCCATTCGATGGTCAGATGCGTCTCAAAGGTTTTGCCAAATTTCATCTTTGGCTCTCGAGCCCCAAAAAGCAGCGCATTCGTTTTGTGTTCAGCTCTCGTTAGACACAACAAATTCTGACATCTTTCTCTAGAAAACTTCAATCCAAACAAACAACAACAAAAACACACACACGCACACACAATTTACACAAAAAAAAAATATATTTACATAAAGAAAATCTGACAGAAAGACACTACACAAATCATCAAAATTTTGGTCTTAAATTTAAGTCGAAGACTAAATTCAAAAACTATATTTAAGAACTCTGAGCTAAAAGACCTGTAATTCTCAAATACAAGTTCACTATAAATCTTCAAAAATCTTTATAATATCAAGTAATTAATATATAATAGTACTGCATATATAAAGAAGATACTTTCAACTGATTTCTAGTTTATTTTAATTTATATAAAAAATAAATTAACTCTATTAACCCTTTTAAAATCTTCCAAAAAGTCTTCTTACTCTCGACTCCCTCTGAGTTTAGTCACTCAACTTTAGTGAGTCATGGCCACAGCGTCAAAGTCATAGTCGTTGTCTTACAGAGAGCTAATGTGTCGTGATGACCCTACTCTGCAGACCTTCATCGCCCAATGGTTCATTGCGGTTCACACGCCCGCAAATTACTTTACCAGAACGGCACAAACGCCAATTTTTTTCTTTTTCTTTGAACAGTTTTTCTTTCGTTTTTTTCTTGTCTTTTTTTTGGCAAGTGACTTCCTGTCTGGGGCCAAGTGAGTCATTTGCCATTTTTACAACTACTTCCTTTTTTTTCTTGTCTTGCCATTATAAATTTTCTTCTGCTCTTGCAGTTTCTGTTCTTCCTCTTCTTCTTCTTCTTCTTTTAGTGCTCGGCTCGTTGACTGTGCCAAATTATCGCCAAGCATCGCTGAAGACACGATTCCAACTTAATGCACTCGAAATTTCACTTTGTTTAATCACATGCAGCAGTTAAGAGCATATCCCTCAGTCGAGCATACCCTTTTGGTGCATACATTTTGCTTAGAGAAGTTGAACTTTGACTTTGAAAAACGTCTTTACAGGGTATCATTCACTGGAGCATACCCCATATATGTATTTATTTTTACAACTCAAAATAATCATAAGCCAAAGCATTAAATGTTCTGTGGTCTCTTTTTTAAAGAGCAGGGTATATCTTAGTCGAGCATGCCCTACTACCATTCCCTATTACGTGTCGCAGTTACTGTTACTATACAAGAAAAGATGATGTATGTTCACAATTCTGTTTTATTTCTATTTCTGTTTCTGTTTCTGCTTCGACTGCCTGTATCTCGTATCTTGTATCTTGTATCTTTTATGTAACACGATCGCAAGCCAATGACATTAACACTAACAACAACAATAATAGCAAGAGATGCTTGAGAATTTTTCGCGCCCTGTGGTTTGCTGCGTTGTCATCAGTGTTGCCAGAATCCTATGCGCTATAATAGCTAGATTTTGCAACAAAAACAGCTAAAAATTTCTACAAAAAGCTTTTAAAAAATGTTTAGTTTAAAGATAGTATTGATTTGGCTTGAAACATTTTAAATTATTTTTTAGCTCTAGATTTCAATCCCTTTAGACATCTTAAAATAGCTAAATTTGTAGCTCAAGCTATAACTATTAAGCTTTTTTAAGCGATAATTTTACTTAATTTATGTATGTCCCAAAAAATAGCTAGAAATTGCAATTGTTTTGCACTTTGGAAAACATTTCAATCTAGCTATAAATAAGTTGAGATGCCAACACTAGTAAATGTTTCTAGCGGCACTTTGTGTGTCGTAGGTGGATGATCATGATCATGATCAAGACGTTGATCATCGACTGAGCAACCCTACAAGTGTTTCCTCTGTCTGTCTATCTGTCTGTCTGGAATTCCGATGCGCAACTTCAATTTCAAGTTCCAAATGATAACACACACAACAATTACTGTTATTCACGCCCCTCTAACTGTCATTAGATACAAGTACTGGGTAGTAAGTCGAAGGTATTAAGTAGTATATGGTAGAGTATATAGAAGTATATTTAGACAATGCTATGGATTGGAATGCTGTGTAAAGCTAACAGATTATAGTCCCTGTAGAGGCTGACATACTAATAATCTAATGAAATATTGGTTTACTCAATGGACTATTATAACACAGGGTATGCCGAACTAGTACGCACTCAGTAGACTAAGAAATACCCTTTAAAAAACATTAAATTAATTGATATGAAATTATGAAACGCCAAAGACATTTTGTAGTCCAAAAATATCTTTATCATTTATCCAATTACAGTGTATTTTAGAAGCTGCGCTCAAATTTGTGACTTATTTCATTGGCACGTGCTCGTTTCAAGCGTTTTTCACGACTTTCGGTACGGAAACGAATCGGATTAGAATACGGTGCACAGATCAGCAAAGAATTTGGGTTTAATACCCATTAAATGTGGACTAAGCGTATATTGTAGACGGTTGCAGGTACGTTACAAGCTGGAAGAGATATCTGCGACCCTCTAAATTATATAGAAATTCCTCTGTTAAGTCTATATAGTGAGTTATGTTCATATAAAAACTGAACAATGCGTATTCAAAAGTCATGTTTCGTGTACTAACTTGTTTAAACTTGTTTTCTTATTTTTATAAACATTTTATTTCTGCTGCTGGCAACGGGGCACCACGATTAATGTTAAATTTGTTTCATTGTGACTGATCGGAGAATTAATTAACGAGCCGCAAACTTTGTATGACCTGTGACCTCTATCTCTGGGGAATATTTCAAGAAAAAAAAAGGTTTCGAGGCAATGAAGCTGATCTTGATCATGATAATCATATTTTTGTAATTTTTTAAGTATTTTTTTATACTCACTGCCTATCGAGTAACTATTTTGAAAAGCTCAGCGAATCAATCTTTTAAATGCCCGAAGACTATGAAGGTAAAATCAATTTGCTTAAAGTGTTTTTTCAGATTATTTTTGGTGTTGTCCATTTCACATTTAATCATATTTAGATTCGGGTCAAAAGATGCCGCCCATTTTTAGCCATAAACACATTCATTAGCCACCAAAAACAGGCAATTAAACGGGACCTCACATACACAAGTGTGGGTAGCTTTTGCCTCTGGGTCAATAAATTCCAAAACGATTTCGTTTGAAACTTGAGAGAAATGTGAGAGAAGAAAGAGAAAACTAGTAGAAAATGCTACTGTCGACTGTAACAGACCCCGTACTCATTCTCGGGTACCTAGACCTATGGAAGCTATAAGATATGGTTATACCATCCGCACCAAACTTGATCTAAGTGACATATAGATAAACGTTCAATCTAAAATTGATGGCTCTAGCTCTTATAGTGTCTGAGATTCAGGTCAGACACCGCTATATTGACTCGACGGTTGATGGTGATCAAGAATATATTTACTTTATAGGGTCTGCCTCGGCTCCTTCTGCTATTTGGCTTCTGACAAACTTAATAGACACCTCTACTCTTTCGTAGTATAGGGTCTAATAAAGCTCAAAACACTTTCAGTTGTACGCACGTGGGAAAAAAGGGAATTTATCTGCAGATCGAAAGATTCAACTGAAAAGGGCACAGGAAGTATTTCCCTTTCACACCTAATCACAGGAAGAATTCAATCGGTTATGTCTTGTGGCCAAAACGGAAGTAACTGCATTTGGCTAAGGAGCTAAGAAGGCAAATGAGCATAGCGAACAAAGAGATGAAAAGGAGAGAAAGAGAAGAAGCAGGGGAGGTGAAAGGGGATAAGGAAGAGGCGCCACATCCGAGTTGCCACCCAGTGGCACTTCCGTTTCTGGCGATCAACTACAAATTAGTCTTTGGTCTTTTCTTTTTATGCCAACAATTTTCATTGATATCGGTTCTAAAGAGAATCAGACTCAGTTGCACAGTGGAACAAAATGGTAAAATAGCTGACATTTTTATATAATTTTTTCCAATTTACTCTAAATTGGAGTTTAGCTAAATTTGATTTAGAAGAAGTTAAACTTCAGGCACTATTAAATACTTAAATCAAACTCAAAGTACTGCTAATTTTGGATCAAGACCGAACTACTTATGAACAGAAACTTTTTGACATTTTAAGTTACAAATAAAATTCAGAAAAAATTCTAAACTTCATTATGGAAATTTGTGCATTTGGCCCACTGTACTCGTGTGCGTTTCTGCTTGTGCAACTTCCGTGCAACGCGTTGCACTTGCTCCACTTGGCGAAAATTGTAGCAACAGTAGCAACAACAACGGTAACTGCAAATTACGGCATCAGCATCCATAATTACAAATGTCAGTCTCAACTTGTTGGCTAACTAAACTCTTGGCTATTGGGTATTGGGTATTGGCTATTGGCAATTGGCAACTGGCAATTGGCATGCGTAATTGGCTAATTGAAATGAACGATTGACTGATTGCCGCGATGCAATTGCCACATCCGATGCTGGCAAACAAATCGAACAAAACAAATGAATCATTAATCATTTAATCATTTAAGAAAAAAGCCAGCAGTATTTAAAGGTGCTTCATTCGTCATCTCCGATTCCATCTTTAACTCCAACTCCAACTCCGATTCCCATTCCGATTCCGATTACTATTCCATTTTCATTCCCATTTTCATCCAATTTGAAGGCCCCTACGTATTGTACTATTTCATAAGCGTCTTAGCATTACAACCTGATCCCTTCGAGGGTGGTCTGTGCTCCCCCCACCCCTTTCCCCCTTTTCTCTTGCCATATTGACCTCTAGTTTTTCAGCTCGTGGGCGGACCACACAGACAACAAAACCTAAAAACTTTAGCTTAAAATCTTCATGGAAGATCAGCATTACTTTTTTTCAATAATCGCACATTTCACCAACGAAATTGTAGCAAAACTACAATTGATTAGAATATGAACTAGATAATACCCTATTAGAAACAAGCAAGAAAGTCTGCAGTGGAGCGAGCCGACTTTAAAAGACCTCGTACTTTTTTAAGTGCGCATTTCCCTTCAAATTGCAATTTTCGACGGATGTGTCCTATGAGAGCTATATAATATAGTTGTCCGATATATACTAAATATACTAATTCATATTTAGACTTATTTTTTCAATGATTCTGGCGTTTAGTAAATTTAAGCAAACAAATAAGGCAAAAAACTTATTTATTCCAACCCAAATCAGTCAGTCTCTTTACCAACATTTACAGGGTATTAAAAACTAGAGCAACTGGCGAAAATCTCATAACTGAGCATCATTAGCAACGCCGTCTTCATCGATGCGAGCCAAAAATAATAAAAAATTGGTAAAAACTAATGCTAGATTAACATTAATACTTAAGTAAATGCTACACTTGACTACGATAACAGTTTCGATTACGATTAACGATAGCGATTACCATGCAGCATTATGCGAAGCAAGTAAAATCGTCAAAAAGAAACGTGAAAACGGGAGCAGGAAATGAACATTCTTTTCTCAAAAGAAAACACGAAGGAAATGTAGAAAAATGTGAAAGAAAATGTTAAATAGAGAATTAGAAATTTTTGGGAATACCGCTGTCGCTTTCACCTTAATGCTCGACTTTTGATAGTCCCAAATTGAGTCGAAACGAGACGAGACGAGATGAGACGAGACGAGACAAGAGTTTTCTTGTCTGTCCACGGAAATGCTTGTAAATGGAAATGGAAATGCCGTGTAAACAGCGCGAGCTAATTGAAAAATTAAACAACAACAACAAAAGAAGAGTAAGAAATTACAATAAAATTGAAACAACAACGGAAGTTTGAGTTCTGATTTGAATTTTTGAGTTCGTTTTCAGAATTTTAAAACGTTTTTTTTGATTTTTTTTTGGTTTTGTGTCTCAATTAGAAACGGATTGAAGTGAAGCGACAAATGACTTAATCAGAAACTGAAAGGCCCTGTACTTTCATGGAATAATTATAGAGAATAAAATAAAATAAACGAAAATTTACTTTTTTGGTTATATAGTATTCGGAGTAAAAGACCCTGTACTCTTTTGGAATAATCATAGAAAATAAAAAATTACAATCGAGGTAAAAGCAGTATACTCTTATACTAAACTAAAATAAACAAGTTAAAAGACCCTGTACTTTTTTATGGAAAATAAACCAATAAAAAGGGTATTATCGACTTGAGTATGGAGTATGTCACGTCTTCTGCTGCCTGTTACGCAACCTTTTCCAATGTTTTTCTTAAGTAAAGCTTTTAAATAGACATCTTTATAGAAAATATATAATTTAAAAACAGAATGTCTTATTTATTGAATTTTTTAGAAGGAATAAACAACTCGTCTCTTTGTTCTTCTACATAATTATGCTGCACGGCAGGATGAAAATAATACCAAGTTTGAGATAATTGTTAGTTTTCTGGGTCCCTTGAGACCCATCGTCGTCATCTGTTTGATTTAGAGCTGCTTAATTGCAGTTTACGATCAGTAATAGAATGTGGACTGGAAGTTTAACTTAAGCAACATTTGTTGCAATTTTTTTAGTTTTGTTTTTGAATTCAGCTCATCTTTTTCTAGAGACCTTTTTGTCGGCAACTAATTGCAGCGAGAGCTAATTAACTCGTTAACCAGTTTTATTGGGCGCTAACCAAGCTAACCAAGCTAACAACAACAATTTCAATAAACCAAAAGAAGGCCAAAATACGCATATTCATTCTTGATTGCTTTCAAAACTTTCACATGATGTGATGACGATGACGATGACGACAAACTAATTAAAAAACATTCATTGAAATTGCGTAGAGCACCAAAAAAAAATAAACACTTAAAAAAAAAAGTAGCAACTTCAGCAAGTAAAGAAAGTAAAGAAGGGTATACACGTCTGAAGAATACACTGTTTTCATTAAATTCTGAAAAATTATAATAATTTTTGACTAATTTAAAAGTAACTTAAATTTACTTTAAGATAAAATTCCTAAAAAAATTTACATTTCAAATAAATGAATAAAATATTAATCAGTTTTTGGTACTCATGTATTAAAATTTGTTACTTTGATTATACACCCATTCAAAGAGGGTATTAAAACAACAACACTTTCCATTTTGACCACTGTATGCGCTAATAGAGACGAGCAATGCCACTAACGTGGCCCTAACGCTAGCCCTAAAAGCGGTCACAAAACAAAAGACTTAAGACACGAACCTCAAAGAGATAGAGAAAAAGAGAGAGAGTGGGAGAGAGAGAGATGGAGAAACGGTAACAGTTTTTAAGGTTCATTGAACATTGGACATTCGTGGACAACTTTCGAATAGTTAAACTGGACACTCGTTTTTGTTGTTGTCTTTTGGGTGCTACAATTGGAGCTACAAAGTTGTCCAAAACTACGCTAAGCATACAAAATGCGACAGTCCTGACATTTTGGCCATGAAAAACTTCAAACATGACGATAATTAAGTTGTTCACCATCATCATAATGATGATCTTCGTTTGTTCATAAACTTGTTAAACAAAAACTAAATTACTGTCTGTGAGCAATTGAGTGAGAGACACGAGGAAAAGCAACGAAGACACAAGAAACTAGTAAAAGAGGCTACAGTTGGGTGAGTCGGCTTTAAAAGACCCTGTACTTGAGCTAAATTAGACATTTTTCACTCAATTAATCAACATTCGGCCGATTTGTCCTAGAGAAGCTCTAGGATATAGTTGTCCGATTCGAATCAAAATTGGTAGGAAGACATAGTATCTTAATATGCATAAAATTTGGTTAAGATAGCTCAATAAACATAATACTTTTTCATACGAATCGCTTGTTTCTTACATTATTTTTCTAACAAACTTAATAAACCCATTTACTTTTTTTGAGTACGCGGTCTAATAACATAAGACATAAACTAAAGACGATGCATACATTAGCATAAGTTACTCAACTACTTGGGTGTGTGTGTGCTGGTGTGTGTGCGTGTGTTGATTAAACATGCATTTGTTAAATTAAGCATGTCCATGCCACAAGAATAAGACTCACAACCCCCAAAGTGGAACCTTCCAAGACAGGAAGACCAAATTGAGCGCTCTCTCTCTCTCTCTCTCACTCTACCTCCCTTCCTCTTCGTCTCTACCCATCTCTTTCGCTCCCTCTCTCCAACTGGGAGACAGGAGTCGTCTTGCCAAGTGAAGAACAATTGCAACTTCTTCCCAGGCAACGCCATCAGCCGTAACCAAAGGCAGCGCAGTCGTCACCTTCCCGCATGCCCTGTCCCCTCTCTCGACCCAAGAAGGGCATCATAAACTTATGAATAACTCAGCTAAATCATTGAGTTTTATGCTCTTTTTGCTTGAGAATGAAATAAAAATCTTACCAACTTAACAATTATTTCCTTTTTTTTTATTCCGCATTAGCAAAAAAAAGCCAAGGGCTTGAAAATAAAGCCAAAACGGAAGCAGAAATTTGAGTGAATTGAGATAACGAGAAAGTTGCTGACTTCTCTTAGAGTGTCCAGGAACAGGATAAATTTTAAGTTGGTAAATAATTAACTTTAATTATTTGTCGTTCAAAGACGATTTTAGCTCTGATTGTCAGTTATATTTTTTAGTTTCATTGTTAAATGTTAAGCATATTTTAAATAAAATTTCCATTTAAATTTTTTAACACGATTTAAATATATTTAAAGCTAAATTTTAATTGAATTTTGCATTTTTATATTTTATTCACAAAAATTAATTTTATTTCAGTTTATTTTCCAGCTGAAGTTTTTTCAAACTCTTTAACTTGTTGCCGTTTCCCTCCATTTTTGGGCACCTGCCACAACCTGTCGTGGCCAAAAACAAAAATACAAAAATCAATTGGTTTGACAGTTGCAGCTGGTTTTTTTTTTCTCTTGTTTTTGGCTTTTGTGCCATAGATTATTATGCCTTTGGGGCACGCAACTCTCGAGACACCTGCCGAGTAACTGGTGGCAAAAAAGTGCTCAAAATGCATTAAAATCGTTCAAAAAAAATGAAGGAAAAAAAACATTTGATGCATTTCCAAATTTGGCAATTAAAAAAATGTTTGCAATAAAAATAATACATTTTTTAAGCTCTTTTGAGTGAGTCTGAATAACTTACGATAAACTACGATAATTTAAACTCTTCCTTAAGCCAATCAAAACTCCTTAATTGTGTTCACCATTTCGTGACAAAGCTCTAGTTAGCCCTGTATCTGAATCATAATTTCAATTGCACTCAGTGTTGATATGCAGCTAATATTAGCTGGCAGTCAAGCAGAAAGTGGCCAAACTAAATGGCCAGAATGTGTCTCAGTTAAGTCTTCTAGTTACCCTCTTTTGCTGCTTCTTCGACTTTTTCTTCTTCTTCTGGTCTGACTTATCGTGTGAACTAATCTAACCCCAGTTGCAGGCACACCAGCCTAAAGATACAGCTAAAGATACAACTATAGATACAGTCAGAGATACAGATGAAGATTGAGATACAGATACAGATACAGATACAGATACTCGAAGTTAAAGCTGTGAAATGATGTGTGAGTCTATGAGCATAATACACTGCACTACACACATTTCCTCTCCTCTCCTCTTTCCCCTTTCCTTTGCACTTCCCTCCTGCCATTTCTCCTCTCCCTTTTCCCTATCTTTCTCCATTTCCTCCCCTCCTTTTCCATCCCTTTTCGAACTGATTGTTGGCCGTCTTCGACTGAAATTGAAGCCAAAGAAAATGTTTATTTTTGTTGCTACTTTATTACACCACAAGCCCAAGACGGAGTTGAAGAAGATGACGAAGTTATCATACATTACACTTTTTAGAAACTGTACTGTGCTACAAAATGGGTTGTATACAAAAATGAAATGTTAATCAAATTTATATCATATTTTAAAATTTAGGTTCATTAAAAAATAATCTAAAACTGGTACAGGGTCTATTACAGTCGACTCGCTAGATAATAGCCTTTCGTACTAGTTTTGTTGTTGTTCCTGTAACTGATGTTATTATTATTCTTCTTGTTTTTGTTGTTGTTGTTGTTGTTGTCAGGGGCCGTTGCAGTTGACTGCCTGCTGTCCGCTGTCTTCAGTCTTCAGTCTTGAGTCTTCAGTTTTCTGTCTTCAGTCTGAGACGCTGGCAAAAGAAACACATTAAAAGCATATCAAGTGAAATCATCACGAGTGTTCTCAGCATTTCACAGTTGCCACTTGCCACTTGCCACTTACCAGTCGCAAGTTTTGAGTTGCAACTTGTGAGTTGCAAGTTGCCAGTTACCGGTTGCAACAATTGTCGAAGCGGAAGCGTCAGCCAAAAAAAAAAGTCTCTCATGTTGTTTGTCGTTCAGTTTACAAAATACCCTGCATTACAGCTTTAAGTAGAGGCATGCTGAGTTTTCGAACTAATACTAAGCATTTCCCATAGCGTTAGCAACTAAATTTGTCGACTTCCACAAGTGGGAACTGCCACCATAGCTATTTTTCCAGGGTATACGTTACACCAACGCTACCCTTAAAACGTATATCCGTTTCAAACATCAGAATCTCTACAGCAATTAACTTTAGAAGAACTTCTTTAATCACATTTACAGGGTATATTTAAGCCCGTACACTTTGCAAAATAATCACAAAGTATATCTCTTAGTTGTGAACACATTTTACCACTTAAATTAGTAAAATATGATAGTTGATCAATTTGGAAGAGAGTCCTTAACATTAATGATTAAAAGGATATTCGTTAGTCGAGCACCTTGGCTCCACTGATCTATGGCATGGTTAAGTATAAAATTGGTTTAAAGAAAATTTATTCAACCTTCATGACAGTACTTCTACTAATATGCCCTTCGATCGATTAAAGGGTATCTCCAAGTCGAGCACAACTTTACTTACTCTCAGTTGGGCAACGTACCTTTTTATACTTTCAATGAGACCTCAAATTTGTGTCATGTCAACAAACAATCAATGACAACAACTGCAGGGAAAGGTTTAAGAGGTGCGAAACGACTGTTAAAGACCCTGTAGTGGTTTTGAAATAACATAAAAATAAAAAAATTTCATTTATTGTTGAATGAATAGACTTTATACATTGTTTCCATCACCTTTATAGACTCTAGCAGTACTGCCAAGTACAGGGTCTGCCAATGAAGCTGTGTCTGTCAGCTGTCAAGGGGGATTTTCGAGGGGAAACTGAAAACATGGAAATTGGAACTTGGAACTTGGGGCTTGGCACACGCTTCATCCACATTTCCATCCACAAATTCAGCTCTTAACTTTATCTAAGTCGATTTGGCCACATTTGATTGCCATTGTTTGTAGTGATTGTTGCAGTTGTTGTTGTTGGTGTGGCAACAACTAAAACTTTGGGGCGTGGCAAACGGCGATAACCACAACACTTTTACATATGCGCAATTAGTTTGATGTTATGTTAGTTTTTTCTCCTTTTTGTGCCGCACCTCAAAAAGGCTTTAAACTGAGTCTGTACCGCCCCAGTCCCAATCGCAGCCCCGCCCTCATGCACCTCATATACCCCTCAAAAAATCCAGCTACTAGGCGTGTGCGGGCGCCACTTTAATGGCCAAAAAAAACTATAGTTGCCAGTTAGGCATTAAGTTCACTCAATTCTCGACTTGATCCATAAAACTTGAATTGGGGTTAGAATTGGATCGTGATTTGGCCAAGAGAACCCTGAACCAATTTTCATTTAATTTGGCCAACGTTTTTCCTGGCCGATATTAGTCATCGGCTGATTATCGTGCATGACAGCAAAATGACAATAATCGATAAATCAAGCAATCGACACTGCAACAGCAAACGATAATTGAAATCAAACGAGATTTTTTTATCGGTTTTTTTTACCGCAGTTTCTTAAAAATAGATTTATATGGAATATTTTAATAATACTTTGCGATCATATTATTTTAAGAGGTGTTTAATTGTTATAAAACAATTGTTTGTTAAAGAAAAACTTTAATTATTTAAAATAAAAGTTCTTAAACATAAAGCAAGTAAATAATTTAACTAACAGTAAATATTTAACATTGTTTCAGTCTATAAAATTTAATAGAATTTTAACTCATTTGATATGAATATGGTAATGAAATGTTCTGTAACAGAATTGAAACCAGATTGAGCTATAATCAAAGTGGCATAAATTTGTAGAATGTTAGGGTATGTATATGCTTGTTAGACCTCTTGAGAGCCGTCCTATTTCTTGTAGTCTAAGACTAATTGTGGTATTAATTGAGTTTTGCAGTTCTTTGTCTAAGCTGGAAACAATCATAAAAATATACAAATTTATGCAACTGGGTGGCACTTTTCTGCCATCTACTCCTCTCTCTCTCTCTCTCTCTCTCTATCTCTCTGTTTCTCTCCCTCTTTCTCTTTCCCTGTCGCTTTCCCATGCAAAACATGAAAATTCTTTTCAATGCTGCCCCCTTTTCTGCAGAACATGCAACCAATATTTATAAACTACAGCAGACTACAGTCTGCCCTGGCCTTGGTGCCCAGTTGCCCTATTCCGTATTAGGCTGGCTAACCATCTTGGCCTGAAGCGGCGCCCACATCACAAATGTTGACTCACAGATTGCCCACAAATTGAGCAACAAATTAACACGATTCCAAATTGAAGGTTGGCCACCAAAAATGAGTTAACCGTGTACAAAAAATAATAGCTAGTAGGAAGAGCTACTGTCGAGTGAGCCGACTTGAAAAGACCCTGTACTAAGTGTGAAGCTATCGTATACACAAATGTATCAAAATCAATATGATGAATAGTTTTCCAAACTAATTACTGAATATTCTTATGACAACTATGTGTTATATTTAATCGATTCCTTCCAAAATTGAACAGAATATACCAAATTGTTCTATACCAACAATATGTGAGTTTAGTTGAGATATATCGAATTTTTCGACCGCTTTGTCCTATGGAAGCTATATGATAAAGTTGCACAATCAGGTCTATATTATGGTCTTGATACCCTATAAGCCACCTTACATATAGTGTGTTAATTTGGCTTAAATCATTCTAAGAGTTTCCAAATTATATTGTTTTGAAAACTGCATATCTCTCTGCAAACCCCACACTCTTTAGAGTACAGGGTCTAAAGACAATTTGAGGCCAACAACAGCAAAAAAATGGCAAAAACAAAAATCACTTGTGTGAAATTTGTTGAAACGCTAAATTCCTCAAAATATAAATTATTTCTTTCTTGTTTCAAGTGAGTTTTTGACTGATTTGAATTTGAATGTTTTGATTGTTCGAGTATTCGAATATTCGAGTATTCGCACTCGTGTTGCATGAATAAACGCGTTTAAGCATGACTTTCAGTCAGAGACCTCGACTCATTACTGACGGTATTCAAATCATTTACAACAATTTTAAATTATTAAAGTGTATCAAATTAATACGCCGATTTCGAATGTGGAATACCAAATTGTGGTCTCAGTTTAGTAACAAAATATTCATTTATTTTTACGTATTCAGTTTCCAGTTAAATAATTATATCAATTCAACTGACAAAACTTCAAAGAGTTGAATGAAAAGATAACAACAATTAAGATTTGTTCGATTAAACAATTTGTATTTCTATTTTACAGTTGACAACACTGGTTTTTAGTATTCTTCTAACTTCCTTGTAGTCGTTCTGATTTATCCCAGCTATATATAAATTATTTACCTCTTTTTGTTTCAAATCAAAAAGTTACTACTTTTATTGCCCCCTCAGTTTTTTCCAGTGTAATATTTCATATTTTTTTTAAATTTGAAGCGCTTTTATTTAGTTTAGTTTCATATCAACAAGTTTCAATTATTCTGGGTGCTCAATTTCAAGAACAATATTAAAATAAAGTAAAGTTTTTTTCAGTGTATGCATATTTTCTTATAACACACATAAATAAACTATTTCCCAATTTAGTAACGTATAGAAAATAAATTGAAAAACTCACCTGCACGGCACAGTTCAAGAAGCAGTTGTTCTGCCCTGGTCCATTGAGCAGACCCTTCGACGAGGGCTCCAGCGTGGGCGATGTGAGATTATTGGGAGCACGCAGCAGTTCCAAGAGGCGGCTGCGTTCAGCAGCATTTTGAACGGAGCCAGCGGCAAAAGGTTTCGGTTGCACTGCGTACTGAACGGCTACAGTAGAGCCTCGATATAGCGTGCTGCTCATGGGCGTGCCATGGGTGGCCATTGTGCGGCTCCGACTGCGATCAATGGCTGACATTCAATCTCCAAATCACAAAACAATCAAAATTCTCTCTCTCTCTCTCTCTCTCTCTCTCTCTCTCTCTCTCTCTCTCTCTCTCTCTCTCTCTCTCTCTCTCTCTCTCTCTCTCTCTCTCTCTCTCTCTGTCTCTCTCTCACAATGTCACTGACGAGTTCAAGTTTGAGTCTTCGTTGTCTTTGTTGTTGCTGATGTGGCTGACATGGCTGTAAGTAGAGTTGGGGGAGTGGCAAAGGGGGCGGGGGAAGACAAAAAAATTGGGTGTTAGATTTAAATCACAACAACAAAATGAATATGACAAGTTAATGTGACGACGCCCGCAATTCCGCATACCCCAAAAAATACCAAACAAAATACCCGAAATAAAGTGGTAGAAGAGATTACAGGCAAACAAACTCGACTGACAGTGACCCTGTACATCGAAGCTTAAGTCAAGTATTCTACTTCTGTTTATTATTTGACAATTCTGTTATACCTTTCTACACTTTCCGCATACAGGGCAAGCAAACAAAACCCAAAAAACCCAAGCTCACGACTGCCGTGTCGCTGGCAATTAGCCTCGTCTTCATCTTCATTTCCATCTTCATCCCCAACTTCGTCTTTGTCGTTGTCTTTGTCTTTGTCTCTGTCTCTATCTCTGACTATGTGAATTCCATGTTTATAAACATAAGTCAAGCTGCTCGTTCCATCTTCATCTTCATCGTCATCGTCATCTTCATTTTGAGCTCCATTGGTGACCCCAAAAGTAGCGGAATGAGCTGTGAGTGCTGTGAGTTCTGCGAGTGAAAGTCAACATATCCATCAGAATGCCGTGTTTTTTAAAATGTGGGCCACAAGATTATGCAACTTGTTGTATACCCTAGAGGAAATTTCACAAATGGGTATATTTGTGTTTTAATTAAATAATTGTTTACAGAAAAGTACAGTCTTAGTGAAAATACAGTCGATAAACACCCTGCGTATGGAGTAAATACCCTGTATTTTCGATGCCACGATCTGAAAATTTTGTTTTTGTTCCATTTTTATCACTAGCGTGGACAGCAGACATAGTTTAATTTTCTTAGAGCCTGTCTGCTCTACAAAAAGTGTTTCGTTATTATCGTTAATAAGGATAATAAATTTTGCACACTTTACAGGGTATTCTTCTACCTAACCCTTCTATTTTGCACACTTTTAGCTATTTCAATTGCCATTGCTGATCGTCCGCTGGAAATTCATTGAGAAAATGGCTAACTGCTTCCATGTTGAGTCTTCAAACGAAAGACTTAGGAAACAAACTCGAATCTCAGTCTTAAAAAAAGACTTTTTAAGTTTCTTTAGCTATAAAATAGCCATTTTTAGCTGTAGGAAATAAGGCAATTGTGAATAAAGGGAATCGTGGGTTGTAGGTTAACTAAGTGCGGTAATTTTCAGCTTATACTAATTGTTTAAATGTGTCTGTGGCAACGGTGCTAATTGCCACATGCCACTTACTAAGGGGCAAAAACTACAAGCCAAATGCTCTAGCCAAATAATTAGCATAAGGCCAAAACATGGGTTTGGTTAACTTCACTTTGTTAGGTTTTGTTTAGATTCGATTCGATTGGAGTGGAGTTCAGTGGAGTGGAGTGGACTCTTTGGGTTGGTCTTGCACCTGTTGAAAGAACGAATAGAATAAAAAACTCGAGTCACTTGTTTTGCATATTAATCGAGTTTTGTCAGAATTTGATGGGAGTTGTATTCCTAGTAGTAGTATGAAGAAGAAGAATGGGTCTCTTTGGGGTTGGAGGTAGTTACTCTTCAGGCATTTCAATTGCTGTGGTCAATTTGTTGCCACAACTCGAGTCGACTCGACTCCACTCGACTCTTGCGTGAAATGCAACAATTTGAGGCAATTTTCCACTAGCAACATTCGAGAAGCAATCAACAATCAACATTCATCGCTGTGTTTTCGCCTGTCAATTCGTCAATTTTGGATCTAGCGTTATAGCGTCATGCACGTTCATGTTCATATTCATGTCTGCATGCCACATGTGGCATGAGCCATCATTTCGGCATCGGCATCGGCATCGGCTGACTGATTAAAATTCTTCCCAAATTACCGCAGACATAACACAAACTTCACATATATATATATATTTTTTTTTTTTGACGACTATCCAACTGTCTGGCACTAAAGGAAATCTCTTGAAAACTATCTCTAAGTTTTTTTTGTTTTTGTCTCAGTTTTTCCGAGTCGAAATTTTCATCCTCTTCTCAGCTACAGCAATGCAAATGAGGACTGTGTAGAAAAACTTGTTGCTTCTGCTTTCTTTTTGACTCATTAAGTGTCCAGTTTATGTGGCTGCAGCCGTGAGAAAGCCGCTTATGGCTAAAAAGCCTGTTTATCATACTCAGCCAAAGAAAACTAATAAATTTTCCGACTATATTTTCATTACTCATGTGCTCATAAAACAAAAATTAACAAAAAAAATAAAATTAAAATAAGAGAACTTAAATTCACATTGAACTTTTTTTGTATCATTTTGTTTTATTTAAAAACTGAACAAAATTTTTTATTTTATTAAATAATTATTTAATATATTTTAAGTGTACAAAAAAACAAAAAAAAATATGTTTTAAATTAAATACAAATTAGTTTATTTTAGTTGAAATAAAGGAAAAAAATTTGGGAAATTTTATAGTTTTTGGTTAGCTTATTTCAAGCTATATCAAGATGCAGAAATCTAGCTAAAAATCCAATTATTTTTGTAGATTCTGCCGCAATCTCTACTTGTCGCTTTTATGGTTTCCCCTCTCTATCTATTTTACTCTGTCTCCCTGTCTCTCTCCCTCTCTTTTTTTCTTCTTCTCTCTTAGAAGATTTAAATTTGAAGCAAAAGTCACGCAACAAATTTGCGACAATTATTTAAGACTAATGGACAATCTGCGACAAGAAACTAAAAGACAACGACAGTAACTAAAAGATAAACCAGCAATCAAACTAGTTAAACAAAAAAGTGGAGCAGGGGGAGTAGACGGCAAAAGACCCTGTACACAAAAAAAGTGTTTAAAAATCAGCATTTAATAATCAAAACTCAGATTTTTTGTACAAAATAAAGTTTTTAAAAATATAAAAAAAAACTTGTAATTAAAATAAACAGTCACAAATTTTTTAATTTAATTTTATAAATTTTTATTAAAGGAAGAAGCATAAATTTTGATAAGATATCGCTTCATTTGGCTGGGTTATGATCAGTCAAAGTTACGAAAATTGCGGATTTTAAATATTGTACTATGGACCACATGTCTGAGAACTCTTTCATCCAAATTTGACAAATTTGGTTCGATTTTGAGAATTTTAGATTTTGATTGCGATTGATTCTGCTAGTAGTCCAGAGTATAAAAAGACATAACTTTTTAAGATATCGCTTCATTTGGCTGAGTTATGATCAGTCAAAGTTGGGAAAATTGCGAATTTTAAATATTGTACTATGGACCACATGTCTGAGGACTCTTTCATCCAAATTTGACAAACTTTGGTTCGATTTTGAGAATTTTAGATTTTGATTGCGATTAATTCTGGTAGTTGTCCAGAGTATAAAAAGACATGACTTTTTAAGATATCGCTTCATTTGGCTGAGTTATGATCAGTCAAAGTTGGGAAAATTGCGAATTTTAAATATTGTACTATGGACCACATGTCTGAGGACTCTTTCGTTCAAATTTGACAAATTTGGTTCGATTTTAAGAATTTTAGATTTTGATTGCGATTGATTCTGGTAGTTGTCCAGAGTATAAAAAGACATGACTTTTTAAGATATCGCTTCATTTGGCTGAGTTATGATCAGTCAAAGTTGGGAAAATTGCGAATTTTAAATATTGTACTATGGACCACATGTCTGAGGACTCTTTCATTCAAATTTGACAAATTTGGTTCGATTTTGAAAATTTTAGATTTTGATTGCGATTGATTCTGCTAGTTGTCCAGAGTATAAAAAGACATGACTTTTTAAGATATCGCTTCATTTGGCTGAGTTATGATCAGTCAAAGTTGGGAAAATTGCGAATTTTAAGTATTGAGCTGAGGACCACATGTCTGAGCACTCTTTCATTCAAATTTGACAAATTTGGTTCGATTTTGAGAATTTTAGATTTTGATTGCGATTGATTCTGCTAGTTGTCCAGAGTATAAAAAGACATGACTTTTTAAGATATCGCTTTATTTGGCTGAGTTATGATCAGTCACAGTTGGGAAAATTGCGAATTTTAAATATTGTACTATGGGCCACATGTCTGACGACTCTTTCATCCAAATTTGGTTCGATTTTGAGAATTTTAGATTTTGATTGCGATTGATTCTGCTAGTTGTCCAGAGTATAAAAATACATGACTTTTTAAGATATCGCTTCATTTGGCTGAGTTATGATCAGTCAAAGTTGGGAAAATTGCGAATTTTAAATATTGTACTATGGACCACATGTCTGAGGACTCTTTCATCCAAATTTGACAAATTTGGTTCGATTTTGAGAATTTTAGATTTTGATTGCGATTAATTCTGGTAGTTGTCCAGAGTATAAAAAGACATGACTTTTTAAGATATCGCTTCATTTGGCTGAGTTATGATCAGTCAAAGTTGGGAAAATTGCGAATTTTAAATATTGACCACATGTCTGAGAACTCTTTCATCCAAATTTGACAAATTTCGTTCGATTTTGAGAATTTTAGATTTTGATTGCGATTAATTCTGGTAGTTGTCCAGAGTGTAAAAAGACATGACTTTTTAAGATATCGCTTCATTTGGCTGAGTTATGATCAGTCAAAGTTACGAAAATTGCGAATTTTAATAATTGAGCTGAGGACCACATATTTGAGGACTCTTTCATCCAACTTTGACAAAATGGGTTCGATTTTGAGAATTTTAGATTTTGATTGCTATTAATTCTGGTAGTTGTCCAGAGTATAAAAAAACATGACTTTTTAAGATATCGCTTCATTTGGCTGAGTTATGATCAGTCAAAGTTGGGGAAAATTGCGAATTTTAAATATTGTACTATGGACCACATGTCTGACGACTCTTTCATCCAAATTTGAAGGTTCGATTTTGAGAATTTTAGATTTTGATTGCGATTGATTCTGCTAGTTGTCCAGAGTATAAAAAGACATGACTTTTTAAGATATCGCTTCATTTGGCTGAGTTATGATCAGTCAAAGTTGGGAAAATTGCGAATTTTAAGTATTGAGCTGAGGACCACATGTTTGAGGACTCTTTCATTCAAATTTGACAAATTTGGTTCGATTTTGAGAATTTTAGATTTTGATTGCGATTGATTCTGGTAGTTGTCCAGAGTATAAAAAGACATGACTTTTTAAGATATCGCTTTATTTGGCTGAGTTATGATCAGTCACAGTTGGGAAAATTGCGAATTTTAAATATTGTACTATGGGCCACATATCTGACGACTCTTTCATCCAAATTTAATGGTTCGATTTTGAGAATTTTAGATTTTGATTGCGATTGATTCTGCTAGTTGTCCAGAGTATAAAAAGACATGACTTTTTAAGATATCGCTTCATTTGGCTGAGTTATGATCAGTCAAAGTTGGGAAAATTGCGAATTTTAAATATTGTACTATGGACCACATGTCTGAGGACTCTTTCATCCAAATTTGACAAATTTGGTTCGATTTTGAGAATTTTAGATTTTGATTGCGATTAATTCTGGTAGTTGTCCAGAGTGTAAAAAGACATGACTTTTTAAGATATCGCTTCATTTGGCTGAGTTATGATCAGTCAAAGTTGGGGAAAATTGCGAATTTTAAATATTGACCAATGTGGACCACATGTCTGAGAACTCTTTCATCCAAATTTGACAAATTTCGTTCGATTTTGAGAATTTTAGATTTTGATTGCGATTAATTCTGGTAGTTGTCCAGAGTGTAAAAAGACATGACTTTTTAAGATATCGCTTCATTTGGCTGAGTTATGATCAGTCAAAGTTACGAAAATTGCGAATTTTAATAATTGAGCTGAGGACCACATATTTGAGGACTCTTTCATCCAACTTTGACAAAATGGGTTCGATTTTGAGAATTTTAGATTTTGATTGCTATTAATTCTGGTAGTTGTCCAGAGTATAAAAAAACATGACTTTTTAAGATATCGCTTCATTTGGCTGAGTTATGATCAGTCAAAGTTGGGAAAATTGCGAATTTTAAATATTGTACTATGGACCACATGTCTGACGACTCTTTCATCCAAATTTGACAAATTTGGTTCGATTTTGAGAATTTTAGATTTTGATTGCGATTGATTCTGCTAGTAGTCCAGAGTATAAAAAGACATGACTTTTTAAGATATCGCTTCATTTGGCTGAGTTATGATCAGTCAAAGTTACGAAAATTGCGAATTTTAATAATTGAGCTGAGGACCACATATTTGAGGACTCTTTCATCCAACTTTGACAAAATGGGTTCGATTTTGAGAATTTTAGATTTTGATTGCTATTAATTCTGGTAGTTGTCCAGAGTATAAAAAAACATGACTTTTTAAGATATCGCTTCATTTGGCTGAGTTATGATCAGTCAAAGTTGGGAAAATTGTCAATATTAAATATTGTACTTTGGACCATATATCTGAGGACTCTTTCATCCAAATTTGACAAATTTGGTTCAATTTTGAAAATTTTAGATTTTGATTGCGATTGATTCTGGTAGTTGTCCAGAGTATAAAAAGACATGACTTTTTAAGATATCGCTTCATTTGGCTGAGTTATGATCAGTTAAAGTTGGGAAAATTGCGAATTTTAAATATTGTACTTGGACCACATGTCTAAGGACTCTTTTATCCAAATTTGACAAATTTGGTTCGATTTTGAGAATTTTAGATTTTGATTGCGATTGATTCTGCTAGTAGTCCAGAGTATAAAAAGACATGACTTTTTAAGACATCGCTTCATTTGGCTGAGTTATGATCAGTCAAAGTTGGGAAAATTGCGAATTTTAAATATTGTACTATGGACCACATGTCTGAGAACTCTTTCATCCAAATTTGACAAATTTGGTTCGATTTTGAGAATTTTAGATTTTGATTGCGATTGATTCTGCTAGTAGTCCAGAGTATAAAAAGACATGACTTTTTAAGATATCGCTTCATTTGGCTGAGTTATGATCAGTCAAAGTTGGGAAAATTGCGAATTTTAAATATTGTACTATGGCCACATGTCTCTTTCACCAAATTTGGTTTTTTGAGAATTTTAGATTTTGATTGCGATTGATTCTGGTAGTTGTCCAGAGTATAAAAAGACATGACTTTTTAAGATATCGCTTCATTTGGCTGAGTTATGATCAGTCAAAGTTGGGAAAATTGCGAATTTTAAATATTGTACTATGGACCACATGTCTGAGGACTCTTTCATCCAAATTTGACAAATTTGGTTCGATTTTGAGAATTTTAGATTTTGATTGCGATTGATTCTGCTAGTTGTCCAGAGTATAAAAAGACATGACTTTTTAAGATATCGCTTCATTTGGCTGAGTTATGATCAGTCAAAGTTGGGAAAATTGCGAATTTTAAATATTGTACTATGGACCACATGTTAGATTAGCTCTTTTATCCAAATTTGACAAATTTGGTTCGATTTTGAGAATTTTAGATTTTGATTGCGATTGATTCTGGTAAGTAGTCCAGAGTATAAAAAGACATGACTTTTTTAAGATATCGCTTCATTTGGCTGAGTTATGATCAGTCAAAGTTGGGAAAATTGCGAATTTTAAATATTGTACTATGGACCACATGTCTCTTTCATCCAAATTTGACAAATTTGGTTCGATTTTGAGAATTTTAGATTTTGATTGCGATTGATTCTGGTAGGTGTCCAGAGTATAAAAAGACATGACTTTTTAAGATATCGCTTCATTTGGCTGAGTTATGATCAGTCAAAGTTGGGGAAAATTGCGAATTTTAAATATTGTACTATGGGCCACATGTCTGACGACTCTTTCATCCAAATTTATGGTTCGATTTTGAGAATTTTAGATTTTGATTGCGATTGATTCTGCTAGTTGTCCAGAGTATAAAAAAGACATGACTTTTTAAGATATCGCTTCATTTGGCTGAGTTATGATCAGTCAAAGTTGGGAAAATTGCGAATTTTAAATATTGTACTATGGACCACATGTCTGACGACTCTTTCATCCAAATTTGACAAATTTGGTTCGATTTTGAGAATTTTAGATTTTGATTGCGACTGATTCTGGTAGTTGTCCAGAGTATAAAAAGACATGACTTTTTAAGATATCGCTTCATTTGGCTGAGTTATGATCAGTCAAAGTTGGGGAAAATTGCGAATTTTAAATATTGTACTATGGACCACATGTCTAGAGCTCTTTCATCCAAATTTGACAAATTTGGTTCGATTTTGAGAATTTTAGATTTTGATTGCGATTAATTCTGGTAGTTGTCCAGAGTATAAAAAAGACATGACTTTTTAAGATATCGCTTCATTTGGCTGTTATGATCAGTCAAAGTTGGGAAAATTGCGAATTTTAAATATTGAGCTGTGGACCACATATTTGAGGACTCTTTCATCCAAATTTGACAAAATTGGTTCGATTTTGAGAATTTTAGATTTTGATTGCGACTGATTCTGGTAGTTGTCCAGAGTATAAAAAGACATGACTTTTTAAGATATCGCTTCATTTGGCTGAGTTATGATCAGTCAAAGTTGGGAAAATTGCGAATTTTAAATATTGTACTATGGACCACATATCTGACGACTCTTTCATCCAAATTTGACAAATGGGTTCGATTTTGAGAATTTTAGATTTTGATTGCGATTGATTCTGCTAGTAGTCCAGAGTATAAAAAGACATGACTTTTTAAGATATCGCTTCATTTGGCTGAGTTATGATCAGTCAAAGTTGGGAAAATTGCGAATTTTAAATATTGTACTATGGACCACATATTTGAGGACTCTTTCATCCAAATTTGACAAATTGGGTTCGATTTTGAGAATTTTAGATTTTGATTGCGATTAATTCTGCTAGTTAGTCCAGAGTATAAAAAGACATGACTTTTTAAGATATCGCTTCATTTGGCTGAGTTATGATCAGTCAAAGTTGGGGAAAATTGTCAATTTTAAATATTGTACTATGGACCACATATCTGAGGACTCTTTCATCCAAATTTGACAAATTTGGTTCGATTTTGAGAATTTTAGATTTTGATTGCGATTGATTCTGGTAGTTGTCCAGAGTATAAAAAGACATGACTTTTTAAGATATCGCTTCATTTGGCTGAGTTATGATCAGTCAAAGTTGGGAAAATTGCGAATTTTAAATATTGTACTATGGACCACATGTCTAAGGACTGCTTTCATCCAAATTTGACAAATTTTGGTTCGATTTTGAGAATTTTTAGATTTTGATTGCGATTGATTCTGGTAGTTGTCCAGAGTATAAAAAGACATGACTTTTTAAGATATCGCTTCATTTGGCTGAGTTATGATCAGTCAAAGTTGGGAAAATTGCGAATTTTAAATATTGTACTATGGACCACATGTCTGAGATCTGAGGCTCTTTCATCCAAATTTGACAAATTTGGTTCGATTTTGAGAATTTTAGATTTTGATTGCGATTAATTCTGGTAAGTAGTCCAGAGTATAAAAAGACATGACTTTTTAAGATATCGCTTCATTTGGCTGAGTTATGATCAGTCAAAGTTGACAGTGACTTTTAAATATTGTGCTATGGACCACATATCTCTTTCACCAAATTTGACATGAGTTATTTTGAGAATTTTAGATTTTGATTGCGATTGATTCTGGTAATTAGTCCAGAGTATAAAAAGGTATGACTTTTTAAGATATCGCTTCATTTGGCTGAGTTATGATCAGTCAAAGTTAGGGAAAATTGCGAATTTTAAATATTGTACTATGGACCACATGTCTGAGGTCTGGCTCTTTCATCCAAATTTGACAAATTTGGTTCGATTTTGAGAATTTTAGATTTTGATTGCGATTGATTCTGCTAGTAGTCCAGAGTATAAAAAGACATGACTTTTTAAGATATCGCTTCATTTGGCTGAGTTATGATCAGTCAAAGTTGGGAAAATTGCGAATTTTAAATATTGTACTATGGACCACATGTCTGAGAACTCTTTCATCCAAATTTGACAAATTTGGTTCGATTTTGAGAATTTTAGATTTTGATTGCGATTGATTCTGCTAGTAGTCCAGAGTATAAAAAGACATGACTTTTTAAGATATCGCTTCATTTGGCTGAGTTATGATCAGTCAAAGTTGGGAAAATTGCGAATTTTAAATATTGTACTATGGACCACATGTCTGACGACTCTTTCATCCAAATTTGGTTCGATTTTGAGAATTTTAGATTTTGATTGCGATTGATTCTGGTAGTTGTCCAGAGTATAAAAAGACATGACTTTTTAAGATATCGCTTCATTTGGCTGAGTTATGATCAGTCAAAGTTGGGAAAATTGCGAATTTTAAATATTGTACTATGGACCACATGTCTGACGATTTTGAGAATTTTAGATTTTGATTGCGATTGATTCTGGTAGTTGTCCAGAGTATAAAAAGACATGACTTTTTAAGATATCGCTTCATTTGGCTGAGTTATGATCAGTCAAAGTTGGGAAAATTGCGAATTTTAAATATTGTACTATGGACCACATGTCTCTTTCATCCAAATTTGACAAATTTGGTTCGATTTTGAGAATTTTAGATTTTGATTGCGATTGATTCTGGTAGTTGTCCAGAGTATAAAAAGACATGACTTTTTAAGATATCGCTTCATTTGGCTGAGTTATGATCAGTCAAAGTTGGGAAAATTGCGAATTTTAAATATTGTACTATGGACCACATGTCTGAGGACTCTTTCATCCAAATTTGACAAATTTTGGTTCGATTTTGAGAATTTTAGATTTTGATTGCGATTAATTCTGGTAGTTGTCCAGAGTATAAAAAGACATGACTTTTTAAGATATCGCTTCATTTGGCTGAGATATGATCAGTCAAAGTTGGGAAAATTGCGAATTTTAAATATTGTACTATGGACCACATGTCTGGTCTGAGGACTCTTTTCATTCAAATTTGACAAATTTGGTTCGATTTTGAGAATTTTAGATTTTGATTGCGATTAATTCTGGTAGTTGTCCAGAGTATAAAAAGACATGACTTTTTAAGATATCGCTTCATTTGGCTGAGTTATGATCAGTCAAAGTTGGGAAAATTGCGAATTTTAAATATTGTACTATGGACCACATGTCTGACGACTCTTTCATCCAAATTTGACAAATTTGGTTCGACTTTGAGAATTTTAGATTTTGATTGCGATTAATTCTGGTAGTTGTCCAGAGTATAAAAAGACATGACTTTTTAAAATATCGCTTCGTTTGGCTGAGTTATGATCAGTCAAAGTTACGAAAATTGCGAATTTTAAATATTGTACTATGGACCACATGTCTGAGGACTCTGTCATCCAAATTTGACAAATTTGGTTCGATTTTGAGAATTTTAGATTTTGATTGCGATTAATTCTGGTAGTTGTCCAGAGTATAAAAAGACATGACTTTTTAAGATATCGCTTTATTTGGCTGAGTTATGATCAGTCAAAGTTGGGAAAATTGCGAATTTTAAATATTGTACTATGGACCACATGTCTGAGGACTCTTTCATTCAAATTTGACAAATTTGGTTCGATTTTGAGAATTTTAGATTTTGATTGCGATTAATTCTGGTAGTTGTCCAGAGTATAAAAAGACATGACTTTTTAAGATATCGCTTTATTTGGCTGAGTTATGATCAGTCAAAGTTGGGAAAATTGCGAATTTTAAATATTGTACTATGGACCACATGTCTGAGGACTCTTTCATTCAAATTTGACAAATTTGGTTCGATTTTGAGAATTTTATATTTTGATTGCGATTGATTCTGCTAGTTGTCCAGAGTATAAAAAGACACGACTTTTTAAGATATCGCTTCATTTGGCTGAGTTATGATCAGTCAAAGTTGGAAAAATAGTAAATAGTGTTCACAAACTTTAAAAACTCTGATCTTATTTGTAAGTACAGGGTCTAACCAAAACCCAAGCTACGACAACAAGCTAAGAACAATGGAAACCGATTGACTAAATTGTTTGGACAGTTATTAAGTTGTTGTTGTTGTTGTTGTTTTTCTTGGTTTTGGCCTTTTAATATGATGCTGGCGCCACTATATCCATTAGCCATTGTCTACGTGAGTGTGTGTGAATGTTGGTATGAGTGTATGAGTGCTTTGAATGTATGAGTGTATTCATATCAGCCAGAAGCAGAGTTAAAACTACGTGACATACGAGCAAATGCAAATCGAGTCGCAGTAAAAAAAAAAGTATCTTAAAGATATTGAAGCGAGTGCATGTGAATGAATGTATTCGAAATGAATGCACTCACACGCGTCATGAATACACTTGTCTTTTTCTTTGTATTTGTTTATGATTTTTCAAATTATTTATCTAATTTTTTTAAAATTTAAAATTAAATCAAAAAAAAATTGTTACGACTGCTCGACTATTATGGGCCCTGTGGTCATTAACGTTTGATTAAGTGATACATAAATGAAAAGGGTATTTGTGACGTCATCAAAAATCAAGATGTTTAACAAAAGTTAAAAGCAGACGGATTTTTATGTACAATTTGGGTATTTGATAGGTTCTAGGTCCTCTAAAATGCTGAAGTGCTTGAAATTTAAATTTCTAAATTTATCGATTAATTTTATCGACAAGAATATTAATAAATATTTCCCTTTCAATGGTTTCTGTCATTAAAGACAGGCTTATCGAAAACTCTAATCATGTCCTGTTTCCTATCTCTTTCTCTCTCTCCCCTTCTTTCTCTTTTTTTCTTTTCTTTTCTCGATATATAAATCGATATCGATATCTGCTTTTTATCTCGTCTTAATTTCTTTGTCTCTCTCTCTCTTCTCTGCTCTTGTGATCATTTATATTTTTTTTATATTTATCCTTTTTTTTTCTACATTGAAGTATCCCTCCCACTCCCCTCCCTTACCTTTTCCTTCCTCCCTCTTTCCTCTTACTCCATCTTCTTCTTCCCTCTCAGTCTCCTCTTCAGTTTGAGTATCTCGCACGCAACTCAAGATTTGACTGAGAGCTAAAATTGCTCAATCAGCTGCAGTTGCTAAAACTCCCCTCGTACTCCCTTCCACCCAACCCCTCTACCTCCCCCTTCATAACCACTTTTAAGTTATAGATGGAATGAGGCATAGAATTGCTCTCGAAACTATGCCAAGAATGCTGAGCACCTGTTGGCATCATTTCAGTCAATTGTTGTTGTTGTTGTTGTTGCTGTTTTAGCCAACATACTGGCAGGCAGCAAACAACTTTGTTGTTGACCCTGAAATCAATGCAGTTCTCAGTTTCTCAATTCTTCGTGCATACACTGACAAAAAAGAACAACTAGCAATAAAAATTGGGGTCCTAAAACTAAGAAAAAGTATCTTAATTCAAGCACAAAGTGCTTAATATAAAAAGTTAAGTTCAAAATACCAAAATTTCTTATTAAAAGAATTTTAACTAAAAAAAAAAATAAATTAATATATTTAAAAAAAATTCAACATTCGAACAAATTTACTTTTTAAATTATTTTAACTGTGTAGAACAAACTTTGATTACTGAATTAGTCAGCATAAAGTATTAAAGATGAAATTGTATAACATTAAAACATATCTCTGAACACTTTAATTTTTGTCATTTGTGAATTTGTTTTAATTTTTGTAAAATTTAAATATATTTTAAGAATTATTTGTCTTTATATTAAACTAATTTTATCGAATTAATAATTAAATGTTGTTTTTGTTGAAACATTTGTGATCCTCCATAGTAGCTCTAGCTCTGGTTAAAAGGAAATCTTGTCTTATCTTATCTTATATCTTATTCTGGATGGTCTTGAAACCAGAAAGCGTTCTCCGTTTTTATAAACTTTATGCAAACATTTTTAATATTTAATATTTTAGAACCCTTTTCTTTCAGTGAAGCCTCACTTGTTTTGCTTTTCTCATCACTTGATCATGTGCTGAGCTTTTGTTCTGGCCAAAAGCAAGACTGGTCTATAACAATTTGACCAACTGTTGTCGTTGTCTTTAGCTTCTTCATCTCCCTGTCTTCTACTCTACCTACTGATTCTTCTTCTTCGCTTGTTCATTCAATTTGCATCCCACGTGCTGCGTTTTCTGCTCTCTAACTCTATTTAATTTGACAATTTAAACTATGACCGTCTTTTTTTCTTATTTTGCTGGGGCGGATTTGTCGGCTCATCCCACACACGCACACACACACACACACACAGTTTGGGCTGCTGACCCCGCCCCCGCCTTTTACAGTGGGCAACTTGTAACGCTTCTAATTTAATCATAAAAAATCTAATCTGTAAAAAAAAACTTTTGTTATAAAATGTCAATTAAATGTTTAAATTTAGTTTAATTATATTCAGTTTATAAGGTATACATCAAAATCAAAATGTTAAAAACTTGAACATATTTTTAAGCCCCTCTACCGTGCTCTGATTATAAATGGAAGTTTCCCGTTCTTTAAATTGAAAGGGTATAATTTAAAATTTCGTTGCTATAAATCACTCAATTTACCCACTGTGCTCCCCCCCGCCACAGTGTGACTTCAGTTAATTGGCTCGAGTTGGTCACAAACTCAACTAAACTCAACTCAATTCAAGGCATTCAACTGTTTTCTTTGACATCTTGAAGACGCATTCCTGTAGGTGCAGAAAACAATTTGGCACCGCTGATAGCATTGACAACAGTTTCATTTCAGTTTCCAACTCCTTCATCTTCTTCTTGCTTGCCATTCTCCGGCTGTTCCTCATCCTCATTCTCCTCCCTATTCTCTAGCTGCGGTTCATCATCAACTCGAGTCCCCGCTGATTGATTAGCAGCGAGAATGGCGCTGATGACGACAGCAGCTGTGCAGCTTTAATTGCAACTGAAATCGCAAGCGAATTGACCGACTAAAATATACCCTGTACAGTGGAAACTATACACTAACAACAGGGTACACTAATGGTATGAGTTTTGTTTAGCTAACTCAAGTTTTTTATATCAAACGCTGTTTTTGACTGATTAGTTATATGACAGCTATATGATATAGTTGTCCGATCCAAAATAAAATATGATATAAATACACTAGTTGATTCCTTACATATAATACGTGAAGTTGGCTGCGATAGCTACTGTCGTTTACAAGTTATAGTATTTTAAAAATAAAATTATACTTTTGACTCATTTAGCATTTATCTTTTTAATCGTTCCATAAAAATGAAAAGTTTCAAAAGATTTCCTAACCAGTGAACTCGCTCCTAAGTTGTGCATACCCCATTTCAAGTCTGTAACAGAGACAATCAAGAAAAATGGGCGTCTTTGTTCAGAAAAATTAAACGCGAAAGCGCAACAATAACAATAAAGCAAGAAAAGACACTTGAGCAGAAGGAAGAAGAGAACGGATAGACTAAAGGAAGAGTGTAGGAAGCAGAGGCGGGGAAAGTGGTGGGGGCATGGTCAGGGACAGGACAAGGGGCAACCGCGAAATCAAGAACTTTGCAGACAATGAACAATTGTGACTGACTGACAACATAATTTATAGTTTTGCGATTCAAGCTGTCAACTTTAGTTCAGCGACTCCACATTGAAGTCCAGTTCCACAATCGGTTCCAGTTTCAGTTCCAGTGCTAGTTCCAAGTCCACACCGCATACCGCAGCTAAAGTGTGGAAAACCCAGCGCCAATCAAATGAAAAATGCATAAACTTCGTGTGAGGTTGCGAAATCGTTGAACGCTGACCACAGCTGTCAAATTGGAGCAATTTTAAAGTTATTTCTCTGAACTTCTACCGATCATTAGGTACCGCTTCCGATCTTCCGAACTCTTTCCGATTTATCTATGATCTTCCAACAATCATTTACTCATCGATTCGAATCACAGCTGTTAAATTGTTGCCATTTTGATAGATCTAAAGTTAAGATAACTGGTTTATATAGATTTGTTCGACCATTCGATCTTCAGACTATTGTATCAAAACTTTTCTCAATTTTTTAAGGAATTTCCTCAAAATTCTCTTAAGCCATTTGTCAGAGCTTATTCATCCGATCTGATGATCTTCTTTCGATCTACAGATCTTCGAATCTGGCCATCTTCTGTCTATCTAATGAATTCCTTTCGATTTACTGATCACCTTCTGATCTAGTGATCTCCTTCTGATCGACTGATTACCTTTGTATCTATTGATCTCCTTCCGATCTAGCAATTCTCTTCCGATCTAGCGATCTTTTTCGATCTACTGATCTTCATCGAATCTAGCGATCTTCTGTCCATCTAATGATCTTCTTTCGATTTAATGATCCCCTTCCGATCTAATGATCTCCTTCTGATCCAGTGATTACCTTTGTTTCTATTGATCTCCTTCCGATCTAGTGATCTCTTTCCAATCTTCAAATAAATAGCTGATCACAGGTATCAAATAGCATAAATTTCTTAAGTATTTTCGGCTTGTCTTTCAATTTGGCAATCTTTATTACCTTTGGGTTGTAAATAGAGTTCATTAGACAAGCATCTGCAGCATAACTATCTTGGCTATTAGCAACACCTTTAAACTAGATAATTATAGTCAAAACACTATAAATCAGTTAGATAACAAGCGACGCAAAAAAAAACAAAAACCAAAAACCAAATCCCAAAAAAATAAATAAATAAAAACACTCTCCCAAAAGATGCTCAAACTACAAACTAAAAGATATAGATACGGCTATAAGATAGTTTATGGTTGTAGGCGTCTATGTTAATTTTACGCATGGTAATAACTTTTTTTATTCTCTATAGTTTTTTTTCGACTGTTTTTTGTTTTTTTCTTTTTGACAGCACAAAATCAAAAGTCACAACTCGATCCTCAGAGACCAAAAATCTGAAAACTGAAACGAGGCATGGCCTGAGATACATTCCACACATAAATAAAACACACACACACACACACACTCACACACACACACTCAGATCGTTTGTTACACACTTGTATACAAATTCTGGCTTTTTTTTTGGTCTTTTTGGCCCGTTTGCGGCTTTTAGCCACGTGCTATTGCCGTTGCTGTTGCTGGCCAAGTTTTTTAGACTTTTTATGGAAATTAACATTTTTTAATGGATTTCTCTTTTTTTCATCGTTTCTTATTTATTTTTTTCTTTTTGTTCTTTTTGTTTCAATTTGGAATACTCTTACAGCGGGTATCCCCATTTTAATGGGCTGCTTTGTGAATAATTTGTAGCACAAAAACAAAATAACGATCATAATTTTAAAACTTACTGTTCATAAACAAAATAAATAAAAATAAAATTATAATTTTTTGTTTTTAAAAGAATTCACAATTTTGCTAGCGATAAAAGTTGGTAACTATAACTTAGCATATTTGAAATATTTAAACATTTTTGGTAAACTAAAGAATTTATCAAAAATGTTGATCTATTTAAGAGCTAATAAAACCAAAGTTTTTATTATAATTTTGACTCAAATATATGCTGAGATCTGTTTTAAAATAAACTTATTTTGATAAAGAAAAAGCTGATAAAATTAAGCACCGATAAATAAAGGTGTCGATTTTAAATAAATAATTTCTATGTTTTAAAAACTTAACACAAAAACAACTTAAGAAACCTAACTTAAATTTAGAACCAAAGGCAAAGCTTTAAGTTTCAAATGCATTATGTTTTTTTTCTAAGTGTATGTTTAATTGAGAGCTAAGGGGGTCTTAGAGCGGAGGAATTTACCATTTAACCGTTTTAAAAATTCGTTAATAATCAACATAATTTGGTGGCATGAGTCGGCTGCATCAAATCAAGTCGAATCAAGTTGAATCATGTCGAGTAAAGTTTGAGTTTGAGTTTGAGTTTAGTTTAGTTTAGTTGACTTGAGTTGAGTCGGCATATCGAAAATGCAAGAAAAATCAACTTTTGAGTTGCGTGCAGCATTGTGGAAAATGAACTCGCAACGTGCAACGTGCAGCGTGCAGCAAACAATGGACAGTGATCCCAAAAAGGCATTTAACGGATATTATACAAGCAACAGGTGCATGCACCTGTGCACAAAAGAGACAAAAGACAGAGAGAGAGAGAGAGAGAGAGAGAGAGAGATGGAGAGTGGTAGGGAGGGAGAGGGGAGAGGGAAAACGGTGGAAAATTAAGAAAATAGCCAATGGCATCGGAAACTGAACTGAACTGAATTTGTGAGGAATGTTTAAGACAAAAGCTTAAAAGCTGCGTGTCTTGATTGTCTACAAAACTATACACTGAAAAAAATAATTGGGCATTTCAGCCAAAAGTTGCAAATATAAGTTAGTATGAATAACTTTTCAGATCGCTTGTTACTATAATAAGAGAAGCTATAGTTGCCATTAGTTCCTATAGTTAATCAGATATTAATACTGGCTAATGAGTATCCTTAAGTCGCTCATCTAACATTTAGTTGGCAACATTTCTAACATATACTTAAGTTTAAAATACTGTTCAAAATTGTTTTTAATTTATTAGTGAGTTCACAGTGGCGCCACCTAACGGCAGCTGCAAAATGTCAGTCTAATCAATTATCAATATAGAAAACAATTCATAAATTCCCTCATAATTCTGAATTAAATGGGCGAAAATGGAATTGTATAAAGAATAAATCCATTTCTTTTCTTGTACTTCAGCTTATCTCTTATCGCTTATCAGTTCGAACTGTGCTTTGCCACCATTTCAATTAGTTCACTTGAAATGAAATGAATTCAATGGAAAATCTTTGATTTGTGAGAAATTTTACGCTCCAGAGACAGAGTCAAAGTCTAAACTTGGGGTTACGATGGGTCGAACACTTGACTGAATTGTGGGAGTGCAATTCAAGTGGAGGCAAAGACAGAGAAGGGTGGGATACAGAGAGAGAGAGAGAGAGAGAGAGAGAGAGAGAGAGAGGGAGACTATGAGAGAGGAAGCATTGGCTCGTATCTCAATCAATCAATCTACAATTTAAAATCGATTAAGAAACCAAAAATAAAATGAACTAGCAAGAAAAGTCAAAAAGCCCGACTAAAAATGACCCTGTACTCATTATAGAACAATTACATACACTTTTATCACGTAATTAATATAATTTAGAGATTTCCATACTAATAACTAAATTTTAAACGAGTTTTTCTAAGGCAGCTATATGATATAGTCATCTGTATCTCAACAAATGCATATAGGGTGCACCAAACATAATGTACCCCTCAGTCTTGCTAAGTACAGGGTCTCAAAAACGAAGTGAGTATAGGAAAAGAACACTCGAAAAGAGACCGAGTTGGATTTGAAGCAGTTCAGAGAGGGAGGGAGAAAGGGAGAACAAGAGCGAGAGAGACCAGGAGAGCGAGGGAGTTAGCAGGAAAGGGGGAGCTACCCATTTGGGTGTCTTCTTAGTTGAGATGTTGTTGAAATTTGAACGCCCCAAGTGCTGACCGGGCACAAAAAAAAAGCTAAAAGCACGCAATGTTGAACATATAATTACACAAAGAGGTCTCAACATGATCATCATGATCAAGACAATGATCGTTATGATAATACTGATGATCATGGTTATTTCTCCTTCTGCAGTCTCAAATTTTACGCGCTTTTGTTTCAAGCTCATTTAGCGATTTTTAACGCCCACAACAAGAGATGACAAATGATCTTTTGTAGCCACCACATCAATAATTTCCCCCCAAAATCTTTCCAATGATTACAATCTATATAATTAGAATATATATTCTTCAAAAGAGGGAGAAAAAAAATTCGAACTGAACTTGGGCTCGTCCGGGAGTTGAACCCGGGACCTCTCGCACCCGAAGCGAGAATCATACCCCTAGACCAACGAGCCATGTTGATAGATCTTGCCAATTTAGCCCTCAGGAATTGCACTCGGTAATTCCCATTTCTACTGACAGCAGTGACGTCATCAGTTTCACCATGAATCATTCACTCAGTAATTGCTGGTAAGTAAAAAGCAGCGATCGCAGATAAGCGATGTGAGTAAATAAATGACAAAACCGATACAAAATTATTTAGACTCAAGCCTGAGCTGGCCTTTATATCGATGGCGTACTGTACAGTCCCCCTGCCAGCACTCCAGCTCTTAAAATTGCAGTATGTGGAATATGGGCCGTGATTTTAGTTGTTTTTAGCCAGAAGCTATCACTGACCCGAACTAAAAGCAGCCATATGAACACGATATACACATGTATGTCTGTGTGTGTGTGTGTGTGTCTGCTCCCACACACAGATGTTGCATATTGGAAAGATCTGTTTATTGTTTACACTGCGCGTTGTAACGAAGCGAACGAAGCGTCTTCCCTTTTTTTATGTCAGAGCCATAAAAGCAGGGTATTTCATTTTGATCAAGTAACACAATGAAGCTCAGTTACTCTATAAATTGTATAAAATACTATTAAGCAGTAATTTACTTCTTTTAAATCAATTCAAATACCAAAACTCTTTGAAATTTTTTACATTCTTAAAAATGACTTTGAAAATTATCATGGAATTACCTAAATAAAGATATAACGACTCTTTCCAATTCCAATTCCCACAAAGATTTCTTTAGTAATGAATATTAATATTGGAATTAAAAGTTAATATAAAATTAATTTTAAAATTAAACTTAGATCACTGAATACCTAAAAAAACAAATTGAATTTAATATGAAATGAAATTTAAGAAACAAAATTTGAGGAATTCAAGAGGAAATTCTTTTGTGCCAAGTGCATGAAAATAATTGTTTCTCTAGTGAAGCAGAGCACGTGCCTCGATTCGACGATCTCTCATATTTCCAAAATTCCCCATTAAAGCAACAACAAATACAAAAACAACAACAATAATGGGTAAAAACGAGTAGTAATGCTATAGTGAATGCCTGACTTTGGTATATCCATTAATCTATTTTAAAAGGTGATTAAAAATATGGTTTAATCAAAGAGCGATCCGACTGTAAAGGACCCCGTACTCATCTTAGTGCTCATTTATTTCCATCTTAACCACCAGTTTTTGACCGATTTGTCCTATGGGAACTACAAGCTATAGTTGTCCGATCTAAACCAAACTTGGTAAGGATAGTTAAGGCACCAATTTAGAGTAAACTTGATCTGCTCGCGAAGTAGATACACATTTATTCCAAATTTGTTGGCTCCAGCTCTCATGTTCTCTCTGAGATCAGGTCACATCGGCACTAGTGTTGTGGTTGATCAAGAATATTTAAACTTTTTGGGCTCGTTCATGTTTCTAAAGTGTCTAGCATACCCTTTCACTAGACTTGTAATGGGTAGACAAAAGTGAAGTGAATTTTGTACCAATTTAATTGGAAATTTTATTAGAAACAAAGCAGAAGAAATTAAAATGGAGCTGCAAGTCCAAAGAGTTAGGTGGTATGTGTGGGCGGGGTGGGAGTAGGGATGGGGTAGGGACAGGGAGTAATAAGGCTGGAGACTCAGAGCGTTCTAAAGTTTTTCTTGTTGCTGTTGTTGTGGCGGTTGCTGATGCAATTGCTGAGACTTTTGCTGCTATTTATGCACTTGATGGGCCTCCTACTCCTGCTCCTCCTCCTTCTTCTTTACCTCCTTCTCTTCTTTTTCTTTCTCCTCCCTTTCCCTTTACTGGACTGCCTGCTGCTTCTTGTTTATCGTAATTTACAGTTCATTTGTGGATCTGGCTTCTCAAATTTGGCTAGAAACTTTACTTTTATTCGATCTGTCTTTTTCTATCTCTCCTCTCACTCTTTCACCCACTCCCTCTCTCTCTCTTTCTATATCTTTATACCCATAGATGAGGTCAACGTCTCGTTAAACGCGTCTCACGCAATTTGCGTTCAACAATTACTGAATTAGCATACCCCCATTACCCCTCCCTCCCTCCTTCCCTCCTACCACACCCCACCTATCTGTGCCTGTCTGTGCACGCACAGTTGGTAGCTCTCTTGTAGAATTGCTCCAATTCAGCAAAGAGACTGAAAGAAGCTGAGAAACAATCAACAATGACAACACTTAAATACACAAACAGTTAGTTAATAGAGCTAATAATAATTACAACAACAACAACAACAACAACAATCAACAATAAACAAACTTCTTTGCATAATACTAAGCAGCCGCTTTTCAACCCTTTTCCATCGGAAAATTATATTTTCTTTATTTTAAAGAACAATGAATATAGAAAAGTTTCTGATTGATTTGAAAACAAATAGAAAATATTAAAAATGTTTAAATTTATTTAAGTAAGCACCAAAGTTTAAAAAAATCTCATATTTCTTAAAAATATAATAATTTTATTAAGTTAATTATGTTAATAAATAAATTAATATGGAATTTTGATTATCATAACTTTGCTCTCGATTGAGCATTGGAAAGTAAGAAACGATTATATCGATATACCCCTCTTCTACTCTATCCCTGTCCCTCTCTCCCTGTCTCTCTCTCTCTCTCTCTCTCTCTCTGTCTCTTTCTGCGAGTAATTAACTATCTTTTGGCGCTGCTGCTTTTAACGGCAGTTTCACACTCAAAATCAACCTCATCGATTACCCAGCGGCAAAAGGAGGGCGCAATCAACAGGTTGCTTCCCAGCCCCCTTATCACCCTCACACTTCTCCTTCCGACCACGTCTGCCCCGAACCCCGCCCCTTTTGGGGGCAGGAGGGGCCAGTGAAAATCGATGCTGCGTAAATTTTACGCAATTTGGGACAGCAACAACAACAACAACAACAACAACAACAAAATCACACGCAATGCAATTAACTGCAAGAAGGGGCAATGGGGCTGCCAACGTTGCTGCATAAAGGGGCGTGGCAGTTGGCCAGTCTGCGTCGCGAATTGAGGTTATGAGACAAGTCTGCAAGTTCTGCAGCTCTGAGAAGCGATTTTCCCAAAACGAGTTGATCCCTCGTTTATTTGCATAATTTCAAATTTTACGCATCTAATCGAGAAACTGGAGCCATTTTTTATTTACAGCCGGGTATGCTGCACTCAGAGATATCCTGTTTTATTCTTTTATTCAACATGTAATTGTTGTCTAAGGAGAAAATAGCCAAATATAAATATTACACATATAAAAGAGGCATGCTGACCTATAAGATACCGTGTAAAACAAGCTCTATTCTTAAGCTGCACTCACAGATATCCTATAAAACAAGTTTAAGTTTCTTGAAAATGTCCAAGAAAACAATAATTAAACAAATATAAGTCACATAAATGAGGCATGCTGTTCCACAAGATACCCTGTAAACAATTTAATTTTTTTTCCTTGTCTAACACAGAAAATAACTTTTGGTTAATAAAAATCTACATCATTCAAAAGAGTTTCCTGAAAAGTTTAGTACTGGAAGATACCCTGTAATTTGCTGTATAGATCAAATATTTGTTCTTTCGGAATCAGGATACAAATTTCATTCTCAAATCAAATATTTAAGGTTTATTCGTACAGGGTCTTTCACAGTCGACTTACTCGACTGTAGCATTTGCTACTAGTGTTTTTTTTCTTCGGTGTACCAAATGACAGAAGACGCTTCGTTGCACGTACAAAATGGTCGAACAGAAGATGTCAATCTTTATGTACGAATTGTATATCAAACAAGGCAACAACAACAACTACAACAGCATAACAACAACAACAAAACTGACACGCAACATTGTTGTTGTTGGTGTTTTTCATTTTTGGCAACAATTGCGACTCGACGTTAAGAGTTGATGACCCCGAAACCCAAAAGAAGACGTCGAAGAAGCCACAACAACAACAACATGCTAAACAACATTACAACAGTTTGCCAAAAAAAAAAAAAAAACAGCCAACAAAAAAGCCAACATAACAGCAAGAAAATGGTCGCAATATCATTACGAAAATGGCTAAAAAAGGCCATGAAAAATCTCATGTAGAATTTGCCCAAAGTCAGGTACCAGATCAATTGACCAAAAACCATAATTAGCTGATGAATTCAACACACTTTCGCCAAAAACAGCCAAAACTTTAGCTTCATAGCCAAATTCTTACTTTACAAAACTAAGCTATTTGTATCAAATCTACCCTGTACTTGTGTTAGACATTTATGAAATTAGGTCAAAAATTTCTTTAGAACCAGTTCAAGTTAATTAAAAAATTAATTAACTAGCTATAAAAGAGCTAAACTGGCATCCCTGTTGTGAATCCTTAAAAAATTTCCCATACAAGGGATCGCGCCACAAAACAAAAAGATTTCAATCAAACCAATTGGGTAATTATGATCCTAATGGAGTTTTAATATATACATACGCATGCGGCATGCCCATAACAAATTTCCCATCCCTGTTAAATTTCCCCGCTTTAAGTGCAATTATCCCGTTGCTTTTGAGCTTACCTTTCTGCTTGGTAATTCTGCTGCTGCTGCTGCTTGTTGTTGTTGATCCCTTTGTAGTTGTGCAACAATTGCGGTTGCATTTCGTTTAGGGCGCAAATCAAAGCTGGCCACAGGATATATTTATAGCTATATGTGTGTTTGTGTATGTGTATGTTGTGGTCAACGAGGAATAACAGTTTAACTAAACTTCCTTCCCCACCCTCGAATGTTGCCGTTGCTGCTGCTTCTTCTTATTCTTCTCTTTCTTTTGACTTGGACACACACACACGCACGAGCACTCACACGTATTGAAGCGCGCGCTTCTAGCGAGCGTCAGAACGAGATAGCAAGCGATTGTATGTCGCAGAAATTTAAAGCCAAACTTTTTTTTGACTTTGCTTTGCGGCCTCGCGTTTCTTGTGTCTGCAATGTTAAGGTGACTATTTTTCACACGCTTTCACTTGCAAAACCAAAAAAAACATTTTGATTTAGTTGCATTTTGTTATTGTTGTGTAACTGTTAAACTCTGCATTCAATGTTGTGTGCAAAACTCAAACAAAATAAAAACAAAACAAAAATCAATTTGCGATTTACAATTGATTTGTATTGAAAACACACGCACACACGCGCATTCGCTCGCACGCACACACACGCAGCTGACAAGCGCGAGCATAAAAACAACGTAAACAAAGTCAAATAAGACGCCGGCCGCCAAAAAAAAAAACAATTACAAAATGAACGACAACAACAAGAAATAAAACACACACACGACCGCACGATCCGCTCGTTTCAAGTGCGTTTAAACAACTGTTTTCTCGTATTTCGAACAAGTGGCAAGCGCAACTTGTCTGCATCGGGAGAGCGCGAGAGCTAAACAGCCGGAGAGAGAGAAATAAACAACTGTTGCGCTCACGTCCGAGACATTCGGTACAAAACTGTAATCAAATGGGTACATTTTGTGCTTGCTGGTACCTTAGATCACTTACACTGAATACGGTACGATTTTGTTGTTTATTGCTGTTTATGTTTTATAAAAAAAAAGGAACGCGTATCAGCTATATATTTATTGGTTATATAATTGGGAATTGATTATTCAATTGCTTATTTATTTTATTTATATGTTGTATTGTTTAATCACATAGTAGAGCTGGTACACTTTTTTTAAACACAAAACAGTACCGCTCAAAACTTATACAAGCTATTTGCACAGGGTGGCAGCCGTGTTGGCGCTCTCCATTAATTGCTATCAACAAGTTAAACGCAATGTTGCCACACCGACAGAAACATTTGGCGCCCTAACGCCAGCGTGTTGCATTATTTAGTAGCAGTGATGTGTTATCAAGTGGTGCACAAATGCAAAAACATTTAATTTACATCAACAAACTTTTAAACTAACACAAAATATAATTTGATAAAGCGAACATTGAAAATTGAACAATGTGATCCTCGCGAAAAATTTGCACTTTTAACAAACAACTACAACGTTGCCAAACTGGTGGAAACACTAACTACCAGCTCGGCTATGTTATTTAACAGCTGCCAAGTGCATATGTAACGTTTACATAACATTTCATTAGTATGTTAACTCGTTTGACTCTAAACAGTGCCGTAACAGAAGTTAACTTAGTGACGCCTACGGTCGTTAGAGCGCGCTACAAAAGAGAGCGCGGCCGCTGCAACGAAATTGTTAACTTTTTATCGTAAGCAATACGCAATAATGCAATAACGTAAGGTATAAACATAATTATCGTATTGACAAAAAGTAAATAGTAATTAATAAGAAGTTTTAAGGCTTTAACGTTTTGGCATTAAACAACGAAATTAGTTTCTAATGGTCTTGTTTCCGCTGCATTTAAATGTGTGCTCTGCGCCCATAGAGAGCGCTGTGCAAAACTACAACTTAGCTCAAAACAAAAAATGCAGGGAAATTTATAAAAATGAATAGCTGAAAATAGAGAATTAGGAGTGCAATTATAATTAATAATTAACTTGATTAAATACTATTTAAAATTGGAGGAATTAACTTTAAATAAGCGTAATTTTATGAATTCAATTAAAGACATTAATACCACTTGTGAAAAGATCCCACTATAGATAGCTATAATATAATAAATAAATAAAGGGAAATTGAATTGGTATAAAATGATAAAATGTTAATATAATGGGTATATACAAATTTATAAATCTCTTTATTGAAATGAATTTAAACTAAAAAAAAAAATATGTAAACTTTTATTTATATCAAATAATGGGATTTGAATTGATTTTAGTTACTTTACAAATTATGGATTTGGTAGCCAATGGGGCCACTCCTGAATTTCATTGTACAGCATTAACCCGGGGCTTTGTGTCTCTATCACCTGCGAACCGGCAATTAGGCCGTAATCCTCAGATAGTTCTCCCTCGGCGACGCCACAGGCCAAAAGCTGTTTGCAAGCAGTCAATGCAGCTTCCGTCGGAAGGTGATCTAAAAAACGGGAGTAAAGGGAAGAAAAAAGAAGGTAAATTTAAAAAAAAAAAAACTTTTTTCTTACTTAACTGAAAAGTGTTAAATCTTGACTACTTTCTTGCAGTGTACGAACCACTCGAACCGAAAGCTAACTCACCCATGAAGTTGCCAATGAAGGCGATGCCAGTGCCATTGGCATTATAGCCATATGTATGGGCTCCACGAAGTCCCCAACCGGCGCCCTCGTAAACAACGCCATCGGAGCCAATGAGGAAACTGATAAGAAAAGACAAGTGATAAGAATGATAAGAGATGAAAAATAGGGGGAAATTTCTGAAATATTTTCCTTACTCACTTGTAGCCAATGTCGGAGAAATTCAAATCGGATTGATGGAAGTACTGAATACTCTGTAGTATCTCGGCACACTTGAGGAATCCCGAGCACTCACCGGTCACCGTATGATGGATGACCACGTACCTGATAGGACGCACCTGATAGGTGAGTTCCTTCGACGGTTTTCCTCCCCATTGGCGCTTCAGCTTCATTTGGGGACACTCCACCTTCGGTGGCTTCTTGTGTTTGCCTGCCACGCCCCCCTGGGCAGCGAAAGCCAAGAGAATGACGAGAGAGAACAACAAAGTTGGAGAAAAAAACATTTTGAATTTTGTTTGGGTTTTTTTTTTTTTTACTGATCTGCGCTCAGTGCGCGCTGATTGACAACTATCTCGTTTTGTGTTCTATTTTATTCTGTTCTTATCGCGTTCGTTGATCGGCGAATTTATACGCGACTCGTGGGTCTCAAGTGACGCAACTGCTGCGAGAGAGCGAGAGAGCGAGAGCGAGGGAGATAGACGAATAGAAGAAAAGGGAGAGTGAGAGAGAGGAAGAGGGAGAGGGAGAGGGAGAGAGCGCATCAAGTTAAGCGCCGCAAACAAGTTTCAATCGCGATTTTCGTTTTCTTTTCGGGTATTTCGATTGTGTCGCTCAGTCGGAATCAGAATATATATATATATATATGCTTATATATATTTGTATATATATTTCTAATCGGAACAATTACTGACTACTGAGTACTGAGTACTAATATAACTTAGTAAATTGTAGGGTATTAACACTTCGCTCATATTTAGCTGACAAATGAATGTTTAATAGTTGTTTATGTTTTTATTTGCATGACTTATTTGCGGTGACCGGGAGTCCCAATCTCAATCTCAATCTCAGTCCAAAATTGTGTGATTCTTTCTCAGTTTCTGTTTCTTTTGGATTTGACAGTCAAAGATCCTCATTGAATCATCGTAATTCATCGCAAAGATCAGAAAAAAAAAAAAAAAACGGTATAGAACGGGTTCTAAATTACCGGTAAATACGTCGACACTTGAGTATTTCCGATCGTTAACTAGAATATGCTATAGTTACCACCTGAGCCTAGGTAGCTACAGAGACTTGTATATTTTCAGTAATACTTCAAATAGTTATCTTATTATTGACTCATAAAGGGACTTTTAAAGTCGATATATAATTAACAGTCGTATAATTAATTATTCTTAAATTCAATCCAAAATCCAAATTAATGGAAATTACAAAAAAGCGGTTTATTCAGGAAGCATATCTCCCATTAAGCTCAAATCGGTTGATTGACAACTCATTAAAAGACCCAAAATACAAATAAAATTTCAATTATATTATATATAATAAATTCAATTTAAATTCAATATATTCAGATATAATGATTAAGTTGACACTAAGTAGATTATTATAGTATAATTATAATTATTATAGCTCTCTTTATAATACTAATATTATTCTGATACTAATTATATGTCATCTATTGAGATAGTTTTTCAAATGACACTGATAATGAGTATTCCAATAAGCTAAACTAATGCTAATGCAAAGGAAATATTAGTGTAGATAATAATGCTTATACTAATACTAATGATAATTCTAATGCTAATGCTAATACTAATATTAATGCTAATACTAATGCTAAAACTAACATTAATGATAATGATGATGTTAATGTAAAATTTTAATGCTAATAGAAATGTTAATGTTAATACTAATGTTAATGCAAATGCTAATTTTATATTGTAATAAAAGAATTTATGAAATAATTGATCATAATGGAGTTCTGTTTATAAATTTTAACGGTAATGCTAATGCTAATGATAATGATAATGATAATGATAATGCAAATACTAACAGTAATGCTTCTACTACTTTCAATTAATAAACAATGGCAATGTAAATGTTAATACCAATACTATTTTAAGCCAAGTACATACGTAACCCATCAATACTATCTTGTTTCCAAAAAAGATAATATTAAACAATATTTATGAAAAGGTTTAATTAATATAATTTATTAATTAGAAACAAACTTCTTTTATAACATTTAATAGTAATTTGCTCCACTGTGCGCACTCCAATTGGCCGAAGAAAGATCTCTCACAGAGAGAAAGACAGAGAGAGAGAGAGAGGGAGAGAGAGAGGGAGAGGGAGAGAGAGAGTACGGCCACCAAATGGGGTCTCACTGTAGGCCCTGGCAACCGTTGGACTTTGAAGAGAACTGAATCCTGCGCAACACCTGTGCCAGAGAGAGCGTACTACAGGGTATATACGGGGCATGTACGTGGTATATGTGGGGTATACAGGGTGTTCGATTAGACGCTTCAATGGACACACGTCGACAAATTGGCAATGGGCTCAAAACGGGCTCTTACAACAGGCCAAAAGCAGGTGGCAGCCAAAAACGAGTGTGGGTTGAAGACCGACCGTACGTAGTGCACGGGGAGGAGGTGAAGGCGGCATTGATAGAGGGGAAGAGGGGCGGGGTAAAAGCACATGTTCGATTATGGCCAAAAACGCGACCGACCAGAACCAGGAGAACTCAGAGAACGTAATGCTCAAATAGACTGAGAGTCGACCGAAAGTGCACCGAAGGAAGGAGGGAGAAGGGAGAGAGACGAGGAGAAAAGAAGAGATAGAAGTAAACATACACTGCGAGAAAACACAACTAAGATTAATTTTAAAAGAATTTTAACAATTTTCGCTTACTTGAGACATAACACGTAGGAATGACTACAGTCTAGAGAGCCGACTGTAAAATACCCTGTACTCAGTAAAGTGCGCATTTTACCATACAATTAAGCAATTTTTGACCGATTTGACATACGGAAGCTATAGGATATAGTTGTCTGATGCGGACCAAACTTGATGAGGATAGTTATAATGATACCATACACAAAATGTGTGAATTTGGTCCCGATAGCTAAAGTCGTTTCCAAGTTATGGTGATGTGAATATGGTTTTTCGCAATCTGCGGGAGCGATAGGGGGCTCTTGTACTTTGAAAGATCCAGATGTTCATACGGACGGACAGACAGACAGACGGACATCGCTATATCGACTTGGCTGTTGATGCTGATCAAGAATATATATAGTTTATGGGGTCGGCCACGTCTCCTTCTGCCTGTTACTATACACACCTTTCGTTTATGACAAACCTAATATACCCCTCTACTCTTTTTTAGAGTACGTGGTCTAAAAATAAGAACAGAATTTTTCTGCCTACCTTAAGTACTTGACTATTTCTCTGAGTGTAAGAGAGGAAGGAGCAGAGAGAAGGGTAGGGTCAGAGGGTAGGGGCAGGGTGTCAGTGGCAGGGCGTAGGGTGTTCATCGATAGTGTTGTTGTGCTTCACTGAGTGCGCAAGGGTAATGAGAGTCATTCATTGAGTCTAAGAATTAGCGACTGCGACGCTGGCGCCGCCGTCGACGTCAGTAGAGCCGTATCCTTTTTTGGGTCTGGCCAAAAACAAAATGTAAACGTTATCGACTTCATTCCGCGGCCAAACGCAGCGCGAGACGGAATCCAAACGCGCAGAAAAACTAAATCAAAGAAAATAAAAAATAAATTCAGAAAAAAAAAAACTAAGAAAAATAGGCAAAAAAGGCCAAAACTCAACTGAATTTTATAGCTAAAAAATCTAGCTGCTAACGCTTGTTTTTTGTTTGTTCTGTGTGCGTGAAAGTGACAAAACAGAGTGTGAAAAACCCAGAAAAACCCAGAAAAACTAAAAAAAAAAAAAAAAAAAAAAAAAAAATTAATTTTTTTATTTAAAAACAAAATTTAAAAAATAAAATATTTCTAATAATGATAGTCAATATGAGTGTGAATGGCGGCAGTAACAGCGGATCACAGGGCCAAACACATGTGCATCAATCACACGGACAGCATCAATCACACGCTCAATCACATGCAAGCGATTGTGACTTCAGTTTTCTGAAACGCAAATATGAAACGCAGCTGGAACACGTGGAATTGGCACACGAATTCGATGCGAATCCTTGGAAGAAACGGCATTTGGATTACGAGGGAAGTGCGTCAAGCGGAAACGGAAATGGAGCAGGAAACGGAAACGGAAGTGGAAACGGAAGTGGAAACGGCAGTGGAGACATGTGTTTTCAGCTGCAACTGGAGACAAGCTCCACTTCGGTGACTGGAAGTGCTTTTATCAATGATTTGTTTGCCTACGATAGCAGTCTGTTGGTACCCGCTGCCGCCTACTGTGCCCCGCCCACAGCGCCGCTAGAGGGCGACAGCGGGGGCTGGCAGGCGGGGGAGTTACTTGAACTCGATCATCGTTACAATTCGGGGCTACAAACAGAGATTTCTCAACTGAATGCGACATTGCCACCGCCGCCACCACCGCCGCCGCCTCCAGCCCCGCCCACGACGGCTGCCACAGCTGGCTCCGTTAGTTTTCTGCTGCCCATAGCCCAGAAACAACAGCAACAGAGTCGTTCACGTCGCAGCTCCGAATCGGAACCAGATTTCGAGGATAAAAATCTTTCTTGGTTGCTAAATTTCAAATTCGATGAATTCCCTCATCTCTCGCCCGCTGTTGGCTTGGAGGCGGCCACGCCTACTGCGGCAGCGAATATGACCAGCAGCAGTTCACCCTGTAGCTCGGCATCGCCAGCATCCGCCTCGAATTCGAATCATTCGCACAACTCTAGCCAGAGTTGCCACACTGCGGCACATGATCAACGCGATCGATCGCCCAAAAATTGTGGATCATCAACCGCAACTACAGTGGGCAGTGGAACTGGTTCCGGAACTGCTGCAGGAACTGGTTCGGGCAACGGAACTGCTACGGGAACAAGTACGCCCACGAAAGTGGGACGCAAATTCGAGGAACTTGTCATGGAAGTTACCTCCGAGATGGACGGCAACGACATGATTGTCGCCGAGCACGTTGTCGTCGAGGACACCACCTCCAAGACGTAAGTATCACCGCTGGAATAGAGTACCTCTTGAGAATTATAGTCGAACATTTAAGAGCTCTTGAAATGTAGCCGTAAAGTAGTGGGTAAGAAGGGCTACAGTCGAGCGAGCTGACTATAAAAGACCCGGTATTCATTCTACAAATCACCAATCTTAGACCGATTTAACCTATGTGAGATATAGGCTATAGTTGTCCAATGGTGGTGAGGATAGTTTTAATGGTACCACACACACACTGTGTAAATTTTGTCTCGAAAGCTCTAGACGTATCCATGTTATGGTAATGTTTTTTCACAATTTCCGGGGGAGGTGAGGAGCGTCACAAAATTTGATATAAACTTGATCTGCCTGACATAGAGACGGACTTATATTCCAAATTTAGTGTCTCTAGCTCTTATAGTCTCTGAGATCCAGGTGTTCACAAGGACAGACAGACAGATAAACGGACATTGCTATATTGTCTCGGCTGTTGATGCTGATCAAGAATATATATACTTTATGGGGTCGACCACGCCTCCTTCTACCTGTTTTTAGTACTTTTAATACTTAAATAGTAAATAATTTTATGAATTTAATATCTAAAATCAGAAGATATATAGATATAGGTATACTTGTATTTTCGAATAAATGAAAATGACGTATTTTCTTTGCTTTCCTTTTCCCTCTCGTTCCGTCACTCTCTCACTCACTGCGATTGCTTTGTGCGCCCACCAATCGATGTGGACCAACCCTGTGGATGGAATGGATGGAACGAAACTGATGGAACCCCTGAACCACCCAAACCACCCGAACCACCGCAAAACAAGCAGGCCAAAGAAACCACCGTTCACATACACCGAACTCATCGAATACGCCCTCGAGGACAAGGGTGAGCTGACGGTCTCGGGCATATACCAATGGATATCGTAAGTATAAGTGCCACTCCCACTCCCATACCCACACCCAGTCCTACTCCCACCCCAGGTGGGTGGCGGGGGATGAAAGGCAGGCAGCCATTTTGTTACCGGATGCAATTAAAGAAATCTCAAGCATTTTCTTTGTGCATTCCCGTTGGCCACTTTTCTTGCACATTTCTTAGACCCTGTACTAGACATGTAACGCAAAGTGTTTTATTATTTGATAGATCAGACAAAAGCAAGTGGTATAAACATATATTCCTGATCAGCGTTCACAATCGATTCGATAAAACTTAAATTAAACGAAAGTTAAACATAAGTAGCTTAAAAATATATGCGGGATTATCCTACTTTAACTACCGAATAGAATTTAAGTAAGGTATATTTTCTTCCATATATTAACAAACACTTAAAGCTTAGTTTATGGAAAACTTAGGTTCAAAGTTTGAAATATTTTTTTGAAGTACAGGGTCTTTGGCAGTCCAACTGTTCAACTGCAGGAAACCCAGCTAAATGCTTCTACTGTTTGTAGTTCTTACAAAAGTTTATTTACATTTTTATTGTTTGGTTAACAACCAACAACAACAACAACAACAACATCAACAAATTTCAACTTTATTTGCAGAGCTTCAATAATTTATTACCTGCTAAATTTCATTCTATGTTTTTCACTCGCTTTTCTTGTAGTTTTTCCATTTTCCTTTTCTTTTTTTTTTGTTCAACAAGTTGTTAGACACATCAAGATCTTTAGTCTTTAGTTTAGAAACAATTCACAAAGTGACTAACTAACTTTGAACTCAATTTGCAATGCAAATTTTAATTTTTTTTTAGTATTTAGAAAAATGTTTTCGAAATTTTCTAGGCTAAAAAATTTAAGTATTTTTTTATGATTTCATAGAATGAATTCCTTTCGTTTATTGAATCATTTTTAAGTAATTTTAGTATAAAATTCTGAAAACAGATTTCAAATAACTCAAGTCATGTGTACCAAAACTTTTAGTTATAGACTTTAGTTTCCCTTAAAAGTCTAGGATAAATTTTAAAAATTGTTTGATTAACTTTAAAGAGCAAACTTTATTCAAAGGGATTAAAATCTGACATATTTATGATACCCAAATATGTAGTTACTTGAACTTGATTCTTTTGTTGTCATAGCTTGATTGAAAACTATGCTGATTTTGATAAGGAATAACCTTTCGATTAGGTATCGAAATGGATTTTAAAAACCATTTCCAAACCAACTCAAATAAGTTTCACAAATGTATCCAAATTTCCTATTTTTTCCTGCTTTTTTCCTCCGAAATTACTTTCATATATACTGCCATATCTTTCAAATTGATCGGTTATACTCAAGCAATGTATTTTCTTGTCTTTATTTGTTAAAGTTTATTGTATGACAAGTTTTAATTGGAAACATTTTGTGTCTCTCCCCGTCTCTCTCTCTCTCTGTCTCTGTCTAACTCTTTACCTAGTTTCAAACGGGGAAAGCCCAGTAAAAAAAAGGTTTATAGACTTCATTCGTTCCACATATATAGTATATATATATATACCATATACTATATCAAATTCAATGACAATAATAAAAAAACTTTTAACACATTTTTCAAGGTTCATTAATTTGCCCAAAAAACTGTCTTCTATGTCGCCCCCTGCCCCCTGCCACTCCCCCGGGTGGGCTACAAATTGTCAAAGTTGTAGGCCGAATCGCAGCCCACGCAAGTGCACCTGTAAAGGGGATGGGGGGAGGGGCAAAGAAGGGGGTTGAAGGGGGAATCACTGTAAATATTTGAAGCCACAGCTCAAATGTTGCGTGTAAATATGCTATATATATGTAAATTTACTACCCTCTTCATCCCTCAGTCAACTCTATGGCAATTTATGACAGTTGCCCATCACCTGGCCCTTTACCTGTCTTCTCTAAACCCTCCTCCCCCCCTCCCCTGCGGCAACCTGTTCATTAAATGTAATGAGCAAGCAGACCAACCAAATTTCCCTTCTACAACTTTTCATTAACCATTCACAAATTTACTTTGCGGCCCAAAAGCGAACAAAGGGCATGAGGCATAGGCGTAAGCAGAGGGGGTGAGAAGGGGAGTGGGCGGGGTATATTGGGGGCGTTTTTGCAAAGCGTCTTCGGGGTTAGTTAGGGGGTTGCACAGGGCCATGTCCTCGGCCGTTCAAGGCAAGAAAAGGTAGACACTAAAAGCCGCTTCGACTATGAAAATACCCCGTCATTTATCAAATTTCAATCAGATATAACTTGGGTTATATACAACCGATCTTAATGAGATTTAGTTATATGCTTAAATTCACTTCTAGCTATTGAATGCCATTAAAAAAAGTTAAAATATTTAAAAAAAAATGCACTCGATTCGAAAAAATACACAATATATATTTGGACCCCGTACTTTAAAAAAGAGTAGAGGGGTCTATTAGGTTTGTTGGAAGGGAAATGTGCGTAACAGGCAGAAGGAGGCGTGGCCGACCCCATAAAGTATATGTATTTCTGATCAGCGCCACAAGCCGAGTCGATGTAGCCATGTCCATCTGTCCTTTATGTGTATGGGTCCATTATAACTATCCTCACCAAGTTTGATCCGGATCGAACAACTATAGCTTACAGTTGTTATATGACAGTTTTTTACTTGTTTTCTTATGTGGAAAAATGTGTACTTTTAAAGGGTTGCATACCCTTCGTTAACGTCTAACAGGTATAATAGGCGCTTGCGCATTTAGCAAAGTCATCGCTGGAGTCGCCCACGCGACTAAGCAGTCCATGCCTCTGCCACGCCCCTGGCTCACTCCTCCACTGAGCGTGTGGCAATTGCCCATGAAATTTATACGCTGCACATTGCACACACACAGACACACACACACACACACACACACACAGACGATAATTATTAATTGCCAGGGTTGCCAACGAAGAAGCGTACTTCTTTTTTTTGCAGGGTTAAACGCTTGTCACTTTTAGGGGAGGTTCACTGTAGCACTATTTTCCGACTCCAACTCTAACTCCGACTCTTACAGAGTCTTTTCCGGCCTTTCTACACCTTTTACACGCCTGAATGCATCAGGGATCAGGTGTTTGACAAGCCGTGCACACAACCATACACACAGCCATACACACACACACACACAGAGCGCACTGTCCACAGCTCTTATAGCAATTATTCGGTCGGTGCAACTCGTAGTCTCGGGCAATACCTGACTATACCCGACGATACCTACCGATATACCTGGCACTACCCAAAGTACGGTCGTCGAGGGTTTTGTTCTTCCGGTCAATTTGAATTGCATATTGAGTGTTTATTAGATGCGGATCATGGTTGATTGCACAGTAGACAGGACATCAGGCACGGGATATATCCTGATATGCTGACATATAGGACTACAGGGCATTGTAGCACACACATACATATGTATCACTCGGGATCTCATTGAACACAGTGTGGGAAATCCATTATGGGAAATCCATTATCTTAAATGCTTCATTTGGAATTCATCACATGTGGTGTTGAAATTTCAGCGACATACCCCTTTCCATTTAGTACCTACGCTGATCAGTCTGTCAGCGATGACAAAGGACTTAAAGTATTTATAATTATTTTTTTAATATTTAATAAATATAAATATATATTTTTTTTTTATTTTTTTTTTTAATTTTTATACTTAATTTTTTTAATATTTATATTTTTTTTTTTATTATTATTTTTTATTTTTACATTATTCCCATTTATTATTACTATCCTAATTGTACGTCTACAAACCGAGCAATTTATTGTGTCTGCTGGTGGGCGTGGCACAGTTACGCCCCTCAATTTCTATACTACTTTCTTCAACTTCTTTCATAATAATAATACTGAAATTTTGCACATTTACCAAAAAAAAATGAAAACATTTTTGGCAATTGGGTGCCAAATAGGCAAGGGGGGAGAAGGGGAAAAGGAGAGGGAGAGAAATGTTAGCAGGGGGCACCGCAACAATTTATGAACTAAGTTGCGGCAATACTAAATATATATACTAAAGTATATATATATATATAAATGTATATATATATATATATATACAATTTGTATATGGAGTGTTCGATGAAGAGGAAGCAAGGAAAAGTAGTTGCCCAGTCTGATGGCACAAGACTCGGCCTCGCCATCGGTGCTGACACTTTAGCTGTTTTATAGCTGAATTCAGATTTAGTAAAAATAAAATTTGTTGCTTAAACCTTAAAAATAAAATAAAATAATTTCAAAACCCAAAGATAAGGATTCTGAATATATATCTCTAAATCTCAGCTGATAAATAAATATATCTTTAGTATGAATTCCCGTATTTCCCTCATTTTTATCGATCTAGTATTTTTTGAGCATGTTTAAAATTTGTGAAGCTATTTCTGGCTGTCTTTTAGGTCTGTAGTGACTTATTTCCATAGATCTTGTTTAGCTATATTTGTTTAGCTATTTTTAGCTACAATCATTATAATATTTTTAATTAGTTAGCTATTTCTAGCGATGTATTACCGCTAAAGAGGTAATTTTAACCCCATTTAAAATTTGTTTAGCTGTTTCTAGCTATATATAGTGGTCTATTGCTATTGATTTGGCTATTTTTACTAGTTCTATAAAGTTAAAATTTTCTTTAGCTATTTTAAGCCAAGCAAAGCTCTTAATTTAGCTATTTTTGCGCTTAAAATGCTGTCAACACTGCTCTCGGCATCGCCGCCATGTCAGAAATGAAGCAGCGCTCTATCTCTCTCTCTCTCTCTCTGTCTCGCTTTTTTCCCCAGTGTGTGTGTATGTGTGTGTGAATTGGCTTGCGTGCCTGGCACGCCCAGACACCGCACGGCCCAGAGAACCAAAGAGCCAAAGAGCCAGTCAGTCAGCCAACCAGTCCGAGCGACCAGCCTATCAGACAGAATGCTTTATGAAGACCCAGTCCAGCTGATTCCGTAGCCTCCCTTATGCGGAATGAGGCAGTGAAGCTTTCAGGGCAGTTTTCAGGGCAGCACCCAGTAGTTTATTTCGTGCCCAGTTCAGTTCATACTCCAAATCAAGTTCCAATTCCAATTCCAATTGCAACTGCAACTCAATTACAGGACTCGGCAAGTAGAACAGGAGACCAGGAGACCAGGGGCTGGACAGCAGAGTTGCAACTCTAAATAGCCAGTGTTGCCACCCAATACTTTCCGCTTCTCTCCTGCCCCCATTCTTTCCTCATCCAACCATAAAATTCACCTCTTTTTTGGGGCATGCACCGCTGACAAGACAAAACTATAAAGTTTATTCCATAAATTATTTGTAAAATTTTTAATTTTCAAAACTTTGAATGCCCATAACTTAGCCAAATGATGCGACATCTTGGAAAGCTATAGCTCTCCCGACTCCAGATTTATAGCACAATTAAATGCAATACAAACTTAAATTTGGTAATACCGACCAAAATTTAACTTATTTAATGTTGTCATTTTACCCATTATCATTTTAGTCAAAAATGGACCAAATTGAAATTTTCAATATTTTGATGCCAATCGGTTGTACTGATCAGTGCGAGCTCAAAAAGGTATAACAATCAAAAATTGGACATCGGAGTCCCTAAATATGTCAAATTTAGCCTTAAAGAGCTAGCATTTAAATCAGATATAATTCCTGGAGCTATGGAAATTAAGCTCCAAGACTTGGCTTTAACTAAGCTTATAATACTAGCTAACTTTTGCCTACAAAAACGTAGCTAGAGTAGCTATTAAATAGCTTAAATGACAACACTCGTCTGCGGCACAAAAATATGGAGCTGTACCAAAAATTTGATGACTTTCAAACTGGGAAACAAGACCGTTTTTAAGGGTACACCGACATGTGTGTGTGTGCTTGGCCTATTATTATTATGGGCATTACCCAAAAGAGGGAAAGGGGGAAAACGGGCAGAGTTTTCCTGCTAACGATGCCGTGTATTTCGACAATTTCATTCGAGGCCCAAAAAAAAACAAAAACCGAATACGAATGTGAATACGAATGGGGCGCAGTCAGTCATTCAATTCATTGACAATGATGACGACGTTGATAGTGGATATTTGATTATTCTACCCAAAACCAAAGTTTACCCCAAAATTTCCCCCCATTTCCTCCCCAATTTCCCCGAGTTTTCTACGCTTAAGCAACGTTGACAATTCAGTAAAGTGCGAGGCACGTTTTCTTCTACTCTAGTGTGTGTGTGTGTGTGTGTGTGTGTGTGTATACTCCTGTGTATCACTGTATCTAAACGCCCACGCCTATTGATTGACTGACTGACGGTTAAGGCAAAGAAAATGGGAGGAAATTGTGGGGGAAATTGTATGATTAAACCACGCTAGACATGCAGCTACTCCATAAACTAAACAACACATCTCTTGGCACTGACTGTATTCCCTAACAGTTACGGCTAGAAGTACAGCTACAGTTAGAGGTACAGTTGGTGGCACAGGTACCGTTACAAGTGCATGAAGTGCTTTTGGGATTCCCCTCAATTCAGGACAGTAGCGAAGAAGCGAAGCGAACTTCAAGCATTCCAAATGTGGAATAGACACAACATGTTTTCCACTTTGCACTTTCCACTTCGTTAAGGGGGGGGGGGTAAAATTTATCACCAGGATGTATAGGTACCATCAACAGTTAGTTCTCTGCTTGCTTAAATTTCGACCAAGTGTTTAGAGGAGCTTACAAATATTTTCAACAATTTTAATTCATGGTTAAGAAAGTCTTAAAATACTTTTATTATAACCTATAAACAGAATTTTATAAAATGTGTTCAATAAAAAGTTATGTCAGTTTGTAAAAGATCATTTTCATAACGCCATAACTTGGAAACTACTAAAGCTATCGTGTCAAAATTCACATAATACATGTATAATAGCAGCAGGTGTATCATAGTCAACTTTGGTTTGGATTAGACAACTATATTGTATAGCTGCCATAGATCAAATCGATTGAAAATTGGTAATTTATATAAAAATATGAAGTGTTCATATGATTTTACATATCTATACAAAAATTTGGACTGGATCGAACAACTATAGCACATAGCTTCTATGAGGCACATTGGTATAAAATTGTCTAAGTGTTAAAAAAGGGGTGTAGAACGAGTAAGGGGCCTTAAACAGTCGACACGCTCCATTTTTCTTAAAACTTAAAATATTTATATATTTTTTAGAAAATCTTAAATTTGTTTGGAGTGAGCATAAAGTGGAGCACAACTATCTGAACTATATACAATCCATTATTATTCAGTCAGTCATGCAGACAAAGCGAAAGGCAATTTATGCTCGCTTCGCTCAGTTGGCTTGGTTTTTCTATTTTTCCTGATTTTCCTGATGAAAACTGCACTACGAATATGTTTTTCGATTGATGCGTCATGACGTCTGCGTGTACCATGAGAGCTTTGAGGAGTGGGAAGGAGAGTTGGGTAGTGCTAGGTAGTGCTGCATACTTTTAGGCAGTGCTGTGTAGTGCTTTGTAGTGCTCTGCAGACAGACCGTTGTGTTGACGAGTGTTGTTCGAGCCCAAAATGACAGTTATCAGAACATTACGAAGGTATCATTAAAGCTACTGGCAGCGGTCTTTCAACTTCACTCAGCCTAAACCATGGCCGTAGTGCAGAAGGGGAAAGAAGGGTATTGGGATGGGGACACTGGGGTATTCCCTGTCCGTTTCCGTGTCCGGAGTCCGTGTAATAACCGTGCCGTATTCGTACAGTCAGCTACCGTAGATTTATGCATCCCATTTCATTTCATTTCATTCCATTTTCATTTATGAGTCGTCAATTTAGCCAAAAAAAAAAAAATCAGTACATTGAGTGCTTATAGTTAAATGCTGATCGACTGGAAAATACCGCGCGTTTGACGAAACTGATTACAGATTAAATTATATTTTAGCTTTACTTTTATCTAAAACATTGAATAAAATAAAATATTTATATAAATAAATAAATACTAGCTTTCGGGGTAGAGTGCCTGGTATATAAACCTATGATATGCTTGACTAATACTAAGTTTTGAACAAATAATTTTAGTTTCGAGCTTAGCATAAAATAAATTATACAAGAAAAGTTAGATTTATTTAAAAAAAATATACTAAAAAATACTTAAAAAAATACTAAAAAAAATACTGACAAAAATACTAAAAAAAGCAGCTAAAATTTCAAAATTTGTTTATATTTAGTATTATAGAATAGTACAAATGTAGATAAAGGAATTTTCCAGATCAGATAACTTAACTAACACAATTTACCCAGTACAGGGTATACAAGAACTATATAAATATAACAACATATATATATGTAGATATATATATATAATTCTCGGGTATATAAAGTAGTGAGATGCGGCCAACAAAAGGGGATTTTATGGGGCGCTTCGCGTGTTGAAATACAAAAAAAAAATTTTTTTTGGATTGCTTTTTAGTGGGAGGAAGTGAAGGGGGAGGAGGAGGAGGAGGGGGGAAAGGACAGGGACAGTAGCTGGTCGGGTAGGGAGGGGTTACAGGGCAGCAGTTAACCAATGACATGGCGAGGGTTGTTTTCGGACCTGGCGCGTGTACGGAAAATCGTGCTTTCCTTGATTTCCCCTCTCACTTACTCCCTCACTTCCTCACCCTTCGTCTGTCCTTCTGTCTGTCTGTGTGCTGTAATTTGAAATACTTTCCATTTTGTAGCCCAGTGGCTTTCCCCGCCCACTCGGCACACGCCCACCCACACACCCACATATATACCCACCCGACCAGCGCCCCTTTCACGCCCCCTATGTTATGAGTGGGAGCGCGCTTGGCACGCGATGTCCTTTCCGGTCGACGTAGTTTCCTTTAACATATATGGCGTGAGGGGGGTGTAGGGCATGGGGCGTAGGGGGCGGGGCGATTTAACCTACCTTCTTTCACTCGCCTGTTCCCCTTCCACTTCCTCTTCTACCCTTCCCAAGCATTTCTCCATTCTTTATTTTCCTTCATTTTGTAGACCCTGTAGCAGAAAGTGTATTGATTGGTGGTTGTTTAAACGCCTTTTTCTTATTTTACGAAAGATATTCTGATTTGGTACTAAAAGCCGTAATAAAGAATTTTGAATATACGGAATACTGAGCTCTATTTTAGGGGCTCAACCATATCTGGCCGCATGACATTAATGGGTTTAATCTGGCCCTGATTGAACTGTCTTTATCCTTCAAATATGTCAATAAACGTCTCATATTGTTTACCTAATATTTTAGTCAGTGATTTCTTCTGACTAAGTACAGGGTCTTTTGCAGTCGATTCACTTAACTGTCGTCCTTTTTTAATATGCCCGTCGAAATCGCCTGTTCGTGACTGGCAAGGAAAACGACGCATAATTTGTGCCACTGCCGCTGTCCGTGTCCCATGGTCCGCTTACGTATCTCTCCCTCTCAGTCGCTCCCCCTCCCTCCCTCTCTGTCTCTCTCTCTCTCTCTCTCACCCGCTCTCACTCGCTCTGACTGTCGCAGTGGGATTGCATGACGTGTTCCTTGTAAATTGCCTGCTTGTTTTGTTGTTTTTGTTGTTTTTGTTGCTTTTCTTGGTTTCTTGTCGTGCGCATGTTGAAACTTTAATTGCAACTGGTCAAAAAGTTTTAATAGTCCTAACTTGGCCAACAACATTGGCTGCTGCTACCCTCTGGGCCAACTAGCCAGGCGAACAAACTGGCCAATCGCTTTAAGCCGTAGTTCAGCCTTTGGTCTATCATTTCAGCCAATCAGCGATGAAAATTATTTATTTTTTATGAAAATCAATAATTTTTGTAATTTAAACTAAAAAAAACAATTATTTATTTTTTATGCTAGTAAAAATTAATTAAAATTAATTTTTATATGAAACAAAAGTTGTTGAAATAAACAAAAATTAAATAGAATTTTTATGAGTTAATTAATAATTATTATAATTAATAATTAATAATATTTTATACTAATAACAAGTAAGAAAGTCTACAGTCAAGCGAGCCGACTGTAAAAGACCCCGTACTCATTCTAGTAAGCATTTAAACGTACAATTCACAAATTTCAACCGATTTGTCCTATGGGAGCTATAGGCTATAGTTGTCCGATCCAGATCAAAATTTGTAAGGATTATAACAATAGTACCATAAACATAATATGTGAGTTTGCTTGCGATAGCTCAACTAAAACTTTATGTCTTCATACAGATTTCCCATTTTCGAATGATTTTTCCTATGGGAGCTATAGGCTATTGTTGTCCGATCCGGATCAAACTTGGGAAGGTTAGTTATAATGTCAACATTCACATAATGTGTGAATTTAGTCTCTCTAGCTCTAGTCGTTTCCAAGTTATGGCGATGTGAAAATAGTATTTTACAATATGCGGGAGAGGTAGGGGGCGTGGCAACGATTTGAAATAATCTTGATCTGCTCGCGAAGTAGACGGACTTTCATTTCAAATTTGGTAGCTCTGTCTCTTATAGTCTCTGAGATCTTGGTATTCATACGGACAGACGGACATCGCTATATCGACTTGGCTGTTGATGCTGATCTAGAGTATATATACTTTATGGGATCGGCCACGCCTTCTTCTTCCTGTTACGCACATTTCGCTTCTGACAAACCTAATAGACCCCTCTACTCTTTCTTAGGGTACGGGGTCTAAAAATAAATTTTTAAATCTAGTTAATCTATAAATTAATGATAAATTTTTTAAGAAATTTTAAATCTCGAAATTTTTTCTAAAATACAGACTTTTACAACACTTGATATAATGTTTGATTCATGGCCGATCAGTAAACAACAAAAATAATAATTTTCCTTTCTACTCTCCCTCTCTCTTTCTCTTTCCATATCGTGTTTGCTTTCGCTTGCTCACTCGCTCACTCTTCACCACCACACATCGCTCCATCTCTGTCTACGCCATGTAGCGATCGCTTTCCGTACTACAAGTCAAACGACGATCGCTGGAAGAATTCGGTGCGACACAATCTGTCGATCAATCCGCACTTTCGCAAGGGCGTGAAGGCTCCTCAAGGCGCAGGACACTTGTGGGCCATTTCTAGCGGGGATTCGGCTGAAAATGTCCTGGCCTGGGAACATGTAAGTTAAGATCAGGAAAAGAGAAAATTAAAACTGATCAAAAATTTGATTTTTTGAGCAGAAAAAGCAACGTTTGGATTTGTTCTTCAAAATGGAATCGATTAATCGGGAACGCATACAGCAACATCAGCAGCAGATGCAGCAGATGCAGCAGCAGCAACAGCAACAGCAACAACAGCAGCAGCAACAACAACACAGCTGCAATTCACCACAGCAACAACAGCAGCAGCAGCAACAACAACAACAACAACAACAGCAGCAACAACAACAATCTCATCAAAGTGCCTCAAGTTGCATCTACGATGAGGCAGCTGTGGCCGCTGCTGCATTGACCCAAGAAATGTTGCAACAAGCGACGGCAACTGAAGCATCACCAGCAGCAGCACATCCGCATTCACATTCGCATACACATCCGCAATCACATCCGCATTCACAGTCGCAATCGCAGTCACAGTCACATCACAATCATCATCATCATCAACAGCGTTTGCTGCCCTTCAGTGATCTCCTGAGCGATGAGGAACTGCGCAAAACAGCGGGACAAATTCTAAATGGCATTCATCGCGAGGTCGAAGTTCAATCGGTCAATTCCATCATCAGCACCTACCAGGATGTGCTACTCGACAATGGTGAGTGTGTAGTACAAATAACAGAGACTAGAGACTCATAGTCTTACATTTAAATTAGTTAAACTAAATATTTAAATATAAAATACGATATATCGTATGTTTATAACGATATATCGTACATTTTAGGACACTTTAATTAATATACGCTTCATCAGCTTCAATAGCCGTGTCGAAGTAGCGATCAACTTAGAAACTATAGGAGTTATAACTTTTTGTAAAAACATATTTTCAAAAGACCATAAATCGGAAACTACTTGAGCTATCTCAGTGAAACTTATAAATTACATATATTTTACTAATTAGCGTATACTGACTTAAATTGGTCTGGATCAAATCACTATATCGTATTGTTCGCATAGAAAATTCGAAAAATAAGTCGATAAAACGTTCTCCTAAGTAGATTTCCTCTGTTTAGGGTATAACAAAAATCCTACTTGGGTTATCCCCGTAAGAACTCACTTCTCGATATTAATAGACCACTCGATTTCCCTTCCCTTACAGAAGACTACCTTAATCCCATACACAAGGACGTTGTGGTCACCGAAAGTGGATTGCGGCAGCAGCAACAACAGCACTCGAGCCAGCTGGGAGTCGGTCTCAGTCACTCGCAATACTATATTACAGAGATCGATCCCATGGAACTGGGCATACAGATGTCACACCAGGTGGAACCCTCCGAGGAGGAGGTGCTATTCAGCGATGACTTCAATCTTAATTATTTTGGTTACAATCCCGGTAGCGATATTGTCGCTTGACCGCGTAAACAGCAGCCACCGCCGCCGCCGTCTACTATGACGTCACCCGCCCAGCCCATGTCGCAGCAAGAAGCGGTTCCAGTTGCGGAATCAGTTGATGATCCAGTTCCGGCTGCGGTTCAGTTGCAGCACAGCAATCATAGTACTCATAAGCCAATTCAAAATCAATACTAGTCACTCTAACTAACGTAACTCTACGTCAAAACTACTTAAAATAACCACCTTGTGACCCTACTTAGTCCTATTTTAGTTTAACCGGTTTCATCTGAGCAATAACTTTGGTTTACCGGGTTTACCTTAGTTTCCCTCAGCCTGATCTTTGTTTTGCCTTACCATTCCATAGTATAACCTAAAGCATAGTTTCTCCAAAGCTCTACTACGCTTATCTTGAACCCTATCATTGTTTTACCCTACCTTAACTCTATCAAGCAATACCTTAAACCTATCATGGTATGGCTTTAATCCTCCTTCAACCTGTTCCTATTCTACCTTAGTTTGACCTTAACCCTTTTTTGGTCTAACTTTAGCCCTACTTAACTTATACGAGTATTACTTAGTTTCAACCAAACCTGCAGAACCCAAAAACTAACCCAACTTTAGTTATACTTAGTTTAAAATGAGTCCCACATTGGTTTCACCATAGCCCTATATATATGAGGCAACCCATACATTAACTTTCTTTCCCCTTATTAAGCCCTACATTAACCATAATCCTAAAATTATCTATAACCCTACTTCTCTACCGGTTTAAAGTTTTGTCCACAAGCTTAACCCTCCATGAACCCCATTATCTGTGTTCCTACTCCTCCACACCACTCTTCTAACCGTACATCGACCCCACTCCTTAACCGGTTCCCTCCTTGTACAGTCTAGTCTTCAAAGTACCAACAAAATAAACACAAGTTTTTTTTTCTCAGATTAATATTTAAACCTAAATATACTTAGTTGATCGATTCATAGTGTGTAAGTAGCTTCTACTTAGTTTTAAGTCGCAAATTTAGAAATATTCCTAAAACTCAGTCTTTCGATCTACGCAAAAAGATAAAGAAGAAGAGCAACAATACTGACATACTTATTAAGAAATTTTTACTATTAGCATTTTATCAATACACTCACACATCCATACGTACATACATATAACCTACTAATATATCAATCAACTACATATATCTTAGTTATATAGTCCAAATGCTAATACTAATCATAGAATATATAAATATTGTTTATTCGTGTAGCATTACGTCACTTAATCGTACAATTACTGATATTTTATTATAGAAACTTGATTTTTTTTTTTGATCCCCTAAGAATTTATTAATATATATAAATATAGTACTCTGATCTACACCAAAATCTTGTCAAATATGTTTAGTAGCAACTCAATAAAATCTTGTTTAGTCAACTTTATAATAAACCAAATAATCGAACTCGAATTTCTATAAAAGCTGTATTAAAAGTGGGGTTATGTAGAGCATTTCTCTCAGTAATTGAAATTAGAACATCAAAATTTTGCAGTTTATTCTAAAAAAGTTTTTTTTATTGGTTTTTATCTTTTTTTTTTTATTGTACTTTATGCTTAATGGTCTAAAACTCATGATGATAGAAACTTTTGCCTTAGAAATAAAAGCTGATAACATAATTGATTTTTTGTTTAGCATTGTAAATTGACATTGAAAAAAAAAATAGGTGTATATATGTGCAAACTAACTATATATATAATCGGACATAATGTTCTTTAAATATCGCTTTCGATACAAGATATTGATATATATATATATGTAAGTGTAATATATAGAGAGATATATATAGATATAGATATTTTCGGAAAGTTAGTTGTATCCACAATATGATGATACCGAAAGATGAAAAAAAAAATTAACTAAAAGTTTCACAATCAAATTGTTACGTCATCAACGGATTAATCTTCGCTCTCCTCAAACGTGGGACTGCTCGGAGAATATGCCGGACTTGTCGGACTATAGTGGGATGGTGCTGTCGGCGAATACATCGGCGATGTGGGCGAATAATTTCTCGCCGTTGGCGTATATGTCGGCGATGTGGGTGAATATTTCGTGCTGCTCGGCGAATAGATGGACATGTTGGGGGAATATCTCGGACTTGTCGCCGAATATGTTGAGCCAGTGGGACTGTATTGATTTGAGGGCGAATGTTGCGGCGAACTGGGCGAATACAGTGGCGATGTTGGTGAATATTTTGGTGAGGCCGGCGAATATTGCGGTGATCCAGGTGTATATTGCGGCGAACCTGGTGATCCATCATACGATGGCGATGGCGGCGAATATGTCGGAGATGTTGGCGAATATTTAACGCCTGTCTGGGAGTATGCCGGCGATGCCGGCGAATAATGTGGCGATGCTGAATAATTGGGCGATGTCGGTGAATATGAGGGCGTTACAGGTGTATAACTGGGCGATGTCGGTGAATATGATGGCGATGTTGGTGAATAGCACGGCGATGTCGGCGAATACGACGGGCTTGATGGTGAATACGATGGCGAGACTGGTGAATATGACGGCGAATTGGGTGAATAATTTGATGAGCTCGGCGAATACGCATTGCCCGGTGAATACATATTACTTCCACTGCCGGCAAACGATGGACTCGATTGGTAATTCGACGTGGGCGAATATACCGGCGATGTCGGAGAATATCCCGATGATGACGGCGAATAACCAGTTGATTGTGCGTTAAAGTTGGGCGTGGCATATCTTGGACTTGCGGCCGCATAAACCGGTGATGTTGGTGAATAATTTGGACTTGCTGGTGAGTAATTGGGCGATGCTCCACCAGGCGATGAGGCCGTATAATTTGGCGATGTCGGCGAATACGATGGCGACACACTGGGCGAGGCCTGATAATACGGCGACATCGATAATCCCGGCGAACTGGGCGATGAGCCCGGATGTGCTGGTGACCAACTGGGTGACATTCCCGATGCATCCGATGCGGCTGATGGCGAAAAGCTTGGTCCACCTGGTGTCATGGCACTCACTAAAGAAGTGACCGGAAAAGTTGTAAATAGATAAGAGTTTTGAGACATTTTTGGGGAATAACAGACTCGTTTTTTCGAATGGAACAGCAATTGATCAAGTGTTGAATATAAACATGGGATTTGTTTGTGTTTTACATCGACACTACCTGACGACCGACATCAACCAGCCTGAAATGACCCTATAAAATTGGTTTTCTATTTCTATTTAAATGTGTTTAAATAATACTTCATGGATAATATGAAAAAGGACTTTATTAAAGGAAATCAAGGACTTGATATCTTGAACAAGTGACTGGTACCCTTTACACGAGTGTTCCCACCTCACACGTCAGTAATCTTAAAGGTTTCTTGAGCATTTTTTGAAAACAAAGGGAAAGCTTGATAGTCTTGATACTTGCTTACACCAGGGGACTCCCATAATCTGAAATCTTCTTTTTCTACTCCCGTGAGCTTCTCACACAAGTCAACCAATCGCTGTATTCATAAAACCCAAAAGAGTCATGTAAAAATTAAGCAAACTTACCGTGTCCGGGTGGTGAGAAGTAACGCGGAGTGTGACAGTTCACCCACGGGGTCATCGGTGGCGTCATGCTGGGCGTGGAACCGCCTCCAATGAACATGGCCGTGCCGCCGAGCATGCTGCTGCCCAAGGAATTGGGTATCTCAATGCCAAAGCGGCATTTTTCGGCATCCAGAAGCAAATCAAAGCAACCCGTGCCCATTTTGGGCAATTGACCCATAATAATATTCTCAGAGACGCCACGCATAGGATCGGTCTCAGCATGAGCAGCTGCGTCCATCAAAACGTCGACGGTTTCCTCAAAGGAGCAACGCATAAGGGCACCAGTATCCTGTCGATTGATGCCGTGACGTGTGATGGCCATTAAATGTCCCTTGGCTGTCATCACATCACAAAGCAGCGCCAAATGTCGATAGTTCACGTACAGACCATAGAACTGTAGCACCGCATTCATTTCCTTCTCCACCGATTTTCGAACCGCTTCAATGCCCAGCACTTGGAATATCTCGCAAATATCATTGGAGGATGTTCGAATGGGATCTACATCACGCTCCGAGAGCACCTTCATCATTGAGGTACCGTCCGTTTCCAGCAGCCATTCGCCAATGGCCTTGAACTCGCCCGTGTCCGTAATCACGATGCGCTTCTTGCTGTCCGTTTGCGGCAGATGCATGTACACCTGGAAAAAGAGAAAGTTTAGGAAGGCTCAAAAAGTTTCCAACTATAAAATACCCGTTATTTAGCTCAAAATCTATAATATACCCGTTACTTAACTGAAAATCTATAGCGATTACGGTACATTGTGCTTATCAAAACAGGGTCTTGAATGGTTTCTTAGCTATCTAACTCACCTTGCCAATGGCTTCGATGCCCTGCAACGTCATGTCCGACAACATATTTGCCTCGATGCAACGCAGGAACATATCGTCCTCCATTTTGTCCACTGCCTCGTCCTCATCCTGGAACTTGTTCTCCTCGTTGTTCATGATGCGAATACGCAAGACAAGTTTATCCGCATTGTCGTCATTGAAAATACAATTGAGATCTTCGCCAAAGCCAACGTTAATCTTCTCAGCAATCTGTTCCATGGTCAATTTCTTATCCGTCATTCGTTTGCGATCCAATTCGATGCGAAGCAACCAGGGAGAAATACGTGTGGGATCAAAATCGGGCATTTCATAGTAGACGTTGACAAACTCCTGATCCTCAGCAATCACAGTACGCTGTGGATCCGGATCATAGTAGATGGCCGTATTCGCAGTGACCTTACGCAATGTCGTATGCTCCAAACGACAGAGAACATTCTTGGCCTTCTCAGCGTCACGAGCGGCACCGCCGGTAAGAAAAACGGTTAGAGACGGCGCCTTGGGTTTCTTGGATATGTTGATGATCTCCTTAAGACGAGGCACACCCAGTGTTACGTTTTTCGAGGACACACCAGCGAAATGGAAAGTATTCAGTGTCATCTGTGTGGCTGGTTCACCCAAACTCTGAGCGGCCAAAGCACCAACCATTTCACCAGGATTAGCTTGTGCCTGCTGGAAACGTGTCTCGATTTCACCAATAAGCCACTCAAATGCCTCCGTGGACAAACGGAATTCCTCAGCCACGTATTTGGTACATAGAGTGGATCGTATCAGACATTGGAACAGCAAAGTTGCGTTCTCATTTGCCTGTTTGGAGATGCGATCATTTCCAGTCACAATCACACACCGCTCGAGCAATCCCTGAACGCCACGGATCACACGCATGGGCGAAAGATCTGTCGGTAGACGCTTGTTGATGTGAAAGATCTTCTGGACATTCCAGATCATGCGCTGCAGATTACAGGGTAGCACAACTTTGGAGTCACCATTAGGGAAAATTGTGCGTAGATTGTCACGATCGGTGACAAGTTTATCCCATTCGGATTCCAGTTCCTGTATGGCATCACTGCTGTCGGTCATCTCTTTGATCACATCGTCCGTGAAGACTTTGCGCATGTATCGCTCATTGGTCCAATCAAATTTAAAGCGTTTCTCAAACACTTTATTCGACAACTTAACTGTTGGCATATTCTGGAACTCTACGAGCTCACCACAAAGTCCATCTTCGCCATAACGCAACTGAATCAGTTGTCCCACCGAATTACGCACGGTTCCATCGTAGTTGACCATCACCGACTCCATAGCCTTTATCAGACGTCGCTGAATATAACCAGTTTCGGCTGTTTTCACAGCGGTATCAATGAGACCCTCACGACCTCCCATAGCGTGGAAATAGAATTCGGATGGTGTCAGACCGGCAAGGTATGAATTCTCCACGAATCCTCGAGACTCGGGACCATAATCATCCTTGATGAAGTGAGGAAGTGTGCGCTTTCTGAAACCGTACGGAATTCGCTTACCCTCCACGTTCTGTTGACCCACACAAGCAATAACCTGGAAAGGATCGGCAGAAAAGGGGAAGAAATCAAAATAATCGAATTAATCGGAAACTTTCTATACAGAAATCGATATGGTATTTAATTGGTACTTTGACTCACCTGTGAGATGTTAATGTTGGAGCCTTTGGAACCCGACACGACCATAGCCTTTAGATTGTTGTACTCTGTGAGGGATTTCTTGGCAGATCCACCAGTTTTGTCACGAGCATCGTTCAGAATACGATTCACCTTGTTCTCGAAGGTCTGACGCAAAGTATTACCGGGTGTAGGCTCCAGCTCCATGTTGTGGGCCTTCTGAATGACGTTGATGACATCGTCTTTGGCCTTCTTGATGGCCGTCTGGATTTCAGTATAGGTCTGAGGATCGGCAATGGTATCACCAATACCAATGCTGTGACCCTCGAGCAGCAGCCAATTGTTGATCACCGTCTGAATATTGCCGTAGAACCGACCAGCGATATCGTGACCCAATTCCAGGAAACAAATATGCAACAACGAACCCGCCGAAGTACCCAAGGTCTTCTTACAGAGAATACCCATGATCAGTTCACCGTGCTCCACCATGACCTTGGTATCACCCGGTGAGATCCATTTGTATGGACCATCGTCTTCCTCATCGGGATGTGTTGAATGTGTGCGTATCATGTTCACATTGCCGGGTATAATCAATGAAAAGATCTGTTTGCCAGTCCACAGTGGGCGTGGCTTGAGTATACAAGGCTGAGGCATTTTGCCATCCCACGTGGGCAGAAACATAAGTAGATTCATGACCTGTTCCCGAGTGATAAACACATCACGTTTGGTCATCTTTCTTACGGCTGTCAGCGTATCCTGCACGATACCCATGACGGGTTTATTCGCCTGTGGTGTAATGATCTGTCGTGGGGTTATGTGTATGTTCTCGACCTCAGCACGAGTTTCCATCGACTGGGGCACATGAAGATTCATTTCATCGCCATCGAAATCGGCATTGTAGGGAGAAGTACACGATAGATTCATACGAAATGTGGACCAAGGCAAGACCTTGACACGATGACCCATCATACTCATCTTGTGCAACGTGGGCTGACGATTGAAGATCACCAGATCATCATCGCGCAAATGTCGCTCCACTTTGTAGCCGCATTGCAGATGCAAATCCGAGGATTTTGGATGGAAACGCAAATCAATACGTTCCCCATTGTCTCGGACAATATACTTTGCTCCCGGATACTGGGAATTACCACGACGCACCAATTCCTGCATGCGATCAATGTTGAAGGGCGTCACCAGTTCAGGAAACGTTAAATTCTGGGCAATCGAACGGGGTACACCCACCTGATCGATACGTAAATTGGGATCGGGTGTGATGACAGTACGTGCAGAGAAATCCACACGTTTACCCATCAAATTACCACGTATACGACCTTCTTTGCCTTTGAGACGGGCTTTGATGGCTTTCAGGGGTTTACCCGATTTCTGCATAGCTCTCGGCATGCCGGGCATATCGTTATCGACCAGGGTTGCCACATGGAACTGCAACATCTTGATGTTCTCCTGTATAACATGAGCAGCAGCTCCACTCGCTTCGTTCTTGCGTAGCTCATTGTTTGCCTTGATTATGTCTGCCAATTTGTGGGTTAAATCATCCTGATTCTTGGCAGCACCAAACATAACGACTGCGGGACGTACAGCTAGCGGGGGAACGGGTAGTACAGTGACAATCATCCAATCGGGACGTGCATATTTTGGATCCATGCCGAGTATGAAACATTCCTCATCCGTTATGTGTTTAAGAATTTCCCAGACACGTTCGGCGGACACAATAATTTTCTTCTCCTGTGAGTCCTCGTTGACATGTTTCCATTCGGCTGTTAGGTCAAGTCCTGTTCTCCTTATCGAGGGCTGATAGTGACCGCAACCTCCGTGACCGGGTTTCTTATTTGGATCAACCTGTTGATTGTCCTTGGTCAAATCCATATCCTCGCCACCCTCGCAAATCGTTTTGCCCTTGCACAGATCATAAACGTAGGCGAGTCGTTTCCTTGGCTGTCCCTTCGATTTCATCACAATCTCCTTGATCTTTGGATTGTGTGGTGATACCAACATCTTGGAGCAGTAGAAACAAACGCAACGTAGTATCTTTATCGTCTTGGTGATGAAACCAATGTGAAAAACTGGTTTGGCCAGATCAATGTGGCCAAAATGACCGGGACATTCGGTCATGTTTCCAGCGCAAGTCTGACAACGCGACGTTCTATCGATCACGCCCTGTCGAGGATCCATCAGACCACCCAGCTTGGGTCGACCGCCTTCCAGGGTCTCGGCGAACTGAACGCCGCCCTCAGTGACGGACATGCGGCGCTATGGGAAGGGAGCAAAAGGGGAGGAACATTAGAGGAAGTCTTCAAACTAGCCCGATATTTTTTATGGCAGCTATAGTATGTAGTTTACCGATTCTAACCCAAATTAGTCTTTATATAGGCACACCTAGTTTTTTTCGATTAAACCAGACTACTATATCATTGGATCATAATTGCAAATTCTGCATGAGTTTAGTATGAAAGTTAGATCTTAATATGCCAAAGGAATAACTCTTTAAATAATGTCTACAGGGTATACAGTTGGCATGCCAAAATAAAATATTTAATTCTGGTATTTATTTCGTCTGAGCGATGATCAGTGATCGAATGACTGCGCGATAGATATATAGATATTTTACAAAGGACTAGCAATGCTCAAAAAAAAATTGGAGCACATCGATGTTCATCCTAGTCTGTGCGACGATCAGTAAAATCTTTTTAATGCTATATAGATCGCGTCGCAAAAGAGTGCATACTTCCGCATGCTACGATCAGTCTGTAAGTCACGTACACGAAGATTGGACTTGTCACATACCGTATCACAAACTTGATACACCCCACTATGCCGGGTATACCCAAAATAGTATTTGCAGTATTTTAAGGATTTTCGTAGAACTCAAAATTAGTCATCGAAAACAAACAAAACTCAAATATCGAAATTCGCATGCATTTTGTTTATGTCAATTGAATTTCAACATGGCGTCGAAGTCAATTTCACATTTCTCATTTGTTCGCAACTTTTGCTGGTCACAATTTTCGCGGTCGACGTAGACGTCGCCATCGTCGTCGTCGTTTGTTACTTACAATTTCATCAGGCGATAAAATACCAAACTGTACGCGCTTCACTTGGCGCAGCGGCGCCTTTGAGTCCGTTGTTGTGCTCATATTGTTGATTCTTTAGCAGGCAAGTTGATGTTGGCTTAACACCATGTAAAAAAAATGCTCTCGAGGAAACGTTTTTTATTTTTTGCTTTTGCTTGCTTTTTTTGCACGCGCTTTGCGTAGCGAGCAGATCTGGGATGGATCCCTTTACTAAATAATGCGATAAAGAGAACAATTTAATGATATGCGTTTATCAATTTGTTGCATTTTATTACAATCGTTTGCCTGTTGAATACACTTTTTTTTCCTTGCTGCTGCTTATTCCGCGTTTTTTCTTTTTTTTCTGCAGACGCGAGCAACGCCGAGCGAAAAGCGCACTAAAAATTTATTGTGGGAGTCCGATTTGCCGTTACACGCAACCGTGCGCGTCTCGCGTTATCGATGTCACCACCCCTGCTTTAGTGTTGCCCGCGAACAGGTGTTTTGCACGCATCTATTGTACACAAAAATATATAACACTGTTCTCATTTTGCCGCACACTTATACATTTTATTCTTATTCTTTGTATTTTATTAACTCAGAGCGAGCACTTCGCCTGCTGTGCCGAAGACACTGCGCTGACGGCTGAGCGAAGCAATCGAAATTTCGATAGGTTAGCAGCTGTCAAGGTATCGATATAAGCGGCTAGTGTCATGGTTGCCACTTTTTGTACAGTTTGTTCGTTGGTATACGGTACATACATAGGAATAAAGTACTTTTTAAAGATTTGCTGTCGATGCTTACATTCATTCAATGGGTTTAAATATAAAAAAATGTACTTTATTTGCTAAAAGAAAAGGGTACATACTTGATAAAAATTGTACACCTTTTTGCCACATCGAGTAAAATTATTTTCGTAAGACGACAGCTCTGAACATGATTATGACATCGGTATTGATGCAAGTATCGGCAAAAGTATCGCAATTTGCATGCGACAATAACGAAAATACGATTTGCTTTGAGAAATAAATAATGAGTGAAGTCGGCGTTGCCATCGACGCCGTGGCAGCGGAAAAGCAACGCAAGTTTCGAATCCAAGGTACATTAGCATCAACAGTCAATCAACAAGCATCAAATATATAAAACACAACATTTTCCACCTTTTTTTTTCGATACGAATTATTAAAGCCGCTGCATTCATGGGACTTGTCGGTGGCATCTCCGCACTTTTTGGATTCTCTCGTACGCTGGCTACCGCCAAGAAAGCGGACAGCAAGGTGCTCCAACAGCAGGGCACACGCCAGGGCATCATCCTTATGGACGAGGGCTCCACACTTGCCCTGCGTGCCCTTGGCTGGGGCACGCTCTACGCCGTCCTGGGCACTGGCGTCTTCTGCTACGGCGTCTGGAAGCTGAGCGGTGCCAAAGATGTAAGTACGAGTACAGTACTCACTAAGAGTAATGGTTCAGACTGAATGAAATAGTTTATATCGAATGCAGTTCTTTAAAAGTGTCAAGGAGACTCGTTTGACCTTTCAGTTGGCTACACTTTTACACACAGTGAGTCAAGTAATTGTGTTGTCACCAGTGCATTGTTGCCAGAATATCTTGCTCTAAAATGGCCGATTTTTAAAAGATTTTCTTAAATTCTATACCTATTTATTTAATCTGAGGGTTTAATAGCTCCTAATATATTAAAATTCTTTTCTTCTCCTGCAGTTTGAGGAATTTCGGCTGAAAATGGGAAAAACTCTACCGCGCATTACGAAAGACGAGCCGCCATCAAGTCGCACCGATTTTGATAGTCTCACGGATCTTATGAAATACTTGGCTGCCTGGGCGAAAGAGTAATACTCCAGTAACTCGAGAATTAAATGTTGTTTATAGTTTGTAAAATGAACTTAGTAAGAATATAGAATAAATGTCAATCGATGTGTTGCATTAATTTCTTGGGTTTATAAAGCTAAACTTAATCCAAAATGTTCTAAAAAAAAAGTTGATTTATACATAAACCTTTTTTTAAAACAACTCTTAAAAAAAAGCTAAAAATTGGAGAATTTATTTTTAATACTAAATTGTATCATTTATCAGCTAAAGGAATATTGAAGTGGCATATTTTTGGTGATGATTGGTAAGATGTTCGTATATAGAAAGATAAAACCACTATAATCCATAATTAAGTATTAAAAAACAAAATAGATAGCTAAATATTTCGTGCAAGATGTATTTTTATATATTTTCTTACATTTTTCTAGAGGTTTTTTTTTTTTGCTTATGAAATAATTATGCAAAAACCTAAAACATTTTTTACGCGCATATCTAAAAACAGCTAGATTACCAGCACTTAAATACTGTCGATATGGCAGCACTGGCCACACATCAAGCGACTTGTTGAGGTTCTCTTTAAACTTGAATCACAAATGAACAGCGACTGGAGCGACATTAAACTCTGGCCAGACTCTTGGCGACGTTGTCCCTCTGGATGCTGTGGACATGGAACTGACAGCAATCCCTGAGTTCCTCCTGCAAATCCTGCATCTGCTCGAAGTCCATAAGGAATAAGGAACTGTCGTTCATGAAGGCGCTAGAGCCGCGTATGAAGCTCTGTATATTTGGGCCTTGGCTTAGATACGCCTGCTGCTCTTGACTTGGCTTAAAGGAGGCGGATGTGGCCCGTAGTGCTCCTGGTTTGGGCATCCTGCTGGTAATGAAGGATTCCCAGTTTTGTTTCTCTTGTGTCACATGCTCCTTGTAGGCAGCCAATGCTACGTCCGCTTGCTGGCTGGCAGGACGCGCTATAATTAAATTTACATTTTATTATTTATTTATTTTCTTGCCGCGCTTTTCTTCTACCTTCGGTCAAATCGAGCGTTGTGTTGAAAATGCTTCGCTGTTCCTTGTACGTTGGTTTGGCGCTCATTGTTTTGTGCAACTCATCGGCTGCATCTTCAATATCAATATCCGAAATATCATCAACATCGCTAAGTACGACAGTTGGCAAATTAATGCAATTTTCTTCGACACTCATATCGTGCGTTGAGGCATCCATTTTTCAAAACAATGTAAACAACGCAGTGCGTTGAACGTGGTATCGGTATCGGTACTGGCGGCATCGACTACAAATCTATCGAGTGGTTGCGCAGCTGGGCTGCCAACTTATCTAAATAAGAAATGGCGGTCAAATTAAAACATTATGAGAACTGTGTACAAGCTTTACAATTGCAGTAATATATTCTAATCTAGCAAATGTTTAGCTATTTGCTAACCTTTTTTAGTAGCTATTTTGGCGTACCTATTTTATGTACCGAAAGGTCACTGGTACCAATGTACCGAAATATCCACCGATAGGCAGCTATTGGCATACAACACATACCCACGCATCTGCGCACTTTACAACACTGACAAAATAGGCGCTCAAATTTGAAATGTTTTGAAAACAGAAATGTTCTACTTTTGATCAGAGTCAAATCAGAGTAAGCTAAGCAATTTGAGTAAAAGTTTACTTTGTGTGGTGAACAACTCCGAGTATTTCATTGAATAAGTGCTTTCACAAAAAACAGAGACGAGCTCCGACAAAAAACCCCGAAATTTTTTTCCATTTTTTCGCATTTTATAAAAATATATTGAAAAAAAAATTATTTTTTTTTTTTTTTGAATAAAATTTTATCGGGCGTTCAATGTAAATAGAGAATAAACAAGAACTAGAACTAAAATACTAAAAGAAAAGACAAGAATATTTTTGGAAATGATTTACGAATTGATAATTCTATTGATCGGCTGGCTATATCCGGCATTCGCGACCTATTCAAGTCTCAGCGGCAACCAGCACTCACAATTACTATGGCTAAAATATTGGATCGTCTTTGGCATCTTTACCGCCTTCAATTTCTTCACCAGCTGCCTAGAGATGATGGTTCCATTCTTCGCTGGCTTCAAGCTCTGCGTTCTCTTCTGGCTCCTCCCCACGCTCGGCGGTGGCAGCCAACTGGTCCACGATGATTTTGTCGATCCACTGATGAGTCGCAACAAGGCGGCCATCAATCAGGCCTTCAATACCGTCTCCGACATGACCAGCGCCCTTCTCCGTGAGCTTATCAAGATGATCTATCATTTGCTCGTGGATGTAGTCGAGCAGTGTTGGCAACTGACCCGAAATGCGGACGACATTCATGTGACTCCCCGGCTACAGGTAAGTGCCAGAGAGTTGCCACACTGCTGACCTTCCCTATTGATCTCATGTTATCGATCTGTATTGCACATCGCTAACTTACATGCTTCCCTAGGCGGCCATTAATGACGTCATCGCCGAGCTACGCGCCGCTCAACAGGCGGCATGTCTCAACGATCTGTCGGTGGCTACCGCAATCGCCTCCGATGCCCAACAGGTGGAGCTTCCACAATCAAATATGGCCGATGACGATAGTGCACCAATGCCGTCGATACCGATAACAATTCCAGCGCCCGATAACACGCATGCTGCCGAGACTATCACCAGTGCCAGTGCTGCAATTGCGATGCCAGTGTCAACTGTTATCGATTCTATCGAAACGAGTGGATCAAGTGCGTCCTCTGCCTTCAATCTGACCGATGATGATATTCATCTGCGTATTCTGCTCGCGGAGGCAGCGAGTGCTATGCGCATGCAGTTGACCATGGAGTCGGCAAATCGGGAGCATTTGGCGCCAATTAATCGATATGTGCGTCCAATGAAACCGAAACGCGGCAAGCGCAACAAGGGATCCAAGGACTCGCAGTCGGAAATGGATGATGTCGATCGCGCCTATTCGGAATATCGTGCACGCGAGGAGCCATAACAATCGATAAGCTTGATAAATTACCGGGCTCACACATCACTTAAGGAGCGCATTCACGGTTGCATCACACAGATTTTTGCTGCTTAAATCACTTTTCTCACTTACGCTTTGAATAAATTACGCTGTTGCCCACCTAACTCGTTTAATCGAGTGAGGTATCGATATTAATTTTCAGACACTTTTATTATTTGCTTAGAAATGTAGAAAAGTTATACAGAATAATTTAATCGCTAATAGATTAAACACCAATAATCGATTTACCGCATTGATATATCGTTCCAAAAAAATTACTATATTACAATTATTTATTATTCAAATTATGTTTTTACATCCAACATCTAAGAGTCGATATTAAGTCAACCATCGACGCTCGGCATCGGTATAGAATGTATTACATGTGTTAATCGCGCCAAGCAACGATAATCGATGCTTAATTTCTTACAATTTTAAAATTACTTATTTACTTGTTTTTCCCACAACATCGATACTTCGATAATAATTATTGTTAGATAGCAACCCAAATAGTCAATGAATCGATCGCTTCAAACAACTATTATCGGTAATGCCTATCGGCTAGCTACGCTCCACTTTAGTACTAGTTTTTCCACAACTTCTTATTGCTTATTTGCTGCTTACACTTTTAATAAATTAACTTTTTACCACTGTTCGAGTTGCACGGCGACGTCTCAGCTTGGCGGAGGGCTAGGCAGCCGCCTTGCCCACTCGCTCTCTCTCGCGCTCCCTTTCCCGCTTGAAGACGGGCAAACGCGTCCAAATAAAACCGCCCGTTCGCTGGGCAGTATATTCATCAGCATCGGGCAGGGGAAAAGGTGTGGTGCGATCAAAGTAATAATTGCTGGGAGCGTGCATAATAAATTCCAAGTAACATAATTTACGCGAGAGTTCCTCATCGGGACCTGGCAAAAAAAAAGGAGAAAATTTAAATACCAAAAATTTACGTTAAGCTTAAAACAGACATTGCCATTTTGAGTTAACAGGGGCAAGTACTGTATGTTGGCTAACATAACAGTGCCATTTTGAGCTAAAATGAGCAAATCTGATTGAACGAACGTACCTATGAGATACGTTGCCGGGTCAAAGCCATCCTTGGGATCGGGACTATCTTGCGTTGGAATGAGCCACGTGAGAAACGCTGACTTTTCACAATAGGCATCTACTAACAAGCCACGTATCTGGGCATAGTACACACACTGCTCACTGTCCACAATGCTCACAATATCGCCGATTTGCATGTAGCTGCCTTTGTAAAAAACGCTTTTCACGAATCTCGTGCATGCCTGGACACGTGGTGTCTTCTGTGCTGGACGCTTGAAAAGTGTGCGACGATTCCGTGCGCCACCTGGCGGGCAGTTTGCTCCACTTCCACCCATTTTGCCATGCGATTTACTCGCTCCTCCAGCTGTGCTGCCAGAGGCATTCCCCGCTCCTCCTCCGCTTGCCCCACCTGCTCCATTGTGTCCATTTGCTGCTCCGCCGCCTCCAGCGCCGCCTGCTCCAGTGCGTCCCGTGAGCTTTGATTTAAAGCGTGTGCTACGTGTGCTTTTTCGCAGCCGCTTCATGATTTGCGGGGAACGGGCGCCATTAAGGCTGCTTCGGGTTATCTTACCGCCTCCTCTTGCTGCAGGGGCGTGGCTTGCGGTCGCCATCTTGGTTTGCCGTTGTTCCGCTTCGACGTCGGCATCGGCGACAATTTCGGCTTTAATTGTGGCTGGACTGGGCACGCGCGCCCCCGGGTGCTCCGCTGGACACGGCGTGTGCTCAGCCGGCCTCGTTTTTATGTCCTGCTCTTTTTGGGGTGACACCGAATGGGAGTGGGAGAGAGACAGAGATTGCTTTGTTATCGTTGCGTTTGTTTTGTTGTCTTGTTCGTCGTCGAGCTCCTCGTCCTCCATTGTTTCCGTCGTGGTCAGATCTCTGTCTATCTCCATTTTCACCCAGTTCTCCGTTTTACCCTCCACTTTTGACTGCTTTGTCACTTTTTCCTCGGGTTTTTCCTTTGCTTCCAAGCGAGTGGCGCAATCTTTGCACAGTGCAGCATCATCGGCTGTCTCTTTTTGGCATTTGCTGCACTTTGTAGTTGTTGTGCAGCCCGATATTGACGACATTGCTACTCCGTTTATTTATAAAAACTATATTTAAGAATGTTTTGATTTTTTGTTTTGCTAATATTAAAATAACAAATCAAATTTTGTTGCTGTAGACCAAGCGCTGCTGTTATGCTCAACTAAACTGTTGCTGCTCAGCTGAGCTGTTAGCGCCGCAAACAAATGTTAGTTAACATAACCGTTAAAGATTCGAGTAAAATTTAACACTTGACTTGAAAAAAATAAAAATAAGAAACTACAAAATTGTTGGAATGCTATTTGGGCGCTACTTTAACCAAATCATTTAAATTGTTATTATTTAAATCAACTATCTTAACAGAATGCTGTTAACGCACTATTGCGCAGCTTGCGCAATTTTCAGATTGCACGTCTATCGAAGCGACAGATCGATAAATTGCATTCGTGATGGATATCGAACTGGCAAGCAAAGAAAATAAGAGAGCGCCAATTGTCATTGTAAATTCTGTTTTAAAGCTGGCAGGTCGTGTTGCGCAGAATCGGTCGGCCCAATTTGAAAATTCTTATACATTAATTTTTTTTTGTAGTGCGCGCGTGCCACGATTTACTATTGCACACACATTGAGTACACAGTCACAAAACGCAATACAAATTGTTCAATATCACAGAATTAAATACATATATTTTTTTTTGCAAGTGCGCGCTCAACTAATTATACACATTTATACATGCAAACACAGAGAAAGAGATTTCCAAGCAGCAGCAACAACAACGAAAACAACAACAAATGCATATAATGTAGTAGAATTTTTCTAATGAGTGTGACGAAGTGACGTAGAAAGAAGAAGACGGTACGCTTGAAAAAAGAGCAAACACACACACACACACATACACATACAGAAATTCAAATACGAATATAAATACATAGAAAACATATAAAGTACAAACGTGGACAACGTCGACAATAACAACAACAAGTGGTAACAGAGTCAGTAGCAACGGCAGCGGCAGCAGCAGCGACAGCGGCAGCGGCAGAGTTAGCGACAGCAACAACGGGAGCACGAAGTGAGAGAGTGAGTGAGATATAGAGAGCGCAACAGTTAACTGTGAAACGAGGGAGCAGCGACCAACAAAAACAACAACGACAACAACAACCAAAGCAAGTAAGTGATAAAAGTCATAAAAAAGATATCGATGACCGATAACTTTGATCATTGCTAAATGTCATTGCCAGAAAAAAATAAGAATTTTAAAATACAGCCAAACAACAATTACAGTTCTATGTGCCACTTTGCACACACACACACACTTACACAGATACGCGAAACAACAACTGTAAACTACTCAAATCTAGTCAAGAGCGAGAGCGGGACAGAGTTATTTGCATTTGTCCAGTTCGCCGGCAGCTAGAATCCACAATTCAACAATTAGTTTTTAATCTCTTGAATATTTGCACGTTCAAATCATCAGATTTTGCAATTGGCTATGAGCTCATCAGAGTACTACTCTTTATATCCCTCTCGCCCTTTCATTCTAACTGTATTGTTTAGTTTATCCTTTATTCACACTCACAATCCACATTAATATTGGAGTGGCGTGTAAGGCATTTGTGGAACCTGTTCTTGTTTTGTTTGTCCAATTGGATTGGGATTGTTTTTATTTCGTTCCACTGACTGAACTCTTTGTGGATGCTATTGAAATCCTGTGGAACCTGTTTTTGAATTTGTTTTGATAATGGTATAATTTTAAAATATTTTATTTAAAGTGCACTGCTAAAATGGCTAAGCTACAACATTTTCTAACTTTTTAGCTAGCATAAAATTACAAAATTTAGCCATAAATTGTTGAAAATTTCAACATCAAATTGGAATATTTTTTTTTTTTTTTGGTTTTTTTAAGTCAATTTTGGAACCAGTTCTTTCCTAAGTTCGCTTAAATTGACTGACCATTGCGTTATTATCCACAAAGTAAGCTGTTTTTGTGGAATCTGTTGGAATTCTATTACACCTGTTCACAAAAAAAGTAGGAAAACTAAACCCATTACAAGTAATTCGATGCTGTTGGAACTAGCTGTGGAACCAGTTCTTCTTCTTGTTACTGTTCTTTGTCGCTCTTTGATTGGTTTTGAAATCAATTTCAGTTTATTATATTAACGGTGCTTTCTTACTCCAACCCTCGCTTCCCTCCTCCCTCCGCCCAAGCGCAGTTAACGGTGCTGCGACAGCAGTTGGGGTGAGGGAGGGGGGGGGGGTGGCATGCTGCAAGTTTTTTAGGGAATCGAACGAAACTCAAATTGTGCAACTCGAATCGAAAGAGGGACAAAGAGAGAGAGAGAGAGAGAGGTAGACAGGGAATGGGTAAGGGGAGGGGGGGTGCCTTTAACTGACTTTTTAGTTTTGGCCAAATCATGGCTAGAACCATTGCAACGGTACAAATACAACTGCAAACAGTTAAGCGTGCAGAAATATTAAAAAAAATAAAGTATCAAAAAAAAGTGAGTAACGAAGAAAAAAACACACACACACACAGAGAGACGAAAAAAATTGGTAAGAAGTAAGACAAAAAACTGGTTCCGGCCGCCAAAGAATTCCGCATTTTCCACTTCGACTATGGAGAATTGCTTTTTTTTCTTTTTTTTTTTTTATTCGAACTCTCAACTGACTTTAACAGCGCTCTCCGTCTCCCTTCTTCTCCTTCACTCTGCCTGTCCCTGTCTCTCTCTTGCTCGCTCTCCCTCTCTCTGTGTGTGTGTGTGCCACTTCCGTATACTCCGTTCTTGTTGTTGTTGTTTTCTTGCCTCTTCTTCTACAACATTCTTAGTTCACGTTCGTTGCTTCAGTCTTTTGTTTTTTTCTCTTCTTTTTCTTTTCGTTTTCTTTCATTTCATTTCGTTCTTTTGCCGCTTTCGTTCGTTCTTTCTTTATGCAGCAGGCTAAAAGCCAAACAATAAAAATAGCCAACAACAACGAGAACTAGCAGCAGGGGCTAACCTCGAGTAAACTCGACTCTAAAAGACGTGGTAATAGGTACAAAAAATTCTTTTTTTTTTGTTTTTAAATTTAGTTTAAAATTAAACCAAGAATTTTCCAATTAACTTAATTTTTAATTTAAACATTTTATTTGTAGCCCTTTCTTAACTAAATTTAGCTACATTTATTTCTAGAAACAAGCTAGTTTAGTCCATTAATTTTTGATAAAACTAGCTATGGGGACTAGGGTGTGGTTAGGGTGTGCCACGCCCCCTTTTCTTTGAAGAAAGTATTTTTTTATCTGCTATTGACCAACTTTATAGACTACTTTTCAATTTGGTTAGTACAGGGTGTAAAAGATAGGCTAGAAGTGCAAAACAAAGAGAAGCACCATGAAAAGCAAGAGAGGGGGAGAGAGAGAGAGAGAGAGAAAGGGAGAGGGGAGACAGAGAGAGGGAGAGAAGAGTGTATGTTAATGTGACAAAGATGTTAATTGGCTTTTACTTTATTCAAACAAAATACTTAGTCACAGCGGATACAACAACAACAACCGCAACAACAACAGCAGAAGAGACAACCGCAAAGAGAGACAGAAATCCATCAGAGTGAAATTTAATTTAGTTGTTGAGACAACAGCGATTTCCTTTTGGCATTCTTTCACACTTGAACGATAACATTATACCATTTAGATAACGATATCGATAACGATAACATGCGTTTAACTAAACGAAATTAAAGCATCGAAGACTTAGTTTTTATCAGATAGCAGCAGAAAAACGTATAAAATGCATAAAAATATCGACAGAAACTAATCGATTACGATCAATCGATTTAATCAATAAAAATCAAACCTTTATTTAAATAAAATTAAATCATCAAAAAATCGTTAATTTAAAATAAAAAAAATCTGCATTTCCGCTTCTCAAAATTTTGGTAAAGCTAAAACGGCAACACTGAAACGACCCACACGCTCAACCCAGTTGCCAAATGCGTCCCACATAGCATCTACATAGCATCCACATGCGCAGCTGCTCGTTGCGAGGGCGGCCCAATGCGGCTCCCTTTTTATTATTATTATTATTTTTATGTTTTATTGTTTCATTTTTCACTTCTATTTATGCTGCGGGTGCGGCAAAAAGCAACAACTGAAAACTGTAAACGCACAGCTAAAACAAGAAATCACGCGGCGCACCCTAGACAACAACAACAACAACAGCAATAACAGTAACAACAGCAACAACAACAACAGCAACAACAACAACAGACGACTGCAAATCGCAACACGAATGCTTTTTAGAATAACTTAATGACAGCAACACAGCAACAACAACAACAACAAACAACAGCAACAATAATCAAACAAGAAAGGAAAGTGTAGGCGAGCACACACGACTCCAGTATACCCTGTGCTTGTAAAATGCACAGTGAATTTGCTTCTGTTTATTCGTTGGTTAGCGCATTTTGCTCTCAATTGATATAAACGATATCTGATTTGCTTCTAACTGGCTAATAGTGGTGCCAACTTAGCTGTTTTACCACCAGCTCTAGAGTTTTTTTTTATCCCCCCACAAAACTAAACATTAAAGTTAGCGTTTATATGAAAACTAGCTAAACTGAATGTTGAGAGTAACTGGTAGTGTTGCCAACTTAACTTTTTTTTCCGCTAGTTTTAGAGTTTTTCTTATTTTTACACAGAAAAGCTTTCAGACTGGCAAATTGTTTGAAATTATAACTACATTTTATCTTGAACTCAACTTGGCTTTTTTTCGATAGCTCAAAAGTTTCATTTTCACTTCCATTCCACTTAATGTAAACTATTGCTAAACTTAGCTATTTTTTGAGCTTTTTCTTATTCTGGTGTACCCTCGCTACAGGGTATAACAAACAACAAAAACAAATGTTGTCTCGCACTTTCAATTGTCTTTTGCAGCCAATGGAAATAACAAACAACAACAACAACAGCGAAAAAAAGCTTAAAATGTTGTTGCTAACAAAATTTCCCTTTTTGTTTAAAGTCGGCGTGCGTGTGTGTGTGTAATGTGTGTGTGTAGTGTGTGTATGTGTGTGGGTGATCGATGAGCAACAACAACAACAACAAAAACAACAAACAGTTTGGCGCTCGTTGTTGTCTTTGCAAAGGTTTATTGGCCTTTTGGCTCAAACGATTGCCAATGTGCATGTGCGTATGTGTGTGTGTGTGTGTGTCTGTGAGTGTAAGTGTGTGCCATCGTCGTCTGAGCCAAGTTTGCTTTTAGCCAAGTTGTGTTAGTGAAATCGACATCGACTTTAACTTCTTGCTGAATTTTTCTTCTTTCGACTTGAATTTTTTAGCTGTTTTTTTTTTTTTTTTAATGTTTTCTGTTTGTGCGTGTACAACAAAACGTGCGGTAGAAAAGTGGGCGGGAAGGGCCCTTAGACGAAGGGGGCGTGGCGGGCATTAAGCCGCTTTTGAGCTGAGTTGAGCATCCTCAAAATAATGTTATATATGACTAGTCACTGTGTAGCCAATAAATCAAGCAGTGAGCAGAGAGAAGACATTGTGGTAGAAGCAGAGGAGGTGCGCAGTTTTAGACCCTGTAGTTTAGTTTGCAACAAAGAGTGGTTTGTTGAAAATTTATAACTATAAAAAAAAAGAGTTAAAATTATAAACAATTAAATTAATTAATTTCTTAAGTGCTACCTATGAGAAAAAAATGGTTTCAAATTTCAAGCTAAATTTTTTCTGTATTTAAACTACTAAAGTTAAGAATTTTTATCATATTTTCAGTGTTATCGCTGACTTTAACTTTAATAAACAAATTCTATTAAATTTTTAAATTTAATGTAATAAGATAACTTAATTTGAGTGCAATTTAAATTATTTTAAGAACGTTTTTTTATAGCTAAAAAAAAGTTTGTTAAAAATGCTCTTTTAACTGAGATTTGATTGAAAATCAAATGAAATTTTGCTGTTCGATGCGCTTGATATCTTCCATGCGAGTGGAAAATGCAGTGGAAAATCGGAAAATGAAAAACCAAAAAAGTGAGGGAGAAGAAAAAATGGCAAAACGAAGCAAAATTGGAGCGAAAAATCAACAAATTAAATTCAATGAATTTGCAGTTGGACAAACAACAGCGTTAATTAAAAGTATTTTATTTGGATTATCAGGATTGATATCAAAGCCAAAATCGACTAGATGTGCGTGTGTGTATGTATGTGTGTGTGTGTGTGTTAAATAAATAATTAAAGACAGTGCATATTTGTGCGTGCTATAAAAATGGAAATTGAAATGGAAACTTTGAAAATGAAAATGAAAATAATGTTTAACAAGAAAGAAAAGTACATTCGAGCACGCCCGACCGTAGAATACTCTCTGCATTTTATTCCCGATCATCTTAATAAAATCGATATCCGGGTATATCAATTGATACTTGCAACAAAACACGTTGAAACAAAAACATCTGTATACACACACATATACATTTGACATTATATGTATGCACACACATATGTATGTGTGTATATGTAATACATACACAATTGGTTGGCACAGCCAGCATTCGCGGGCAGCGCTGCCGCTAGCAAGCAGCGAAAACGTTCGCACACATGTCTGTATGTTTCTATCTCGCTTGCACACATGCATTGGCATTGCGTTCAATTACCAACTTACTTACATGTCTAGCTCTTTTGTTTATAGTCCGATTTATATGCAACTTTCAGGATAGTTTAATATATTTTGTCTTTAAACGAATGTGAAATAACAATACTGTACGATAAGAACATATGCCTTAAAACCGGCATTGAAGTTTGCAAATTATTTTATTTCTTGTGGGAAAAGGGGGCGTGGCAGTCCAAAATTTTTGATGACAATACAATTATGCCGTCTCTAGGAACCTACGTACCAAAATGGGTGTTCCTAAGTGTCATAGTTACTGAGATATTCGGCTAAAACATCAATTTTTTACGAGGTGTTTCTAGTTTTTTGCACATTGTGGGCGAACGGGGCGTGGCATCGAAAAAAAAAAAGATTCTTGTATTGACTGACTTAATATCGAGTCGATAGAGACCAAATTCAAACTTGTAGCTCTTACCATCTCTGAAATCTGTTTGTTCATACGGACGGACAGACGGACAGACAGACGGACAGACGGACAGACGGACATGGCTATATCGACTCGGCTTGTGATGCTGATCAAGAATATATATACTTTATGGGGTCTGCCACGCCTCCTTCTGCCTGTTACATACTTTTTTTTTTGCACAAACCCAATATACTCTCTCTTGCAGAGAGTATAAAAATGGAGATGAATCTTTAGTTTATTGTATTTTGTGTGTGTTGTCAAGAGTTTCACTTATCTACATATGTGTGTGTGTGTGTGTGTGTTTGTTTATGCCACGCCCTGAATTTTGAACACACCTGAAAGCGAGGCGTCTTTACATTTTATGCGAATGCGTTGCCAAGGGAGTCGCGAGTTATGCCAAGAATCTGGCACACAAATCACAAACTAGAAACTGGCTCTTAAAATACCAAACACACACACACACACAGATACACTCACACACACATTACACACCTGTCGCATTCATAGCTTAAGTTTTGTGCAGGTGCGAGTCGCCGTTTGTCTCAACTGTTTTGTATCATAAAACACAATTTTATGACACACACACACACACACACTCCAACACACACACACACGCAGTGTGTCTGCTTTAGAAATCGAAATGTTTTTGGGAATTTTTAGCGCATTTTTGTCATGGGAAAAATAAGCAGCAGTTTTCGGGACGAAGAATGCATGAAAAATCAAAAGACTAAAGCGACGAACTTGGACCAATATCAAAAGACTCAGACAACGAACTTGAACAGAGTTGACTATCAGAACAGTGCTGGCGATTTAGCCTTTTTTAAAACAGTTTTAGCGGAAAAATGTAGTAAATTCTTACAGTTAGATATCTAGCTTTTAACAGTGGAACGTTTTAAATATTGTCAGAAATTGAAAGTATTTTAGCTTGTTTATAGCTAGATTTATTTAAAAATTGGCTATAGAACATTTGTTTTAATCAATCTAGCCCTTTTGAGCCACCGACAGCACTGTATCCCATCACATAAACTTTAAACTACTAAGCGGTAAGGTCGGGGAAGGGGGAGGGGGCAGGGAAAGCCGCAACGACAGAGGGCAGGGTCTGAAACCTTGAACCGACGAACAGCCTACAACAATAACATTAAAACAGACAACTCTTTAGTGGAGTCAGTGTCAGGTCACGCAGTGAGTTCAAGAAACTTCTCACAGTCTCTGAAAAAAGTAATCGCCTACAGCTTGACCACTCCCTCATTTGCATTTTAATTTGGATTACAACGAAACCGTTGGAAACTATCAAAGTGTTTACTTGAATTTAGTTTGAGTTGATCTAAAAGTGATTTGAAAAATTTTAAGAGTTTTAAAAATTGAAATATTTTTTAGTTTCGAAAAACTAACGGCATAAAATTTGTGAATAGATTATAGAATTAGTAGATAAATGAATTGAAATATATTTTAAATAAGGAAACATTTTATAGTTCTCTAAAAGGATTTAAAATTATGTTTCTGAGGATTAACAAAACTTAAGATAAAACAATCATAAACAAAACTTAAGACGCTTAGGACAAAAAGTCAAGAACATCAAGAAAAGACTTTGATCCAAAGATTGTGACAAGAATTAGAAAAAACCCAGAAAAATAAAAACAAGACCAATAAAATTAAAAAATTAAAAATTAAGCCAAAAATAGCCAAATATTTTCCATATTTTTATTGAGTTATTTATACTTAATTCAAGATTTTTATGCACTTTTGAATACTTTCTATATCTTTCTAAAAAAAAGTGCAAATCTTCGAAAATACTTAAATTTTTACTGTCTTGACTTGAATTATTTTATATAGAAATTTTTCTGTTTTAATGCTTAATTTAAGTATTAACAAGATCTTTTTCGATATATATTTTTTTTGGTATAAATTTCCACTTAATCGCCTTAATTTATAAAGAAATTTGTTTATATAATATGGAAATATTAATAAATTACTAATTCTTTTGGATTTATAATTTTCCCGCTAAAAGTATTTGTATTTAGAATTTGCTGAGTTTACTGTACACATTTTAAGTTCATTCCAAATTGTTAAAAGCGATTCATGAATTAAATTTAATAATTAGATACACACAAAATTTTTGTATCTTTAGAATTCTTTAGATACTTTTTTTGTTGTTGTTGATTTTTTGTTTCGATCGCTCACTCACGAGTGTTTTGCAATTTTGCAGCGAAGCTCATTGATTACACATGAGAACAAGCATTAAATTGTCTCCGTGTTGTTATTGTTGTTGTAGTATAAGTAGAAGTTGTTGTTGTTGTTGTTGTTGGGACAACATAGACATCGACATAGATATCGACTGCAGGCAGCGACGTCTTAACATTGGAATGCGGTCGAACTCGACTCGACTCGTGAGTCTCGACTCGACTGGAAGCCAAGCCAAGATTTGCTGAGAGACAGACAGAGAGAGAGAGGGAGAAAGAAAGAGACGACAAAAGGGAGAGATATTCAATACAAAATATAGACACAGAGAGAGAGAGAGGGAGAGAGCGAAGTTAACTAGGTGTATGCGTGGAATGAATGACCGAACGGCTGACTGAATGAATGAATGACTGACTGACTGACTGACTGGCTGATTGACTAACTGACTGACTGACAGCTGCCGCTTTGAGCACTTGGACAACGTTTGTAGCTTGTTAGCCAAAACTTTAAACGAGTTGTCGCTCTCTCCCTCTCTTTCTCCCCCTCTCCCTCTCTCTTTCTCCTGCTCTCTATTGACTTTGTCAATTCGTAAGCACTTGTCTTGGCCATTTAGCACAAATTTGTTGGCCAAAAGCCAAAAAGCCCAACTACAAATCCAAATCCAAATCCAAAAACAAATCCATATACCAACAATAGTTTTTAGACCGAATAAAAAGTAAATGAGAGGGTCTGATAGGTTTCTAGGCAAAGTAGAGGCGTGGCAGACAACTATATGCTTTAGATTGGATTTATTAGTTGATAGTAACTGTATTCTATAGTTCTCATAGGCCATATCAGTCAAAAATTGCTAATTTCTATATAGATATATTTAACCTATTGAGTTAGCTTTACCAAAGTCAGATATTAAGTGCATATCATGTTTGTATATATGCATACCAATTTTAAAGTAGATCGGATAACTATATTATATAGCTCTCATATGGCATATAGAACTAAAATTGGTAACATCTGAGAAAAAATGTAGTGTTTATTGAGCTATATGAACCAAACTCAGACATTATGTGTGTATTACGATTCTATATATCCTACCCAATTTCCATTCACATCGGTCCACTATATCATATAGTTTCTAGAGGACAAATCGGGGATAAATTAGTTATTTGTATGAAAATATTTAATCCAGAATAATGACGGGGTCTTTAAAAGTCGGTTCGCACGACTGATTTCTCCTACTACTCACTTCGAAGTAAGTACAGGGTCTTTAACAGTCAAATCGCTTGTTCATTGCCTTTATTTGCTAGTTATTTATTTTTTGCGTTTGCGTTTTTCTTTTCTTCACATTTTGCTTTTGTTTTGGGCATAAATATTTATGTTTGAGTCTCTCGCCGCTAAACAGGTGAAAGTTTGTCTCACCAATGATAATCAGCAAACAACAACAACAACAACAACAAGATCGGATAACTATATGATTTTGGCCATGTGCTATTTAGTATTCTTGATCAGCATTTTGTTTAACATTTTTTTTTTTTTTTTTTTTTTTGTGCGTTCGCATTTCATATTTTAGCATATTCATTTAAAGGCATCTGAAATTCTTGTACAATTTCCTTAACAAGTTGAATTCCCTTTTTGTCAGTTCATTAATTCAATTTTAATCACCGCTTCTTAAAAAGTAGAAGAAGAAGTAGAAAAAACTATGCTTTTTATAGACTTGTATCTGGGCCAACTTTGCAAATCCAAGAAAAAAAGATTCTTAACTAAAGTTAGTCAAGCTCAAATTGAACTGAACTTAAGTTAACTCAATTAAACTGAAGGTGAAAGCGAATTCTTTGATTGAAATGCGCCAAAGGCTGTCGAAAGTTCTTGTTTTTTTTCATGTTTTTTCTGCTTTTTCATCTTTACGATTTTCGCTTTTTCTTCATTTCTTGATTCATCAATTGATTTGGCGGCAAGTCGAAGGTGAAAAGTGGTCGAAGGTGTCGTAGGTTAAAGCAAAAAATTGTTTATAAAAAATTGTCTTTGTTATTAAATTTAAGTTCGGAGATTGAGAGTTATAGTTTTGGGTGTCATATTTAAAACTTATAAAACAAAAGTTCGTTTAAAAATTATTGACTTAAAAAATTTTTTATTATTTGACTTTGAGTTATGTTTAAGAATTAAAAAACAAGTTGTTGAAAAGTTAGTTTTTTTTTTATGGCCAAACTTTTTCCACAAGTTTGGTTAACTTTTATTAAAAATATCGCCAAAAGCTTTCTAGTTAATCTACTTGGGGTGAAGAATTCAAGTTTGTGGGTATTATAGTTGCGACTGTGCGATGATCAGTGAGTGAGGAGAAAGAGTTTTATATACAATTTTTTAAAATATTTATTTGTAATACGTCAGTTAGATACTGATATGTCAATGAATATGGTAATCTGATCTGTGAGCTTAAGTAAGAAAAGTCTAAATCCTTAAATGATTTTAACTCTTTTTAACTAACAAATTTGTTACTTTTTCTTGAAAATTGTGAATAAAGCCGATTTAATTATTTAAAGCTCGTGACTTTTTTTATTCCACGATGATCAGAGAAGCTTTGATTAAAGTGTGAATATTTTATCCTAAACTAGATAATATAAAATATATTCTTGTATTAAGTATCCCATAATCCATTTAACAATATCACAGACTACCCTTTACTTGTTGTCCTTTAGGATTTATTTCAATATTTTTTTCCAGTGTATACATCGCTCCATCTCGCTCTAACTATTCTAAACTTGGTTCGTGATCTCAACTGTAATTCAATTTACTTGTAGACAAGTTGCAGCAAGATCTTCTGAGATGCGATGGCATTTGGCAATTGTTTAACAATTGTTGCTGTCATTTTTTTTACTCTTTTTTGTTGCTTGAGTAATTTATGTGAAGAGGGGAGTGGAAAATGGGGGAGAGGGAGGGAGGAAAAGCGTGAAAAACAAATACAAATTCATAATGAAAATAATAAGCGTGAAAAAAAATTTACTTTCTTTGAATTTCATTGAGCAGCGAATGGCCTTCGTCTGTCCTCTGTCGTCTGCAATTCGCTCCTCAACTGCACCTCACAGTGACTGTGAACTGTACACACACACTCACACAAGCACACGTAGCACAGTGAGTGACAATGTTTGTCGGCATTACAGTGACAATCACTTGTGAACGGCAAAAGCCAAATGCGTTGAGTAAACTATTCCAGCGAGGTCGTCAAGGTATGCCAATACCCTGTAATACCCTTTAGTAGTTAGCAAGAACTTTTGATTAAAGTTTAAATTTTTTGGTTCTAAAGAAGTTGGAAAATAAATTTATATAAAATAATAAATAATAATATTTTATGAATAGAAAGAGTACGGGGTCTTTTAAAGTCGTCTCGCTCGACTGTAGCCTCGACTTTCCTACTTGTTTAATCTCAATTGTTTTAGTTAAACAACTATTTTACGTATTTTTAAAATCAATTTACAGGGTATTTACAAGTCGACTACCGTATTGAACTTGCACTTTACTTGCGTTGAGCTTAATATGCCAAAGGCAATGGCATTTGATGTAAAAAAGTAAAATAATTACGTGAATTTTTTATGGTGTGATGTTTTTATTTAAACATTTTTTTTCTCCGTTGAGTTTTTCATATTTTTTTTGTTTATTTATTTATTTAGTTTTTTTTTGCGGTGGCTGTGAAATATAGCGATGTGATGTTGAATTCGAAATTGAAACTGAACTAATCATAAAAATTCCATTTTTATTTACAGCAATGCATCAACACAAAATTTGAAATTTTGTTCAACTTCCCCCTCGCTCTCAATCCCCCCCAACGACGATTGGAAACCACAACAGTGACTAAAGCAATATAGAAGGGAAGTTTAAGAAGTTCTTCCGATAAGTTGGCCAAGTAGAAAACTTAGCTGAGATCGCAAGCATCCAAAAATGGATTGGGCCGAAGGGGATCTGGTGTGGTTTGATCCCGGTGTGGGTCATCCCATTCCTGGTGAGATTCAAGAGGTTCATCGAGCTGCTCAAGTGATTGTTGTCCAGGCCATGATCAAGGGCAAGGTAAGTGTTTGTGTTTATGTCTCTGTCTACTCACTTTTGGCAGTCACTGTTGAAAGCGCGCGTTTATGTTTCTTTTTTTTACTTCTCTACTTTTTTTGGCAAACATTTTTATGATTACAACTTTTCACTATTTTCACCTGTCGTCTAATAAAAGAAAGAAAATAAAAATAACACAAATTGCTTTGTTTTTTGGCACTTGGCATTCATGGCATGTCATTTGTCAATTGTCTCTAGTCGTTTGTGTACCCTGTATGCTTTTAGTTAAAGCAAATGGGTATGCTAAACGTCTACTGACCCAGTTTCATTCAAATCGAACAACTATAGCTATAGATTCTGGCTACAGAATCGGTCTTAAATTATGTCTAAAACTTAACTAATTAAACCCTGTACTCTTTTGGTTAGAATAATTTTATGCAGGGTATCTGTTTGTGAGTGTTCTTGGCACATTTGTGATCCAACGGAAGTATTTTGTCCCTACATATAAGCTGCTTGGACTGAACTCTTAGACTCAGTTGCAGATTGAGCCACATCCTCTGTCTTCGCCTTCAGCTTCGTCTCGATCTCCGGGTATCTAATTGCCTTGTGCCGGCAGCGAGTGTTGACTCCGTTTCCTTTTTCCTTTGCAATTAGGCCTGTCATTTCAGCAACAGCAGCAACAACAACTACAACAGGTAGTAACTCAGTTAGTCCGTCCAGCTGTCTATCTGTCTGTCCATCCGTCAGTCCGTCAGTCAGTTTATCAGCCCGGGGCTGTGGCTAATAACTGGAAACAGTTAGCGATGCCGTTGCAATTGCAATTGTTGTAGGCCCCAGAAGCGCCAGCCAAAGAAATCAAGAATACAAATCCCCAAACTGACCGCGCATACCCTCTTCCTACCTCTTTCCAGCATATCCTGTTCAGATCAGACAGACGTTGTCTGACGACTTTTTGCCAATTGGCCACAAAAACTTATTGACCCTGATAGAAACCAAAAAAAAAAGCTTTTAAGTTTATGAAAGCGCATTTAGAAGCTTAAATGTTGAGACCAGTGTTTGAAAAGCTTTCAAAGCTTATTAATGCTGACATAGAGCTCTCAAACAAGATTAAAGCTGTCCAAAAGCTTAATAAGTCGATGTTGCCTACTAATAAATAAATGAAGTGATTAAAGCTAGAAAATAGAATTTTGATAAGCTTTTGAAAGCTCCTAAAAGCTAAGCGCTCTTTAACGCACTTTTTTACATTTCAATAGCTATGAAAGCTTTGTCAGTGAACTGAACTTTTACAAAAAGCTGGTAGAACTGAAAGCTCATTTGACGCTTTAGCCGTTAAAATCTGATTGCAATTCCCAAAAGTCTAGCTAAATTTCTGCGTAGAAATATCTACTACCGAGAGAATATTTCCAATTCTGTTGAGTTGTATGAATATGGTAAATGAAAGTTTAGCAGACTTCGATAAGTGGATAAAGTTTCGATCCCATCCACTCTCGATAGAAGTTGCAGTTGCCGCATTTGCTGCATCTTCGGCAATGTCACAGCATTAAATGCGGAAGAATCCAAGTTGAACTGGTTCTATAGGCGTGGAGAAAGTGGCGCTCTCTCAGCATAAGAGACAAAGAGAGAGAAAGAGAGAGGAAGAGAGTAGAAGAGAAGGAGAAAAAGAGAAGTATTTTCTTAATTGAATTGGGATCAGAAAGCCATTGATGTGCGACAGGTTTGCCGACGCTGTTCTCTCTCGATACCCAAAACTGGACTTGAAATAGCAGTGATGTCGAGTTTTGTTAAAGAAAAGGCCAGAAATAAAGCTAAAACTTTCGTAAAAAAAAAGAAGTTAAAAAAATGCTAAAGCGATCGTGATCAAACTCAGACAGTATAACTATCCTCATCAGTTTTGGTCCAGATCGGCTTATCATATCTAATAGCTCCAATACGGGGTCTTTAACAGTCGACTCGTTCGATTGTATTGTTTTAGAATTTTAACCTCCAAAAAATTTTGAACCTAAGATCACTTTTGACGTTAAAAAAGCTAAATTAGGCAGCACTGTAAAGAAGTGTCATCTTCTAAGCTCTCTCTCTCTCTCTCTCCCTCTCTCTTTCTCTCCATTCCCGTTATGCCCCCTTCCGCCTACTTTTCACAGCCTAACGAAATAGAAACAGAAACGCGTTTAAATCGATCGTTTTGGATCGGAGGGAAAGGGGGTAAAACGTGGGACAAAATGGAAGGAGGAAAACTGTGGCAATGTCTCGAGGTGACTCCAACTTTGGTTCAAGCTCCTTTCTGTCGCTCAGTTGCATTCGAGACGGCAGCCAACAACGTTTGAGAATTGTTATTGTTGATTAGGTGTCTTTGTGTGTTTGCGGTTCTTATCCGGTTTCTCTGGATCCGGATCCGGGTCGGGAACGGGATCGGTATTGCGCTATTAGATGCGCATTGTACGCTTCCATTTGGAGCCATGGCAACGGGGCAACAGTGTCACGCCCAGTCCAGCCCAGTCGCCCTCATTGGCCCTCCTTTCGCCCCACGTTCTGCGTCGCCAACGACCCGCGAGTCTCGAAGATCTCGAGGATCTCACCGCCAATCTACAATCCCCGCAACAACTGCAGCAACAGTTGCTGCGTCGCCAACGTCGTCTCAAGTGCCGCTATCCACAGGTCGTCAAGCGACTCTCCACACTCTGCAGCGATGTGATGGCACGACATGTGAGCATTGAGGGAGTTCCTATACCCAAATGAGAAGTTAACTTAAAGTGCGGTGGCAAGAAGGGATAAATCAACAAATTTCAATGGTTTACACCCACGTTTTTCGTGTTCTAAAAAGAGTTTTCTATTGCAAATCAATGAAAAGAACAAAGAAACTCAAAATTTTAACAGATTACTCCCAGAAATTTCCCGCCTTGTGTAGAGTTTGACCTCTAATAATTTCTTTAGACGAAAAACATCGGGGTTACAGATGTTTAGCACTAGGTGAATGCGTAGAAGAGAGGATTTATCAAATTTCAATAGATTACCCACTGAACTTTACTACCCTAAGCAGAGTTCCCCATTCATAAACTGCCTGGGACTTTTAATTTCGGGTTTTAGCATGGTTTTCCTTAAGAAAAATTGTGGGTAAATGAGTTATGGAAAAAAAAAAACAAATGTGTAGAAAGACATTGCCAGCAAGTTTCAATGCATCAACAATTTGAAGTCGAAGCTGTTGGATTATTGGCTTAAGGATCACTTTATATATTTCTTCGACTTACGCTCCTACAGTTTTCCTTCTAAAGTTTTCCTGTTTCGAGTCGCACTTTTCACTGCCAAATTTGAGCTCTGACTACTTATAAATTTTCCTACACATTAACTAATTTATTGATTTTTTGCAGGCACAAACGTTTGCTCTGCAACCTGGAGAGGGCAGTCTGCGAGCACGTCAGGATTTGGGCAACAGCGGAGTGGAGGATATGACACTGCTCGATGATCTGCACGAGGCATCGCTGCTGTGGAACCTACGACTGCGCTATGACAAGGGATTGATCTATACGTTCGCCGGGAGCATACTGATCGCCGTCAATCCGTACAAGATGTTCCCTGATGCCTACGGACTGGAGGTGGCCAAGCAGTATGCGGGACGCCCATTGGGTGCACTACCTCCACATCTGTTTGCGATCGGAGCAGCAGCACATGCAGCACTACCATCGCCTCAAGTGGTGGTAATTTCTGGAGAATCGGGATCGGGTAAAACTGAGTCAACCAAACTGGTGATGCAGTATCTGGCGGCGGTAGTGCCCGGCGGTGGCAGTGCCTCTGCTGTAATCACCGAGCAGATTCTCGAAGCGGCACCGCTACTCGAAGCCTTTGGAAATGCACGAACCGCAAGGAACGACAACAGTTCCCGATTTGGCAAATATCTGGAGGTTTATTTCAAAAGTGGCGCTATTGTGGGCGCCAAGATAACACAATATCTTTTGGAGAAATCAAGAATTGTTACCCAAGCACCGGGAGAAAGGAACTATCATGTCTTCTATGAAATGCTCGGCGGATTGAGCGAAACGGAGCGTGCCAAGTACGGATTACTCGAAGCGGATAAATACTTTTACCTTAACCAAGGAGCAACCGATTGTGCATCCGGTCGCGTTGATTGGTCGTCCCTGCTTAGCGCTATGCAAGTACTAGGTGTTACTGAGGGTGAACGTGAGGGTATCGTACGTGTACTGGCAGCTGTGCTCCATTTGGGCAACGTCTACTTCCACCGACGACAGCTGCGACATGGTCAGGAGGGTGTGGAAATCGGTTCGGATGCGGAAATCAAGTGGGCTGCCCACTTGCTGCACATCAGTGCCGAGGGCATGCACCGAGCGCTCACCAGTCGCACCACTGAAGCTCGAGCGGAACGGCTACACACTCCACTGGGCATTGATCAGGCGCTGGATGCACGCGATGCCTTTGCCAAGGCCCTGTACGCAGGACTCTTCAACTGGCTCGTGTCACGAATCAATTCGATAGTGCAAAAGGGCGGCACTCACGATGCTCATCGCATTAGCATCTTGGACATCTTTGGATTTGAGGATTTGGCAGAGAATAGTTTTGAGCAGCTGTGCATCAACTATGCCAATGAGAATCTACAGTTGTATTTCAACAAACATGTCTTCAAGTTGGAGCAGGCGGAGTATGCGCGGGAGCGTCTGGAGTGGACACCACTCGCCTGGGATGACAATTTACCTGTCATCCATTTGCTGGCCAAGAAGCCTGTGGGCATTTGCCATCTACTCGACGACGAGTCAAATTTTCCGCGTGCCACCGATCTTAGTTTTCTCGAAAAGTGCCACTACAATCACGCGCTGAGCGAACTCTACGCGCGTCCACGCATCGGAGCGCAGGAGTTCGGTGTGACCCACTATGCCGGGCAGGTTTGGTATTGCGTCGATGGTTTCTTGGACAAGAATCGCGATGCTTTGCGCGTGGATGTGCTCGAATTGTTAGCTACGTCTAGACTTAATCTGGTCAGTGAGTTGACAAAACAGCTGAGAGCTCAACGAGATGCTGGGAAGACATTGCCCAAGGGCAACAACGGTCGCTTTGTGACCATGAAACCGCGCACTCCCACGGTCGCAGCGAGATTTGCTGATTCACTGCAGCAATTGCTACAGTCGATGGGTCGGTGTCATCCCTGGTTCGTGCGCTGCATAAAACCCAACCAGGACAAGCAGCCGCTGCGGATGGACATGCCCTGTGTGCTGCAGCAGCTGCGCTACCTTGGCATGCTCGACACCATACAGATACGTCAGCGGGGATACCCAGTGCGTCTGCGCTTCCAGCACTTTGTGGAACGTTATAGACATCTGCTGGGCACTCCCCTTGCACGCGGCACACCCTATCGCGAACTATGCCGCGTGCTGCTCGAGGCCATGCCACGCACGGGCATCGATGGACCCGACTATCAGTTGGGAGCCACGCGTGTCTTTTTGCGCGAGGCACTGCATCGTGCACTGGAGAGTGGACGCACGGAGCGACTGCGTCAGGCAGCGGTGCATATACAACGTCATGTGCGTGGCATGCTCGTGCGCCGACAGCTGGCGCGTCGGCAGCGTGCGGCATTGAAACTGCAGTCTCGCTGGCGTGCCCAGAGGCAGCGGCAACGCTACGCACAACTGCGCCACGGCGCAATCACCGCACAGCGTCTGTGGCGCGGGCAGCTGGGACGTAGGAGGGTCCAACAGCTGCGCTCCGATCATCGGCGGCGTTTGGAGGCGCGTGAGGCAGCGCAGCGTGCGCGTGAAGCACGCGAGGCCAAGCAGGCGCTGCTGGAACGCAGTCAGCTAAGCTACCTGGACATACCCGCCGAGCTGGCGTTCATTTACTCTAAACTGCAGGGCTGGCAGCCACCGCACAGCGATCGGCACTTGATCAAGGTCGTGGGAAATGTCCCTGGTCCTCCTTGGGCGAGTTCCACTCAACAGTTACCCGAGGATTTGGCTCAATTTGGATTTGGCAAGTTCAGCAGCGTCTACTGCAATGGTTGGCGTCTGCAGCCGCGTCGTGAGCCGCTGACAGCGCCGCTTCTCACGCGTGCCGCTTCACGGGATCAAGATTTTCAGGATGCCTTGGCCGTTTTTAAGCTAATACTCCGCTGGAGCAGCGATAAGACGCTGGAAACGGAGGGCGTGAAGGAGAAACTGCTCTCGGACTACATTGTCCACAAGGCTTTAAGTTCGCGTGGATTACGCGATGAGATTTTGCTGCAGTTGTGTAACCAGTTGCATGGTGCGGACCCTTCGGTGGCCAAACGGCTTTGGCAGCTGTTGGGTCAGTGCCTCTGCTGCTTTCAGCCGAGTCCAGCGTTCAGCAAGTATCTGCTCAAGTTCGTTACCGATGAGGCACCAGCTCCGACCATGCGGACGATGCTGCAGCGACAGCTGCTGCGTCAGCAAAGTGGAGGATCAACTGGCGTAGGATCAGGAGCGGGAGCTGGAGGATTGGGCGGTGCTGGAGCCTCTGGTGGCTGTCGTAGCTTCGTGCCCGCCTGGTTGGAGTGGCGTGCCTGGTCGCGGGGCTGCGACATGGCCCTGCCCCTGACCCTGCCCGATGAGGCTAGCCAAACGGTGGCCGTGGATTCCTGGACCAGCTGCGAGGAGGCGGCTGCCTTGGCTGTCTCTATGCTGGGCGTGGCCAGTCGTGGCTGGACTTTGGTGCTGGACGATGGACAACAACTCACGGATAGTTGTGGACTAGACTACGTCATGGATTTGATTGCGGAGAAGGAATTGTGTCCGGCATTCCCAGCGCCACGCAGTGATCTGCTGCGTTCCGCTGCAAAGTTTACGCGCATTACGCTACCCGAGGCCATCAAGCGACCTGGAGTACCCCCACCCGCACCGCCTAGCTCGGCTGGAGTTACGTCAGCAAGTCAGCGGGGGGAGCAGCAGGAGTCACAGGAGGAGCAGAGCAGAACTCCGACTTCGCCACAGCGACGCAGCAGTCGGGAATTGCTCTCACGCAGCTCAGCGCTCAACGAGCGCTACTTTGAGCGGACAGAGGAACCGATTACTCCTCATTTGCTACCAGGGGCACAGTCCAAATCACGTTCCAAGTCGCTAGATGATCTGCTGGCTGGTGACATGGGTAGTCAGCAATTGCCACTGCCCGACAGCGATTCACCAGAGTCACCGCTGCACACGCTCGCACTGGGACTGTCCGAGAGTCGTCTCAACGAGCGGTACCATTCCGCGGAGCGTCTGGCTCCGATGGGCAAGGAATCCGCACCTCGTTATCAGAAATCCCAGCATGCGGGACGTCGTTCACATGCCGCTTCCCATGGCTCGGCGCACTCAAGCAAATACAATATGGACAAATCGGAGTACGCCACCCGATCCTCGGCCATGTCTGACACCAGTGAGGCTCCCTCGCTAGCTTCTCATGTGCGGCGCGTGCGTGTGCCGTCACAGGCTTCGGATGTTGATCAGTTTCTTGATGATTTGTTTAGTCCTGTGCTGGATGGTTCCTTGGATGAGCTCTCCGACGCGCGCTCCTTGGCCGCCAGCATACGTGGTGGTCTGCAGGACTTCCTAGCGGATACTTTAAGCGATGGGTTGGAAGAGGAGGAGGAACTGGAGAAGGATCAGGTTTTCAAGGTTCTGCAGTCACCGGAGCAGCTCGTTCGTTGCATCAAGGGCGGTGGGAGTACGGAGCACAGCGCTACCGCTGCTGATCCGCTGCTGCAGCAACTCATGCAGCTGCCCGGCGGTGAACCGGAAGCTGCACCCGCTGCGCTCTACCAACAGCAGGTGCAGCGCGCGTTCCTTCAATCGGCAATGGCGCAGAATCTGCAGATCCAGCAACAGCTGCTCGCCCAGAATCAGGCGCTGCAGACGCTGCTCAGCCAGCAGGCACAGCAAGCGGCCAGTGTTTCACCGCCGCAGTCACCACCACCACCAACGCCCCAAACGGTGTCACCACTGCGTCTAATGACGTCAACGACGACGACTACAATGACAGCGAGTCGCAGCAGCAGTTTGATGATGGAGGGCACTTCGGGAGGATTGCAACCGCCGGCACCACCTCCACCGCCACCTATGCCACCACCGCTGGAGAGCAAGGACCCGTCAGAGACGCGACACTTTCTTGATCCCTATGGACGTGCGAAGACCGTGCGCATTGGCAAATGGCGCTGGCCACCGCCGCAGGGCGAACCACAGTTCCAGACCGAGGAAGATTTCTTTGCCTTTAAGCTGCGACAGCAGCAGCGCAAGACTACGCCTCAGGCCCAGCACAACTCTACCGCCACCGCCATTGAGTGGGAGGAATTTGAGATCGAATCTTGTAAGAGTCCTACACCGCCAGCGCTGCTACTGAGGAGCAGCATGCGACTGGAGACAAATGGAGGATTGAGTCGGGAAGTGCAGGAGGTGGCACAACTGACAGTGGGTGCCACCTCGGGCACCACCACCAGCACCAGCGTCACCACCACGAAGCTGGCCAAGAAAAGCTTCGAAATTGGTGCAGATCGTCCACCTCCGGGTAGCGTTGGCAAATTGAAGCTGAGCTCGGAGATGCGTCAACGTTTGGAACAGGTGACAGCAGGTCATTCGGTGCGCTCCACCGTCTCAAACAAGTCGGAGCAGCGTGCACCCGCCAAGCTGGAGGACACACGCAAACTGATGCTTCAACAGCAGCTCGGAGGGCTCTTTGCCAGCGCCAATGCGCCACCGGTGCGCGTGCAGATCGAGCGCATGGAAGGCAAGCTTTCACCACCACCGGCAGCAAATAGTGGCGGTGTACCTAGTTCCGCTGGAGGCGGTGCCAGCGCCTGGCCTGGCGGTACGGTGCTACTGCCGCCTGCTCCCAGCGTGCCGGCTCCACCGCCGCCCATACGTCCGCCTAGCATGGCACCGCCTGCACCACCGCCGGCGCCACCACTGAGTCTAAGCGATGAACCGGAACCGGAGCCGGATTACCGCAGCAAGGAGCATGTGCCGGCGTTTATACAGCGCCAGGAGCGCGATACTTTCGGTGCAGTGCGTCAGCAGCAGCACCAACAGCAGCAGCAACAACAGTTGCAAATGCACCACCACCAACAGCAGCAACTGCATCATCACCAACAACAGCAGCAACACACACAGCTGGCAGCCTGGGAGCAGGAACTACAAACGGAAAGGGAACGTTCACGTAGTCGCAGTCGTTCAAGGGATCGCGAGGATTACTCCGAGTCTGTGTGGGATCGCGCCGAGGTAGAGGGACCTGCGTCGGGCAGCGGCAGTGAGAAGGAGCGCGAGAAACGCGAGCGGGAAAGGGAGCGTCTCTATGAGCTGCGCCAAGTGGAGCGGGAGAAGGAGAGCCACAAGGTGTATCAGCCGGCGCCGCCGCGTGTCATACAAGCCAGCCTCGATACAACGGGTGGCAAGAGGGAGAGGGAAAGGGAAAGGGAGAGAGATAGAGAGAGGGAGCGGGATAGGGAGCGAGAAAGGGAACGGGAACGCGATCGGGAGCCCGCGACCTTCCGCACGCACATGGCCCAGAAGTACGAACATGAGCGGAAGCGCAAAAGCTCCGCGAGCTCAGCGGGCGTACGCGAGGATCTGCTTGATGCCGCCATGTCGCCTGTGCTGGTTCCTGCACCCGTGCCGCCCCCCGTCACTCCCACAAGCGTCGGAACAACCACCACAGCGACTGCTGTCTCCTCTGCCGGTCTGGGATCCGGAGCTGTTGCCTGCTTGACCTACAATCGCGTGCCCTGGAAGCTGCGTGTGCGTAAGGAGGTCTTCCAACCCCATGAGTCGATTGGTCCACCTGTTGCTCTGGATCTGCTGTTCGCCCAGGTGTTGAGTGATGTCTTTGGCGTCACTCCGTGTCTACGCATCACGCCGCAGGAGAAGAATGCCGCTCTGAATATGCTCCATGGTCATGGCGTCAGTGTAGACACTTTGGCTGCGAGGGGTCAACAGGTCAGGGCGTTAGTGAAGCGCCATCTGGTGGACATGGCACGCGATTGGCCACTTTACTTTGCTCGGCTTTTTGCTGTCCAGGGTGCTCCTCTTTATCCGGATGTCTCCATCATGGGTGTCTCACACAGTGGCCTCTATTTGGCTCGTCGGGACGCAGATTATCTGATTGTAGTTCAGGCCATTTCCTTTGCTGAGATTCAGAATGCTGTCACCCTGCCACGCCCCGCCGCCCTGCAGCTAAATCTGAGGAATGGGAAGCATTTGGCTCTGCATGCCACACGCGCCGCTGCCATTCAGTCGATGATCACCGCATTTGTGCTCGAGTTCCGCAAGGTGAGTACCATCATTTTATATTACTACTTAAACAAGAAAGAAAAGTACAGTCGGGCACGCCCGACAATATAATAATCTCTGCATTTTATTTCCGATTTTATGGTTATGTTAAGAAAATCGGTATTGGTAAAGTACGGTATGGGTTAAGTCTCATCATGCAATTTGACAAAATGGGTTCGATTTTGAGAATTTTGGATTTTGATTGCGATTGATTCTGCTAGTTGTCTAGAGTATAAAAAGGTATGACTTTTTAAGATATCGCTTCATTTGGCTGAGTTATGATTAGTCAATGTTGGGAAAATTGTCAATTTTAAAAATTCATCTTCGGACCACATATCTGAGGACTCTTTCATCCAAATTTGACAAAATGGGTTCGATTTTGAGAATTTTAGATTTTGATTGAGATTAATTCTCCTAGTTGTCAAGATTATAAAAAGGTATGACTTTTTAAGATATCGCTTCATTTGGCTGAGATATGATCAGTCAAAGTTGGGAAAATTGTGAATTTTAAATATGGAGCTGTGGACCACATATCTGAGGACTGCGGCATTAAAATTTGACAAAATGGGTTCGATTTTGAGAATTTTAGATTTTGATTGCGATTAATTCTGCTAGTTGTCCAGATTATAAAAAGGTATGACTTTTTAAGATATGGCTTCATTTGGCTGAGTTATGATTAGTCAATGTTGGGAAAATTGTCAATTTTAAAAATTCATCTTCGGACCACATATCTGAGGACTCTTTCATCCAAATTTGACAAAATGGGTTCGATTTTGAGAATTTCAGATTTTGACTGCGATTAAATCTGCTAGTTGTCCAGATTATAAAAAGGTATGACTTTTTAAGATATCGCTTCATTTGGCTGAGTTATGATCAGTCAAAGTTGGGAAAATTGTCAATTTTAAATATGGAGCAGTGGACCACATATCTGAGGACTGCGGCATCCAAATTTGACAAAATGGGTTCGATTTTGAGAATTTTAGATTTTGATTGCGATTAATTCTGCTAGTTGTCCAGATTATAAAAAGGTATGACTTTTTAAGATATCGCTTCATTTGGCTGAGTTATGATCAGTCAAAGTTGGGAAAATTGTGAATTTTAAATATTTGCCCAAAAGTGAAGCAAATACATATATACTAAGTGCATTTAGGATATAGGTAGGTACTATATAGCACCATTTCTGACCAAATATTTGCAAGAAATTTAAGAATATATTCTATAAATATGAGATTGTTTGCTCTTAGTGTAAACAAATATTTGCTGTAAACTTAGGAAATGTTTGCTCTAAGTGTAGACAAATATTTGCTGTAAAATACAATTAAGCAAATATTTTTTGATAAATTTCGACATATTTGATATCTACAAATATTTTTTCTAACAAATCCAGCAGACCCCACTACTTTTCTTGAATACAGGGTCTAAGGCGTCGTTTCATATCTAACGGGCAACCTTTCTTCTTTCTTTTGTCGCTCTCTTTTACTGTTTCTGCTTCTTCTTCTTCGCTTCGCATATTCGCGCACGCATTGCTCAATTGCTCAGTGGGTCTTGGCGGACCAGTGTGACCATATATATGCGAAGAAGACACCCAGTGACATTCACGTTTACGAACACATGTTTATGTATTTGTGGGCTGCATTCGATTTGTCAGTGGAACGATCTTTGTGCATTTCTTTATTGAATGCATCTTTTAAGTTATTTTAATTCAATTCAGTTTCATGCTTTCATCTCAAAACTTGTCGAATGCCAAAAACCTGTAGTCGTAGACTACGTAGACAAAACCCGAATCCATAAAAACCAGGTTCACTCTCGAGCGGGTAAAACAGTTACTAAAACAAGACGGAAAGACTTTTTCCTGATACAACGAAGCTTTGATATACTTATGGAGCATAGAGTTTCATTAGAGTTATAGTTATTTTGGGGAGTATTTGGAAAATTAAAAATATTTCAGCTAAAAGTGTTGAAATTAAACCAAAAACAGTTTTAATAACAACTACAAAAAGATTATAACAAATTCTTAAAATAAAATCTTAAGGTATTAACAAATAATTAACTACTTTTTGAACCAATTGGACTAATGGCCAGTAAATGGAGATGGAAAATTTTAAATATTAATACGTTTTTATCTTTTAATTTAAAAGTACAATAATATTTAGACAAATTGAATAACTAAATCTATGTAATTACCAAATGAGTATACCCTTTGAAAGGGTATTAAAGGCGGCCTAAACTACTTTGGCTAGTCTGTAACTCTCTTAAGCTCTTTTTAACGCTCGGACAGCTTTTCACTCAAAATTTCTTTCTCTCTCCCTCTCTCTCTCACTCTCCCTCTCTCTCAGTCTCTCAGTTTCTCGTTTGCTTGTGTTTACTCTCTCGTTCGTTTGCTTGCTCTCTCTCCCTCTCTCGCTTTGGGCCATGTTCTGCTCGACTGGGAGTGAAATGGTCAACTTGCCAGTTAGCCAGTTTGCCAGTCTGCCTCTTTTGACCAGTTTGCCCAGTCTGCCAAGTTTGAGTTGTTAGTTTTTTGTTTGTATTTTCAGTTTGTTACAAATGTTCGGTAACGGCACCACGCAGTGTTCGCATCGTTCGCATCGCATTGCATCGCGTCGTCTACAAAGCGAACCCATCAAATTCCAATTCTTCACCTGCTAAAAGTCTTCGTCTTCTTCCTCTTCTACTAACTTCTTTTTATGTTTTGTTGACCAACTTTTTTTTTTTTCTTCTTCTTCGTGTGTGTGTTTTTTTTCCTGTGCTGTGTTGTGTTGTGCTATGAATGAAATGTTTTTGTTGCTTTTGCCATACTCAAAGTTAGCTGTAATGTGTCTGACCCATTAATCAATGCCGCCTCAATACCAACTTCGATTGCCAGCTTAAATCTATTCTAACTAAAAAGTGGAACTATATATCTGATTCTTTATCATTTTTATCAACAACTTGTTCCAATTCTTTGCAAATTGTTAATAGAATTTTGAATTTGTTAATAGATTTCACAAATCAAAAGACTTCATTTAATTTAATGCTTTGTTTATTGGAATAATTTTAATAAATAAAGCCTAAAAACGGTTATAACTTTTTGCAACTGATTTTGAAAAATATTAATTTTTAGTTAGTCCTCTTTTCAAAATAGGATTCAAAACATAATTATAAATTGTGTTATCCTTTCTTTAATCAAATATTATTATGAAAGAAGTTTAAGCTTAACTTTTATTTCTATTACCTTATCTTTGGATTTGTTAAAATGTTTTAATTTATTTTTAATATTTTACTTAACTTTAGTTTTAAGTTACTTTTTGAAACCCTTTGAATCGAATGGATTTTGTAGAGATTTTCACTTGTTTCCAAGAATTTAACTCCTAAAAGTTAAAACATCAATTTGATATTTTCGAGACTCTTTAAGTAAAAGACTCACAAAATTGTGTTCGCTGAACTCTAGATTCAGATTCGTATTGATTTCCAAAGTTATTGAACTTGAAACGCACTTTTCCCCATAATGCATAACTAAAGTAAAAAACAAATCAAAATCAAAGAAAATTATACAACAAGTTGATGATTTGACAGCTTTTCAAACTTGCAGGCGTTTTTTGTTTGAAGTGGCAAATTAAAATAAATTGAGGCTTGGCAAATTATAGCTAAAAAAGCAAAAAAAAATAGCTAAAAAAGCTAACATACAAAAAAAAGAGCGACTGACAAACTGAAAAGTTTTCAACAAATGGAAAAGGAGAAGGCGAAGCAGAGCAAGAAGAAGAAGAAGCAGTAGTAGCTGTAAAAAGTTGGCAAAAAACAACAACAACAACAACGACAACGACAACAGAAATAACTGCAGTAAAGATAATAAAAGCAATAAAAAATATCACGTATACGCAGCGTTTGCCGTTTCGTGTGTGTGTTGTGTGCGGGAAACCGTTTTTCCCCGAAATTGACGACTGTCCAGTATTGTGTGTGTGTGTGTGTGTGTGCTGCTGTGTGTGTAAACAATATTTAACATTCATTATGGTCGTGTAGTTTGGCCAGTTGTTGTTCGCTGTTCATCATTATCCACAGCCAAAAACAACAGCAAAACTTAAGAAAAAAAAACCAACAGCAAAAAAAAAACATAAAATGCAATAACAACTTTCACTGGCACGCGCGCCTCTGCCACGCCCATCTTTCGCACCAACTGGCAAAACTGACAACATGTCACAGAGCAGCAACAAATCAGCACAGGATCGCCAGCGTGATCGTGATCGTGAACGTGATCATGAACGTGATTTAAACGTTACCCATAAATTCAGCAGCATTGTAAACAAAGTGGAGTCTCTGATCAATAAAATGCATCACGATAAAGTTAATAATTTTAAGCTGCTCCAACAGCAACAGCAGAATAAAAAGCATTGCGAGGATCATGATCAGGAGCCCTCGAGGAGTTGCAACAAGTGCGCATCACTTGATTCCCTGAATAATCTAACCGATGTGGAGGATGAACAAGAATTGATTTATACGGATTCGGATGATGCGGAAATAGCGCATATTACAGGGACTACAGCAGCACAGGTGCATCAGGTGCAGCAGCAACAGCAGCAGCAGCAGCAGCTGCAGAGACGCAGTGATCTTGATCAGTTGACAAACGAAAGTATTCGAGAATTGAATGAACAATGTTGTGTGTCTTTGGGTGCTGAAATGACTTCAGATGGTTGTGTGAAGGATGGAATGGATTTCGATAATGCCTGGAGTGTTGAGGAGGATATTGTATATAAATGTTGCAGTGGCACTGCATCAACAACGCCCACTGGTGGGAGTGGCAGCCTCTGCGAAGAGTGCTGCTTTGAGGAGCAACTAAATTTTAAACTGCGGCTCAACCAAAGAGACAACAACAATAATGATCACAATGATCATGATGATCATGTTAATGCTTGTAATGAGCCAAATGATGATGGTATTATAGCCACAACAACTGGCACACTGCCCATTTCCCTGCCCCTGCCACTCCCACTTTCCCTGCCAAACACTATTTCCTCATCGGCATCGACTTTGCTGCAAATCGGTAGCAAAACGCGTCGTGTGAGCAACGCGAGCAGCGGTTCAGTTAGCCGCATGGAGACGATCCTCGAGGAACCGACTGAGTCCAAAATATCCGTCAAGGAAATTCTGGCACGCTTCGAGACCATGAACTCCAATGAGGTAACCCTGAAACCGAAAAAGTTCTCGGTTTAAAGTTAATCAGTTTTAGTTACCTAAAATTTCTACTTAATCTAGTCTTGAAATTCTTCTAGCTGATCTATATATAACACAGATAAATCTTGATTAGAGGGTACCAAGAATAAGTTCAAATACACGTCTTAAATTTAAAAGGACTTTCTCGAAAGTAGATTTTTAATTCTTTTTAAGAAGTGCAGTCAATCTAAAATTGGATAAACTTCAAGCGACTTAGATATTCTTGCAGTAAATGCAAGAGTCTAAAATGGACTCCTAATATGTCCTCCATGGTCACTTAATTGCGTTATGCTTTCTCTATTTCAATTGATTCACATTTGATTTAATTGCCTACAATTAACATCATTTGCCGAACTCTTTATGTCCTCCATGGTCACTTAATTGTGTATTCTCAGTGACTTCAATGCTGATGAACATACAGCTAAAATCTATATTCAGTTTTTAATTCTGGCTTAAATTATAAATATGCTTTAAATTTTTATTTTCTGGTCCTCCATGGTCACTTTATTTTTGTACCTAACAGTGTTTTGCTTTATGTAGCTGAGAAGTCTACATTTGTTATCTACGATTAGTTACTGCTATAAGTATCAAAGTTACTACGTCCTCCATGGTCACATTGTCTGTCGTAATCAAATAATTCCTTAGAATCACCTGCCCCCTTCCCTTCAAAGAAAGTAGCAGATGAAACTTATAAGAAACTTGAGTTCCCTGTATATTATAATTTAATTATTGGGTGGATTATGAGCAAATTGTAAGTTAACTTACTTAATTAAATCACAGTGGGAGTGAGTGAGAAAGAGAAATGGAAGGAAAGCGAAACGAGTTATGATTTTAAGCTCATAACTCAACTAAATTATGAAGTTGGCTATTCAAACTTGGTAGTTACCAGAGCCCCTATTGTGGAGCTCTTTTCTCCACCAAAAAAAAAACTAAAAAAAAAAAAAAAACAATTATAAATTACAAATTATGAGTTAAAAATTACAAATTACGAATTACGGATAACAAATTTAATGCGAATTATGATGTTCATATGCAAAAAAAAAAAAAAAGAAAAGGTTTTAACGATGATGAAGACGAGACTCGACAGCTTTTTTACAGTTTATTGCGAGTGTTTTGTTGAACGGTAAAGTTAATCAACACATAATCGCATTATTAGCATCGACAGATGGACAGACAAACAGACGAACTGACTGAAAGACAAACAAAAGGTCTCAAATGGAGAAAGAGATTCAACTGAACCTAAAACCTTTTGAGAGGTAACTGCAAAACTCACTTACATCATCTATTCAGTTATGTTTGCTCTTCATCTTTACAAACTGACGATCATTGGTGTTGATTATACAACAACAACAACAACTACAACTACTACTATGAAAACAACAACAAATTTAGTAACAACATTATCACGAGGGCTTAAGGTGTCTGCAAAGGTTTTAAGGTTTTCAGCTCTTGTTAATAGAAATAAAGTTGTTTGCAATTAAGTAGAGCGAATTTCTTCAACTCTTTTGAGTTGTTGTTTACTTTCAAACTATAAAGTCTGCCCTCGTTGAACTGAACGTGCTGAAATTTGTATAATCTTGACTGAAATCTGTTGCGATCACTTTGTCTTTAGAGTGAAGCAGTTTATATAGAATTTGAAGCTGTTGACTTGATCTGAAACGAAAGTTTTGAGAATATGTAGTTCAGATTTTTATTCTTGTTTAATGTTTGCTGGATAAAAGATTTTTCTTTCTGATCTGTTAAAGGAAATCGCACAAAGAGCATGATTCGATACTTATCTTCTGATTTAACTGATCACTGGTCTTAAGAAGTTAACTTTATTAACGATCATTTCAAAACGCTTCTCAGTGATCAGTCTATACAAATGAGAGCTAATAATACTCTCTAAAATCTCTAAAATTAATCTAAGATCTTACCTTGATCCTTATGAAGTTTATACGATTATAATGTTATCTTTGAGTTCTCTCACTGATCTTGTTTGGCATTTATGAAAGATCTTTAACTAATATACCTCTAGGTCTTCAAATTCTTAAATTAAAATCTTATTGTATTAAGTGTCGATCAGCTCAAAGCTCTTTAGTAGATTATTTGCTGATCTTACTCATGATCATTGCCGATCTTTCTTTCATACGAAGAGATCCAGAAATGATTTGGTCCTATGTATTAAAATAGTGAATGATTAGTTACTAAATATAGTAATAAGCTCTCGATCACTAGATATCAATATATATTTCACTGTTCTACAATTTAGTTAATGACAGTCGCGATCATCTTTGAGCTGATCAAAAACTTTGTCTCTCTTTCTTTCTGTTGAACGTCTTCAGTTTTGCAATTCTTGGAAGATGTTATTACAATTTTTCGTTCTTGACTTGATTTCGAAATGAAGTCGTAAGTTAGCCATCAAATGGGATCATCTTTTGTGTTTGCCGAGCGTAACCGATGCTACGCCTCAGCTCAAAGGGGGAACTACTAATCCCCGACTCAAAAGCAGCTCATGCCGTTGACCCACAGATACAGATACAAGCATAGAAAGAATGAGATACAAGATACAATGTGAACTTATGGATATCATGGCTTGCTTTTCACCATTTGACCATTAAAACTGAAGAATTGTAATTTAACTGTAATGTGATTTCAATAATTTAATTACATTTCGTGCGTTTGTTGTTATTATTATTATTTTTTTTTATTGTTATTGTTATTGTCGGTCACTTCTTCTTGTGCTTCTTCTTTTTTGTTCTATTTTGTTGCTGTCGAGCGTTGAAATTTCTTTTGCTGCAGCTGTAAATTGTATCTTGAAGTGTATCTTGAAATGTATCTTTTGCCTTGTGCTGCCTCAGCTGCATTTGTTTCGGCTCTGTTTGTACATTAATTTCGAATTTTTAATTAACTCGAGTAACAATGAGGAAGAAGCAGCACCTGAGCTGCAGTTATATATACTTGTATGTGGATAAACACAACAAGAAGACGAAGAAGAAGAAGCAGAGAAAAACCCCAAAAAGAAAGTTGCTTTAAAAATGTAAACATACGCGGACTCCGACTCGGACTTGCATTCGTAGTTGGACTTGGACTCTTGTAATATGCCACAAAACTGTATTGTAAATTATAGTTATGGGGTTTTCCTTATTGTAGACCCTGTACTAAAAGTGTATGTTTGTCTATAAAGCCGTTTTAAGTGCCGCCTTACAACGGAAATACCTCTGAAATATTTCGAATGCTGAGTTAGACACTCGTAAAATGTCACAAAATATAATTTACATTAAAATTTTAATGTTTTCCTTATTGTGGACCCTGTAGTATAATAAATATTTGTTTTTAAAGTCTTTTTTGTAGCATTCTTACAAGGGAAATTCTTCATTTGGGCACTTTCCAGCTCGTGATATGTTCCAAAAATGTAGTTCATAAAATTTTTTTCATTGTAGACCCTGTACTAAAATCAATGTTGTCGTAAATCATGTACTTTTGATATAAACATTGTACAGGTCCATCAGGAAGTAGTTCATTAGTTAATATTAGCCCGATCTGATCAATAATAACACAGATGACCTATCTTTCTCTTTTGCCTCCATATAAATCAGTACAAGGTCTTCCGCAGTCTGTTCGCTTACCTAATAATTTATATTTTTTCCAGCGAATTGAATTCGCATTTCCAACAAGTGGAGCAAATCTGCCTCTTTACTCCAGTCTACGATCTACAATCCACAGTCTCCACCTGGGTCCAGACATAGATACATTTATAGAGGCACAGGCATAGATACAGATACAGATACATTTGCAGCTGCCATGGCCCAAAACAAGTCGTGTGACCCAGTTGATAGCCCGGTTCTCTAGTGCACTGTTCCAAATATGAAAATGGCAGCCAGACCAGCCCAGCCCAAAGTCACAATTCGAATAAAATTCGATTAGTTGCATTCGATCTTCATGGAATTTATTTCCATTTATCGATTGAATTTTTTTTATTTCCTCCATCAATGACTTGATTTCTGATTTGTTGCTTCTGTGGCGTTTAAAGCCCACAAGAGCTGTCAGCTTTTAATCGGACATAAGTATTTTATGTGGCAAGTGATGCTGTAGGTTGATCCTCCATGGTCACTTGAGTGCTTTCTTTGCTTTAACTGTAACTTTAAATCGTTTCGCCTACGCGTTTCATTTGAGTGAAAAGATTCCAGCTTTCTGTTGTTACTTTTGCCTGTACCAACTGGTTCTCCATGGTCACTTTATTTTGGTTTATTTTGCGCCCAAGGCGCTTCTTCATGCTCATTTGACTTTCTGCTCCTTTGTTTTGTTTTAATTATTTTTAGAACTATTCTTTCTGGATCATAGAGCTTTTTATTTTATTTTGCTTGTCCTTGCTTTTATTTCACTTTTTACTGTCCTCCATGGTCATTTAATCTATTTTTTCCCTTCTTTTTTGCTTGTGTTCATATAAAGCATGTAAACTGTTTCTCCCTACTCACATGATACCATTTCTTTAAATTGTCTTTTGCTATGCTCACCTCCATGGTCACTTGACTTTATTCTCTTCAACTATTTTAATAAGTTCCCCACTCAAACGTTCCGTTAATTGCTCCAATTTAGTTCATCATATTCTCCATGGTCACTTTACTGTTGTTTAAGCAAAAATTGCTTCATCATTTCGCTAGAAACTGTCCTCCATGGTCACTTGCGTATTCGTGTTCATGCTGTGTATTCCATAATCAAGTTAAGCATGCCATAATCTAATCTCTCGTACTTTCTCAGCAGTTTGAACATATTTTTTGAGCCCTGTACTGAGCACACGCACAAAGGGTGTTTAAAACTACTAAAAAACTTTAAATTTTGTTGCCCACCCAAAAATGGGTAACTGTAACAAATAGTTGCTAAACAGTCAAAAAAAACTGAACTTCCTTTGCATTTAAATAAGTACAGGGTCTTTAGTAGTTAGTTTTGTTTGATTAGTTATGCGTTATGCCTTGTTGCGTCGCCAGGTGGCGTGTTAGCTTTATCAAACTGACGATATTAATGTTAATCTTAATGCTAATGCTAATATTAATGTTAATATTAATTAAAAGTGTCTGATTTATCAGTTATACGATGTTTTTTGACTGATTGATCGGGAAAGATTTCCGCTTTCATAAACTTACCCAACAACAACAACAACAAAGTGCAACAACAACTTTTACTCACCTTTTCGCTTGAGTGTCTGCAAAATTGCAATGCATTTTTTTTGTGGGTGTTGTCAGTGGGTGCAGTCCAGAAATAGCAGAAGACGCAGGGGAAAGAAGAACTGGGAAAGTGAGGAAACAACAGAGAGGGAAAGAGAGAGAGAGAGAGAGAGCAAGCGAGTAGGCAGCACTGCTTTGAGTGGGCGGACAGTAAAAAATGAAGGAAAAAGCAAAAAAAGAAAACAAATTGAAAGCAACACCGAATTGCATATTGTAAATTGCAATAAAAGTGAAAAAAAATATTTCAAATCACCTAAAAAAAACAAAAAACTTCAAAAGGCGAAAAAAATAAAACACTTTCGTTGCCAAAAACTCAGTCAGCGTTTAGTCAATAATTGCACTGTGCGAAAATTCGTTGTACTCTTTAATAATTAGATTCAGATAAAAAATTCAGTTTAATTGGGATTTTCAATTATTTTTATTAGCAGCTTTATTGCCTATTAAAAAAATGCAATCTCCTGTGGAGAAAAATGCATTTGTTTCACTTTTTTTTTTATTTTTTACTAATTACTAATTAACAAATATTTTCTTGGTGGAAAGAAAAATGGAAAATTAAACAAATTTTTAATTTTTATTTCGGCATAAAATAGAAAAATAAAATAATAAAATGCTAAATTTTATTTAAAATTTAATAGATCCAAAACGAAATTAATTTAAAATTTTTATTATTTAATTTTTAGAGTGGAAAAAAATTATATTTTATTTGAATTCCGTTTGGAAAGCCTTAATTTAATTGATCGATTTTCTTATACGGATTTAAGTTATTTATTAATTAAAGTAAATTAATTTTTTATTGAATAAGTAGATCGATTTTAGACTTTTATTACGACATCGAATAGTTTATCTAGTCGAAAATAGTTTTTTACTATTTGCGGGGGCGGTAAGGGGCGTGGCAAAGATTTGAAATAAACTTGATCTGCTGGCGAAGCAGACGGACTTTCATTCCAAATTTGGTGGCTCTAGCTCTTGTAGTTTAAAAGATCCAGGTGTTCATGCAGACGGACGGACAGACGAACAGACAGACAGACGGACAGACAGACAGGCGGACATCGCTATATCGATCTGATCAAGAATATATATACTTTATGGGGTCGGAAAAGCCTCCTTCTGCCTGTTATGCACATTTCGCTTCAGACAAACCTAATAGACCCCTATACTCTTTTTTTAGAGTACGGGGTCTAAAAACTTTTGCAAATCAAGATACATTTTCAATGCGTTCCGGAAATGATTTACTTCCCCATTGAACAACGAAATGCTTAAAGTTTGCATACAGTAAATATCATTGTGTTTTTGCAAAGATTTATAAAAAATATCACTTATTGTGTTGTCATTTTTGTGGCCTGAACTACTTAATTTGTTATTCACACAAGTTCAAAACTGTTTCACAAACTCTTTTTTATGTGCTTGAATCAAAGCGAACGGGAAATCTTTAAAGAAACTCGTCTAAAATTCGATAAACTTGTGCAAAATAGAATTTATACCATTTTATTTAGCAGTGTATTTAAACATTAGTTGAAATATATTCCTAGAAGTATAATCGAATATGAACAGATATATATATAATTCGATTACGGTGATCCTTCAAACTTATGTTGATTTTGTTAAAATAAGAATAGCAAATTTTTTTCAGTGTAGCGTATTTAAAGCTTTGTATTCTTATAGCGAAAGTGATAGATAAAAGTAACCCATAAAAAATAAGATGATAATCTTGTGCAGATAGAAACTCCGCCCCTTTTTTGTTCAGTGTATTGTAGCATAAACTTTAATAAATATTTATTTATGTAAACAAATCTTTTGTAAGTTGGTAGATAAAGGAACTCGTTAAATTGATATAAAACTTAAGCATATTAATCCCATTTTGCTCAGTGTATTGTAACATAAACTTAAATAAATATTTATATATGCAGATTTGGATATACTTAGGTATAAATTTATATCGAAAGTTGTAGATAAAACTAACGCATAAAGGAGATGATCTTATTAAATTTGCTCCCCTTTTTTGTGCAGTGTATCGTTGCAAAAATGTACATATAATTATATTTTAATGAGAAGCTTTGAATATGAGTGCATTTTTAAAGATTTTTAAGTGACTCTTAAAAATGTTTGATATTAAAATTTCAACATTTTCGCTAAGTGTAGCATAGGACCAACTCAAATATATATAATTTTATAGTTTCGAAGACATATAATGAAAGGAACCGGTTGTTTTGGCGTCTGGCAACTGGCTGCTTGGTCTTGGACTTGGCCAAGACTTGGTTTTGGCCAAAACTCAAAGCAGAAGATGAGGAGTAGGAGAAAAAAGAGTCACCCAGACAACTTTCACATGCCATTGACATGGCCAATTAACAAATTGCATATATCTGTCAATATTTGCAACGCTCTTTAACCAATCTCTAACCATCTCTTTCTCTTCCACTCTCTTCCCTCTCTTTCACTCTTTAGTCTCAATCGAAGGCATCGACGCTTTCGTCGGGCGCCCGAGCAGCCGCCCAGACGTTGAATGTGCCCCTAGAGCGTTTGGAGTCGCGTCAGGCACAACAGCAACTGCAGCAACAACAACAACAACAGCAGATGCAACAACAACATGGCCAACAACGTAATGAACATGGTCATTCCAATGGTAGCGATGCCTCTGAGCAACAGTTGCTACAACAACAAGTGGAACTTCATCATCAGCAACATCAACTGGAGGATTCTGCGGAGGAGCAACAAATTTTGGAACAACAACGTTATATGAAGCAACAAAGTTATTTGCACTCGTCACGCAAATCAAATGCTGGTCAACAGCCCAATTCTCTTACCAATGGCCAACAGTTGCAGCAACACCAACAGCAGCAACAGCAGTTGCAACACCAGCAGCAACAGTTACAGCAACAGCAGCAGCAACATCATGATCTGGATGGCAGCAATTACATGCAGGACGACAGCAATGGCGGTACTCCGCCTTCGGTCACCAAGTATTCCCTGCTGCAGTTCGCCATGCAGCATTTCCGCAATGAGTAAGTACAACACGCTAGTGACGAAACTATGTAGATCGCCTGGGCCGATCTGATATCGATATTTGCCTGAATCTTGTATATAAAATATATAAAATAAAACTTGCACTGAGATTACTTTTAGGATTAGGATTCGACCCTTGCACCACTAACTAATTCTCCTATTTTTCTTTGTTTGCTCCTCAGTCAACTACGCGATGCGGATCGTCACCATGAACGCCATCAGTCATCGGCTGCCAATCGATCCTATGCGGAGTTGGTCAAGTGGCAAGGACACGCCATTCGCCTGCCACTACTCCGACTGCCCAATGATTTGGCGCCCCTCGCCCTCGAGTGCTTTGACTGCATTCTGCGCTACTGCGGGGATATACCACTCGATCCGGAGCTAACAGAGGTCAAGTGTGTCTACACGGTGCTAATGGTAAGTAAACCCCAATAGTTCACTATATCCAGACACGGCTGTAGTTATTAATTTGTGTTTCTTTCTCCATTCGCAGCATTGTCACAAATATCTGGCGCTGCGAGACGAGGTCTACTGTCAGCTGATGAAGCAGACGACGGCGAACCGTTCGCCGTGTCCGGACAGTTCACAGCGTGCTTGGCGTCTGCTGAGCATATTGGCCGCCTACTTTGGCTGCTCGGATGCACTGCGTCCGTATCTGATGGAGCATCTAACATCGGCGGCATCGGATCGACGTCGTTCGTGCCATGGCACCGCTGCCGTCTGTCTGACTAATCTCCGCAAGACGGCACGCTGTGGTGGCCGTAAGAATGTGCCCAGCGTGGAGGAGGTGACGGCCGTATCGGCGGGTAGATCGGCTCGACGACAGATCTATCGATTGCCGGGTGGTGCCGAGCGTGTGGTAAACACACGTTGCTCGACTGTCGTGGCGGATGTCATCGCCGAACTGTGTGCGTTGCTGGGCGTGGACTCAGAGGCGGAACAACAGGAGTTCTCGCTATATTGTATTGTTCAAGGCGATGCCTTTACCATGCCCCTGGCAGCCGATGAATATATACTGGATGTGACCACGGAATTACTGAAATCGGGACAGCCATTTTATTTGATCTTCTGTCGTTCAGTTTGGCATTTTGCCCTCAAACGTGAACCGGCTCCGATGCCACTCTACGTGGAGGTGCTCTTCAATCAGGTAGCACCTGATTATCTGGAAGGACTGCTCCTCGAGCTGCCCGGCAATGGTGTGCCCATGCCTGAGATGGTGCGAGATATGGCCAGAATTGCTGCATTACTTCATCGTGCTGCCGATTTGAGTCATGTGCCGGCCATGAAAGAGATTAAATTTCTGTTGCCAAAGCCGGCTTTGGGCATACGTGAGATACGTCCCGCTCAGTGGGTGGGTCTGGTGCAATCCGCTTGGCCGCAGGTGGCCAATCTGAGTCCTGGCCAGGTGAAGGCACAGTTCTTGAATGTTCTTGCTGCCTGGCCGCTTTTTGGCAGCAGTTTCTTTGCCGTGAAACGGATTTGGGCTGAGGACGGTCCTCATGTCGAGGACAATCATAATCCGATGTGGCGTGACTTGATTCTGGCCTTGAATAGACGTGGAGTGCTATTCTTGGATCCAAATACACACGAAACGCTGCAGCACTGGAGCTTCATGGAGGTCATCTCTACGCGCAAGGTGGGTATAGTGGGGTAGCAGTCCAGTACCCTGTAGTTGTTGTAGAACAAAATAGTTTGAAGAGATTGTTTGGGGAATCTTGAAAAAGAACAAATTGGATAACTATACTATAGCTCCCATAGGAAAATTTGGTCTAAATTTAAAGATTTTTATGGAAAATTATACTTTATATAGTTTATTCTGACTAACTTTTGTTTCAAAGCTCTTAGTTTTGTGAACACATTTAACTAATAAAATTTTACTTTGTATTCTCGCAGGTGCGCTCAGAGGATGGAGCCCTATTTCTGGACATGAAGGTGGGCAATCTGATGCAGCAGCGTGTCATACGCGTACAAACGGAGCAGGCACACGAAATCTCCCGATTGGTGCGACAGTATATAACCATGGCTCAGATCAGTCAACGCGACAAGCGGGAACTCAATTAGATGAAGAAAAAGAAGAAGACGAAGACGAAGAACAAAACAACGAACAAACATTCCGAACATGTTTATTATAATATTATTATTATTATGATTATGATTAATTGCTTGATTGCGACTTCTTTTTTTTTTTGTCAATTCTTATATTAAGCATATACCACTTACAACATTTATATAGTCTGCCCAGTTAAAAGCTATATATAGTCCTATATATAGACCGATTTGGTGGCTGTCTATAGTGCAGGGAAGAATACTTCCTCTGCACCTTCTTTCTACTGGCACGTCCCGTAGGCCATATTCAAAAATCTAACTTCCATTGCATCACAAATCTAGTGTAATCTATATATACCTACACCTACCTAGATATGCCTTGTATCTGAACAATTTATGTTCGTATATTAAGTAACAATGTGCAATCTTTTCCCATTTTTCTGTACCTCTCTTTGCTCTTTTATGCAACTCGAATATTAACACACTTTTCTTTTAGTTTTAAGCAAATCTTTTATATTATACATATATCTATATACATATATGAACTTTTTTTTTTTTTTGAAAATTTGTTAAACGAAATTTTGAAGTTTAGTTTAATACCTGAAAATGAATCAGAAATGAATAAAACTCCATATGAACCATAAGTAATTCGATTATATATTGAATTTCTGCGTATTTCTTGATTTTTAATTAATTCTTGGGGAATTTTTGTTTAAGTTTGATCTACCATAAATATATGTTCAATGTTTATTTAGATGAATTTCGAAACTATTCTGGACATGCATAATCCCAAGGACCGTGTACAAATCGGTTAGATACTTTGTTTTGGAGTTTCCCTAGATTTACTGTGTTTATCCCATATTTTATCCTAGGGGAATTCTGATTTAAAGTAAACAAATTAATAAATCAGTGGAATGAATAATTTAATTTAATAGCTAAAATATTAAACAAAAATAAATAAATAAATAATAATAATATTAATAAAAAAAAAAAGTGTGTGTGTTTGCAAATAAATTCATGGCAATTTTTTAGGTCATTGCTCAAATAATATTTGGTATAATTTGATCGTTATCGTCCTCCTCGTCCTCGTAGTCCTCCCCGTCGCCGTCGCCCGCTTCCTCGTAATCATCTTCATCCTCATCGTCATCGTCATCATCGTCGTCATCATCATCATCGCCGTCATTATCGTTATTGCCACTCTGAGCAGGGCTCTTGATGGGATTCGCTGTGAGTTGCTCCTGTGCAGTGAGCTGTGTGGCAACGTCCACTGATGAGTTCTTGCCACTTGTTGCAACATCTCTAATACGTTCTGTTGTTGTCGTTACTGGTGCTGTTGTTGTTGCTGTGGCACGCCTCAATGTTGCTGCCTCATCAGCAGCTGCAACTTGGCTTAACGCTTCATTAGTCACATTGTGGCTGAAACCGCCTGTGGCACGTGTTGTTGTTGTTGTTGTTATTGTAGCTGCTGTTGTTGTTGCTACATCCTTGCCACTTGTCGTTGCTGTTGGCGTTGCCACTGTTGTATAATTTACTTTGTTCTTGCCGCTGTCATCAGCCACATCTGTGTTCAATTGTGGACCTAATTCCGTCTCTGGTGGCGGCGTGATGCGTGGCGGCGCCACAGAGGTCAACAGAAAGTCATCGCTAATCTCACAATTCTTGCCCAAATATCCCTGGCGACAGTGGCAACGATAGCTACCATCCTCGCGGCTCAATGAAACGCACTTTCCATCGTTCTCACACGTATTCGGATGATCGTCGCAGTAGCTCAACTCTGTAACCAAATCAAATTACTATATAAACTAGTGGGAAAAGTCGAGCTAGTAGTAACTTAGGTGAATAATCATAGTACAGACGGACATTTCTAACAAATTTTGACTTTCTAGCTTTTATAGACTCTGAGATGTTTCAAAATGAACTCACTCTCATCGCAGAGCATGCCACCCCAGCCAGGATGACAATTGCATTCCCAGGGGGCATCGCAGTCACCGTTCACACAGCCAGGATAGGGAAAGCACTTGTCGCACTGCTGTCCAGTCCAACCGACCTTGCAGCTGAAAATGACGAGGGTATTACAACTTATTCGGAATTTGTTTGGCCTTGTGGTTATCTGACTTACCGGCACTCTCCAGGTTTGCGACAGTAGCCATGTTGCTTACTGCAGTCCGCGGCGCAAAGAGCTGTAAGTGGTACAAAATATGTGAGAAGTATGGAAATTTGTTGACTAATGATAATACTATTAGGAATCTATAACAGAATTAACTAGAATGTACTCCGAATAGCTAGTTAGGTCGATAAAGTGAATCAATTATAATGTGGTGCAAATATTTATCTGAAATCACTTGGAATTTACTCCGATTTCACTCCGAATTTACTCCGAATCAACTCCGAATTTACACTGAATGAACTGCTTTTCCATTTGAACCTAGTGCAGTAAGTAAGTACTTTGTAATTGTTAGGAAGCCATCTAAAATTGCTTTACGCACACTCCGAATCCACAACTTTAATGTTAATCTTAATCAAAATCCGATCCTTTTGGTGATCTTACCTGTTTGACATAGCAATCCCGTGTAGCCAGGTTGACAGTTGCATTCCAAGGGTTTATTGCACGTGCCATGCTGGCAACCGGGCATTGTGGCACATTCGCCGCAGTTGCGACCCGCCCAGCCAATTCTGCAGCGACACTCGCCTGGAGCCTCACAATAACCCCGCGTACTATGGCAACCACTGCGACAACTCGCTTAAAGTTTAATATATTAATGAAGAGTTGAATGTGAAACTGATTTTTCGGATTTACGTTCGGTGCAGAAGAGTCCATCCCAACCGGGCTTGCAGATGCATTCGAAGGGCTTGTTGCAGGTGCCATGCTGGCAACCGGGCAGAGGAATACACTTCTCGCAGTTCTCACCACTGTAGCCAATTCTACAACGACATTCACCTGGCCGCTGGCAGTAACCTGAAGATATAATGTCAAATATTTCGGATAAATTAAATATTTCCTTTCTTAATTTAGTCACAATTTTATCATAATATCATACATATTTTATGTCTCTTAAATTTTAAATTCTTTCAAACGATGTCTATGTATGTAAATACATTTTCGGAGTTAGCTTACCATTCATGGGATCACAGCCTCGACGACACATCGGCACCTGACAGAGATCACCTTGCCAGCCAGGAAGACACTTTACATCTCCCTTCTCGTCGCACGTATAGTGTGAGTTCATCTTGTACTTTTGCGGCTTTTCACAGGCCTGCATAAAATTAGGAATCTTAAGTAGACTGTAGTTTCGGAGTAGAGGATTAAGACTTACGCGTTGTTTCCACAGCGGTATATTTGAATTTGTATTGAGACTCGTCTGGCGACCTTCAAAATTGCGTCGCAGAGCCTCAATGCCATTCAAAGCAGTGACCACCATCAGGAGCACCGTCAACGGCATCTGGTTCGTCATAATACTTTAAATACTAACAGTTATCTGTTTAGAAAATACAATGAATTTAAAGACTTCAAAAATAAATAAAGCTGCTCTCGCAAAGTCTTAATAGACCTCCTTGAACTGCATATAGTTCTACTAGGAATAGGTTTTTACTTTACTCCGCTCTTTTACCACTTCTAGACAACTCCGAAAGTATAAAGTTAGCATAGCTTGGGTATAATTTTGTGTTTTTCCCGGGTTATTGGTAGTTTACATTAAAGTTACATTACTTTCGTTTAATATAACGCATTGAAAACTTCGCATTTCCTAAGATTAACTCCGAAAAAGCTGCTAAAACATAAGTTTTTTGCAGTACGATTTGTTAAATTTATTAAACATAAGCATACCTCTCCGAAAACAAAAACTTTGTTCGTCAAAACATTTATATTTATATAAATATATAACATATATTCCTAAAAGCTAACTCCGAAAGTTTCGTTAACTTTTCTCTGAACTTGAGTTCAAATGTTTTGCTAACCGTTATTAAGTAAAAGTGGGAATACCCACAAAGAAAGAGTCTAAATAGCAATTAATTTATGACAACTCATTTAATATATAGTTTATACCGAAACTAAGTCGTGAATAACTTTGGATTAACTGATAAGCATTCGCCGATTTCCGATTTCGTTTGGCAAAAAGACAACGACTGCTAAACTCGTAGTCCGCACACTAAAGACAATTAACATGTTTCAAGACAACTTTCTTCGTAGCTAAACAACAAAAGCTACTGCCAATAACAGTAAGAAGAACAATTGACTGACTGATTTACTGACTGACTAAGTGTCGGAGTGACGAACTGATTGTTTGACGCACTGATTGTCGGATTTCTTGATGAATCATTCATTATAATGGGCGTTTAAAGCGTACGCACCTCATCAAAATAAAAGAAAAATCGTTCGAAATGCAAATCCGAAACTTCTCCAAAGCACTCTCCGAATATACGGTATAGCGAGTGCCTAACGGTAATTTAATCCAAAACACTCCGACGCGACGTCTGACTCGACTTGCGTTTGCTTTGAGACTAATCAATTAGCTCTAACTTTGACTTTGACTCCGACGCCGCATCTCCGACTCTCCGAATTAAAGTCAGTGAGAGCACAGTGGGGCAAATTTGCGTAAATTTAGTTGAAAGTTTTGTTGTTAAAGAAAAAAGGTAAAATTTAAATTAAATTAAAATAAATTAAAGCGAATTGTGTAAATGTTTTTAAACTGTAAGTAGTAAGTTGTTTATATGATATATTATTTATGTATATATATTTAATTATATTATATATCATATAAAATATTATTATTTGCTTACTTTTGTTAATCGTTAAATATTTCCTTAGGAATACCTTTTCACTTACCTCTACAATCACCAGTTATTTTTCGTCTGCTATTCTTGTTACTCCACCCACTGTGCTACTGCGCGTTCTCTGTCTCTTCTTTCTCTCGTGTCTTTCTACCTTTTGTTGTTGTCGGTTTCGTGCGCATGCGCAGAGAAATTTATAAACCGGCGGCCGTTGACGGCGGCATTTGCCTAAAGTTGGCTCACGCTTCTTGGGCGATGGCTCTTCTGCTTTGGCACCTGTGCAATTGGGTCAAACGGTAAACTCGAAACAGCTGAGCGGCTGAGGCCGCCAGCAAAAGTGTTTTTTTTTTTTGTGTGTTTGTCGAAACAAGTCGCAACAGGTCGCAACAAGTGGGGAAAATTCCATTTAATTAAATACTCGTTACTTTTTTTTTTGTTTTAAAATTATATTTGTTTTTGTATTCTTTATTGTGAATTCTCGATTTTCATTATTATTACCATTAATATAATTAATATTAGAATTTATTTTGTTTCCATTTGTTTTTGTTGTTTTTCTCTTCTCTTTTTTGTTGTATTTATTTTTCTTTCTCTTTCGCTCTTCCTCCGCTTATCAAGCTGGAAATTCTTCTCTTCTTTCTGATGAGTATTTGTGTCTGAGTAGGTGTGCGTGTGTGTGTGTGTGTGTGCTTGTGTGTGTTACAGTTTGTCAGAAAAGTAAATTGCGTCGCTTCTTTGTTGTAATTTCATTTTCATTTCTTGGCCTTAGGTTGTGACCAAACTTTTTTGTTAATTTTTGAAATACTCAAAATTATTTACAGTAAAAAAGTTCCAATAAAATTGAATTTTACTGTCTTAAATATATTTAATTCTTTTGATATAACTAAAAAAAAATGTAAAAACTGTTTTTTAAAAAAGAAAACTTTTTGTCATTATTTGATTTTTAGACCCCGTACGCTAAAAAAGAGTATAGGGGTATATTAAGTTTGCTTGGATTTATTATTATGTCCAAATCAATCACTTAAGAAAAAATGTTTTAAGCTAAACAAAATTGGTTTAATACTTGTTTTATTTTAATCTTGACTCAGGAATAATTTTGAACTATTTTTTTTAAAATTAAGATGCTTTAAATAAACTATAAAAATAAAAATCTGTAAATAATTAATGGAAAATATTGGAGTATTCTATGTAATAAATTTATGTAAATTTGTTCTGTTAAAAACTAATGTTGAGGCATGATAAACGTACTAAGTGTCTATGTGTGTGTGTGTGTGTGTGTGTGTCTGTATGTACTGTTATTTTGTATCGTTTCTTATAGCTAAACCGATAGATTCGCATTCACACACATACATATCTACGTAGTACATACATCAATCAATAGAATAATTTATATGTTCACCGTTCGTTCAGTTTTGGGTTTAAAAGTGAACGAATCGATCAGCTAGTTCGTTAGTTCATTTAATTCACTTCGTTCAGTTTTGAAAGTTGGGAAACGATGGCATTCCATATAATTCTTACTTTAGATAACTAATTGAACTCTTTTCTCTTTCTCTCTCTCTCTCTCTATCTCTCTCTCTCTCTTTCTTTTCATGCTGGGGTATTCATTATAGAGAGGTTCAACTGTAGCTAAATGTTAATGGATTTCTGGACCTAAAATCACTAATGGTATCATATGTGTGTGTGTGTGTGTGTGTGTGTGCTTAGTTTTGGGCATAATATAATTACTTTAATTAGGGTTAGTTTAAGTAGTATTATATCATTATCATATAGATATATATGTATATGTATATATATGTATGCTTTGCCTGGAAAGACTCTGATCGATTCAGATCCAATAGTGATCTCGACCTTCGAGTAAAGTTCTTTGCATTTTAGGAGTTTATGTATTCTATTTACAACTTGTTGTACAGTGAACACTTGCTTAATTGGAATTGCTGATATAGCGAGTGATCACTGTACTTGTTTTTATTATTTATGTTTTCTTTTTTTCTACAATTACATTTAGTTTCCATTGTTTATGCATGGAGAGGAGGAAAAAAAAATTATTTTATTTTTTTTACTTAATTCAATTTTAATTTAATTTCTTAATTTATTTAAACACTTACAAGCGAGTTCACTGACTTAGTGTGTGTAGTTTGTGTGTGCGTGTGTGTGTGTGTGTGTGTGTGTGTGTGTGTGTGTGTGTGTGTGTTTTGTGTGTGTGCATTTCCCTTTCAGTATTTGTGCCAAGTTTTTAGAATTTTTCAAAAATAAACGAACTAAAATCGACTACAGAGAAAGATTTAGGGGAAGTACGGCTGTATGTCGATATGATATAGAATCTTGATGATATGAACGATATGATATGAATGAAAGTGTGCTCAAAAGTGAGTGAGTGAGGGGATAACTCTATTGAACTCGCTGCATAGACTAGACGTATACCCTACAAATACTCAATTACCACCACAAAAAAAAAAACTTTTTGTATGTGTTGAGTGTAAGAGTGTGTGTGTGCGTGTATGTGTATGTGTGTGTGTAAGTGTGTACGTGTAGCTGATGAAACGACGCTTAGACGAATGAGAACTGCGCATGGTTGCATTTCTTGGGCGGACCGATGGTCAAACGCAGCCACTTGCCACGACATGAGGGGGCGGGAAGGGCACTCCAACGCGTCGTACGGCCGGACAGACCCTCTCCCCGGCAGTGATAGCTGAGCAGCGACTGTTGCTGTTGTTGTTGTTGTTGTTGCAACACTTGTGGCAACATTGGCGTTGCACTGCGTTTTGATGTCGCTGAGCGTTGACGATGCGATTGTCGCTGTTGTCGCTTCTTGTAATCATTGCTGCTCTCGTTGCTGCCCATTCCAGTTCCAGTTCCAGTTCCTGTTCCCATTCCCATTCCCATTTCCGTTTCCGCCTCCGTTTCAAGCATATTCTGTGTCTCATCCTCTTCGGTTTCCTCCTCTTCCTCCTCCTCCTCCTCTTCATCTTGTTCCTGCTGCTGTTGTTGCTGTTGCTGTTCCTCTTCATCTTCGTTCTCCTCTTCATTGCTTTCGTCTCCTTCTTCCAACAGATACACGTGTGTCTTGTGGGTGCTTGCTGCTGTTGTTGTTGTCGTTGTTGTTGTTGTTGTACTTGTTGCTGTTGTTCCTGCTCCTCCTCCTCCTCCTCTGCTGTTGCTCTTCGTGCTCTCCCCCGCTTCGCTCTCCTTGTCCTGTACAAGCGCCTCGAGATCACAACGCACAATTATACGATCACCTACATTTATTAACAAATTAACAAAGTAAAACTATTTAAATCCGAATTTTTAATCATTTTAAGCTTCAGTTAATCGTTAAAATCTATTTTAAGACAAGTAAGAAAGGCTACAGTCGAGCGAGCCGACTGTAAAAGACCCCGTACTCACAGAAGTGCGCATTTTCCATTCGAAAAACAAGAAAAACGGAGTGATTCACATTTTGTATACATACATATTTATATACAAATGTATGTAAATATATACACAATTAAATGCACAATTTTCATACTTGGCTTATTTTAAAAATAAGCCATGTCTTACAATTTGAAATTATTATTTTACAATTCGAAATTATTATTTTAAATTTAAATTGAAATAAAAAAAAATAATAATAATCAAAATAATTCACTGACGGGATTTGAACCTCGGACTTCACTCACACGCGTCAGAGCCCTAACAGCTGCACCACGCCCCTCTCTTGAAAATGCTCGACTATCTGCATTTACATGTAATATTTTTTCGTTATTTTGTTATATAACAAAAATTAATAAAATGTCCCTGACGGCGCTCGAACCCATGATCCCGGGTTCACATACAAGTGCGAAGAATTAGATCAGGCATCTTTACTACTTAGACCACACTCCGCATTGAAGTTTACGTAAATAAATAAAATTTGAAAAGTAAACAAATAGCATATGTCACTGACTAGATTCGAACCCGGGATCCCGGGCCAGCAAAGACGTACGAAGCGCGCATCTCTACTACCTAGACTACGCTCCTTATTGAAGCTACAGTAGCTTAACGTAGAGTTAAATCTTTTATTGCAAGCAAGTGTAAACAAACAATTTATTCATAAAATTCAGCATTTTTGATTAATTTGTTTTATATGTTGTTGTTGTCCAATTTGGACCAAATTTGGTGAGGATACTTTTAATAATTTTACACACATCCTGTGTGAGTTTGGTTGCGATCGCTCCAATAACACTACATGTCTTCATACAAATTTTTTATTTTTGACCGATTTGTCCTATGGGAGCTATAGGCTTTAGTTGTCCGATCCGGATCAAACTTGGTGAGGATAGTTATATTGGTACCATACACATAATGTGTGAATTTGGTCTCTCTAGCTTTAGTCGTTTTTAAGTTATGGTCATGTGAAAATAGTTTTATACAATTTGCGGGGGCGGTAGGGGGCGTGGCAAAAATTTGAAATAAACTTAACCTGCCTGACATATAGACGGACTTTCATTCCAAATTTGGCTGCTCTAGCTCTTGTAGTTTAGAAGATCCAGGTGTTCATACGGACGGACAGACAGACAGACAGACAGACAGACGGACAGACGGACATCGCTATATCGACTCGGCTGTTGATGCTGATCAAGAATATATATACTTTATGGGGTCGGCCACGCCTCCTTCTGCCTGTTACGCACATTTCGCTTCAAACAAACTTAATAGACCCCTCTACTCTTTTTTAGAGTACGGGATCTAACAAGAGTTTACTTCGGATGTAACTGTGTTTTTATACTCTCTGCAAGAGTATATTGGGTTTGTAAAAATATGTAACAGGCAGAAGGAGGCCTGGCAGACCCCATAAAGTATATATATTCTTGATCAGCATCACAAGACGATTTAAAATATTTAAAATTCACAATTTTCCCAACTTTGACTGATCATAACTCAGCCAAATGAAGCGATATCTTAAAAAGTCATACCTTTTTATACTCTGGACAACTAGGAGAATTAATCACAATCTAAATCTAAAATTCCCAAAATCGAACCCATTTTGTCAAATTTGGATGAAAGAGTTCTCAGATATGTGGTCCTCAGTTCAATATTTAAAATTCACAATTTTCCCAACTTTGACTCATCATAACTCAGCCAAATGAAGCGATATCTTAAAAAGTCATGTCTTTTTATACTCTGGACAACTAGGAGAATTAATCGCAATCAAAATCTAAAATTCCCAAAATCGAACCCATTTTGTCAAATTTGGATGAAAGAGTCCTCAGATATGTGGTTCTCAGATCAATATTTAAAATTCACAATTTTCGTAATTTTGACTGATCATAACTCAGCCAAATGAAGCGATATCTTAAAAAGTCATGTCTTTTTATACTCTGGACAACTAGGAGAATTAATCGCAATCAAAATCTAAAATTCTCAAAATCGAACCCATTTTGTCAAATTTGGATGAAAGAGTAGTCAGATATGTGGTCTTCAGCTCAATATTTAAAGTTGAGAATTTTCCCAACTTTGACTGATCATAACTTAGCCAAATGAAGCGATATCTTAAAAAGTCATACCTTTTTATACTCTGGACAACTAGGAGAATTAATCGCAATCAAAATCTAAAATTCTTAAAATCGAACCCATTTTGTCAAATTTGGATGAAAGAGTCCTCAGCTCAATATTTAAAGTTGACAATTTTCCCAACTTTGACTGATCATAACTCAGCCAAACGGAGCGATATCTTAAAAGGTCATACCTTTTTATACTCTGGACAACTAGGAGAATTAATCGCAATCAAAATCTTAAATTCCCAAAATCGAACCCATTTTGTCAAATTTGGATGAAAGAGTCCTCAGATATGTGGTCCTCAGTTCAATATTTAAAATTCACAATTTTCCCAACTTTGACTCATCATAACTCAGCCAAATGAAGCGATATCTTAAAAAGTCATGTCTTTTTATACTCTGGACAACTAGGAGAATTAATCGCAATCAAAATCTAAAATTCCCAAAATCGAACCCATTTTGTCAAATTTGGATGAAAGAGTCCTCAGATATGTGGTTCTCAGATCAATATTTAAAATTCACAATTTTCGTAATTTTGACTGATCATAACTCAGCCAAATGAAGCGATATCTTAAAAAGTCATACCTTTTTATACTCTGGACAACTAGGAGAATTAATCGCAATCAAAATCTTAAATTCCCAAAATCGAACCCATTTTGTCAAATTCGGATGAAAGAGTCCTCAGGTCCACAGCTCCATATATAAAATGGACAATTTTCCCAACTTTGACCGATCATAACTCAGTCAAATGAAGCGATATCTTAAAAAGTCATACCTTTTTATACTCTGGACAACTAGCGGAATTAATCCCAATCAATATCTTAAATTCTCAAAATCGAACCCATTTTGTCAAATTCGGATGAAAGAGTCCTCAGGTCCACAGCTCCATATTTAAAATTCACAATTTTCATAACTTTGACTGATCATAACTCAGCCAAATGAAGCGATATCTTAAAAAGTCATACCTTTTTATACTCTGGACAACTAGCAGAATCAATCGCAATCAAAATCTAAAATTCTCAAAATCGAATCCATTTTGTCAAATTGTATGATGAGACTTGACCCTTGAAATTTTGCCAAATATTGACATATATACTAATTCCGATTTTCTTAACATAACCATATAATCGGAAATAAAATGCAGAGAGTTTTATACTGTCGGGCGTGCCCGACTGTACTTTTCTTCTTTGTTCTAATGTTTAAAGTTGGTTTTTAAACAAATGTTATTTAAATTCCACAATTTAATTAAGAGTGTTAATTAACAAATTTGATGCCATTACTTACCTTCCAACATCAGATTATAGGGCGGCAGTTTATGGCAGGCTTTGGATGACTTTATCACCTCGAATTCCACACAGTATCTGAAAAACAGGAAGAAAGGAAATGAAAAAAAAATTAAGAAATTTAGGAGTTTTTAGAATATTACGAATTAATATCGTCTGAAAATATTCTTATTTAATTTATTTTATATTTATTTACTTTTTGTTAATTATATTAATTTTTAAGAGGCTTTTTATACCTCAGAGCGATATTAAATAATGTATAAAAGTGGGACCCAAAGTGAAATTTTGTTTAAAAATTCAAAGAGTTATGTTTAGATAAAAATGGATTTCCTTCTCAATTGAATTTTGATTGCTATACTATCATAGGCTAAGCAAAAAAAATGGAATAATGAGGAAATGGAGAGTGAGCGAGAAAGAAAAGGGGGAGGGGGAGAGAGAAAGGGAGACAAAAAAACAGACACTCAAAAGGGAACTGAGAGTTGAGGGCGCAAATCAATAGACAGTCGGAAAATGGTGGAAAATGGAGGGAAAGAGATGAAAAGTTGACATCAAAGATGGCGACAGACAGAAAAGACTGAAAAGAGGCGCTGCTAGTCAACCGGAAATTCGAACTGTCTATTAAGCCTAACAATTTCCGTTTCCGCAAACGCAAATCGCAAAAAGGAAGAACAAAAAAAAAATTCAAATACAAAAGTCGACTGTCAATTGGCTGAGTGTGTTTAAGTGTGCGTATGAGTGTGTGCGAGTGTGTGTGAGTGTTTAGCCCAGTTACTTAAAAGCAACTAAGCGATTATACTTTCGTGGCCTTATCTATCCCGAAAGTAGAAGAACTAGGAGAAGGTAAACGTAAGTTGAGCATAGAAATCTCGAGCATCTCCAATGCAAAAGACGACTGAAACTGCAAATGGAAAAAAGACTGGGCTTATTAGAGTCAATCATCTTGAATGTACCATCTTCCCTTTCTGAGGCATAAAATATTACTTTAAAGACGAAAAGGACTAGAAAAGTGGGCTTCAAAGAGTCGAGCAGCTCTAATGTAGCGTCTTACATGAGTTTCTAAGTGACACGTTTAAGGGAAAGAAGTCTTACTGAGCTTATTCTAGTCGAACAGTGGAAAAGTAAACTTTAAAGATGAACAACATTCCAGAACTGGGCTTTAAAGAGTCGAGCATTCCAAATGTAGCTTTCTTTTCCTTTTTTGAAGCGCCATTTTAAAGAAAAACTTGACTTCAAAGATAGAAAATACCTTAATACTGGGCGCATAAACGTCGAGCACCTCAAATGTAGAGCTGTCACATGTTTTTCCCTCTATTGTGTAAGCAAATGAGTGTGTGTTGTGTATTTGACAGCTTTGACAGAAGGTGTTGACAACGGAAATTGCGTCGGAAATTCAAATGTGCCCTCAAAACAACAATTTTTTCATTCTCATTCATTCACTTACTCACTCACTCACTCATTCAGACATTCAGTCAGTCATATGTAGGTGGGGGGATTTTGGAGGGTGTGAGGGCCCTTGAGCAGGATATTTGAGCACTTAGCCAAGGCCTCAATTACCAGCGAGACTGTGGGCCAAATTAGCTGAGCTGCATTCAATTGACGCCAAGGAAATCAAAATCGGCGTCAGACCACAAAAATCAAAAAAGCAAAAAAGCAAAAAAATCTCTATAGAAATAGACTTGGCAAAGTCGAGGGCTGAACGCTGAGCACTTAATTAACTTGGCTCACAAGGTTGGCCAGTCTGGCTGCGATTTAGCCGCCTCCTTCATCCTCTTCTTTTTCTTCTTCTTCTACTTCTACTTGGCCATAAAGGTAAATTGAAAAAAATTTTCATGTAAATAAACTGCCAGGCACCGCACAAAGTAATAAAAATAAACAAGGCAAATGCACAAAGTTGTGTGTGGGCAAAAATATAATTAAACTCAAGTGGAATCCACTGCTGCTGTCTCTTTCTATCTTCCACTACCTTTCTCCCTCACTACACATAGAATTTGGAGGGAGAGACACCATTTAAGCTGGCCAACAGCGCTTGCTTTTTGGCCTTCAACCAATGTAAACAATTGTTCAAGTATTTCAATTTAAAACTTGCACAATTTACACACAGACAGAGATACAAATACCTGCCAAATTAGATAACTTTATCGGTTATCGATAAAATGAGTGATTAGCGCAATTTGTGTATCGATTAATCGAATCTGCTTGTGAATAGTAATTGATTACTTTAGAAAAGCTAAAGTTTTTTAAAATGTGTTCATATTTACTGTATCGATTTTATCGAAATTTTTAACTTATCGAAGATTTAAAGGCACAAACTTTCAAAATTTTAAATCTTTATTATACAAAATTTTTAAAGTTTTATTCACCAATTCCGTTTGAAACATTGACTAATTAGAGTAATCTGACTATCGATTAATCGGAAATAATTTCAAAGAATTCTTGAGATCTTAAACACCTAAATCCCACTATATATATATATCTTTAATGTCCCTTCTTACGTTTAATAGCAATAATTTGGGTAATAATTCAATCGTCAGTTTTTAAATCGATTAATCGATATACCTTTTTTATTAACACTCAGTCAGTTATACATCCAAGTTATGACTTGGTTTTGAATAAAGTTCAGTCATGAGTTTTACATTAAAAGATCAAATTTAAAATAAATCTATCGATATAAATACAGAAAGATTCTATCAAAATGTGTTTTTAAATTAACTTTTGTTGAGAAATATTTTCAAACTTATTTGTTTTGTTAAGGAATTGGTATAAAGGTTGGATAGATATATGTGATTTCCACTTGAAGTACCGCTGGCAAGTGGCTTTTCAGCCAAATCTTCGTTTCCCAGACTGTCATAATATTAACATGGAGGACTCAATGTTAAGTTGATTGATAAGCAAATAGAATACATATATTGGCATTGTGAATTCACACACACACACACAAACACACCCACACAGAATTGAGAGCTCAAGAGGGGAAACTTCTGTGGAAAATTCAAGTGAGTTGTCTGCGACTAAAGAGAGAGCGAGAGAGAGAGAGAGAGAAGATAGAAGGATATGTGAATTCATGTTTGGTTAAGTCGAAAGACGAAATTCGACTTTTTGGCAATTGGTATTTTAGCATTTGGCTCTGACCTCGACCCCAAACCTTAACCTCAATGTCAACTCGCATCTCAATCGCAGTATATACTCCCAATCCCAATCCCAATCCCACTACCAATCCGAGTCCTGATTCCCAACCACGGCCAAAAGTCATTTTCTTGTCAAATATTTTGCCACTTCAAAGGACATTCAGGCAACGTGACACGCCGACAACTGTTATTGACATGAAACAACAACAACTACAAAGAAAACAACAACAACAACTTCAAGTGAGAGGGGCACACAGGCACTTAAAAAAGTATTTGCACTCGTTTATATGAAAAGTAAACACAAATAAAAAATACACCAAAAAAATACACCAAAAAAATACTAAACAAAACAAAATTATTATCCCTGATATACTAAAGATTTAATACCCTGCATGAAAAGAAACTAAAGTCGAGGTGCTCGACTATTGGATGCCCAATTTAATATAGGATTCAAAATTTATATTTAAAATTAGTCTGACAACAATTTTGGAAAACTTTTCTATTGTAAGCCCAAATATTTTCATACCGTTACATATTTTCTGACTTACAGGAAAAAATCTGAGAATGGTTTGTTCGAGGGAGTTTCTATTACTCCAGCTGCTAAAAATAATTGCTTGATAAAGTTGGCTCACTGCTTGCGGCCGCAGTGGGTAACTGCTGCTTACTCCGCTCTCCTCTCTCCTTCTCCTTTCTTCTTCCACCACTCTCCTCTCTCCCCTCCCACCACTTCCCTTTACACTCTTTTCCTTTCATTCCCTTTCAGCTCTTTTAGTTGCAACCTAGTCAAGCCTCCGAGCGGAAATGAAAACGACTCGGCGACATCTCAATTTGGACTTAGTCCCTAACAGCAAAACACATGCAACAGGACGACACTCTGCCCCGGTTTTTGAACCCCGAGTACCGATGCTGGTCCGAGACAGACCCACTCCTAGTTATAGCCAAGGTCCAGCAGCAGTCCAAAAAAAAGAAATAGCCACGCTTAAAATTCAGTTGTTGATGGTTTAGGGATGTGACTTCAAGTGTAAACATCGCTCAAAACGGTACAAAACTTAAAAAAATATATATTTAATTTTTTCAATAAAAACAAAAAAAAATAAACAAAATTGTACTTAAGTTAAGCATTTTTTATAGCTAACTGACTTCAGTCCGAAATTCTTATTATTTCAGTGTAGCACTACAACTATATGTATCGATATATCGAATTGGCTCACATCTCTAGGCCTGTCCGAGCGTCTCGGCTCTTTGCCAAAGGAAGCACTTTGTGGCGCTTGAGTGAGTCGTCTGAAAGAGGGAAATGCTAAGAGACAGAGCGAGAGCGAAAGAGACAGACTCTGTTGGACTTCTGGTTACTGCTTTCCTGTTCGCCTTTCCCCCAACATTTCTCCAACTTCCCTCTTTCTACTCCTCCCACTTTTCTTCACTTTTTCCTCGTCGTCTTTTGCCATCTTTTTAATGATGATTGAGCAGCGTGCAAATCTTGTTGCATACTTTCAATGCAAAAGCGGATTTTTAGGGCCAACTAAGAGGGCTAAGAGAGAGGGAGGGGATAAGTAGGAGAGGGCTAAGACTGTGACTTGGGTGGTGCTTAATGCGGTGGTCCTTTCCTGCAGCTTGGTTCATCGTCCTTCAAGTGACAGTTTCGCTTGGCTGAACGATGTGCCCATATATTATGCATAGATTAAACTCAGTTTCTCTCCCTCTCTCTCTCTTCTTCTGTCCCTATCTTTCCACCATCTTCCTTTCTCTTTCGTGTAATTGATATTGACAATGTGCTGCAGGGAGTCACTGCGACTTGGGCTGTGACTGGGGGCAGGTATTAGGAAGGGGGCAGTGCTATAATTAGCACTGCAAATAGAGCATGAGATTCGGGACAACGGGGCGTATGAGATACAAATTGTATTTTAATAGCATCTGAACTGTAAAGCACATCAAATTGATTGATCGATTAATCGATTACTTATTGGAATTAGTCACTGTTAATTGTGTTTTCTTTTAGAAGTGTCTTGAGCTATATTTTGTGTATTTTTTTCTTCTGATGTGCAAAAGCGCAATGAATTGATTAATCGATTAATCGATTTATGTATGAACAGTTTTTTCAGCTTTTCAGCTAAATTATTGTATTCCTTCATTTGCATATGGTTCACCTTTTAAGCTCACAAGATTCATTTATCGATTAATCGACTACAATATGGAATAATCATTGTAAATTGATTTTGCTGTTGGTTTTTAAGAAATTTCTGTTTTCTGCTTATGTTTCAACTGAAAAGCACTCCAAATTGATTAATCGATTACTCGATAACTTGGAATTTATTGAATTTGAATTGAATTTATTCACAGTTTATCTGCCTCTTTTTTGATTTTCTTTGTCCAAAGTTAAAACTATCGCTCTTTCTATAAATTTATTTGTCTCTCTCATAAGTCTTCTAATGTCTTTTGTCTGTTTCTTTCTCCCTCTCTCATTTTCCGTGTCTCTTTTTAAACGTTTGCTTCTTCTCTTCATCTATCTCTTCTCTTTTTCTTTATACCGCTATTAAGTGCATAATTCAATTTGAAGAGCAGACTTTTGAGTGCCCCTAAAAGTATGCATGGATAACACACACACATACAGGCGGGAAGCCACCTACACACACACAAACACACACCCACACACAGGCACATAGATCAACTGGGCATAAAAACGAAGAAGGCAGCTGAGTTTTGTTTTATTTTATTTGATATACCTCAGACTAGAGCTAAAACAGGGTATGATGTCATGTTAGATAGGTTTGTAACAGTCTAGGGTATGTATACAACTGTTTTCTGAATTTTCCTTTGAGTTTTCCCAGCTTATAACTGATTGAGATATAAATAAGCAAATGATCCATAACTGTCCTCATTTCTTTTATTATTATTATATTCCCTTTTAGTGTTTCTGTGACGTCACGAAGTCTTTGGCTTGCTCAAAGAGTAACTCCTTCTCACTACAGGGTATCTTACTGCTTGTCAACTCCTTTAGAGCACATTTACCAGTGTTTTTTGCTGCTTTTGTTTAATGAAAATAAAGTAGCAGCTTTTACGCATTTTTATGGCTTTTATTTAACTGTCGACTGCCGTGTGGCAGGTAGCAATTGTTTGTGCCAGAATCTCGAATAAACCTAGCTACCTTCACCTGTTATGCAAATCAGCACACACATACATGGGGGTGGGAGGGAGATAGCTGGAGTGTAAGAGGGGTGGGAGTGGGAGAGGGAGGTAAGGCTGCTTTCTGCATATCATAAAATCTGTCAATTCAACGAACTTTTGTCTTCAATTTTCAGTTACAAAACACAAACACAGAACGATGACTTAAAGGCTACCAATCAACTCAGTTGTTTTCTCTCCCCTCCTTTGCTTTTTCCCACCTATCGCTTACACTCCTCGCCCCCGACTCCTTTCCCTGCCTTTCCCAGTCTCCCAGTTTCCCTGTTTGCCTGTAAATTTATGCGGTCCAAGCTAATCCTCATGGGGATTTTTCCTTAAAACGTTTTATTGTTGTTCTCCCCATCTCCTTCCACCTCTCTCCCTCAGTCTCCCTTCCTCTGCTTTGCTCTCCCAGCAGGTATTACCGCTGGTGGTGCTTTTTGTAGGGCCGTCTTGCCTACTTTAAGGCCTGTCTACTGCAGATTTCCCAGCTGCCGTGTAAATTTATCGCATTAAAAAGTGTGAATTTCGTCCGACTCACAGTGGAGACTTACCCGCTCTTCCCCTCTCTTCTCTTTCTCTACACTCCCCTCTCCCTCTTCCCCTCCTCCTCTATCACTCCCTTCTCTCCTTTGTGGCTTTTGTAATTTCTTTCAGTTCAGCTTGAGCTGAGCAACCGCTTCACACTGTCATTATGTAAATGAAATTGTGGCGAATTATTATTTTTATTTTCCTCCTTTCCTTCTTTTCTCCCTTTCTACTTTCCTCCAACCATTCTTTTCACCTACTCTTTGCTTGTTTCCATTTCCCTTTGTTTTCGCTTTCGTTTGTGTTTTTCCTTTGTTTGTTATTTGCGTAATTTATTTATTTATTTTCGAGTCCAAGTTTTTCTCATTTTCCCCCCAATTTTCTTCTTCATCTTGTTCTCCCATTTCTTTTTCCTCTTATTTTTATTGTTGTTTGTTGCCCTGTTTCTTCCCTGAATTTGAGTACATAATTCATAATTTGTGTTGTCCTTCGTCCTTTGTGGTCCTTCCTAGTCCTTCCTCAACATATCGCTACCAAAAGCAATAAAAGTTTGTCGCTAGTTAACAAATCATTGGACAACTGAATTTGGCGGTGAGTGGGTCATTGGGTGTTTCACTTGGTTCATTGGGTCAATGCCAGTTTACGTCTCCTTTGTACTCTGTAAGAATCAATTTACTCATGAATAAATACATAGTTCATGATCTCATTCATTATTTACAGATGCATTAAACTTTTTTTTTTTCCATATCACCCAAGGGTATGTCTGTTCCATCTAAGGGAAGGACTTTTCCACCCAAGTGGTAATTTATCCTGTAATAATCGAGCCAGATCATCACCGTTCAGGTGAGATAGTGTTGCCAAATTTTGACGGCTAGATTGATTGATGGCAGTAGCTAGTAAAAGCTAAGAATTTACTTTATAATTTTAAGGTACTAGTGACGAAAGCAGACCTCCAAAACTCAATCCTGCTGCTAGTGACGAAAGCAGACCCCCAAAAATCAATCGTTCACGTTTTTCGGAACGCCCTCAGATACCGATTTGTAAACAGTTTGAGAATCAAAATTTATATATACATTTCCACCCGAGGGCTCAATAATTTCTTGTTTGTAAATTTCAAACTTTAAATACTTTCTTTTATCGAATAATACTAAACAAATTGCTGGACATGTTTGGACACGTCACAATCGATTGGGGGAATGAGGAACATGGTGGAAATTCAATAAAATGCTGAATTACTGGCTATTTTTGGAGGATTTTGCTAGAGTTCCAAGGAAAAGTAAGATTATGTATGACAAGAAGAAAATAGAAAGATAGAGAAGGAGAGAATGAGAGGGAAAGACAGAGGAGGAGGAGGAGAGAAATGTCGAATTGAAACAAAATGAAAAAGCATAAAATAATAAATTGCGGATTTAATTTAATTTCTTGGCCTGTTCGTGGGAAACGGACAACAAAAGCAACAATAAAAGGAAGAAGAAGTGTGGGAAAATTGAGTAGAAGAAGAAGCTGAAGAAGGTGAAGAAGAAGAGAAAAGCGCATCATAATAAACGGCTTTTGATGAGCAGCGAAAGCACTTAAAAGAAAACCAAATAACGGAAACCACAAGGCAACAACAAAAAAAAAACAGAGCTAGAGTGGACACAAAGGAAGAGCAAAACAAGAGAAGAGAGAGAACAGATAGAGAGAGAAAGAAGGGCAGCGAAGTAGAGAGACTCAATGAAAATACTTAACGACAAGCCGAACACTTGATACACTTAGAGAAATAATTTTTTAAGCCGACGATACCCTAGAACATTTTCGAAGAAAGTTATTCATACTTAAGCTTAATTTCAATTCAAAATTATCTATGTAAAAACTTTCTAATACACGTTACATCTTACGTGACACAGCTAGCATACCCGTCTACAAGGGTATGGAAGTGTAAGAGTGATAAAAAGAGAGAGTGAGGGAGAAAGAGAGAGACTAAAAACCGTTGTCCGAGCTGAGGCATTTTTGGGACAAGTGATTGATGTCCGCTTACTTATTGTGGCACATAGACGAATGGAGGTGAAAACTGAGCACTCAACATTACTTTTTTTCTGCAATCAGCAACACACACAATTGTATTGTTTATCGGTGTGTATGTGGGTGTGTAGGTGTGTGTGTGTGTGTGTGGGAGTGTGCTAAAAAACAGGTCGAGACCAAGTTCAAGCCAGCAAACAGTAGTCATACTGAGGACTATAAGGAACACCAACATTCAACGAACTTTGTTTGGCTTTGTCTCTCGTTTGCATACCCTGTAGTGTTTAAACATATAAAAAAGGGTATGCCACACTTAGCAAGTATTTTTTTTATTTGTTTGTATTCCAAAGAAAGCGATTAAAAGGGTAAAAATAACTTTTTACAATGAAAAATGTTGCTAACATTTTAGACAGCTAATTTTTGTTGACTCCGAATAAACTCCGAAAGAAACGTTTTAGATGAAATAGAGGGACAGCGCTTACAGTAACGGTACATATGCTAGTCGAACAATTTTAGCGTACGGAGCTAAGTTTTGTTGACTCCGAATAAACTCCGAACATGAAAATATTTACCGAATTCTGCTGATTAAGTGATTTTAAAGTTAATTTTAAACTATTTTACAGGGTATACACGAGTTAAAGTTAGGCTGGTTTTATTGTTGATTCCGAAAAAACTTCGAATGGAAAATATTGGAATATAGCACTGCAATATTTTTTCATTTTATACAACTGACGTTTGGACGATCGAAAGAAAGACATCAAGGGCACTTGAGGACAGGACGCAGACATTTGTTAAGTGACAAGTGCTGAGAATCAGTCTCAGTCTCTGTCTCAGTCTTTGTCTCAGTGTTTGTCTCAGTGTTTGTCTCAGTTATTGTCTCAGTTGAGAAGCAAGTGTCATAGGGCAACCTGTCTGAGGGAATCATAAAGATTTCCATTTCCCGGAAAATGCAAAAAGAAAAAGAAAACCAAACGATGAAAATTAACAGCGCGTCAAATCAGGGCGGGATTTTATACAATTTTTATGCGTCTTTTATGATGGATTTTTATTGCTGCCGCTTATGGTGATGTCGTTCCTTCGTTTCCTTCATTTCCACCATTTCCACCATTTCCTCCAGTGCCTTTTGGGCCCCCTTTGCTAACTTTCTACCTTTATTTCTTGTTTTTCGAATTGTTTCTTGTTGGAACATGAAATTGTTTGCATGCTGCGTCCCATAAAATACAAAAGCTAGCAAATTTCGGATTAATACCAAACTTTTTTCCCTTGTTTTCTGCTAATACCGTAAAAGGGGATTTGGAAAATAATTCCGTACACCTTTTCAGTGCAATCGTTCATCAAAATCAGGCAAAATCGTGCATGAAAATGTCATGACTTGTCTGTTAAAAAAAATCGATTTAAAAAAGCTATAATAGTTGGCTTACATTCAAATTGTTGAATGGCCTGGATTAATTCGAAAAGGTTGAGTTTATAATCGCGTTTGGGTAAATAAAAATATCCGTAGTCAACCGTGACACAGTCCTAATCCGTCTAGTGACTAAAGTGTCTACTCAACTCTACAAATTTCGGACTACATTCATTTAAATCACTGGTGATTAAAATTATATTAAGAACTTAAATATAAAAGTGTTGGTAAGCAACACTGTAAGCTTTTTTAGTGAGAGAACGAGACAGCGCATAGCAGCTAGCTTGCCAGCAAGCGCATAGCAGGCAGCTTTTGCACGCTCTGTACCTCTTACCATATTACTACTAAAGTTAGCAGACTTAAAGTACAATCATAGGGTATATATCAGTTGAGTGCACTCTACTGTATCCTACTCTTTAGGTTCCTTTTGAATCTTTGGGGCTTTTGGTATTTAAAATATAGCTCTAGGCCAAGATAGCGATACTTACTCATGCTCCCGATTGTGCTTGTACGATTCGCGATAACGGGATCTCAGATTACGACGACTATCGCTTGTGTCATTCACATGTCGGTTGTGGGAGAGTGCGGCGGGCAGCAGGAGAGCCATTTCTGAAAGAGAATAAGTGAGAGAATGATGAGGAAATATTAGCGAGAGTGGCTGAGAGACTCTGAGTTCGAAATGGGAATACACTGTTCAAAAATACAATGTTTCTAAATGAAGAATAAATAGCTTACAAAATATGGTTTTAATTTGTAGATTTTTCTAAATGACGTAAGCACATTTGATCTTATTATAGGAAATGACCAAATTTGAGGGACTCTTGAAATTTACATCTATTTTCCTTCAAGAACTTTAAGTTCCCGACCAGAAATTTTAGTTTTGTGAACGAAACTTTGGATGTTCTTTGAGAGCATTTGGTTCTTATCAGTGAATTCACATTGGAAATCAATTTGTAAACAAAGTGCGTCAAATGTTTGCCCCGTCACGTGTGCGACGCCGGATAACGCGAAGAGGATAAAGCGGATAGATGGAGGGGAAAGAGGGTAAAGAAGGGAGAAAGAGGAGCAGGAGCGGAAGAGGTGTCTGTAATTTCATCAGCAAAGAGCGGAAGTGTGCGTGGCTGCGTGCCACAGCCCTGAGGTTATGCCACACGTGTCGCGCTTCTTGAGCTTCCTACATGCTTCGTTCTTCGCCCTTTATCCCTAGTCCTTTGTCCCAGTTCCTTGCTGCTTTCTCCTTTCGCCTGCATGCGATGTTTGCATTGCTGAGAGCGAAATCAAAACATGCCATTAGACAGAACCGGAATAACAAAATGACGGCAGCTGACAAAGACAACAAGCAGCAAACAGCAAACAGTAAACAGCGCAGAAAGGGGCGTAACCCGACGGCGACACCGATTAAACCAACCATGGCGCCCAACGTGAGCCCTAATAATGGTTTACCCGAATATTAGATACCTGTTCCTTGCTTGGAAACGCATTTATTTGATAAAATTATGTTAAAAAAAGATTACGATATCTAAACTTTGAGTTTTTTATCCACTAAGTGCAGGTCTTTAAAATTGAGCTTTATTTCCATTTTCACCCAACTTTAATCCATTGCCCTATAACACCCAAAAGTTCTTGATGCCTGTCGAGTATTAAAATCTCACGTTCGACTGTGCTAAGAATCAGTTACAGTGACTGCCACTGACACCAAAAAAAAAAAAAGGCTGGAAGCAAAAGGTGCTGCAAATTCAGCTAACAGCACGTGTCTCATGCCACATGTGGCAAAAGGCAAGTGGTAAGTGGCAACTCTGGGGCTTAGACTCGTTGAAACGTCTGATGTGCCTGAAGTTGTGCGGCTGCAACTGCCGTGTTTGACCTACAACTTAGTAGTTGCCTCTAACTATCACTAATTTGTTAAGCTGTAGAGCAGGAGGGTGAGAGAGAGAGAGAGAGAGAGAGATAGAGAGATAGAGAGAAAGAGAGTGATAGAGAGAAAGAGAGGGATAGAGAGAAAGAGAGAGAGTGAGAAGTGTGATGTGGGCAGAAAGAGCAAAAGAAAATGAGCAATAACTTAATACGAAGCAAATATTTGCTACGAAAATTATTTGCTGAAGTTTTTGTCGGAGCATGACAGCGAGGAAAAGAGAGATAGAAAGGGAAAGAGAGAACAGAGAGAGAATGTTTATAGAGAAAGACAGAGGAGGGAGAGAGAAATGAAACAATGCACGAAGCAAATATTTACGGCTAAAATGACTTGCTGTCATAGTTTTTCGAGCAAATATATTTGATACATAATAAATCATATTAGATATGTTAGTTCGAAACAAATAGACACCAAATATTTGCTCTCAATATTATTTGCCACCATTGGAAGCAAACTTGATTTGAGCACTATGAAGCAAATATATTTGCCATGTCACAGCAAACATCTAATTAAACAAATATAATTTGTGATAGATCCTAACTTGTGTTTCAAAACATTCTTACATGTTAGCAAATATTTGCTCTGAAACCTGTTTGCCACCTCTAAAGTAAACTGACTATTTAGCAAATATATTTGTTATACCGGAAGCTTAAAAGTATTTTGTTTGCTATTCTAAAGTGAATTGATTTTTCATTTTTTTGCCTATCAATATAGTAATTTGAGCAACAAATATTCTCTTGCATTGCAGACAAATATTTGCAGCATAAAATGTTTGCTTTCTTGAAAGAATTTGTTGAGTCTGCAATGAAAAAATTAAGACTGCATAGCCTTAAAGTATTTTTTAAGCATTCATTTAAAGCAAAGACAGAGCAAAGAGACGGAGAAAGAGGGAAAGAGAGAGGAAGTGACTAGGAGAGTTAGGGAAACGGTTGCTATGCTGCACATATGTATTGCATAATTTTGGGCGCCAGAAGCCTCACAACTTATGCAAATGTAACAAGTCAAGTGCCACAGAGTCACACACACAAACACGCAGTGAGAGAGAGAGACAGGGAGAGAGAGTGTGTAATAGAGAAAGCGAGAGAGAGAGAGAGGGATATGCTGTGGCAAATACATTTGCATAATCAAATGGCATATTGTTGTGGTATGGCTCTTTGCTTCGTTACAATTTTTCATCTTGGACGATTATCAACTTGGGCAAGTAAACGCACAGAAATACACACACGCACACGTACACACATACAAGCATACACACACACACACTCCGACACACACACACATTTGCAAGTTAATTGGAATTTAGCACATGGCCCGTAATTCACATCCCATTCGGAGACTTACTCCGACTCGAAGTGTGTGTGTGTGTAAGTGTGCCTTTGTGTGTGTGTGTGAATGAGTAAGCGAATAAGTGAGCGAGTGAACGAGCGAATGAGAGTGTGCAGCAATTATTTTTATAACGTTAATGAGCACTGCGCATTATTGTGGCTGCCGTTGGCAAAAAAACGTCAACGACGACGACGACGACGACGACGTTGACGATGACGATGACGATGATGATGATGGCGACAGTCAGCGTCAAAATTGTGCGCACGTGTTGTCTACACTGCACGAAGACAGCAGAACAAATAAGATGCGATAAGAAAACTTAAGTGAGATTGAGTACCGAAGACAATTACTTAAATTAAGCTTCATTTAAACTGAATTAAGTTGAAGGCAAAAGTTTAAATTAAGTTTAAATTATAACTAGATTTTTTGGCAAATAGTTTAAAGAAATTAAGATTTTTTTTAGAAAAACATTTAAAAGAAGTTAGTAAAAGAAGAAGAAATTATTATTATTATTATTATTAGGTAAACTTTTTGTGGCAGTGTAGTTACCTCGGCATTCTCAACATTTTCACCTGTAAGTGGCATCGGGAATTTGTAGTGTCACCTCCCATACCAAAATCTTCACACTCCCTAAGTATGTGCGCAATTTATGGTCATGTGTGGGTGAGTGTGTGAGTGTGTATGTGTGTGTGTGTGTGTAAATGTGTGTAAGTTGGTGGGTGTGTGAAAGTGAATGTGTTACTCGCGTTTGTTTACCTTAATTATTATTGCACACATGCCAAAAAAAGGTACAAGCAGACAGATAGAAAGAGTGAGACAGGCAGAGAGAGCGAGGGAAAGAGAAAGTGAGGGAGAGAGAGAGTAGGAAGGAGAACGCGAAGAGTGTTGGGAAGAGGTGAAAGACCTTGTTTGTTAGCAATTAACTTTGCATTACACAATTTTTAATAGCATACTTAACTACAGTCTGTTTCTCTGTATCACATGATTATTGCTGTCTTTGTCTCGCTTTTGACTCTCCATACATCTACCTCTCTCTTTGCCTTTCATTAACTTTCATTTCGTTTATAAATCTTGCCTTTGTCTTGACGTTTTCAATTGTTTTGTTTTAAGTTGAACTCAATAACCAATGCAGTTGGAATACCCTGTAATATGCGAAAATGCTGAGTAGCTGAGATTGTGACTTTAAAGTGTATGAGCCATTAAGACCTTAGCCAGAAGATAAGTGTATGCTACCCTGTATTAGAAAAGGCTTCTAGAAAATAAAGTAAAATTCTGTCTGCAGGGTGTTTTTCAGTCGCAAACACCTGCCTTATGTTGGGCTATGTAATAAAGTATAACAGATAAGTTACAGTTTCTGCTATTTTAGTAAAGTTGAACAACACTAAACATAAGTAGCCACAACAGGGCATCTACCAGTTCAGCCACCATTTTGATTAACCGCAGCTGCCGCAAAGTATGCAACAGTTTTTGAAGCTCGTGACACTCTGCTTTGCAATTCGCCATTCGCAATTTCCCGCTTGGCTTTGTGCACTTTCCTTTATTAACTTTGTCGCTTGCTTTGGTCCTATTTTTCTACTCCTTTCACATTTCTCCTCATTTCTTCTTTCTTCGTTTTATTATGTTTGCATGCCGCTTATTTTTTATGCACTTTCTGGACCTCGTACTTAAGAAAAGTAAAGGGGTCTGCTAAGTATGTCTAAAGCAAATTTGCGTTACAGGCAGAAGTAGGCGTGGTATACCACGTATAACTTTGGTAAGAATCAGATAACTATATCATATAGCACCCATAGAATCATTTGGTCTATAATCAGTTATTTGTATTTAAAACTTTTGTTTAAATTTTCAGTACAGGGTCTTTATATGTCAACGCGCTCAACTCTACCCCTTTCCGTCTAGTTTATTGTTTGTTTGTGTTGCGTTTGTTTTGTTTCCTTTTGCATTGTTTTGTTGTTTTCTGCTTTCACTTTGGCAGGCGATTAAATTGCGGATTTCCAGCCATGTTTGACCACAAACCGTTTTGCCAGTTTCCCCTCTCCAACTTTGGCCCCCTCTCCTTATCTTCCTTTGCAATCTCTTCTGCTTAAATCCGTTTACTGGCTTTAGCTGTGATCCTGTGTCCGTTGTAATCGACGTTTTAATGCCCTGTAATTGCCTGCGACTCTTGGTAAATAGACTGAAAGCCAAGAGCCAAATTCAAAGCTGTCGATTGCTGCCAGCAATTTGCAAGACAAACGAACGCAAATAGAACAAGCACACAAGCACACTCACACACATACATATGCCTGCACATGGGCGTAGACAGTAATTGAAAGGGGGTGTGGGGATGTAAATCAGTTTTGGTTCTGCTAGAGCCCTCTAGTTTTATAAGGTTTTAAAAAATGTGTATATGTGTAAAGTATAAAAGGTTTTTTTTTTAATTTTAAAGTTTACATAAAGTTTAAAACTATTGACGTTTTGTAAAACAAGCTTTATAAAATTAAGTACAAATTTTTTAATAAGTTAATATATTTTTTACTATGATAGTCTCGAAAGCCTTTCGGGACCTGTGTTCGTATAACCCCTTAATTTTTATTCCGACCACGTCCATGATATTCATACAAAATGAACGCGTTCTTGACTGCTTCTTGGCTAAACAGCATAAACAGCTTTAAATGGCATAATAAGCATTAAATTCATGGTCTAACTGAGTGTGTATGTGTGTATGTGTCTCGGTGTGTGTGTTCGTATGTGTTTGGTTATTAGTGTGCTTCAAGAGCTCCCACAAGTATTTAGGTGTTGTACTGGACAAAGAACTCAATTTCCAAGCCCATACAACAATGGGTCGAGAGTCGGTGATGGCAAAAGCCAGAAAGATGGAAAAAAAAGTGCTGCATACTTTTTAGCATCGCGTCTTCCACCTTCTATTTCCACTGTAATAAGCTATTTTTCAATTTTGGTTGCAGTTGTGCTTCGATATGATAGACTTAAAGCCGCAGATCCATAAAGATTAGTTAAGTTAATCTAGTATTAAAAAGTAAATATCATAAAATGCCACACAATACTTTCCTTCCTAAACTCTAAATATTTTTTTTCCCACCGATTTATATATTAATTTATTCTACAATTTCTGTATTACTTTAACGCACAGTGAACAAAAGTAATCCGAACACTCAAAACATTTTCTGCATTTTCATTGTTTTTGTAGTTTTTCGTCTTGATTTTGCAATTATGGCTCACAGTAGAGTGCACTTGAAGCTCTCAGCAGCTTTCAAAGCTATTCACAATTCATTTGGATTTCTGAAATGTCTTTATTAGAAGAGCTCTTAGCTGCATTCCTCTTTAAACTTCAAATCGCTTCAAATTGGCGTTAAACTCTCATTAATTAGATCTTTTATGCTTTGACTTTAACACTCACTCTATGTTCATGTGTATGTGTGTGTGTGTGTGTACGTCTGTGTGTGAGTGTTTTTGGCATGTGTGTAGTTCTTTTTGCTGCTTTTATCCAAAGCTAAACATTTTTTTGAATGGTAGCAATCAAAGTTTTAATTAAATGCTTAAAGAGCGGACAGCAAAGAGTGTAAAAAACCACAAGGATAACTAAATTCAGTGCCAGGACATTGCCACCAAAGGGAGAGCAACAAAAGGCAGAGAGAAGGAGTGAGAGGGGCAGCGATATATGAAAGGAAAAAAGTTCCCACTCGGAGTTGACGACATGTAATGACAAAAATTCCTTGTAAAAATATATAATTTTTATAGAAAATGTATTTTAAAAATTTTTTCTTTTTACTCTACAAATAAATTAATCTGTTTTTTAAAGAAAAAAATTAATTTTGTTGATAATTTTTTCATTGTGGTCCAAGTTAGACTTAAGAGCTCTGCACTCAGTAAATCTGTATAGTTTTCTGTGCCTAACTTCCGACTGGGTTGTTGACGTGGGTGCTGCTAAAGGGTGCGGTAAAGAGTTAGGAAGGAGAAGGAAGGGGACTGGTTACACTGCGACAGGCACGTCCGAGGCTAATGGAGCACAGGCGACCCAAAACATAAACAAAAACTTGTGCTGCGATTTTTTAATAGTTTTTTGCTTCTCTTCTGTTTGCTGCTTTGTTTTTTATCCTTGCATCATTTTATACCCATTAGACACACAGTGGAGAGGATATATTTTTTTTGGTGTCATGCCATTTAGCTACACAACACTTGTTATAGCTATTTTAAGCTAACATCAAACTGGGGTGCCTAAAAGTAGGCAGCACTATTTTCTTTTCTTCATTTCTATTGAAATTAAGTTAAGGGATATCTTGAAGTCGATCATTCTCAAATACAATGTTGCTAACATTTTTTTTTTCTGCATTTCTTGTGTCTGGCTTGTGGGCGTGTACATGTGTGTGTGTCTTTGTGTGTGTATGCCGGTGGCGACACTTAGCTAAATATAATATGGCTTTTATGTCAGCCACTTGCAGAAAATTGCTTTGGCTTTGCCTGACTTTTCCATAGAAAAGCGGAGAATAAGAGAAAGGAAGAGAATGAGAGAAAGAGAAGGAGAGTAATCGAAATAGAATGGTAAAGAGAGAGAGAGAGAGAGAGAGAGAATGAAGAACCGGGAATGTGGAACTACAACCACGTGTTCAAACTTCTTCTGCACTTTTTGTCTTCAGAGTAAATATGTAAATATGTAAAATGACATGAAATGAGTTGAGCTAGACACTAAGATACCCAGTAGTCAGTAGAAAGTTAGCTTTTTGTACATATGACAACCCGTTTATCATACCCTCTTAAGCATATAGCTATGCTTACAGGGTATTCTACCAGACAGTTGCATGTTTTACCCTTAATCCCTTCAGTGGCAATAAAGAAAGCTTTTCGCTGATCATTTTAAACTTTTTAGAAGAGTACAAGAAACACCGCGATATACCCTAGAAACGAATAAGTATTCCAAAATAATGATCTCTTTAATTTTGTATCTGTTAAATTTTTTTTGAGTTCAAGTTTTTCTTATGATTCAGCTTTTATTTTATATATTAAGGCCTTTCAAATAAATACTTATTTTCCCATGAGGTTACAAGCTACCCTAAAAGCCCCATTGCCTACAGGGTATACAAAGGGGGCGAAAGCATTCGCGCTGCATAAAAATGTTGCATACTTTGCGGTGTTGGTAACAATGGAAGTCAAGTGCTCGCTAAGTGTATCAACATATCAACATTCCCATCAAATATGTAGACAAGAAATGCAAAGTGTAAAGAAAGAGACAGCGAAAAAGAAGAGAGAGACAGACATAAAGTCAAAAAATAATCCACTATCCATAAGCGTGTCCCAGGACATGTCTTACCAAGTGATCCTTTTACATAATTTACGGTATTCTATGCTTGAAAGCTTCTTCTTGAAAGTATCCCACATTCGAGTTCTTTATTTATTTTTAATTAATAGCAAAAGAAGTGTTTAACTATTATACAATTTTTGATTTAAGTGAGAACTTTAATACCAAATACTTTAGTATTTTAAATCGGCATAGAAAATCACCCCTAATTATATATTGAATCAAATATTGTGTATTTGGTTAGGGATAATCAGGGATTACCCTACTTTTGCCAACATTTATGGCCCTCCAAATTGTATTGCCCTGTACATTTTCCTATTAAATTATGCCCTTAAGCTGCCTACACTTGTATCAGTCCCAAAATTAATCTACTTTTGTTCGATGTTTGAAATTTTAGACTACCAGACACTGCAATGTTTTGTCTGCCGATAATTCGGGGATTAATTAAGAGAATTTCATTTAGGAATGCCCCTACTATGCTGAATATTCAGCTGTCAGTCATTCGTGAGTTATGCATCTAAGTCAGAATACAATTCGCCCTTTATGCTGTTTTAATTAACAGGGCGTGCCGCATGTGGCATGTGGCAAGTGGCAAGTGGCAAGTGAAAACTGCCGACTCAGCTGTTGCTGTAAATTGCGAATGCGCGACTGTTCACCTGAACCGTTCAACACGCAACGACGTGCAGCAACATGCAGCGACGTGCAGCGACATGCAACAACAGCAAGGGGCAACAACGTAGTGCAGATATACTTTTAATTAAAAGTGCATTTCATTACAAAGGCACCTCTCTCTGTATCTGTGTGTGTGTGTGTGTGTGTGTGTGTGCCTGTAGTGTGTGTGCCTCCCGTGTGTGTGTGTGTGTGTGTGTGTAACTTACCGCGTAAAATCTTCTTATCGTGATGGCCATGACAGCGATACCCCTGGCATCCCCGTTTCTGCAACATGGAGGGACAGTGCTTGCCACCATTTTGTGCCGCTTGAAGAATTTGGCGCGTGCGCGTCATCATTCCACTGCCGCAGCTCTTATCGCACTCACTCCAGGCTCCCCACTCGCCCACCTGGCAGTCCAGCACTGCAAATATGTAAAATACAATAGACCGTTAGTCAGTTGGACTTGGCCACAAACAAATACCAATAGAATACCAAAGAGAGACATTGAGAGAAATGAAGGGAAAATCAGTGAATGACAATAAATTAAAGAACTTCATATTTAATTTAAAATACTTATTATCCTAAAAAATAATAATAGTTTATATTTTTAATATATTTTAATAATTTTATATAATTTTAATTTAATTTAATAAATTATATTAATTTAAACGTGTTAACTTTCTGAGACTGGGGTTCTCCCAGTGTGTGCATTCCTTTAAATTATTAGTAATCATATTAAATTGTAAATACTTATGTTAGAACAAAACCTTAAATTAATGTTTAATAATCTTTAATATTTGCATTATTAAATACAATTAACTATATTTTTATTTATTTAAATATGAAAATTTTATGAGACCGCGAGACAAAGTGAGTGAATTGAATAAAATAAACAAAGAGAAAACGAACTAATTACTGTCAATTAAATTAAATTTAATTGAATTTTAAGCGAACTAATTACTTGTCATTATATTTAAATCTTATTTAATTTTAAATACCTTTAGTAAAACATTCTTAAACAAAAAGTAGTTTTTTGTAGGTTTCGAATGACATAAAATTCCACTAAATTGTATTAAATTATAATTTAATTTAACAATAATTAATTAACAATGGAAATAGTTTGATTTAAAAAGTTTGTTAAACATTTTTAAAAGTAGTATAAAGTTAAAGTAGTTTATTTATAGCTATAAAAATTTATAGCTATACAAAAATTTGTTCAACAGTTGTTATCTGTTCTTATAGGAATCCAATTAGATACAACCAATCAGTCAACTCTAGTGCCGAAAGCAATGCACTATATTTATGCATGATATGCTGATTGGTTTAACTTTTGTAGTATTTTAAAGATACTAAAACGATATCAACTCATTTGCAGTATGCGTACACTTTCGTCACTAGACGCAAAGCTCTTTAGGCCGTAGTATTCAAAAGAGCTACTAAAAGGCTTCAGAATCGGCTTTGTTGGAGCAAAATAGCCTTGAAGCTGATTGCAGTTGCTGTTGTAGCTCCAGTTGTTGTTGTTGTTGTTGTTGTTGCTGTTGTTGTAGCTGCAACAGTTGCTGTGGCTGTACTAGCAACTGCTGCTGCTGGTGCCGCTATTGGTGCGGCTGGTTTTTGGTTAACTGCAGCAAGATGACGTTCAAGTTTTTTAATTAACTGACAGAAAGGGCTCTAGTCGAGTGAACCTGAATAAGAAGACCCTGCAAAAGATGGGAAAGAATACAAAATTTGCCTTGGTTTTTAAATGGTCAGGATTATTTCCTTAGATTCTTTAATTGAAATCTTTAGTTTAGTTTTGACAAACTCGGATCACCCTTTATAGTATTTGCAGCACAGGGCATCTAAAAAATGTGCAGCAAGGGAAAATTAATTAAAATCCATTTGGCTTGATTGCACAACGCTCCTTTGGCTTTGGTTTTGGATTTAGCTTTATTTTTCTAGTTCGTTTTGTCTTTTTTTTCACCAAGGTTTGCATTTAGCCAGGCTAATAGTAGTTGGGCAGAAAGGGTTGGGGGTCTGAGAGGGGTTGGGTGTTAACCAAAGTATGGCATCCATGGGTTCTATGGTAAAAGGCGCTAATGAAGCCGCAAAAAGCGTTGAGCAAACGAACTAAAATTGCTTTCGTTTCATTTTAACCTCAATCTTCAAACACACACACACGTTCTTACACACACACACACACACCCATGAGTGTGTGTTTAATATTTTAAGTTATAGCAAAAGTAAAAACTGCAATAAAATGAATTTCAAATCGATTTTACTGCAGCTAAAGTGTTCATATACCCTGTAAAATTATGTGGCAGGCGTATAACACCCCAGAAACCACTGGTATATCAAAGTTTTTGATATAATCATTGCCTGGGGCTAACTAGATGAGAGTGCTCTCAAAGTACTTCCCTCTGCTCAGATTTGACTGCAATTTCGCTCAGTGTATTCCACGCCGCGGGGCATATACACCACAAAGGCAATTTATATTTTCATTTCGTCTTCTTTTTCCACAAGTTTCCCAACACATTTTACCCATTTGCCTTTCATTGTGGCCGGGCGCGAAATTAGCAAAATGCAAGCAAAAAAAAAAAAAGTGGCAACGCTGCAATTGAGGGAGTGCTCGAATACGGAGATACCCTGTGGATATACTTAAAAAATGGAAAAAGACAATTGAAGCTACAGCTAAAACAATATGAAATTTATTTAAAAAAAAGCTAGATTTAGCCTTTAATTTGCTTTTGTGTATCTTTGTTTCATTTTTTTGACAAAGTTTGGTTAAAAAAAAAGCCAAATCTAGCTTACAATTTGCTAATATTATTTGCATAATTTTAAAACACCCTCTTTTGGTTTACTTGTAGCACCTACAGGGTATCAAGAATCCAAACAAAGCGCTAGGATAATGAAACTAAGTGCAAAAGGGGCGTAGAGAGAAAAACTGAAGAGGTTGATGAAGGGAAAATAGAGAAAAGGATGGTAGAGGGGGGTGAAAGGGGGTGAAAGGGGCTGAAAGGGGGTGATAAGCATAAAACTAAAGTAGTTAAAATTATGATTGCATTGGCTGCTGTCGCTGAAGGGGCGAAAGGGCTCCAAAAGAGGCGGGGATAGGGACCTGGAGAAGGCCAAAGTGTTTAGCATATTGTGTTGAAGTCATGAATGCGAATGAGAACAACGAACAACGAACCCAACGCAGAATCCCAAAACGAACAACGATGGGAGCAAAGTTTGCAAAAGGAGTCACTACACTGTTAAAAAAGAATATAACATAAATAAATTGATTTTTTAATAACTAAAGTCAATTGGTGGTATCAACTTAAAAGTCGTTTGAATTCAAAAAATCTTTTATATTTTAAAAGATAAGTTTATTAATCATTTACAATAAACAGCAAATTCCTCTCAATCTTCTGAATTCTAAGGTATAACACTTTTTTTAACAGTGCAGCAAATGACAGCAAAACATTCAGCGAGGGCCTCGTAACTCCACAGGGAGATAAAGAGTCCCACTCGGGGTGTCGGTCGGACTGGGGACTGAGGAGTGAGGAGTTTGTTGTGGCAATAAATGGCATTATGCTGCTTAGCAATCATGCAACTTGATTGTTGTTGTTGCTCTTGTGGTTGTTGTTGGCCTGAAGCAAAGGGGAACAATCTGCTGGACACGGAGGCAGCTGGAAAGTGACTTTGGTTGGTAAAACTGAAGAACAGCTGCAAAATTAGATGGACAGTGCTGAAATGCAGTTGCAACTCAATAGTGTTAAACACTGTTCAAAAAGTGGTTTGAAAAAATGAATTAAGTTTAAAAACTACTGTTTTTGGTTTATAAAAGGGTTCGGAATTTTCAAATATCCAAAAAATATAGAACTTAGAGTTTTCTTCTTGAAATAATAGTTTTAACCTTTAAGCATTCTTTTCTTTTCCAGTGCATCACTTTTTGTCATTCGTTCAAGTCATCTCTTTGCAGCCATTCGAGCCATTTGGTTGGCATTTAGCGACAGTCGACTGCCAACAGCCAACAGCCAACTGCCAACAGTTAACAGTCCACTGTTGGCAAGTGCATCTGTGCTGTCTGTGTCAAGGATTATGATAACACCATGCGATGCCTGATAATAATGATGATAAAGCGAATAATCGGTTAATGGGATGACAGTTGATTTGCCAAGGGAATGAGTGCAGTCGTAAAAGATATTCTTTATTTATATAGCAGCAAACTGTGCGCTGTTGTCGCACTTCAATCATAATTTATTTAGTATTGTCTGGCTAGAGTTATCTGTTTTGCCAAACTCCACTTTAACTTAAATCTTCCTCTTAAATAACTGATAGTTTTACTAGAAAAACTAATGTTAACTATCAACAATTTGTCAAAATATGTATTACTTTACAATGTTGCCAAACTTATCTGTACATTAACTCTGTAAATAATTGTTAAATTTGCTTTAAAAACTCAGTTAACTATACTAATCTTGTAATCTTTTGGGAAAAACATAACAATTTTTAAGTTTTTTCTTCAAGCTTGACTCCTAAATGTCCACTGTTATATTGCCGTGTTGCCAAACTTCAGTTAAGTATTTAAGTTATAGATTCTTCCCCGAGTTTCTGTTGGAAAATCGAGTACATCTACCTTCTTAGCACTGCCAAGTGGCAGCTGTGACAAGTGCTTTCGCCACATTGCGGCACATGCAAATGCCCATTGGCATCGAGTGAGAATTAAGCTGTGAAATTTGATGTTGAAGCGACCTTCAATTGCCATGTAGGGCTCTGTCATTACGCACAGGCCCCGATTGCAGCTGCTGAATATGCAACTCCTTTGGGGGAGAGACCACAGTTTACAGCACATAACTCAATGTCTCGTTTTGGGCTGAATGTGCTGAGGTTTTTGGATAGTACGAACTAGTAGTGCAACTGCAACTGGAATTGGTACTGAAACTGGTACGGCTCTTGCAGCAGCTGCTGACGCGTTTCCTCGACATGAGCTTCGGGGCAAAAAGCGCAAACCAGCAAATACATGAGCACGAAAACTGGGCGCAAAATGGGGGCGTGGTCAGGGCCAAGTAGGGGACTCGGTAAGGGGGCAGGGAAATAAACACAGCTTGGTTATTTGTGGTCAGCGAAGTGAAACAAATGGCCTCAAAATGTTGACGTTGTTGTGGTTGTTGTTGTTGTCGCTTGTCGCCATCTTGTACTTGCAGTTGCTGTTGTTGTTGTTGTTGTTGTTGTTGTTGCTGTTGTTATCGTTCCGTTTGTTTCGAAGAGCCAAAAAACTCTTTACACTATCGACTTTTCCAAGTTACACTCGGTCGCTTTGGTCAGTTGCCTTTCATGCTCGCCCTTTGTTCCAATTTGCCTTGTAAGTGAGTGCTTTTCTGTTTGTCAGTGTGTGTGTGTGTGTTGTTTGTCTAAGTGTATCCGTGTGTGTGTGTGTGTGTCAAGTCAAACAATTGCATTTGGCAAACTCAAGTGCAGCAGATAAAGTGATAAAAAGAGTCGCATCCCTTTTAACATGCATATGACGATGCTTCGTGCCTTTCAAAATGGCGTCACTTGGCCGCTGAAGTGTGACAACAGCGCTCAATTTACTGCTCTAAGCGAGCGCGAGTAAGACAAGTTAAAGGCGTGCTTTGCAGTGAGCCAGTTTTATAGTTTTCAACATTGTTGACCAAATTCAAGTGCATTTTATTTTTTTGCTTTCGTTAAGAGGTCAAGTTAGCTTCGGCACTTACTTTAAAGTGCATGCAATGTTCCTAAATTTCACTTAATAGTGTTGTAGTTACCAAGTGAAGTGCGACAACAGCGCTTCAAATTGAAATGTAATTGAAAACTTGTAGGGAATAAGCAAATTTTTATAAATTTGTACCATAGCTCTGTAAGTGTTAATATCAGAACAAAAAGGAGTAGTGGATTGCGCTGTTGGCAAATTTCACATAAGCAAAACTGAAGAAGTTCGTGATTTGAAGTACATACTCTCTTGATTCAAAAATAATTGGTTATTTAAAATTAATAACCCAATATGTACAATTTTTGAAGCAAAATATTCGATTGTTAAATGAGACGCCATTGGCAAACTTCACTGGGTCAAAGAAAAGGCAGCCAACAGCTTGATTTACTGCTTACTTTTAAAAATGATTTAACAGTATTTTAAATAAAGCGAAATAAGCCAAATTTATAAACAAACTAGAGTGTTGAAAGCGGCGCTGTTGCCAATTTTCAGTGTGACAAAAACTAAGTAGTCAGATGACTTTAGTGCACAGCTAATTCGTGTATTTTGCTCCACCGCTTTGTTCTCTCTCATAGCCAAACTTGTAAATTGCTGCAAACTTTTTGTGACAAAGCTTTTGTGCCATGTTGTAGTCCGGGCAGAAGTTTTTCCCCTTTTTCGGTTGGCAAATGCTAAAGCTGTACGCTGTCAGAACCAAAAACAACAGAGGAGTAACCCGCAAAGGAAAAGAAAAAGAACTGTTTCAATAACTGATATTGCTTGACTTTGTCTGGGTTGTCAACACTGTCAAAAGCTGCAACAAAGGGGTCTGCATTCAGTGTTGTCATAACAATAGCTAAAAACTTTCCAAACTTGAACAAAAAAACAAGAAAGAAAAGTACAGTCGAGCACGCCCGACCGTAGAATACTCTCTGCATTTTATTCCCGATCATCTTAATAAAATCGATATCCGGGTATATCAATTGATACTTGCAACAAAACACGTTGAAACAAAAACATCTGATTGTATGTATACACATACATATACATTTGACATTATATGTATGCACTCACATAAGTATGTGTGTATATGTAATACATACACAATTGGTTGGCACAGCCAGCATTCGCGGGCAGCGCTGCCGCTAGACAAGCAGCGAAAACGTTCGCTCACATGTTTATATGTTTCTGTCTCGCTTGCACACATGCATTGGCATTGCGTTCAATTATCAACTTTCTTACATGTCTAGCTCTTTTGTTTATTGTCCGATTTAGATGCAACTTTCAGGATAGTTTAATATATTTTGTCTTCAAACGAATGTGAAATAACAATACTGTACGATAAGAACATATGCCTTAAAATCGGCATTGAAGTTTGCAAATTATTTTATTTCTTGTGGGAAAAGGGGGCGTGGCAGTCCAAAATTTTTGATGACAATACAATTATGCCGTCTCTAGAAACCTGCGTACCAAAATGGGTGTTCCTAAGTGCCATAGTTACTGAGATATTCGCCTAAAACATCAATTTTTTACGAGGTGTTTCTAGTTTTTTGCACATTGTGGGCGAACGGGGCGTGGCATCGAAAAAAAAAAAGATTCTTGTATTGACTGACTTAATATCGAGTCGATAGAGACCAAATTCAAACTTGTAGCTCTTACCATCTCTGAAATCTGTTTGTTCATACGGACGGACAGACACACAGACGGACAGACGGACAGACGGACAGACAGACGGACAGACGGACATGGCTATATCGACTCGGCTTGTGATGCTGATCAAGAATATATATACTTTATGGGGTCTGCCACGCCTCCTTCTGCCTGTTACATACTTTTCACAAACCCAATATACTCTCTCTTGCAGAGAGTATAAAAAAAAGTGTTCTTGGGCTTTGTTAACGTTGTTATCGGGCCAGAAGAGTGTGGGCTGACATTATTGTGTGCGTGATTCCAATAGGAATTTTTGGATAAAATTTAGTTTTAATTATTTATTGTGCCAATGGAAAAATGCCCATAAAATTGTTGGCAAATTATTCAAATGAAATTTGTACAGCGATCGGAATTGCAATTACAATTATAGCCAATGTGGCGTATGCGCAATGTCAGAGAATTTTGAGGCAATTACATGCGATGTGGTGGAAAAAACCACACACACACAAACACACTCACACACACACACACACACACACACTGGCAAACACTTGTGCCCAAAATATGTTGTAATTAATATATGAGTAGAGGTATTGAGTGGTGCGAAAAACGAGGGATTTTGTGTGGAAAAAGGCCATGAAAATGGTTGGGAAAAACTCGTGGAAAAGGCCATGAAAATGGTTGGGAAAAACTCGTGTCTATTGCCAATATTCAGTATGTGTGTGGCAAAAAAAAAGGTCGTTTCTTTTTGTTGTCCTTGTTGTTGTTGTTGTTGGCACGTGAATTGCACAAATTTGTCCTTATTTATTTATGCATGTACTTTTAACAATGTGGCAAATGTGTGTGTTAGACCGCCCCCTGCCACTCCCCCTTAGGCACCCCTCCACACCGTCATTCCCTCATTGCTTTTAACGGCCATTGCAGCTGCCTGAAGTGCCACTTGGCGACTAAACACTTGGCAGCAACTGTAAAAACAACAACAATAACAACAACATTTGCATATGGCAACCCAATGGCCACTTAGTCGACCCTTTAAGCATCGCATTACTTTTTTTATACCCTGTGCCGAGGGTATATTAAGCTTAAAAGTGTCTAACGGCAGTTTAAGTCCTTTTTAAAGTATATCTTTTTATGCTTGATCGGCTGTAATAGAGCAGTCGATATAGCCAACAACATTTGACTGTCTACATAAAAAGAGTTCATCGTAGAAGGTGGCTTACAACGAAGTGAAACGACTGTAAAAGTCCTCGTACTTATCCGAATCATCAATTTTCGACCGATTTGTCCTATGTGAGCTATAGGTGTGGAATTGTTATCCTTAAAGCAATTACAAAAGTAATTCTGAAAGAAATGCATAGTTTAGTAATGCCGGTTCAAGAATGTTTGAGATAACCTCACTTCTGATATAGTTTGGAATTATTTTAATACGAAATACTAAACTTTTTTCCTTTGTACTAGTCAGCTTAACAATTCCTTCTGTTTACGTTAAAAACTGTCGACTTTCAATTAACTTTTCAGTTATGTGACGTCACAAAGGTTTAACTCAGTGTAATTGTATTGCTCTTAATGAAGTTTAAGTTGCTTTTAAAGCACACACGACTGATTTCAAATAGTTTAATAAATTCTGAAACGTATGTACAAAAGTATAATTATATTTTATGTATAATTATTATTTTATATATACTTATTTTTTGCGTGTGGAATAACTTTGACTTTATGAAGTATGAAACACGCTTTTCAGTTTTTCCTTTACCAACTGCCTGCTTGTACTTGCTTTCCCTTCCTCACATTCTTCCTCTCTCTGTCTCTCCCTTTCTCTATGGCCTTCTCTGTGGTCTTTGTGAGAACTAAAGTCGAGGTTCATGTGCAGTGAGTGGGTTACTTTGCGTTTGCCTTTGGCTTTGGCCTGCCAAAGTTATAATAGTCCTTTGCGACAGGCTCTAATACACACACACACAAACACACATGCATGGCATAAAAAGTGAGTGGCACACACAAACACACACACACACAGTTATACACGCGAAAAAGGGGAAATGGAAAATGGGAAATGGTAGGACAAATGAAAGCCAACGACAATTGCAATGTGGGAGGTTTGTGTGTTTGTGTCAACGTGTCAACACTTAATGTAAATTACAGTTTGCTAACCACAGAGAGAGAGAGAGAGAGAGAGAGAGAGAGGGAAAGGGAGAGTGGAGAGGAGTGGGTGAGAGAGTGAGGGGAGACGCACTTGTTTGGCACTCCAATTACCTAGACGACGACCTCGTCCAAAAAGCCTTTCCCGAAACTATTTCGCTTTTGCCTTCGCGCTGTTTTATGCTCATAAGTATTTAATGCGACCTTCTGACATCAGCACACCCTACCCCGACCTCTGCCACTCCCCCTGCCCTACCCCCCTTGGCAATTCATCGCTCTAACTGCTGTCAAGGACATTGTTCTGTGGCCTGTGTTAATGGCAATTAAAGTGACTTGTGAGGGCTTTAAGCGCCTGGCAGTCAAAAAAAAAATATAAACAAACTTGTAAGCAGTTAAAGACCCTGTACTTAACTGAAGTACAAGGGTTGTATTGGTTTACCAAAAGGCTGTGGTCTTAGCAGAGACCATAAAATATGTTTAATAAATATTGAGTGATTGGTCTGAGGGACTATAAGAGCTAGGGCTATCTAATGTATCATTAAGGCAAGTCTATTAGTTTATTGTGATAACTTAATATAATTGAGAGAAAAAAGGTCAGAAACCGAAGACTTTATCATATATAGGGTTGAAAATCAGTAACAACTAAACTTGGAATACGATTTGTTCAATGAGTTATCTCCAAAGTGTTCAAATAGTTTATTTTAGCAATATTATATGAAAAAGTACAGGGTCTTTTTCAGTTTATAGCGTAGTTTTAGTTAATTTTACTTCACTTTATTAAAGTACACTTCAGTTTATTTAATTTAAAGCAGACTTAATATATACGTTACATTATATACCGACTAATTATATAAAATTTATTGAATTATGTACCAAATTATTAAATTATTTAGTAAAAAATATTTTAAAATTTGTATTTCTGGTAACGGGTATTTAAACAAAAAAATTATCTTTTTGTCCAGTTGTTGTTAAACAAAAACAAAAATCCATTTTATTCCTATTTTAATAAATTCTAATTCATTTTGTTAGCTGTGCTTAAATTATTGCTCAAAAATGATTAAAACAAGTAAGAAAGGCTACAGTCAAGCGAGCCGACTGTAAAAGACCCCGTATTCATTCTAGTGCGCGTTTTACCATACAAATAAGTAATTTTCGAACGATTTGTCCTATGGGAGCTATAGGCTATAGTTGTCCGATCCGGACCAAATTTAGTGAGGATAGTAAGATAGGTACCATACACATAATATGTGAATGTGGTCCCCCTAGCTCTAGTCGTTTTTAAGTTATGGTGATGTGAAAATAGTTTTTTTACAATTTGCGGGGGCGGTGAAGGGTGTGGCAAAGATTTGAAATAAACTTGATCTGCTCGCGAAGCAGTCGAACTTTCATTCCAAATTTGGTGGCTCTAGCTCTTGTAGTTTAAAAGATCTAGGTGATCATACAGACGGACGGACAGACGGACAGACAGACAGACGGACAGACGGACATCGCTATATCGTCTCGGTTGTTGATGCTGATCAAGAATATATATACTTTATGGGGTCGGAAGAGCCTCCTTCTACCTGTTACGCACATTTGGCTTCAGACAAACTTAATAGACCCCTCTACTCTTTATTAGAGTACGGGGTCTAAAAAGTTTTAAAATAAAGTTAAATTTCAATACAAATATGATAATAATTATTTTGATTCCTTAAAACACTTAAACAAATTTGTACATAAAATATACTTAAACTTGGAAAGTTTTGCTTAAGTTTGTAAAAATATTTGAGCTCTAATCTCTAATAAAATAAATGATTCTTTGCAACTCTTAAGTGAACTCAAGTTATCAGTTTTAAAATTTAAACTTTTGTGGTTAAAATTAATGATTTTATTCTTATGACACAGTTTTTTTTTTAGCACGTCTCTGTGGTTTAATGTAATTTTTTTTGCATAATTTTAAGTTTTTACTGCATATTGTGAAACTAATTTTAGAGTAATTCAGTAAATAAATTTAAGCTCATAAATTAATTTAAAGTGTCGGCAAAAGTTTAAACCTAAATAATTTTGATATTTCTTCCATTGAGCTAAATTTTATAGAGTGAAACTAAAGAAAAAGTTTGGCTTAAATGCAGCATTGCTGTGTGGCTAAATTACAATTGGTCTAATGAACTTTGGGCAAACTAAAGCAGTCAAAAGTCAAGAGTTATGGGTCAGAGATCAGGTGAATGAGAGGCAAAGTCATGGGATCCCCAAAGTGTTTACTTCAATGGGAAATGAAAGCAACGAATGCAACAAATATGACCACAATCCTTAAAAGTGACTGCAAATTACCCAGGCTTAAATACACACAACTTAATACACACACATACACAAATACACACACTCACACATACACAAATACACACACTCAAACACACATACGTTCATTGGAAATGTGTTAAACTAGTGAACTGCAATAAATTTTTGAGATTTGCTTGGTTTCTAGTGCCCAAATGTGGTTGCCCACAATAAGCCTTTGATTGTGTCTCCCTCTATGAGAGTATGTGTGTGTGTGTGTGTGTACATGTGTGTGTGCTGCATTGGTATTAGTTACAGCTTGAAAAGAATACGCTTCACAGCCCAAATCGAATCTTTGGCCTCAACCAAACTTTTTTCCAACAGCAAATTTTCAAAACAAATATAAGCAAAGGAAGTGTCTTATCGACTCAAAAATACCCTGTAATAGTTTATTATTCTAGGAGAAAAAACTATAAACATAAAGTAGTCAAAGCTTATTTATTACATTAAACCTTTAAATTTTCTAGATATTTAGCCAACTTTTGCACTGATCTAGCATACCCTTTAAGACCTGTAGCTGCACCAAAAACCATTTTTAGTGGCCTAGTATAAAAAATAGGGGAATTCAGTTAACTTGGTGCTCAAAAAAAATATATATATAGTGAGTAATAAACGCTCAGTTCGATGCAATCGAGCACGTTGCACATTGAATGTTGCACGTTGCAAGTTGCGCCAAAAAGTAGACTACGTTATATCCAATTAGATTGAACCAGGTCATATTCTCGCTGCTGCACGTCCTCGATAACAATGCAAAGCAACAACCAGTGAACCAGCTTCGACCAGCTTCGTCAACATGCCCTTTCTGTAGGTCCAGCTGCCAAAAGCAGTACAGTAATCCATCAGTGAGTAGGACGAAAAGGGCGAATCCGAAGGGGGAATACAAAATTGTATTAAAGTCACTAACGATTTAAAAACATAGATTAATCTGCTTCTCATTTCTATAAATCCCTTTAAAAATTAATGCTATGGGCTGATTTTATGGGCACTTTTCAAAAACTTTAACTTAAGCTTATTACTTTGGATTTATTTGATATTTCATATTGGTAGATCCACAAAAATGATGTGGTCTTTTTCAGTTGGGTCGCTCTACTTAAAGCCACTAGTGTTTCTGGACTGCACTGCATTGAATGGGCTGTGACAGGCAGTAGACTTCTGACAGTGACTGTGCTAATGAATGCAATTTATGCCTTCGGTTCGGCGAACCTTTCAGACTCCATCAAAGGCACACGACACAGGACTCCCGCAATCCCCGCCTGAAGTCCCTCCCTGATTCCGATTCGGACTCCGAATGTTGTAGGTGCCGCAACGAAACTGAGAGAAATTTGACTTTCAAAACTGTTTTACACCCACTTTTCCCACTTTTCCAACTTTTTTTGTGGTTTCATTTACCGTAATTCTATCTCGTAACCGCAGAGCTGTTGGGGCCATGGAGGCAAATGGAGTTATGCAAATGTTGTCATATCACACGAAATGGAAAAAAAAGTCACTGGTGTGACCACTTAACCGATCTGGTCACACTCGTATTTCGTTCTATGGGAAAAGTGTTGTTTAAAAAGCGATATTTTAAGGGAACAGAATTTACAGTATTACTTAAACTTTTAAAGGAAAACACATTAGATTAAATTTAAGATAAGAAATAATAATCAAATAGTGAATAATATGAAGATTTTTCGCTCCTAGTAAAAGCAGTTTTTTCTTAAGTTTTTCAAATATAAAATTTAAGTATTTCAGAAAACTTTGCTTAAATTTTTCAATAATTTCTCTATTTTGGGTATATTTAATAAATATTGTATTAATTTTTGGGAATTTTAATAAACTTTTATACTACTGCTCTTAATGGTGAGTGAGGTTTCAATAAGGTGAGTGAAAGAATAAAGTTAAGGAAATATTTTTGTATTTTGGAAGTTATATAAAACTTAATTAAACTTATAATTTCTTTTAACAAATATTTTTAATTATATAAAATGTTTAATTTTTCAATATTCCCCTTTGATCATTTATTCGCTTTTAAACGCATTTATTAACTTTTAATTATTTTTCTCAAGTTTATTTTCTTCTCCTCTAGTATATTCCTCTATAAATTCATTTAATGAGAGTAAAATAGTAATCCTCTACTGGATGCTCAACATCTTTTGCTCCTTAGGTGTGTAATTTCTTACAATTGAGTTATTTAAGTGTTGCTAAAGGTAATTTTGAAAGCAGCTTAGCAAGTAATTACCACAATTAAAAGTAAATTACTAAACTAGCGACTAAAGTGTTAGTGAAGAGACAGAGAGGGAGAAAGAGAGAGAGAGTGAGAGAGAGAGAGAGAGGGAGAAAGCGAGAGAGAGAGAGTGTACTTTCATTTTGTGATGTGGGAAAGTGAGTTGGTTTTTCATGTTCGTTTTATTTTCCTTGAATTCATTACAGACAATCGACTTTTTATGCGCCTTTTGTTGCCCGACTCAAGTATCGTTAGTCCATCGGCATCGACAGCGACAGCGACAACGACATAGCCATTCAGTTAAAGTGTGTGTGTGAGTGTAGGGGGCTACATTTTCCCCCTTTTGGGTAGTTTTTCCTGTAGGGTGTTCATCAAATTGAGCGGTAAAAATTGACAAAAAGCCGAAAGGGTTGTGCAAATTATTATTGCTATTATTACGACTATTACAAGACTTGGCTCTAAATCATTTTGTTTGAGATTACCTACACAGCATCCCATCACCATCTCCATCCCCATTCCAATCCATTCCCTTCCACTCCCATCCCCCCAATTGGGGGTGTTTTTCAGGCACACCCACTGCATGGGCATAAATTATAGCATACTTTTAGGTGTCTGCTCGAGATGTTTCTCGGCTGCTTTTGTGGTTTCCTCTGGGAAAAACCCGAAGTTTATCTATTAACTGACCCAAAACAAAACTACACACATGTCTGTACATGTGTGTGTGTGTGTGTGTGTGTGTGCGTAATCGCTTGCACTTGCAGGCATAAATTTATGATTAATAAAAATAAGTTTTTGTGAGTTTTTGGCCAAGCAAAAATGCTAAACAATGTGGATGGAGAAATGTTTGGAGAATGCGAAAGAGCAGCAGTGAAAAGATATGGGAAATTGGTGGAAAAGCGAGAGCAAGAACGAAATCATAATAAATATGTAAAGTAGCCGAAAAGTATGCAAATAAATGCTGTGATTGCCTCGGACTTAGCTTGGTTTTTATGCAACAACATGCGCCATGCCCACATCCCAAAACCGTCTACACCCTAGAGATGGACCTTGTGATGTGCTCAATATCGATATGATATCGCTACAGAGCAACGATAGTTTAGATATCAATAAAAATGTATACAGCTTGGATTTTTTAAGTAAGATTTTGCGATTTTTCTATCAAATTAAGATTTGAAGTTATTATTACTTAATACTCAAATGAGGGAATTTGACTTTAGCTATAAAAAGCTTTTGCAAGTAAAGTATTTTTCACTCTGTTTAAGAATATTCTAGCTACACAAACATCGATAGTGAATGATTTTAGTTGAGAAGACGAATAATTTTAAAGATTTTATCGATACTTTTTTGCCGATACGCACTCTAAAATGTCACTTCTAGACAACAAAGCATTTTCCTCCCACATTCTTTCTCTCTCTCTCTCTCTCTCTCTCTGTTTCTCTCTTCCCTTTCTTCCACTGTCTTCCTTTGTTCCTCCTGTGTGCTTTGGTCTCGGTTTCTGGTCTTTGGTCTCTGGTCGAGCGTCTTGTCGCCATCGTTTGGGCCACTTTATTTGCCTTGTGCGGTTACGGCAAATTGATTTTTATGCGCTCAATTTATGTATTTCTTCTACATGTGCCTCTCATTCTCTCTCTCTCTCCCTCACTTTATGTGTCTGTCTCATTTTGTGTGTGCCTTTCTCTATCATGATATTTAAATTGTGCTGCATACTTTTCGGCTTAACAATCCCTTCCACGCGTAACTCTTGCCCCAGTTTCTTCCCAAAAGCAGACATTGCTAATCAATTGACTGTAAAATGCCATGAATTAGTGTGAGGGAGAAAGAAAAATATAGAGAGAAAGAGAGAGATAGATCGAAGACTGAGAAGGAGGATGTGACTGAGTTGAAGCGATTATCCGAGCTGTTAATGTTCCAATGAAACTGACTGTCAGATAGCAAAAGTATCTGATGGATAAAAATCGAAGTCGGCATTCCCATTAAATTGAGAGACTGTGAGATGAAAGTAAAAATACTTAAATGTGTTGTTAGCCGAGTCTTTTACCCTTTATGCCTACAAGAAAAATATTCCAGAGTATTTAACAGTCTAGTTGACTCCACTAAAGCTTGCTTGCTTATTTTAGCATAATGCGGAGCGCCTAGAGCTGCAAAGGGCTCGGAACAAAGGACTCGGGATAAAAGACTCATAACACTGGACACAGGACTCGGGACTCGGGACTCAGGACTCAGACGCCAGTCAAGTGGCTCTCATAATTTGTGAAGGTCCCGCTGCAGTTGGCGAAAGGAGAAGGTCTCTTGGTCGTTGGCGCCCAACGTGGCCCGCACATTTATGAAGCATTTATGCCAGGCCTCGTTGGGCAGCAGTTGGTCCTCCTCTCGTATCTCCTTTTGCCTTCTTGTCCTTATAAAAAACACAACAAATTGTCGACAGTTGACAGAATGGGACACTGGACAGAATCGGACAAGACAGGACAGGACAGACCGTACACGACAGTACAGAACACGATACAACTTGTTAGAAGGGGGCAGGCGAACACAGCTTGAAAGACTTTTGCCAAAAATTTGCCTTTTTCTTTGGTTATTTTTGGAATTCCTTTTTTATTTTGAGGCGGTGACACTAACAAGCTGTGGATACTCTATCCCCAGCCCCTTTTCTCCCTCCCTCTCCCTAGCTCCGTTTCTGTCTAACCCAAGGAGCGGATCATCGTCCAGTGTTTTATGTATAAACATGAACAACACACACAAAAACACACACACACTCACACTTACAATAACAACTATCAGTGTCTCTCAGCATATTCTGTTTGCTAATGAAGAGTCCAACAATTTATCCCACTGTACCACTGACCCACCGTATGGACAGATTGTCCAACAATACCTCTGCACATATTTTACTTATATCAAACAAAACTAGTAGGCAGAGAAACAGTCGAGTGGGCCGACTGTAATAGACCCTGTTATAGTTTTCTATACAAATTACTGCTTTACGACCGATTTAGGTATGGGATCAACCTAATATACCCCTTTACTCCTTTTCAGTACAGGGTCAAAAAATATATATGAGCGGAATATGAAATTTTGGGCAATTGTCAATGGGAAGAGAAACAATGTTTGGCATATTTGGCAAAACTCCTGCTAAATACCCTGTAATAAAATGTTACAATAGGGTAGGACATGGAACAAAGCCAGAAATCATTTGAAAATGCAGAACGAATTCCCAAACCACCCAAAAGAAAGAAGACTTCCTATACTTAAGCTTAAGTATAGTTACAGGGTATCTTTTGGTGTCATAACACTCGAAACATGTTAGATTATAAGTTTGTGCTCCTGCCAAATTGCCAAATTGTTGTAAAACTTAAATTTGTGTACTCAGACGGAGTATAGCTCTCCGAGGGCTCATTGCCAGAAGCCAGAGGCAGTACGTAGGACCCGAAGGTACTACCTGTAGTGGGCGTAGGGCGTAGTCGTTGGTGTATAGGGCTGAGGAGCAGGCCCAATTGGTGTCCTTAACCAGGTAGCAGGTAGCTGAGCACTACAAAAGGCTCTTAGTGCGGTTGCTGAACAAACGCACAGCTACACACACCCTAACACACCCAGTAGGTATGACTTTATTGATTTTTATGGCTCAGTGGTTCCATATAGTACGACACCCCAGCTCCTCCCTTGTCTATAATTGAGTTCTCCCCAGGCTCTCCACTGGTCACATTGATCCCTCAACTCGGACATGGGCGATTTTTCATCCCCCCAAGGTGGAGAGGGTTAAGGGAATCCAAGGCGGCTACGGGGTTAGGTCTGGCAACCCTTTTGCTAAACATTTTCATTTTATGTTTGCAGTTAACCGTTATCTGCCCGCCATTTTGTTGGCCTCTCTAAAATGTCATGCTATTTCTGACCCAACATGCCACATTTTTTTATTTATGCATATACGCCTCTCCCCCGCTCTTTGCCCTCCCACTCCCCACTCCTTTTGCTCCTCACTCTACTTTCCCCTTCTTTCCTTTTCCTCCCACTCTGAATACGCCAAAAACTCCTTTAACTAGTTTCAGCATTTAACTTTTTCACTGAGTATACCCTGTAAGAACAATCGATAAGTTATCGAATGTATTGACTTTTAAGTAATACGCATTTTAAACTAACAACGCAATGTCATTAGTCTCTTCAATTTGGTTGATTTGAAACTAATAAAAACCTATCTATTTGTCGCCTTCTGACGCTTTGCTATTATACAGGGTATTTACAAGTTATGCCTGAAATCTGTACGCTTTGTTGTTTTTCCTATTGTATTGTTTTCTCTACTAAACTATAGTTTTTTTGTGAGTCGCTTGCGTTGATTTATTTAACTTTTCAACACCTTTTGTGGCGAACCGGATTTTCACTTTTTCACTTTTTTACTTTTTTGATTGTGTTGAGTTTGTTCCCGTTTTTTACTTTTCTTTGGGGTGGGAGGAAATCAAAATGGGTTAGACTTTGCGCTAGATAGAGTGAGGTAAAGAGAGGGAGAGAGAGAGAGAGAGAGAGAGGGGAATAGAAAGAGAGGAAGCGTGGAAAATATGAGGAGTGTTCACAAAAGTGCCTGCATTCATAGGTGCGCCAATTGCAGAGTTGCCAGAAATTCACTCACCAGATTTAAAAAAAATATAAACAAAAGCTAAAAATAGCACAAAATAAATAAAACATAAAAAAGCTAAAGGAAATAAAAGTGAATTTTAAATAAAATGACTTAAAACTGCTTTACTTTTAGATACTTAAAAAAATATATTTTAAAAATAAAAATTTATTATTTTTTTAAATAGCTAAATATTTAATAAATTCGTGTACCTTTTGCAATGAAAAACATGCTAAATGTAGCTATAAATAAGCTACACAGGGCAACACTTGGCGCTCGTAAGCCATACATATTCAGTTTTATATTCATATTCATATTTATAGTCCTCTGTTGCCTCTACCCCTCTGTACCCCCCTACCTCTCTGCCTCCTCTGCCTCCCCTCCACCCCAGTGGAGCCCCTGTTTAACTCATATCCCCATTCATTCATTTGCATTCGAATATTTGCAGCGCTGAATTGATGGACAAATCCGCAAACATTTCGTGCAGCCGACGGGGCCAATTTAATAAAGAACCGACGAGAAGTTGCCCAAAAAGCTGGCTATAAATCTAAAGTGGCTTAATAAGATTCCACTCACCACTGTGCGTGTGTGTGGGAGTGCGTGTGTAGTGGTGTGCGTGTGTATTTTGGGGTAGAAATCAGAATCAAAATCCGCCAGTCTTGTAATGTTGGGCAAACATTTTTGGGCAATTTGTTGTTATTACCACGCAGTGAACAACGGCTGTTTGTTGCCCCGCCCCTGCCGCTGCCCCCGCCCACTTCCCAACTTCCCCCCGTTGGTTTGTTGGCCAGCTTCCTGCCGGACTACTGCTGACCATTTTGGCCATGTTGAGTGCGGTGTAGTGGCGCTTTCTGTTCGCTCGTTACAATCGTAAATTATTTTATTTGCTGCTAATTGCAGTTCACAAAATGCCAGCACAGCTGCCAGTTAGCCAGGCAAAAAGAAGGGGAAGGGGCGGAAGGGGGGGAGTGGGCGGTGTTCCACGCCTTTTATTGCAGCTCATAAAGCAATTAATTCAACTCCCTTACTATTCCCTCTGCCTTCATCTCCCCCCTCCCCTTCTTTCTGCTGGACCAAAACAATCCCAAAAACCAAAACCAAAAACCAAAAACCAAAGCTCAACTAACCAATTGTGGATGGCGGCTATTTTCGAGGGATTAGCGCACATGTGTGTGTATTAGTGTGCCAGTGTGTGTGTGTGTGTGTGTGTTGGCATGTGTGTGTGGTTGTGTGAAAAGCAATTGTGAACAATTGTGATATCGAAATGAAGCCATCGAAAAACCAAATTGCAAGTGCTTAGTGCTACACTGAGAGAAATTCTTGGTGTATTTTAACGCCAACTGTGCACTCACTGGTAGTGTACAAAACAGATAGAAAGAGACAGAAGAAACAATTTACTTAACAGCCATTTTTAATTTCGTTCTAACGATTTTAGAAAGAGCTAATTAAAAGCACTCCATTCGAGTTGCTCGACTGTTGTGTGCCCAATTTACGTATCTCCACAAACGTTTAATTTAGACCGGACTTTTAATGCTTGTTAATTTCATAAGGTTTTTAATTTAAAAGAAGATTGAATTATAATGTAGGGCAAAGGTTGAAAACCTTTTCCATAACTCAGCCGAAATAAGTTTATTTTAATAAACAGTGTTGAAAAACGCCATGACTTGCCTTGTGATCAGTTAAACAGTCTTCAGATATGATTAAAACATTTATAAATCATTTCATATATAACAAACATAAAAATTAAATAAATATTTTAAATACAAATTGAGGAGTTTTTTAGTTGGAATTTCCAGTGCTCACAGTGCACTCAGGTTCAAAGGGAAAATCAAGTTGTTATTGCTGTGGTAACGACTCATTTCTCCTTTCTCCACTTTCCTACTAAAATATTGCTTTCCCCCATTTTCCCATTGCATGGAAAAATCCCATTTGATGCAACTAACGCATTTTTAACAAGCCATTGGCAAATTTTTCTTTTTTAGTTTTTTCTTTATTTTTTAATCTTTTTTTTTTATATTTTTTTAAATGCCCCAAAAACATTTCAATTCAAGTTTTAATTGCTTGTAAAATTGTGTTTTGTTTGCTGTTGTTATTTTTGTAACAATTGTTGTTGTTTTAATTGTTGTTGTGTTTTCTATTATTGTTGATGCTGTCAAATACACTAAGCTTTGCCTAGAGAGATGTGTGTGGGTGTGTATATGTGTGTGTGCACAACCAAAGGGTGTTTCTCATATTTTGACAGAGCTCAAAGTTTTCAATTAATTATGGAAAATTATCGATGTTTTGGGGAAAATTATGTGGTTTGACCTTTTCCCTTTAGAAGTGAAACTCAGCTACAGTTGAGCTGCTCGACTGTTAGAAGCCGAGTTGTGGACTAAAAAGATTTAATAAAACTTTGTTCATTATTTAGAGGTCTTCAATGGACCACTATTTAGAGTACTGACAGTCACAACTGAAGAATATTTAAAAAATATTCCTTTCTCAGAAAAACATAAGCTTATAGAGCCCTTTGGAGACTAGGCTAAAGATTTGAGTATAAATTATCATTGTTGCTTAAAACTTATAAGTTTTTCTTAATCTTTTCCATTAAATTGATATACCCTTGAAGACTAGTTTACAGGGTATGCCAGCAGGGACACATTGTTAAAGAGTTGGATTGTCTTAATTTTGTTGTTGTTACTTTTCAAATTGTTATTGTTATTGACTTTGTTGTGCCACCCAAAAAACCATTTTGTTGGCTACCAAATCGCTTTATGTAATATATATATGAATTTATGTGTGTGTGTGGGGTAGGGAGGCGGGGGAGGCATACAAGTGCTCGTCGGAATTATCCAAGCAATTTGTTTAAAATTAGTTGAAATTGCTTTTCAATTTGAATTTGAATGCCCAGCGACCACAAATGGAGAAGGAGCTGCAAACAATAATGGATATGAAATTCCATAAATAAATACAAGAGAGTGTTTGTCTGTGTCTCTATGTGTGTGTGTGTGTGTGTGTGTGTGTGTATGTTTGTGTGTGTGTTGAGCACTTTTGAAAATTACTTTGAAAGTGCTTCTCAGAATTAAGTTAAAGCTTTTCTTCAATAAGATACGAACGAGTGGGAGAAAAATACTTGTCAATTAAGCACAAGTTGATTGACTCACTTGATTGATTGATTGTCTGATTGATTGAATGAATGGCATTTGACTCTGTTTGCTTGTTGACAATTGTTGATGGAATTGTTTATGATGCCATAAAATTGCACATCAATTTTAATAAAAAAAGGTCAGCATTTTATAAAAATTACTGCAATTGTCTGCATTTTACACTGAAAGAAAAGTTGGCTCTGTTTTGTTATATATATGTACATACCCCTTACCGAAGTCTATATAAATAAGACTTAAAGAAAACTTTATTTATTTTCAAGTTGCTCTTTAAATTATCTGAATTTCTTGAAGTAAAATACAACTGAATTCCTTCAGAGAAAATAGCATCAAGATTCAGGTGTAAAAATACGACAGAGACTCTTGAGTATCTCAAGAGTGTGTGTATGTGTGTGTGTATGGGTGTGTGAGTGTGTAAGTCTGTCATATTTATATATATATATTTATATATATAATGCTATTATCGCTCGTCTGACAATGGACATTGAGATTTCGATTCGCTCGTTATTTATGGCATTTGCATTTTCAGAGATGCTGAGTACCGTTATGCGACATGAACAGCTGGCAACGCTGTTTTGTGTGTGTATGTCTGGCAGCGCCAGACGGAAACGGAAATCAGCGCCATGACGATGATGAGCATGATGAAAAGGACGAAGACGAAGAGGACGTGAAAATCGTTTGTACTCTCGTAATGTGGTGGCTACAGGACACACACACACACACACACACACACACACACACACACACACACGCACACAGGCACATGCAGGACATTTGAAATTGTTTACATTGTCAGTTTGACATTTGATTTCGCTTATCTGCGCAAGGCGAGACCATAAAAAAAATTGTAGCATATGGCGAAATCAACAAAAACAACAACAACAACAACAACAGCAAAATCAGCCACAATAACAACAACCACAACAACAACAACAGCAATGAAAATGAAATGAAAACAAAACCAAAACCAAAAGAAAGGAACAAAATGAAAACGACAAAAGAAGATGAAAATGCGTCAACAAGCGAATGGAAATTTGTTCAGTATTTAGCCCAGCTACGAAAGGGAACTATGAGCTTATGTTGCTGTGGTACATTCAGTTTGCTGATAGAAATTTTAACGGCTTTAAATATAAGAATCCCACGAATTTGTTTAATCAATTGCATATTATGCACGCTGATCAGGGTTTTTTGCCATCTTCTGAAAATTAAGGAATTCTTTTTTTTTTCTGTTTTTGTTATTACTGCATTGATTTCTGCTGTTGTCTGGTGAGGATTTCTTAAGGTTCGCTCCTCACACGTCTCCGCCCAGATCTCCACTTCCCCCAACTACAACTGCCTGTCGCTTGACTAGCCATATATATACATATATGTATGTGTGTGTTGGCTTATTTGTATTTGTGCTGGGATTTAAGCATGCTTCAATGGCTTTTAGCATTAAATTTAGACTTTCATGTGTTTATTTGCTTAGCACGTTTCATTTTGTTGCCTCTTTGGTTCGACACTTTTCCTTTCGCTTTCTTTTTACCTCTTTGCTTATCCCTTTTTTCTCCTTTACACCCTTTCCTTTCTTTTCCCTTTTCCCTTAGCTCATTGCTTATTCTTTTCCTTAGCCCTTGTTATGTCCGAGTTCAGAGTCCTCTCCCGTCTCAAAGTTTTATTTAATGCGACAAATGGGCTGTTACTCGGATTTGAATAAATGTATATCGTCATTTCTTTCATTCGTTTTCTTGCCTGCAGCTGAATATCCTTAGACACACACCCACACACACTACCCAAACACACACACGTATACACACAAACAATTGTTGTGAACCTTGACGCGGCTAATGCGTGCGAAAGCGAGTCTAAATCGAGTTTTTCTTAAGTGACACAGCAAAAATGTTTTGGGTTGAAAGTGTCAAGTGTATGTGTGTGTGTTTAAAGGGGTATGCATGTCGTTGTCAGTGTTGGAAAAGGCATTAACGAAACGAAAACAAAACTGTTATAATGTTGCCTAATGTGTTTAGCAAATGCATACAAATCAGTTCAAGGCGAAATTATGCAAAATTGTTAAGTGTTTTACAAAACTGTTATACAAAAACTGTTATACAAAAGCTGTTATACAACAATTGTTATATAAAACTGTTATACGCCTTGATATAAGGCAAAAGTGCTACTGTTAATCGTACAGCTTAAGAGGAAACACAAAACTCCTAATCTTAATGCATTTGTTTTCTTATAAATTTAAATGTGGGTTAAATTTCCTGTGATTTTTACATAGTCTATGCAAAATTTACAGACTATTACACGCAGCTGTTAAATTTTTAAATATTTTATAAGTTCTCATTGCTATAACTTTGAAATATTATGCAAATAAAGAGCTATTTTGCTATTCTGTAATACTGTTATACGCTGCATTTGCATTTCTCACACACACACACAAAAGTCAAGTCATTCAGCTGGAAAAGGGAAAAAGCAGCTGTTGCAACACATTACGCTAGCCACAGTCAAAGCTGAAAGTCTTCTCCCTACACGCTTCCCTTATTCCTCTATCGTTATATCTCTCTGAGTCGATCTCTCCCTATCTTTTCCTGTCTCTCCCAAGTCTGACTAACAAGACATCTTCAAATGCAAATAGGAAAAGAAAACTGAATTCGAGATGAGACCAAAATCTTGAATTTAACTTATGTTTAGCTTTAATTGCGCATTGCAGCCTGCAGTGCCCTGAAAGGATTCTGAACAAACATGGAACGCCAAAGTGGAATGTTCTCAACGACTAAGAGATACCCATTAATTGTGTGTAAGTAAATAAACAAACAATTGAAAACCTCTTTCTTTCAGTGTATAAAAGCTGAAAACACTTAACTTAAAACACTCATAACTTTCGTTATCTGCAAGCGATATGGATGCAGCTTAACTCCTAAAATAAGCCAACTTGTACCACAAGTACACCGTTTATACCCATGAATAAAGGGTATATAAAGCTGGCAGAGGGGAGACAGGAGAGGGCAGGGCAGTCGGCCCAAGTGTCGATTTTAGTTGAGTGTTCGGAGGCTTCTTTTAATTTCTCAGGAAAATCTCGCGGCAAACAAAACTTTAAACGGCTTGAAACTTTCAAAAAAGGGGAGGGGTGACGATGGGGGCGTGGCGTTAGGAGGTATGGAAGTGCATGCTAATGGGTAGTTTGCCAGATGAAGAGTTGCCACTTTTTGGATTTAACAAGAAAACTTTCGCGCGGTTTTTCGGCTTTATTCGTTTTCATTTATTTCGCATTGTTTTCGCTAGTCATCTCTTTTCTCTCCCTCTCACCCTCCTCCTCTCTCTCTCCCTCTCTCTCTCTCTCTTTCCCTTTGTCTCTGTTTAGCTGTCAGTGGCTTTATCTCTATTCGTCTGTCTATTGCCATCTCTATCAACGGAAATGAAATGAATTTTATATTGAAATAGTTTTACAGTCAGAGAGAAAAATCAAAAAAAAGAAGAAGAAGAACAAAAACTATTGGAATTTCTTTAGGTCTTTTTAATGCGAATGTTTTTCAAATTCAAATGCAAATTCAAATTCAAATTCAAATTGAAATACAAATGGTCAAAGTCCAGATTGCACCCACTTGACCTGGCCTAGTATGCGCCCCAAGCCCAAGCCACTCTCCCTTTTCTCCCCCTTCTCTTAACACTCTTTACCGCCCTAAGCAAGTCCATTAACATGCGGTTTTAATTACGTGTTTATTTCGCTGTTCTCAAACAAACTTCCGTCGCGTCATAGAATCCAGCAGCCAGGAAGACCGACGAGCGACGGCCGACAAGCGACCAAAGGACAAAGGACGTCACACGCCGTATACGTAACGGCACGTTTTGTTTTGGACTCGCGTTTTGAGCCGGACTTAAACAGATTAAAAACATTTTGATTTGCATAAAAATGGCTTGCATGACGAAAACTTTGTGCTCAATGTCCCTTCAATGACCTCTAGTAAATATAGGGTATATCGATTTTAATACTAAATATGATACAATTTTAATAAGCCGTTTTAAACTGTTTGCTTTTCTTTTCTTGGGTATTAAATACATTCCCATTAATAACAACTTAAGTGAGGGTATTTAAATGCCGTCTAGAGTTCTTTCCACATTGTTTTCGCTATGTTGATTCTGCGGGTTTTTTGATTTAAAAGAAGAAAAAAGTTTTACTAGCCGCCCGCACGCACGTAGATAGCCCGGTATCAGCATCAAAGCCCTGCCTCCTATCCTGTCTCATCCTCATCGACCTCACCACGCCCCTTTTCGCTGGCACTGCCCCATCTAGGGGCCTCTGTTCGTTATCGGAGCTGCATTTGAAACAAAAGAAAACCAAGTTAAGCCAAAGTTGCGGCTGTCGCTGACGTTTTATCTTCCTGCTTTTTTTTGCTCAACTTTTATTTTTTTTTGTGCTCTTAGACCCAGTATTTAAATAGAGTACAAAGGGAATATAAGTTGTAAAGAAGCGGAGAGTAGCCAAATTATACTTGTTAATCTGTTTTCTTTCTTGACACAACTCGAAGCTTTCATTTTGTTTATTTCCTTGTTTAAGTACAGGGTCATTTAGAGTCTAGTCTATCGACTATAACTTGTCTTGCTATTTTCTCGCCATCGTCTTTGTATTTCAGCGCTTCGGGATAAGCCAGTCAGAGTCCTTGGTATGCATTTGTGAGCTGCTTCCAGCTGCTTCTGCAGCCCCTACTCCCCCTCCACGCCCCTTCCCGACCCTACTCCTCCTGTTTCTTTGCTGCACCTTCGGACTCAGTTGCAATTTTAGTTCTCAAAGGCTTTGCCACATAAATATTCAATTAAGAGCAATGCAAATTCATTAGTCCAATAAGAAATTGAATTTCTTGCCCTTAGCACAGTTTCTTCAGTAGCAGCTGTATAACACTTTAAGCTGTTTTACTTAAATTTAATTAAAGAAATTATATCCTTTTCTATATTCCATTTTTGTCATCTATACAAAAGTAACGATTGCAGATAATGTATAACAGTTTAAACTGTTATACTGTAGAACAGTTTGTAAGTTAAAATGTGATATTTAAAGGTTAAAAATATTTCCAATCGTCTACCTAACTGTTACACTTTTGTTATACTGTTATACTACAGCTTTGATTCTTCATATTAAATTTACTACTCTTAAGAAACTGTCCTTATTTACACATACGAAAGTATTTGCACCTACTTTCTGACCGATCAGCGTGGGAACTGAATGACAAGAGGTACAAAAACGCATTTTGCACATTAAAGCTTGTAATTTGAGGTAAAGTGCCGTTGCTTAAGCTCTTCTAATTGTGTGTGACCCACAAAAAAAAAAGACCATAGCTATTAAAGAGCACAATCGCACACACAATGACACACCTCCCTTACCCCTCACACACACACACACACACACCTGTTAAAGAATTCTATTTAAATTGTCCGCTTCGCATTTTAGAAGTATTTTCTCATTATTTATTTTCAACTAATTAGCGGTTTTTTGTCTGCGTTTTCGCCGCTGTCATCATTACTGTCATACCCTCTATTCCCCACTTAACTTCACTTCGCTCTTCCACCCTCCATCTTCACCCCCTTTCCCTTTAAACTTCCCTGGAGAGGAGAGGAGGGGGACAAGGTAGAACAAAAGCATTTTGCGAGTTTATCAACAAAACCAACACATTGTGCTCTACAGCTAGCTCCATATTCGCCTTAATAAACACACACATACAGACTCACACACACACATGCATACACACGCACATACAGACAGACACGGATACACACATACACAGGCTGACAAACACATCGAAAGAAACATCAGAAGTGATGTGTGTGAATAGCAACATAGAGAAACGATATTTAAGCGAAGCCTTAAAAAATTAAATATTATAATTAAATGAATAAATACATTTAAATTTAAATATTTTCTTTTATTTAACTTCCCTAAAGTATCTCTTATCTTTTATCGGGTATTAGGGTTAAAGATAATTTGCAGTAAAGCAAATTAAGTGTAAACTTAAGCAAAACTTTTATATTAATTAATAATTTAGTCTACTAGTTACTTTTTAACGATAAGTTAATTATCTTAAGACTATTTAATTTACTAATAGACTATAAACTAACAAATTGTAAAATAAATTTTAGTTTTAATTTAATTTAACTAGAAAGAAGTTTAATTATCTCAAAGAGTTGCTATTAACTTTTTACACTTTTTTTGCTGTAAAAAGTTAATTATTGTAGCACTTTTATTATAGTAATTTTGTTGATCTGACTATAAATAAGCTGAAATGACAACACTGTCATAACTTAATTTTTTATGACATCATAAACTCTTTATCTAAAATAACTTTTCCGATGAAAACATCGATAGTTTTTCCCAACACTCATCCCCAAAAGAAAACACACACACACACAAACACACCTGAGACAGAGACGCGCTTTAGTTTCCCATGTGAGTCGTGTTGCTAATTAGTTACGGATATATGCGACATGGAACTCCAACACACACACTCACACACCTACACACACACACAGACATATCTGAGCTCGGCTCGTTGAGCATTCAGGTTTTGTGCTGGGTTTGGCAAACTTTTTAGCGCTTTGGGAACTAGACGCATGCCACGCCCCCTCCTGCCTACCAGCAGACCACTTGTGTGGGTGTGTGTGCGTGTGTGTGTATGTGTGTATGTATCAAATATCAAATAATATTTGTAGTAACTTAAACTATGCGACAAGTTTGTTAGAGCGGCATTGCGCATACGCCGCATTGTCCCCTCACTTTCTCCCTTTTTCCCAACTTTTGTTTCAACAAACAAAAATAACAAAAAATTTATGTCAAAAAATGAATAACTACCGTAGCTAACTATACTAAAAAACTAAATAAATAACTCGTTGCTCTATTGTTTGTTGCTGGGACCAAAAAGTGAGAGAAAATGCAACTCGTTAGTTGAGTCTTTTTGGGAATCTTTTTTTGCGGGAAATTCTGCAGCGAATTCAACTGTTTAAACACTAATTAAAGCTGATGATGGTATTTTAAGCCATTTTAGAACGCTTACTCAAAATGGGTAGATGGTGTGTTTTGCTGGTTGAAAAGTAAAGGTGTATGAGAGGCTAAAGAAGATACTGATCTGGAGTTCAAGATTGATCCGTTTTTTCAACATCTCCACATTTTTCTTGTCAAATATTTTTCTAAAAAATACAGGGTCTGTGGCAGTCGGTTCGCATGTTTACCTCACCTTTTATTAGTTTCTTTATGTGATAAACTATTTTTCCAATTTTATTTCTGTTCATTTGAAACAAATTGAAAATTCGTTTGATGGCAAAAAAAAAACTATTTACATTTGACTCAAAGTGAATTTGACATTTCACAAATGTTGAAACATATTTGTCAATAAATGTTGCTCTCGCATGAGTTTGAATATTTATTTAGAGCACTGTATTTATAACCCAACCTCTTTGGCAATTTATAACCCAATGACATGAGTTAAAAGTGGCAAGTTAAATTCTGCCATAAATAGAATAAAGTTGGGAATATTATAAGTTTTAAGCCAAATATGATTTATCTTTTAATTCAAAATACTTTAATATACCTTTCCAGTGTTGTAAAACAATAAAGTCATGTAATCGGAATAATTTTTTATAATTTTAAAATGTTTTTTTCTTAAGTTTTTACTGATAAATACAAATATTTTTTTCTGTTTAAAGCTATATTTCAGTTAGCCAGTGTTGTAAAATGAACTAAATTTCTTGTTTAAGCTAACGTTAAGAACTTTGTCATTTTATTAGGTAAGAATTAAGCAAACTCTTGAACTAAATTAAAGCCGCTTTAGTTCCACTCTATTCAATTGGTTATTACTTTCCAACACTTTTATTTTATTTGTTGCTTTGTTAAGCAACACTTTATTAAATATTTATGAACACTGCTTCTGTCACTAGCTCAACCAGTGCCATTTTTGTTTGGCTTTCAACTGAATTCAGTGCAGCTGACAATGCATTTTATTTATTTTTGAATATTTTTGCTTGGATTTAATTGATTTGCGTTCATGATTTTTGACATGGGATTTTCGTTATTTAAATTTAATTAAATTTTAAAATAAATACGTGGATGCCAGTTGTCAGCTGTAATCTGTGTTAACAATTGACTCGGTCTTTATGGCAGTCTGTCTGTCTGACTGCCTGTCTGTCTGTCTCCCTGTTAAGTTTTGTGGTCTTTGTGCGAGTTATGAATGCAATTGACAACATAAAACATGTTGTAATTATTTCCTACATTGTTTGCTAAATTGTCAAAGAACGGTGACAGAGACAAAGAGAGGGACAGAGAGAGGAAGGGACAGAGAGAGCGAGTGCTTCTTTCAATCAAAGCAGCTCATTCAATTGCTCAACGTTATGCGCATTTCCGTTTCCGCTTTTGGCCATTTATGTTTATGACACGACACTAAGTTATAATGTGCGTCAGGAATGCACAATATTCATTGCCTTCGTCCTTTAGTCCTGTCGTCACACTGTCCCGCTGTCCCACTGTCCTTCTGTCCAGTTTGCCAGTCACACGCCACATTAATTCACTGGGGAAATCAATTCAAATGTTGTCTGTCTCCCTTTTTCTATAATACTCTATTTGTTTATGTTTCTACCTATCTCCCTCTTTCTTTCTCTCTCTCTCTCTCTCTCTCTCTGTCTCTTTCTCGCTCGCATGCCATTAAAAAATTATTTCACTTTATATCTTAATTGAATTTCGCGTCAATTGGGACGCTGCGTGACTGGACAGCCGACAACAGTGCCTGCAAAACAACACTCCCAGTGTAAGTAAATTAAATTAATGTTTTATAATCTGATAAAAGCAAGCGGCTAAAGTAACAACAACAACAACAACAATAAAAAAAAACAAATGCACAAAAGCCACAATACACAACTAGTAGTAAACAGTCCCCAAACAAAGCTCGACTGCAAAAGACCTTGCATGATATTAGTTTAACTCCCACTGTCTCTCTACAATGTGTTATAATTGTTTATTAACCAATTGTATTCGCGTATACCCTTTGTACCTGTTGACTACAGGGTCTCACAGCATAAAAACAATGAACAAATGAAGTGAATTTTATGCTATCTGCTCAAAACAACACTGCCACACAGAGGCTGAGTGCTATGGCACTTAATTAAGAAATAAAAACAGAATAATTTAAGGAAGAAATATTCATACAACAATAGTGCATTAGACAACTCTGGAAAATTATAAGAATTACTGAAAGCAAAGAATACAAGAAAGTAAAGTACAGTCGAGCACGCCCGTCAGTATAATACTCACTGCATTTTATATTTCTATATTATGAAAATGCTTTTAAGATATCGCTTCCTTTGGCTGAGTTATGATCAGTCAAAGTTATAAAAATTGTGAATTTTAAATATTGATCTGAGGACCACATATCTGAGGACTCTGGCTTCCAAATTTGACAAAATGGGTTCGATTTTGAGAATTTTAGATTTTGATTGCGATTAATTCTGGTAGTTGTCCAGAGTATAAAAAGGAATGACTCTTTAAGATATCGCTTCATTTGGCTGAGTTATGATCAGTTAAAGTTGGGAAAATTGTCAATTTTAAAAATTCATCTTCGGACCACATATCTGAGGACTCTTTCATCCAAATTTGACAAAATGGGTTCGATTTTAAGAATTTTAGATTTTGATTGCGATTAATCCTGGTAGTTGTCCAGATTATAAAAAGGTATGACTTTTTTAAGATATCGCTTCATTTGGCTGAGTTATGATCAGTTAAAGTTGGGAAAATTGTCAATTTTAAAAATTCATCTTCGGACCACATATCTGAGGACTCTTTCATCCAAATTTGACAAAATGGGTTCGATTTTAAGAATTTTCGATTTTGATTACGATTAATTCTGCTAGTTGTCCAGATTATAAAAAGGTATGACTTTTTAAGATATCGCTAAATTTGGCTGAGTTATGATCAGTCAAAGTTGGGAAAATTGTCAATTTTAAAAATTCATCTTCGGACCACATATCTGAGGACTCTTTCATCCAAATTTGACAAAATGGGTTCGATTTTAAGAATTTTCGATTTTGATTGCGATTAATTCTGGTAGTTGTCCAAATTATAAAAAGGTATGACTTTTTAAGATATCGTTTCATTTGGCTGAGTTATGATCAGTCAAAGTTGGGAAAATTGTGGATTTTAGATATTCAGCTGAGGACCACATATTTGACTACTCTTTCATCCAAATTTGACAAAATGGGTTCGATTTTGAGAATTTTAGATTTTGATTGCGATTAATTCTGCTAGTTGTCCAGATTATAAAAAGGTATGACTTTTTAAGATATCGCTAAATTTGGCTGAGTTATGATCAGTCAAAGTTGGGAAAATTGTCAATTTTAAAAATTCATCTTCGGACCACATATCTGAGGACTCTTTCATCCAAATTTGACAAAATGGGTTCGATTTTAAGAATTTTCGATTTTGATTGCGATTAATTCTGGTAGTTGTCCAAATTATAAAAAGGTATGACTTTTTAAGATATCGCTTCATTTGGCTGAGTTATGATCAGTCAAAGTTATGAAAATTGGGGATTTTAGATATTCAGCTGAGGACCACATATCTGACTACTCTTTCATCCAAATTTGACAAAATGGGTTCGATTTTGAGAATTTTCGATTTTGATTGCGATTAATTCTGGTAGTTGTCCAGATTATAAAAAGGTATGACTTTTTAAGATATTGCTAAATTTGGCTGAGTTATGATCAGTCAAAGTTGGAAAAATTGTGAATTTTAAATATTGATCTGAGGACCACATATCTGAGGACTCTGGCTTCCAAATTTGACAAAATGGGTTCGATTTTAAGAATTTTCGATTTTGATTGCGATTAATTCTGGTAGTTGTCCAGATTATAAAAAGGTATGACTTTTTAAGATATCGCTTCATTTGGCTGAGTTGTGATCAGTCAAAGTTGGGAAAATTGTGGATTTTAGATATTCAGCTGAGGACCACATATCTGACTACTCATCCAAATTTGACAAAATGGGTTCGATTTTGAGAACTTTAGATTTTGATTGCGATTAAATCTGCTAGTTGTCCAGATTATAAAAAGGTATGACTTTTTAAGATATCGCTAAATTTGGCTGAGTTGTGATCAGTCAAAGTTGGGAAAATTGTCAATTTTAAAAATTCATCTTCGGACCACATATCTGAGGACTCTTTCATCCAAATTTGACAAAATGGGTTCGATTTTGAGAATTTTCGATTTTGATTGCGATTAATTCTGGTAGTTGTCCCGATTATAAAAAGGTATGACTTTTTAAGATATCGCTTCATTTGGCTGAGTTATGATCAGTCAAAGTTATGAAAATTGCGGATTTTAGATATTCAGCTGAGGACCACATATCTGACTACTCTTTCATCCAAATTTGACAAAATGGGTTCGATTTTGAGAATTTTAGATTTTGATTGCGATTAATTCTGGTAGTTGTCCAGATTATAAAAAGGTATGACTTTTTAAGATATCGCTTCGTTTGGCTGAGTTATGATCAGTTAAAGTTGAAAAAACATACATATGTACAGTTAAGTTGAAAGTAATTGACTAAAATTAAACTTGAAAGGTGTCTTTGGCAACCCTGTTTCTTAAAGTTTTGTAAACTTTAAATGCTTAGAGTTACGGAAGACAGAGGAAGTTTAAGTCACAAATAAAATAAATAATTGGCATATAAGGCAACAATAAAGTACCGCTTAGTCGAAAATATTCAACTAAAATGAATTTATTTAGGTGTCAACGGCAAAGATAGGTAAACTATCATTTCTTAGAGTTTAAGAAGAACTTATTGTTTTTAAATCACATATAAAATCAAAAAGGTGATGACAACCCTAGTTTAAATAAATGCTTTGGTTTGTTGAGCTGTCATTAAGATGATTAAAATAATTTAATTAAACTAAAAATAAGCTAGAACTTATATGCCCGACTGTTTACAGCTCAAATCGGCTGACGTCATCGAATAATTAAAGCGTTAAAAGCCCAAGCATAGAAAACTTGTAGTTTCTTCACTTTATTCCCTTGTGTAAACGTTTGTAATCATTTAAAATGTTTTTTACACAGAATTTTATCTAAATGAATTAAATAATGTTGAATTAAAACTGAATATGCATTCAAAAGCTAGTTAAAATGTGCTAGAAAATATGAGAGTATTGAGAGAAACCTCGACCTTGTCCTAAAATTCTCCACTCAAAATTCCTTTTACTATTCATATTTTATGCATTACCCCTTTTGATGGCGACTGACACAAAAAAAACTATAGACAGAAGAAGAAGGATGAGAAATTAAGTCAAGTTGAACGTCATTTGGTAAATGTGTCTTCACTTAAGGCATCTTCATTTCCAATTTGGAAACTACGAGCTCATATTGCGGCTAAAGTGTAGTTTGAAATGTTCAGTTCACAAATGAGCAGTTAATGCCAAACTATGGCCCACATTTGGGGCCAAAAGGAGTGACTCGTGGCCCAGAAGTGCCTCCCTTACTGTGTGCTAATGAAGAGTCGTCCTTGTGGCAACTTAAAATATTTACACAGACAGACAGACGGACAGACAGACAGACAGATGGATAGACAGACAGACAGACAGATAGACTGACAGACAGACAAGTTGACTATTTGTGAATGAGTTTAGATATTTATTTGAATAAACTTTTCTTGTTTTCTCGAAAGCAATCCAAAAGCTTTTTAGCACGAGCTCATGACATGATTAATTCAAGTTACCCTCAAATATTTTTGAAAGGGATAATATTAAATTTCTGGTAGAATTACAGACTAAAAAAGACCCTGTACTTAAACACATCTTATAATATTAGAAGCAATAATTCTTATATACATTTTTAAGACCACAAGAAAATATTTAAATTAAAGCCAAGATCAAGATAAAATTGGGTTTTATATGTTAAATAAAGCCAAGTTTCTAAAACTCATAACAGAACTTCGTTTCGAGACCCAGACTAACCCAAATTTATGTACTATTTCAGGTAAATGGAAAATACAGAACGCGTTTTCGGTGAATCCAAGTCCGAATTACAAAGTTTGCACTGTAATTAATTAAGCTGGCTATTTGATTACAATGAAATCGACGCCATTTGCCACTCCCAGTCAGTTTGGGGCAAGTGGGAGTAGAGCAGTAGCGTAGGTAGCGGGCTTGGAGGGGGTTGGGGTAGTCCCTCTCACAAAGGTGGTCACGAACTGTGCAGAAACTGTAGCATACTTTGCGGCATATTAATGGCTTGGCTTTGGCTTTTGGCTGTTTAGCGAAAGAGGCGAAAGAGTAGTGGAAAGTGGGTATAAAAAGAGGGCAGAAGAATGTTAGAGGAGGACAAAAACATAGGCCAAAGCAGCAGGGAGCAGGGCCAAATGGGGTTTAGTGTTTTTTGGGCCACTTGACGCTTAGTTTACAGCACTTCAAATTTTGTTTGTTTAGCTCTCTCGACACGCGACCACGCCCGTCAACGCCCACTCACCCACGCGTCCAACAAACAGTTTTTCTTGGCAGTTAAATATGGCAAATGCGCAACTTGAGCGCATTTGCTGAGTGCAAATTAAATATGCTGAGAATGTAGCATACTTTTAAGCGCTACTGTATTGCACTATGGGAAAAAATCGAAAATTTGCAAATAAATGTGAATGTAAAATAACAAGGGGAAAAAAAGTATAAAAAAATATAATGAACAACATTTTTAATAAAATATATATATATATATATATATATATATATATATATATATATAATAAAATTTATATAATAAAATTATAATACCTAATCTAAATAGTAAAAACTTTTAAAAATATCTTTATATAAAAATATATTTAAACTTCTCAGTTAATTATCCCATATTACCGACTGTGTCACGCATTTAATGATCAAATTAATAATGAAGTTTGCTTTAATCTTAACGTTAATGATGTCAAATTTAATGCCCGACATCCGATGGGCATTAGCTGCATTAGTTTAGCTTCTGCTTCTGCTTCATCTTCTTTTTCTTCTTTGTGCTTTGCTTCTTCTTCTACTTACCACCCGCTGAGCAGGTTTTTATGCATTTCTGAGCCACCCAGTGGGACCACAACCGCAAACTTTTGCACCACCAACCGCCAATTGAGAACTTTAAAACTTTGCTAACTTTTTTGGTCAGTGGCTGACATAATGCTTAATTCTTGATTATTATCAAATTAAGTGAGTGCCTGGATGCCTCTGCTCAACTTACCTGCAAAGAAAGGAAGGTAAAAATAGTGAGAAAAGGTGAGTGAACGCATGGGAAAAGCATTATAAAAATAAGATAAAGAAAATTTGATATTATTTATTCTATTTAAGCTTACTATATATAATATACATGTATGTATTGGCATAGGAACATCAATTTAGAAATGTTTGTGAATAATTAGTAGTTTAAAGAAGAGTAACAAAATAAATGTAACTCATATCGAAAATTAACTTTTGTTCAATCCCAATAACAATTATCTAAACTGAATAAAATTTAAGAAATGTTTTTTGAGTTTTAGTCATTTTCCAATCAATGCCAGGAATCATTTCTAATCTTTTTTCGGAGTACATGACAAAATTGGTTGAAGTTCGGAATATTTTGAGATTTCAAAGCATAGTTTGATAGATTTTACTACAAAGGCGTGTGTGTGTTAGCTTTTAGCTTTTATCACTAGCGTGAAAGTGATAAAATCAAACTTTTTTTCAATGCAAAAGTTAAGTATTGAAAGTGAGTTGAATGTTATCTGGAAATCACGCGTTGGTTTTGTAATTTTCCAAATGAAACGGTGCAGGGTTGTGGCAATACCCACACACACGCACACCCACATTAGACACACACACACACAGATACTAGCATATTAGAAAAACAACTTAAACAGGTATGAAAGCCACATAGCAGGCAGCTACAACACTTTACACAAGAAGTAACTTTTCCTTTCACCTCTCTCACCGAAAGGGCTAGGAAAAAGAGGAGAGAAGTAGCGAGAAGTGGAAAGAAGAAGGAGAATTGCAAAGAAGTAGAGTAGAGTGGAAAGAAGAAGCGAAGGGTGACAGACAAGTTGCGGTTTTGTTGGTTTGATGGGTTTTTGTGGCTTGTTTGTTGCTTGCAACTTCACATTTCCCGCCAGAATGCGGCTTCATTTGTCAGTGGCATTCCCAACACATTGGGGGTACTCATATGTAGGGTGCGGGGGGCATTCAGCTGAAGTTTGTGACAAATGTCAGCATGCATGACAAAGATGTATGCAGAAATCTATTGAAATAAAAATGTCAGTTATAAATAAAAATGCAATTTCCAATGGTAAATCAACTGCCAGTCAAACTGTCAAGCTAAAAACCGAAAAACGAATACCGAAAATGAAACGGAAACGGAAATGAAAAGCTCATTGAAATCTTAAACTTAGCACAGCCAAAAAAGCAAAGAAAAGAAAAAGAAAAGTAAAACAAATCAGTTTTCCCAAATTCGCATTAATTTCCAACTTTCTTTTCATTTTGGAATTTCTTAGAATTTTCTTTACAAATTTATTTCATTTCTTTTCATGTTTATTGATTTAATCAGAAGAAAATTCATATTTTTCAAATGCAATTTAACTGTTTTTCGCTTTGCTTCGTAATTTGACTCAATTTAAAGTTGGAAAATTACATTTTTTATTAAAAGAAAATTTGTTTTTTTCGTTTTGCGTTTAGGAAAGTTTCAAACACGAATCATTTTTCGCTTAAGAAGCAGTTAAATTGTTACTTGTTAATTGGTGTGAGCAGTGGAATGACTAAAATATACCCTGTATTTTATATTTGCTCTCCTTTTTCTTTCCACTCTCGACTGCCAACGCTCATAAAACGTTTATACCCTGTAATTAGTAACATTAGTAAGTTAACTCGTGTGTCCTGATGACAGCTCGGCAATTCACAGTAGTTCAATTGGGATTCCCTTATCATTTATCTAGCTAATTTTGGGCAGGAAGACGTACGCCTCGATAAGTACCAGAATGTCCGGGAATATTCCTAAACAAATTGCAGATACTCAGTTAGATTACGGCAAGACACGGAAACAGAGGGACTAGGAGGTATATAGGGAAGGGGTTCTAAGGAGGGTATTTGGGATAGGGGACTATCTTTAGCAGACAGAAAAAGCCCCTGACTCTCAGCTAAAAACTTATGCTTTTGCCAGTTTATTGTCTTGTTTAGCTTTGTTTTGTTTTTGCTTCGTTTTGTTGTGTTCTCCGAAGCGAACAAAACATGTGTGAGACAGAGAATGATTAGCAGCATGACGAATGTGTGATACCCTTTAAGGAGTAAGAAATATATTTGTGTTACTTTTTGCATAAACTGTGAGTCCTAAAAGATTTAAAGATGTACAACAATTAAATATCAGGAAATATTATTTATTTAATAATATTAAAAAATTATTAAAATAAAATAATAAATTAAAATTTACTTACAAAGCTTTTTAGATTTTAATTAAGTGTAATTTATTTAAAGTATCATTATAACATTTAATTCATTTTTATACTCTCTGCAAGAGAGAGTATATTGTGTTTGTGAAAAGTATGTAACAGGCAGAAGGAGGCGTGGCAGACCCCATAAAGTATATATATTCTTGATCAGCATCACAAGCCGAGTCGATATAGCCATGTCCGTCTGTCCGTCTGTCCGTCTGTCCGTCTGTCTGTCTGTCCGTCTGTCTGTCCGTATGAACAAACAGATTTCAGAGATGGTAAGAGCTACAAGTTTGAATTTGGTCTCTATCGACTCGATATTAAGTCAGTCAATACAAGAATCTTTTTTTTTTCCGATGCCACGCCCCGTTCGCCCACAATGAGCAAAAAACTAGAAACACCTCGTAAAAAATTGATGTTTTAGGCGAATATCTCAGTAACTATGGCACTTAGGAACACCCATTTTGGTATGTAGGTTTCTAGAGACGGTATAATTGTATTGTCATCAAAAATGTTGGACTGCCACGCCCCCTTTTCTCACAAGAAATAAAATAATTTGCAAACTTCAATGCCGATTTTAAGGCATATGTTCTTATCGTACAGTATTGTTATTTCACATTCGTTTAAAGACAAAATATATTAAACTATCCTGAAAGTTGCATCTTAATCGGACAATAAACAAAAGAGCTAGACATGTAAGAAAGTTAATAATTGAACGCAATGTCAATGCATGTGTGCAAGCGAGACAGAAACATACAAACATGTGAGCGAACGTTTTCGCTGCTTGCGTAGCTTAGCGACAGCGCTGCTCGCGAATGCTGGCTGTGCCGAGCAATTGTGTATGTATAACATATACACAAATACATATGTGCGTGCATACATATAATGTCAAATGTATATGTGTGTGTATACATACAAACAGATGTTTTTGTTTCAACGTGTTTTGTTGCAAGTATCAATTGATATACCCGGCTACCGATTTTATTAAAATGATCGAAAATAAAATGCAGAGAGTATTCTACGGTCGGGCGTGCTCGACTGTACTTTTCTTTCTTGTTTGAATTGGGCTTATAACAGTTGAGCAGCTCTATCGCAGTATGCCAATTTTACAGTTTACACTTCAAATTTAGAAGTATTGAGTTGAAATTTTGTTGACACATAACTTGACAGTTTCTGAAAACTGACCACTGTAGTGTATTTGTTATTCGTTGTGTCTGGTTTTCCAAATCTTCATAAATAAAACAGAATTTTGCACAAAACTTTTGCGATAAAGTGTGTTTTTTTGAGGAAGTCCTACAGGGTATGTGGAAGCAGAGGAAGTACTCTGATGTGTGAGCTAAGAGAGAGAGAGAGAGAGAGAGAGAGAGAGAGTTAGCCGAGCGACTGTCAGAAGTGCCGGGAAAGTTATTGTGCCATAGATTTCGAAGAGAATGAACAACATGACTATTCATATGTGAGTTGAGTGCCGTGTGAGTGTTTCTCGAGTCTATTCGAATAGTTTTGTCGCCTCTTTTGCTCACATCATGTTCCCTCTCCCCCTCTGCTCTATCGAGTAGACAGATTTATTCAAAATATTTTCCAAGGATTATTATGTTATCTCAGGGATAAGGCAGTGGGATATAAGGAGCAGGAGAAGTGTAGTGAAAACTTCGAGCAGACAAACAAATTCCATACTTTACTTATTAAACTGCGGTTTGTCTCTCATTAGCTTCATCAAGTGAACATGGATATGAATATATGTACTCGAATATGCAGTGAATTTTCAATAAATTAAACATGCTTCTATAACTGCTCCTTTGAGTATGGAATATTCATTCGCATAGTTGAGAAAATCAAGTACATTTCAAAGGAAAAATAAAGCTGTGAACTATTTTAATATTGCTATAATTTATGGAGAATTTTTCTTTTAAAGAAAATTAAACTTTAAGCTGTTTTAGTGTTAAAGGCATAACAACTAGCCAGTTTAAAGAAGATTTGATCTGATTATTATGTACTAGATGTTGTTCCAATTCATACTGTATATGTATAATTCCATTATATCTATCCTCACCAATTTTGATCCGAATTGGACAAGTATAGCCTATAGCTCGCATAGGGCAAATCGGTCTAAGATTGGTAATTTGTATGGAAAAAGGCACACTAACTTGAATACAGGGTCCTTTACAGTCGGCTCGCTCGACTGTACCCCTTCTTATTTTCTCTTACCATCAATTTAATCAATAGATCCTTGAAGTCTTCACTGCAATAGCAGATGTCGTCATATTGTATTGCATAATTTATGCGCTGCTAATAAAAAGAGTGTGAGGCAGAGAAAGAGCGCGAGAGAGAGAGAGAGAGAGAGGGAGGATTGAGGAAAGATTGTTACCAAGGGAAGGGAAATGGATAAAAAGGGAATTAGAAAGTTTACTGCATACTTTTGAGCGCCTTTTCCTGGCATTGCGTGTCCTGCTGGTTGGAGAAAACTCCATGAAAATTGCCACTTATTTTCACTTATTTCGCACTGCTTTCATTTCATTCTTTGTCGTTGCTACGTTTCAACTTTATTTGGTTTTCTTTTTTCCTTTTCTGACGTCAGCAAATGGATTAAGAATTATTCATCGATTTTCCTCAACGTTTTCCCTCTTCCACGTACTGTTGGACATCACGGGACTCTGTCTTCGTATCAGTGTCAGTGTCAGTCTCATTGTCGGCCATTCATTATATATTTATTAATTTGATTTGTGATTGCCGCATCGTATTTCCAACTTGCCACAAGTTGCAAGTTCCGAGCTGCAAATTCTCCAATTTCCGATTTCTTTAATTCACATTTTTTGCCTCATTTCAAATCATTAAAACTCAGTGAACCATTGAAAATGCGACCTTTGTCCCAAAATCATATCAAAGACACTGTCATTCTGCCCACGCCCCTCTTTTTGCCCATACTTTTTTCCTCCTCGAATCCTCCTCTAGGCATCCCACTCAATTTTTTCATCAAAATTTCATATACGCACTCAAACCTAACTAATTTGTACCGCGGGCTTATCACTTGTCCTTTGTCGAACAGGCCGCACTTTTAGGTAGGGTATTCAGTGAACTTAGTGACCTTTTCCTTGGACATCTAAAAGAGGTTTTCACTTAGTTCTCATACTTTTGCTGACCAGTTGTTCGAGTTTTCCCTTAATTTCCTGCGCTTTATGTAGATAACTCATCTTATTTGGTTTCAGATTTAAAGAGTATTCACAAGTCCACCAGCTACAAGAGCTTTTATTTCTATTACAAAATTTAAAGCATACTTTTGGGCGTTGTCGCTTGTCGTGTTGTGTGTTTTTTTATTGCAACAGTTACATTTTGATTGGGTTGGCCATTTAAAGTCCCATTCCAGACTTGCGGCCATGTTAAGCGTCTCAAACGTTTATGTCCCCTCACCCACCACACCCAGCCGCCCCTAAAAAACAGCCCCAACGCCTAAAAGCATGCTTTGTGTTTGCCGCAATTGCGCCTCGGAGATTTGTTGTGGCCTTAAAAGCAGCCAAAAAGGACTCGGTGACTAAAATTTATTTACGTTATTATTTAGAGCAGTTTTTGCTCGAAAGGCGGAGGGGAGTATGGTGGGAGTGGCAGTTACGTAACAGACTTTTAACTCATTTGCCATTTAAAAAAACAAAAACAACAACAACATCAAGAAAAAAGCAGGAAAATCCATTGAAATTTTTGGCATGCATTGAAAACGCTTTATGAATTCTTGATCATCATCGGATAAGAAAAACGATTTAAAGGGGGAAAGAGAGGCAGAGAGAGTGAGAGCATGCTGGACATATTTGGCCCACTTACAATAATCACACAATTTACACGCATTTTGTGTGCTTCATCGTTAGTAAAACCAAAGGAAAAAAAACAAAACGAAGAAAACAATATAAAATAAAAAGAAAGGAAACAAAAAACAAAGCAAATGAAACATCTTTATAAATAAATGCCAGGCACACACACACGCACACACACACACACACACGCACACACACACACACACTTAAGCAGCGCACGCACCGCAGGAATCAACAGCAGGAAGCATCAAGGCTAATAACTAGAATACTCGACTGCAAAACAACCTGCAAAAATAATTTTGCACAGACTTTGTGCTTTCGTCCCTAGCTAATACTCCGTATAAAAAATGAACTTACTATATAATAAAATAAACAATACTTTAAGGTTTAAGGTAAAAAATGAGCTTCAAATTGTTCTTGTTCCATTTTTTGATAACTTTTCCGTAGTCTACTGTAAGCTTTCTCTTTGACTAACTCAAGCAACCCTGTATACTCCTTTACGGCTCGGCCTAACAACAAGAGAAATTTAGGGAGTTAGGAAGGGAAGAGGGAGAAAAGAGTGAGAGAGAGAGGGGAGTAGAGAGTGCGTGCAGTAAATAAACTAATGTGGCTACTTGTTAAGCAAAGTGCCGTCATCTATTAAACAATGTGGCCCACTGGCAGCACCCAAAGAGCTACCAAAAACCAAATGAACTGTACTCAACTGAATGACGAACTCGAGTTGGCCAAAAGATGACAATGGAAATGGAAGTGGAAATGGCAAAGGGAAAAACCAAATGCGAATGGGAATTGGATGGGGAAAGGCAGTGGAAATCTGTGTGGCAATGGGAAGGGGAGGGAGGAGAGGGGAAGGAAGTGGGGAATGCCAAAAGATATTTGTTCTTTGTTGCAACTGAGAGTTGTTTTTGTTCCATTGTTGTTGTTGTTGTTTTTTTCTAGTTGTTGTTGTTGTTGTTGTTGTAAGCGCCTGTTGACATAAAAATTCGCCATGTTTCCGGCGACTGCGTCGCATGTGTGACAAATGTCTGAAATTCTTTTTGCTGACTTCTTTTTTTATACCCTGTAGCCATGGAGTGTGCCCTAGAGTGGCTATGACCAAATCTGTAACTTATTTATAAAAGTTTCCTTAAACAAAAATTCCAAAAATGTAAAATCTTGAAACATGTTTTAAAAATCTGTTCAAATAATATTAACATTTGCTTCAACTTATAAAGTATAATGACATACTACTTAACGGTAATCTATCTAAAGTGCAGCGTATTTCCAAGTTGAGCAGAATCGCATATGCACTTTTTTCTATCTCTTGGATTGGGCTATCGTGTGACTCATTAGGATCAGCAACAACTGCCCGGAACCCATTTCCCTCTTCATTCCCCCGCCCCTTTGCCACTCCCCTTGTTCCAAACATAAGTAGTTTTAGCTAGCAGACTCCATATACATTTATTTTAGTCCAACTTTGAGAATTTTGTTCATCTTTTTTCTTGGTCTTTGTGGATGAAAGCTGCTTAAACGTGTAATGGCTTGGCAGAAATCATGACCAAAATAGAGATGACACTCTGTTCCAAAGCGAAGCAAAGCGGATTTTAGCTAATTATGGCAAAGGGGATGAAGTACAGGAAGGGCGGGAAGAAGGGGAAACTGTCGGAAAGCGGAATTCATTTGCAGAAATCGCACTCAAGAATCGTGTCTAGAAAGCTGATAAAAAATAAACTGAAATAAAATAAATAAATATCTGAAATGAGCTCAACAAATGAGAAGAGATTTTACCCATTTAATAGAATTATATTTCTTGGAAAATTCATAACAGATCAGAGTGAATCAATCATTTACTTATTAAATTGAGAACAACTCAAAGTAAGTCTCCATTTCCAAAATTTAATTCCATTAAATATCATTTTTCAAATCGATATAAATAAAATAGACACTTTACTAAAGCTTTCTATGTTATCGATAAGTGCTCATTGGATTATCGAAAGTCTATTCAGCTTAACTAATTCACTGGGGAAAATCATCCCTATGCTATTGATTTAAATCTAGAAGCAATGTGATATTACTAAGTTATCGATAAATATGTATATCGCTGCAACGATAGTATTTGCTCTTTGGTTTGACTACATTTTCTAAGAAATATTTATCGAATGTATCGATATAACTAAATGTATACAGTTATCGATAGACTCTGCAACGTTTCAGCGCCTACTGAAACGATAAGCGCCAATCGCCAATCGGGTTTATCGATAGTCATAATTTTTTTATGCTACGCTCTGGACAAAGCTCTTGAGAGTGTCAATAATTAATAGAACGCCCTAAGCTATTAATTAAGCGCAGCTTCTGACATTCATACATACAAACACACAGCCATACACACACACACACACACACACACACACAAAATCTCATACACACTCTCACGAAGCAGCTAAATAAATAGAGATATAAACACGACTACTTAAATGCTTCACTGCGCCATTCGCAGGTGTCCAACTGTCGGGGCGAATGGCTAACTAGACTCAGCTCTCTCTCTCTTCTTCTTCCTCACTCTTTCTCTCCCTGTCTCCATCTTGCTTATTTTGTGTGTTTATCCAAGCAATAAGAAAAACGTGCTTCAAATTCATACGAGTTTGTTCTTTTAGCATTTTTTACATTTATTACCTGTTTGAGTAAATGGGTGTTATAGCACTGTGCTAATGTTTGTAACAGGTAAATGAAGACATCGCTAAGATTATAAAACCTATTTTATCTTAAATGTACAGACTGAAAAATACTCGTACTTTTTCTTTAACTAATCACAAACTATCAGCTAATCAGTTAACTCAATTTAAACAAAATATAAATTTTGTTCATGTTCTTTGACAGAGTATTTTACAGTTGAGCATTCTCAAGTTTCCTGTAGCTTATTTAAACTTTTTCTACATATTCGTTTTATTATTATTCCTGCTTTCTGGCCTGTTTCTCTGCTCATTTTCCTACTCTTTTCCCAGATTTCCATTAGTTTGTACTATTTGCCAAGATGCCGTCAATTGTCTACTGTCGTCAAAAGGGCAACCCTAAACTCTACTCAGCTGTGTTTTCTTTTTCCTTTCCCTCGTCCCACTTCATCTTTTGCTTTACTTTTTTCCGGATGATTTTCCGCATCCATTTGCTGCTGAGGAAAATCTGCTGACCCAGCTGAGGAAACTCAGTTGTGCTTGGCTTTGACTAATGACTGACGCCTTATTTCTGTGGCAGGGGGCGTGGCATACATGATAGCAGTAGCAGCATCATTAATAATTGACAGGTAAGTAAGTAAGTAAAATATAATTAACTATGCCAGGGAAGCCTGAGATTGAAGTGCTACTGAAGCTTATCATTTACAGTGGGGCTGAATGGGAAACTATCGGTAGAACTATCGATGGAACTATCTGTGGGACTATCAGTGAGATAGTCGGTGGGACTATCGATGGGACTATCGATGGGACTATCGGCTGTGCTATCGAGATAATTTAAATTTTCTTTAAATGTCATTAATTTTATCATAATTTATTCAATTTTCTACGAAACTATGAAAACTGGGCAACAAACAGTCGAGTATTTTGAATTCAGCTTTCCAACTTGACTCAATAAAAACTTTGTGCCATCTCTAGCTCCGAGTCAGCTTAAGCCACGCCTCCTCTTAACAACATTTGCCCTTTAAACCACCTTCAAGTGCATCTATCAATTAGTTAATTGCACTTCTAATCCTATGAACTCAAAAAGAGACGGAAAGTGCAGCAGGAAGAGAAAGAGCGAGAAAGAGATATGAAAAAAGGGAATTGATTTGCTTATTATGCTTAACCCCTAAAAAAAACAAGCAATTTTACTGACCACAACATTTCATTTTGTGCTTTCAGTTTTGGTTAAATAAGAGAGGGAAAATGGGGAAGGGGAAGCGAGGAAGGTAGGGGAAGTTAAAGAGCAGGAAGAAGCAGGTGGGGAAATGGAGGAAAATAGATTTTTAGCCTTGTCTGGAGCAGTGTTCACGTGCGTAAAATAAATTTAAAATGTTGCCCAAAAATTCGATATGCGGCTCAAGATAAATAGTTCACGTTGAGCAAATACAGTGAAACTCGCATAAAATGCACCTTATTAGCCAAGTTAATAAAGGTTTAGACAGTAAACTAATGCAATTAAACAATTTATTGATTTTGTTTTCTAGACCTGAAACCCTACTGTATTTAAACCTTACAAGATTCCTTAAAAAATCAAAATACTTCAGTTCATCATAGGAAAGCTCTACTGTAGTAACGCTTGGTGTTTTTGTAGCTTAGCGATTGCTATTTTTGGCATGTTTTATGTCGAAAGTCGAGGAGATTGAAGCAGAAAATAGAAACGAGCAACCAACAAAATACCAAAAAAAAAAAAAAAAAAAGGTTAATAGCAACTTTTCAGTATTTTTTTTGTTTTCTTCTTCCAGCTTCTTCCGTTGCCGTTTTTTGTTTTTGAGTTTAGAGTGGTGGCCTGTGCTGGAAAGTGTTGGAAAGTGGCGCAAAGTGGATCGAAGCACTCCTAAATACTTATAAGCTAAACAACGTGTCGCCGAGTTGAGCGAAAAACTTTATTAAGTTTCATTCTAGGGATGGCCAATTCCCAAGGTAAACCTGCCCCGCCTCCACGCCCTTCGACCTGCCCACTCCAAATTCCGTCCGCCATTGATGTGGCAAAAAGTTTGTTAAGTAAGTGAAAGAGCTGTGAATGATTTATTGCATTTTAAAAATGTTTAAGAAGACAAAGTTTTTTTTTATTATTTTTTTTGGAGATAAGAAGAATGTTTGTAGTAGCAAGTGGACAGCCCCACTGACAAATTGTACAGGTATGCTGTTGGCCAGTGTTGCATAATGTCAACACTGACAACATTTTGAAATGTCATTATATTGGAATCAGTAGAAATGCAAGGCACTTTAAATTGTTTGCTGCTGTCAAAAATTGATTTTCTGACCACTTTAGAGTCCCCTTAATCCATAAAGAGTCCACAAAGGCAGGTAGAAAGAGACAAAGAGAGAGAGAGAGAGAGAGAGAGAGAGAGAGAGAGTGAGAGTGAGAGTGTGCTATAGCTGAAGCTCAAGGCAAAGTTGTGTACGATAAAACATTTCAGCAAATATTTGATTTGCAACACACACACACACACCTAACAGACACACACACACACATGTGCACACACCTATTTGGAACACCCATAACACACAATGTGTGCAGTGCAAACAAAATGGCAATTGCGTCACTCGATGCACACTGAAAATTACTTTTGAAAATGTGGAAAAGTTGCGGCTTTTCAACAACAATGATTAAAGTGACTTCTGCGAATAAGTGTACCAAAAATAATGAACACCTGCACAGTGGGCTAGAGTTGAATATTTTCACTTAAATTATATTTTTTAAAGCTGTTTATTTTATAATGGGCAAAAAAATCAAAATATTGGCATAAATTATGATTTTAATTGTTTGTTTTTATACTTCAATATTTTAATGGAATAATGTTTTTTGGGAATAAATAAATGTAAGTAAAATAATAATATAAGAGATATAAAAGTTTTCAATACATTTAAATTAAAGTGAATTAAAAAATGTATCTTTTTTCACCACAGTGCCATGTGATGAACCCTCTTGTTTTGGGTCGTATTCAGTTCTCAAAGTGGATGCAGCAACCAAATTTTGTCTATTTGCCGATCGGAAGTTGTATTATGCACAATTTGTATTTTCCGTTGTTTCCGGCGAAACGCATATTTGATTTATTCAACAACAGCAACAACAACAACAACAACAAGGAGCAGTAGCACAACAAATATGTTTAACCAGTTTTGTGTTCTCGAGTTTCCCAAAACATCCCGAAATACAACAAAAGCTAGAAAACTCTAAGGCCACACTAAATTATACCCGGTAAATAACGAGTTCCTAGATAAGATATTGAACTATATGCTTTATATGCAAACTTTGCATAGTTTGGAGTATATACCCCATTTATGCAGAGTATAGGGTATATAGAGAGACGACGACGACATCATAACATCAGAACATGGCATAACATAACAGACATTGGGATAAATTCAATTGAAATACAATTGGCTTATAAATGAAAGCCTATTTGAAAAGTGAGGAGAGCAGAGGAGAGATGAAGAGAGAGAGAGAGAGAGAGCGAGAGAGAGAGAGAGAGAGAGCGAGAGAGAGAAAGGGGGAAGGAAAGGGAGACAAACTGAACTACAGTTCGCCCTGAATTTCCAGCACATTCCGAGTAAGCGAAGGATGTTGATGTGAATAAGCCAAAGAAAGGAGAAGAAGTGAAAGAAGGAGAGGGGGAAGGAGAAGGAGATGGGGAACAAAAATGTTATGAAGCAGAGAAAGAAGCAGTTGTTGTTGACTGTGACATTCAATATGCTATGCGATATTGGGTGGGCGTGGCGGGCTGTTGATTTGGTGGGCGTACTCTTAAATGCCAATTGGTTTAACAAAGGATGCCAAAAACGATTGCAGGACAATGTATTTATGGCTGTGTGTGTGTGTAAGTGTGTGTGTGTCAAGCTGATAACACAAGGCTCATTTCATAAATGACTAAATAATTAACAAGTTGGCATAACAGTTTAGGAAAGCAAACACCTGAAAATTGTGTCAAGTCTACGCATACAAAATTCATGAAACAAAACTTTGACATTCGAATTATTTGTGATTATTTCACATTTAGCCTTAAAATGGCTGAAAATATTACTCAAATACACATAACTGAGTTATTCAGTTCTTTTGGAAGTTTTCTTGGCCAAAAGCATTTAAAGTTTTCGATCTTTAAAGACACAAAAGTATATCTATATACAAGTGCTTTAAATGAAGAATTATTAGTTATATAAATTAGTATTTATTAAGAGGATTATTAGGTTAGCTTAGAATAGGTTAGGTTAGGTTTGGTGAATTAGGTTATGTTATTCCCCTAAACGCCTTTAGATAAGTTGAAGTAGCACATAAATATTTATTTAGCAGACATTTGTAAACGATATAACTAACTGAAAATGTCGTGCAAGTCGAGTGTAGAAGACCCTGTACATACAAATATTAAATATCGAGCAATGAAATAAAGTTATTTCCTTCCAGTTACGAAAGCGGTGGAGGGCATGGCGTGAAATTAACCTGATCTGCGTATATTTTAGACGAACTTCCAATTTAAGTTTGCTGGATCCAGATCCTATAGACTCGAAAATGCAGAATGTATGTGTACCTCGTTAAATCGACTATTTGGTGTCATCTAAACCTCTTTCTGTCTTTTATGCACATTTCTTTCTAACAAGCGTTATGTACCCACCACTCGTCTCGAGTACGGGGTCTAAAATGCTCTTAAAGCCAGACCAAACTAAATCGAAGTTTAAGCGACTCGCAAAGCATTTGAACCAAGTTTGTTGACGGCGCACTTTATCAGCCAGCTTCAATTAGCTTAAAGAGCTGCCACACAAGCGGGTCAGCAGCAGGTCAAAGTGTATTAGAGCGAGAGCCAGACAGAGTGCGAGTGAGAAAGAAAAGTAAGTAAAAGATGGAAGTAAACTGAGGCCGCCAAATGCGAAAGGCATAATTACAAAAGCAGCAACGATGACGACCCACAAAAAAACTAGGCAAGACAGAGAAAGAGAGAGCGAGAGGAGGGAGAGAGGGGTAGAGGGTGGGTAAGAGATAGAGATAGAGGAGGTTGTTTTTGCTGTAGGCGTGCGAAAATTCCAACAGTTTTGCCTATTAGTAATTCATAATCCACAGCTCTGTTGCTCTGTCTCTCCCATCCTTTCCCTCTTCCTCCCTCTTTCTCCATAGCTTTTTTTGCTAGCATCTTTGGCTCCATTTGATGAATGGATCACCTTAAATTAAGTAACTCACAACGAAGTCAACAAATTTTTCGTGTCGACTTTGATTTCGTATTCATTGAATGGATTTTAGTCTATTTTGTGGGCGGGAAGGCGTCTGTGGTAGGCGTGGCGCATCAACTGTCGGGTACTAGCTAAAGCAAACTTAATGCATAGCCATAAATTAATTAATTTCCAAAACACAATTAGCCAAAACTTCAAGACCAAGTCCAAAGTCCAAGCTGAAATCCCTTTTGGGCTCAAGGTGCGTATGAGTAATCGGCGCACATGAAATGCAATTAGTTGAGCATTAAAGTACAGAGTATTATGCTCAGTGCAACTAACAACAGCCAACAACAACAACAGAAACCGACAACAACAACAACTAATGACAACAATTACAAACTCATTTTAATGTATACGCAAATTGCGTGGCAAACTGAGCGTATACGTAATTGAACATATTATCAAGTCTTAAAGCAGTGTTGGCATTTTGGTGGGAATTGTTTAATATTCACAAAGTTCTATTCAAGTCAGACATCTGTATTTAAAGTAAAGAACTATAATGATTCTGTGGTATAATTTAAGGCGCCATCTTAGTATTTATTTTCAATTTTATTCCATTAATTCTAGCTACTATTTCTTGATATTTTTTTAGCTATTCTAGCCTTTAAATTGCTGGCAGCACCTAAAACATTTACCTTTCCTCCAACTCTGCTCTTTCCTCACTGACTAGAGTCATTTCTTCTCGTCTTTCCTAACTCCCCTCTTCCTCTTTATTCCTCCTTCCTGTCCTGCCATCTTTCTTCGAGCTAGAAACACAATAAGCTCCATCCATTCATGAATTTGGCACAAAATTTGGCTGCTCAGCAACCCAATTACAGCAATGACATTTGCAGTTACTCTGCGTGCGTGTTCCTGCATGTCTGTGCATGTCTGTGCATGTGTGTGCGTGTGTCTGATTGCTTACAGTAATTGCAAATGGCGTTGTCTGTAGATCTGCTCAACCAACAACCGACGGTTTGTCTGCCAGCTCAAGTTTCTTTATCTCTCAAAACCAAAATCAATTCTTTCTCGCATTTTATTCACTCACTCATTCAATTCATTCGTTCATTCATTTATGCGGCACTCATTGAATACACTCACACATTGATTCAGTCATTCAATCAACGATTTAATGAATTTTACAGCTGCAAGTGTTGCATAAAGAAATTTCTTGTTTTCTTTACTGAAGTTTTTGTTGCTGACTGAGGCGAAATCGATTTGCCTATCGATAAAAATAACAAAACTGTTTATCGAAAATTTCTATTAACATTCTTTATCAAATTAATTATCGAAATCAATTTAAATTTATATAAATTTTTGAATCAATTTGATTTTTTCACTTTATGGTGTTTTCAACACTATTGGCAGTGTTGCTAAGCGTTACAATATAAAAATCTGCAGAATTTCCGTATTTAATCCATTTTCAGTTATTGACTTTAACTCAGACATTGTGGAAATTCGATTTTCCTTAACGACAGTGCTGGCAGTGTTGGTAAGCGTGTCGAAATTGATAACAGGCTTAATTGAATTTGTATGCAATGCTGCGCGATTTATAAATAACAATTTAAGGAATTTTTCCCCCATTATTCTCCTCTCTCTCATTCTTTATAGCTATCCTTGTCTTTCTTGTGCTTTCCCACTTGTCGTTTGTGTGTGTTTGTGTGTGTGTTTTCCACTGGTTTTTCATTTTCTCTACTGTTTTGTTTTTATTTGTATGTAATTTTTTTTATGTACGCTGCGTCTTTTGCCCAAAAACCGCAAAATCCACTCAATAATGCGCCAACGCACATCAGCAAACACAAACACGCACATACACGCACACACACACACACACAAAGACACACCATGTATGCCCATACATAGTCACAAAAGTCGACAAATGTGTGAGCCAGTGTTGCTAGTACTCAAAGCGCTACTAAAGCTAGAATATTGAGGAAAACAGCTAAAAACAGCTAGAAAAAGCTACAAAATATTCAAATACGGTAAAAATAATTCCTAAATCCCAATCAAATCTGCTTGTATATTTAAGTTTTGCAGCCATTTTTACATATTTCTATGCCATACTGCACTACAAGCGAAAAAAAGGCTATTTTTCTAGCTAAACAAATAATAACATTTTTTGTGCGATTAAAAATACAAAATTTAACCATAGTATAGCTACTATCGCAACACTGTCGAGTGTGAATGCGAGTGCGTGTGTAGGAGGTGTGGCACAAAGGGGGCGTTGTATTGCCCTTAAAAGTAGGCAATGCTTTTCGCGTCTGTTTGTCGCGTTTGCAGAGATTATTTATTGAACGATTTGAGTGGTTAAAGGCACATAAATGAATGCATGTGAATGCGCCACTGAGTGTGGCAGTGTCTGCATGTGTGTGTGTGTGTGTCTGGGTGTGTAAACATATGTGCATGTGTGTATGTGTGTATGAGTGTGTGTGTCAGCACTACAAATGAACAAATATGCTGTGTAAATACAAGTAATCCAATGTGTAAAGGCAACAAAACAGCAGTTCGAATAAAATGACTTCGACGAGTTTATACACTTCGTAACTAATAACATTTGTTGTGTACGACGATCAGTCTAAAGCTATTATAATAAGTAAGTTGTGTGCAAATTTTTCTATTTTTTTTTTCTCTTTTCCTATTAGTCGATAGCTAATTTCCCCAAGGTCTGTAGGTTGATCAGTCAGTGACTTTAGAAATCTTGAAATAATCTTTTTTTGGTTAAATTTAAACAAATTATTTAATTTTTCAAAAAACTTGACCTGGCAAAATCAAAATTTTTTTTAAATATTTCAAAATAAAACATTCTGAAAACAAGTTTCATAATTATTTTGAGCTCAAATTTTCCAAATTTATTTAAATTTTGTATCGAGTTCAATTAAAAAGTCTTTTAAGCAAGTTTCTAACTTTGGTATACATTCCAAAAAAATATCTAAGAATTTTTAAAAACTGTTAGACAATTTTTAAACTTAAAAAAACAGTAGTTAAAAAATCTTGTATATTTTTAAGGCTTGCTTTTTAATTATTAAAATTAATAATGTTACTTTAAATACATTAGACACGGCAAAACTTTTTAGTAAATATGTCAAAAAAGTTGCTGCTGGTAACAGTCAAAAAACACCTTCAAGTTAAAAAACATGTGCATGGACAAGTTATCGAAATTCTAGGAAATTCATGCCACAGGCTGTTGCCTTCAATGATGGATCCAAATAAATGAGATGAGAAAGAATCGAATGTGGGAAACTAAAGCAATTTGCTTAAATGTATGCCAGGAAAGTATGAAAAAATGCTGTGAAACTGAAAAATGCACAGTGAAAGCGACCACAGGCAAGGAAAACAGAAGAGCAGAGAGAGAGAGAGAGAGAGAGAGAGAGAGAGAAAGAGAGAGAGAAAAGAGCGTGGAAAAGAGCGTGGAAAAAAGCACACCCAAAAGGAGATTGTGGCATGTGGCATGGAAGCAGGTGAAAAATGGAAAATGGGAAATGGCAAGTGGAAACACGAATATCGCATGCAAATTTCAAGCGTCCGCACACTTAATATAATTTCACTTAAACAGAGAGAACTTTTTGGACATAATGTCCAGGTGTGTGTGTGTGTGTGTGTGTGTGTGTGTGTGTGTGTGGGTCACATTTCGACTTTGCCTTTTCGTGACTTTGGCGAGTTAACCTCAATTTATCGCCGCCATTTATGTCCTTTTTTGGATTACAGCATAAATTGTGGTAACTAACGTGTTGGACACACTCACACACACACACTCACACACACCTGATAAATGGTAAAGTGCATGCGTTGTGTAATCGATAAAAAATAAGAAAGAGTGGCTAAAAAATAGAGGAAGCAAAGGAATAGGGAGAAGGAGAGGGAGAGGGAGAGGAAGAAATAGGCGCCAAATGGCAGCAAATCGTGAGCCCAAAAAAAAACTTAAAAAACGATTGCCTTAATGGACATTTGTCTGCATATCTCTGTCTCTTTCTAATCATGTTTGTGTGCCTATGTATGTGTGTGTGACTGTGTGTCCTTCTCTTGGGTAGCAAAATTACACGTCTGATTGCAGTAAATTTTGAATTTGCTTTGAAATCAATGGAAAATTGCATTTACTCCCACTGCGTATCATCACTAATCATATATAGTCGTACAATCTGTATGGTTAGTGCTCTGTCCTTAATTTCTTGGACCCTAAAAATATTTTAAATCTTTTAGCTTAAAGAACTCATATTCATATTCGTTTTTAAATGCTTTTTACCGACTCGAATATTTGATGATTTACGCACAGGTGAAAATTAATTAAATTAAATGCACTTTGTATTGTTTGACAGCCAAATAAAAGTTGAACATTTTCCTTTCAACAAAAGGGGGGGAAAAAAACATTTTAATGAAACTTTCCGTCGAGTTTTTATGCCTTTAAAATTTTGGGGTAATTGTGTTTACCGGTGAAATATGTCACGAAGAATTAAAAGTGGAAAATATTTTAATACCGTTGAATAAAAATAAGAACAACTTAAACAAGAAAGAATGCTATAGTCGCCTCGCGACTTTAGAATACCCGTTACTCAGTTTAATTATATTATTAACAATAAAATATATTATTAATAATATTAATAATAGTACAATCTTTTAGGTAGTCGACCCTAATGATTTTAATTCAGATGACTTGAGAAACGCAGAAAATTTTCATACAAAATCATATTTACAGCGTATTTTTGACCGATCGTCCCTATGGGAGCTATACGATATAGTCGTCCGATTTGAATGAAACTTGGTCAACATATTTATATTATTAACAGATATATTCTGTGTAAGTTTCCCTTCGATTGCTTGGCCAATGCAAAAGTTATTCACATAAATTCATATTTGGAGCGTATTTTTGACCGATTGTCCCTATGGGAGCTATATGATATAGTTGTCCGATTTGGATCAAACTTAGTCAATATGTTTATATTATTGACAGATATATTCTGTGTAAGTTTCACTTCGATTGGTTGGCCAACACAAAAGTTATTCATATAAATTCATATTTGGAGCGTATTTTTGACCGATTGTCCCTATGGGAGCTATATGATATAGTTGTCCGATTTGGATCAAACTTGGTCAGTATACGTAATCCCTAGACGTGTACTTTCTGTGTCAATTTGGTTTAGATAGCATTACTAACAAAAAAGTTTTCTATACTAAAACATGCTATTTTTACCTGTTTTTACCTTTGTATGCACATAGAACGCCCTAAAGTGGGCGTGTCAAAAAACAAAAGCAAACTTGTACTGCTTGGGCATTTTATCTTTCGTTTGCGACCACTCGGGCCTTTCTAGCTCTTATAGTCTCTGAGATCCTTTTGTTCACACAGACGGACAGACGGACAGACGGACGGACGGACATGGCTATATCGACTCGGCTAGTCATGCTGATCAAGAATATATATACTTTATGGGGTCTGCCATGTCTCCTTCTCCCTGTTACATACATTGCAACGAATACAATATACCCTTTTACTCTACGAGTAACGGGTATAATTACTCTGCGAGTAACGGGTATAAAAAACAAGTAAGAAAGTCGAGCATATACGACTCATAAATGCCCTGAGAAATTATTTATTTGTTAACTTTACTCGTCTATTTTTCAGTTTCCTGTTACTAAGCTCTATCTCTCTATCTATCTATAAAAAATTCATAAGACTTATATGGCTTTAAAAACGTAAGTCTATCGAAACAAACTAATCGATATCGACAGCAATCGTTTACCATTAAAAAGAATATTTAAACTCGAACTTTTCAAGAATAAATTATTTATTTCTTTTCTGTTGTTTTACATGTGTTTTTTTGGATGCGACGCTTGTTTCACTAGTTACGAGTATTACAATTTTACAGTTTTTCAATTTTACAATTTTACAGTTTTTCAATAGCAATATCTTTTGTTTATGTTTCTCTTCTTGTTGTTCTTGGTTTTGTTGTTGTTTTTGTTGCTGTTGTCAATACTTTTGTTATTGTTGTTGTTCTTTTTGTTGATATTTTCGCTTATTTCTGTTGCTGAAATGTGTTGTGCACACGATTTTCCATTAAACACTTTTGTGTGTCGGTAACAGAATGTTTCAAACATATTTAAACCCTGTACTTAAAGGGTGAAAGGTATCCATATGGTGTAGCAAAAGAGTTGTATACAATGGTATTCTATATCTTCTACGGAAAACCAAAGGATATTCATCCTAGTATGTGGTAAGTAATCAAAGACTTTTTGATATTTATACTATCTTCCTTTATAGCCAGATTCAATATTAAAGCTTAAAATATTTTTAAAGTTTTTTTAAATTAACAGAAACGTTTTAACATCAAAGACATTATTCCACACAACATTTTCTTGTTTTGGAAATAAAAATTATTATCGAAATAAATTGTGTTCAATCAACAAATATTTCATTTAAATATTACTTTGATTTTCATATTTTATTTTTTATAGTTTTATATATTATTTTATTAGTTGACAGTTTTCATAATATGGTTTGTTTAAATGATATTTTATTTACGCTCTAAAACTATCAAATAATAAATTCACAAAAATGTTAAACTAGAAAAAAGTACAAAACTTTTAAACTAAAATATTTTGGTAAAATTTTGTAGTTCTGTTGAACAAAAAGTGAGTTACCATGAAGCAAAAATCATTGATGGTTTTTCTATTTTTCTATTTTGTTGTTTTGCTTTCTTGCCTCTCCGGCCTTCCATTGCCACTCCCCCTTTGGTAGTTCTGTCACTTTGCTGTCAAGTGGCACAAATGCGGCAACTTTGTTGAAGAGATTTCCAATTCAGTAGTTTTAATGCGTGTTTTTTGTGTGCCAAAACAACTCATTAAAAAATCATGTAACAGCACAAGAAGAAACTTCCTGCTCAAGCATCAAAAGGTGGTAAAAAAAAGGGCCAAAAAGGGGGATAAGGAGGGGCCAGAGGGGGACAGCTTTACACTACGCATGTGAATGAGTCTCGGGTGCAATAATCATAAAGCCAGTGAAAAGCAGCACAATAAAACACGCCAGGACAACAGCAGCAGCAGAAGCTTAGCCCCTCCCATCCTTCATTTCAGCCCCATCACCCCATCACCCCTTCAAACCCTACTCCTTTTTTGGCTCAACCCCTTTCTGGGTTCACTTTCTTAACAACCGTACACTGAGACAAAATATTGTGTTCTAAAGTCATGCTCAAAAAATTGGTAGCTTTAAAACTATATATAGGAATTCTTTTTTACACATTCATCTTCATCTTCTTCTTCCTATTTATCTTTCTTATTTCTAAATTAAGAAACAAGACTCTTAGTTAAAATGATTTATTGATTAAAGATCAATCAACAGGTGTTTTTCAGCTAAGAGCATCTTATTTCTCTCAGTGTAGCAGCTTGTTACTGTGCAAAGGTTTTGAGAATCCTTGTACTGATGATATTACAGTCTGTTCCAGCATTCTTCAACCACTCCATTTTCTGTACCTTCTACTCCTCCTTCTCCCCACTCCTTCTTCGTTCCACTTTTGGGGGTTGGGGTTGAAAGAGTTGTTCGTGCGTGGCTTTGGAACTGCGGTTACCCCTCCCCTTCCCCACCACACCCACCATTCAGCAAAAAAAAAACAGTTGAAACACGTTGCTCTCTACATTATGACCAAAAATATTGTGGCTGCTAAGAAGCTGTAAAAAGCCCGAAAGAAATGTGATGAGCTCGCGGGGTATGCTACACTGGAAGATACCCTACACTTAAGTAAACAGTAATACTTTGGTTTTGTGACAAATTTGGAAAGGAAATAATTTTAAGTTAATACAAATTAAAATAAGTTAAGCTACCCTCTGCATCACGTACCGACTACAGGGTATATAAGAAACAAGCAAGGAGTTGAGTGGAGACAACTAAGGCAACGATAGCGGATACGGATGTGAATGCGGAAGTGAAAGTCGCATTCAAAGTAACGGAGAGGAGGCACAAGAAAAGAAGATGGAGGAACAGGAAGTAGGAAGTAGGAAGTAGGAAGCCAAAGTACCTGCTTTCATATAATAATACATATCTATATACACATATATTTAAAAATGCCACTTGTATACACAAACTATATATACACAAACCATAACACAACATCTGTATAACTTTAAATATAATGCCAACAAAAAAAAGTAGGGAAAAATGTGGAAAAATGTGAAAACATTTGAAATGAGTGAAAAATCTGTTGAGACACAGTATCATAAAGAACGCAGCTTGTGAGCCATAAAAGAAAATTCCAGTAAAAACGAGAAAAAACTACTTGAAAAATGCTAATACAGAAAAAAGTCAAGAGAAAATGCTGAAAATTAAAGAAAACATTTTAGTTAATTTAATTGAATAGGAATTCTTTTTTACACATTCATCTTCATCTTCTTCTTCATATTTATCTTTCTTATCTTCTTTTATTTGAAAGTCATTCGGATATATCTAGATAACGAATTTTTGAGCAGTTTACTTTCCACACTCGTCCCAAAACTGTCGACTGTCAATTGAGCAGAAAAACTGCTCAAAAAAACTTTGAAGAAAAAATAAACTGCAGCAAAAAAGGCGACAAACTGTCAAGTCGAAGTCTTAATACCCTCTAAAAACTAAGTGGCATTTGGTCCCTATAGCTTTAACCGTTTCCAAGTTATAGTAAGGGCGTGGCCACGATTTGAAATCCAATCCAAATTTGATGGCTCTAGCTCTTATAGTCTCTGAGATCTAGCTGTTCATACCGACGGACGGATAGATTACAGTCTAGGGTCTAGTCTAGGGTATATGAATTGAAAGTTTGTATTCAACAACTTTATCTATCTGTGCTTTCCATTCTCCTCCTCCTCCTCTCTCGCTCTCCTTCTCTTCCTTTCTTCTCTCTTCCTATTTTTTACTGTTCATCATACTTATTGCTTTGTCTACCTGTGTGCATCGTTTGTTTACCTTGCAAGTCAGTCCGCAAGTAAGTAAATTTCATTTTAACTTTTTTCTCTGCTTCTTACCTCAGCCCTTCCCTTTGATTTTCTACCTTTTCCACCCCCTCCCCCCATCGATTTACCTTGTCATTTGAGAGCTCGGCACCCGCATGTGACATCATAAATTTTGATTAAGCTTTTTGGCCACAGTTTATAACAGTTTACAGCGATGTCCAGAGTCAGACTTTGTCTTCAGCTGCACTTTTTTCTCTCTCTATCTCTCTCCCTCTCCCCGTCTCGCTTTCACTCTAAATTTTTGCCACCGTCATTCCGCTCTTCATCATCATCATCATTATCATTATTATCGTCATCATCTTTGCCATCTACTTGACTTGTTTGCCCATTTCAGTTTGTAAAGTTTTTTTCGGCTGGACTTTAGCTACAAATTGGTTGTCAACTTTGTGCATTACCCGTGCTGCATTTTATACACTGAACTAAATTGGTAGCAGGTTGTAAATCACCAAAAAAGAGTCTGAGAAATTGTGTTTCAAAATTTTAAATAAATTAATTATCGCAAAGTGTTAGCGAAAGAACTTATGAGCCATTCGAAATGATATTAAACCTTTAGAAAATATATAATTATTAATCTATATAATCTATTAAAAAATTACCAAAATAATTCATGTTGAAGCTGAACAAGTTTTGTTCAGACAACTTCACAACTAAACAACTTCAGTTCTGTTTTGCTATCAAAACCATTGAAATCCATGTGTAACACGCATACGCCGTGTGTGCCAACGGCAAGTTTCCAGCTGAAGTTGCAGCTACTCAGGTAAATATTTAGTTACTAATGCCATTATTAACTTGAAGTTGAAGGGAATTTTGCAAAAACCTATTGAATTTCTAGGAAATGTATCCAAAATTGTTTCGAGCAAACGTTGCGTATACGTAATGCACCTAATAACCATTCATATCGCTATATACGAGTAGTCAACAAAGGCATTTTACACAAGGCAATGGGAAGCATACACACATACACACATACACACACACACACACACACACACACACACACACACACACACACACACACACACACACACACACACACACACACATACACTTCAGAGATTTGCTCATCGGATTTTGTTGTCTAAAATATATTTGAAAACAAAAGAAAACACAACAAAAGCACAAAGTATGAAAAGTAAATCCAGTAAACTAGTTTCATCCTCTTGAAATGTTGCCAAATCTGAGCTGTTCCCAAGTTCTTTAATCTGACATTCGGCTTTAACTGTTTACACCTGAAGATTATATTAAGATTTTGCACAACTTTGGTTGTCTTAACTTGTCCCTAACCGTTTGGAGGCATAAAGTATTTTACAAAGAAGTCAGAGAGTTTACAGCAAGGGTAAGACATGGCAAATTTTGAGGTTTCTTTCTTTTCAATTCACAAATATAAAAAATATTTAATAAATTTAAACTAGAAAAATGTATTTATGAATGGAATAAAATGAAAAGAAAGATTTTGATTGATTTGAGAAGGTTTCTTTTTATATTAGTGGAATATGTTTATATTTGCTGAAGAGTAAATTAACTGAAAAGAAATTAAAAAGTAAGAAAATCTTCTTAAAAAATATATAAATCAGTTTTCAATTTTCACCCTAAAATATTTTAAAAGTTGACTTTACTCTCTCTCTCTCTCATGATTTCCTCTCTTTCTCTGTGTCTCTTCCTGTACCCATAAATGAGTCCAATCGATTTTGCAATGTTCCTTGAAAATTGTGTTATCTTTGACACCCTTGGCAGCCTTTTTGGTTGCCAAACGCGTCATTGGCTCACTTGTTGTTTGGTGTTTTTGTTTTGTCGGACACCTCGGTCCATCATAATCAACGCTTCACCTACACACTCACTCCTCAGCCTCCTGAAACCCTCTCCTCCACCCATCTGATCCCTCTCCTCTTCGTGGGCAAAAACACAGAGAAAACTCGCTAAAATGCAATCAAAATTGACAACGTCGAAAGTTTGCTTCGGTGACATTTTGGGCAACATTTTCTTTTTTTTTTTTTTTTTTTTTTTGGGTTTTCCTCGTATTTTTGTCTGAAAATTTGGTCGCGTCATATTTGCTAGTCTGCATATCATTGCGCGCCATTTTCCCTTTTCTTTTTTGGGAAAATACTCATCAGGCGTAATAGTAAACATATTTTCCATGTTGCTTTGTTTTATGTCTCTTAACTTTGGCTACAAAAATTTCTGTCTCATTGCTGGTAGTTGTACTTGTTTTGTTTTTAATTCGATGGAAAGTTTTCAACGGGAAAATGAGCAAAACAAGGACGGGGGAAAATGATAAAGAAAAGCTGAGGAAAACTGGAAAAAAAGAAACCGAAAGTTGAGCCACATTTTTGCTTGTTATTTTCGCAAGGCGCTTTGATTATGTTTATCTTTATATTTACTCACTCTTCACTGCTTTCGCCACACCTTTCCACCTCTCAACTTTTCCACTTTCCCCCTTCAGCCTAACAAAAACTGAATGAAAACTGGTCCAAAAATATAAACACAAATTATGTAAATTTAAATATAATGATAACCTGAAGAGAGCTGAAAACCTGTGCCGCTACTTTTTGAGGGGTGTTCGTGTCTGGTGTTGATTCGGGGAAAAAAAGGAGCAACTTTTCACGAAAATGACTTTCCTACAATGGTTCAATCTGCACAATGTGCTTACTGATTTATGTACTTTGTTTATAATTAATTTGTTTATTTCCATAATTTGAGCAAACTTCCCAAAGCAAATTTTTTTCGTTTTTTATCTTTTAATTTTTCCCTCTAAAGAATCGGAGCACAAATTTATCACAGTTTGGCACTTTCTGCCAAACAACAGAATTTACTCAATTGTTTTTTTGTTCTGCTCGAAACTGAAACATTTAGTTTTAGAAATTTTACAACTGAAATGAACATTCTTCCTAAGAAATTATTTCAAATTTCAATGTAGTTAAAATTTTACTACTCTCAATTCCTGTGAAATAATTAAGACCGTTTTCATATAAATTCCTCAGTTTTGCACATTTTTCACTGGAATTCATTCATTGCTGAAATTTCAAAGTAACCGAAACCGAAATCATTCACTGAAGTTCATCGATTGAAACTGAAAACCGAAACTGAAATTCTTTGAATCAATACAATCATTTTGGGAAATCGATACACAGCAATATATTTTAAACAAGTGTAAGCATGAAAAATTTAAATTTTATTTTGAAAGTGTTTAGTTTAAATGTATGACAGATAAAACTAATGGATAAATCATAAATACTGTGCAGAGGGAAGATTACACAAAAGTGTTAATGTCAACTTTACTATTACACTAGTGACATCACTTGGGGGTTCACATCATATTTTTTCTCAGTGTATCGTTGCTCATTTCGTGTTGAATCGCAGACACGAAGCATCCACAACCGAATGTATCAATGAATCTGAGTGAATCAATTGACTTGTCGCTGGATCTGGGATCTGTTGAAACTCACAACTTGTGTACAACATTGACAACTGTTACAAATGTGACGCATATTTCAGCACCCTGGTGGCCTGTCCCTTTTAACATGCTTTATGCCACATTCTACATGCCACTTGCTTCCTGCCTCCTGCCTTTTGCCTCCTGCCTCCTGCCCCATACCACATGCCACATGCAGCAACATAGTCGCTTCATTGGAGTCAACAACCAACCATTAATTGCGCACCACAGAAAGCAATCACAAAGTGCAATGCGAGACGGTGAGAGGAGGGAAACGGAAAACGAGAGACAAGAGATGAGAGGCGAGACGCGAGAGACGTGAGAGCGTCTGACTGCGATTTCTGGCTCAGCGCCAACTGTTGGCCACGCCTGGAGACGCCTGGCGGGGGCGTGGCACTGCAATATGTCGATATTACAATCGGCACAAGTCAGCACAGCTGTGGACGGCTATCGACGGTGATATACCCGTTACAAAATTTCAATTGGTATATCATTTAAAAAAGTGTAGCATACTTAAATGGGCTTTGCATTTAAAGCAGCTATAACTTTATATATATCTAATCGTTTTCGATACTTTAAGTTAGACTAATCACTTGGTATAAAAAGTAGTCTTTTCACAATATATAATTTATTAATAATTAATAAACTATAATTTTAATTAATAAACTATAAAGCTACTTGAACTACATAGGATTTTTACCTGTTTGCTAGCTATACTTTCTACAGATTTAAGGAATGATATGTTTTTACTACTGCCTCTAAAAATTATCTGTATTACAAAAATGACATCATATACAACATACCCTTCTCCTGCCCTACTAATGGGTATTAAACAAAAACAAACATTGTACATTTCATTTTAATCCATTTTATGTGGCTGTTGATTTTGCGATCAAACAGCTTAATCTTTTGACCGCAAATTTATAACACACAGAGGGAAACACACACACTCACACACACACACAGACACACACACACACACACACACACACACACACACACACACACACACACACACATACACATGCAAAGAGATGGACAAAAAAGTGCTGGCGTTTATTTAACTGTCAAATTTACACATGTCTACGCTTTCTACTCTCTCCCCCGTTGCTTTCTCCCTCTCTCTGTCTCTCTCTCTCTCTCTCTCTCTGTCTCTTTTTAGCCACGAGTTCGAACCACAAATGCTGTGCGAAAAGGCTGGCCAAAAGAAGCCAACATGGCCGAGAAGAAGGCCACAAACCACAAAAGCGAAACCGAAATGAAATCAAATGAGGAAGGAGTCTGGCCAGTAAAGCAGATATATCTATATATATGTAAAGAGAGGAAGAGAGACAGCAAGTTATGGAAAGAGAGAGAATTTCTCTTGGCCAGTTTCCATTTCAGCTGCAGGCACATGCTCCAAGGGGAAAGCAATTGTGGTAATTTCATTTGTAGGCAACTCACGAACCAAAATATCCAAGGCGATGAGTTGAGTTCGAAAACAGGAGCCCTGTAGGGAGAAAGAGGGGGCGAAAAGGGGTAGGGAGAGGGGAAGAGAGAGGAGAGAAAGCGGCAGTAAAGTTAGCTTAAAGTCAGAGTCTGTTCGGTTCGCTATCTGCGGGATTGTGGTCCAGATCCTTTCGACTATTAGCCAACTAATTGAAAATTTTAGCAGTCAATTCAGCCACAATCGAAATATTTAAAATTTATTAAAAACTAAGCATTAAAAATAAATAGAAATAAATGTTTTATGCGCACACTGTGTTTTTTTTTAAAAGTGTTTATTGAAGTAGATTAAGCCTCCAACTGCCTCTTAGATACATTTTTATCTAAAAACCTGAACTGCATTTACGTCACAAGATTTTCTCTTTGTGTAAAAGCGTTCAATTATTTAAGGTTCAACTCAGTTGGAAATTGAAGGAATAATGCGAGTAAAACCGCAGGACATGTGTTTGGTAACTACCAGACACAGTTGAAAGATACAAGATACAGATAGAAAACAATGCAAAAGTATCTACAGCTATGCGCAAATGTATCTTTTGTACTGTGGAAAACTTTTGCACGCTCTCTCGGACATTTTTGGCGTGATGACACATGATTCACGTTGTGGCGTGGAAAAGGGCGGGTGAGGGGGAAGAGGAAGAGTAAGGAGGGGGGGGGGGAAGAAAACGTGTGGAAGGAGATGGAGAAACCTTTGCGTGATGGGACATTTGACTGACAAGGGTAGACAATTAATTGAAAACAAAATACGTTCTGTCTATCTGCGAGTGTGTGTTACGAGTGTATATGTATGTGTGTGAGTGTGTGTTTGTGTACATTTGTGTGTGTATGACTGTGCCAGCAACAACATTTAACATTGAAGTCGACGCCGAAACTTTTGTCATTAACGCTGAAAATCAGCTTAAAACTGAGCAACACATTTAAAGGGGGCGAAAGTGGGCGGGGCGAAAGTGGGCGGGGCGGTTTTTGGCGGGAGTTGGCGCGAGAACATGGACAAGGCGACGATAAATGTCAAAAGGTGTTGGCTGTTTGTGTTCTTTTCCGCTGCGTCTTCGTGGGGCGGGGAAAACAAACGAAAAGTAAGAAAGAATTCAAATAGAATAAGAGGGTCGAGTATCCGACTACAAGATACCCGTTAATGATCTCAAACTAATATAAAAAAAGTGCAATAAGGATTTACTTATGAACATGATACTTAAAATTTAGGACATTTTTAGTCATCAGACTTCAGTCCTCAAAAATTCACATTTTTTTTAAATGTCAACGTAAACATTTAATGAAATTCTATTTCTCTTAGACTAAGGAGACATGAAGATTATTTCATGTTCTAATAATTTCCTGGAAACAATTAGCAAATTTTCGATATTTTTAACTGTCAAAGTTGCAGAACTTCAGCAGAAAATGTAATTAAAAGCCGAGAGTTTTCCCCCTTTTAACTTTTCTGTAGACGGTTAATTTACAAAAAAATTCTAGCATAAGTTATACTAAATATAGAGAGTATTTAAAATATTTTATACAACCAACTTCTGACTACATAATCTTTATCTTTCTTTAGACTTTTCGAGCTCTTTAGTATTTCAGTTCTTGCAATCGAATCCACTTAAAATTTCTTATAAATAACGACTACTCTTCCCTGTTACATACTCCACAACGCACAGAATATACCCACTCTCTTTTACCCACTGCAGGGGTAATGAGAACAAGAAAGAAGCAAAAACTGTAGCATACTTTGCAGCGCCTCGAGACGCAAATGTCCGCCAAGTACATTGATTAGACCCGCACAGAGACACACACTCTCTGAAAATGTGTGTGTGTGAGTGTAAATTTTTGTGTGGCGTATGAGCTACTGTGTGTGGGTGTGTGACTGTGTGTGATCCCGAGTGTGTCTAACTGTGCGTGTATTTTACTTTAATTTGCGAGTTAAGCATTTGCGCCACGCCCACACCAAATAAAAAAAAAAAACATTATGAAAAACCAAAGGAGCCTAGACCGACAGTGAATACACTATGAAATAAATGTTCACAATAAATTGGAAAATATTAAGAAAGTTTTAAAAATTATAAAAATAAGCAAAGGATAATATATTGCTAGCTGATATTTAAATGTTACATAGTTCACTATCAGTTCGATATACCCCACTTGTGGCGCCTACAAAAAAAGAAAACACTTGAGTTTGCCTTTGAGGTTGGCATTTTCAAATGCTGCACCACGTTGCGTATGAGCATTATTTAAAATTAGCGCAGTGGAAAATTTTTTCCACTGCTCGTGTGTGTGTGTGTGTGTAATTATGTCAGTGTGTGTGTGCGTGTGTGTGTGTGTGTGTGTGTGTTTGAGCTAGCTTTGTGCTTTCCACAGTGCTTAAAAATAATTTAATTGTTAGCATAAGCTCTTTAATGTATTTCCTTTGCTTTAATGGCCTTAACGAGTGTGTAAGTGTGTGTGTGTGTGTGTGGCATTGTATATGTATGTGTGACAGCATGTTTGCCTGTGCTAGCTAATTACAAAAGCTTTTCCTTATGTGCTTTGTGTGCGTAAGTAAGTATACATTTGTCTAATGAGCTAAATGCGCCAGTTTTGATTATTTGCATAACAAATTATGCAAATAGCTGATCGACTTACAACTACCGCTTAATAACTTAAAATATAAACTTAAAGATGTGAAGCTGGTATTGGCCTAATTCAATACTCCGAGTGACACTTTTACCCAGTTACTATAGGGTATTAAGCGCATTGATTCGTAACAAGTTGATAATGAGAATTTTGCAGATATTTAGATTCCAATTCACAGAGCAATATTCATAATGTATAAACAAAGTATAATAATTAGTATTATAATAATTATAGCGCATAATGATTGTAATAATTGTGGCAACAATAACAAGACTTAGTAACAAAAATTATTCATCACGATTATCAAATAAAACAAAAGCAAATTCAAATTCAAATAAACAAGAAGCATTATGCAAATGAGAGAGGAGAGAGGAGAGAAAGAGAGAGAGTGAGAGTGTGTGTGTGTGATTAAAATTTATATTTACATATGAGCACACACACACACACACTAATACACACAAAGAGATTGAGCGATAAATGCATAAACCAAATTCAATTCAAAAACTGCAAAATGAAATTGGAAAATTATTTGTTAATCATGCTGATTGTGTGGCTAAGCCCAATAGCAAATATCAAGGGTATTCCAATTTATGTACTAACATACATACACACACACCCACACTCAGTCTTATATAACTAGCAGAAAAGTTTACCATAGAGTTAGCCAACAGTAAAAGACCCTGTACTCATTCTAGTGCGCGTTATTCCAGATAAATTACTAATTTTTGACTAACCTGTCCTATGGGAGCTATCGTTTACCAAGCCACCCACTATTTTTAAGTCAATTCTTAGTAAGTCGACGATTCCAATAGAATGTAATTAGTATGTATAAAATCACTCAGTTTATTTAAGTCATTAGTTTGATTAAGTTATATCAAAATATTCTTGAGTGAAAAATTTTCCACCTTTTATTTAATACAAGTTTTATGTTCATATAAATTATGGGCTATGTCACGCCTACTTTTCTATGACATTCCATGTTTTTCTTTCTCCCTGCAAACACCTCTTTTCCAACGTTAAGTACGCGGTTAACAAATGTATCTCAATGAATTTCAAATAAATTAGAAATAATTTTATTCGCTGCTCATTTAAGATAAGTACATTCCGCTGACCTTTGACCTTGAGTGTCAACTGCCAAAGGTCATAAGGGTTTTGTTGTATCCACTCGTTAAATAACTCAATAAATACACATGCAAATGCGCCTGTGTCTGAGTCAATAAATTATAAATAAATAAACATACAGCCACAAATACACACTGAAACACACACACACACACACACACATATGTATATATATTCTCAATTTCCCAGACAATATCCGGCACATAATTTTGCTAAATGCAAAGCATAACCAAATTTAAAGTCTTTCAGTGGTTTGACTGTACCTTCAAAAACCTCAGCAGAGCAACCCGTTTTGAAAGAATTTTTTTTTTTATTTTATTAATGGCAACTTTGACTATGTATTACCAGAAAATAGTAGAAAACTTGGCTTAAAAAGCAATTTAAGTTGAAAACAAATATTATAATAAAATCTTATTTTAAGAATGCGTTAGAATACCAACAAGTCTTAGTTGAAGTTATAGTTCGATTCATTAATTTTCTCATAGTATATGATATCACACTATATACAACCAGTGTGACTTTGGTTTAGTCAAAAGTCGCTATATGCACCTTATGAAATCGACCACACCCCTTTTTATCTCATAAGCACACTTTTTTCAGACAAACCTAGCAGACCTCTCCCCCAATTTAGTTACAGGGTCAACAAATTAATAAAATATGATTTTTCAAGCACAAAATCAGTAATTTAAATTCCAAACTCTAAATGACCCACCCTGTATTTGGGCTAAACCTACGTAAATAAATTAAAGAGATTCTCTCAGTTGAGCAAACTTCTCTCCCGACAACCGTTAAGATTGAATAACGGTTTTGTCAACAGATTTAATAACTTTTGGAGTATTTCCATCATTTGTTGTGGTTTAACAACAAGCAAAAGTGCTTAACTTGCTGACCTTTTGAATGACCCCATAGGTCATCTCATCTGTTTGAACACTTTTAGCCTTTGATGGGCTACACTCAACTGTGGATGTGGTGCTCTGTTTGTGTGTCTTTCTGTGGTGGCATTTCAATCAGTTCATTGAATCATGTGTTGGCCATAAATTTAAAGCCATTTTAAAGGACCATTCGAGCCAAGCTGTGAACACGCACAGATGAGTGGTAAATAACGTAATGGTGACCAACTTCACTTTGGCTCACTAGCCACATCTATCCCTCCCTCTCTCTCTCCCTCTCTTTCTCTCTCTCCCTCTCTCTCTCACCCTTTCCCTCTTTACTTTGCTGTCGCTTTCGGAGTGACTGTGTGACCCGCTGTGCTGTTGACAGCAAACAGTTGTTTTGCATAAAAATGCCATTGCAGTTGCACTCGAGTGTTAGAAAGAGAACGACAAACTTTTAACAAAAGAACGAGAGAACGCACGCAACGAGTAAAAATGGGAGAGACGGAACAAAAAGAACAGAGAACAAGTTCAGTTGTGTTGCATTTTTTTAACAAAGAAAAAAAAAAAATAAAGAAAAAAAAATTCCCTGTAAACACGCAATAAATATGTAGGCAACTGCATGTATTCTGTGTACTCGTATTTGTTTGTGTCCAGCTGAAAGTTGAACATAAAAGAGTTTTGTGTGCTCTACTGAAATCCTCCCACAGAGCGAAAACAGCGAGTGGCGAGTAACAAACCAAAAGCGGTTGGGGCGTCACCACTGGGGTGTGTCTATGGTATTAACATGACCTGATAACAAAAACAGATCGATGATGCAGCGAGTGGCGGAAGAAAAGTAGCGAGTAGCGAAGAATAACCGTTTCCCATAGCATAGCTGGTAATTTTAAGTCAGAATCAGTAAGTAAATAAACGAGTGAGAAGCGAAGAGTAAGACTTAATTTGTGCAAAAAGGAACGAGTAAAACAAACGAGTACAAAAGGTAAGGCACTTTTAAATTTTTGGATACATCGAAAAAGAATAAAGTTGTATTGCTGAAAAAAGTAACGAGTAAATACTAACGAGTTAATTTTTTTAATTTCTGAAGACATACAAATTTAATTTAATTTGAAAATATTTTGGGAGGCTGAAGATTAATGAGTCATCAGCATAGCGAAAAGTAACGAGTTACAACTGACGAGTTACATTTGACATTACACAAAATACGAAGCCCACTCGAAGATATTAACTAAATTCCTTTCTTTAAGTAAAAATATCGATTAGTTTGTCAGCATCAAGTCACAAGTAGCGAGTGACGAGTTGAGTTTCTTAACTGGCTTCGCATTATTTAGCAGAATGACCTCATTATGAATATACAAAAATATCCAAGTTAACTGCAAGAGTTGTACGAAGGAAGGAAGGAAGGTCAAACAAGGGAATGGACAACTTATTGGGCCCTGTAATGGCAAAAGGCTAATTTTGGTGGCTTCGCTGACTCTGCATTTTAGCGAGAATTTTATTTTCATTTCTCCCTTTGCTCATTTTAATATTTTGTTAAGGCATTGGTAATTATGCGCAGTCGGTCAGCTTTAAGATTCTGACAACTCATTGGGTTATCCATTAGATGGGCACAACCGAAAGCAAAAAAATTAAGGGACTTGCTCAAATTTGTTACCATTTTCTCTTCTTTTTTTGTATTTTTTTTTAGAGCAAGGGTTACTGGGTCTTAACCCATGCGGGGGTCATTAGGCACTGCTCAGCCAGCTGTTTAATTCTCGGTTTCCAAGGACCAAAAGCTATTTATTGCCTGTCATCCATTGGAATGTTTCTATACCTTCCGCTGTCTAAGAGCATTTTGCATCTCATTGGTGTTTTAGTCATTGATCCATTGCCGGTTTGAGATGTTTATCTGATCATACTTTTCTGTACCTTTAGCTCTGTTTTCTCTCTCGCTCTCTTTCTCACTCTCTCTTTCTCTCTTTTCGTACTTCTTTCTTTCATTTTTCTTTCTTTAAGTAAACTCAAACGACATGCAAAACAAACTTAAGTTTGTTTTCAACGGTTTCAATTAATTTAATGTCGCATCTCGTTTTGAGTTTGTTTGTCAAGTGACAAAAATAAAAAACGCAAGCAGCAACGACTAGCTAAATACCCTGTAAAAAGCTATGGACTTTATGTAGACTGTCGGAAATTATTGCCAGGCATACACAATTAGTTTTTTGACTTGATTACAGGGTATATTCCACTCATATTCTTCACTTTTTGCAACTGCTGCACACCACATGCGAATGATTAATGTGGTTTCTTTATCGGTTTTTGGTTAAAGTTTCGCTTCGGTGTCGGTTTTTGAGCTTCTTCCTCTACTAAGGGTCGCCCCCTCTTTCCCAAAAACCACTTGGGCGTATACGCAATTTTATTGTTTGTTTGTTTGCCTGCTCGCTTGCTTGGCCTGAGCAAAGTTCGTTACCAAGATTGTTATCAATGCCGCAGCGCGTGGCTTCAGTGCGCCTAGATTATTTATTTGGCCAACACAAACAGCGACGAGTCAGCACCAAAAAAAATTAACATAAGATCCGTCTCGCAACCGGTGCTCAGCCAAAACCGTACACAAGTTTCCAGAACCGTACACAAGCCCGAATCGGTTTCATTTGATAGAAATTGAAGGGTTCTATTTATTTTCAGGCAATCAATGGGTTATATAATAATTGTGGTTTAATTTAAGTAATTTTATATTTAAATTAGATTTAATTTAAGCAAATAAGATAGGCTACAGTCAAGCAAGTCGACTGTAAAAGACCGAGTACTCATTCCATCGAAGCTTAACATTTTTAAATGCCTTAAGCCTTAAACTCAAGCTTAAAGATTGATTTTAAAAATTTGTTCATTCTTTTCTCCTTTCACAGCATAACCAAACTGTCAAGTTGTCAATCAGTTATGTGCAGCTAAAAAAAAAAAAAAGAACTTCAAACTGCAAGTTATACTTGGCATTACTCATTCTTGCATGACGTATATTTGTGCCGTACTCATTGGCAATCAACAGGGACCTGTCAACCACTGAAAGGGCGTTAAAAAGGGGGAGGGGCAGGACCATTGGCAGTGGCAAAGGGTGGACATAAGCCGGAAGAAGCAAGTCTGATGCAGTTCATCAACGCCTGTGGCTAACGCCTGTCAGGCACTTCAGATACTTTTATCACAGCAGCCACGCATCGCTGGATTCAAACAAAAGCCAATGCAAAGCGAATGCACTCATTTGATTTTTGATCCTGTCGTTGTTTTTGTTGCTGTTGTGCACTCAGACGAACAGGACAGTGCAACCTGACAAAGAAGTACCAAACAAAAAAATAGTAGATAAATAATAAATACGAAAAATAACAAGCGAATGTCCAGAGGAAATTGCGATGCCGATTGTGATTGAGCCAAAAAGTTTGGAACAGTACCGAATCACAACTGCGACATTTTGAATTGAGTTCAAGATCGAATAACATTAAACACAGCGAGTAGTATTATATAAGTTAAAATAAAATGCATTTTCTTGGTGGTAATAGCGAGAAGTTCAGGTGAGTATCGATTATAACACCAGATGATACTACTAACGAGTAATTCTAGCAGGCAACAATATTTCCAAAGAACAATAGGTGTAGTAAATGTCCAAAAATAAGCAGCGAGTGCTTTAATAAATATATGAACGAGTATTATTTATAATGAGTGTCTTTCTGGATAGCTCTATTGAGCGAGTACTAGCAATCAAAGCAAAAGATTCACACTAAATTATTACAGAAAATAGCAACGAGTTAATGTAGCGAATAACACAAAGAAACTGTATAATAGCGAGTTGTGTACACAAAAGGTTGCGATAGCCAGTAAAAAAGTGACGAGTAGACATTTGAAGTGATAAAGAAACTGATAAAAAGTAATAAGTAATAACCAAAACATTGGCGACTAAAAACCGATATCAGCAGTGAGTCATCCGAGCGACCACTTTTAACGAGTAAGTGTAGCGAGTATTTGTAACGAGTAGAAATAACAAGTGAAAACAATAAATCAAATAAACTTTACCATTAAAAACAATTTAAATAACAAATGTTGAACAAATGTTTTAACGAGTAGCTGTAGCGAGTGCCAACTGTACTTGCCAGAGTATAGTATCAGAAAACGCAACTGTCTGACCGTCTGTGGTGAACATTTCAATAATTCAGTTGTCTTTGCAACAACTATTTGGGTTGGTCTTTGGCCATTTTGTTTGCTCAATTGTTCAACGAGTGTAAATAAAACGTAGCACTTCCGTTTCATGCGCCATATTGTTTACTCCTCGACTGCCATTGACCAACAATTTTTCGTATGTTTTCACTTGCACTCATTGCGTTTTCACTCGTTTCCTTCTTTTTTCCCCAACCACTATACTCCGACTGTACTGTACTCCTTCCTACTCGTTACTTTTCTGCTCTTTGGTGTGGATTTTTAATTTCAAATATCGCGTGCAAGTTCAGTTGTTTTTTAGTTCATGGAACGCCAGCGAGGCGGCAAAATAATTAATTGATACTATCATTTATAATAAAGTTGCTGCACGACATTTTATACTGTTATAAGGTTGAAATGCAATACCGATTAGTAGTTGGATTAGGCAGCTGCATTTAATTTGAAATTAAATACAAGTTCAACTGCAAAATTAATGAGTAACTAAATAAAATTGTTAATAAATATATCACATGTATATCAAAATAATTTATGTTTACTTCCATTAAATTTTGTACTGTGGATTTTACAATAGATCAGATGGCAATCTGTGTCTCTCTGAGGGAATCCTTTATAACATTAAAAATCTCTAAATAAATTCAATTTAAATATCTCATCGTCTGTCTCTTTTAAGAGGCTTAAAGTCTAGCAACTTGACTGCAACAAAAAACAGTTGAAACTCAAATTAATAAATGTTTCAAGGAGTGCCAAAAATGTATGTAGAACTTTGTAGTTTTTTAATAACTTAGACACGAGTAATTAAAAGATACCCTTTAATCATCGACTGTTCAAAGTCACTTGTAACTAATTAGGGTTAGGCTATTCAAGCCATGTTACTCGTAACCTGCTAACGGTTCTGGCATATAGCCAACAACTTGTCGCAAGCAAAAACAACAAAAAAACAAAAGAGTCACAAGTATAAAATTTGTAAAAGGAAAAAGGAAAAAAGGGTCACAAGTGAAAATAACAAATGGCAGGCTGGAAAAGTAACTAATGAAAAGCGTGCTAAAACTAAATGCAGCTCAACCAGCTGATGGACTAACAAATACCCTACAAGTCAATAACCAGTAGTCTATGCTCATTAGGAGACATTTTAAAGTATTGAAATTTAACCACCATCATCACCTGTTTACAGGGTATATGCAAAGAAAAAAACTAAAATAAAAACTTTGGGCTCAACAAAATTCCTAAAAAAAAAAAAAAAAAAAAAAGTGAAATTTATAAACCAGCATAAGTGGGCGGTAGGTTGGTAGACAAGCGGGGCGTGGCATGAACTGTTAGACGAACAACTGTAGCGGTAATGGTAACGGTAAAGCTAAGGGTAACGATAACATTGGCTGGGGAGCAAAATGGCCACCAGACAGGAAGTGGGTCAACTAAGGCGGCTCTAACTCTGGCGCCGCATGTTGGCAACATGTCAAACATGCCAGGTAAACACACCTGCCCTTACCCAGCCACGCCCCCAACCACACACACCACCAAGCACACACACACACTCACAGCGTGGTGTACATGCATCGAAGTAATTAATATCCCTTCAAATGTTACATGCACTAATTACAACAACAACAATAAAGCACAATAACAAGATGGGAAAACTGAATTTAACTAAAATACACCGAAGGTTAAATACCCTTCCTCATTAACCTGTGTTTCAAGACAGATTGTTCCTATTGGAAAGAAATGAGTGTTTCTTTAAGGACGAATTCATTCATTTATTAATTGATTGTTCAAGAATATATATTTCATAGTCATTTCATAGAGCACTATCTAATTTATCAGCTTAGAGATATAAGTACTTTTCTCTGCGAGAGTATAACAAACAAGCTGGAACTGAAGTATACAACGAGACAGAGATATCTGATGTAAATGTGTGTCTGTGTGTACAAGAATGTGTTTGTGTGTGTTTCTCTCTTTGTGCGGTGGGTTATATGTGTGTGTGTGTGTTTGTGTGCACGTTTTTGTCAAGGTCGTTACGAGGCAGTTTTCATTGACGTAGCCTTTGTTATTGCTGTGCAATTTTGTATTTCAAGTCTCTAACAAACAACACACACACGCACACACACACTCTACTAAACAGTGTCTTCAAATCGGGTTCCAATAAGAAATAGATCTTCCAATTAGTTGAATATTTGGCTAAAAAAACCTGTGTAGCTTGCCAAAGCCACAAGCAATCACCGCATGCAACACAACGAGCTTTCATGAGAGTCACAGCTAAAAGTAATGAGATTGCATCAACTGGGCGTTGGCACGCCTATTATTAATTGGACAACCATACACAGACTCAGACACAGAGACAGTGATACGCAGACAGAGAGAGAGAGAGAGAGAGAGAGAGAGAGTTCACTCCAATTTGCATTTAATCAGCAGGTGAAGATGGCACAACATGGCGTATGCGTGATATCACATGTCGTAACGTATACGCAATGTTAATAAGCAACGAAAGGAAGTGTCTCTGCAGTCACCGACAGTTGCAGATTTAATTAATTTGTCATCATTTATTATGCCAAAATAAAAGTGCAGCACAACGAGTGCGACAGAGTAAGAGAGTAAGGGAGTGAGAGGGAGAATGGGGAAAATTGCGATGGCGGGAAAATTGATAAAAGCAAAAAACTGCTGACTGCTGGTGGCGGCACAAATGTCACCAGTTGTTGCAATAACTGCAAACAGCAACCGGCACAATAAAAAGTTGTATAACCGACTAGCTGACACCCTTTCTAGTGAATTTTCTTATAATATTTATAGTAAGATATCAAAGTATTTTATTATTAAATACCAAGTTTAGTCCTTAAAACATATTCTTATCATTTTGCCTTCGAAAATCCTTTATTTGAAAATTGTAATTCGGTAAATTTTAATAATTTCGCGATTTAACTCCAATTTTTTGGTGGTCGATAGTGAAAAGCTCTTTGTGGCAGGGTATAAGAACGACAGCGAGTTAAGAAATTGCTTTTTAACACACAGAGAAAAAAGTAGTGGGCAGAGAGACGGAGAGAAAGAGAGAGAGAGAGAGGGCAAAAAAGAGATGTTGGAAAATAAAGAGGAAAACTATAAGTGCGAATGGAGGTAGGGAAAAGTTCAGGTACAAAGTGCGGGTCAAAGATGCAACCTTTGGCTCAGCGCGGGCCCTGTTTACAGCTGTCTCCACCTCTTACCCCTTACCACCCCACCTGATGATGTGCTCGTGTGGAGGGAAGGGGAAAGATAGGAGTACTTTAAAGCAGAGCACACTGAAAGGGATCACAAAATGTCTCGCTCTTTACCATTCTCCACCCAAAACGTTGACTCATGGCTCGCACACGGGTTTCAATTTACATTTACGTTGATTTTTTGTTAAATTGAGTTTGACTATGGCTGTGTCGGTACGACAACAACATCAGTAGCAACAACAATAACGTTGAAAAGTAGCAAAAATCAACATTGACAGTGTAAAAGAGACACAACAAATGTGAAGAAAAGGAAAGGGAATTTAGTGTCATGAAGCGGAGCGTAACCAGAAAACAAATAGGATGCAAGTACCTAAAGGAAAACACTATAGTTTCCAGGAGGGAAAACGTCAGGAGCATAAGTACAGTAGTGTCTAGTTACAGTGGCTTGGGCTTCTTCACTGTATCGAGTGTGTCCACTATTACATGATCAATCAAATAAGTCAGAAAGAAAACATTGATATATTTAGTACAACCCACCAAATTACATAACCTCAAAGCTTAAGAAATAGTGGATTTTGTAGCAATCAATAGGGGAAGTCCCTCTATCATTTTTACCTTCGACTTCAGTTTTTGTTACTTTTTGCCTAAAATTACTTTTATGTTCTCTATATAGAGTGTTGTACTGTACCCAGACACCACTGTACATACATAAATGGACAAATGGATGAAGAAGCAAAACTTGAGCTAAATTCAGATTGTGCAAACGCACTTAAAACGCATTACCGATTCAAATGGCCAAAAGCTTTTCGCTTTCCACATTCCATTTTCCACTAAACATTTTCCACCCACCAATCCCAATACTCATTTCCATTTTTCTATTCCCTTGTAGACTTAAACATTCCCATTGTCAACTTATGATCAGTCCAGCATATAATAAACAACAATCCTTGAACTTTTCCTGCCCCTCGGGAGTTATTTCCTCCCCAAAACTTCCTGTCCTGATGATTTATGTACGTTTATTTGGAATTAATGTGACCATGGAGGCTACCATAGTGTGTGCACTTTATATCTTATCGTTTATGTACTTAACTGAAGCATGCAAGCTTTTAGCGAGGTATTTAGGTATCTAGTGACGAACGTGAACAAATATCTTAAAACAATTTTAAAATCGATAAAAATAATAATACGCTTTAATCACTAGTCCATTATACCCCATTAGAACTGATTAATGGGTATCCTAAAGTCATCTGTTAATTATACTTCCATACTTCCAGGTTTTCTTTTTTTTTTTGGCAAATGGCCCTAATTATTTTTATAGATTTTAATACAATTTTTAGACAAAAAAAGTGACAAAACTAAAAACACTCATTTCAAAAATCGGAATTCTAAATTTAGTATGTACACACTGTTCGTCTTGTTAAGTTTTCTTGGGTTGTGGAGGAGCAAAGTCATCTTTTTTGAATTCGTGTAACTGTTGAAAGTACAAGCGTTCGATGGTACGAAGAGCATCGATCCAGGCTTTATCACAGTTGACATTATCACGGAAAATCCTATTAAGTAGGCCGAAACAACGTAGAGAAAGTTCCCTCATTATGCTCAATTTACAACTGCGTCGGTAATCGGTACGACCCATGCAACAAATGGGTCTGAATTCAGTGGTGAGAAGAACCCTCAATTTCCTCAAGTGAGAGCGAAGTTTTGGAATTCGTGTGAAGTGAGGACAACCTGTACATTTATCCTTTGGTTTCTCTGGCTCCGAAAATAATCGAAAACTTTTATGACCCGTTTTCTGCATACGTCGGCGAAGTTTCTTCTGCAAATTGCGTAGCCCTTGCTTCATCAGTCGCATCGCCTTTCGCAATTGTTTTCTCATCAATTTCGAGGAGTTAAACGCCGATTCCTGATCGTTCTGAACCTGCTTGAAAACTTCATTAACTTCCTTTTTGAAGCTCAGATTACAAATTTTTTCAGCTATTATGCGCAGCTGTTTCCTCTCGCGTTTTCTGCGCATTTCAATGAAGTCTCCACGTCTTCTTCGCTTAAAGGCTTTCAAGGATTTATTTTGCGAAGGAGAAGTATGCTCTGGAGATTTCTTAAGCTCTGGGTAGAAAGTGGCCTCTTGAGAGATCTCTGGGCTTTTTTTAGCTACAGGATTTTCTAGCTGCTTCTCCGGACTAGCGCATTTTAGTGCCGAGCCCTGTACGGAAATCTTGAGCTTCAGACTTGACTTCGACATAACAATTTTTTCTGAAGTGGCATCGGTAGGTTCATAGGTGTTTTCATCAAGCTTGAGTAGCGTCTTGGAAACAAGGTTATCTGATTTTTCTCCATTTGAATTACTTGTAACTTTTGATTGCCCACAAGCGTTGGACTTCACGGTTATTACAGACAAATGTTTTTCCATTTCCAGATCAAACTTTTCATTGCTCTCAATGTCCTGTTTCTCTTGACCTTGATCCTTAACCGGTTCAACAACTTCTTTCTCTATAGGCTTTTCATCTAGTTTTGAAGCCTGAGAGTTTTGAGGCTTTATAACCAGCTCAGAGTCAGTTTTTGGTGGCGAAGGGCAAGGAACCATTTCCTTTGATTTCTGAGACTTTGGTGTCTTAGGGCTTTTCAGGAACTCCGGCTGTTCTACCCGATCTTCTGTAGGAGGGCTTTTTAAAGCCAAGGACTGTGCGTTCGTCTTGAGGTTGATACTTATTCTTGACATCAATAGGCGATGTGTTTCCAAAGCCAGATTGATGGGATCATCCACTGTCTTCACTTCAAACTCATCCTTTTCCTCATGAACTAATTGTTCTGGTGTTTCCTCAATTGGTTTTTCTTGTTGATTTGAAACTACTGATTCCTTAAAAGCGTCTCTCACAGACAGCTGTTTATCTATTTCTAGATCCAAGGGCTTGTTCTCATTCTCCATGATCTTAGGATCCACTTTATGCTCCCCCAAAGGAATTTCCTCCTCTGGCGGAGCTAACGACTGATTGGATGTTCTTGAGTTCATCTTGGACTCCCGTCGGTATTTTTCCAAATATCGTCGCACTTCATCGGGGTCAAACTTATGTTCCTGCTGTTTTTCAGTGGATTCTTTCTGATTTTTCTCCTGCTCCTGTTGTACCTTTGGCTCCTTTTGTTCGTTTAGTTTCTGCGAGCATTTTATAGCCTCATTCTTTTTGGCTATCGTTGCCATCAATTGGCGGTATTTTTCCAAATACCGACGCACTTCATCGGGATCGAACTTTACATTCTTACCCTTTACAGGCTCTTCCTCGTTTTGAGGCTTTGCGGGATCTATATGGTTTTCTAAAGTGGATGGTTTCAACTCTTGTTCCTGATTATGTTCCGGGGAAACTTTTCTTTCAAGCAGGGACTCTGCTTGGTTCTCAATCTTCTCCTCATAACGTTGACGTAATTGGTAAACGCGTTTCTGAATGGATTTAGTGAGAGCTGACAGTAACTGTTGTGATTCTGGCGCTGACTTTTCTTTCTGCTCCAGAAATCGATCAAGTTTTTCCTCATACTGTTGACGTAGCTGAGGAACACGCTTATTTATGGGTCGACTCTTGGCGTTTACCGCCTGTCCCTCCGCGGGTTCATCCAAATTTGACTTCTGCTTTCGATAAAGCTGGGAAATGCGCCTTCTTATGGGCTCACTGGAATGGGAAGACTTTTCCAAATTTGCTTTGATTTGAGTAAAGTCCAACAACGTTCTAGATTTTGGTTTTGGCTTTGGATTCACCTCAATAGGTTTTAGCTTCTCCTCAAGTAGTTTTTTATGTTTTTTAGGAGAATTTCGATGACTCGAGGAGGATTCTTCCGGACTGGACTCTACCGAAAAATGCTCTTCGCTGTCCGTATTGAATACGGGTTCCTCACCTGACTCCGTTTCCATAAAACGCACCCAGCGTTTTCGCTTCGAGGGTTGCGGAACTGCATTAAAGTATTCCCCACTGGAATGACTTCGCGGTCGCGTTGATCTCATCGTTTCCTCATCGGAGTAATGCTGTTGTCGTAGCTCAAGCTCTGATGAAGAGGATTTTAAAGCCGGTTCACGTGAAGTCTTTTTATAGGCAAAGTTCATTAAATTGCGACCCTGATCGGGATCTGAGCTCGGATCCAAATCATTTTTACCTCCCGCTGTTAGTCGTGAGGCGCCCAAAATTTGCTTTTGGTTTTCGGGAACCTTAAGCCACTCCAGAATTTCCGATCGCGCATTGATCTCCCTTTCCAGATGCTTCTTTTCCTTGTCAATTTTGTGTATCATTTCCTCAGCAAGTTGCAAACGATTTCGCTGCTTATCAACATTCAATTTGAAGCAAAGTTTCTCCTGATATTTCAAATCCTTCCGATCCGCCGTTGGCACACTATCCTCATTAATGTTTTCAAACTCCAAGCCGATTTCTGTATCGTAATCGGATATTTTGACACGAAATGCAGGCTCGCTGTTTGATCTCGGCAATTCGATCAAAACCGTTTTACTGTCATTCGGGCACTTTCTTTGCTCCGCAGATTTCTTGGGCACTTTTTCAGCGGAAATTTCTCTCCTAACCAGTTTTAACTCATTTAACTTTTCTTTAAGTTTTAATTTTTGGTGTAGTTCTTCTAGTATTTTCTGGCCCATATTACTATTTCCTTCCTGAACTGGTTGTTCTTGGGTTTGTCTTTCGCTTTCTTTGCGCTGCTTCTGTTTTCTGCCCATTATCTCCAGCTTTTGTTTCATTTTCCTTAGCTTTTCCTTATCATAGGCATGATTATCATAAATAATCGTATTATTTGGATATTCTATTATTTCCTGTTGAAATGGCATTTTTTCCATGCTGCTTTCCTCCATTTCTCTGCGCTCTTTTTGCTCCTTGGCTTCATTTCTTTTCTTCTGTAAGTACATGACTTCTCTTTCGGTTCTTCTTAGTTCCTCTGCCAATTGTCGCTCTTTTTCATTCAATGCTTCAATTTTCTGTTGTCTTAAAAGAGATTTGATTTTTTTCTTTTGTCTTACAGTTTTTTCATCCAACTGATCTTCCTTGTCCAACTTTTTCTTCCTCTGATCATTTGCCTTATTTTCGAGATGCTTTCTCTTGTCAGTCTCGTCTTTTTTCGCCTGCTTTTTGGCATTTAAGTTTTTCAGCTCGATTTTTTCCTTTTTCTGCATTCGATGCATCAGCTTCTCTCTGATTTCGGAGTTTTCCTGGCTCTTGAGCGTTTGTTGCTCCTGCAGGACTTTCTCCTTTTGGGTGAGGAAACGCTGCGAACACTTTCGACTCTCCCGACGAATCCGCTCCTCTTCACGTCTTTGATGCACTTTGAAGAGCATTTCCCTGTGATCCTTCTCCTTTTGCAGTCGCTCCTTCTCCAAGAGTTGCTCTTGTAATTTCTTCTTTTCTGATTCCTTTGCCTTTTGTTGTTCCCTTTGTTTTTCCCGATTCCGTCGTTCCACTTGTTCGCGTTCCTTTCTTTTTTCAATATCCCGAAGTTTTCTTTCTCTCTCCCTTAAATCCCTTTCGGCTCTATCGGGGCAAACTGTGTTTGTGGCAAACTGGGACGTTTTTTTCCCAAGTGTATTCTTGCTGGGAGCGAAGTTAACTTTTAAATCACTTACATCCTGTTCACTGTCTTGTTTCTTGTAGTGTTGCTTCACGTACAGCTGAAGTAGCTCCGAGTTTAAGGGTTCCTGGGCGGCAGGTTTCTCCTGTTGCAAGTCGACAGGTTGCCAAACGGAGAAGACATCGCGCCAGGGTCGATTATAGGTTTTGGTCTTCAGTGTTCCCTCCTCACGACTCTGCACTGGTTCCAAACTGGCTGACGAAGGTTCTGGAACCTTTAGTTCCACTGGACTCGATAAAGTATCCACATCGTTCTCCCTGTGCTTTCGAGAGGTCTCGTAGTCCCTAAGCACACAGCAGACATCCCGATTAGAGTTCTGAGGATCAGTAAATGGATACGACATTCCGCCATTTTTCAATTGTCTCAGCATCAGTTTTAAAAGCCAATTTCGAGCATATTTCTCCTCCTTTGTCGTTCGCAGTAGTATTCCCATCCATTTGTTGCAAAGCGCCAAATCTTTGGATCGTTTATGGCTTTTGATTAAGTCCTTGACAACATCCACTTGTTTCAAGAAATGATGATCCAATAGTTCGTCCGATAATTGCTCCTTTACCCAAAACTCCTTCTTGCCCCTCCACATCAAACCCGTCGTATTCAAAGTGTTTTCGTCATTATTGTTCATGTTTCGACTTTTATTTTTTACTGAATGTAATTCTCTCTCGTATTTGCCTCGAGAGAATCTGTTTGAAGTGATTCCAAGTCACAACCTACTTAAACAAACAATATAAGCTATAGACTGTCCATAATGATGACAAGGAAAATATGAAAGGAGGCATTTGAATAGAAGAAGAAAAGATGAGAAACAATTCAGAACGTCAGTCAACATTTGGTACTGAGTACTCGAATCGAATGTTTGGTTTTACAACATCAAAAGTTTTGTCTTCATATGATTGATTGTTGTTTAGTTTGATTGATGGTCGTAGGCTTCATTGAGCTCTTGTAGGAACGAAGGTTTTCCTTAACGAAGTTTGCTTGGCGGAACTCAGGACAGTTTACTTTTAAATATATGAGTGTGGTATCTACAAAGCGTTGTGAGAATGATACTGTCTCCTAAAAGGAGGGTAGTCCCAAACTTTAACTAATCTGAAGAAGGTCCTATCTTCAAGTTTTTAAATACAAACTATATAGGGTATGGCACTCTTCTCGCACGTATCTCATTAGTTAGTAGACTTCAATAACATTTTTGGAATGGAAGTTCTTTCTATATGATAGGTAGAATGAGAGTATCCCTAGATCCTACCTTTGCTGGTCCTATAGGTCAGTCAGGGTATCCTCTTTTAAAGTCAGGTAGGGTATAACCACAATAAGTCTACTAATTCAAAACATTTAATTTCAAGCTAATTTTTTGCTGACTTTCTACAGAATCATTGAAACAACAAAGACTTTTTCAAGGTCAGTCCAACATCAAGAATCGTTCTTCTTCTCTTCTTTAATAAGAAGACCCAATTTTCCTACTTGATTTTACAGCTTGTCATCCCAGGAGAACCTCCAGACCAAGACTTGACCCTTGACTGTCTCAGTAGCATAGTTGGACTTTTGTTTTGGGGATTAATGGACGGTTGATTTGACAAGCTGACAGCAGAGACACGCCCACTGACAAATTGCTGATGTGGGCGTTGAATGAAAATGTGTTTAATACGCCAAATCAAATTAATAAAGTGCTAAAACTTTGAGCCAAAAAGACTTTGCCAAGTAATAGACTAGACCCAATGCAATGCCGCAAATAGAACAAGAAAGCAGTGAAGATTTGAGTTAACACGATTGTGCTGCACCCTGTAAAATCAATACTTTTAAAATGAGAATTTTTAAAGGTGTTCAATTGTTCCATATTAAGAGCACTCCATGTACAATTCTTTGGTGTTCACTGTATAGAGGATACACTATACCCAAACAACACTATCTTTTAATATTGAGCATACACTTTTAGTAGTTTCGAAATTTACATTTTTAGTTAATTCTTTTCGAACAAATTGTATTGAAATAAATTATTAAACATTATTTTTATTCTTCAACATTTTTAAATATTTTGGGAATTCAATTTAAAGAATTTAATTAATAAACTTATAATACTCATCAAACAGGGCATTAAAAGTGAGTAAGGACCACGCCTACAGTTTGCCTCGTCCATCATTGTTCATCAGTGTCAAGCACACACACACACACACACATACACACCTCTTATACACACACACACATACACACCATAACCATATGCATGTCAATTATGATGGCCATTTTGTTGTCTGCGTGGATTTTATGAGCGCATGGCCAAAAGTGGGCGTACATGTGGGCGTGTCAAGCATTTATAAACATTTTCATTATAATTACAATATTATTATCATTGGGTGCAGACATCAACACACACACACAAACAGAGGGTGAGACAGAAATGGGAAACGGAAAAGGGAATGAGGCACGCCCACATTTGAACCCATTTCTTGGCCTTGCCTAATTGAGTGTTGGCCATTTTGATAATAATCAATATTTAAATCCATTTTAAAAGCCATTTTAGTGCCATTTGGGCATTAGCCATGGCTTAAACCCTTTAAACTAGGCCCAGATTTTGGCTTAAAGGTTGCAAAACTTGTGCAAAAAGTTGGTAACAACTTTAAGCCTTAAAGTTTACTTTACTTCCTCTTCTCTCATAGCTTCGTTTATAACTGTTGAGTTAAAATCTCAAAAAGGCACTTGAAAGTTGCGCATCAACTGGCAGCCAGCATTCATCTCAACACTGAAGGACATTCAATTAGACTCACGACTCAGCTGAGACTCCAAGACGAGCGATTTAAACAAAGAGGGAGAAGTGGCGAGAGGGGGAGAGTGAAAGAGGGGGAGGGGAGGGGGGGAGAGAAAACTTGTCGCAGTCAAATGGAGTGCACCAAGTCCAAATCAGCACTCATTAAATTGCTGTAACAGTATCAAAGTCCCAATCCATTCTGATCCCAAGTTTGAGTCCTTTTTTGCAATACCCTGTAAACAGTGGCAACAAAAAGGCCTGACCATCTAGAGGAATAAGATTTGTCAAGAATTTGTCATAAGTGAATTTAATTTTACAGGGTAGAAAATAAATTTTTTTCAAAAAGATTTTATTTTGTGCCGTTTTCTGTTTTACAGGGTATATTTCTATCTGTTATCGCTGGCTGTTCCCCATTATTTGCCAACTGATTTATTTGATTTGATAAGTCTTGACGCAAATGTGTTTCATTTACCAAATCGCACTCTTTCTCTCACTTTACTGCTCCCTCTTTTCCTCTTCCTCTCCCCCTTCTCTCTCTCTCTCTCACCAGGGAGAGAAAGGAATAGAAAAGGGGGAATTTCTATTCCTTTCTCTCCCTTATGCTACCAACTCGGCTCCATTCAACATTACTGACTTTTCGACCCAAAACCCAAGCAAGTCAAAGCTCCAATAAATTGAGGTGCGAGTCCGAATTCGACTCAGAATTTTAGTCCCTGTCCGAGTCAGAGTCAAAGTTTGGTTTTATTTTGTGCCCGGCCTATGTATTGACAGTCGCATACAGTTTCTCTGAAAGGGTTAAGGACGAGAGACAGACCAGAGCAGACAAAGTCCCGACCAATTTTTCGAAAAATATATTTTAAGGATAAAAAACAAACAAGAAATTTCTATAAAGAGTTTTTTATAGAGAAGGAAATGGGAGAAAAAAAAATTGTAAAAAATATGTTTCTTCTTATTCCAACTGTCTACAAGACCTGAAATAGTAGGGTATCTTTCCTTCGTACATATTTTCTTCAACATTTTTTTTTTAAGATTTCTTTCTGTATTTTTTAGATATCTCTTGTATTGCCAGTCAAAGGTCATCGATGGCAAAAGCAACAAATTCCAACATTTGCATCATTAATTATGCATAAAAAAGATAAAGAAAAATTGTCAACGCTGATTTGCCACTCCTACCGCTGCCTACCAGCCCCTCGTCCCTTTCTTTTCTATGTTCTTATTTTTCCAATACTAATTAGCGTAAATTTGTTAGTTGGGGAATCGAATGATTGAAGAGGAAGAGAAAGAGAGAACGAGAGAGAGAGGGACAGGGAGAGAGGAGAAGAATATATTCAATTGATTGCAGCTTTAATGGCAGCTGCCAGAGTTGCCAGACTTTGTCATTGTTTGACCAAATCAATCGGCATTTCATTTATTCGCCGTGTTATCGATATGTTTTTAGTTACACAAAAGACGACGTTGATTGATTGATTGAGACAACACACAGACACTCTCACACACACACACACATACTCACTCATACTTATCTCCTCAGCTTAGACGATGGTATATCACATAATTCCCATTTTATTTTCCTCTGGACAAATTTCAGAATCTGCTTTACTTAAGTAATAAATTTAGTGTACACTGAAGAAATGTTTCTTCATTTTTCTTAGACAGTAAGATATCTCAGGATATGGTTCTAAAATCAACTGCTATATTTCTTATAGTAAATACTTCGAAATAATTTATTTTTCCTAAAATTTAGGGAAACTTTTCCATTATGAGACCACAATTTGCTAAACTCGGATTCGTATAGCTATAACTTGATTTTTTTCAGTGTAACTGTCTTCATGTTTTTGTTGTCGTACTCTTTTAACTTGACATTTATCGCTTTATACGCATTTGCTTTCCTTTCGCCTGTCTATCACTCACATTCTAGTCTCCCTCCATTTTCCCCATTTCCATCTCCAAATTTCCCCCCTTCATTCCATTCCATCCCATCCCATCCCATCCCGTTCCACTCCATTCCATTCACACCCCTGTCTTTCAGCTCCCTGTCCGCCCATCTGTCCATCTGTCTGTCTGTCCGTTAGTTTGACATGTTTGTTATGTTTATAGGACGATATATTTACCAACTTAATTGGTAGTTATAGACGTTCAAATAAAATACTAAAGCGTCGAACGGTCTCCCGAAATGAATGAGCCCCAAAAGGCGACACGCTCAGGAGCGGTTCACACTCACAGAGGGGTCAAATTTAGCCAAAGGAACCGACGGTAAAATATCCCTTACATATACTGGAGCTATAATATTGGATACCTAGATTTAGTTCTTAAGGGATAAATCCAAAACAGCAAAAAAAATGTATCCTAGTTACTGATTAATCAAAGATTTATATATAATTATATCTATATATATCTATATAGCTAACCTATTTCAACCTAAATTGGTAAGAATATACCAAATGTTCTACGCATAATATGTGATTTTAATAGCAATACTTCAATTAGGTAAAAAGTTGTGACGTTTTGAAAATAGTTTTTTTTCCTAATGAGGCAATTTAAAACAATTTTTGAAGCGCTAGCTCTTATCGTCTCTAAGATTTGTATAAAAAAGCAGATGCACATTGCTAAAAAGACTCGAATTTTAATGCTAATCAAGGTTAACTAAGGTTCATGGGTTCAGTCATGTCTCCTTCTCCTTGTTTCGCCTAAAAGATCTCTACACTTTTTTTCCTAATCCGCTCCTGCTTACTACCGACAGCTGAGACAGTTGTAAATCTTAAAGGACAAGCAAATGATTGTCAATGTTTCTTCACTATCTGTCTCTGGTTCTCTCCCTTTCTCCTTCCCTTCCTTTCTCTTTCTACAATACTTTTAACTATCTCTCTCTCTCTTCCGCTCAATGCATATTAGTTTAAGTGTATTTATGGCATTTCTTTGCGGTGGTTGCTTAATTGATAGCTCCCGTTGTTCAAATCATAAATCTTGCTTCTTCTTCTTTCTCTTCTTATTCCATTTCCTCATCTTCTTCTTTCACTTTTTCTTCTCTTTTAACAAAAACAATAAAAATCAAATCAAATTTGATACAAAATTAAATAAACTTGGGCTACATTCAGCTGTTATGCCTACAGCAAGTGTTTTGTAGTGGCCTTGATACCCTGTAGATAAGATGGGGTATGATATGTACATGGAAGTGTGTGTCAGAATGGTACAAAAAGGCTTGAATTTGATTTAGTGGAAGAAACCGTCTGATTTCTTTCATTTATTCTATTTTTAGTATCTCTGATACCCTGTAGCCATGACGGCGTGTGTTTTTAATCCATAGAAATGTATGTCAATTTGAAATAAAATATTCAAGATCAGATTCAAAGGGTATTTAATACTTAATCTCTTATTTAAATTAGTTTAGTCTATAAAAAAGTGTGTTACAACGGTATAAAAGAGATGAAATATCATTTAAGAGGTATTTTAGAGACTATTTCTTATTTATGGTAGGGTATCTAGAGCCCCAAATACTCTGTTAAAAATACCTGATGTGATATACTCTCAGTAGTGTTCGACTTAACCATTTTAGAGGGTATTACAGCAACCTTCATTGGTATTTCTTATGATACCCTGCATCAATTATAGAGTGTTTCTGTATAAAGGGGACACAAACACTACAAATTTTGCTTACAGAGTATCTTTGCAGTCTATCAAATTTTAATTGGATTTATACCCATGCAGAGGATGTTATAAGTTTTGTAAATAGGTAAATAATGCACCGTGGAAGTTTCCATCAAGTATATATGTTCTTGATCAGCATCAATAGACAAGACGATGTCGCTCAGTCAAAGAGATATTTTGAGGAAAAATAGTATAGATTCGTGATATTATAGCTTATTCGCTAAACTCTGTCGGATCAGATCAATATATCAACTAAGAATATAATTATAAAGACCTTTATTGATTATTAAAATATCTTGACAATAATCACACAATTCGTTCAGATGTTCATAGTACACATGACATTATCATACTGAATAAATTGACTAAACATCGATTATATCAGAATTATATATACTTAAGCTACCATGGGCATAAAATCCCAATTTTTGCTTTAAATTTGTATTAAAATAATTAGTTTTTTGAAAGGAAAGGAACAGTGTATCTACAGGGTATCAACACTTAAAGAGTATCCTATCTTCGTGCTACCAAAGATAGATTTTCTTTTTTTTTTTGTCTTTTTTGCATTCTGTGTCTCATTTGGGCATGTGGCAAGTTGTAGCCGCAGATGTGGCACGAAAAATTCCAACTTTTGGCCAAGTCTTGCTTTAGCCCGCGTCTCGCGGCCCCCCCAGTTCCTGCCCCTGTCCCGTGCCACGCCCCTTCCTGCATGCGCTGCCTTCACCGACTGCGCCTTTGGCTGTATCTGTATCTGTTTTTGTATTTGTATCTGTATCTTTAGCTTTGCAGTGTCGTGTCAGTGTCGCTCTGTCTGTCTTACTGTCTCTGTCTGTATCTTATTTAATTTGGCAGACGGAGTGGAGTAAGAGGGAGGGAGTGGAGTGAGTAAGGGAGAGGGAAGATGCCACCGCATGTTCGTTGACTTTATTTGCTGTGTGTAATAAAATTAAAGCCCTTTAGCTATTGTACTTTCCACACAACAAAAAAAAAACAAGAAAACACCGAAAAAACAACAGAACAAATTGTACACATGACGAGCAGAGGGACGGGTGGGGGTAGTGAGGGGTCGACAGCAGACAGACAAGTTGGAGCGAGAAGCAGCGAGCCATGAATGTTGCTCTTAGTTGTGGATGTGGCCATTAAGTTGGCCTTTTTATAGTCCTAGTTACATGCTTCTGAGCCCCAATCACAAGCGGCGTAGTCTGTAAGGGGGTGGAGAAGGAGTAGGGGGGAGAGTACTATGTAGGTACCAGAAGGGACGAGGAAAACTAAGATTGAACTTGGTCTGAGCTGTAACATATTGAGGATTGAGAATTCCGGATTCCGGCTTTCAGATTCCAGACTCTAGAATCCGCACTTCATTTGGCTACGACTACACTGAGAAACACTAGCAGAACAAGCGTACCGACTGTAAAGGACCGTGTACTACTTCAAAAGCAATCATACTTTTCAAATTTACAATATAATCTATATGATTCATAGTTTTCCATGCTTATTAGGAAATTTAAGCCGTTTATTCCTATAGCAGCTATATGATATAGTTATGCGAATCTAACCAAATTTGCACAGGGTAGACCAGAAGGAAAAACACACATCATGTATGAATTTGGATGAGATATTTCAAGTCTTTCGCATTAGTCACTAAATATTGACCGATTTGTACTATGGCAGCTATTAGATAAAGATATCCAACAGAGACCAAAGATCAGAGAGAAGATATAGCATCAAGGTTTACATACAATGTGTAAGTTTGGTAGAGATAGGTCAAAAAATACAACATTTTTTCATAGAAATCAATTAATTTAATCGATTTAGTCTATGGTAGGCTCCCATTGAGAGACATAGGATATAGTAACTTGATTCGTACAAAATTTGGTTTGGCTACACCTACAAACACCATTCACATAATGTGTGAATTTGGTCACAAAAGCTAAAGTTGTTTCAAAATAGTGGAAATATCGACAATATATAGATCTGATAATACTCAATAAGTACCGTTCATTACCAGTCGTATGGTGTTCTATATATAGAAAAGATACTATTTGATCACCACACAGTCAAAATGTAAAATAATACGAAGCTGAAGTATGTTCCAGGTATACCTCAAAAGTCGCTTCATTTGTTCCTCTTATTCTCTTATGCTTCAGTTATATAGTAAATATATATAATAATAAGTAAACTGTTCACTTACCACCACAATGATCCTTGAAGTCGTCACAGCAATCGCCGAGCTTGAGACAGGCGTGATCACAATAGCACGGCTTATCACTCAAATCCTCGATAATGGCATTAACTGGAGCCTTCTGGACGACACAGGACGAATCCCGTCCATTGCAGCAGAGCTGGGCCTCACGACAAGAGCCGCCGGAGGTCAAAGGTAGCCACAATCCAATCAATCCCAACCAGAAACCCAAAATAATCTTCATCTTTGGGAAAATTGAGAATCGAATCCTTTTCCGATATAACCAATTTTTGTTTACTCTACGAAGAGTGTGACGGTGAGATTAAAGCTATGTCACACACACACACAAACAAATAGCTCTTTACATACACACACACACACCACTTTACACACACACACACACACACACACACACCTACCGACTGTGTATGCAAATGCAATTTACGCCGAAAAGCGGAAATTAAAACTAAAATTGAATTATGGCAATTGTGTGTGCACGACTATCGAGTATTGGAATGGGGCATCAGGGGCATTAACGGTATATACATAGGTATGTAGCTATGCCTGCTTGGGTACATATAAATTGGGGAGTTACCCAAAACAACAGTGGGTTAAAGGGGCATAAAAGCGACACGCGAGCACCAAAAATAAAAACTACACGGAAAGAAATGTCACGAAATATGGAAAAAATTCAACTTTGAGTGCGCTCGACTTACAGAAACCCTGCAAAAATACAAACCGAAAGCACAGAAAATTATAAAAAGTATGGAATAATCAAAACTGTTAAAAATGAGATAAAATTCTCATAATAAAAACAAAAGTTCTTTAAGTTTTAGGAACAAGAATTGTAAGAACAGATTTACTTAATTGATTTCAAAACACTATAACTTGGAAACGACTTAAACTATCGTGACCAAATTCACACCTGATGTATATGGTGACATTGTTACTGTCCTTACCAAGTTTTATCCGAATCGTACAACTGTGTCCTATAGCTCCCATAGGAAAAATAGGTCGAAAATTAGTGATTTATTAGTGATGCTTGACTCTAGTCTATCCTACTTGTAATAAAACAAATGTTCTATTTAAGACATTCCCTAGTGACTACTACTTATTTAGTTGCAGTGTAAATGGCCAAAATATTCGAGCCAGTCGATAGCCGTATTAGCCACATTAGCAGCAGACGGAGAAAGCACAAATATGAACTGAAAACACGGCAGGTGGATTCAAAGTAGGTCGAAAGTAGCATGAACTGAACATGGAGGACGCTTGGAGTTCTCTGCCCATGTGCCCAGGATGCTAAATCAAGTGGAGTAGACAACTGGAGCAGAGGGAGGGCGTTGTGGGGAGATGCAAGGGGAAAGGGGTACGAGATGTTTTGCATAAAATATTGAGCAAGTGGCAACAATGGAGGTCGTAGGTCAGAGGTGGCCGTGGAGGAAGCGCCACAGAAAAGACACTCTGAAAAGGGGGCGTGGGCTGGGGAGTGAGTGTGGGCGTAAAAAGCGTCGGATTCGATGGCATTTTCCGTTTTCCCAGTGATAATAAAACAAAGACTTCAATTTTCATAAATCGTTGCGAATCGAATCGCAAGACATTCACAATTTATATTAACATCTTGTGGCATAGGCACATGAAGAAGAAGAAGAAGAGCTGGAAGTAGAAGAAGAGGAAGCAGTCGATGGCAGTACCATAAAAGGGCTGACAGAATCAATGAGCTGGAAGTGAATGCCACAATGAGTGGACTCATTCCTAGTCCCCGTTTTCACTCCCATTCCCGTTCTCATTTCCATTCACTTCACTCCTTTTCGAGTGTCAGTTTGTTCCATTTTGAAACCCAAATAAATATTCCAAAGAAGCGTCACTCGAGCAAATGTGAATTGCCATTCACAAGTCAACTGAATTCGAGTGTGTTTCGCAATTTTTGGCCAATTTCATTGAGGGCCTTTCGATCAGTTATATAGTGAAAATGAAATTTCTTAGAACCAAACTTAAACTTAATTTTGGAAACTTAAAAGCATTAAACCGTAATGAGAAAAAAGTTATTTTGAACTTGAAAGCTATAGAAATTTATTATATTTTGTAAAAAACTTTGTACTTTGAATATTTATCATCTTTAACCTAGAATTAAACTATATACGAAATACCTGAAAAACTTGTAATGAAATCGGGATTTTAAAGTAATTTTAAAACCGAATTTAACTTGTTTTTTAAAACAGTTTAATAAATGATTTTTTTTTTAATTTTCTGTTTTAAAAAATTAAATTTTCTTCGAATGAAATATGAATCTTTTTAGAGCTAAAAACTGAAGACTTTCGAAAGTTTTTAAGCTAAATTCTACTAGACCTCATTAAGCTTTTTTAAAAAATTTTTAAGTATTTTGAATTTTTATTGAAATTCTGTATTTTTAAATTTTATATTCTTACTCTGAACCCCATAAAAAACAACTAAGTTTAAAATTTTAAACGCTAAACGAGACTAAAACCAATTTTATACTTGAAATCTAATTGAATTTAATAAATTTTGTTTATAGTGCTCAAAAAAAATTTATTTTCAATCGGACCAACTTTAATTGAAAACTTCACAAAGAAAGTAAAACTAGTTTTCAAATATATATTTTTGAAAATCATATTCAAAATAAATCAACTAAACTTGAATTTAAATAATTTATTTTTTCCAGCAATAGAGTATATTATCCAAAAAAAAAACACAAAAATAAACTTTAAAACCTGAGAATGTCTTAGTTTCTAGCTAATATTTAAAAAATTTTATCTGTGATTGTTCATACTTTGGAAATTTTCAGAATCTAGCTATATTTGCAAATATTGTTAACACTTGGTTTACAAATTTATTCATGAATTTTTTATAGTCAAAAAACACTTAAATCAATTTTGATTGGAATTATTTGATCTAAAACAGAAAATATTTTCGAATATTCAAATTATTCAAACTCAAAACACACTCGATTTCTGAAAGAAATCAGTTGCAGTTCACAGCTGCACTCACAAAAAATAATCGAATTGCTTTAATTTAATCACGAATGAATGAATATATTCACTCGCATTCAAATCATTTGCATTCATTTAATGCACTCATATGAAGACTCGAAGGAAAAAAATTGCTACAAACGAAAACGGAAATGAAAAACTCGTCACCTTTGACAGCTGCCGTCATCAACAAATGCAAATTTTCAAATTCGAAATCGAAATCGAATTCAAATTTCGATTTCAATTTTTGTTTTTCTTATTTCTTTCATAGTTTTTGTTATGAAATAAATTTTTTGAAGGCGATAAAAGCGTAAAACGTGAACATAAATGAAACACGTAAACGTCAGCGCCGCAGTAACTGTCGACGTCTGCGTCAACGTCAACGTGAGCGCCAACGCTCGCATCAGCGTATGCGAAAAAAGCAGGACACAAGTTTAAAGAAGGCCATCAAAAAAGAATAAAAAGAAGACGACACAAAATAAACAAAGGCAAACTAAATTTTTTTTTGTTTCGCTTTAGGCGCACATCGCATGCTTGCTCGCTCGCACTCGCTCTCAAGGGTCTGTCTATCTGTGTATGTGCTTGTTTGTTTGTGTGTTTGCGTGTGTGTGTGACAGCACGCGACATAAATGTTCTTTAATGATTAATAACTTTTTTGTTTTTCACTCCTTTCACACGCGAATTTGGCGCACGTTGTTATATTTTGGGCAAAAAACGCGGTCTCAGTTTTCACTTGTCAACAAAACAAAAACAACAAAAAGAAACAACAACAACTAAACCCAATAACCGCGACAATGCCAGCAACGACAACAACAACAAGTGCATCAATAACGGTTAGTTTGACTCCACACGTGTGTGCAGACAACAACAAATTCTGTTGTTTTCATTTTTTGCTCTTCGCTTTCTATGCTTCTTACGCTGATTTTCCCGTTGAATTCTGTTTGCTGCGTTTACCGTTACTCTGTGCGTTTGAAATGCGCGAGAAGTGTGAACACCACGAAAGCCGGTCGACGACTGTGACGTCGCAACGTTCGTTTGGTGAATTATATACAACACGCTTCGTGCAGCCATCGTATCGCTGCCATTGGCTTCGTGTCTCGTGCTGTCCGTTCGCTCCTTCGTTGATTTGCCTCGACTCAATCGCAGTCGTTGCACAGTGGTGCTTTGCTTTGTTACACTTAAATATTTATTTGTATTTTTTTCAACACAAGTCTACTTGGTTTTCAGGCTATAAAATCAATCAGCATCATTTCATAGCTGAAATTAATTCGGTTAAATGTTGGCAAAACACCACTGTGCGTCGCAGTCGTAGTCGCTCTGTCTGAGTCTGTATTAGAGTCTCTCAGTCTCCCAACTCAATGTGACACGTGCATTCCGCTTTGATTTGTTTGTTTTGAGTGGGTTATCCCTTGTCTCCCTTCACTCCATCACTCCTTTTCGCACTGAAATAAAAGTCGGCGGTGGAATGACACTTGCATTTGCAGTGCCCAAAAAAAAACTTGAGTGCTTTAGTTGAGTGACCGACCAATGGATATCCGTTAATCATTTAGAAGCAAATTTTAAACATCCATAACTTTAGCAAGATATAGCTGATTTTTATGCGGTTTTTAGGAATGTCGTACCTATTGATTGGTGCTAGTCTTGAATAATTTATTTAATGAATTCCCTAAAACCAATATACCGTTATTCTTCTTCTCTTCGAGTAATGAGTGTAATCTCTCCATAGTGGATTTTGATGCCCTGCAGCCTGCTGCCTACTGACAATGGCAGCATTAAGTTTAAAAGGTATCTACATAGAGTTCTTAATTCAATCTTATCCGATTCAATCCATTCGACAGATACTGATGCCCTTTGGGCCTAGTTTGCGGCACAAAGAGCTGTACTTTGTGCGATATATGCATTTAAACAATCACACCCTGTACACCCTGCATACCATTTGGGTAGAACATTTGTTCATGCCACAAAAAGAGCTCAACCGATTGTCATATACCCTGTGGCAGTACAGTAAACGCTGACAAAATCTGACTGTTATGCGCAATAATATCTAGTTCTGTCATTCAGAAATTCCAAAAATTTAAATCTATTTTCGCTTTTTCTACTCACTAAGAAAAACATTTCCATCTAGTGAGCGTAGGAAAATTGAAACTGAACTTTCCCGGGGGAAACTGCTCAGAGCTCAGTCTGAACATTTAACAGAAACAAGCAACAGCATCCAAAATTTTCAGTATTTATTATAAAAAGTGAAAAAAATTGAAAAAAAAAATTGAAAAATTTGTAGTATAGTATAGTTTATGTGATTGAAAAAACGTGAATCAATTAAACTAAAAAAACATTGTGGTAAGTAACGTGAATGGTATATAGGGTTCATATCTTCTTCGATCTAAATCAGTATTCAAAACGTCGCTTTCTTAAAATTTTTGTTGTCGGGTTTGACTACATATCACTAATGATTATAATACAATTTTAATGAAAAATACTTTTCTCTATTGGATCAAGAATATATATCTTTTTATATAATATTTTAATTATCTTTTATCCTGTCTCCGTTTTTTAGATACACACAAGGAGTCAAGAAACGGAAACAAAGCGAATAAGGCACAGACAATCAATTCTACAAATTTTGATAGAACTCCCTATCCAAGAACATATATATTACATAAATGATACAACAGTTGCGCAGCTACAGTCGGAATTACTTAACACTTGAAGCAAAGGAATCATTCACACACACACACACATTTATACACTACTAAACCAATTAATAACCAATTGAGGTTAGTTTTTCAGCAGCTTTTTTTTGCTACTAATTCATCCAGTAATCCTTTTTTTATAGTTTGTTCACCATTGCGATTTCAAGCTAACGGTACCGAGCCACTCACACTCCCGCCTTCGAAATTCCCGCCCCTTTTCTATACACTTTGGGATACGTACGGCCCGTTGGATTTGCGTTCTTGAAAGCGTTACTGGTTCCATTCTTTACTTGTCATTTGCTACACTCGTCATTATATTAAACCTACAAAATATAATCGGTCTTTTTAAATGGGAAATTGCCAGCGTTATGAAGCGTATATATAATAATTAAGTGCCACCGAATTTGGAATGGAAGTCCGTCAGTTATAGCTGTTTGAAATTTTTAGGAAGACGTTTTTCAAACGACATAACATGGAAACTACCGAGGCGATCTTAACCTAACTCACACATTACATTGTCGGCGTGCGTGGGATTATTTTAATCAAGTTTGATCAAAATCGGACGACTTTATGAAACGGTTCCCATAGGATTTATACCAGGTCCTTGCACTTTGAGTTTTCACTGTTATTTCCATTTCAAGTACTAGTTTAAGTCTCAGTTGAAATCTTAGTTTTAGTCAATTTGACACATTTCCAAGGATTTTAAAGAAAGGGCCAAAAGGGCATGGTTAAGGGGCGGAAAGGGGCGAATAGAAGAGAGTGGGGAGACAAAGAGGGGAAAGTCAAATTGGAAAGCAAGTGACATTTATGCTGACATCAAAAATTATCATGAACAACAACAATGGATGCAAGAAACATGGTCACTCTACCCATCTCACTCTCTCTCTTTCTTACTCTCTTCTCCTCGGTACTCCCCCTTTCCCCCCTTCCCATCACGCTCTGCAATGTCTTGAGGGCAACTTGACTCACAAATATTTGCCGGCTAGGCAAACTTGTGCTATTGCACCTGGGCAGGTGGCAGGTGGCAGGTGGCAGGTGCCAAGTGTTGCCACTGCAGCTGAGTGGAGTGGGGAAGGGAGGGAAAGTCCCTGCAAGCAAAAGTGCCAAGGGGCAGAGGCGCCGAAGGGAGGGGTCGAGGGATGGGGCATTTGGTGTTGTGTGCGCGACAAATTTTCCGCTCCAAATCATCAAGCAAAATGTACCGAGTTATTCATGTGTCGTTTTGGTGCTACACACACACACACACACACACATATATACACACAAACATACATACAATATACTCCTACAGTTTGACTGTTTGGTATATTTGGTATTTTATTGATATTTATTAATTAAATTATTTGATAACTATATGTTTTTCTGAACTATTCGATAATTATATCAACATTTTTGCAGCATTTTCTATTAATTTAAAAATAATATAAAAAAAACTGTTTTTTTTAATAGTTATGTATAATTATCAGTCTACAAATATTAAAAAAAAACTGTTAAATTTTTCATAAATATTTGATATATTTTTTTTGTATTTTAGCTCTTTTTTTAAACAGTTTTTTTGTTCTTTGGCTTTCATCACACACACACACGCACACAACTTAGCCTGCAGTTAATTTTGCATTGCATACTTTTAGGCGTAACTTTTTATTGTCACAATTGCTATTCCTCAGTTTATGTTTTAGTTGTTATTGTTGTTGTTGCCAGCGGCAATTCTGCTTCAAAAGCAACAATTAAAAACAACAACAAAAGCATAAAAAAACAACAACAAAAATCGCCTAACAACTTTCATTTTGCAACTAATTGAAATGCCCTCGTTTTTTGTCCCCAAACACACACACAAGACAGAAAGTGACGGAGCAACTCAAGGCAAGAAGAGTGTGAGTGAGAGAGAGAGAGACAGAGACTAAGCATGCTTTATTAAACAGGCGAGAAAAGGAAATCATTTAGCATTTCCTAAGCCTAAGCATAGTTGAAGCAAAAATCAGTGAAAATCTGTTTGGAAAATTCATTTTACTTATTAGGAAAATGCATTTCTTACACCTTCCCAAAGCGAATGTAGAAAGAAATTCTTCACTTCAATAACTGTGAAAAACTGTGTTTTCGTCTCTGTTGAGCCCAGTGCCCTAAGCGCACTAAGAGCTTATGTTTTTGTCAAAGTTTTCATTCGGCCATAGGAAAATCTTTTTAGAAATTTAAAAAAAAAAAAAACAATTAATAAATTTATTTATAACTTTTAACTATTTTTTTATTTTTTATGGTCAAGGATTTATTTCTTCAAATTTGAAACTTATGCGAACCATTTAGTATAAATAATTTATTAAAATTTTTATTTTCTTATTCTAAAAAATCCCTATAACTCAGGATTGACTGCTTAATTTGCTTCAGAAGCTTCACAATATATTTCTAAAGTTGAGAAAGTAATGGATAAAGAAAATCAAATATTTTTTATTAAGTAAGAATTTTTTATTTTAATCGAATTTTATTTTTATGATAGCTTAAAAATAACCGAAAATCCACCACAAATATTAATAAATTTATTTTTTAATTTTAAAGTATTTCAAAAGTGTCGTAAACACATACAAAGCGAAAAGTACACCCCCCTTCAAGGCACATTTACAGGGTATAGACGCATGAAATTGACCATCTTATGTTATTCTTCTGGTGGGCAAAACATGCGAAGCATGACGTATCTTGTTGCAACTTGTTGGCAGCTGTTGCTGGCGTTGTGAGGCCCCCACACACACCCGGCCACACCCACCAAAACGCACAACGGCACAGCCACGTGGCAGTGGCATTGATAGACGTGCCACAAAAGACATGTGGCACGCTGATCGTGAGGCAGTAAAAGAAGAAGACAACAATATATATATATATATATATATATAAATATATAGCTATATATCTATATATATATTTCTGCATATATGTGTGTATGTGTGCCATGTTTGAATATCATAAATTTATAAATATCACATCATCGCACTTTGATTTCTTCTCTCTATAAATGCGCTGGGTGAGACCCAGGGGGTGTTATGGGTTTGTAGAAAGTAAGAGACTGAAAAAAACTTGTCATAAAACATGTTTGTTTATGATTAGCCTGAAAGTCTGAGTTGTTATAGCTATATGCCTTTCTGTGTATTGAACTTGATATAACTCAGGGAGCTTTAGAGCTAGGAACTTTAAATTTGGCATATAGTCACTATAAATGAAGGCGAATCAGATTTCTTGGGAGAAAAGATATATTGATGAGCTTACACTGGGTATACATCGAACGGGTGTGCTCGACTGTGTTTTTCTGTCTACTTCAAGTATGTGTGAGCCAGTGTGTGTGAGTTTTGATGTGCTGGTGTGTGTGTGTGTGTGTGTGTGTGTGTTGAAACTGTGCCAAATGCCGTAGACGGAGACGACAACTCGACAGTTGCAATTTGTGCGTCGCGACGACTCGAACAACGCGTGGAAAATTGTCGAGGAAATTCTTTCCATTGTTTTCAAACAAAAAAAAAAAAAATTTTAAATTGTAGCTCTTAACTGATAGTTGGTTGCTATTAATAAGTTAGTGCAATCAGTTCAGAGCGTAATTAAATGACAACTTGTTAAACTCACCTCGGACTCATTAATTTTCACACCGATTTTCCCCATGCGTTGGGAGCGTTTGGAAAAATTATCAATTAAAAGCAATTTAATCGGAAGCGTTGAGGAAAATGCCTGCAAGAAAAAATGTAAACATTGATAGAGTTGCGGAAAAGCCTAACGGGCCTTTTGGGGGGGCGTGGTGTTGGAAAGTGGGCGGGAATTTGTGACATGTCTGAGGTTGCAACATAATTAAATATTAATTTACCACAATGTAAATATAAACATTTTAAATGCCCACTGTGCGCAGCTGTCTCTCCCTCTCTCTCTCTCACTATCTCTGTCTCTCCCTTTCCCTCTTTGTCTCTCTGTGTAAACATTTTAATAGCTTGGCAAATATAAATGCAAATAGAAACACGAAACGATTTTTTATTTTATTTATTTATTTATTTTATTATTATTGTTTTTGTAATTGATTTATTTTTTTATTTTATTTTATTGTTTATTATTCACTTTTTTTATTTACATATTTATTTTGCACTTAAGTGCAGTGAAATACAGTTTATTTTATGCATGTTTATAAACAGATTTTATATATATATATATATATATATATATATATATATATATATATATATATATATATATATATATATTATTTTGAAAGCACCTTTTGCATAAATTGTTTTAGTTTTTCCTTCGTTTTTTTAGTTTACTTTGGTATTTTTTATACTTTCACATTTGTTTTCATGTTTTCTACAATTTTGTATATTTTATTTTTTGCCTATTTATTGAAATTTGTGTAAATATTTTTGTAAGCAGATTTTTTATGAACTCTTTCGGTTTTTCTTAATTTTTTTTTTTTTTTTTATATTTTCCAAATTGTTTTTCAATTCTTTTAATAAAAACTGTACATGTTTTTTTATGCACACAAATATATTTTTGTATTTATTTCTTAGTATATTTTAACAGTCACTTATTTATAATTTAATTTATTTAAATAAATTATGTTATATATTATAAGTATATAAATTTTTTAGCGCTTTTTTAATATTTAAAGTTAATGAAATTTATTTTATTTTATTATTTTGAAGCTTTTGAATAATCTAGTTTATTTTTTAATTTAATTTAATTTATTTTACTATTTGTCTTCATCGATTCATTTAAATTTTAAGTTCAAATTAATTTTATTTACATTTCGATTAATCTTCTCCTTACTTTTTTTTTTTTTATATTTTACATAGTTTTGTACCAATTCTTCTTCTTTTTGTAGTTCATTCGCTTCTTTATACTTCTAGTACCAAAACATGTTTATATATATTCATGATCACATCGGAAATGTAATACGATATAGCGAGGTTTGTCTCTTAGCTTCGTATCGAATATATTGGCCATTCTAGTAGAGAAGATTACTGTGGCAGCGACTGTTAATGACCCTGTATTTGTACCAAAGTAGTTCTGTAATAATAAGATAACGATTAAGAAGCTTAAGTTTATCTAAAAAATCTTAAAAATGACAGAATCTTAACTGTTTATTTTCTTGGTATTTTAACAATATTCTTCTTAAATTTGGTATATAAAATATGTTTCAGATACCATACTGGTCAGGGAAAAGAAATACTTTTATAAACACAATTAGTTTTTTTGCTACAGATTTGCTTGATTCAATTTTAGATGAACTTTCCCAGATGACCCGCTGTGCATCATTTACCCCTCTGCACCTTAATCATCATCGTAATCGTTATCGACAGCGTCGTCGTCATCGGCCCCACTGTGCCCTGGCCACACGCCATTCTAGCGAGTTCCGTTCCTATTTATAGCTGACGCGAACTGCGGACAACAATTTTTGAATAGATCTATAAATACTACCATCAACCCCTACAGCTTCCCTCAAGTTTCCCCTTTATTCCCACTCGAATATCCCAAACACTTTTCAATCAACTGCAGAAATCGATCAATTTCCTATAAGTTTTCGGAGCAGAGAACTATTCTATATGAGAGAATACCTAATGAGAACTCTATCTCACTCAAATGCAAAAATATGTTTGTATTTAATTGAATTTATGGTTTGGAGAATGGTCACCCTACATAAGATTTCAAAAGATCGTAGCAATTTCAAAACATAATTGACTAAAAGTTGTAGAATAAGTAGCACAGTAATGATCGCCTTTTATCTTTACAGTCACAACTTTGAGCTAGAGGGTCACCCTATATTATTTTTTCTAACCTTTGGTCTATGAAAATCAATCTTCCCAATTGATTTAAGCAATTGAAACTTACCTAAGCCACTTTCAACTTTCTAATTATTAAGTTTTTACAATTTCTGCCTGAAATACGGTAACCCTAATATATAATAAACTATTACAGCTAAGAAAATAAAACTACTCAAAGGATTAAAACATTTAATATTTATTTACAACAAAGTTTCTTTTCGGTAGTAATTAGCTGAAGTCTGGTCACCCTAGAGTATTAATAGCCCTCAACCTGAAGAAAATTGAACATCCCAAACGGTTTTAGACCTTTAAATTCAATTGCCTGAAAGAACTTGCACATAAGGTTAAATTTCCAGAAGCATCTTCAATCGTTTATCGATAAACGATTAGTTCGCCTACTTCTCCGTAGATGGGCGTGGTCTTCAATTACTGTTTGCGTTGTGTGCAGCAAGTGGCAAGTTGCATAAATAGGCAAATGTGTGGCAAAAGTGCCGCATTCACCTGTTGAAACGACGCGACGTTGAGTGTCTTTTAATTGCCAGCTGTTGACAACGGATACCCCGCCCCCTTTTCGCCCCTTACCATCCCTTACCTGCCCCTATCCGACCACTTTACCTCAACTCAATAACAAAGCAGACAGACATATTTAGCAAAGAGAAAACTGTCCGAGTCGTAGGGGCCGTTAGGTAAGGGGGCGTGGCATGAGAGGGGCGAGGAGGTACATCGGGGGGCGGGGCACAGGATTGGGCCATTGGGCCATGTGATTAATGAGCCGGACACGAACATGGCAGAGCAATTAGAATACAATTAGCAGGGAATGTGGGCAGAGGCATTGCTTTTAGCCAGCGCACAGTGGGCATTTTTAGCACTTTAGTGGGCAATAACTTAAGTAGACGTTTTAAAGTTAAGTGACAGAAGTAAAACTGAAATAATTAATGCAGGTAAACATTTTTAAGTATTTCACAGTATCCTCACGACTTAAATATACCCATTGATAAGCTTTACTTTATAATTAACAATGGGACATAGAAATAATAACTTGGTTTAGATACTATAGATAAATACTATGGATACATATAGATACTATAGCTAACAGAGAAGTCAGTTTTCTCGAAGTGTCACCGGATGAAGAGAGGGTGGTCTAAAATGCTCACTGTGGTTAGGCATAACCAACGTTTTTTGACCATTGCCTCATGCGCTAATGAGCACTATTGTTTTTTGGCGTAATTGCAGCAGCGGCGCCACCACAAGCAACACCAGAAGCAGCAGCGACAACAGCAACGAATTGAGACGGAATCAGAACTGGAACCGGAACTAGAACCCAAGCAAAAGCCTGCCTATCGCGTGGAGCACTCGGAGATCTATGGCCGATACTTGGTAGCAAATCGGGAGCTTAAAGCAGGAGAATTGCTGATCGAGGAGCAACCGTTGGCGATTGGTCCCTGCGTGAGCTGTGAACCAGTTTGTCTTGGTTGCTATCAGCCCGTGACATTGTCGGAGAGACAGTTCCGCTGCTCCGGATGTGGTTTTCCGCTCTGCGGTGATCAGTGCAAGGGTTTGAACCGATTGAATGGACACAGCGAAGAGGAGTGCAAAGTTTATGGTCAGCGTCGTTCGAAAGCAGCCGATTTACTGCGTGAAGGAGTTTCCCCCGATCTGGTTCGGGATCTCTATGAACTAGTTTTGATTGTGCGCATTACGCTGTTGCGTGAACAGGAACCAGCGAAATATGAGCAGATTCGTCGCATGGAATCTCACACGGAGCAGCGCAAGGAGAACGCTGTACTCTGGAAACACTACGAGGAGAAAGTTGTGCAGCGATTACGTCACGAGTGGGAACTATTGACAGCTGAGGAGCAGGAACTGCACGAGATCTGTGGCATTTTGGATGTCAACTGCTTTGAGATCGGACAAAGAGGCGCCAAGGCGCGTACGTTATATCCGAGCGCGTTTCTGCTCGCGCACGACTGTAGCCCGAACACGGCGCACACCGACGACCCGAAGTCGTTTTCGATACTTCTTCGGACATCGCGAATCGTGCGTGAGCTGGAGCCACTAACGCTCAGCTATGCGTATACGCTACAGGGCACATTGAAGCGTCGTTCCTTCATCCAGGGCGGCAAATTGTTCTGGTGCCAATGCCAGCGATGCGCCGATCCCCGTGAGTTGGGCACCGACTGCAGCGCCCTCGTCTGTGAGTCCTGCCGCAGGGGCAGCATCCGAGCCACGGATCCGCTCGACCAGGCAGCCGAATGGGCGTAAGTAACAAGGCTTTTAAAACCCTGTAGTCTGGGCAAGTAGAAGAGGGTTTCAGGATTTTCAGAAAAGTAGTGTATCACAGCCAGAAGCAGGCCTGGCCGACCCCATAAAGTATATTAATTGTCGATCGGCATCAATAGGCAAGTCCAAATAGTCATGTCCGTGCATTTTCGTAACGTCATAACTTGGAAACTTATCCCTACCAAGTTAAGTTTGAATCGAACAACTATATCCTAAATCTCCTATAGGAAATATCGGTCGAAATTGATCATTTGTATTTCACAGTCAGCTTGCTCGACTGTAGTCCAGTACCTCGACTCTAGCGATCCTACTTCTTTTAACCGAACTTTCTTTCTTTTTGCAGCTGCGATAGCTGCGATCGTCGCTTAAAAGCTCGTGATCTGGAACGTTTGCTCGATCGGATCAACGATGATCTCGAGTCTATCGATGTGCACAACATTCCCGCGTTGGAGAACTTTCTCACACGGTGAGCAAACGCAATAAATTCTTCACTTTTGCTTCTTCTTCTTCACTATTTTCAAAGCTTCAATTTTAATTTATTTTAAACTAACATAAAAGCATTTCTACTTAATATAATCAAGGATCAGAAAACCCATTTGAGTCACTGTACGGTCAGTATACATTTCTCTATATCCATTAGCTTTTCTGCTCATCGGATCGTTCAAATATTTAGTTTTATGCATATATCTCAAAGTCCATAAATAATTTCAGGTATCGCGAGGTGCTGCGACCCAATCATTATCTCCTGCTCTCGGCCAAATACTCGCTGTGTCAGTGCTATGGACGGATCGAGGGTTATCTCTTGCCCCAAATGTCCCCGGAGGATATTTCACGCAAGGAGCGTTATTGTCGCGAGTTTCTCAAAATTATTGATCTCCTAGAACCGGGATTAACTCGTCTGAGAGGTGAGTCAATTGAAGTAACTACAAATAAACTCCTTACACTATGACATGATCTCAAACGTGTATAAAAGTGTTTGAATTTCATTCTCCTCCTCCTTCAGACCATACACTAAAAAGTTTTGATTAGGACTATTTTGGAATTCTGAAGTCCGACCGTACATCATTGAATGTCACACCTTCTTGAGCTCGTATTGAGCGAAACTATCGATTGGCATCAACATATCGAGTAAAAATTTTATTAAATTTTTCGCAAAAAGATCAAGGGGTAACATCACAAAAATTGTCAAAATGGGGTCGGTTTAAAAAACTTCGAACATGAATAATAATCTTTTATACTAATTATGCTGAGTACAAAAAGGTATAGCTTTTTAAAATATCGCTTCAATTGGCTGAGTTATATGCATTCAAAATGTATCAAAATTTTACATTTTATTTTACACTTGCTGTATTAATCTATCTCCTTCTCTTTCTTCGTTCTCTGTCATTTTGATAAAAAATGCAGTACCACGTCTGATTAAAGAGAGAGAGGAGGCGAGGCAGCCTCCATAAAGTATATATATTCTTGATCAGCATCACAAGGTGATTTAAAATATTTTAAATTCACAATTTTCCCAACTTTGACGGATCATAAATTAGCCAAATGAAGCGATATCTTAAAAAGTCATACCTTTTTATAATCTGGACAACTAACAGATTTAATCGCAATCAAAATCTAAAATTCTCAAAATCGAACCCATTTTGTCAAAGTTGGATGAAAGAGTCCTCAGTTATGTGGTCTACAGCTCCATATTTAAAATTGACAATTTTCCCAACTTTGACCGATCATAACTCAGCCAAATGAAGCGATATCTTAAAAAGTCATACCTTTTTATAATCTGGACAACTAGCAGATTTAATCGCAATCAAAATCTAAAATTCTCAAAATCGAACCCATTTTGTCAAATTTGGATGAAAGATTCCTTAGACATGTGGTCCATGGTACAATATTTAAAATTGACAATTTTCCCAACTTTGACTGATCATAACTCAGCCAAATAAAGCGATATCTTAAAAAGTCATACCTTTTTATAATCTGGACAACTAGCAGATTTAATCGCAATCAAATCTAAAATTCTCAAAATCGAACCCATTTTGTCAAATTTGGATGCCGCAGTCTTCAGATACATGGTCCACAGCTCAATATTTTAAATTCACAATTTTCCCAACTTTGACTGATCATAACTCAGCCAAATAAAGCGATATCTTAAAAAGTCATACCTTTTTATAATCTGGACAACTAGCAGATTTAATCGCAATCAAAATCTAAAATTCTCAAAATCGAACCCATTTGGTTAAATTTGGATGACAGAGTCCCCAGATATGTGGTCTACAGCTCCATATTTAAAATTCAGAATTTTCCCAACTTTGACTGATCATAACTCAGCCAAATGAAGCGATATCTTAAAATGTCATACCTTTTTATAATCTGGACAACTAACAGATTTAATCGCAATCAAAATCTAAAATTCTCAAAGTCGAACCCATTTTGTTAAATTTGGATGAAAGATTCCTTAGATATGTGGTCCACTGCTCAATATTTGAAATTGACAATTTTCCCAACTTTGACCGATCATAACTCAGCCAAATGAAGCGATATCTTAAAAAGTCATACCTTTTTATAATCTGGACAACTAGCAGATTTAATCGCAATCAAAATCTAAAATTCTCAAAATCGAACCCATTTTGTTAAATTTGGATGACAGAGTCCCCAGATATGTGGTCCACAGCTCCATATTTAAAATTCAGAATTTTCCCAACTTTGACTGATCATAACTCAGCCAAATGAAGCGATATCTTAAAATGTCATACATTTTTATAATCTGGACAACTAGCAGATTTAATCGCAATCAAAATCTAAAATTCTTAAAATCGAACCCATTTTGTCACAGTTGGATGAAAGAGTCCTCAGATATGTGGTCCTCAGCTCAATATTTAAAATTCGCAACTTTCGTAACTTTGACTGATCATAACTCAGCCAAATGAAGCGATATCTTAAAATGTCATACCTTTTTATAATCTGGACAACTAGCAGATTTAATCGCAATCAAAATCTAAAATTCTCAAAATCAAACCCATTTTGTCAAATTTGGATGCCGCAGTCCTCAGATATGTGGTCCACAGCTCCATATTTGAAATTCACAATTTTCCCAACTTTGACTGATCATAACTCAGCCAAATGAAGCGATATCTTAAAAAGTCATGTCTTTTTATAATCTGGACACCTAGCAGATTTAATCGCAATCAAAATCTAAAATTCTCAAAATCGAACCCATTTTGTTAAATTTGGATGACAGAGTCCCCAGATATGTGGTCCACAGCTCCATATTTAAAATTCAGAATTTTCCCAACTTTGACTGATCATAACTCAGCCAAATGAAGCGATATCTTAAAATGTCATACCTTTTTATAATCTGGACACCTAGCAGATTTAATCGCAATCAAAATCTAAAATTCTTAAAATCGAACCCATTTTGTCACAGTTGGATGAAATAGTCCTCAGATATGTGGTCCTCAGCTCAATATTTAAAATTCGCAACTTTCGTAACTTTGACTGATCATAACTCAGCCAAATGAAGCGATATCTTAAAATGTCATACCTTTTTATAATCTGGACAACTAGCAGATTTAATCGCAATCAAAATCTAAAATTCTCAAAATCGAACCCATTTTGTCAAATTTTGGTGCCAGAGTCCTCAGATATGTGGTACACAGCTCCATATTTAGAATTCATAATTTTGTAGATTGAAGAACAAGTTCCTGTCATCTGATCAATGTTCCGATCTCTTTTTCATTTATAGGACTTATCATGTACGAACTGCATGCTCCGATCATGATCTTGGCCCAACTGGGCATGCAGTCGGGACAAATGACTAAACAGGAGTTCCAGAGAAGCATCAAGGAGGTACTCAAACTACTCGAGGATAGTTCACACATCCTTCAGTTGGAACCACCTGGTTCCAGTGAACATGAAATGGGACTCGCCGCAGCCGATGCGCTCAGCAAAATGCGCGGCTAGAATTCTATAGTTATAGATAGGATATATACTATATAGATATATTAAATCTTTGTATAACCTAAGCTGACAATTTTAAAAGCCTATTAAACCCGATTAAGCACTATTAAAGTCAATTGATCTTCCAGGGTAATATAATATTTTATATAATATTTTTCCCACTCTAACAAAACTTTAAATTTCACTTATAACAATTTTCATCGTCACTCAACTAGTAACCAAAATTTTGTTGTGTAAAAGTTATCAGACTTTGTTTAAAATATTCTGTTAAATTTTTATTCTTTTTTTATATTTTTTACCCATTGGCAAGAATTTTGCAGTTGAATTTGTCCAGACTTAAAATTAATTTGTATACCATCAAATTAAAACTGAAATGATAATTACAATTTTAATGCGATTTGTTTTAAGCCCCGCCCTCCGCCCCCTCTGACCAGCAAGTGCAGGACTTTCTTGGGATGCAGCTAGAAACTACAATCAATAGCCGTAAGAAACGCATAAAAAAAAGCTGAAAATCTTGCACTTCAAGCGATTTGAAAAGCTGATTCGAATGAACAAAAGTAGGAAGGAAAACGGGTTGGTGAGGGGAAAACAGTGTCAAGTGGGGGAGGGGAGAAAAGGAGGCGGAAACTTGCAAAAATTTTTAATTAGTCAACATTTTGGAAATGCTCAGTCGAACACAATGTAGCCAAGAAGCAAATCGCAATCGAAAATGATAAAACTGAAATCTCAGTCGCATTTTGTACGTTTCTTGCTTTGTTCTACTCGTTGAGATACCCGTTACTACATAATGAATGAGGTATGTTGGCTGGAGTGTGAATTAAAGACACTTATAGTTTTTTCGGTTATAAATCGGAATCCCACTGTAAAAGAACCTCGAATTACCCATTGTTGGCCAATTTGGCCTATGGGAGCTATAAGCTATTGTGATCCGATCTGGATCAAAATTGGTAAGAATGTATAGAGTCATTATACACACTTAATATGTGAGTTTGGTTGAGATCAGTTAAATAAAACCAAACTTTTTCATACAAATTTCCTATTTTCGACTGATTTGTCCTATGGGAGGTATAGAATATAGATTTCCGATCCAGATCAAACTTGGTAAGGATAGATATAATGGTACCATACATACGGTGGGTTAATTTGATTTAGATAGCTTAAACTGTTTCCAATTTATCATAACGGGTATTTTTGAGTCGAGCACTCCAACTAGCATGCTTTTACTTGTTCTCTTTTGCATTTCTTTTGTTTTGCACGCTTTTATTAAGGAAACATGAAGAATGTAATAAAACTCCTATTAAAGCAAAACACAGAAAACTCTTAGTCCAGAGACATCCTCGAGACTGTGACTGAGACGAAGATCCAGACCGTGACGTCACCAAAACTAATTGCACTACCAGACGGAAATACAAATGTTGAAAAGTGCTTTCACCAATTCTATTTTAGCTCTACTTCTCATCTTTTTTTCACACTGTTCGTTGACAGCAAAGTTCAACTTTTATCACAATGTTAATTAATGCTTGATGGCAACACAACTTTCCGTTTGCCTGGCAACGCTACAATCTCTCCCCCCTGAAACAGACCATCTGGCAACTCTGCGTAAATTTCAAATGAATTCTATTGCAGTGTCACTTGTTAACGGGCTTTCATTAGCTCGTTAAGTGTGGAATGAACTTATCCTTCCCAACGTGGGTAGTACAACCCTAGCTTCAAAGTAATTGGTGGAGGAGGGATTGGGATTGGGTGTTCCAACTTTCGTTGGGTTTTAATTGGGAAACCAAACGAAATGTTCTATTTAAGAGAATAGATCTCAGACTCCTCCGACTTCTTCGACCGATAAAGATAAAAAATCCGACATTAGTGTATGTCTTACTCTTAAGGTTTCTTCGAGACACTTACTTCTTACCTTTTTGGGTATTTTATCAGACACATTACGGGCAAAAAGTTTCCAGTGTGTCCCTACTTCACTATGAAGGAATTTTAGTAGATCCACCTTCGGGAGAAATCAATTAAGCATATCAGATTACAGACCATACCTACATCTCTAAGAGAAACATACTAGTACATAAGTTCTTATTAGCTAGTTTATTATTTCATCAGCCTTAGCTCTGCTGTAAGCACTTAAAAAGTGCTCAACTCACAAGGGAGGGGGGCTAGGAAAAACATCCACTTCGGAGGAATTTAAGTGAGCATAACGTAGTAAAACAATATCTAACAAATTTTATAGTTGTGAGCTTACTTTTATCCCTTTTGTTGCAAAAACCCATCAACAATTGCATAACCAGTGTCTCAAACCATAAGCTGAATATTCCAAAAGATTGCTCCAATGCAGACGACTTAGTCTGCTCCTTCAACTCCTTGGGAGGTACATACATATATGGAAGTTGGAAGCAGATGCTTGTATGGTTGTAAAATGCTTGGAAAACATTATTAAGAATGCATTGAATTTCTTTATTTCATAATCACACTGAAGCAACAATAAGAACTAAAAGAATAACAATAACAGCAATAACCATATACCTATGTATATATACCTATATATATACACACTTGCTGTTACAAATGCAGTACAAGATACAGATACATCTGCTGTTGAGTTGAGATACAGATGCAGATGCACATTCCACAGTTACAAGTGTCAGTCGGCAATTTGAGCACCACAGGCAGTCAAAAAGGGATGAAAGGGGTGGGGCTGGGTGGGTGGAGGGAGCTATGTCGTGGGGGGGGGGGCAAAGGGGCGCTGGGATATGAAAATACCCAGTAGGAAACGATGAAAAGAAAGTTGCATACGCTAAGTGGAGCAAAGTTGTAGCAGAGTTCAGTTTATTTTGGAGTTATTCGCTTGAAATTACTGTTAAAAACATACTAAAAAAATACTAAAAAGTATTTAAAGCTCATATATAATTAATTAAAATATAGATGAGTAAAAGGAAAAAGAGACAAAAGCTATAAGAGTATAACAGAACAAAGCAGAGAAGCATGACAATGAGAAACAGCGTGAATGGAAGATATTGAAAAAGGAAATTATATTAAGAAAGCTAGATGCCGATATTTAAATGGATAATTTCAAAATGAACTTATCTCCAGGCAATAGAAGAACAGATTGCTAAGAAGAGAAAGATAGAGTGAGATAGAAGGGGGGATAAGAACAGTTAACGAAAACAAACAAAAAGTAGATTTGTGGAAATCCGCTTTGTAGTTTCCCAAAGCTCTCCATTAGAGAATTTCCAATTTATGCAAAAAAAAGAGAAAAGAAAAGCGAGAGCTCATTCCATATGGGACTGGGAAAAGCCTAGAGAGAATTTCGTTAGCACTCGAGTCATACTGGGCTATAAGGCACACATGCAAGTGTATTGAGGTGTGTGTGTGAGCTGAGGTGAGTCCACAAAAGCATAAATGAAAGAAAAACAAGAAGCAAAAACAACAACTAAAAGCGCACGATAAATATAAATTGCATTGTGCAATAATCTTCAAAGTGCAACAAAGTAAAAACAACAACGACAACGGCAGCGACAACGAAAGAAGACGCAACAACGATGGCTACAAGAAGCAGAAGCTGCAACAAGCAGTGGCGCCACAACAACAACAACACAAACTACAACAACAACAACAACAATCACATGCAACAAAATTACAATGCGAATCTGAAGCTGCATGAAAACCACATAAAAAACAAGTGCCGAAAAGGGAATGCAAAAGAGCACGACTACGAGATACTTGTGACTTTAAAAACGTAGCATGCTTTTAGGTGCTAACATTAAATCAGCTATATCAGCGATTACCAATATAATCAGATTATAAGAACAACTACATCAAATTGGAAAAAAGTGCAACAGGAACTGGAATATAGAACTCCAACCTATGAAATAGACATGAAGAAAGTTTTTACTATTCAGAACTCTATATTAACAGCTGACAGAGTCCACTGAAAAAACTAAATTTTAATTTTAATGTGATACTTTAAAAAAAATACCTTTTTAGAATCTAGGCAACTGGGAGAATCAATTGTAGTCAAAATTTGCAATTTTTAAAATCGATCCCATTTTGGCAAATTTTTCGATGTTACCCCTTGACAATTTTGGCAAAAATTTCACAAATTTTACTTTCCAATATTTTGATTCCAATCGATAGGGCTGATCGCCACGTTTTCAAAAAGGTATAACAATCGAAGATCAGACAGCAGAGACCCGAAATATACCGAATTGAAATTTAGCCCTTAACGTATGTTACAGAAAATTTAATATACCCATTTACCCTACAATTAACGGGTATAACAAAACGACGCTATAGCAAGCAGTGGAAGTGCAACAACAACAACTGCAGCAGTAACCAAAAGCAGAAGGGGAAGGGAAAAGAAAAGAAAAGAGGAAGTTGAAGCAGAAGGAGAAGCCAAATAACGGTAGTAACAGTGACTGTGACGTCGACGTCGACGTCAGGATGTAACCGCAGCAAGTAAACGAGGCAAGCACATTGCCTAACGTGCGGCAGCAAACTGAGGCAAACTCCAGCGAGGAGTTGTTGGTGCTGCTTGCAACGTGCAACGTGCAACGGGAAGGTACAACGGTTGGCTGCCTGCTTGATGGGCCAAAGCCAAAGACATAGGCGTGGCATCCAAAGGGGTCTACAAAGTATTACTTTCCCACACCCAAACTCGATTTGATAAAAAGTATAGCGGTCTTTTAGGCTGGTCTTTTAGTTATTACCACCAAAAACTCTTTAAATAACGCTCAATTTGACAACTCACTTGATTTCCAAAAGATTTTTTCTATGGTTTAGGTCTTCGGAGTAAAAGGAGGCAATATTTTTAATGAAAGTACAGCTGTAATGCTGTCTAAGGCTGTTAATCCCCTCGCGTCGGCGTCTATGGACCCGAGGGAGGTGCAAAGTTATGATGGGCATGAGACATAAAGCAGGAGGCAAGGATGGCAACTGATGATGCCGAGTATCTTTTGTATTTACTTCTGTGCCACATGCAACATGCGGCAAAGCAAGGATAACGCTAAGGATAATACCAGGACCAAAGCAGCGGTGCCCCAGTGCGACATTGTGCCGCTTTAGTGCAAGCCAAGAAGCCGAAGAAGGAGATAGGAGGTAGTGAGTGGGGAGCAGCAAGGAAGAAAGGTATGAGCTAGAAAGGAGCAAAGAAGAAGCGAGGAGGTAGTACGGAAGGAGCGAGGAGGGAACAAGGAAGGACTGAGGTAGGAGCTAAGAAAGGACTAAGGAAGGAGCCAGGATGGAACAAGAAACGGCTCTGCACTGGCCCGGCTATCAAAAGTGTTGCTTATTAAAATAAAATTTATTGCTTGTTTGCTGATAAAAATGAAGACAGACGCCAAGCCGCACCGCCATAGCCACCCCCTCATTGTACCATCATTCCGCCAGGGGGCGCTGCTGCATCTGTATGTGTGTGTGTGTGTGTGGCACGTAAAAGTGTTAAAACGATAAGCGGCAGAAGCATAAAGAATATTGCTGCAACAGGAAATGCAGCGCCATAAAGCCATAAGGACACACAAGCAAAGAGATTGAGAAAGATAGCAGGAAGATAGGAAGGAAAAGAGAGAGAGAGAGAGGCACCAAGCCCAAAGGAGTACAGGAAAACAAGCAATAACGCGAGAGGTGAGGTGATCGACTGCTAGATGCCCAGTATAGCTCCCTTTACAGCTGGATTGAAAAGGAAAACCTCAAGGAGAACTGGAAATTTGGTTTAAAAGCCAAAGTAGAGATGATCGACTGCTAAATGCCCAGTCGCCTTAGGACGATACCTCAAAAGGGGAACAAGAAAAATAGTAACAAGACTACAGTAGAGGTGCTCAACTGTACGATGCCCTGTATACTTACCATTAAGTCCTTTTAGAACTAGCATTAAAGCTTCAGTGGAGATTCTCGACTGTTAAAACTACAGTAACTGTAAGTACTGTCGCTACAGAAGGAGTGCTCGACTTTATGATGCCCAGTAACTCTGCTGTTTCATCACTTATATGCAGCAATCGAGGTACTTGACAGTTAGATGCCCAGTAACAAAGTCAAAAAGAAGAACAAGGCGTAGAGAGCGTAAGGAGAAGAAAAGGAATAAGGAAAAGAGAGAGCGGGAAACAGAAGCCACTCTTAGGGCCAACTAGACAAAAGCCATAATGCAATTAAAGGTGTGGAAAGAAATGCAAATAAGCGGGCAGCTTAATGAGCGTCTCTTTCACTGAAGAGTTTACAATCCGCATCCTGGCTGCAGTGGCCGTGGGAGTGGGAGTAGCAGTGGAGGAGTAGCATATCCTGCATGTCCACTACCCCCCTCTCCACTCTTTACAGCAACGCTTTCGGCATGTCCTGAAACAGAGCTACTTGGACATGCCTCGCTGCTCTGCAACTGCCTCTTCCGCTCTCTCTTCCTTTCTCTTTTCCTCTATCTCTGTTTCTGTCTCTTCCTGTATATCTGACTCTGTCTCCTTCGCTGTCCTTTCCTCCACTTTGCCACTTGCCACTTGACAATGGCACTCACAAGAGCAGCCGGCAACTGTCGCCGAGTGTCTCGAGTGCTTGGGCTATTTGCCATATTTTTTTTTGGTTTTTATTGCATACCCTTTGCAAAAGAGTCCACACAGTTTGGCAGCAGGCTTGTTACACTACAATATCTACCCTATGGGCCCTTAGTCTAGAGAAAAGTGTTTTCAGAGGTTAATTCTTATGGAAATCGGGACTTTTTTAAGTACAGCCTATGTTCAATCATATATAGATTTATAGATGTAGGGTATTATATACATAGCACTCAACAAATAGACCGAAATCCCCACCTTTTGGCTACTTTGTCTAGACCATAAGACCAATCGAAACTTTTCTCTGACGTCATCGAAACAGGAAAAGTATCTCAAGTATCAATTTATTGACTGCTCGTAATGCGCTCATATATATTTATACATATACATATATATGTATAACTGTATAACTGAAGTTAAGGTCAGGTTAACGAATCTCTTTAAATTCAATAGTTGTTGTAGCCAATTTCACTGAGCAGAGTATTGGCATCGGAGGAGCTGCCCTGATCCTGCATATTTCGGAGCACGCGATGTCGCAGGTGCATTGTCCGTAGGCGTTGCATGCGCCGCTTTAGGTTGCAATAGACGGGGCAACAATCCGGGAAAGGTCTATACATCAGATCCTCCTCATCACCCTGTTCACATTGCTCGGGTAGAATGTCCAGGCAGCTGACGAAATGAAAGAGAGATGGAATTTTGAATTAGCTGAGTGCCAAAATGGCCAAGTGGCAAGTAGCAAATGGCAAATGGTATTTTGTGGCATGCACATGCACATGCCGTGTGTGTGTGTGTGTGTGTGTGTGTGTTTTGAGGTGTTGCATGCAACTAGAAAAACAATTTTGAAGCACTACTCGTTGGGTCTAGACATTTTTTCCACTACGAAAATAGACCTGGAGCGCGGCATTATCTGATTATTCTCGCAAAACAGATTCGAGCACAGACTCAACAGGACGAGGCGACGTGGCAGGAACTTTGACTGCTCCCACATGCAACGTCGATAGGTGCCTGGAAATTTGGAACAAAAAAGATAAGTTTTTAAATTAGTTTTAAGGAATTTGAGTTAAGTTAAAATTATAATTATTTACAAATAATACTTTCGCATAAAAAACTTAGGTTTCTTCTTAAAATTTAACATAAATAAATCTCGTAAGATTATAAAACTTTTTAAAATATACCTTTATGATTCTTAAATAAAAGGTTTATTTTAGATTTTAAGACGCACTCTTACGACTCCGGAGATAAAAAAAATCTGTTATTAAAACTGCATCAACTGCGAACTTTTGGAACTAAAGTAAACTCTGAACTATATAAGTTTCTTACTTAGATTGGCTAGGACAAAACATGTCTTTAGTATTTCATAAAATAAAGAAGAATGTTTCTGTAGTTATTTTACGAACTTAAACAATTTAGAAAAACCTTTAAGCTAACCAAATCTTGTCCAGTTCAGGAGCAGTCTAATCAATATATAAATAATACAATATTAAATTTGGAACCAATAAAGCAAATAAGTCAAATTCTATTTAATACATAATTATGTAGAGTTTTAGAAAGTTATACTCACGTAATACACCGTTATTGCTCTCGTCGGATTCTTCGGGATTACTGTAGCCACGCTGCAACTGATAGTGCTTCATATGGAACTGTCCAAATCCCTCGGACGCAGTCAGCCAACCCAGGCTCAAGCACACACATAAGCACAGCGATAACTGATGCATCATATATATATATCTATATACACTTATGTCTATATATTTATATATGCTTATATGTTTGTTTATTCTTGGTACTCGTTACTAGTTTGCAGTCTCTTGATTCCGAATGTGGCGACTGATGTGTGGCTACTACGCGCTTAACTCACACCACATAGAACTCACAGCTCTCAGCGCAATAATATTTCACATCCAACATTACGTATACGCAATGTAATTCAGCGTATTTCATCTGCATGCACGTATGTGTTCGTATCTAAATTGACTACGGCACTTGATTAAATCAGCAGCAAAAGAAACAACTAAAAAAAAGTTGAATAGATAAAAGTTGTTGAACAAAAAAAAAACGATAGAATAAAAAAACATAATAACAAATCTTGCAAATGCAAAATTTTTTGCGTTTTACATGCGCCCAATGATTAATACCCCCAATGTGAGTACCCGCACTCAAACACTCTTACACTCAAACTGTGAATAACGAGTATATGTGCTCATCATCCATATCATCCACTCGTTATTCACCCATCAGGTCCATCAGCCTCCAAATTGTGCACAAACAGTCAAACAGTTTGTCATAATTGTCTCCAAACGATCCCTCAAAATGTCAAGTGCAACTTGTGACACAGAAACGGATAATCAAAATATTTTCACGAGCATTTTTTAATGGCAACGCGGCATTGCCCGTGTCGCATAAGTACGAAAAAAGTAGGCTAAAAACTGTATTTTTTGCTTCAATCAATGTTTTTCCCTGGGAAGTGGAATATTTTTTAAATTGTGTTTAAAATTAAAGTAAATAATTAAGAATATGTTTCTGTTGTTAATCAATCACTCTACCAGACAACAGACCAAGCAATCGAAGATTGACAAAAAAACTTGAAAAAACTTATTATGATTGATACCTGATTGTTCGAATAATTATATCTAATTAAACTGTCGGATGATTTATCATTTTCGGATACTTGACTAAGACTGTATATATTTTAATTGTTAGCTTAAACAAAGGTAATCCATCAATCAATCAGTTAATCAACTTTGTCAAAATTAATAAATCAATCAAAATTAGCATCTCCTTCTATGACTCACTGAAAACAATTTACACACGTTTATCATAAGTCTTATCAATAGTGAACACTCCCAAACAGTTTTTTAATCAATCATGAAATTGATCAAACAAATATATTTTATTGACAATCATCTGATTGAAATTCTTTATCTTAATGTTTACGAGAGACCCAGCACCAGTAAAAGGATAGCAAAAGTAGTTCAGAAAGATTAATTCAATGCCGGATACTTTAGTTTCTAGTCCAAGTAGTAGTCGTCTTCGTAATAGTTCTGTTCGGAATCTGTAAGAAATCAAAGTCATAATCGGAATTCAGTCGCAAACTATTCTACAATATGGCGTCCGGCCAGACTCAGTTGTCCAAGTTGTCGTCCAAGTGTTTGTGCTGTCCTGCGAAACCGAAGTGGGTCCAATAATTGTTGTCAAAATAGACGTTCCCTCGGAAAAATCAGACGGGCTGAAACTAGTTCCAGCATTAGACGTTGATTCCTCGGAAGAATTTGTTGATTCAGTGGAAGATGACGATGATTCCTCAAGTGACTCAGTAGTTTCAGAATATTCAGGGTTTTCTGTTGGATCCGTTTCTGAAGAAGTATTATTTGCAGGGGATACAGTGGAATCCGTTGATGATTCAGAGGAACTAGTTCCCGAGGATGACGATTCCACAGATGAATCAGTAGTTTCGGAAGAATCTGGGTTTTCAGTTGAATCCGTTTCTGAAGTAGTATTACTTTCAGGGGATACAGTGGAATCCGTTGATGATTCAGAGGAATGAGCTTCGGAAGATGACGGTTCCACAGATGAATCAGTAGTTCCGGAAGATTCAGGGTTTTCGGTTGGATCCGTTTCTGAAGTAGTATTACTTTCAGGGGATACAGTGGAATCCGTAGATGCGTCAGATGAACTGGTTCCCGAAGATGATGACTCCACAGGTGACTCAGTAGTTCCAGAAGATTCAGGGTTTTCGGTTGGATCCGTTTCTGAAGTAGTGTTATTTTCAGGGGTTACAGTGGAATCCGAGGATGATTCAGAGGAATGAGCTTCGGAAGATGACGGTTCCACAGATGAATCAGTAGTTCCGGAAGATTCAGGGTTTTCGGTTGGATCCGTTTCTGAAGTAGTATTACTTTCAGGGGATACAGTGGAATCCGTAGATGCGTCAGATGAACTGGTTCCCGAAGATGATGACTCCACAGGTGACTCAGTAGTTCCAGAAGATTCAGGGTTTTCGGTTGGATCCGTTTCTGAAGTAGTGTTATTTTCAGGGGATACAGTGGAATCCGTGGATGAGTCAGATGAACTGGTTCCCGAGGATGACGGTTCCTCAGATGAATCAGTAGTTCCGGAAGATTCAGGGTTTTCGGATGGATCCGTTTCTAAAGTAGTATTACTTTCAGGGGATACAGTGGAATCCGAGGATGATTCAGAGGAATGAGCTTCGGAAGATGACGGTTCCACAGATGAAACAGTAGTTCCGGAAGATTCAGGATTTTGGGTTGGATCCGTTTCTGATGTAGTATTACTTTCAGGGGATACAGTGGAATCCGTAGATGAGTCAGATGCACTGGTTCCCGAGGATGATGATTCCACAGGTGACTCAGTAGTTCCAGAAGATTCAGGGTTTTCTGTTGGTTCCGTTTCTGAAGTAGTGTTATTTTCGGGGGATACAGTGAAATCCGTAGATGAGTGAGATGAACTCGTTCCCAAGGATGACGGTTCCACAGATGAATCAGTAGTTCCGGAAGATTCAGGGTTTTCGGTTGGATCCGTTTCTGAAGTAGTATTACTTTCAGGGGATACAGTGGAATCCGTAGATGCGTCAGATGAACTGGTTCCCGAAGATGATGATTCCACAGGTGACTCAGTAGTTCCAGAAGATTCAGGGTTTTCTGTTGGTTTCGTTTCTGAAGTAGTATTACTTTCAGGGGATACAGTGGAATCCGTGGATGAGTCAGATGAACTGGTTCCCAAGGATGACGGTTCCACAAATGAATCAGTAGTTCCGGAAGATTCAGGGTTTTCGGTTGGATCCCCTTCTGTAGTAGTGTTATTTTCAGGTGATACTGTGGAATCCGTAGATGAGTCAGATGAACTAGTTCCCGAAGATAAACTAGGTGACTCAGTAGTTCCACAAGGATCTGGGTTTTTTGTTGTATCCGTTTCTGAAGTAGTGTTATTTTCAGGGGATACAGTGGAATCCGAGGATGATTCAGAGGAATGAGCTTCGGAAGATGACGGTTCCACAGATGAACCAGTAGTTCCGGAAGATTCAGGTTTTTCGGTTGGATCCGTTTCTGAAGTAGTGTTATTTTCAGGGGATACAGTGGAATCCGTGGATGAGTCAGATGAACTGTTTCCCGAGGATGACGGTTCCACAGATGAATCAGTAGTTCCGAAAGATTCAGGGTTTTCGGTTGGATCCGTTTCTGAAGTAGTGTTATTTTCAGGGGATACAGTGGAATCCGTAGATAAGTCAGATGAACTGGTTCCCGAGGATAAACTAGGTGACTCAGTGGTTCCACAAGGATCTGGGTTTTCTGTTGTATCCGTTTCTGAAGTAGTGTTATTTTTAGGGGTTACAGTGGAATCCGAGGATGATTCAGAGGAATGAGCTTCGGAAGATGACGGTTCCACAGATGAATCAGTAGTTCCGGAAGATTCTGGGTTTTCGGTTGGATCCGTTTCTGAAGTAGTGTTATTTTCAGGGGATACAGTGGAATCCGTGGATGAGTCAGATGAACTGGTTCCCGAGGATGACGGTTCCACAAATGAATCAGTAGTTCCAGAAGATTCAGGGTTTTCTGTTGGATCCGTTTCTGAAGTAGTGTTATTTTCAGGGGATACAGTGGAATCCGTAGATGAGTCAGATGAACTGGTTCCCGAGGATAAACTAGGTGACTCAGTGGTTCCACAAGGATCTGGGTTTTCTGTTGTATCCGTTTCTGAAGTAGTGTTATTTTCAGGGGATACAGTGGAATCCGTGGATGAGTCAGATGAACTGGTTCCCGAGGATGACGGTTCCACAAATGAATCAGTAGTTCCAGAAGATTCAGGGTTTTCGGTTGGATCCGTTTCTGAAGTAGTGTTATTTTCAGGGGATACAGTGGAATCCGTGGATGAGTCAGATGAACTGGTTCCCGAGGATGACGGTTCCACAAATGAATCAGTAGTTCCAGAAGATTCAGGGTTTTCGGTTGGATCCGTTTCTGAAGTAGTGTTATTTTCAGGGGTTACAGTGGAATCCGAGGATGATTCAGAGGAATGAGCTTCGGAAGATGACGGTTCCACAGATGAATCAGTAGTTCCGGAAGATTCAGGGTTTTCGGTTGGATCCGTTTCTGAAGTAGTGTTATTTTCAGGGGATACAGTGGAATCCGTGGATGAGTCAGATGAACTGGTTCCCGAGGATGACGGTTCCACAAATGAATCAGTAGTTCCAGAAGATTCAGGGTTTTCTGTTGGATCCGTTTCTGAAGTAGTGTTATTTTCAGGGGATACAGTGGAATCCGTAGATGAGTCAGATGAACTGGTTCCCGAGGACAAACTAGGTGACTCAGTGGTTCCACAAGGATCTGGGTTTTCTGTTGTATCCGTTTCTGAAGTAGTGTTATTTTCAGGGGATACAGTGGAATCCGTGGATGAGTCAGATGAACTGGTTCCCGAGGATGACGGTTCCACAGATGAATCAGTAGTTCCGGAAGATTCTGGGTTTTCGGTTGGATCCGTTTCTGAAGTAGTGTTATTTTCAGGGGATACAGTGGAATCCGTGGATGAGTCAGATGAACTGGTTCCCGAGGATGACGGTTCCACAAATGAATCAGTAGTTCCAGAAGATTCAGGGTTTTCTGTTGGATCCGTTTCTGAAGTAGTGTTATTTTCAGGGGATACAGTGGAATCCGTAGATGAGTCAGATGAACTGGTTCCCGAGGATAAACTAGGTGACTCAGTGGTTCCACAAGGATCTGGGTTTTCTGTTGTATCCGTTTCTGAAGTAGTGTTATTTTCAGGGGATACAGTGGAATCCGTGGATGTGTCAGATGAACTGGTTCCCGAGGATGACGGTTCCACAAATGAATCAGTAGTTCCAGAAGATTCAGGGTTTTCGGTTGGATCCGTTTCTGAAGTAGTGTTATTTTCAGGGGATACAGTGGAATCCGTGGATGAGTCAGATGAACTGGTTCCCGAGGATGACGGTTCCACAAATGAATCAGTAGTTCCAGAAGATTCAGGGTTTTCGGTTGGATCCGTTTCTGAAGTAGTGTTATTTTCAGGGGTTACAGTGGAATCCGAGGATGATTCAGAGGAATGAGCTTCGGAAGATGACGGTTCCACAGATGAATCAGTAGTTCCGGAAGATTCAGGGTTTTCGGTTGGATCCGTTTCTGAAGTAGTGTTATTTTCAGGGGATACAGTGGAATCCGTGGATGAGTCAGATGAACTGGTTCCCGAGGATGACGGTTCCACAAATGAATCAGTAGTTCCAGAAGATTCAGGGTTTTCGGTTGGATCCGTTTCTGAAGTAGTGTTATTTTCAGGGGTTACAGTGGAATCCGAGGATGATTCAGAGGAATGAGCTTCGGAAGATGACGGTTCCACAGATGAATCAGTAGTTCCAGAAGATTCAGGGTTTTCGGTTGGATCCGTTTCTGAAGTAGTGTTATTTTCAGGGGATACAGTGGAATCCGTGGATGAGTCAGATGAACTGGTTCCCGAGGATGACGGTTCCACAAATGAATCAGTAGTTCCAGAAGATTCAGGGTTTTCGGTTGGATCCGTTTCTGAAGTAGTGTTATTTTCAGGGGATACAGTGGAATCCGTGGATGAGTCAGATGAACTGGTTCCCGAGGATGACGGTTCCACAAATGAATCAGTAGTTCCAGAAGATTCAGGGTTTTCTGTTGGATCCGTTTCTGAAGTAGTGTTATTTTCAGGGGATACAGTGGAATCCGTGGATGAGTCAGATGAACTGGTTCCCGAGGATGACGGTTCCACAAATGAATCAGTAGTTCCAGAAGATTCAGGGTTTTCGGTTGGATCCGTTTCTGAAGTAGTGTTATTTTCAGGGGATACAGTGGAATCCGTGGATGAGTCAGATGAACTGGTTCCCGAGGATGACGGTTCCACAAATGAATCAGTAGTTCCAGAAGATTCAGGGTTTTCGGTTGGATCCGTTTCTGAAGTAGTGTTATTTTCAGGGGTTACAGTGGAATCCGAGGATGATTCAGAGGAATGAGCTTCGGAAGATGACGGTTCCACAGATGAATCAGTAGTTCCGGAAGATTCAGGGTTTTCGGTTGGATCCGTTTCTGAAGTAGTGTTATTTTCAGGGGATACAGTGGAATCCGTGGATGAGTCAGATGAACTGGTTCCCGAGGATGACGGTTCCACAAATGAATCAGTAGTTCCAGAAGATTCAGGGTTTTCTTTTGTATCCGTTTCTGAAGTAGTGTTATTTTCAGGGGATACAGTGGAATCGGAGGATGATTCAGAGGAATTAGCTTCGGGAGATGATGGTTCCACAGATGAATTAGTAGTTCCGAAAGATTCAGGATTTTCCGTTGGATCAGTTTCTGAAGTAGTATTACTTTCAGGGGATACAGTGGAATCCGTTGATGATTCAGAGGAACTAGTTCCCGAGGATGATGATTCCACAGGTGCTTCAGTAGTTTCAGAAGATTCAGGGTTTTCTGTTGGATCCGTTTCTGAAGTAGTATAATTTTCAGGGGATACTGTGGACTCTGTAGAATTGTCAGATGAACTGGTTCCCGAGGATGATGATTCCACAGGTGCCTCAGTATTTCCAGAAGATTCAGAGTTTTCTGTTGGATCCGTTTCTGAAGAAGTATTATTTTCAGGGGATACTGTGGAATCCGTGGATGAATCAGACAAACTAGTTTCGAAAGACGATGATTCCGTAGGTCGTTCAGTAGTTCCAGAAGATTCTGGGTTTTCTGATGTAGTCGTGACAGAAGTTGTATCTTTGTCGGGTGATTCACTTGACGATTCGTTACGTTCACTGGTGGTTCCAGATGATAAAGTGTTCTCAGCGAGTGTAGAGCTTTTTTCAAGGGAAGTAGTGGAAGAGGTTACTGGTTCAGCTGTGGTTGAATCAGTGGGACTCTCGCTGGTTGTCGATAAATCAGTCCGTTCGGTGGATATCAAAGTGGTCGTGGAAGTCTTGGGAGTCGTTTTCAGGGTGGTCAGTGGAGGTCTAGCTGTCGGTATGGATGTAGTACCTGATCCGCTGGGTGGTGCTTGACAGAAAATATCCTTGCACTTAGGATAATCTACCCTGTCCCCAAATTTGGTGCTGCAATCCGATATTCTGAAGATGTGTTTAGATTAACAGTCTTAAAATTGTATTGACTCATATAAATGAATAGCTCACTTCAATTGATGTTTGGGTGTACAGACAAACTGGCACCTCTTCACGGCCATGACGTAGGAGGCCTTCTCGCATAAGGGGGTAGAGCTATGCACTGCATTTGGAATGAGATTTAGACCAAAAAGAATGGGATTTATTGGTTACATTTGTCACATTCAAATTCGAATTGGTTAATTGATCATTAGTTTTTACTTTGTTTGATAATTTTACGAAATTTTGAACAGTGTAAAGGTTTATAAGGCAAATAATAGAAGGAACTCACCTTCCTCGGCAAATCGATGGCAGTACCTGGAGTAGGGCCGAGATTCAGGCTCTGAAAGTAAATAGAACAAATCGAAAATGGAGTTGCAGTAATGGCAATGCCACTTGACTGAGTTGGTCTCTAACTTGGTCTATCCGCACTGGATTTGGCTGCCATTAAGACCAGTCCCAGGGCCAAAACCAGAAGGGGCAGTGCCCTCCACAGTTTTTCAATGAAAAGTAAAAGTTTCATTCCGCTCGCCGAAACGCGCTAATACGAAAGTACTCCGAAAAATAAAGCCAAAAAAAAAAAATAAAACAAAATTGACGTGTAATAAAACAAATCCGAAAAAATAAAGAAAGTTGCAAAAGAGCTCAGAAATCCAAAAAGTTTGACTTGCCCGCACTGAATGCGAGTTGAATGTTGTGGTATAAGCGTTATATTTATATATATACTATATACATATATAGTATATATTTATACATGTGTATGGCCAAGAGGGGGCGTGGTTGTGCAACTTGCAACTGTCTGCAAAAATCCTATAAATAATTTCTTGCAATTCTTTTCTTTCATTTGAAACGTCGCCTTTCGTCGCAGTTTTCAAGTACTGCACTAACGAAAATGATTACAAACTTTTTTCCAAATGACATCGTAAAAAGTTAAATAACTTTACCCAACAACAACAACAAACAACTAATACTTTAACAACAACAACACGATGACGAATGAGAAAATAAAATGCCATGATAAGTGCCAGCAAATTCCATGCGTAATTGCATTCTGAATATTTATTTGCAGTTCAAGTTAAAATGCTTCCCCCGTCCCTGGACTCAACTCCACTCTACTGCCCATCCCTCCCTGGTCTTGTCCAAATTTTAAGCAAACTTTTCCACACTTTTCCCCATGCCCAACTCTTGCCATTCAATCATAATTCCAAACGTCGCCAAATGTTACGTATACGCCACAGTGCTCGCTTGTTTAGTATTTACTTAGCGGATTTAATCCCCCTTTCCCCTACTTTTTAGGGCTGGTAGGAGGTATATTCATGGTCATTGACTAAACGGCTTAGAGATGAAACAAATATTTCAATGTTCACAACAATACAACTTGTCAAAGTTTAACCACAATTCAGCGACAACTTAATTGATTAATAGGTTTAACTCTGTCATCGATAAAATGGGATTGGGAAATATGGAAAATCGGGGGGAAAACTGTTTGTGGATTACATTTAAGTAGCACAATTAATAAGCTCAGTAAATAATTCCTTCAACAAAATTATATAACTATTTAGCTGACAGTCGAGTAAAGAGCTATACTATAATCATTAAAAGGAATGGAACAGGATTTTGATTTCTAAAAAAACTCTACAATTTTTTAGTTTTTAAAACCTATCTCAAGTCAAAAACTAGTGTCCCCAAGTAAGTTGATTAAGCATTCACACATTGCTCAATAAAATATATGTTTTAAAGGTCCTGTCAAAATTAAATCGTTTCCCAGTGGAAATTGGGGTTGACTTTTCTCTATCTTAAAATTAAATTAAATGTAGTTTAATGAAATGAAATGAAATTTGTTAAAGCAGAACACTTAATGAAATGTCGCCAGAAGAACAAAGCGAGTGCTCAAAGCAAGCAACCGTTTTAACCACCCTCTCCCCTTCTTAAGCCATGCCCTTACTGACACCCCTTTATTTCTGGTCAGACGCCATAGTTGAGTTGGCAGCTTCCAGAGTTCCAGAGTTGCCAGCGCCATGCACACATATATTTATATTTAGCTTCAGCGAACGAACCCAACCAGCAATTAAGTTTGTAAAAGTTAAAAGTTTTCCCAGCGACAACATTGTCTGCTGCGACCCTTTGTTTGCACGTGGCCCAATACGTAGTCATTGTGCATACCCTGTAAAAGTCGGCTACATCGAAAGTGTAGCTACTAGTTTTGAAAGTGTAAGAGCTTTTTTGTCAATAAATGAGGGTTTTTAATACTCTATGAATTATGAGACTTTTTAATAAACTAATTTAAATATTCTTTAAGATAAATATTCTATTGTAAAATTGTTTCTTAATACTGAATGATTACAGCTTAAAATGCAGTCAGTCACTGCCACTTGGTAATAGAGAAGTCATTCTTATGCCAGGCTATGCTGCTTGTTGTTATCACTGTTGTTGCTGTTGCTGTTGCTGTTAAGGACACCCGTTTAGGCAACCATTGCGTATACGTAATACGCATTGCGCTTAATTGTGGCCGCGTCTGCACGTGTTGTTTCGAAAGGCGTAAACTGTATTTTTATGACACTAAACAAACAATTAACTCGACGAGGCCAAGACAATGGACAAATCGACAAATGGGAAAGAAGAGAGTGAAAGAGATAGAGCTAGAAAGAGCTAGAGAGCGATAGCCATCTCTCTCTTTCATTTGAGGTAACTTCATTTTAGGGCTCATGTCAATTAGAATGCTAATTTTTATGCAAATTTTTGCGGAAAGGTTGTCAGTTTTTAAGGGTTGAGTGTCAGGGTTGGCATTGTTTTTGTTGTTGTTGTTATTGTTGTTATTCCTACCGTTCGTTCGTTTGTTTATTCGTCTGTTTGTTCGTTCGTTTTGTTTGTTTGTTTGTTTGTTTATTTTTCCTGGTGTCTGGCGCTTTTGTTTATTTGCTTATTTGGTTATTTTGGCGCCAGCCTGATCTTTATTATGGACACAAGCAGTTAGCGGAAATAAACTAAAGGAACACACAAAACACCAAAAGGGAAATTGCCAGCAGGTTGGCACAAAATAATGGACAGGACACTCCTCCCAAGGTAGACCATAAGCTTCAGTGCCTCTTCAACGACTTCAGGTCGCAATAATCAGAGAGAAAACTTCAGTTCATCATCTTTAGTTTCCTTTATTTTCCTCTCTAATTTCCATAACATCTTAAATCAACAGTTTTGGATTAGTTGCTGTAATCATATATTAATTTAAAGTATCCACAAGTAGACAAAAAGTTCAGTAGAATATTTTAAGACGCCGAGTAGCCTTGATGAGAACTTTAAAAATTTTTATTAAATTTTATTTAAATATTTTGACGATAATATTTTCATAAGTTTAACAAAAATATCAATAGCTTTATTTATTTAAATATAGTCTTAGTATATATAGCCTATATATAATTATTATGTTTACTTTTGAGTAAAAATATAGTTACATTTAGTATTGCATATTTCAAATCAAGATCGAAAATAGTTTAAAATCTGTTGTTTTAGAAAAAAAAAATGTATTATTATATTTAATTAAAATTATATAGTTTCCTTTCTGCACTTTTCACAGCTTTTTTGCTGTGATACTTTCAGAACTTCTGTTCGGTGCCAAAGAATGTGAAGGTCTCATTACAACGTATCTCATAACAGTCCGGGAACGATGTAAAGTGTCTCGATAAGCGCAAATCGAATATGAACTCACAATATGGATAACTGTAAAGTAAACCCAATTAAAAAGAAGTTAGTAATAATTAGAAAACAAGACAGAATATGTACACCTTTCTGGGAAAACACGTGGAAAAAGGTAATTACATAAAATATTATACAAAAAATAAATTTAGAAAAATCTCCAACTCCACTCGTTAAAAACTTAATCTTAAATAAAAAATGTTTAATAAAATTATATAAAAAATGCTTTTAAATACGTTTACGTTTTTAGACCAACTTTAAACACCATTTCTGCTCACGCAGACTACCGGGTCTACATAAAAACTCCCAGCTAATTAATGCATAAATAGCGGGAAATAGCTAGAAAAGGTGTTGAAAGCAACATGACTTAAATACTTTACTATAAATAATGTTTTCTTACTGTGTTTCACACACTCACACACACACGGACACATACACACACTCTCTGGATTAAGTGTATTGTGTGTGTGTGTGTGGTAAGACTACTGAAATATTTATCTAAAGGGTGGCAACGCCATGTAATTGTGCTGCCAGCTATTTTAATTGTTATGCAATTCAAATGCTAGCAGCAAGAACCCCTAATTTCTAACCCTCCCAACCCTTTATAACCCCTCTCAGTACAGGGTATACAACTTACTCCCTTTTGCCCATAAAGAGCAGTTACATTGCCACATTTATCAAGGAGTTAACTCCATTTGTCATGCAGTTTGTAACGATTTTTAAAGAGGAGTGACCAAACCTTAATAAAAACAATTTCTGGTGACGTCACTAGGACACAAAATGTCCAAAGCAAACAGCAAACTAATGTAGGGAAAACTAATGTCCTTCGAATATTTTTTTTATTTATTTTTCAAAATTTATATAAATTTTTATATAATTAGTAATAGTAAAAAAATATTTGTTCCTAGTTGTCCTAGAATTTATTTCTGAGAAAAAAATATTTTATGCATTTATTTTTAGTATAAATTTTTTTTTTTTTTTTTTTTTTTTTTAATTTTTTACAAATGTATTTTTAGTGTACTGTTACTTTGTAGCAAATTTTACTGAAGTGTGAGAAATAAATGTATTGGAATTACTGAGAGATAAATAGTTTTAAAATCTGTAGTACTCTAAAAGAGTACCTAATATTCGTCTTGCCATAAATGAATTTTCTAACATGTTTTAAAATGCAATTCACACTAGCAGAAAATACAATAAATTGTGAATTTAATGTGCTCGCGGTATGTAAAATGGGGTGTAATGGAGGTGTTGGGAAAGGTGTGTTCAGGTGTGTGTTAGGGTGTGTGTGTTGGGGTGTGTGTAGATGGTTGATTGCTTAACTTACATTGGTGGAAACCAGAGGAAACAGCGATATGTGCAGAGTATTCCAAATGGACGCTTGAATTCACCGTCGGGTGTTTGTATCGAACCCGAATTGTGTTTCTTCCAGCATTGTGAGGCCCAGCCTGGAAAGTACAAAAAAAAAGTAATGGAACTAACACTCAGCAAAGGTACACAGTGAGAAATAAAAGAAAGGTCATTTTAATGCCAGAAATTAAATATTTTAGATTAAGAAAAGTATTCAAATATTTAATGGAAGAATTATCAAATCTTCCGACTTATATTAATTTAAAAATATATTTTTGCCAAATTATAATAACTATAACATTGTGTAGCTAGAAGGCCAGAGTAATTATATATTATTCTTATGGTTGTTTTATTTATTACACCTAATTCCAAGCCAAAAAAAAATGTTATCAAGCAAAAAAATATATTTTAGCTAGAAAAACACATTTATTTTCTTTAAAAATATTACTGTTTTTAAAGTCTTCTTTAAGGTAAATATGCATTTTTGATAAAATCCATTAAATATCCTTTAATACCTTTTTTCACACTGATTTTTTAGAGAACTCAAATCATAAAATGTTTTTTATGTCTCTTTAAAAAAATGTTTTAACTAACTAAAATATTTTAAAATTAAGTCAAAATCATTTTTCTTCTCCTAGTTTGATAAATAAAAATATATAAAATTCTGAAAGCATTTAATCTGCCCTAAGCTGCCGAGAGAAAATGCAAAAACAATTCTACAGAAATTTAAAAGCCTGTTCTTAAATTTTATTAATGACTTTATGAAAAAGTCGCCAAACCGCAGAAAGCTTAAAAAATATTTTTAATGAAAAAAAAAAACACAAAAACTTTGTGAAAATTAATATTTTTTCCTTAGTGTAATTCACTGAAAATAAAAAGTAATAAGCATGACCACAAAATATCCGTTTCATGTGCACTTTTTGAGGGTTTATCTGGCCACAAAAAAAAAAAAAAAGAATTGATATTGATAAAGGGTTGGCGAATGAGGCGTATGCGTAATTTGAGCGATGCATCAAATATGCATCAATTAAATTTGCGACGCTCATTAACACACACAAATACGCACACACACACATACAAACAAACACACACATACACACACAAACATGTATGATGCCATTTAATGCTTTACACACACAAATATTACGTATACGCCGTGTGCAACCGCAACACTATTCAAAAATTTCCACACACCATAAATTAAAGCACAAACACGAAACAAAAACCAAAAAAATGAATAAATTGATAGGCAATAAATCACAGATAGTGTTTTGCAATATTACATTGCGTTACGTTACGTTAGTGTAGCGCTACGTGATGCATTACGTACTTCCATAATTGTAATCACATAAACAGCATAAAATTAAAAGCAAAACAAATGCAATTGTTGTTGTGCTTTTGCGTGTATTTATTGTTATTGTTGTTGTTTCTGCTGCTGCTGTTGTTGTTGTTGTTGTTGTTGTTATCGATTTGGCCATTGCACAACAATCATGGAGAGAACCGTTGTCGTTGAGCATTTTCCAGTTTTTGTATTCGCATTCAGCTCGACGCGTTTTTAACTGTCATCAGTTTGTTACTCGCAGTCTCTAACGAAGCCTAAGCACACACTAAACACACACATACACACACAAGCACACCCACTACACACACATGATATACACACACTCACATATATACTTTTACATAAACAAATATATTTAAATACAAATACACTGTTAAAATAGAACACATTTTAAAGTCCAGAAATTGCGTCTTAGACAATTTAGACAATTTTAAGTCCTCAAAGTCTGGTGTTCTTGAACATTAACTATTTAAACACAATACTATTCCTTAAAAAATATATTTTTAACTTTAATTCTATAACAATTTCAAATGTTATATGATCTCTAGAAAGCTTGACTCTGAAAAGATTTGTTTTGCCGTTCATAAGATTTTTTGTGTTTAATAATTTTTCTGTTGATAATTTTTAAAGTAATCCAAATTGAAAGCAGAAGCAAAAGATTAAAATCTATTGAATATTACAAATATTTAAAAAAAAAAAGCAAAAAACATTTTAAAATAATACATTAAGTACATATTATATAAACATTAGTAAAACCAACTTTTTTTTTTTTTTTTTTTTTTTTTTTGTAGGAAAAAGTAAAAATTCTTTAATATATAAACAAAAAAAATTCTTTAAATGTCAAAAAAATATTCTTCAAATCACAGTCTTAAACCAGAAATTCTAAAGAACACCCTTTTTTTTGTCAGTGTACATATGCTAAAGTCTCGCCAAGACAAATCAAAATCAAAATCAAAATGAAAACGAAAAACAGCAAAGAAATGCGCGATCCTCTAAATTGATGACAATTGATAAATTATCGCATTTGTGTGTATGAGTGAGTACAGTGGGTGTTTTTTCCAGGTTTTTTCTTTTTTTTTTTATTTTTTGTGTGAGTACTTTTATTTGACCGAGTAAGTGAGTGTACCGAAAACGATTATTTATTGCCTCAAAGCTCTGAGCTTTGCCTCTGTTATGCTCTACTTGATTGCTGGTGTTCTATTTGTAACTACAGGGTCTTTAAGAGTCGGCAAGGCTTTAAATAACTTGAAACCAAAATTTAAAGAAGCTCTCGAATGTTGGTTTAGAAATGAGTTTTTTTTTCGTATATGAATCTTTATGGAGCTATAAGTATGAACTTAACTTTCTACTAAAATTAATAGGAAAAAACTTAAAATTGATTAAAATAATAAAAATTGTAGAAGTTTATTAAACAAATTTAAACGTGTAAATTATTCATGAATTTAATAAACACTAACCTTATTATTATTCCGTTTGTTCATATTATATTATATTTATAAATTTTTTTGTTATTATGCAATGAGTACAAATTAAATGGTTTAGCACATAAATAAATTATATTTTTTTTTTTATATAAATTTTTATTTAATTTATATAAGTTGTGGTAAACTAAAAAGGTTTATTAAATTCCACAAAGATTGATTTAAAGTCTTATTGAGTGAAAATTAAGTAAAAACTTTTATCCACATCCATACATTTTGTATCTTTCACTTTGCTTTGCTAGTAATGTATCTTAATTTAAATCGTCTGCTCAGTTTACTTCAAGTATTTCACATTGATAAAATTGTCCACACCGTTTGTAGTGTTTATAAAGCAGTCAGTCAGTCAGTCAGTCAGTCAGTCAGTCAATCAGTCAGTCATTTTGTATCTTTCTTTGCAGCTACGTGTACTATATGTTTGCCAGTCCCTCTATCTGTTAGTTCCTCCATCCATCCATCCATTTGTTCCTCTCCATCCAAGTTCATCCATCCTTCTCTGCTTCCGTCCTTCCGTCCATTTGTCTGCCTGGGACAAAGGGACAATGGAGATGAGCTGCCTGGACTCCTTGTCATAATTCGTAGCCACTTTTGTTGTGCTATTTATAAAAAGCATTTTGCGCTTCGTCAGTTTCGCATCTGAATTTCGGTATAAATTGACTCACAAGCACACACACACACACACACAGCCAAACACACACGCACACACCCTCTGACACACAGTTTGTACTTTAAAGTAGTCAAAAATTGAGATTTATTTAGTTGATTTCAGTTTGCATTTAGTTTTGCTCGTCTGCCAAAAGTTTTTATCTGCAAAAAAAATAATTAAACTTTACAAATTCATTTATTAAATTTGATTTTTATTTTATTTTTATTTCAATTCGTTGGAGCGCACTTTAATAAGTCTCTTAAATTCATCAAATAAATGCATTTAATCGCTCATTATTCACTTTAAAGTATTCAAATTCATGACAATAAAAAATATTCAAATAAATATTCGCAGAAATAATCGCATAATGGCGAGTGTCAGTCCGTGTTTTGCGTTAGTTGTTGCGTATGCGTAATACGCAATTAATTTGTTTATAACTATTTTGAAATAATCTAATTTCATGAAAAAATTGCTGTAATTTGCCAATCAGCATTGAAACAGAAGCCGGACAATAAAAGCGCGCGCCGAACAATAAACAACGCATCATTCTGAATTCTAACGAACCAATCAACGCACAACGACCACGACCCAAATCCAAATGGAACCATAGATACAGATACTGCCACAGATACTCGCATACTAGCGCAGATACATTTAAGCAGCTACTGATACACATACAGCTACAGATATTTGCATGCTAGCGTGGAATTATTTATGTAGATACATTTATAGATACAGACGTAGATACATTTATACGCACTCTTAGATACAAGCATAACTACAAAGGTACTGATAAAGATACATCCAAGAAATATCTTTATGCAATTATAAAGTTATATGATTAGATACAAACTCAGATACATTCATACACACTCTTACATACAAGCATAACTACAAATATGCTGATACAGATACATCCAAGAAATACATGCAAACTAGTATTAAATGATTTCTTAAGATACATTTACAGATACAAGCTCAGACACATTGCATATGCAGGCATACTTCAAAAGATACATTTGAGTAGCTAAAGATACAATTACAAACAAAGCATCAGATACATTTATGCGTACGCTTAAACAAAGGCTTAGATACTGGCATACCTTTACAGATACTGATACAGCTATCGATACATGCTTACCGGTATCAAGTAGATTATCAGATACATTTATACACAGCAAAAAGATGCATTTATGCACATGCACAGACAACAAGAGAAAGACTTGTTTTGTGCAGATACATTTATTCAACAAAAGATACAAGACATAAAAAAATCATACATTTACAGAGATAAAAAAAATCATACATTTACAGAGATTAAGATACATTTATGAACACACATAAAGCTACAGATAAATAACTCTAGAGGTAAAATATATTTATACAGACTCACATTTTTAATCAGATACATTACCACTCATTAAGATACAGATAGTTTTCATAAAATTACAAATTCGCAATTACAACTGTGGGAATGAGTTTACAGATACTAATAGATTTAGAGATAACGACGCAGATACAGATACAAACATAGATACAGATACAGATACATTTCAAGCTAAAGTGCGTAGTTTTGATCTGTTAATATATTTTTCGCATGCCACAAGAGGGCGACTCGAGAGGAGAAAACAAACATGATGAAAATGGGACAAAGAGCAAAGAGGGTAAGGGGTGGGGGTAGAAGAAAGAGGAGAGGGAGTGAGTCCAGTGGCCTTCAGCGATCAATGTCATTTCGTTTGATTCCATTAAAGTGCGACCCCAAAAAAAGAACTGCGAACTGCGAAATAAAATATACGCAATGAGGGCACAACAACAACACAACCGAAACACTGAATCAGAGTAAAAGCGTGAGAGAGAGAGAGAGAGAAAGAGAGAGAGGGAGTGAGAGAGAGAAATAGATAGTTAGAGAACAATAAACAATAAATGAAATAAAAGTTGGAGAATCTTGTGCTTAAGAAATGAAAACTTTATTAAAAATAAAATAATTATTAAATAATTGCAGCATAGTTTTCGGCGCTTAAAACGATTCGGCAAAACTTAAAGTTGCTATAACTTGGGTTATATAAGTTCGAAATGTATAAAATTAAAGAAATCTATTGTTGGTGTTTAAAGCTAACTTCTACTAGCAAAAGAAGCATTGTGACTTGAGAATTGTGGTGTTAATGGGGAATATTTTAATCCAGATGACTCTCAAAACTAACATTTTGCGGTATTTAATATTATTTAATTGATATCTATATCTCTTAATATAAAAAAAAAACCATATACCCATTAACTCTACGAGTAATGGGTATAATGAGCATGGAAATGGGAAATGGAAAATGAAAACGACTGGGGATGTGGCTGTGGCTGGCGATGGAATCAATCGCACAAAAAACCCTTTCGCCACATCACGTCTCATCACTCGCAACGCGTCGCGTCGCGTCGCGTTGAGTCGCGTCGAGACAAGTTGGGACGAGTTCAGACGAGTTGAGTTGAGTCGCAGGTGCGTAAGTTAACAGCTCCATTGACTACAGCCACATAATTTATCTTATTTTTAGCCAGGCCAAAACTTGGGGCCATGACTTTGGGCCACGTTAAGGCCACACCCCCTACGCCCCCCACCCACCCACTTTAACTCCGTTGCTATACAAATTTTAGGAACACTTTGGCATAACTTTGACTTGGCTTATAAATGTCGAACGATTTATTTGCGGCTGTTTGCACAGGTACGCGAGGCCCCTATTAAAGTGGGGCTGCCAGTGGATGGGCGTGGCTGCATATTGTAATATATATATATATATATATATGTACATGTACATGTAGATATATCTATAGTATATAGCAGATCCCGTCGCTGACGCAGCTAACAAAGTGTTTCAAATTTGTTTACTGCAAAAATGGTAGCAAAAATGGAGAAGGTTAAACTTTGAATTGCTTTTGGCCACGTTTGGCAGGTGGGCGTCAGGTAATTGGGCGTGGCAATGCCACTTGCACATGCTACAGCCATTGATAGCTTCTGTGGCCTCCACTCTTCTTCTTCTCTTTTTATTTATTTTCACTTTTTTTCTTCTTTTTTGGTAACATCCGATGAAGTGCGAATCAGCCATTGAAATAGAGGGAGACAGAGCTAGTGCGTTAGAGCGAGTTGGCATGAGAGTGTTTGGCACTTTAATGGGCCACTCAACTGCAAAATGAATGAATAAGTGAATGCCTGCATTCTAGCTAGCACACACACAGACACACACTGCGTATACGCAATCTTCAATCCACAATCCTCAGTTCGCATTGCGTATACGCAATCTTCAATCCACAATCCTCAGTTCGCATTCCTCAATGTCCGCTGAGTTGTCAGCAGTTAACGGGCTTAAAAAAAAGCTAGAAAGCATAGCTCAAGTATTAAATAGTGGAAAAAAGCTTAAGTTTTTTTATAATGCAAAAAAAATAATAGTATCCCATGAAAATAATGAAATTATTTCCAGAAATATCTAAATTTAATTTAAAAATTTAAGTACTTCTGATTGGGAATAGTTAGTTAATATTAGAAAAAATGTCTAAAAAATCAAATAAATAGATCATCACAACAAAATAATTTTGTGTGTATCAGTTCTTTTACTTTATATATATATTTTAAATAAAAAAACTTTTTCAAAACATATTTTTTTTATCATAATTATTAAATATTAGGTTATAGGTAAATGTAAATTAGGCAGAAAATGTTCTTTAATTAATTTAATCCAATTTCGTTACCATTTTATTTTTTGAAAAAAGGCTAAATTTCCTGCAAATATATAGTTTTTACATCTAGCTATAAATCGGCTAAGTCTGGCAGATCTGATTGGCAGTGGCAATGCCAAGCACGTCTCAATACGTGCACTTCGAACTGTGCAAACAACGCGAATGCAACCAAATCCAGTGAACGAATCACTTCATACACTCACAATGTATTCACTTTAACCAAACAAGCGATTTAAACTGCGAAAAGTGTTGGAAAACGGACCAAAAAATTAAGTTATTTATTTATTTGATACATTTCAATATCGTCGTGAGGTTTCACTTTTATAGGGTATCTTTAGTTGTTCCTGTAAAAATAAACTTTTAAAAATTCAAACACAATTTGGCAGTTGAAATTATTAAATTTAGAATTTTCTTTGTTTTCTCAAGCTATACGCCATATAAAATTTAATTTAAATTAAACATAAACATTAAACATAAAGTTAACTTAAAAATGAGCACAGAAAAAAAAAAAACAAAAAAAATGTTGAACTTAAATACGATTTAAGAGCTAAAAAAAATAGAAATACAAATTGAGTACAATAGTCAACAATAAAGTGTCGATAGTCGATAGACGATAACGACTATCGCTTATCGACAAAAATTCGATATCTAGCTAAAATAATTTAAGAGTGTGCACTTGACGTTTGTGCAATCGGGCAGTGAAGTGAACAAAATACAGGATAACTTGTAGTCGTGAATGTAGTCGCAAGTGGGAAAGCTGCAAAAAGATGAAAAGAAAGTTTTAAAATTTATTTAAAAAGGGAAAGAAATAATTATATATAGTTGTCAATAGATTGAGCCTTAGTTTGGGGTAGAAAGAGGTCTACAAAATATTCTGGATTAACATTAGAGTTGATTTTTATAATAAGAAAATTTTTAATACAGAACTGTAACTATCTGGTCTTTAAAAACTATACAGCACTTTAACAGTGTTGAACAACTCCAGAATACATAAAAAATTGTATGCATAGAGAGAAGAGAAGCCGTTGTAAGAAGAAGGACAACTGAAGTTTCATGGCTATAAAATGAACTTTCTATTCAGTTGACTTTTTTTCTCACTGTGTAGTGTTTTGCTGTGGGTTATCAAGGGTATTCCCTCATTCCCTTACCTTATTGTAAAGAACCAAGTGCACTTGAAGTTACACAATATGCCATAAGGTTTCTTCATCTGCTCCTTCTTATCGACAATGGTGTTCTGTAGATTATAGCCATCATAGCGACGCCAGCAGTGATTGATGTTACCTGTAGATGGACAAAGAGTGGATGGTATGAGGGGAGGGAATAAAGGTAGTCAAGGGGGTGGAAGGTAAAACGGTAGTTTTGTTGATTGAAAATGGTTTTGATTTTGGTATTTTTTTTTATGCTATTTTCTTTTACGTCGTATATGATGACTGCCGCCATGATGGTGAAAATCTCGTCCTTCCAGCTGACTGCCATGTCCATTGGTGGCATCCACGCCCAGCAGGAAACTGGTGCCGGCTCTAGAGCCGCCAAAGAGCAGCAGATACCAAAGTATCAGCGAGCTAACGATGAAGATGTAAGTCACTAATTTGGCCATTTCCGGCGTCGCGTTGCCTCTCTCTCTCTCTCTCTCTCACTCTCACTCCAGCACTTTCGCAACCACTCACACCCTCTCGCTCACACTCACTCTTTCTCCCTCTCTCTCTTTCTGGCACTATTGCTGTCTCTTTCTTGGTGCCTTGACTTGGCGTAGAACTTTGATGTTTTCTTTTCTTTTTTTTTCTTTTTGGTTTCGTTTTCTTCGCGGTCGCCTTCAAAATGCACTTTGCACTTTACACGATTTTCCCTTTTCTGGGTTTTTCCTTTTCTCGTTTTTCCTACCTACACTTAGCTATATCTATCTGTCTCTCTATCTGTGTGTGTGTCTATGTGTGTGTGTGTGTGTGTGTGTGGGAGTGTGTGTGGCTGTCGCTTTCGTTGCCGCTGCGAATGTCGCCCCTGCACTGAATACATTTTCTGAAAAAGTGAATTTGTTTTGCTCCAAAGTTTGCGTTCTCTTTTATGATCCGTTTGTCCGCTTGTCGGCTTGTCTGCTTGTCCACTTGTTCGTTATTCATTTGTTGTCCACTCTGATTCGCTCTTTGAATTTCCTCACTTTGTTATTTTTACACAAATCTTTTTTTTTTTCCTCTCTTTACATTTTTTTTTCATTTTTTTTCATGAACGTTTTCAATTGTGAGTGTGAGTACTCGTATATATTTCGGTTGGTCTGTCACTCATTTCGCTAATTTAACTAATCAACAACGGTGAATTACCTTAACGTTTGCCTCTCTCTCTCTTACACTCTTGTTCACCTCTTCTCCCTCCTTTTGCCCTTCTCTCGCATTTTACACCCCCATCGCAGTCAACGCACCCAACTTAACTCACATATAGCTAAATTTAGCTTGAATTTGGGTTTTAAAACCAGCACTTGCACCAAATTCATCAAAACACAGTGTAATCGATTAATTTTTGGTATATCGATAATACAAGATCTATCGATCGATGGAAATCTAATTGAACATGTGGTAAAGTCAACAGCAAGAAGTCGAATTTATCGATAGATTTCATCGTTATACACAGAAATCGGTAGTTATCGATTAACAAAAGCCTTACGTAAAGCTTTTTGATATCGAGAGACAGTTGAACCACCCACTCATAAGACAAACAGCTTACATTCAATTTGTCTTACGAAAACAATAGAAATTTTCAATTTGTTCAACTTATCGATGACTATCGATAGTTAAACCCCATCAATGAGTCACATTAATCGGGTTTGTCAATTGGAACATATGTCTTCATAGTCATCGATGGTTTAACTATGGTTAACATTCAGTTTTGGTTGGGTTATCGATAAAATGTTATCGATATGGCTAAGGAACTTACTTGCAAACTTTGATATCGGAAATCTAATGACTCTTCACAACTCATAAATCATTACTATGCCTTAGTTATATTACCGAAATTTATTGACATTTTTACCTTTAAACTATTTGTTATCGAAAGTAGTAATCCTTGACACCTTTGGGCTGCCCAAAAAATTAAAAATACTTTGTGACTTACTTGTCATCAAAAATGAAAATATTATGAAGCTCTGTCCAATGACTTTTTGCACTCGCACAGTGAGCGCTGTATGTATTTGCACAAGGGGAATGCCGCAGAATTTCTTACAGACGCTCGAGACGCGTCGCAGATTCATGAGTGCAGAACTTCATTCAGATTGTGATTCAGATTCAGAGACTCGTAGACAGACTCGGATTCAGATTCGACGTTGACATCTCCTGCTATGTAGTCAAAATGTAATAAATTAAAAATTTATTTAACTGCAGTTGACAATTTATTTGCATTTAATTTACCACAAAAAGCTGAAAGCAGAGAAGAATGCGGGAAAAGCGGGAAAGCGATGAGCCAAAGGAAAACTGAATAACAAGAAAAAATATATATTTTTCGACGCTGGACGCTTTTATACCCTTCAGTCACTTATTTTATGTTTGAGATAAATTTATGTTAATAAATAAAAATAAAAAAAATTTTAAATGCATACAGAAAATTAATTTAATTTATTTAATTCCAATTTTGAATAATTTTTTTAAGTTCTTCAACTTGAAAAAAGAGGAAAATTCTCATGGAAATTTTAAAGGAGCACAGAGTTCTTCTACATGTGACGTTATAACCCCTAACCAGCTCTAAAAACACATATCAAAACTCCAGACTGGTCTATATTACCCTCTGCCAAAGGGTATGAACATAAAAGTTGCCCAAAAGGAAGAACATGGTACAAGGACCCAAAAGACGCGGCACTCAAAAGCAAGAATTAAGAATAGAGAGTGAAGAGTAAAGGGTAGAGTTGCACCAAAGAGGGTACACTGAAAAAAAATTACTACACAAAGTAGGCTAAGCCTAGCTAGCCTACGTTAGTCTAACCCTTAGACTAATAAACATATAAGTAAATTATTTCATACTCCTCCAAAATATATCCAGCATAACTAAATTTTATATATAGTAGCCTAGTATTTTTTCCAGTGTAGTTGGTAGGGTATGAAGGGTCGGGGAATACGAGTTGTCATTTGGCTTGTACAATGCGGTTATGGTTATGCATATATGTGTGTGTGTGCGTGTGTGTTGGTGTCTTTTAGGGTGCTTGTGGGTGTGCGTGTGTGTGTGTGTGTGTGCGTGTGTGCAACGACAAGTGGCAAGAAAGGAAACGCAATGAAATGAAATGAATGTCGCTGAATGAATATATGAATGAATGCATAACTAACATGAAGACAAACTCCCTTACGACAAAAGACGACGCATGTTGCACATACCTAGTCACAGCCACGCCCCCTACTCACTACTCCCCACTCCCATCTACCAACCACTGACCGAGTGTCTTGCTGAGCTGTGGCAACTAAAATTCTGCAGTTCAACTATCCGAATGAAGTGTTTGGCAACACTTTAACTTGATTAAAAATTTAATAGCCAGCAGAGTAAACATTTCAACGGCTTTAGCTTCAGCTTTAACTTGAGCTTCTGTTTCAGTTTCAATTCTAGTTCCAGTTCCACTACAGTTCAGTTTCTCTGCCACCCACAGCCACCCATTTTTGGTTCAACTTGTATATTCAATTGTGCAACTTGCCACAACATTTGCTTGCACTTGTCTTCATCAATTATCTGTCTCTTTCTAGCTATACCTCTGCCTCTACTCTCCCTCTCTCTTTCCCTCTGAGTTGCTAAAACATTGATTCACTTAATCATTAAGCTTGACAAGCTGCGAGATAAGCATCTAAGATTTGAGTTGAAATAACAGTTCAGAACTTTAACTGCTTTTGGCTGCTTTTCCAAAGAAAATTGCATAAATTTCCACAGAAAATATAGAAAAATACTTATGTATGTAGTTAAGATACTTTATTAAAAGTATTTCTGTCAAAAGTATGAGAAATATACAGTCGAGTAAGTCATTAAAGACCATGTACTATCTATTCCTAATGTTTTAAAGGGGTTTTCAGATTTCAGTCGAGCGTGCCGACATTAAATGACCCTGTACTCTTTCTAGCACGCATTTTCCATACAAATCGCCAATTTCAACCGATTTGTTCTATGGGAGCTATAGGCTATAGTTGGTCGATGTGGACTAAACTTGGTTCCGATAGCTTAAGTCGTTTTCGGACTTTTTCTTATTTCAAGATTCAAATTCAAATACAAATTTTAATTCTGTAAGTCTCTCGTTTCTAGCTCATTCACTTAACTTTAAAGCTTACAGATCAAAGCTTAGATAAAGCTACTAAGACACCGACTACAAGCTTGATCATAAAACTTAAAGCACGGTTAGTGCCTGGACTAACTAAAGTCAAAGCACAAGTATAAAGTTTAGTTAGTGATACTAAAATAAACATTTAATCGTTGTGTCTTTCCAGACTTTTCGATAGACAAGATGAGTTGTATTATTGGCTTTAATTGTACAAACAATCAAAAAACAAACAATTTGCGGCAATTTCAGACTCGACGAATGATTGAAAGAATCTCTAAGAGACACAGAGACAGAGAGAGTTAGAGACAACGCGAGTCCCAAGTCTCAAGTCATGAGATAAACTCGCTGACCCGAGCAACAACAACAAGAGACAACAAGAGACGATGCCGGCAACGCGTCTTCAATTAAATAGTAATACATAATAATCAGTAACACAACAAACAAACAAAAACAACAACAAGAAAATGCTTACAAAATGGAAAATATAATAAAGAAAAGTGGAAAACTTTAAAAGGCAATAAATAGTTATAATTGACGAACTTGGAATACTCTAGAAAAGTGCTGTGAGAAGTAATCGACATGGGGTTTGATTGATTGATTGTTGTGTGATTGATTGGTTGATTGATTGGTTGATTGATCATTGTGTTAACTAAATAAGTAATTATAGATTGCTAAAAAATTTATCTCAATTGGATGATTGATTCTCTGATTGATTGATTGATTGATTGATTGGTTGCTTGATTGATTGGTTAATTGATGATTATGTCAACTAAATTATGGATTATAGATTGTTTAAAGAGTTCTTTCAATTTGAAGATCGATTCTTGATTGATTTATGTATGATTGACGGATTGATTGATCCATTAATAACTTGGTTACCTAAATAATTGATAACAGATTGTTAAAAGAATTCTTTCAATTTGATGATTGAGTCTTTACATGTTACATCCACCGAATGATTGACTAATGTTCTTATTGATTGTTGGACCGCATTAATATACTAAACGTAAAAAAAAGGACAAAAATTACTATATTAGGAGTAGGACATTGAAAGTGTTGCACCGACTGATTGATTGACACAAATATTGGTTTGTTTACTTTCTGTGTAATTGATGATTGATTGATTGACTACCAAAACGAGCTGAATTTCTTACAACTGATATAAACTTTCAGACTCATTGATTGATTGATTGATTTTGCTATAAAGCATAACAAAATGCGAGTACTCATTCACTGGTAAGTGTATGAAAAACAAACCAATTGACGAATTCAAGTCTCAAACAGAGCGAGAGTAAGAAGACGCAGAAGAGAACTGACCGAAATACTAATAGAAAATGTCGAAGTCGATGCCGATGCCGATGACGATAACAATTTCGATGCCATTTGATATGAGCATTATTGCTCAAACGATGTGGGACAAGCGAGTTTCTAGATCGACAATCTGACAGTTGCTGTCAGTACCAATTCGAACACGAACGCATCACAATGTTAAAGCAACGTTTGTCGTACTACCCGAGAGGAATACGCATCACGTCGGGTGCCCTCATCTTTATTAGTCTGGGATTAATCCTGCTGCTACACCTATCGGAGGTGAGTGGCTACAGGGCCCTAATACCCATCGATCCAGGTACGCGAAATACATTTTTTGTACCTGAAAAACAGGTGATTAATCATGGCATAAATATGAAGTCTTAAAAAGGTTAATTATTGATTCTTGGGAAAAAAAACATAAACAATTTATGATCTTTATTATGAATTAGCTAAATTTCCAAGAAGTGCTTATAAATTCTACAAATTAATCGAAATTTTTAAGTTATGTATGCTTGAGTATTTTGTGAAATTTTTTTAAGTACAGGGTCTTTTCAAGTCGGTTGAAATTTTCTTTAATTTTAATATTCATGCCATGATTTTACCTATTAAATAAAAGTAGACTTAATTTACACCTGAAAGTCATGCGCTTGCTCTATCTCTACCCCCTCTTCTCTCTCTCTTTCTCTCTCTCCCTCTCTCTCTCTTTTTGGTGTTCAGTAAATCCCGGAAAATGCATTTATCGCGGTGATTTGCTAAAATTGGGCGTCAACAATGGAATTCCGCCCTGTCAACGATTGACATGCCACGAAGATGGATCCATACTTATCGAGGGGTAAGTTTAACCATGAACGCAGTGAACAAACAGACGGACGGACGGACGAAAGTACGGAAAGACGGAGGGACTGACAGACAGACAAATAGACAGACATACGAACCGACGAACAACGCATAAACATTTGAAATGTTTTGCACTGATAAGACAACGACGCAGATGTCGACGTCGCAGTCAACGTTAACGCAAACGTTGACAGCGACGCCAACGCCACCGCACTACACTACGTTGAAAACATCACATTCTACTAGATTCTGTTACACTATTTTTAATGGTTTTTGATGTTGCGTAAAGTTTATTTACATTTAATTATAGTAGGTCAAGAACTAATGCTTAGCCTAAGTAACCGATTGTGGTTTAATGGGCATTAGTCAACACTGGAGCGACAGTTTTTAGACACTTCTGTAAAGATTTCAATTCCATCTCATCCATCTGTGCTACGACTAACAGTAAAGACAGTCCAAACCTATACACCTGTAATACTAGCCAATTTTAAACCCGTTGTCCAACACTAGACTTTTTGTAGACTTTTTTTTAAAGACTTTTATACCACATCACAGATATTTTGTGAAGCCAAGACTATCATTTAGCAAAGATAAAAAATTTCACCAATAAAGCTTATTAATTGTATACTCACTTTCCAACACTGGTTTAAGAATTTATTGACACCTCTTTAAAGCCTTCTAAAACTTGAAGTGTTTTGAAATATATGTAGGGGGTCAATATTCAAATACTGCCAACCAATTGTTATCTCATTAACCAACACTACACAGTGGTTTTATAGACTTTTTTAACAGATGTTATCTAGCACTGACTTACAAATGACTTAGACTCAGCTATGAAGTAATCTGCCACCAAATTAATCCAAATTTCAAAATTCTTTGCTCATTATCCAACACTGGACAAACAATTAATTGACATGTATACTTTCCCTCTATAGTTGTGGAAAACTCCTCATTGATAAATGTAATCGTGGAGAACGAATCAATCCATCGAAAAGCTTTCCGGAATGCTGTCGACTCAGATACAAGTGCAAGCAACCTGGAGGAGCGCCCTACTACATCGAGCGGGATGCCAGCGAGGGGGCGTAACCGAAATGGGAGTGACAGCTAGAAAGGGAAGAGGAGAAAAGAAGAAGCATCCACATCTAAAGCAATGGATGGCCATGGATCTACTAAAGGATTCAAAAACTATGCTTATTTATTTTGTATATGAAATCGAGCAACTCTTTTTATTATATTCCTTTTTTTTTAATAAACTATATTTATACCCCCCAAAATAGGGTATTGGAACTATCGAAGGATTGTAAATCGTTCCATGAGAGTGGAGTAACTTTTAAGGGATGTGTAGTGTACCAGATTTCAATGAAGTAAGATCCCTATTCCATGAGCGACCGACTATCTACAAAAATATATAGTCATGATCAGCATTCGATTTCAAAATGACATAACTTTAAAAGTGCTTAAAGCATCTTTACCAAACTCACACATTATATGTATGAAGGTATTTAGCGTATGCCAACCAAATTTGGGATAAATCGGGGTACTATATAACATAGCTCCCATAGGACTAATCGGTCAATCAAACGCATTCGCATTTCTGTCCTTCAACTTATTAATTTCCTTCTAAATTGCATTGTTTGTGGTACAAAACATTCTTGATATGGTTTCAGTGGCAACTGGCTCTTAAATAAAGTCGTCTCCTGTTTGTCGGCTTCCAAAGAAGTTGTTTAATTACTGAGCGAAGCCCGCTCATAAACAGCAATTAACGCGCCCCAAAACAAGTGTCCCAGTGCCCCATGGAGTGGCAGCTTGCAACTTGCAACCGACAACCGGAGCAGTAACCGGAGCAAAATTGAAAAAAAAAAAAAAAATAAGGGGAGGATAAGCTGCAGTCGAGTGAGATGACTGTAAAATACCCTGTAGTAATTTTGAAGCAATTATATACACAAAATCAATGCTATCTAAAGTTTCATAGGTTTATAACTGAATCGAGACAGTTTATTCCTATGACAGCTATATAATAAAGTTCAAAGCTTACCCAATTTAGACAGAGTACACTAAATGATACCTTAACACTAAACTATGATTATGTTTGAAATATCTTAAGTTTTTCCAACTAATAAGCGACTTTCGAGTGTTTAGTGCTATGCCACCTATACGTCATGTTGATTCATTTCGAACCAATTTTTTTAGGAAAACACTATATAGTATCATATATATAATATGTAATTTTGGTTAAGATAACTCTACTAGTTTCTAAGTTATGGCTTTTGGAAAAACGAATTTGCTGATTGCTTTTTCCCATTGAGCACATATATACTTACCACAGTCAGCTATGCCAACTTCTGTCTATTATAAACATTTTTTATGACAAACCTTATAGACCCCTGCATTCTTAACAAGTACAGGGTCTACAAAATCAAAAAAAAACCCTACACACTCGTACATAAAGCGCACCTTTTGTCGCAAAACGTTAATTAGTGCGAAATAATGAACGAGTTTGTGAGAAAAATGGCAGGCAAAAAAGGGAAGGGGGAAGACTACGGCAAAGGGTGGTAAAGTAGTGCCAAGAGGGGAGCAAGAGAGTGCAGAGAAGTCATGTCAAAGGAGCCCCAGAAAAGGGTGGAAGCGTCAAAGCTTAAGACGCGAAATACTCTTTACTTCTATTTTCTTTCTTTGTTTTTACTTTTTCTACTACTTTTAAGTCGCCAAGAAATCGGGGTGAGACGGTGATGCAATAATGCGGTGGTGCAGTGGTACAATGGTGCGGTGGTTCCACCCAAACTTCTCTAATTAATTCGACGGCTTCTCACTGGAAAGTTCAATTTAAGCAAACCTTCAAAATTCGGATGCGGTTTGAAGTGTAAAGTATTGATGGAACTTAAAGTAAGTCAAAACTGAACATCGGCTTAAAAACAGTAATACAGCTATATATTATAGAAACTAACAGTTCTCAGACAAAGTAATATTCCAATTACAAAGAAATATATTTTTCTTTTTTCGAAAAAATTTTGAAACAAAATTTCTACCCTGTAATACAACTTAAACTTGGTATATCTCAGGACTCTGTCGTCCTATCTACGATTGATATACCTTCCAGAACTCATCATGAGCAAGACTATCGATTGGCATCAAAATATGGACCTATAAAATTTGATTAATTTTTGACAAAAATGGCAAGGGGTAACATCATAAAATTCGCCAAAATGGGTTCAATTTTACAAAATCGAAATTTGTTCAGCAATCGATTATACCAGTTGCCTAGACTCCGAAAAGATATAACTTTTAAAGATATCACAGTATTTGGCTGAGTTATGAGCAATCAAAGTTTAGAAACGGAGTCATTTTTTATATGGAGCTGTGGACTCCTTCTGCTGCAATTGTGATTAAATCCGATTTAATATAACATATTTAATGAGATGTGTGAATACTTTTTCACAACACTGTTTTTCCCTTTTCAAAACTCGCATAACTTTGCGAGCACTACACCTATTTACTGGAAGTATACCAACTGACTTTAAGTGTCTTCGTGAGTTGTATACAACTACGTTTAAACTTAAAACCGAACTTAGTTTAAAAACAAATTTTGCTTTTATTTATGTCTCAGGTACAGCCACAGCAACAGCCACAGCAACAGCCACAGCCTGATGTCTTTTTGAACTGTGACCAAAAGTGAAACTGAAACTGAAACTGATTAGGTAAAGTTCTTTAGGAACTGAGCTGGTACCCAGGCATAGCAGAAGGTAGAAGAAGTGGGAGTGGGAGGAGGGGTAGGAGACTTGGTGTAGGTTATGAAGAGATTACATTGAGCACGTATGCAAGTCAATGTGCATACGACACTACACTGCAGCCCTGGTAACTGGATAACCTAAAGTGAGCTACGACTAAGGTAAGAAGAACAAGTACATACGAGCTAAACCGACAGCTATATACCCTGTGCAAGTGTGAACAGATGAACAAACAACAGCTGGCTGCTATGGAAGTGAGGGGTTAGCTCAATAAATATAATAGGAAATAAACTAACTGTGAAAAGTTTTTATGTTTTTAAAAAATTTCGAAAATTTGAAAACATTTTCAGAAACCAAAAAAAAAAATGATCTTTAATCGGAAATTTATGAACATAGCGACGATGTCTCTTATAGTTTAGCTCAAAAGCTTACTAGACTCTTTAAACTCGAGTACAGTTTCCAAAAGGCTGCATATGAAATTGGGGAAAAGCATAAAGCGAAAAAGGCGGAGAAGGGGATAAAGTGGGCGTGGTGACTGTTAGCAAAGTTATGTACGTGGTTAAAAGATATTTTTGGTAAGGAGGCTCATAAAACAACTTAAAGTGCCAGTTATGGCTGAAATGAGAATTTTCCGAAGAGGAAAGGAGGAAAAGGGAAACGGAACAGGGAATAGGGAATACAGGATACAGAATAACGGATAACGCATAACGGAGCGATATTAAAGACATAAACCGCATCTCAATTTATTTGTAACTTGGCTACAGCTAGTTGACTCTTTTAATAACCAATTTGGCGGGCAACTTGAAGGATATTAGCGTGTTGTCCTGCCGCAAAACTGATAGAGAGAGGGAGAGAGAGAGAGAGAAAGCCACGAAGGATGCTGAAAGGATAAGAACAAGGACAAGGAAGTTGCAAGGATGCAGGAAAATCGCTCGTAATTTCAGCAACTTTGGAACGTTGACACATGAGGAGGGAGAGAGGGAGCTGAGGGAGGAAAAGGGGCTAAAAGAGGCAGGTGACTTAATGGAAAAGCACGCACACGCACAACAAGAACACGCACACACACCCACACACACACACAATCCCAGAAGTGGGGCTTAAGTCTTGTATTATGAAAAGCTCATCTAATTTCAATCAATTGTGCCAGTTGCAAGCGCGCAGGAAAAGCAGGAAAACCTGGAAAAAGTATAGGTAATAGAGGAGAGGAAATGCGAGTGGGAGAGGGGGTGTAGCATTGGAGAGAGTGGGTGTAATCAGTGAGGGTGTTCAAAATTTTAAGTGCTTCCCGCGTCTTATAAGTTTTATAAGAGCGCCCTTTATGTAGCTCAATGGAGGACAGGGGACAGGGGGTAGTAGGAAGGGGGAGGGGGCAGGGCGGGTGGCCAGCTGTGGACAAATAAAATTCAATGAAATCAAAATGAAATTTAACACAAGAAAAGAAAAGCAGGAAGTGAAATCAAATTCTCTGTTTGTATAGTGTTGAGTAATAGTTTATTTTATATGATGGAGTACCATAAATTTTATGAAGGTTGGTCCAGCAAATGCATATATATACATATATATACCGTTATAACTATCCTGTACTTGGATGAGTACGGGGTCTTTTACAGTCGATTCGCTCGACTGCAGTCTATCTTACGCTTCAATAACTACTTACACTCAATAAATAATATTATATAAAATTACTTACATATTTTAAGAACTAACTTTATTTTTCTCTCTGTGTAGCAAATTCATTGAGTTTCTTTAAACTCAATAATCTTCTTCTTGACCAACCTTGGATTCAGGGAAATCCAATTCAGTTATAGGTGCTTAAAACGGACACGCCTGAGCTCAAAACGATAACTATGAATGACGTCATCAGGACAGCACCTTAATGTCCCAGCAAGCGAAGCAAATCACCCCATTCCACTAACACATCCATCAAGAGACAGAAAGCCAACAATTTTCGATTTTATAGACAGCTGACTAAGCTCCAAAAAGCTAAACTTCAAGTAGCTCATAAGCCAGGCGGTGGATTGTTATTGGAAGCAATGCCGCTAACACCGCCACCACCGCCACCGCCACCCTCGTTACCAGTACTACCTCAAAACACCACCAGGAAGGGCACCACTTAATCATATCAGCATAATAAGTCAACAGGAGACGCGCAAAGGTAATAAAATTAAATCCTTGCCGTCTCGCTTGAGAAACTCAAAACTCGAAACTTGAAGCTCGAAACTCGATGCTTGCCGCATCTCGTGGAACTCTAGCTTGTAATGGTACACTGAAAAAAATTAACATATTAAGCAAATATAATGAAATAAGTCTCTTAAATGTAAGTCTCTAACTTAAGCCAGGGTTTTAAGGGTTTTAGTTTAAATCAACTCAAATTCCCTAGAGGTTTGAGTGGCTGAAAATTTATATTGTGTTTGCATTGCTAACCTAGTTATTACATTAGAGTACAATAACTGAATTTAACATAATTTTTCTTGCAGTGTACTTGCAATATATGTGAAATGAATACACGTTATAATAACCCCAAGCTCAACTCGAGCAAATTCGAAGATGCTCCCCGAAAAACCAACAAGCGAAATCAATGGTAAGTCAACGACAACCTCCTTCCCCTTACAAACAATGTGGGAGGGGGCGAGGTGGTAGAGATGGGGAAGGGCACACCTCTACTCCACTTGCCCCTTCATCCCGAAGTTCCAGCGTCGTCATGCACGCAAAAAGGAAATAAAGAACGAATAAGTAAAGCAAAGCAAATGCACGCTAAGCAGCTACATTACCAACTCTTGTCTACAAATATGGGGTATGCTCGACACGTTAAATGCCCTGAATTTGTCATTAAACTAAACTTTTTGATAGTAAAAACTACAAACTAAAGAGTATTTTGTAGTCTATCAATTTATGACTTAAATTTTTTTTCAAGTAAACTCCATAGTCAATATACCCCACTGTCTTTAGCAACGAGGGTATGCAAAGAAAACTGCTTACGCGCATATTAAAAATGGTTTATTTATGCTTCGTGGGTGAGGGGAGAGCGAGTAAAAGGAGAGACGAAGAGAGAGAGAGAAGAGAGCTAGGTGGGAGGCAAAACGGTAATCGATTTATGCGGCGCTATTTACAATTTGTTATTTAGACGGCACGCATACCCCTTCCCCCTCCCCACACTCCACTCGCGTTGTACCTCTGCTTGCCACGCCTCCCTTTCCCACCTTTATAACGGATATTCTGTAGCCCGGCAACTTTGACGCTTTGTGAAATCAAATCCAATGCGATGCGAAGGAAAGGCACATGCAAAAATTCCGAAATTTATTTAGGTAAAAAGGGGAAGGCAGAAAAGGGGAGAATAGGATTGGAAAGAAGAGGAAGGGATTGCGTGGGAGGAAGAAAAAGGGAGAGGAGAGTAGAGCGGGAGTATGATACGTTTGTCTGCCTATAGAGTTTAGAAAAAAATTCAGTTTTGCCAACTCTTGTTAAGCAAAAAAAAACTGTTTTTAGTGAGCAGCTGTTTTAGAAGGATAGAGGAAATAAAAGGAAAATTCTAAATACGAAATTTAAAAAAAGAAATCCCAGATTTTCCAAGCAATTTTTAAAATATTTTAAAATTTAAAATTTTTTTTATTGAATTGTTCAGAATAAGATAATTTGCCAACACTGGTGTTAGCGGGAGTTGCTTTAACACCTGTAATAAATAAAAAACTACCCAAGCACTTAAGTGAGCTGAACAGTGAGCGACCCTGTAACAGTGTTGGGCATAATAGCTAAAAAAAAACAAAGTTAGCTATTTATAACCAGTAAATAAAGTTAAATCTAAAAAGAAAATAATTTATTTAAATTTTTATAGACACAAATATTGTATTAATAGACCCTCAGGCTTTGAAACTACAGGGTCTTCTCCGGCAGATGGAAAGATAATGAAAAACGAATAGAAAAGCCTTTGGCACAAGTTTAGCACAAAGTCGCATTTAATTTTTTTATTGTGCCAAGCACGAAAAAAAATGAATTAAGCAAAAAAAAAAAGAAAAAAAGAAAAGAAAAAAGAAAATCTTATTCTTAAACATATCCGAGAACTTTTGCGAACTTAAGCGAAAACAAAAAGAAAAGAAATATCGAAAAAGAGACAAAGAGAAAAGAGAATGAATGGCAGAATGGAGGGAATGAACATAAAAAGCTTAATAAAATATCAGGCGATAACTTTTTTCCAATACCATAAAGTCGCACAAATTTTTAATGAAATTAAATGCCGAGTTCCCGAGTTCCCGAGTTGCTGAGTTCCGAGTTTCCAGGCTGTAAGCCACGGCACGTGTCCGCCACAAATCTAGGCCAAAGTCCGTGACAAAGTCGCTTCTCGTTCACCCCTAGACCCATCCACGCTCCCCCCTCCAGTAGGTCTAAGGACACTTCTAATTGCACTCCCATCCGCGGCTCATTTGCACTTTACGAGCGGCTAAAACACCGCAAGTTTTTTAAAGCCAGATGTCTTCATTTAATAGAAAATAATCTGCATATTCAATTTTTGTTGTCTTCGACTTTTTTTGGGGTTTCAGTTAACAGTGAATCTATCTAATGGGTTTTAAGTTAGTAAATATATTTAAGCGGGAAATGGTTAATGAATTTAATATCTTTCAATGAAGTGGAAATTGCTAAGTTTTGATTTGAGTAAACTTTTCTTTAAAAGAAAAGTTTTTAAATCGAGATAAGCTATAGTCAAGGTACTGAGGCACTGAGGTACTGAGATATATTCAAAAATACCCGACACATTAATAAATATGTATATGCAGTAACTTTTCCATAAGAAAGAAAGTTCTTAACTTAAGTTTAGTTAGAATTCAAGCTAAAAAAATGGAATATTTTTGGTATTTGGGTGGCAAACTAGTTGCGCATATAGTTGTTTATTATATATATGTATTAACTTTAGTATACAAACAAAAAAAAGCCATTAGAATTACAGATAAGACTTGAGGTTCATATTATTATTATTATTATTATCGACTTTATCGCGTATGTTCAGTACAAAAGTAGATCGGTTAAATAAAAATTATAATTCTAAATGTGCTACGTCTATTCAAACACTGACCCCAATGACCTGATGTATATGAGTATGTGTGTGTGTGGGTGTGTGTGTGTGTGTGTGTGTGTAGGTGGGCTATTTGGTACAGTGGTTGTGATGAATATTCAACAATATTTTGAGGCGAGGCAAGTGCAGTAAATTCCAAAAGAATCCACAAACATTTTTATAGATTTTTTCCCCACCAACTTTACAACACTGGTAATGTGTGCTGTTCAGAGGCGTGACACGCCCTCATTTGCATAAAGCCGTCGATTGTCCGTGGGTTTGCTAGTGCCAACGGTGATTTCTTGTATTTTTGCTGTGGTATCTTTGGTCTCATTCTCCAGCGACATTCGCTCCGTTGTCTCATCAAAACGAACTCTCGCCTCGACTTTTTGGCTATTGGAATTGGAACCGGAACTGGAACTGGAACTGGAGTTGGAGTTTGAGCTGCTTCCCTCAATTATGGAAATCGCTGGATCGTTGCGCTGCAGTTCAGTGCTTATACCCTGTAATGTGCTTAGACACCGCTTGAAACTAGGTCGCTCCCAGGGCTCTGAGCGCCAGCACTGCAGCATAAGAGCATAACTGAAAAGAAAAGATTGAAATTTATTTCAATTTGGTATTTTGTCTGGTATTTTTATACTCTCTGCAAGAGTATATTGGGTTTGTGAAAAGTATGTAACAGGCAAAAGAAGGCGTGGCAGACCCCATAAAACATATATATTCGCGATCAGCATTACAAGGCGATTTAAAATATTTAAAATTCACAATTTTCCCAACTTTGACGGATCATAACTCAGCCAAATAAAGCGATATCTTTAAAAGTCATACCTTTTTATACTCTGGACAACTAGCAGAATTAATCGCAATCAAAATCTAAAATTCTGAAAATCGAACCCATTGTATGATGGACTTGACCTTTGAAACTTTGTCAAATATTAACAAATATATCAATTCCGATTTTCTTAAAATAACCGTATAATCGAAAATAAAATGCCGAGAGTGTTATACTGTCGAGCGTGCCCGACTGTACTTTTCTTTCCGGTTTTTAAATAAAATACCAAACTATATCAGTATTTTATTGAAATTTTTTAATAAATAGGCTTGTCACATGATTTAATATGATGATAATAGACAGCAGAAATGCTAACACCTCTTAAAATCCTCATAAAATCTCATATACTAGTATTTTTTTTTTTTTTTTTGGTATTTTTCACAGTATTTTTGGGAACAATTTTCTATTCAAAAGGAAATCACATGTACTTACAGCTTCTCGGGACACTGCTCCGGCGGCTGCAGACGTCCACCGTCCTTGACATGGGCGAGCACCTCGAAATTGTTGCGTGCCGCGTACGGTTGTTGTCCCAGCGACAGTATTTCCCAGCAGAGCACTCCAAAGGCCCACACATCCGACTGAGTGCTAAACAGTCCATCTACCAGACTCTCCAGAGCCATCCAGCGGACAGGTAACAGTCCCTCGCCCTCCTTGCGATAGTAGTCACTCTTGTAGATATCTCTCGCCAGTCCAAAGTCACCGATTTTGACAATGCGACGTCCTCCAATGGCAGCGCCGTCTGAGACCAAACAATTACGACAGGCGAGATCCCGATGCACAAAGTGCATATCCTCCATATAACTACAGCCATTGGCCACATCCAGACACATGGTCAGTAAATCCGGCAACTTAAGGTCTGACGGTACCTCCTAATAGGAAAATAGAAATAGATTTTATGTTATTAAACTATTTATAGCCAAATTTTCCCAAACAATCTAGCTTTTTTTGGCTCTAAAGCCGCTGTTGCTTATGTAGTGCTTCCCTTACCAGTGAATTTGGACGCGCCGCACGCAGATAGCTCAGCAAATCACCTGCTTCCATGTGCTCCATGATTAGCGAGATGGAGTCGCTGTCAATGCAGATGCCAATGAGACAGACAATGTTCTCATGCTTAAAATTGCTCATCAGCTGTGCCTCCTGCAACAGCTCTGCGAATTCTGTGGCACCCTTGCGCAGGCTCTGGAAAGGATCAACAAAGAAGGATCAGTAAGTTAAAAAAACCAGCATGAAAGGTGGATATGGTTACCTTGATGGCCACACGTTGAGGTTGTGCCTTGTTCTCGCCCTGAAGTTGACCCTCGTACACTTCGCCGAAGGCACCGCTGCCCAGGAAACGCAGCAAAGTCAGCCGATTCCAGCTGATCTGTGGAAGGAGCGCAATGTCCGCATCACTCAAAGACATTGAGAACGTGCGACTTCGAGCTGCCAGCAGCTGTTGTTGCGTCTGCAACGCCGACAGGTTGCTCCAAATGCTGGGACGGCTCTGCTGCAGCAGTTTCTTGGCGCGATGACGACGTTTTTGTACTGCAAGCAAAGAGGGGGAAACATAGTCATCAACTTTTAAGAAATGATGAATGGAATTAATACAAATACTCACCCTTGCGAACGAGTACCAAAGCCAGCACACAGCTGGAAACAATGGCCGCTGGAGCTATGATGGCCAGGACGAGGGAACCACGTTTCTCCGGCGAGACAAAGGGCTCTACGATGCGATCACTTTCCTCACTGTAGGGTCCCCAGCCATGCGGACGATTGCGTGCACGCACGCGAAACAGAAGCAAGCGACGCGTATGCATCTCGCGAACGATGCAACTCAGCTCAGTGGTATTGCAAAAGTCAAGCCACTGATCCTCGAGCACCGTCGGCTCCTCCACCGAAGGCAGCAGCGATAATGACGTCTCCCGTCGACGACGTCTTCGATTGCTGTGCCGCGCCTGCAACGCTTCCAACTGGTACATTAGAATAGGAGCTCCATTCTCCTGCGCAGGTGACCAGCTCACTCGAAAGATCTCTCCAGCAATATGCTCGAATTGCGGCTTGCCAGGAGCACTTGGTGCATCCCCAAGGGTCTCATAGTCATGACTGGGACCGTAGTAAACGGGTGCATTCGGTGCAGCCGCATAGGTCAAGGCCAGGCGACAAGAGTAGTGCGTCTTGGGCTGCAGGGACTGCAATCGAATGATGCTCTGATTCCCCGCGAGTTGCACCTGCAACTGTGACTGCGGTGACTGGCACTCGAGCACAATGGAGCCGAGGGCATCGCTTGTGCCTGCCCAGGAGAGCGCCATCTCATAGGCACTCAGCTCCAGCAGCTGCAGCTCAGGCAAGGCAGCGTAGCAGCGGATGAGCACACGCTCGGAGGCATTATATTTTGTGGGCGTGGCATGGGCTTGTAGCCAGACCAAGTACTGATGTCCTGGCTGCAGTCCTGTCAAGCGATGCACTCCTGCCTGCTCTACGCGCTGCTCCTGCGCGGGCTGAAGCTCCAGATCCTGCTCGTCTTGTTCTTCCTGCTGCTTCTTCTCCTCCTCCCTCTCCGCGGCAAGCTGCCAGTGCAGCGTGTAGTAGACACTGTCACTGCGTAGCTGCAGTGGCGCCAACCAGCTAACCTCCAGCTCCGTGGGACTTAGCGGTCGCGCGGTAAACTCCCTTGGTGCACTGGGCGTGGCCGCTGCTGTGTGAAGATCCAGTGGCGCCAGCTGCAGCGACTCAAGTCCCAACTGTCGCTGATAGTAGCTGTAGATGCGCACGCGCAGCTCATACCCACGATACGGCTGCAGCCCTGTAATATTTAAGGTCTCCCCGGCAATACCCTGTAGTTCCCGCAGCTGTGCATGCGCTGCCGTCAAATTCAGTTCGTAGTGCAGGCCGGGCACGGGCAGCATACAGTCGTTGGCAGCTGTGAGCGCTGGCAGCAGAAGGCTGCACTGCGTCTCAGCGCATTTGGGCTGATCCATGGCGCCCAACGTGGGTAACAGTAGGCAACGTCGACTGGGATAAGCCTGATAATTGTAGGCACGGAGCAGCCGTACCTCATCCGGCTGCAAGTCCAGCAAGTACTCCAATTGCTGACGTCTCCTACCGTACGCTCTGACGCTGCCGTTCCTAAGTGCGTAGACGTAACCCGAATCCTGAGCCAACTGGGAAATGTCATCGCTGAGCAGATTCAGCTGTGCACGCAGTGCTGTAGGAGTGCAGAGCATGCGTGTCACGTGGTAGACACAGAGACGTCCCAAATGATCCACCAGATTAAGAGTTTCCGCTCCTGGTTCCTGGCTGCCCTCAAACAGTCGCCAGAGGGGCGTGGCCACTACATCAAAACTCAACTCGCTATCATTGGCCAAACTCCTGCCCTGCAAGCTGGCATTACGTGCTCCGATCTCGTGCTGCAGCCAGACCAGGAGTCGTGCATGTGGCAGCGCTACTAAATCACGTAGCAGCTGTCCCGGTGGTGTCCTCCACAGTCGTTCTCCCTGCAGTATGCGTCCCTCGAAGCGACAGAGATCCAAGCGATAAATACATGCCGCTGCCGGCTGCACTGAGGCATCCAATTCGGCCCAGTAGACGATCCTCTGCACCCAATCGACCGTCAGCGCTAGTACCTCAGCTCGCATCCTCGCCAGCTTTGATGGCGCCGTACCCGGCACATGACTTAGCAGCTCCACATGCTCGTTCACCCACAGTAGTCGCTGCTCGCCTTGGAGTAGTGTCAAGTGCTCGACGGGACTGGCTGTATGAACCAGTTGTCGTCGTGCTCCTGTGTCCAGATCCAACTCTCCGATGTGCTCGGCATTCGCGTACAGCAGTCGCGGCACAGACTGCACCTCCGGGGAGACGTGGAGCGAGTGACTCGTCGCTCCTGCTGCGATTCCTGTCGAGGCCACGTGAGCTTGCACCTGAAATGGATCGAAAACTACTAATAAATACCCTGTAATTTTTTCTTCTCTGGGGATAACGACCATTGTCTAGTGGCCCTACCTGAAAGCGGTACGTCTCCTCCGGCTGCAGATGATCGATGCGTGCCTCGAGCGTGCTCTGATTGAGCAACATCTCCGCATGCAGCTCCGTGCCTCGCCAGCAACTGATGCGGTACTGCAGCGACTGATCCAAGTGCTCCTCCTCGGGCACATCCCAGCGCAGCAGGGCGCTAATGTTCGGCTCCAACTGCAGCGGCTCCGCACGTCGCTCTACAAAGACGCGCAGTCGCCTTGGCTGCGTGGGCGCCGCAACGGGCGTGGCTAGCTGCACGCGGGTAGTGGGGCCAGCGCGCCAAGACGAATGCGGTGTGATGCTCACTCGGAGACTTAGCGGTGCCTGCGAGAGCTGTGTGATGCGGGCGAAGGGCGTGGCCAGCTCCAAGCTGATCAAACGCTCGGTACCGTGCTCCAGTAGCAACTTGTAGACCAGACTATGATTGCCACCACTCGTAGCCGGCTGCCAGCGGAGGCGGAAGTCATTCCAGTGACCGGCCTCATCGATGCGCACACTTTCCGGTGGAACGGCCAGAGGACGCACGCCGGGATCAGCTGACGTAGCCGCTTGTTGGAGCAGCTGTACCGCGCTGAGGGATTCCTTTAATCCCCGCGGCTGTAGCTTCATGGTTTCCAGTGCCGGCTGCTCCGTGATCCGCCAGAGATGCGCACTCCGTGTGTCCGCAGAGAGCCAAAGCACCGCCGTCAAAGGAGCTAGAAATTGCAGTGTATGAGGCACTGCATCCGCCTCAGGTAAAGTCGCCAGCAGCTGCAGCGGCTCAGGGGCATGCGAGGAGAGTGTGCAACGATACAAATGCAATCCAGCCTGAGCTGTGACCAGCCAATAAATGTGTCGTCGCTGCAGATCCAAGGTGAAGCCACTGATCTGTCCAGTCAGCCCATTGACATGGTAATACTCCAATTCCGGCTGCTGTGTGGACAGTGCATTCAATGGACGTCGTGCCAAATGCGCGGCACTCGAGTAATACAAATGTCCCTGCTCTGAATCCAAAGCCAAGTGGTGAGCTCCGAAGATGGGCAACAGCTCTCGTGAGCCACTCAGTGGATCAAATCGTTGCACACAATCTCGCGCCAGATCTGTCCAGTAGAGCAGACCACCACGCCAGTCATAGGCCACGGCGCCCACATGATTGACCTCGTTGGGCGTCACACAGCTCAGCTGCGGCTGCTGCATATTGATGCAGTGCAGCCGACCATCACTCACGTAGTAGCCCACGCTGGCATTCAGCAGCGAAAGCGGTCCAGGATTAGCGGCGAGTCTCGCCGGGATCAACTCCAAATGGGCGCCCAGCTCGTCGGTGGTATACAGATCGCCACGTTGGGTGGCCCAACGCAAGCGGTGCTCACCTGGAAACGAAGAAGAGGTTAGATGGAGATCGAGCGCATTGTAAAAACCCTGTAATTTCAAGGTAGTCTTAGTACAGTACAGGGTTTCACTACAGGGTCCTAGTAAAGGATCTAAGTACTGAAGGGTCTTTGTACAGCGTCTGACTACAGCATCGAAGTGCGGGGTTAAAGTACAGGGTCGCAATTAAGGGTCTTAGTGAAGTACAGAGTTTCAATACCGGGTTATAATGAAGGTCTCGGTACAGAGCCTTAATCTACCCATGCTCACCCCTCGGCCAGGTGCGTGATAACAACACCTCCGTCCATTCCCCAGCCTTTCCTGCTGCATTAATCGAACGCACTCGCAGCTGGTAGAGATTATCTGGCTGTAGACGTTCCAGACCATAGTAAGGACTACGTATATTCCTTATGTTGTACGCACTCTGACTGGCCACATCGAGCACCTCCAGCTCGTAGCTACAGTTGCGAGCGGGTGCCGTCGTTGTCTGGTAGGGATTCATTGCGGGTTCTTTCCACCTTATCTGAGCCGACTGAGCTCCGAGCAGAGCCCGCAGCTGACGTGGCACAGACGCCTCCAGTGCCATTGGCTGGCGACGTCTCTCAACGGCCAGGAGCTTTACAAGCGGTTCCTCCAAGGGCCACGATGTGATGCATGCCGATTCCCTGGAGAAAGAAGATTTATAATAAAAATTTCAATCAAAGTTAGTAGTTAATTGATATAGTTATTCGATTCTAAGCAGACCTGGTCAGCGTATATATGATAGACGATTTAAGAATTAAATTTAACAATTAGAAAGCCTACAGTAAAGACCCCGTACTCATTCTAGTGCTCGTGGGCTATAGAATATAGTTGTCCGATTCGAATCAAACTTGGTGGGGAGTAGTTATTATGAAATACACATAAGGTGTAATTTTGGTCCCAATCAAGAATATATATACTTTATGGGGTCGGAAATGCTTCCCTCTGCCTGTTACGCACAATTCGCTTCTGACGAACCTAATAGGCCCTTCTAGTCTTTTTGATTACGGGGTCTAAGAAAGGACTAACTGATCTGATGGTAAAGTAAAGAATTCTAAACATTTCTCGATTCCATTTAAATTCTCTTTGATCTAAATTCCCTTCAGATACCTGCAGTTCAGAGTGTGCTGTTCGAGCAGTTGCAGTTGGGTGCTATTGGCCAGCAGAAGTTGTAGTTTATCCATGGACAAATCAAATCTCTGCCAGCTGCTATCGATCAGTGTGTACGGTAACTTGTTGCTGCCATCGTAGCTTAGTTCCAGCAACTGATCATCCTGAACGTGGAGCAATTGAAGGAGCCAACGTTGTGGCATCAGCACAAAGTGAGACAACTTTTGTTGCTCTGACGATTTGTATAGTTGCAATCGCTGTTTGGAGTGCAGATCAAGACGCCAAACGGTCTGTCCATCGTGGTAGAAAAGCCAACCATTAACTGCATCCACTTCCAGTTGTTGCAGTTGTTCTAGCAACAATCCATTCTCCACCAGTTGCAGATCTTCACCATCCAAATTACAGCTAAATAATTGATGGATTTTTTTATTGGAATCTATGGATTCTACGCCCAAAAAGAGGCGTTGCTGCAACCAGTCGACGCACAAACGACGTGGCAGCCATTCACTCGCGTTCAGGGACAATGGCAGTACCGTCGATGGATTGGGCTCTTCCAGCTGCTGTCTGCAATAAGAAAATTGGACAAATTATTGTTTCCGAAAAGAACATGAAAATTAAACAAATTAACACTCCGAAATCACTTTGAAAATATTCCGAATTTATATGGTTAAGGAACATTATTACTCCAAATTGAAAACACTCCGAATTTATTCCGAAAATACTCCGAATTTACTCCGATTTTACTCCGAAAGCCAAACAACCAATAGAAATAAAACTGTTATCTCAGCTAATGAAAAATCTACTCACACAATCAAAACTAACCTGTGCAACTGCCCCAAAGAATCCAAAAACCACAACTGTTGCTCTCGCTCAAAGTAGGTCAAATCGCTGATCGTTTCATTCTTTGTTTGATATATCACTCTCGTCTCTCCCGCTGGCTCCAATGATTGCCACACAATGTTACGCTGACTGACCAAAATAACGCCTTGCAACTGCTCCGGTTGCATTTCCGATTTGGTCATAACACTGGAGATGGCCGATGGACCTTTGCCTTGTTGATTGATCATCGTCAGCTCCAAGCTATAGTTTGTCAAGGGTTGCAGACCATCGAATATGTAACTGCTACGAGAGGCAGACAAGAGCTACGAAATAATAAGAATTTAATTAAGAACCCTAGGAGAAGTAAGCCTTATATACAGGGTGTCCCATTTAATACCTCTTCTCGATTGACAGAACTGTTGCTGGCGCTGCTCAATCGGATTTGATAACCTTTGAGTGGAGCATTACTGAAGCGTCCGGGACGCCAGTGAACGGAGACATGATTCTCATCCAGTGCCATGAGCGACTCAATGATCGGGGCGGATATCGGAGCTCCCGCCATGGGCGTTTGGTAGGTAGGCGTGGCTGGTGAATAGAGCACATCCTCGCTGCTTTCCCCAAAGGGTAACTCAAAGCGGAACTGAAAGGAGAAAAAAATTAATAGAGGAAAAAGTCTAGAAAATTGTACAAGAAATTAAAACTTCTTACCTTATAGCGAGTGTAGGGCATTAGGGCTTCCAGAATTTCACACATGTAATACTCATCGCAATCATAGTCGGCTAAATTATGCCAGACTTCGGATTGCCCTGTATTCTCTGACTCCCCATCACCTGTTGTCTCCTCTTCCTCCTCGTGCTGATATTGTATATTGAAGGGTCGACTAGCCAAATAGTTTTCCGGGAATTGCATGTTCCATTTGATGGTTAACGTGGCCGTATCCCCCGGCAACGCCACCAACTGCGGTTGTGTCGTCTCCACCAGCAGCGACATTGCCACTCGCTGCAGATGCCAATAATCACGTTGTGCCATCTCACATGCTCCAATACAGGGCATATCAAAGGGATAGAATTGTGTAGATGCCTATGAAACAAATTAATCGATTAATTTTGAATCGAGTGGTTTATCTAGAGTTTAAGACTTACGCAGGCCTCTTGACAGGGCTCAATATCTTTGAGCGCTCGGTACCATTGAGCACAGCCCTTAGTGCACTGTAAAAAATTAAGATAATAAGTTGATTAAAAACGATCGGAAATCAAACAAGTTAGAAAGGCTACAGACGAGTGAGCCGACTGTAAAAGACCCCGTACAAGTAAACATTTTTAGACCAATTTTTCCTATGAAAGCTATAGGATCGGACATCCATAGAGCACATCGGTCGAAAATTACTTATTTGTATAATTCTTTTAGTTTAAAATTATTCTCTTACTACCGATAAGTCCTAAGTAAGCTATATAGTAATGGTTCTAGCCAAATTATGAGGGAATCTATCAAATACATTATGCATAAGTTTTCTTGAGATATTGCAAGTAGTTGTCAACGACTTTTAACGACTTGTGGGGCCGTCAAAGGGCGTGACAAAAATCTAGAACCAATTTATATTAAAAATATACATTTAGCTTTTAACTAAGTTGTTCTAAGCTGTGCAATAAAATTTGATTAATTTAACATGTGTAGCTGCCAATCAGTTCGACGTTCGTCATTCGACAAGTTGACTTATGAATGATTCATGTAAATGCCTGGGTAATTAAGGAGCTCAATTGGAATTCGAATGCAATTTAAATGATAAGTAATGCGACATTAATTGACTGAAAAATAAATAATAGTTTAATAATAAATGCCTACTTAGTTTATTTGCAGTCAAAGTTTAACTTGTGGTTCATTAATTTAAACAGAAACTGTCATTAGTTGTTAGCAGCAAAATCAAGTCATAAACTTCAATCACTCGAAGTCAGTTTCAATTCATAAATTATATTTAAATTCAGTTAAAATATCAAAATATTCACAATTTGTTTCATTCCAAAAAAATTATTTTTCTTTTTAAGTTAACTCGTTAAATTATCGTGGTAAGTTGATGTTAGTTAATCAGTTTAAGGAGATTTTGGAATTCGGTTTTGTAGATCTACCATGGAGTGGTGTAAGACAAGTACCAGGTGGCTGATTAGGGGAATTGCCGAGAAAACTCTGGAATGCACACAGCAGCGATGTCAATTATTGTTTAATGGTTTTCTTAGCTGTCTGGAGGTGGAATACGATTGGGCCAGGTTAACGCACTTTGAATTCGTTTGCAATTAATCGAAGGAGAGTTCTAAAAAGGCTAGGTCACAACGGTCTGGTAACCCAATCACATCAAAGTAAATTTCTTTCTTATATCTTTTTTCTTGGTATTCGTTGTTTCTCATCATTGTGGTTTCAAAACAAGATACAATGCAGCTTTCGTCTTGGATATCTTTCTTTGGCTTTTTAACAAGTGGTTGATACCCTAAACGGATCCTTTTTAACCTTTCTTCGTTAATGATTGCTTGGTTGAGGGGAACTTGGGAAACTCGTACTCTGGGAACTTTTTTGATACTTTTATATAGTCATTCTTTAGTATACGCTGTGCTAACGGGTGTTATAGACTGCGTAAAAGTATACTAAAAGCTATAAGAGCATCTATTTGAACATATTCCTCATAAGCAGAGCATTTCTTGGTCAGCTCGGGTGTAAAACAGGATGGATCTTGGGAATAGTTAGAAATACGATCATTAAATTTGCTACGCAGACATTTTGTATAAGTAGATATTAAGGATATATTTTAGTACTTGACTGCCACACCCCTTACGCCAACAAATCACCTTTTAAATATTTGCTAGCTGATTTTGACATTTAATTTTTAATCGTTTTTTTCAGAAATTTTAAGGGTTTATATTAAGTAGTGTTCTTAAACGTTGCTGTACATTTCTTAAAGATCAGTCCAGAAACTTAAAGAAGCTCAAGCTCACTTAAACCCAATCTAAAGTAATTTGAAGTACCACTTTTTACTGCCACAGGGTATACAACATTCGGGTAAACTTCACTCTGCGTTCCTTTGCTAAGCTTTTGATTTTTAGGTCATGGACAAGACGACAAGTTGTCTGGCAAAGTTTAAAGACGGTTTCAAATTTCCAAAAAAACAGAAAGAAAACAAAACAAACACTTGACACCGTTTGTAGCAGCAGAGTAGGGGTTACTCCAAACAGGAAGAAATACATATAAATAAGGGATGTTCACTTACCCGTGTTCTATAGCACTTGTCACTATTGTCGGCCTTTTCACACGTGATGCCAAATTCATCGAGAAACAGATCCTCCTGGAAAAATCACAGAAACAATCAATTAATACAAAAGTTCACTTTTTTCAACGGAAATTGTTACACCCCCCTCACAGGTTTTATCAGACATTTCCCACCCGTGGGATTAATTCAATGTCAACGACTCAGTTTACAACATTTCACAATAATCATTAAGACAATAGTGTAAGAATGGAAAGGTTCAGTAGAGAGTGAGGGAGAGAGGGGGAGAAAGACAGAGATAGGGAGTGGGAGAGAGAGAGAGGGCTTTGAATTGATTTGCATTTTGAACAATTTCCGAGAATATTCGCATTCCCAATCACATTTTGTATGCATAATTCGATTGACCAATTCCCAAATAGAAGTCACGTCACACTCTAGAAACTTGTTTTTGCTAGACCGCGTAATCGAAAACGGTACAGGGGTCTATATGGTAACAAGAAAGAATGCTGTAGTCGACTTGCGACTTTAGGATACCCATTACTCAGTTTCAATATGTGATTAACATTGAGGTAAAATAAAAGAATATTAAAATTATAGTTTAGTTGATGGATGCTAATGAATTTCCAACGTTTTTCAAACCTTTTCACATTTAGGGCATAATTTTGACCGATTATTCCTCTGACAGCTATGGGATATAGTAGTCCGATTGCAAAGAATCTTGGTCAGTATATTTCTATTATTGTCAAATGTACTCAGTGCGAGTTTCCTGAAGATACCATCGTAAACACAGCAATTGTTCATACTTATTCATACTTAGACTTAGTATTTCACCGGTACTAGGTAAATAAAAGTTATAGAAATAGTCTGACTTGGATCAATCTTGGTCAGCACACGTACTCTCTTGATATTTACTCCCTCGTATTTACTTCTGGCATATACTTCCTTAGTAAAATATGCTCTAGAACAAGTACAGGGTCTTTAACAGTCGACTTACCTACAGTTTAGTAGCCCTTTCTACTAGTCTGTTCCCCTCTTTAAGCACGTGATTACCGCGACGATCGTTCGACCTGCTTGCATATTCGTAGGCCACAAATGATAAACAGATTTAATATCTGCGAATCTGCATAAAAATAAACTCAACTTTTGGCCAAAACGAAGGCCAACAGCTTTAAAGTGGTCAAAAGAAACAGCCAGATAAAAGAAGCTGCCAGAGAAGTTAACCTAGTATTACAAATGACCAATAATCAGTTAATGAACACTAAAATTGATGAATACATAAACTTAACTGTAGCATTTAACTGAGTTAAACTAAGAGAATTTTAACTTTAAGCATTAAATAATAGAATTTTATGAAGCTTTTTAGTGGAACTTAATCTTATATAAAGTTATGATCGTTTATAAAAAAGAAAATTATTATTTTTCAAAAGGAAAACAATTATATAATTAATTGATTAAGTTTGTTTTTTAAATCAATAATATTAAGAAATAATATTTCTTTTAAATAAATAATTTTTTATTTATATAAACAATGTTTATCAGAATTCTTTCAAACTAAAACTTAGAGAAATGGAATTGTAATTACTTGTGGGCAAGGTCGTTGTCAGGGTTGAGCACAAGGTTGGTGACAGGGCTGAGTTGGGTTAGGGTCTGTCTGTTTGTATGTCTGGCTTTTCCAAGTGTTTCCCAGCGAATTTTATACCGTTTTTCTGCCTTACAACTTTCACTACATTCAGTTAAACATTCGTTCAGTCAGTCACACACCCACACACACACACACACACACACACACACACACACACACACACACACACACACACACACACACACACACACACACACACACACACACACACACACACACACACACACACACACACACACACACACACACACACACACACACACACACACACACACACACACACACACACACACACACACACACACACACACACACACACACACACACACACACACACACACACACACACACACACACACACACACACACACACACACACACACACACACACACACACACACACACACACACACACACACACACACACACACACACACACACACACACACACACACACACACACACACACACACACACACACACACACACACACACACACACACACACACACACACACACACACACACACACACACACACACACACACACACACACACACACACACACACACACACACACACACACACACACACACACACACACACACACACACACACACACACACACACACACACACACACACACACACACACACACACACACACACACACACACACACACACACACACACACACACACACACACACACACACACACACACACACACACACACACACACACACACACACACACACACACACACACACACACACACACACACACACACACACATATTCACACACACACACACACACACACACACACACACACACACACACACACACACACACATATTCACACATTGAGTGTATTTTTCTTTGCTTGTTGTGCGAGTCTTTTCAGTCGTGTTTTTTTTCGCACACGCGTCAATTTAATTTAGAATTCTACGTAATATTTTATTAATTTAGCTTGATTGGCTTTTTCACAAACACAACATAGCTCTCTTCTCGCTCAGTGTATGTTCGGTGTATGTGTGTGGGCTAGGAGGGGTGCTACAAGAGAGGAAAACTGCTTGCTAATTGGCGTTGGGGGTTTTCATGTCGTCATTGCGCGTCTTTTGTTGTACAGTTTCTATTACATTAACTGACGGACCCACACACAGAGTAATACATATATATATGATATTGTGTGCGTATATGTGTGTGTGTGTGTGTGTGTGTGTGTGTGTGTGTGTGTGTGTGTTATTGACACCATTTGTTGTTGGATTTGCCAAATAAATTGCCTTCAGCATTTTGCAAAGAACAACATCTTCCCAGCATCATCTCATCATGATTGATACTTTTATATACCCTTTTCTACAGGGTATTATTACTGCGTAATGCCTTAAAGACAAGTAAGGAAGGTAAAGTCCCCAAACTAGCTCTCAAATTGATTTTTTCGTACTAACCACCAATTTTCAACCGATTTGTCCTATGGGAGCTATATGATATAGTTGACCGATTCGAACCAAATTTGGCTTGAATATATAGAGTCTTGATATGCACCTCATGTGTGAGTTTGGTTGAGATAGCTCAATAAACATTACACTTTTCCATACTAATCAGCAAATTTAACCCGATTTGGTCTATGGAAGCTATAGGATATAGTTGTCGATCTAAACCAAATTTGACCAGTGTACTTCTTATGGTACCAAACACACAATATGTAAAATTGGTCGTGATGGCTTTTTTAGTTTATAAGTTGTGGTGTTATGAAATTGGTTTTTTACAACTTGCAGGGGCTGCACGGGGCGTGGCATAAATTTGATACAACCTTGATCTACCTAAAACATAGACGTACTTTTAATCCAAATTTTGTGGCTCTAGCTTTTATAGTCTCTGAGAGACAGGTGCTTCGATTGATAATTTACAGTGAGGGCATTAAGTCTTCGCCCATAATTGAAATTTTCACTGCTTCTTTCTAAATGTTTTTCCGTTTTTAATTGTGTTTTTTTTTTGTTATCTTCTTCGATATCCAATGCAATCCATTCCCATTGCAACTCGAACAATTAGAGCCCAAATGCAGTAAAGCGACAAGCAACACAACAATTTACGTACATTACGTACGGAATACTACGGATAAGAGATACATTTCTCCTCCATCAATCGTCACTTCCTCCCTAGTTCCCCTACTTGTCCATCTCCATAACAATCTCAGTATCCAAACCCAAATCCGTCCAGTATTTACAGCAATTAGGCAGCAACGACGACTGACTTTTGCCTGATTAGTTTTAATTGAGATGGAGATAGGATTGAAAATGCCACTGAGACTGGAATTTGGAATACGGATTGGATTGCATTGGATGTGATTAAGCACACATATTTGGTACCGGAAACTGTTAACACGTAAAGTGTAAATATAAGAAAACTTAGGCATTAAGTAATATTACTTCCTATGGAAAGCTCCTGATTATAACTATGAAAATATAAAATTTTGCATACATTTTTGTTAAGTTTTAACTATCTGTATACATTACGGGGTCGGCCACGCCTCCTTCTGCCTGTTACATACTTTTCAGAAACCCAATTCACTCTTGCAGAGAATATAACAACAATGAGAAGAATACTATGTATATTGCCTGCATTGGCGCCATCTATTGTTTGGTGGCAAGTAATTGGCAACAAAATCCGCTAAATAACAATAAAAACCAATAGAAAAAAAGTAGTAAAACAAAAGCAAAAGAGCTTAAAAAACAAACATTTAACTTTTAATCACAGTTAATACGTATTGGCAACTGTGGCTAGAATTAAGTATAAAACTAATTAAAGTCAACAGTGACAATATCTAATATGAATAACCATTAATTTAGCTACTACGAGTATAAAAAGATAAGAATATTTATACAAACAGTCAACTAATTAATTTTACAAAATGCCAAAACGAAACAAAAAATAAGCAAATGATTAAACAAAACAAAAGTTTCATTTTTTATTTGTTTTTAATTAAAGTTGCTGCTGATTCTGAAACAAGTTTAACTATTTAATTGAAGAAAAAATACTATTTTTTTGTTGTGAAAATAATTACTGGACCAACTGTACATAACAGTTTATTCGCGTGTTGTCATATTTGGGCACTTGCAATTAATAACAAATATATAAGCAGTTAAATCAAGTAAATAAATATACAATAATAAACATTTAAACCGAATTTTAACCAGCTGGCGCCAGCTAGCGGCAGTAAGCGGCAGAATGAGAAACTTGTAGCAGTGATGCGTGCATTTAGTGTAGCAAGCTAGAAATAGCTAAAGAAAGTTTAATACAAATGCACTTTACAAAATTTTGGTTGAGTGCTAAAAATTTTTTTTTTATTTTTACTTTTTTTAGCACAAATAATTTACTTAATTGAATTTTTTTTAAGTGGAAAATTATTATATTTCTCATAGTTAACAATTATACAATTTCAAAATCTAGCTTGAAAAAAGCTAAAGTGGCCACACTGCTAGCAGATTGTTATGGCATCGGGTGTAGATTGAAATCCCACACACAAAATGAATGCACAATTGCAATAAAGCGAAGGTAACCCAAATATTAAGAATCCCAGTTATAGATACAACGATAGAACAGATACTATTTACTAGATAGAAAGATACAATTGCATAGAATGTGAGCATCGTTATGGTGACTATTAGATGTGTTCTAGTTTCAGATACAGATTCAAGTGTTTGCTTGACATGACAAGCTCACAGACAACATCAACAACAGTCTATAATCACAAACTTGACAATAGCCATTACACACAGATTGCTTAATTGACGGCTTCTCATTTCTATGGGAGCTACAACTATACTACTCCCCCTTCCTCCTTCCCCCAGTTACTGTCCCTTGATTCGCTCTTTTGAGCTATTCAACAACTCTCGATTTTAATTTTCAGCACGTTCCATCTGAAAATAGTCGGAAAAATCTGACATTTGACGTTATCAATTAAATCTTTAAACTATACCTTGAAATCGGTGTAAAGCACATTAATCATCGAATTAGAAACATTACTAAGTAGCTTAAAGCAGATCAATCATTTACTTAGAACAATAGTTAATTAGAAGGAATAATATATGTACTTTACAAAAGAATTGATAGAGGAGTAGAATTTTTACTGAAAGTTCAGCAGCTTTAAGGTCAGTACAGCATTTTTAGACCCCGTGCTCAAAAAGAGTAGAGGGGTCTATTAAATTTGTCAGAAGTGAATGTGCGTGACAGGCAGAAGCAGGCGTTTCCAGCCCCATAAAGTATATATTTTCCTGATCAGCATCAACAGCTGAGTTGATATACTGTACTGATATACAATATTCGTCTGTCTGTCCGAATAAACACCTTGATCTCAGATATTATCAGAAACATTCAAACATTTGAACCAACGTTTACGCTGCTTGTGTAGCGGCAACGCTGCCCGTGGACTTTCCCAACTTTGACTGATCATAACTCCGCCAAATGAAGCGATATCTTAAAAAGTCATATCTTTTTATACTCTGGACTACTAGCAGAAATTATCGCAATCAAAATCTAAAATTCTCAAAATCGAACCAATTTTGTCAAATTTGGATGAAAGAGTCCTCAGACATGTGGTCCATAGTACAATATTTAAAATTCACAATTTTCGTGACTTTGACTGATCATAACTCAGCCAAATAAAGCGATATCTTAAAAAGTCATACCTTTTTATACTCTGGACAACTAGGGGAATTAATCGCAATCAAAATCTAAAATTCTCAAAATCGAACACATTTTGTCAAATTGTATGATGAGACTTGACCTTTGAAATTTTGTCAAATATTGACAAATATACCGATACCGATTTTCTTAACATAACCATATAATCGAAAATAAAATGGTTGGTTAATTACTATAACTTGGAAACGACCGAAGCTATCGGGACCAAATTTGGTCCGGATCGGACAATAGCCGATAGCTCCCATAAGACATAGTCGGCGCACTCGACTGTAGCCTTTCTTACTTTTTCTTCTATGGGAAAGTAATGATTCCTTAATTCCATATGCTCTGAATAAATTTGAAGCTCTAAATGATATAGTTTCTTCTGTGGGAAGTAATGATTCTTCTAGTTAAATACAGCTAATTTTGATCTTTTTTTGAGCTTTAAAGCTCTTGAATCGGAATATACAAAGAGTGAACTCACCTCTACAATGCATCGCTGGACACAGTCACGAGTGACACGCTCGAGGACAATCCGCTCATCGTTTCCCATATCGAAATCCTCATCAGGTGACTGATGATGTGATTGCGGTTGCTGCTCAGTCTTGATGGGATGCGAATGGGAATTGGATATGGAATGGGAGTGGGAGTGAGGTGTATGACTGCTGGATACTGGATGTCTGGCAACACTGCTGATGGCAATACCTTCGGCAACGGCGCCAACATGTTTATTCCACACAGCAACCTTCTCGACGACATCGCTGTCCAGCGTGGGACGCATGTTGGTCTGGAAAGCGGGCAGCAGTGGCAGGTGTAAAGCAGGTGGAATAGCTGCTGTTGTTGTTGTTGTTGTGGACGATGGCGGTGGCGGTGGGGTTTCCGCATGTGAACGACAGCAGACATCACAGCAGAGGGAGAGCAGTAGCAACAGCAGGAGATTAGCAATCAATATGGTCGAAATGCCACCGTTAACAGATGTTGTTCTTGTATAATCATTATGGCTAAGTTTTTGCCCAATTTGTTGGCCCAAATGCGACAATTGACGTTGCCAGCTCTGAACTGTGCCGCAGGAACTGCCACGTGAATGGGAATGGGAAGGTGACTGGGAACGGGAACAGTAGCGTGAACAGGAACGTGAACGTGAACGTGAACGTGAACTGTAACGTGTTCCACATTTTGGATCCGAATTGCAATTTACATTTGTTGTTGACATTTTTGTATTAACATTAACGGCGATTTTGACATTGAAACTGAAACTTAAACGTTTCGGTTGTTGTTGCTGCAGGTCAGGTTGCTGTTGTTGTTGTTGCTGCTCCTGATGTTGTTGTTGTTGCTGTTGAGCTGCATTTTCACGCCAAAACATAGTCAACAATTTGCGTTAAATTTTAAATTCGCATCGAAGCAAACACACAAAAAATAAATCACAAAACAAAAACAATTCAAATCGCGACCTACGATTTTAGCACTACACTCAGCACCGCACTCAGCACACTACACCGCATACAGGGTGCTTGCTCAGCGAGGTAGGGCGGGCAGGGGGTTTGGGGTCAGGTTTATTTTATTTTCTTCAGGTTCGTTTCTAATTTCTGGTCGTTCGATTTTTGCATTTACATTTTTCTTGATTTTAAGCCTGTAACAAAAACAAAAAAAAAAAACAAACATAAAAAAATAAGCTTAAAAATCGTTAAGCCGACTAAAAATCTACCCGTTATACTAAAGACCTCGATAAATGTTGTCAGCTTAGTGTATTTAGAGCTGTATTTAGCATTAAATATGCTTCTAAATGCTTTTTATCTATAAACAAATATATATTTAAGTACCACAAAATTGTTTAAAATTTAATGTTTTAAAATTTTTCATTGTAAACTTTCTATAATTTAACTACGCAAATTTTAAAAATGTTTCATTTTTTACAAGGTTATTTATATGATTAAAATTCTTGGCTTTAAAAAACTGTTATAAAATTGAAATAAAATGTTTCCAACTAAAAAATATTTGATTTCTAACAAATGTTAGGTTAATATTTGTATATACACCCACTCAAAAAGAATAACGGGTATTTTAAAATGTTTTTCAAAATCAAACTCGAAAAGTCAGAGAACGAAATGAGACGTGTAAAGTGCATAAGTTAATTTCCATTTTATGCAAATTGCACACAAACAATACGAATCGAATTAACTGAAGCAATTGCCCAAAAGTTCAATGTACCGATTTTTTATTTTTATTTACTTTTTTTTTTTTTTTTTTTTTTTTTTTTAATACCCGTGAGACGATGTCAATCTACGAAATGAAACGAAAGTTGTCTCTGAGTGAACTAATAATACAGTTATTCCCATCTCAATTAGGCTACAAATGTGTGTTCTTGACCCACTGTCAAATAACTATCGTTGGGTTAACGTGGCATTAGACGTGTTTCGAATATATACTTTTGATATGAATATTCATTTGCAGCTACTTTCGGTACAAGTATATATATTTTTAGCAACAATTTTACGGTTTAAAAAATTTATAACAAATGCTGAAAATATTGAAGCTGCGAATGGTATAAACCCGATTCTAAGCTCTTGACTTTATTAAATTAATATTTAAGTTTATAAAATTTTGTATAAAAAATATTTAAAAGTATGTTTAATTCAAAAAAAAATCCTTTTTAAATGGAAAAAACTAAAGTTATTAACGTTTTCAGTCAATCAAAAATACAAAAAAATTCCTATAAAAATTTCAAATACAATCGCACCGACTGTAAAAGACCCAGTATATATTTGTAGGGAAATCTTTATAATAATTTAAAAAAAAAGTAAATTAATTTAGTTATCACCCGCTATTTGGTATCATATTTTACTTCTAGCCAAATTTGATCGATATAAACCAGTTCAACACTATCTACGGCAGCTCCAACTAGTTACAACCCCAATAAACACAAGGCATAAACCCCAGCACTGATCTGCATATAGTTTAAAGCTTCAACTCTTAAAGGATATATACATTATATGATCAGATACTCCAATATATACTCTTACATATATACTTATACAGACATTTCTGGCTAAGAAACTAAATAAACCCTCAAACCTACATTACTACAGGGTCCAAACATGCCTGCTCATATTTTCTACACACAAATCACTTAAGAAAAATTGATTTCCAAGCTAAAATTAATTGATTTCATATATGAAATCGTAATCGCCAATGTAAAATTCATTGAATTCTAACAGATAGTTGAAAGATGGAACCACAGTTATTGGATGAGCCAGCAAATTCCACACACACACGCACACACACACACACACACACACTCCGAACTCAAATGCAATTGCTTTTCAATTTGGCACAAATATATTATATATATTTTATAGAGAGGTTAATTAATTTGCTCAGGCACCAAAAACGTAAAAAATTGGTATTAAAAAAAAAAAAAAAAAAAAAAAACAAACGTTTAATTAACCGCACGAGAGCGAAAGAGATGGAGAGATGGAAATGCACTAAAAATGTATAATTGAAACGAAAAGTTGTTCATAACTTTTATGCAAATGCTTGCAAAAATTAATTACTATTATAATGTAGAATTTATAATGTATAATGGTAAAAAGGTATGATTTGAGTTTAGGTTTTCCAATTTGCAATTTGCTCATTTTCACACATTTTCCCCAGTGCTAACAAAATTTAACAGGCTTAAAAAACTAAATTAATAATAGAAAATAGCTAGAAACAACAAAACAACAAAAAAATATTTGTCTTCATTAAAAAAAAAGCTAAAATGCCAACACTGCTTAAACAATAAAATTATCCGCTTTTAATCAAACGTATAAAAGTAGTGCCAGAATCTTAATATTATTTTAAACCTTGTTAAAATTGCTTATTTTAAAGTTATAGTTATGTTTAAAAGTCAACACTCTTAAAAAAATAATAAATTTTTAGTCTAATTTACAAAAATTGTTTTGATTTTTTGACTTAAAACCAGAAAAAAATGTTTTCAAACAAATAAAAAAACTTTAAAATTTTTGTGTTTATCTTGACTCTTAAACAATTTTGTGGTTTAATTTAAACAATTAAAATACGAGCTAAAATGTCAACACTGTTTTCAAGCCGCTGTTATACACTTATTTATTTATTTTAATTTGCCAGGCACCCGAATGTGTTCAGTTCTCATTTTCAGTTTGATTTTCGGTTTCATTTTTCAGTATCGGTTACAATTGCCCACATATTAATTTTCCTATTTTTCCTTTTTTTTTTTTCCTCCAATTTTTAATTTTGTTTTAATTTTTTTTTTATTTTTTTTTTATGTTTTTCTTGTTTTGTTTGAGGATTGTTTAAACATTGTTAACGCGCTTTAATTCAATTTGCAGCATGCATTTAATTGATTTCCGAGCAGCTTAATTGCATTTCATTGTAGCCCTTCGGCGTGTTGAGCTGCAACACGCGTGGTATAAACTCACAGTATCTATGTATCTGTATCTGTATCTGTATCTCGCTCTCACTCTCACTCTCTTGTATTCAAATGTATGCTCTGTGCGTGCTTATGTGTGTGTGTGTTTGTATGTGTGTTTGTATGTGTGTTTGTGTTTGTGTCTGTGTTTTTTTTTCTGCTCAATCTGAGCGCTGCGTACTTTATCGTGCCGCGATCGTCACATAACTGATGGAACCGGCAAACGACAAGCGTCGACAAGCGACAAGCGACAACAACGACGACGACGACAGCTCCAAAAAAAAAAGTACAAAAAAAAGAAAGACTGTAAAAAAAACGGCAAGAAACAAAGCAAAAACAAAAACAACCCCAACCGAAGCCGCAAATTGAGAAAACGACGACGAAAACGAATCATGAAAGATCCAATACGATCCCAATACGATGATGACGTAGCGAATGCTCCAGTATTGAAAAAGTTTCACACAAAGTACACTCAAAAAAAATATTTTTTATAATTATTGACTTATTTTTAATTTTATCGGTAAGAAAATTTGGAAACCAAAAACAAAAAATATTCAAAAAATCTAATCAAAAAGAACAAGAAAAAAATTGTTATCTTAAGCTCGCCGAAGTTTAAATACCCTTGCCGTCATTTAAATTACGTTAGTTAAATTTCAATTATTAAAAAACACAAACGTTTTTCATACCAAGTATTTCCCAACGATTGTTCCTATGGTAGCTACTTATATGATATAGTAGTCCGATCTGGGTGAAATTTGATCAGCTGATAAAAACATGCCCGCTACGTACCAAGTATATTCAAGCGATTGTTCCTATGGCAGCTATATGATATAGTCATCCGATCTAGATGAAATTTGGTATGCACATGGAATTTGGCACTAAATGCATATGGGCTCATCTTGATTGAAATAGTTGAAAACAATTTATATTCAACCTTTTGTTCCTATAGCAGCTATATGATATCTAGCTATATTATATCAAGATACCATTGAAACTGAGAGACTAGTTCGCAAAGAAACAATAGACAGACAGACGGACATGACTATATCGACTCGACTGTTGATGCCGATCAAGAATATATATACTTTGTGGTGTTGGCCACGCCTCCTTCAATGCGTTACAAAGCCTGTGACAAAAAGAACAAACCCTCTGCAAGGGTATACAAATAAATAATGTTTAACGACGTTTTTTATAAATTAAAAGTCACAAATTGGACGAAGCGTATTTCTTGAGTTTATAACATAATCATTTTGAACAGTGTATACCTCTAGCTAGGGGTATTTCTCAGCTATCCCCATGCAGTCAAGTGCAAAGTTCAGCTTGTAAAAACTATTAGTCTCGAGTCGATTCTCTCCACTCAAACGTCAATTAACAGCAAGTGATTTGACATTCTTAACAAATAATTAGCTCACACAAAGTCAGACTTTGTTGTTGCAGTTGCGGAAAAAGCCCATTACACTGAAAAAAAAACTATTAGGAATTCAAACGGGATGACTTTCAAAAATTCTGTTTGTATTCTAAGAAGTCAAATGCGAAATTCAGATAAAAAATGAGTTAAATTATGTGAAAATAATCTGGGTAAACTTTATGTTGTTGACGTTTAGGTCTCTAAACAAAAACTGTAATGTCCATTAAATCAGGAACTATTTTATATTGAATAGTACTCCATTTTTTTGTCAGTGTAGCTTTTATTGCTCCCATAGTCTATTTATCTTTACACAATTGTCTTTCCAGTGCTTAAAGCCCTAATGAAGCAGCCTGAAGTTATTCTAATGTCAAGTTTTCCTCATATTTCTTTATTTTGAATTTGCATATTGCTCAACCTAAATTTAAACCAGAAAGAAAAGTACAGTCGGGCACACCCGACAGTATAATACTCTCTGCATTTTATTTCCGATTATAGTTATTATAGTCTGCTAGCTGTCCAGAGTAAAAAAATGGATGACTTTTTAAGATATCGCTTCATTTGGCTGAGTTATGATCAGTCAAAGTTGGGAAAATTGTCAATTTTAAATATTGAGCTGAGGACCACATCATCATTGATTGCGATTAATTCTGGTAGTTGTCCAGAGTATAAGAAGGTATGACTTTTTAAGATATCGCTTCATTTGGCTGAGTTATGATCAGTCAAAGTTGGGAAAATTGTCAATTTTAAATATTGAGCTGAGGACCACATGTCTGAGGACTCTTTCATCCAAATTTGACAAAATTGGTTCGATTTTGAGAATTTTATATTTTGATTGCGATTAATTCTGGTAGTTGTCCAGAGTATAAGAAAGTATGACTTTTTAAGATATCGCTTAATTTGGCTGAGTTATGATCAGTCAAAGTTGGGAAAATTGTGAATTTTAAATATTGTACTATGGACCACATCATCATTGATTGCGATTAATTCTGGTAGTTGTCCAGAGTATAAGAATGTATGACTTCTTAAGATATCGCTTCATTTGGCTGAGTTATGATCAGTCAAAGTTGGGAAAATTGTGAATTTTAAATATTGTACTATGGACCACATGTCTGAGGACTCTTTCATCCAAATTTGACAAAATTGGTTCGATTTTGAGAATTTTAGATTTTGATTGCGATTAATTCTGGTAGTTGTCCAGAGTATAAGAAGATATGACTTTTTAAGATATCGCTTAATTTGGCTGAGTTATGATCAGTCAAAGTTACGAAAATTGTGAATTTTAAATATTGTACTATGGACACCATGTCTGAGGACTCTTTCATCCAAATTTGACAAATTTGGTTCGATTTTGAGAATTTTAGATTTTGATTGGGATTAATTCCGCTAGTTGTCCAGAGTATAAAAAGGTATGACTTTTTAAGATATCGCTTCATTTGGCTGAGTTATGATCAGTCAAAGTTGGGAAAATTGTGAATTTTAAATATTGAGCTGTGGACCACACATATAAAGACTCTTTCATCCAAATTTGACAAATTTGGTTCAATTTTGAGAATTTTTGATTTTGATTGCGATTAATTCTGGTAGTTGTCCAGAGTATAAGAAGGTATGACTTTTTAAGATATCGCTTCATTTGGCTGAGTTATGATCAGTCAAAGTTGGGATAATTGTCAATTTTAAATATCGTACTATGGACCACATGTCTGAGGACTCTTTCATCCAAACTTGACAAAATTGGTTCGATTTTGAGAATTTTAGATTTTGATTGCGATTTATTCTGGTAGTTGTCCAGAGTATAAAAAGACATGACTTTTTAAGATATCGCTTAATTTGGCTGAGTTATGATCAGTCAAAGTTGTAAAAATTGTGAATTTTAAATATTGTACTATGGACCACATGTCTGAGGACTCTTTCATCCAAATTTGACAAAATTGGTTCGATTTTGAGAATTTTAGATTTTGATTGCGATTAATTCTGGTAGTTGTCCAGAGTATAAGAAGGTATGACTTTTTAAGATATCGCTTCATTTAGCTGAGTTATGATCAGTCAAAGTTGGGATAATTGTCAATTTTAAATATCGTACTATGGACCACATGTCTGAGGACTCTTTCATCCAAATTTGACAAAATTGGTTCGATTTTGAGAATTTTAGATTTTGATTGCGATTAATTCTGGTAGTTGTCCAGAGTATAAAAAGACATGACTTTTTAAGATATCGCTTCATTTGGCTGAGTTATGATCAGTCAAAGTTGGGAAAATTGTGAATTTTAAATATTGAGCTGTGGAGCACACATATAAAGACTCTTTCATCCAAATTTGACAAATTTGGTTCGATTTTGGGAATTTTAGATTTTGATAGCGATTAATTCTGGTAGTTGTCCAGAGTATAAGAAGGTATGACTTCTTGCCATATCGCTTCATTTGGCTGAGTTATGATCAGTGAAATTTGGGAAAATTGTGAATTTTAAGTATTTTAAATCGCCTTGTGATGCTGATCAAGAATATATTTATTTTATTGGGTCTGCCACGCCTCCTTCTGCTTGTTACATACTTTTCACAAACCCAATATACTCTTGTAGAGAGTATAGTATACATATATGTATATTTAACGTAAAACTGAAAAACCTAATTTCATTTTATTTTATTCTACAGACCTTGTCTTCGTTTTTCTTTAGCTTGCTTTTAAATACCCTTCGTTTACAAGTCATTTGCACTTGTTAAACTGTTTCTAATTACACGTTGGGGACATTTGAAACAAATGTACTTAAACTGGTACATTTTGTCACCAATGGTACATTGGATTACTTTCCTATGTAATTGTGAATTAAACATATATTAGACTAAGACTAAGACTATCGATTGGCATGAAAAACATTCAACTACTTTGTATACAAATGATATTAAAATTGTAAACTTTTAATGACAATCGGTTGTCGAAGTTGTTAAGAGCCCGAAAAGGTTAAGGTTTTCGAGACATCTCATCATTTAGCAGAGTTATATACTTTCAAAGTAATCAGAACAATGCAATCTTACATTGATATGTTTCAGCATTCTGTTGTCGGATTTTCGATCGATATACCTTTTTGGAATCGTGGTAGCCTAGACTATCGACTGACTCAAAAATTTAGAGAAAGAAATGTAAGAGCATTAAATTTGCCAAACAAAGCTGCACACTAGAATGAGTACTGGTTCTTTTACAGTCGGCATAAAATAATTGTTGTTGTTAAATTCTGGTAACACAACTAGAAATTCTATTAAGCACTTACACCCAAAAGTATGCAACAGTTTGAATATAAATTTAATGAAAACACCTAAAAGTATGCTGAAGATGCTTGAAATGGACTCTCGTTCTCATCTGACTCATTTTTAGCAGTTTTGTTGATTGGGACTATTAAGAATTTTGTGACAATTTCCATTTCCGTTTCCGGCCAATGGCTAACCTTGCTCAGGATGCCGCACACACTTTATAGATTTGTGCAGGAAATTGCGAGTTTTCGACGGAAATTTCAAAATTTTTCACTCGTGCGAAAGTTGCCAGGGAAAAAGGTGCAAAAGAAGGAGAAACAGCAGGAAGAGGAGCAGAAGGAGGAAAAGCTGAGAGACAGGTCAAATAGAGCTGCGGTTATCTGTGACAGTCTTAATAATTACATTTTTTTTGCAATTGATAAGTCGTCATTGAGTTGTCAATCAGACACTCAAGATTATCAATAAGTTTACATCATGTAAAATGTGCGAAACTAAGCAAAAATTATTGAAAAACAATATTAGAAATGAAATGGGGAAAGCACCTAAAAATCAAACATGAAACTGAAATTGGAAATGAACTGAAAATAGTACTAGTTCCAGAATGAGTCATAAGATTCATTCATTCATTGCCCTAATGCCCCCAAACAAACATGCTGAGAGAATCAAAATATTTATAAACAAATGTCTTAACATTTCAACCAGAAAGGGCAACACCAAAATACACAGCGTTTATATTATAAACATTCAGTGTTTTGCCATTTTGCATATTGATCAGTAATTGTTGTTGTGTATACCCTACATGTCAATGGGGTATATCGAGTTGATCGATGTATTAGACTTTCTAGTCTAGTGCTTAAGACTAGTAACTTCAAGTTCATTTCGAATTTAACATTCTAAAAAGTGATTCATGTTCATTTTGCATGAAGCTCCCCAAAGTGGAAGCACAAAAAAACTTCATTCTTTACTTTGAAGAAAAATGTAGCTAGTAATCTAGCTTTATTAAGATACAGTTGTTAAAACTATTAAATATATAATAAAAGAAATGTTTATTTAAATATTTGTCAAACTTTGTACGTAATTTTGAATATTTGGAGGATTTTGCCATACAATAAAATTTAAAATAATTTATTTTGCCATTTTTTACTTAGTTCTGCATATTAAAAAAGCTACAAAATTTATCAATTACTTAGCATACTTTTCGGGGGAATAGAAAGAGTATCACCAAGTCAATCAGTGAAAAGTTGTAAACAATTCTACGTTGCGGACCAAGCGATAAGCGTATAAAATCATCAACACATTTTATATAAAAATTCTTAAATTCTCAGTAGAGAAAGCGCGCAAATGTCGTAAGTACATTCATATGTGATTATACACACCGATACACACACATACACACACACGTATACAGAGACAGACAGACACCATGTGTTTGAATTGTTTAAATAAAGAAAGATTAAAACGATTGAACCGCATTCGCCGTCAGTTCCTACTCAAATCTTGCAAACGTCGGGCCAAAAGTGAATGAAAGACACAAATTTTAATAAAATTATAAAAACTAAATAAATTAATACAAATCATTTTTGGAAAAAATCAATAATTATTCAAAAGTATAGTCATAAAAAAATGGATTATTTACTGGGTTTAATACTGCTCATGTTATTCGGACTGGGACAAGTGACACCGGCATACATACGTAAGCACACAGAAAAGATTCAAAAAGAAAATCTCGATTTTTTTAAGTATTGTTTTTCGAAAGTAAAAATTGTTGGTTCATAATTTAAAAAGACGTACATTTTTAGAACGCCTTAAAAATGACTGAAAGTATTGTTTTTATGAACATATATCAAAATTTGGTTTTAGAAAAAAAAACAATTACTCTACAATCTTAAATTATATATTTTCAAAAAATGTTAAAATTTACAGTTAATAAACTTTGGGAATTCCAATTTTTCAAAAATATTATAAGAATAAAATTCCTTTATTAGACAAAAAGTTCTTATTGGTAATATAAATAAAACTATTCTTCTCACCTGAATAGCCAGCATTAATTACAATAATCAGTTCTGCTCGGATACGTACAGCGGGCGTCAGCTGTACGTCGGACAGGCTTTCACGCGCCTTGGACAGTGCATTCGTGTACAGTGTCTGGGCACACTGCAACTGTGGGAGGACAGGTAAGTGACAAATTTAGTGACTATCACTTATTTTCGACCGATTTGGAGTATAGGACTATAGGAGCTACATGATATACAAAATTGAAAGAAAATTGAGCTTTGTGACGCCTAGGAGGGCCTTTATTCTATGACTGATGGCACTAACTTTAATGCTTCTGGACTTTTTAAAGATTCAAGTGATCATAAGGACAACCATACAGACGAAGTTACTTTATACAGTCGACTGATCAGTGACCAACAAGGTTTAGGGGCGGTGGTCACGCCTCCGTATTTTTTTTATTTATTATATTCACAGACATACTAAGACAGAACAAGTCTAGTCGGAAAAAGGCTAAAGTGGCAACACCGTGTTGCCGACATTGCCTGCCGTTGACAAACCAATACAAGCAGAATGTCTATGCTGCAGAATTAGAACCAGTTGAGAATTCTACATAAGCCAAAAAAAATCCAATACTGAACAAGCACTTCACGAGTTGCGTTTCCAATTTCCAATTGAGCAACTCACACCGAAATGTCTATGCTCTGTGTATATTATTTAAAATTAGCAATTTGTTTAAATAATTTACCCAAATTTACTATTTTTATCTCCTCCAATATTTCATACAGCTGCAAAACGCCATTGGGTCTGAAGGGCAACTGTGTTGTTATTCCGCCGACGGAAACAAATCTGGAGTATCCTGCGTGTTGTCCACTGCGCGAGTGCAAGACATACGAGTCGAATGCGCGGGGGGAGATGGAAAAGACGATTACGTACGATCACAATGGCAATTTGCGTAGAACCCATGTCTCTCAGGAGATTGTCATAACTAAGAGCCCAACAAGATGGGAAGCTGATACACCCTCTTCGCCAATACGCCATTTTAAGATGTATACATCACCAGTTAATATCACAGACACTTTTGAAATTAATGCGGAATAAGAAATAAATTAAATAGAAAAAAAAAAACACAGAAAAAACACTTTCTAATATTCGCAGCAAATGGCGCCATTTTACAGGGCTGTCTCCCACATCGCTAAAACGGTGCGATAGCTATCGCTTGCAGTCAGCTGTTCCCAAAGTCTCTATCGATGACTCGATAACAAACGGGGCAATGTCACTCTAACAAATTATCGAAGTGCTAGCAGGCAAATAAAATATTCTAGAAAAACAAGTTAAAACTAAAAGACGCAAGTCAGTTTGTTTCGAGAGTTTCATACAAAATACAAATTTAAACGAGCAATATTAAAACCATTTTAATCAAATCTTTTGGACAAATCCGAATAAAGTTATAAACGACATACAACGACGAATTTCATCACAACAACAAAATGTTGCTAAGACTTGCATTGTCCACGGCTCGTCCGAATAATTTGCTCTTGCAAAAGTCATCGCAAGTTTTTCTGCAATCTAAGCCCAGCCTGAACAGCGTACGCAGCTATGCACGCGGACCGGTACGCAGCACTCGTGCACCTGTGGAACAGGCACGCGCTCCGCCTACCCTCAGGGAGAAACTGATGGCACCGCCAAGTGCAAATGGTTAGTGGTATTCCATGAAAAAAAAAAAAACAAATGACTGCAACTGCGTCACTCCTTGTGTAATCATGAATTACGTTCTTTGCTTTCTCCTGCAGCTTATTCGATGGGCAAGGGAGCGGTCGCTGGTGCCGCGGTCGTCGGCATGGGCGCTCTATGCTACTATGGAATCGGTATGGGAAAACACACGAGTATTGCTGACAACGCTATGTGAGTGCATCATTTTGATAGACCCTGTAATTGCAGTTCATTACTTTACTTTTCTCCCATGATCAGCATGTGGCCGCAATACGTCAAGGATCGCATTCAATCCACTTATGGCTTCTTTGGCGCTTCCTGTTTGGTGACGGCCGCTGCTGCCGCTGGAGTTTTCCGCTCGCCACGCCTACTATCGCTTGCCTCCCGCGGCGGATTGCTGGTAAGTCACACAGATTCCAACATTCAAATTTGATTGGTAGAATATCAAAATTCGTAGCTACAAAAACAGATTTTACATAAAACAAAGCTAAATACTATAAAACTTGATCATCGTGCAGCCCAAACTATATGGGGGACGATGCATAATTTACTTCACACTAACCTTTTTTGCATAAACATTCCGAAAACAACTGAATTTTTAATAACTAAAAACCACCCGCTTTTAAAAGACCCTGTACCAGTTAGAATATAAAATGCTTTTTCCAAAACCGCTTAAAATTGTTTCTGATATTACCAGGATTGAAACATCTTCGAATATTTTTTTCTTATCAAGTTATGATTTTTCGATGCTGAAATAAATATATTTTTTTGGGATACAGGGCAACTTGTAGCCAAATTATGATTACCAGCACTTATAATCTTTATGATCTAGGAAATTTTCATTAAGATCTTTAAGATTCTATACATATTCTTGATCAGCATCAACAGCCGAGTTGACAAATCGATGTCCATCCATCTGTGCGTCCGTATGAATACTTACATCTCAGAGACTATAAGAGCTATAGCCAGTATAAGCTAGAATGAAAGTTCGTCTATATGTCAATCAGATCAAGTTTATTTTAAATTTTTGCCTCGCCCCTACCGCCCATAACTGGGTGGCTACTAAAGCTATCGCGACTAAATTCACATATCACGTGTATGGTACCATTATTACTGTTCCCACCAAATTTGGTCCACATCGGACAATTATAGTCTATAGCTCTAGTAGGACACATCGGTTGAAAACTCAACTCACATCATGACTCTATATATTCTCACCAAATTCGGTCAGGATCGGACAAGTATAGCCTATAGCTTTTTCTGCCATCAATTTTGAAACTAAGAATCAGTATGGAATCTTGTACACCTACACACCCACACACACACCAACACCTACCGCTATACACACACTCACACTCTTTGTCTTCCACTCTCGCCGTACAGTGGACATGTGCTTCGCTAGCTCTTGTCATTGGCAGCGGAGCCGTGACGCGTTCGATTGACTATAAAGAGGGCTTTGGTCCCAAGCACTTGGCTTGGGCACTCCACTGTGCCATTCTGGGAGCCGTCATTGCCCCCATGTGCTTCATTGGCGGACCCATTCTAACGCGTGCGGCTCTCTACACTGGAGGCATCGTCGGCGGTTTGTCCACCATCGCGGTCTGTGCTCCAAACGATAAATTCCTGTATATGGGTGGCCCATTGGCCATCGGTCTTGGTGTTGTCTTCGCATCCTCCTTGGCATCCATGTGGCTTCCACCCACCACCGTACTGGGCGCGGGTAAGTTTTGTGCAATTATACAGGGACCTAAAAGGGATAGGGAAAAGTGAACAGAAAATTAATAACTAAACGGGGTTCACTAAGTAAATATAGAATACGTTATACGGCTAAAAGAGAGGGATAGAGAGAGAGAGAGACAGAGCGAGAGTCGGTAAACCAAATAGGACGAGTAAAGGGATATAGTAGCAAATTGACCATATAGGGATATTGAATCTATGGCGTTCTTAAAGAAGCAATAATTTATGGACAGACATAACTCAAAAAACTCTACTACTAAGTGAAAGGGACGACAATAGTCAGTTAGAGTGAGAAAGTGCTTGGCTAAGTATATTAGTCATAACACTTTGATAATAAATATTATATAGTGATTGAGTCTAAGTACAGGGACTTTTGCAGTCACCTCGACCAAGTACAGCCCTTTCTTTTACTCCCTTCGGTCCCTGCTACAAAGCTTATATTATTTGAAATTCAATAATTTCCATTTGGTTTCCAGGTCTGGCTTCCATGTCGCTTTACGGCGGACTTGTGCTCTTCAGCGGATTCCTGCTCTACGATACACAGCGTCTAGTGCGCAAGGCCGAAATGTATCCCCAATATGGTTATGGCCCATTTGATCCTATAAATGCGTAAGTAGAAATTAAATTTATCAATATTTGGTTTATATAATAATTTGTTGTTCTTTTATTGTAGCTCAATGTCAATTTATATGGACGTATTGAATATATTCATTCGGATTGCGACTATCATGAGCGGAAGTCGCCGAAAGTAGTTTATTATTTAGTTAAAGTTCAAGTTGTGATGCAGTAAAACTAACTTATGATATACAAATACATGTTTAAATAAAGCTATAATTGTGCCTATAATTATAGGCCATAAAAAGTGCATAAGTTGGCCAAGTGCTGCTGTTTTTTTTCTTTCTTGTTTTAAAAGTTTTGTATTTTAAATAATTATTACGTTGTCTTATTTGATCAGTTAGTTATTGAACAAAATATAATTTCATTTTATTGAACAACCTAACTTATATAATTTTAAATTTAAGCGCTCTCCAAACGATAGCTGGTCACACTGTTCAAAGTATGCAGTACACAGTAAACCTATAGTTAACATTCCGACAAGCTATTGAAATTAATATCAAAAGACTATTGAGTCATAGATTTATCTTTATAGAGTCTTTGTTACAAAAATGTTGTTTGCCGTTTTTAAACAAATTTAAGCTCTTTATTAAAAGTTCTTATGGTCAACATTATTTGTTATCGATGTTTTGATTTAAAGCTTCTTTCACTTCAAAATTCGATATCTATGTTCGTGGGCCACTACCCACCGCTAAGCGATAGCCGCATCGATGTTTTGCCAGCACTATCAGACAGAATCGTAGTAAACGACTGTCAATGTCGACAGGACAATGTGAAATAGGATTTGTGTTAAAAGATGTCAAAAGGTTTCGAGCTTAAAATAATTGAAATTGTGACTTAACGCCTTTTGGTTGGCTTTGGCTAAAGTGTCACTACTAATGTCTGCCAATAAACAACATTAGTTATCGTGTCGAGCACTTGCACCCAAAAAAAAAATAATATATAGTTTAAAAAAAATCAACAAAAAATAAACGAACACAAGACTTCTTGCATTTTGTTAGTAGCACGTACTATAATATATATTTAGAAATTATTGCTGAATTGATATTAAAGTGGATAAACGTGTTGCAGGTGCAAGGAAGACAATATTCATCCGGCTGCAAAACACGGCTGATTTTCGCAACGGGTAAGAGAGAAAGAGAGCGAGAGTGTGTGTGTAAGAGTAAAGAGATGGGAGCGGCGTCTGGACTTGCGGCATGGTGAAATAATAACGAAGGTGATGTATTCATTTAACACAGCCTCTGCCTTGGGTATTTATTTAGTATATTTAAGCACTAATAATATAGTGAAATATATTAAAACAAATTGCATTGATTGCGTAATATAAATATATATACAAGGTAGACTGAATACGAAACCTTGTTAATTATGCCGCTATGAACTGCGGGGCGTCGCCTTTCGTCCTGTCTCCTCGACCAGTGTTGCCAGAAAAGCTTATTAAAGCTAGATTGAAAAACCCGCAACAGCTTAAAGCTGAGTTGTACTTCTTTATGTTAAAATTAGATTTGAAGCAAAAAAATGGTGTAGCTATAGCTTTTTCCACACAAAATTGCTCAACTTAACAAGTTAATTTTAAAAATATACAAAAAATTAGGTCAAATAAATTTATATTCTAGACAATATGTTAATGCTTTAGTCATTAACTGCGAAATCAGACTATAAATAAGCTAATCTGGCCACACTGTAACCTCACACAGCCAATTAACGATACAAAATATCGATTGTCATTTTCTGCAGGTACGACGATAGCGCAGCCAGTGAGCGAAACGAGTGAAATGGAACGTCGTTACTTGAAGAATCCTTTTGCGGATTTTAGCGGCGGCGAGAACACACCCTTCGCCAGCGACGAGGAGCACATCAAAACACTGATCTGTACCTATGTGGACGCCATACTGGAGCATTGTCATCCAAATAGCGATGAGGAGGACAATCGCGGTGATTTGTATGTCGGCAATGCAGGCATTGCCTATATGTTCTGGAAATTACACAGCTGCGATCAGACACGTGATCTCTATCCGGCACTGGAGCACGCCGTGGCGTTCATTCGGAACGCCAAGGTGAATGCGAAACGTTATAAGAAACGCTCCTCGGAGCGTTATTCGTTTCTTTGCGGGAATGCCGGGATCTATGCAGTATCTGCTGCCATTTCGGAGGCATCAAGAAACACAGAGGATCTGTCCGATGATCTGGCCAGCTTCAAGTCGGGCATACCCTCCAGCAAGGAGTTTATGCACACCAAATACGGCTGCGATGAGGTGTTGGTTGGACGTGCTGGCTACTTATCCGGCTGCTATTGGCTCAACGATGTGCTCCCTGAGAAGAAAATCACCGACGATGATCTGATCTCCATATGCCAATTGATCATCAGCAGTGGACGGGAGTATAGTAAGTTAAATAACTCACCGTTGCCACTAATGTATCAATACCATGGCACTGAGTATCTGGGCGCTGCTCATGGTCTTTGTGCCATCTTGCATATGCTGTTGGACAGTCCCTGGTTCCGCACGGTCCCAATCTCGGCACCTGCTGCTGAACTACGCGACATAAAGCGCTCAATTGATTTCTTTCTGGAGCTACAGGATAGCGAAGGTAATTTCCCAGTTGCTCTCGAGGATCTACGGTCGGGACGGGACAAGCGTTTGGTGCATTGGTGTCATGGTGCTCCTGGTGCCGTCTATGTGCTGGCCAAAGCATATCTAATCTTTAAGGAGGATAAATATCTGATTTCGTTGCGTCGTGCCGCCGATTTGGTCTGGAAAAAGGGATTTCTGCGCAAAGGACCGGGCATATGCCATGGTGTGGCCGGCAATGGTTATGTTTTCTTGCTGCTCTTTCGTTTGACCAACGACATGAAGTACCTGTATCGTGCACACAAGTTCATGGAGCTGCTCACCAATGCGGAGTTCAAGCAGCGGGCACGAATCCCCGATCGTCCACATAGTCTCTATGAGGGTGTCGCTGGCACCGTTTGTTTCCTGGTCGATTTACTTGAGCCGGAGCAGGCGCACTTCCCCTTCATGGATGTCTTTCACTAGAATCGACAAGAAACCCCAAAAACCCATCACCTCAAACACTTTCCAATCAAACTGATATCAGGGAGAGTTCTATAAACCGATTATTTTCTTTTGTTTCCCCTTTATATATCTTTCTAGTCTTATATATATGTGTATATAGAGACCAGATTTGCTATTGAATTTGATGCTTTGATTAGTTAGTTGTCGCGTTTGGACAGATCTCAAATACTTTTCCAATCTGATTACCCAGAATACCCAGAGTCCAATCATTCACTTGTGAACGCAGAATGCTATTCATCATTCTCATATCAAAATTCTCTGTGCTTTAAGCTAAGCAATTAAATAATAATACGCATATTTCATATATAAATATTATATTATATATATACAATACTTATACAATATATATTTATATACAAATACTTACATATGTACTTGCAGCACATTAAACACAACCAAACACACACACACTTCTATACATATATAAATATATATATATATATAAATATACTGTGCTTTATACCTACGAGTAAAACGGCATTAAGAGCTCCAAAATTCTATTGTCAATAAAGATTATATATACTATAAAAAGCATGCGATAGATCTTACTTTGCGTTCAAATTTAGCGCGCACAACTTATCGATAGCGTGTTGGTATTGGCATTTTGTCGTGTCGCGCCATCTATCGATAGCTGTAAAGAACTGCACTTTGTGTCACGAACAATCGATAAAGGAACGACTAATCAATCAAATGTTTAAAACTAATAAGAAAAAAACGGCAAATATGCAAAAGCTGCAATAATGCTGGTACACAAATAATTGATTGTTAAAGTGTCAATTAGTTAAAGCAATAAATTAATTCTCAAATTAGGAACAAATTTCCGAATGAGGGACGTTTCTAAATTTTTTTTTTATCATTCCGTTTATTTAGGCGCTGTTCTAACCGAAAAAAGTATAATACGGCGTCACTAAGCTGCACTTCGATAACATTTAACGGCCGTTTTGTTTGAATCAAAAATCTTGACTTTGACAAGATCGCCAAACATGTCCATATCAATCGATAAATTCGATTTTTCAGGGGAGATGAAGAGAATTTTTTTAATTTTTCGCATTTTGTAGATTTATTTAATATTTAATGAATAATCTTATTTACAAAAATGTAATGTAATGTAATGAAAAAAAATAAACAATTTGATGTTATTTTTTTTTTAAGAATATGGGAATTCCAAGCTATAGGTTTATAAAATATTGTTTTATTTTTGAAAAAGTTTTGTTTTTAATGGTCACCATTATAATTTATCAAAGAAAAGTTTAGCCTACTCCATACAGTCTTTAACTACAGGGCTTAGCACATATTGTTTCATTCACATTGATTAGAATACGCTGACGAGAATTCATTTAATTGAATTTGAGTGATTGTTTCGATAATGGAAACTTGTCACTGTCGGCCAAAAAAGATGTTTACAGATTACGCGTCCGAGCTTACGTAAAAAAAAAGAAAATTGTGGAAAAAAAAGAGGCAATTAATAACCGCGGAATTTGCAATACACTTATCAGCATGTAAGATACGCCAGATAACGCCAATAACAATATCGATAAGCCCGAGAGTCATTAATCCAATAAATCAATCCCGAGTACAACTACAGATGCACTACCCGCTTCTATTTTTAGACCTGTTACTAGTAGAGTAAAGAGGTATGCTGTAATCGTTGGGAAAAGGACATATCTTTTAGTGTATAAAGTATATATATTCCTGATCAACATCAACAGTCGAGGCAATAGCTGTATCTCAGAGACTATAAAAGCTAGAGCCACCAAATTTCGAATGAAAGTCGGTCTATGCGTCAGGCAGATCAAGTTGATTTCAAATTCTGCCACACCCCCTAACGCCCATGCAAATTATAAGAAACATAACTTCATAACTTGGAAACTACTAGAGATATCGGGATCTTATTCAATACAGTTTGTATATGGTATTGCTAGAAGCACCCTAGTGTAGATTGGATCGGACAACTATATTCCATAGCCCCCATAGGCCAAATCGGTTGAAAATTAATAATTTGTATGGAAAATTATAGTGTTTATAAACTATCTCAACCAAATCCTCACAATAGTTGCATAAAACGATTTTAGATTTCCCTACCAAATTTAGTCACAATTGTACAACTATATCCTATAGCTCCCATAGGCCAAATCAGTTAAAAATTGCTGACTTGCTTGAAAAAATTTGAATCTTAAACGAATACAGGGTCAATAACAGTCGACTCACTCACCTATAGCAGTTATTACTACTTCTATTTTTTTGGGGAGGGGCTTGACCATTTGGGCCATAAATACTGATACATTGCGATCATAAACACAAGTATATTCCCAACCACGAGTCCGACACGAAAATTTTCCCCGTCAGTCGAATTATTGCCATCGTGTGGATTAGGCACGCGTTCTGCAATTTTCTATCCCCAAGTCCCCTGAAAACCCCCAAAATGCTCAGATTCATGGACGTTTATTGGACGTGTATGGCCTTACTTATGGTCGGTGCTGGACCCTTGGTTGCAGCCGAGGACCGTTTTCCGCTGTCCATCATACACATAAATGATTTCCACGCCAGGTGAGTGAGAAATTAGAAATCTTTTGAAATTTTGAAAGTATTGTTTTATGATAGAATTTTACAATTTTGTACAAAAAGTTTTAAAGTAAAAAAAAACTAAGAAAATTGTAGAAAAAAAAAATATTTTTTATTTAAATCGATTATTTATAATATGTGATCAGTTTTTGGTGTCAACCTATCATCGTGTCATTGGGAAATCAGAATTATTCACGTGTAAAAAATGTTTACTAAAAATATTAAAAGTTCAATATAAAATTATACTACGTTAACTAAAGATTTTGTTGTTTAATTAAGATGTGTATTAAAAATTGTATTCTTTTTAATCAATGTATTAGTAAAACTTTTTGAATATTATCATTAAAGCCATTCATTGATTTCTTTTTTATTATCATTATCATTAATTTTTAATTTCTTTCAAATTTTATTATAACTTTAACTATTATCACTTGGAATATTAGCACCTCCATTATTATTAACAGGACTAACATTATTCTTAAAATTAATATAATTTTAATTATTTTATTTTCATTTACCATTAGATATTTTAATGATTACTGACCTGATGAGCTTCCATTTTATTGTCATTGTCATCATCATTATCACTCACATTATAATCAAAAACATTGTCCGTTTATTAAAATTATTACAAAAACATTTTGACTTTCATTACAAAAATCATTAGCATTAAAGCTTTCATTACAATCATGCTTAACATGTCGATGAATACGTTGATTTTTATACTAAACTAATTTATATTAAAGTTTTCTTAATAATTCTATTTTCTAATCATATGTTTTAGTTATTAATATTTTAAAACAGTTCCATTAGCATTCTCCAATTATTCATTAAAACTTTCAATACGAGTTAAATATATTTTTTTCACTGTCATCTCATCAACTTTTTATTATTTTTATAATTACTTTCGTTCCCATAATAACCACAATGAAAATTCGTTATCATTGAAGTATTCATTACATTAATGATGATGGACATTTAATATCTATTGTATTACCAAAATCATTTAAATCGTTTTGATTGTTCACCAAATAATCTTTGCTATTAATTTTAAAAATATTCCATTACTCTTTCATTATCAATGATAACAATTTGTTTGATTACAATTTATATTAGCATTATGATTACCCTTCAAAATTATTATGATTAATATTAAAGTAAATCTAATCATTAATAAATTCCACTGATTTATTTAGTTAAGAAATATTTCCATTTTCCTATCAGCATTATTATTATTATTTAAATTAGAATCATGATTAACATTAAAGTTTTCATTAGAATTTCGATTATCCGATGATCTGAGCAATTTTCATTAACTAAATCAGTGCCAGCTCCATTACCATCATCATTACACTTGTTGTTAGCATTATCAAATCGAAATCCGAATCCAAATCAGAATCAGAGCCCCAAATCAAGTTAAGAGTCATCGGTTAGGTACATTTTAAACGCCATTCGCGATATCATCAACACGAGTTCATAGCGAGTAATCGCTCGTATAGAACCCGTAAACAATCTTAATCAGGTTGGGGAACAGTTGGTTTATCAGGCTCTCACACGTATGGTCAACTATATAAACGATAAGCAGCTATCACCATGAGGAGGCGCATGCCTCAAGTGTTCTCCAATGGCATCAAATTTGATACCATGAATGAAACAATTTGCTCAAAACTAAGATTTTTTGGTGAAAAGAATTTGTCGAGGAAATGGATTCCTAACAGGAAATAATGCTTTCGTCACTTAGTGACTTTAGAATACCCATGAATCAGTTTTTAGGGGGTATATAAGTGGTTAATTAGAGCTAGAACTAAAAGTTTTTCCTACGTACACCAAAATCTCAACCGATTGTTCCTATGGCAGCTATACGATATAGTAGTCCGATTTGGTTCAAACTTGGTCAGCATGTTTATATTGTTAGCAGGTATATCCAGTGTATATTTAAATTATATTATTTCATAAATACGGAAATTTTTGATACTAATTCGCATTAAAGCTTAATTTTTAACCGATTTTGGCTTAAAAGCAAAAGATATAGTTGTTCGATCAAACTGTATTCCCTGTGTAAATTTGGTTCAGATATCATAGCTAACAAAAAAGTTTTCTATACTGAAACCTTTTTGTTACCTTTTTTGACGTCTTGCATGAACATAGAACGCCTTAAAAAGGGTGTGTTAAAAAAAAGTATAGCAAGTTGAACTGCTTGCTTTATCTTTCATTTGCGACCTCTCGAAACTTTCCTGCTCTTATAGTCTCTGAGATACACAGACGCGCACCTTTTCTTTCAATTGTTTCAGCTCCGAACGCCTTTAAGGGGGCGTGTCAAAAACTTAAAACTTCAAAAATCTTGTGCTCCTTAGTCATTTCATCTATCACTTGCGACCTCTTCGGCATTTTTAGCTCTTATCGACTTATGATGCTGATCAGGAATATATATGCTTTATAGATATTTCCTTTCCCAACGAACAACACTTTAACTTAACCTCCGATTAAATACCCTGTAATTTTCAACAGATTCGAGCCCACAGACGCGACTGGCGGCATTTGCTCCGAGGAGGAAACCTGCATTGGAGGCTACGCGCGTACGGTTTACACGGTGAAACGATTGCTCGAGGAGCAAAAGGATCACAATCCGATATACATCAATGCAGGCGACAGTTTTCAGGGTACACTCTGGTATAACGTGGGCAGATGGAATGTTACCCAGCAGTTTCTGAACATGCTACCCGCCGAAGCTATGGTAGGAAAGAAAATCTTTGAATTCCTGATCCCCCTTAGCTCTAAACGGTTCATTCTTGCAGACACTGGGCAATCATGAGTTCGATCATGGTGTGGAGGGTGTGGTACCCTTTCTGAAGACCGTTGAGACGAGCATGCTGGTCGCCAATATGGATTGTGCCCACGAACCGCTCATGGATGGACTCTACCAGAAATCAAAGATTATTGAACGCAGCGGACGCAAGATCGGACTCATTGGCGTCATACTGGAAACAACCTACGTAAGGATAAACTGATTTTGATACCTAAAATCCTTTATCAACTTCATCCTACCTCGTTTAGGACTTGGCTAATACGGGAAAACTGATTTTCCGCAATGAAAGCGTCGCCATACGCGAGGAGGCGGCTGTTCTGAAGGCTCAGGGTGCGAATATCATCATTGTCATCTCCCATTGTGGCTACGAAGTGGACAAAACTATTGCTAGGGTTGCTGGTGATGTCATCGATGTCATAGTCGGTTCACATTCGCATTCGTTCCTCTACACGGGTACACCCCCTGGACCCGATAAGCCCATTGGAGACTATCCCACTGAGATTTACCACAGTAGCGGACATCGCGTTCTCATCGTTCAGGCTGCTGCTTATGCCAAGTATGTGGGCAATCTAACGGTCTACTTCAATTCAGAGGGCGATGTCGTCGATTTCGAGGGTGCTCCTCTCTACATGAGCAACGACGTGCCAGAGGGTGAGTCGCCTATTTACTATTGTGGGTTTGTTAGATTGTAAGACCTCCCCGAGAAACGGTCGTAAAGGTTGAGTCCTTTTAACTAGATAAGGTCACTTTGAAAAATGAAGGTTCCGTTGTCTCTTGAAGGCAACAAGTATGAATCATCAGGAAACCGAAAGATCTTTGGTACTTTCCACAAAAAAGGGTCGCTTAAAGAAAGGATGATTCGGTTGTCTCCTCAAGGAAACGAGCAGGATTACGGATTTGTTCAAGTAAAGTTTAGTTGTGTCCAAGGAAAGCAAGTGAAAATCCTTCTACCTTCGAATTCGGCTTCTTACCTAGTCGAACTCATAGTGTTGCTATAGATCTTGAGTACTTCCCACAGGAAAAGGAAAACTCAATTGTTTCCTCCCCTTTGTAGAGCTTTTCTCCTAGTCGAGCTCATCTCATTTGTTATATTCCCTGCGATATAGACCAATCAGTTGTGACGGCACTGCAGCCCTGGAAGGATCACATCGATGCGACGGGCAAAGTGGTCATAGGACGCACAGTTGTTGATCTAACCAAATCCGATTGTGGTGCCAAGGAGTGTAATTTGGGCAACTTTTTCTGTGACGCTATGGTGCACTCTGTAAGTGACTGAAAGTTTTCCCAGCTTTTCCAGCGAGTAAATAAACAAATTTCCCTTGGGAACACTTTTACAGTTTACGGGTCTAACGCCCTTTGATCAAGCTGCTTGGACGAATGTCTCCATTGGATTGGCAGCCACAGGTGGACTACGAGTACCGCTACTCCGTGGCAGTAAGTGGAAATTTCAGATCCATAAATTGGAAATCAAAACTTATTTCCTTGACAGATTTAACCTATGCTCATATGGTGAGCATGTCACCGTTTTCCAACACTTTAATGGCTTTCAATCTCCCCGGATCGAAAATTGTGGATGCGTTGGAGTTGGCTGTTAGCAAAATAGATCTGGAGAGTGGCATTACCTCGTCCTATATCATGTTACAAGTGTCCGGTTTGAGGGTCTCCTATGATTACACAAAACCCATCAACTCGAGGGTCGTCTCGATTGATGTTCGCTGCGCTGATTGCCCTGTACCGCGTTACGAGCCTCTCGAACCCAATAAAATTTACCGGCTGGTTACGCCCAGTTTTCTTCAAGGTGGTGGCGATGGGTTCACCATGTTTACAGAGGGCACAGACATTCAGTAAGTCCAAGTCTCCAGCTGAGGAAAAAATCCTTCTCTCCTCTTAAAGCTTTCTAATCCACATTCCTTCCCTTTGTAGACCCAGTGTAACGGACATCGATGCCCTCATCTCATACGCCGAAAACTTGAATCCCATTTATACCGGTCGCGAGGGACGCATTACAGTGGTCAACTGATTCCACATCGGTTCACTTTCTTATCTTTATAAACCAATTTTTTTGTATAGCTTAAATAAATGTTGTATGATTAAGCAAGTACTGAATTTGGGATTCATTAAGGAAACTATCATTTATCCTTCTTTTAAACCTACTCCCATTAAATGTTTTCCTTAGGTAAAGATCTGGCACTTTTCCTTTTCCTTTCTTTCCTCTTTCCTACATTTAGAACTGGTGCGATCATCAAGTTTTCTCCTTCTATTCATACCGATTAGCTCAGATTCGGAACTAACGATTTACTAACTAATTCTTTCTTATTGGAAATGCTCCTTTCTTTATTTCTTCTTATGTAACCCTTTTTTCCTATCAAAATAAGCCCTTAGTCTCCCAACCTCTAAGACTACTAAAATGAACCCTCTTCTTATCTCCTATGTCATTTTCCTCTACTGAACTTAAGGCCTTCTTCCTAGTTGACAGCTATATATTTTAGAGACTACGAAATCCTTTGATGTTTTGCATTATAGACTTACCACTTAGTAAACCAGTTCTCCCATGAAACTTTCTTTCCTCATTCTAGATGAACTGGTGCTCTTGGCCCTCAGGCCTTGGCAGTCCGAACTGGAGGAACAATCGAATCGTATTGTAGCCACAAGTCGAGTGACTTTACAGCAATCTGAGTGCTCGAAGGGGGAATGCAATCTGGGAAATCTCTATACAGATGCTATGCTATATGCTGTTTGTATAAATTCAATCTGTCAAAACACCTCAAATCAATCAAAATCTTCAAAAAAAAAAATTGCAGTTCATTAAGGATGCTTCTCCATTGGCTCCCAATTGGAGTAATGTCTCAATCGCCCTGACCACTCAGGGAAACTTTCGAGTGCCTATTCCCAAGGGAGGTAAGTTGGGTGGTTAACAAGTTTAGACCCTGTACTGTCTGTTTATCTAAACAGACCTTCAAGACTATTAGAGCTTCATTCGAAAAACTTGCTTTTAAAATGAGTACAGGGTCTTTTACAGTCGTCTCACTCGACTGCACTTTTAGTTCTATCGCCATCTTGTTTTGATAGACATAACCTACAAGCAGCTGGTGGCCATGTGCCCCTGGGAGAATCACTTGTACGCACTAAGCTTGAAGGGAGAACATTTGTGGCAGCTACTGGAGGATAGTGTGTCCTCCATGAACGGAAGTCTCAACGTTCCGACTTCCAAGCGATTTCTGCAGCTGTCTGGACTTCGAGTTGTCTATAACCTAAAATCTGCACCAGGACAACGTATTGTCAGCCTAAAGGTTCGCTGTGCTAACTGCAAAGTACCGCAATACGAGGACCTACAACTAGCACAGGATTATCGTCTGGTGGTCATGGAGTATCTGGCCAATGGCAAAAACGGATTCACTTTGATCAGCGATCATGCCACAGAGCTTGAGTGAGTAAATTCAGTTTAAAGTTACCGCATTTTTACTACTTCTTCTTTTCTAAGACGTGGCCCCTTGGATCTAGATGCTTTAATCGATTATATGAGCGCTGTTTCCCCTATAACTACCGGACTGGAGCAAAGAATTCAGTTCATAAGAACTTAAAGCATTTTTGTAGTAAAGTTTAAAACTAACCATCGATAAATGTTATTAAAGTTATCGATAGCATTGGCAAAGCGTCTTGAGCAAACATGAAGTCGTCTGCGCATTCTATTTTTGGTATTTTTTTATGGCATGAGGTTACACAATAAGGGAACTCCGACTGAAGATTAGGTATATTTACAGATTATTTCAACCGAATCTTAGCTTGCTGGCCAAATAATAAATAATTTAAATAAAATGTTGAAATTACACTTTAACAATTTTTATTTACTTTTTTTTTTGCAAAGTATTTTTGTAAAAAGTTTGCTTATAAATTTAAGAGTAACATTTCAATACAAAAAGTTACTAAAAGAATAAAACGCCTAATAAAAAAAAGTAATCGGCCGAATTGATGATCGGTAGAATAGATAATTATGAATTAGAATCTGAATCGTTTTCAACTTGAGCTTGAATCTCGGAAAGAATATCGTTGATCTCATTGATTGCCTTAACATTATTCATGGAATTTTCGAGAATCCGCTCATGATCTTCTATTTCATTACGATAAATTTCTTGGAAACCCTGTATTTCGGTTAACATTTGGGAAAGTTTAACTTGCATATCCAAAAGCGACATATTTTTAACCTCATTGTATACTCGGAGGTATTCTAAGGTTTTTCTAAAATTTAATAAATTTTTCATTGATTAGTATGAACAGTACCTGAATCGTTATCTGAATCATCTTGATCGTTTTCCCATTCAGAAGCAACAGGGGTTTTCAAAGATTCTTCATCAGAATCATCATTATCAGAAGAGTCTAAGTCAATAAAGATACGAGAAACATCTAAAATGATTTCAAAAAATCAATAACATTAATTGATTTTAGATTTCATTAAATAAATTTACCTTGTTCTTTAATGAATTTATCCAAATTTTCAGTTTGTGGAGCTTTTTGTTGAATATTTTTGGATTCATCGCTACTTGGTCCATTGGTTTTATTTACTTGATAGAACTTGTAGAACCAGTTGGCGAAATCCATGTGACCACTGCCCTGAAGTAACTTACGCTCTGGAATGCATTTGTTCAAATCCAAAATAGAGAAACTATTCAAAAGTAGCTCGTAATTCGATCCGTATAGCATTTGATTCTTTGAAGAGAAGATAACTTTCGAGATGTCAATGGATTTTGGAAAAATAGAATGCATAAGCTGACAATAGATGGCGCCAGTTGATAAATCCGACATTTCTTTAACATCGGTTTTAAGAGTTTCATTAATCCAATTAATCAGAAAACGTGCCGACTTCATTTCCATAAGTGCTACGCGCACATTTTCAACTTTATCAGTCAACATTTTGCGCGTGGATAAAGAAACTTATTTGTTAAGAAGTTAATGTTTATAAAATAAAATAAAATTTTTTGAAAATTTTTATGTTTGTAATGCTGTTCAGTCAAGGAAACTTTACGACTGAATAAAATCTGAGACGCTCAGAAGCATGTGAGCTAGGAATCTGAGTACAGACTACTTTGATGATTAGTTTTTTTATTTAGTTAAATAAATTTTATGCAAAGCCTACTATTCATATAAAGTTTCAAATTTAACGGCCGATAACTGTTATCGAGCCAATTGTTAGTATTATTTCGCTTATGAAGCTCGCTGCACGTTCTCTAGAAAATTCTGGTATTTTCTTGTGATATTTTTGGGCTTACCATGCTACTGTCACACTGACTGCTTCACTCATTCAAAAGTCTTGTTAAGGTTAGGAGTCCGCCTGCGGCACATTTCGAGCAAGTGAGCTTGTTAATTTACATCAAGTTAAATACATTTTTGTTTTCTTATAAACTGTTTCAACTAATCAAAAGCAGCAGCAAAGTAAGTAAACTTTCAACAATTTAATGCAAATAAAACGAATAACCGCGTGTGTCTCATCAAATTGCATTATCACTGCTGTGCGTGTGTGTGTGTGTGAGTAGCAGTGCGTGTGTGTGCGCTTGTATTATATAAGAGCCGGCACTAAGCGAGCGAGAGGCTTGTTTCTAGAACGTTCGCTTCAAATACTTTGAATAGATTCAATTAAGCGAATGTAAGTTAATTATGTATTTATAAGGGTGTCTCAAATCTTACAATCATACAAAATAGTTACATTTTCATTCAAATTGGAATTCGCTCTCACACGCATTCACACACACACACACACATACAAACACTTGCATTCACGTAACAGCGAACGCACATGTTTTTCTTATTTCGGCTTTTCTTTGTTTTGTCTTGCTTGTGTCATTGGAATTATGGTGCAACATAAGAATTTCCACTTGGTCCAATTGCATATTAGTTTGTTAATTTATGTTTTAAAACATATTTCATAACAAGCCGCAAACATTGCGATACTCTCACACGCAGACACATGTATGCAAACATATGTGCGTGCCGGTGTTGCCAGAGCAGCTTTTTATCTGTCAATCAAAACTGACCATTTTATTCAATGTTAGAAATTCAAATAGGAAAGCATCGTAATGCAGTTAAATGTAAAACATTAAATATTAGTGATAAATCAAGATGTTCACACTTATAATAAGACAACAAGTGTACAACTTTGAGAAGACACTATTTCAAATCATTGTTAACTCATTGCATCAGCCACCACTTTAGCTAGATTTAGCTATACAATTTCATAAAATATTTTTAAGTGTGTGTAATGCAAAAAGCTAATGATTTATTTATTTCAACAATTTTGTGCACGCATAGAAAATGATCAAAAGTATTTTTAGCCTTTTTGGCTACTTTTTTGCTGTTGCCCATGAATTTCTGGCGGCGCTGCCTGTAACCTGTCAGCACTTGCGTGTTTTTTTCGTGTGGGCTTAGTGGTGGGGGGTAAAGTGCTCGATTACATAAATGATTTGTTCTCGAAGTGTTGCTCTCACTGGGCGCGTTATCGATAAACCGATTATGTGCAAGTAAACAGAAGCTGCTGAGAAAGGCGAATGGTAAAGTGATATTGAGTGGGGTGTGATGGGCAGGAGAGAGCTAATGGGGGGTGGGAAATGGCCAAACACGTGTTGTTTGAATTGCATTTAATTGGCGGTTGTTTTTGTTTTGTTTGGATTGTAATTAATCTTGTAGTATTTTTTTACTTTCGGCTTTTTGCAGATGTTCCGCTTACCAATTTCACTTGCACGCACTTCCATCAGCCGCCAGTTGGCGATGCGTACCTATGCAAAGGATGTTAAATTCGGTCCTGAGGTGCGTGCCATGATGCTGCAGGGCGTCGATGTGCTGGCTGATGCCGTTGCCGTGACCATGGGTCCCAAGGGACGTAATGTTATCATTGAGCAATCCTGGGGCTCACCAAAGATCACCAAGGATGGTGTGACTGTGGCCAAGTCCATTGAACTCAAGGATAAATTCCAAAATATTGGCGCCAAACTTGTCCAGGATGTGGCCAACAATACCAATGAGGAGGCTGGTGATGGTACCACCACAGCCACCGTTTTGGCACGTGCCATTGCCAAGGAGGGTTTCGAGAAGATCTCCAAGGGTGCCAATCCCGTCGAGATTCGTCGTGGTGTCATGTTGGCTGTCGATACCGTTAAGGATAACCTGAAGTCTATGTCGCGTCCTGTCAAGACCCCCGAAGAGATTGCCCAGGTTGCTACTATTTCGGCTAACGGTGATCAGGCGATCGGTAAACTGATCAGTGATGCCATGAAGAAAGTTGGACGCGATGGTGTCATCACTGTCAAGGACGGCAAGACTCTGATCGATGAACTGGAGGTGATTGAGGGCATGAAATTTGATCGTGGCTACATTTCGCCCTACTTCATCAACTCCTCCAAGGGTGCCAAGGTTGAGTTCCAAGACGCTCTATTGCTGCTGTCCGAGAAGAAGATCTCTTCCGTACAGAGCATTATCCCAGCTCTGGAATTGGCCAATGCCCAGCGCAAACCGTTGGTCATCATTGCCGAGGACATTGATGGCGAGGCTCTGAGCACTCTCGTCGTGAATCGCCTGAAGATTGGTCTCCAGGTCGCTGCCGTTAAGGCTCCTGGATTTGGTGACAACCGCAAGTCCACCCTCACCGACATGGCCATCGCCTCCGGTGGTATTGTGTTCGGTGATGATGCCGATCTGGTTAAGCTTGAGGATGTTAAGATTAGCGATCTGGGACAGGTTGGTGAGGTGGTCATCACCAAGGATGACACACTGCTGCTTAAGGGCAAGGGCCAGAAGGAAGATATCCAGCGTCGCGTTGGTCAGATCAAGGATCAGATCACAGACACCACATCCGAGTACGAGAAGGAGAAGCTCCAAGAGCGTCTGGCTCGTCTCGCTTCCGGTGTGGCTCTGCTCCGCGTCGGTGGTTCCAGCGAAGTGGAGGTCAATGAGAAGAAGGATCGCGTCCATGATGCTCTGAACGCTACACGTGCGGCCGTCGAAGAGGGCATCGTTCCCGGCGGTGGCACCGCTCTCCTGCGTTGCATTGAGAAACTGGATGCTGTTGCTACCCAGAACGAAGATCAGGTAAGAATAGGGGTGCTTTAGTTCTTGCTGATTGGACCCTGTTCTGGGGAGGTGGAAAGTCTAGTTGTTACTGGAGGAAAGTACCGTATATAATACCTAAATCTCACAGTCTATGAGAGCTACAGCTGCGGATAAGTAAGAGGAGTTGTCATTATGCCCGCTATAGACAGAGTTGCGGTATTTTGTAGAATAATGGACTGCTTGGTAGTAGCTTTAAAGTATAGTTGTTCTATACAGAGACGTCTCTATCAGTAGGTATACCGAGATATCAAAAAGGACTAAAAGACCCGTCTTAGTCAGAAGGCATAACTTGATGGCATTAAGAATAACCTAGAGTTTTTAAATAGAATAAAGTTGTATATAGTAAGTCCCTTGAACCCCTGAGAACCCTAGAGCTCGGCGACTATAAGGACTAAGGTTTAAAGTCAGAGGTGCAGATTATAATAACGATTACGGGGTATTTTTCAGTTTTCTCGCTCGTCTGTAGCCATTCTTACTAGTTTATTTTGTTGTCTCCACTGGTACAGGGTCTTTTACAGCTTTGTTAGCCAACTAAACCTGTTTCATACTAATCACTTCTCTCTCCTTCCTCCTCCCTTGCAGAACCTCGGCGTGGACATTGTGCGTCGTGCACTCCGCATGCCCTGCATGACCATTGCCAAGAACGCTGGCGTTGATGGCGCCATGGTCGTGGCTAAGGTGGAGACCCAAGGCGGTGACTTCGGCTACGATGCGCTGAAGAACGAGTACGGAAATCTGATTGAGAAGGGCATCATTGATCCCACTAAGGTGGTGCGTACAGCCATCACAGATGCGGCTGGTGTTGCATCGCTGCTGACCACCGCTGAGGCGGTTGTTACTGAGATACCCAAGGAGGATGCTGCTCCTGGCATGGGCGGTATGGGTGGCATGGGAGGTATGGGCGGCATGGGTGGTATGGGTGGCATGATGTAAGCCAAACCAAGCAATACCCATTCGCAGCTGTCCTCAAACCCCCAACAAAAACTCCTACAAACTATATAGATATATGTTTAAGCCCATGATGCACTACGTCCGAGTATGGCAGGAAACGGGCACAACACAAGGGAGAGAAGGAAGATGTCCCGAGCTTGTGTCTTAGCCAAGTTTCTCTTCCATATCCAGCTGCCAGCTGCATACTCCAATCACACATTTAAGAAACACACTTGGTTCGCCCCCTGTTCCAGCTTCTCCTCTAAGGATTCACTGCTGGGCAGAGGAGATTCCAAGCTTGTTTTTGTTTCGCATTTATTCCTTTCTGAACAAAGTTTCTCACACATTTTGCCGCTGGCTGTGAGTACACTCCGCTCCGTGGATTTCCCCTCCCTCCCAGAATTCTCCACTTACCCCCAACCATGCCCCCTAGCACTCCATGCTCCACCGCCTACTGCCATACGCTGGCGTCACTGCATCGTGTTCAACGTTTTTCTTTTTTTTTAACTATTCCTTAATTCTATTTTTACATGTTATATATGTAAATGCAAAGAGAAGTACCGTTAGTTGTAAAATAATAAACAAAAAAATACAATTAAAAAAAAAATATTTTTTAAATCGTGTAATTTATTAAGAACCTGTAGTCAAAAACATACCGAGGGTATGCTAAGTTTGTGGGAATTATTGTGAAACCCGCCTGTTTGGGTATTGGAGGCAAAGTCTAAGAAAATCCTGATCTGCGTGCACGACAGAGAAGTACAGTAAAACCTATTTTAACGGACACCCCTTATAAGGGAATGACCCTCTTACGCGGATACTTATTCTCTGCTTTTGAATTTTTTTGGTATGCGTCAGAACAATTTGCCCCTCATAGGGGGACACCCCTTTTGACCGGACAAGACAAAATGTTAAATAAATTAATAAAAATGCAATAAATCGATAGTTGTAATCAAATAACCTCCCTTAGACACCCCTCATAAGCGGACAATATTAGATGGGTAAGTGTCCACTTAAACGAATTATCACTGTGCTACCCACAAAATGATTTTGTACGTCTTACAGTTTCTGAGCTTTAAGTCCAAAAAAAAAAGATTATATACATATATATGTTCCTGATCAGTAAGCCGATTTAACGATGTTGGGCTGTAAATAAGCTGAATTTATTCCACCTTCGCCCTATCTTAAGAAATTTATATAACATAACTGTGTATAATACCGTCGGACAACAATGAATATCGTATAGCCCCCATATAATCCATTGGTCGTATATTAATCATATCCTCCTCCTAAATAGACTTTGAATTGTAATATTTTACGACTCAGACGTCCGATCTTGGATTGTTATACCTTTTTGAGCTCGTGAGAATTAGTACTATAGATTGGCATTACAAACTTGGAGCATAAAATTTGGTCAATTTTTGACAAAAACTGTCAGGGGGTTACCTCACAAAATTTGGCAAAATTGGGTCAATCTGAAAATTTTCAAAATTTGATTACAAACGATTGTGCTAGATGTCTGAAGCCTAGAAAGCTATAGCTTTTCAAGATATCTCATCATTTGGCTGAGTTATGGGAATTCAAAGCTCGTGATGGGCCCAGAATGAGATTTGAGGAGGGAACATATAGAAATTTGAAAATCCTTACAAGATTTTGAAATAAATTATAAAGGTTTTCAGCAAAATCAAGCTAAAATTGTGTATCAGTTTCTATAGTCATTATCGTATATATATATTTGGATATAACTTGAATTAAAGAGAGAGGGAGAGAGGTATTCCTGAATATTACCTATTTTTCAAGACCTTGATGCACTAAGCTAAGACAACTGAAAATCGATATTTATACTATATATATAATTATATTACAAAAGGTATTGGATGAACTACTTTGCTCGTAATGCTTTAAACTATATATAATCATGTTCAGTTCTTTATGGTTTATGCACTACATATATATAGACAGTTTAAAGATAAGAGAATTTACAGAATAGAAAATAAATTCATAGTTGAGTAGTGACAAGTCTTTCCGTCGAGCTAATCTATTTTTGGAAATATAATTTATGTGTAGGAAAAATCTTGAGAAGATAATATATTTTAATAATTCAATTTTCTATATCGGTTTTCTTACTACACAATTGTAAAAGACGATTAACTAACTAGCTAAAGATCCTATAATTAGTCTGAAGATCAATGAATCAATTTTAGGGATATACTTTATGGGATTAAACATGGCTCCTCCTCCAGACAAGCCTATTGATATTATTTACCACAAGTAAACATGAATAGAAAAGAGAGAGAGATAGTGAAAGCGACAGAAAACAAGTGCATGAAAGAGAAAACAGATGAAATCAACTGCTATAATATAGAATTATATATAAGTATATAGAATCTATCTTAGGAAAGATTTAGAAAAATAAGATAAAATGTTAAAGAAGGAGAAGAAATGAATTCTACTTCAAAATAATTTAGAATCTTTAAAAAAAACGAGGGATAATTTAAGAAATTAAAAGGAAAACTTATTTAAAACATAGAAAGAAATCTAAAAACATTCAAAATTATAAAAGGAACGGAGCTATGATGATAGAAAGAGAGGGAAAGAGCAGTTTAAAGTATAGAAAAGACTTAAAACTTAAAGAAAGAAACATTTTTAATGTGTTAGAAAACTTAGAAAACTTATTCTCGAAAACATTTCAAGTTATATAAAATAAGAACTTTCGATTCATCGTAATAAATTGATACAACCAATTGTTTTTTACTGTCAAACCCGTTGTGGAGGTACAAAGTAAATTTATACAGCTTAACTTAAATAATTCTGTGCTTAAAACTAGGAGGGGCAGGATACAGGAGGGAGCTGGAAAGGGGAGTAGTAAGTGGATTGATTTAAGGCGGTATCAGATCACTTAAACTAATAGAGTTCAGCCTTTTGCATGACCGCCTCGACGAGCACTTTGAAGGCATCCTCGATCATGGTGATATGAAGCTGAGCATCGCGATACGAGCACAATTTGGCGCTCTCGGTGAGTGGCATCTGCATGGTGGTGACACCCAGCGATGATTGGGAATGAAGACTACGTCCAGTGTTCATCAGAATGTTGACACAATCATCGGCCAGAATGGGAAACGTTTCAACAAATCGAACAATCGAGGGCAGTACGTGTTTAAGGAATTTACATTTAGCCGATGACGTGAGCAGGGAAAGCGTCGTTTGTATGACATTCAGACAGAATTTGGATACTCCCAGACTCTTGGGTATCGAATAGTTGAGTACCAGATGCGATGTCAGTTCTGTTGTGAAGATTTGCTTATCCATTTCGGTAACATTCAGAATTTCGTGCACGAAATCAATGCAAATATGCATCGATGGCACACTGGCTACAATCATGGGTATCACCGACTTTGGGTACGTCTGGAAGTGCACCAGTTTGGCCAACGAGGGCTCCGTAATGAATGCCTGATGCACATAGGTGCCAATTATACCCTGTATCTCTCGCAGTTCCAGTAATGCCACACGACTCTTCGCCTTGCTCTCCATAAACTCGAGCACTTCGAGCAGAATGTGCACAGCGGCGCTTTCCTGCGATGCTATCAACGTCGTCTTGAGCTCCTCCCGATCCGCATCCGTTTGCACCAGTCCGTTCTTGTCCAGCACCTGCTTCTGCTGCATGTGCACATTGAGGTAGGTCTTCGAGGCGGCAAGGCTGCCCTTGAGTATGCGCAGCATGATCACGAGCATGTAGGGTGAACAGAACACTTGGCGGGGACACCTGCAGGGGAAGAAAGGGAGCATTAATCTCTTGTTAGCTTTCGAGTACTTAAAGATCTTAAGAATCATTGTATCATATATCTCTTTGAACATTCATTGATCTTTCGAGGATACTTATCTGATCTCTACGATCTTTTCCTCGATCCTCCAATTTTTGAACTTACGCTAGGACATCCATTGGCTCCAGCAGGCTCTCATTGGCAAAGGTGCGGCGATTGAAAGCGTCCGAGCTGTTGGTAATCGCACGCAGAGACATAATCCAAAAGGTGGTGGGCAGCACGGCATTGAGACGCAGCCAGAGATCATTGTACAGATCCTTGACAAAGCGGGGCACATTCTTGTCGAAGACATGCGGTAAGTGCTGCACTAACTGATGGGCATAGGGAGCAAGTGACTCCGGCGGAAGCTGGAGGAGATGCTTAAAGACACGAATGGCCAATTGAGGCTTCACCTGCACCGTGTCCAGAGCAGTACTTAGCAGCTCCGGCTTGAGTTCATATTTCGCGGGATTGTTAATGGATTGAGCCTGCGTTTGGAAGCAGGCGTCACCAAGATTGGATTTAACCAGATAATGCTCCTCGAGCCAATCATCGACCATGCTGAGATGTGGATAATTGGAGATGATTAAACGCAGCAGCGGATGGAAGAGTGACAAGTAATCATTGTGATACTGATGTGCCTTCTGTACCAAATACTTCAATGGTAATCCGCTTAAGAAATTGTTGGAATACTCCTTCTGTTTGCGTCCACCCAAGGCGCTCAGATTCATCAGTCGTGTATCCTCGTACAACATCAAATAGTAGATCATCAGTAGCTGTGCTGTGAGTGGACAACTGACCTCCACTTGCGACAGTTCATCGCTCTCCGCCAGCGGCTGCAGTTCCTCCGCAAAGAACGTCAACTTCGATGTGCGAAAGACATGAAGAATTTCCAGTTCAGTGAACGGACGATGCATGTGATCAATGCTAATCTTCCCCGTGGGATTCGGTATGATCAATGTATTCACGAAGACCTCAACCAGGGCTGGCATCACCGGATGCACTGGACGCACCGAGCTGCAAATCTGTTTGAAGATCCACGATTTGATCGGTACTTTGTGCTTGAGAAATGTGCGAGATTTGAGCAGCTGATGGATGCAGTGCACCGGCAGATAGCCGGGAATGGTGCCATTTAGATGTGGTGTCACGGGCACACGCACCGCATGCAAGGCCACCACCTGCTCCGTGAACAAATCCTGTGTGAACAATTGTTTTATCCGATTCGTGCTGTTCGGTCGTATGGGAATCTTCATGGCCAGCGTGGAGCAGACCATTTCCGAGATGGCGGTGATTTGATTGCTATGAAAATGTATGGCCAGGAGCAGTAGCATCTCGCCAAGGGAACTGCTGCTTCCAGAGCGTTTGCAGAAGAACGCATCCTCACGTATGAGCCACTGCAGCCACTCTACAGCCTTGTTCTCCAGCATTATGGTAGACACCAGCGAGGGACACGCTATGAGCATGCAGAGCGCCAGCGTAACGAATCGCACACCCGAAGGCGTGGCCTGGGGACAACTGGTTACCAGTTGGGACAGCGCTGTGATCTCATCGTCGTTGAACTTGAGTCCTCCAATGCCACGGAGCGCACAGTAGAGTCGCAGTAGCACTGCTCCCTGCAGATTAAAGTCCTTCAGTTCACTCGCATTGCTGGTGATCTTAACAATCTTCTGCAACAGCTCCACGCGCACCAGATTCAGTGCATCGCCCTTGCGCTTTTGGCTGGTGCGGATGTAGAGCGCGAACCAGGAGCGCAGATTCTGATCATTTCCCAGCAGCAGGCCGGTCAGAAAGGCAATCTGGAGAGGAGAATGAAGGAACAATGGAACTTAATCCTTCAATTAAATTTAATTTGCACTCCAGTCACTTACCAAGTCATCTGGATGCTTCAGAGCCAACTTGAGCATAAACGACGGCACCTTCATCATGTCAACGCACATGGATCGATTGGCCAGCGCCTGCGAGGGATTCATTTCGGACAAGGCCATGAGGAGCAGAAGGCGCTGCTTGCCATCGGTGCCCTCCTCATCACAGTTGGCAATCACATGGGAGACCACATCCCGATAGCAATCCGGGAAATTGGCCACCAAGGCACACACAATGCGATGCCCATTGGGCACCTGGACCAGTGCATCCGTTAGCTCCAAAATGTTGAGAAGGGAGGGCAGCTCAGCTAGCGCTATGCAGAGTATGTCCACCACTTCCTCCAGATAGATGCCATCGTCGAGCATTTCAGAGGCCACAGGCGCTGCACTGGGCGTGGCTTTAGTCTCACCATTAGCCGTGTTCGCCGTCAGCTGCTGCTGCAGATTGAAGATCTCGGAGAGCACCACACGCACCTTGCGTGCCACATCCGCTCGCTCGAATCCCAGTGCAATGCCAGACTGGAGACCGTATTCCGGTTGCTGCTGTTGTTGTTGTTGCTGCTGCTGTTGTTGCTGCTGTTGCTGTTGTGAGTTGCCCTCGAAGCAGGCTACCGTTGAGTTCTTTTGCCGCGTCTGTAGTTCCTTCTTGAGATCATTCTCCAGCTCATGGTAGTTGACCTGTAGATAGGAGACAATGCTGTTGACCACCTCGATACCAATGAGCACGGCAAGTATTTGTTTGCGAGACTCCATCGATGTCTCCGTGTTGTCCAGCGGCGAGAGCAGGCTCATCCGAACTAGTGATGGCAATACCGGGCGGATTTCGTTTTCGGGATAACCGGCTAGCGATGTGATATCCAGCGTTTGCATTGCGGCAAATACGCGAGCCGTCACATCGTACATTTTCACCGGCATCGTGCTGGTTGTTTGCTATTGTTGTGCTGCTGCAGTCACCTGTTGCCAAATAATCTCAATATTTGTATTTTCTGCTCAACAACAAACCGCATCACACTTTTCTAAATCCTATCTCACTAAACTCTGTAGTCGGATATCGCCATCGCCATCGGCTCACCGACTAATTTTGGTATTTTTTGCTATCGATAAATTATTTTTACTATAAACGCTGTTCAAGCATGTTTAAACCAAGTTGTACTAAACTCTAAATAATTATTCACTTAGTGAGCCATTAGAAAATTTCCTAAGTTATAATATGTCTTATTTCTCAGTTATAGTGTTCTATATGCATATTGTTATAGGCCACAGTGTTGCCATGCCGGCTGCCAGATTGTATAATTTGAGTGAAATTGTTTAGGCCTGCCAACTTGTCACGATTACATATATCGCGTAAGTGTTTTATTGCACGCACTTTATCGATACTTCGATAGACATCGTTTTTTTTTTTTACTGATACATACATTTTCCATTCGGATTCAGCAGTCACTTTTTTTTTTACTCGCAAGTGTAGTTCGGACCGCAAAGAATAAATGTGAATAAAAATAAAATAACGTGAAGAATCTATGTGAATTGTATGTTTTATGAATCAATTAGGGAAAATTGAACAGCAACGTTTGCCGAGTAGGTAAGTGAAAGTTGCCAAAGTGCAGTGCAAACAAAACAGGCGGCAAAAGAAAACTCCAACAAACGTCGGGAAAACTACTTGCAATAGACCAACGCCCTAGTGCACAGTGCTTAGTTCCCCAAAAAAAAAAAAAGTATCTCAATATCAAAATGTGGGACAGTTGCTAGTTTGAGTGTGAAACTCGATTAAATAACAAATTATAAAGTAGCTAAAAGATATATGATCCATGTACAATATATACTATACACATACATACATATATGCATACATACATCATACATATATACATACATAATAAAAACATCATCATCGATTAAAATTGCCTCCTGCCCCCGCCCCCCGCTCTAACCGACTATCGCAGTCACAGTACGTTTCGTTCGTTCGCTCGTTCCGTTCCGTTCGCTGCTGGCGTTGATGACATCATTCGGTGTTTTCAGTTCGTTTTGAGTTGTATGGGAGAGAGAGAGAGAGTAATGTGAGAGAGTCAAATCGAGTCGAGTCCGGAGAGTGTGTGTAGTAGTGGTGTGTGCTTATTACGCCTATGCCGTTACTGGGCTGCGTATCGAATTGGATGACTAGTACAAGTAACGCATACAAATACATAAATACAAGTGTCGAAATCTAAATTCTTGAATTATATTTATTTTTTTTGTGGTGGCAATCAAATTATGAATTAAATGTAACAAAATCTATAATCAAAACAAATAATGTGAAACACACTGTGCGTGCGAAAATACTTGCGTCAGAAGCGAGTGAAAAAAGAGACTTGTGCGAAAAAGTGCGATAAAAGACAATATTTGATCAAGATATATACATAGCATATACATATGTTTTTTTTAATCGTACACAAATACACACAAACACACACACTGACAATATCTATCATTCGTTCTCGTTCTTGCTCTTTGCTACTTTTTCTCATCTCATCTTTTTTTTCCACTCATTCACTCACATTGAGGCGAAATGCACTTTGAAATACAGTTACGTGCACACGCACACGAACACGCACAACCACACACACACACGTACGCACGCCCCATGTAAAAATAGGAAATCCTTCCAAGAGGTCACGAGTTGAATTGAAGTTGTTTATCGATACATGGGAATGGGTGGAACAGAATGAAAACAGAACTGTCTACGCGTGTATGTGTGTGCTGCACTTGTCTATATTTGAATTCACGCATACATACATATGCCTGTAGTTTTCGGGGCCCACCTTGTTTATTAGTGCCGCCGACAGGCCAAAAAACAAATACAAAACAGCAAACAAATAAAAAACATGACAAATCAACAACGGCCATAACTCAAATTGTACAGTTGTAAGGTAATAAGCACGTACTGATGATGTAGCTACATATACATATACGAAACATACACAAGTGTGTGCGTGTGTGCTTATGTATGTCGAGTGTGCTTCAATGAATGCATGTGTGTGTGTGTGTGTGTGTTGTATGGAGAAGCCTCAAAGTTATTTGAGCGATTGTTTGTTAAAACAAAAAAAAAAAGTAAATTACTTTAGCGCTGCCCCAAAACTGGTTTTCCATATACAATAAAAAACAGTTTTATATTTTTGGAGTTTTCACTGCGTTGGCTGTTTGCATTGAGTGCTAGTTTAGGCTTAAAAGAATGCACAAACATTTCAGGCATAAAGTAAAATACTTTGTATTTAATTGTTCTTGAAAGTATTTGCTGCCAAGTCAAAATAATTAATTGACGTACTGTATGTTATTGCTGCCCTGGTTAATTGAGGGTACGCACACACACACGCATTGCACAACTTTAAGTAGCCGCGCCTTCGTCGTCTCCGCTAATCAAATCAATGTGATGAACTCACTTTTAACAAGATCAACACAAACACACATACATGTGTATAGTAGTGTATACTACATACACGCATACAGTTACTGTTGTATGACATGCAATCATAATTGCAAAAGTTGAGTTCAAAACCTACCCCATTTTTTTTATTGAGAGAGAGAAATTGTTTGCTCCATCTCACACTTACCACCTCGCTGCCTCCCCCTACTAACTGCTGCTGTTGTCACCCTGCTGCTTTCGGCTTTACTCTCATTAGCTCATAGATACAACACAGATACACGCTCTCAATTTACCAACTCTCCGCATCATACAAACATACACACACACACACATAGTCAGGCGCGCACGCTCTCGCTCCTTTTGCATGCGTGTGCCGCCTGTTTATTTGTTTGTGCTGCTACTGCTGTTGTTTTTGTTGTTCGTTGGTTTTGTATTCGCTCTCTGTTTTCGTTATGTTTGCTCTCACGCTCTCATCTGTCCGTTCTGTCGGCAAGTTTTTAAGCTTCGTTTTCGTTATAATCAGAAAAATATTACGTAATAGATAATGGAGCTGCGGGAATGCGAATACGTGTATGAATGTTAGTGTTAGTGTGTATGTGTGTTGTTTTCATATGTAAATAAAGATGTGAGCTAAAATCGTATTGTTTCGCTAGTTTTTGTTGTTGTTAGTTGTCATTGTTGTTGCAGAATTAGCTCATATCTATTGAGAACACACACGAATTAAATCAGCATTTCCAGTGCAATTTTTTAAGTCTGATGAGCAGAAAAAAACATAATTGCCCGCAACTTTTGTATGTATGTGAATGTGTGTGTGTGTATGTGTGTATATAGCGTGAAAGCGAATGACCTGCTGAGCATGGAATAAAGGTCAAAATACACTTGCAACTGACTGTATATATGCGTATGTTTGCTTGTGTATGTATACCAGCTATGTATAACAGTATGTATGACACATATTGGTCATTCCGATAGTTTTTTTTTTTGTGAATTGAATTTCCTGCAATTTCACCATTCTGCCGCCCCCTCCCCACACTCCCCCCACACACCACCTGAAATTGGAATGAGAATTAGAATTGAGTCTGGCATTTGGCGGATGGGGCGTGATGTAATCGCGTTAACTATAAACCTAAAATAATAAACAGTCACACAGACAAACAATCAGCAACACTCACACACCGACACACAGCCAGATCTATTTACAGTGAGTGACAATTGTTAGCGGACTTAAATGTCCGCCCAGTTGACCCAGGCGCGACCCGCGGGCCACTCAATGTGACGCCATTGTGTCTTATGAATCAGCGTGTAGGCCAAACAAAGAAAGGGAGAGGAAGTGGAAGTGAAAGAGAGTGAGAAAGTTAAATAAGTGCAAGCGGGACAGAGAAAGCGTTCAAGTGGGGGGAACTGAGCACCACCCACTAAAATACATACGTATATGTATATGTATATATGTATTAGTATTAGTATTTGTATTTGTCTATGGAATAGTGAAAAGTGTTTAATTATGCGTTTTCTTTTTTTCTTTCTATTTTCTATTTCTGATTGAATTTGATTTTTTGAAATACCATGAATAATTTTTGTTGGATTTTCTATTTTTAAATTAAAACTAATTAAATGATTTCATTAATTAATGAATAAAGGAATAATAATTGAATTAAAATTTAAGTGAATTAAAAAATTTAATAATAAAAAAACTCAAAGAAAAGTGGAAAAATTAAAACTAATTACATTATTTTTATCAAGTTATCAATTTTAAAATATCTTAGTAAATTTAATAATTATTTTTAAAATTTTATAGAAACAAAAAACTCATGGAGACTTTTAAAAATTAAAAATAAATGCATTTTCTACACTCGAAATATTTATTAAAAATATTTCACTTCTCTACAATTTATTTGAAATATTATCTAGAATTAAAAATTAATAAATTTGTTTTTTTTTTTATTCCTTTCCGACTTCTCTGCAGTTATTCTTTGAGATTTGTTTTCGATTTTTGGAAGATTTGTTGAAATCAATAAAAATTGAATTCTTTGCGGTTAAAATTGTGGACAATTGTGGACAAGAGACGGCACTAAAATGACGACGGACATTTCAATTGTTCGATGGGACCCCAGTCAGGGTCCTGGCAACGAATATATCGATGAATACGAATACGATGGCGGTAACTCGAGTTCCCGTCTCTTTGAGAGATCCCGCATCAAGGCCTTGGCCGAGGAGCGTGAAAGTGTACAGAAGAAGACATTCACCAAATGGGTTAATTCGCATCTATGTAGGGTCAATTGTCGCATTGCTGATCTCTATGTGGACATGAGGGATGGCAAACATTTGATCAAACTGCTTGAGGTTCTATCCGGCGAACGTCTACCGAAGCCCACCAAGGGTAAAATGCGTATACATTGCCTGGAGAATGTTGACAAGGCGCTGCAGTTCCTTCGGGAGCAGCGTGTGCATCTCGAGAATATTGGATCCCATGATATTGTCGATGGCAATGCATCCCTTAATCTCGGCCTTATCTGGACTATTATCTTGCGCTTCCAGGTAACAGTCATTCTATTACATTTCAAGTGAATTATATTCGAAATACACTGAGAAAAAATGGGTTGTCTGTTAGAGTTAGTTAAGCAATTCAGTTTTTTTTTTTAAATACACTGAGAGAAATGGTTTAAGTCAATTCATTTCTTATCGAAATGCACTGAGCAGAAAGGGCTTCGCCTATAAAAGGTAGTAAGTCCATGCAATTATATTCGATATACACTGAGAAAAATAGGTTTGGTTTCTAGAGGTTGTGATATCAATTGAATTTTATTCAAAATACACTGAGATAAAAGGGTTGGCTTGGTAGCAAAACACTTTAATTCAGTTCCAGATATATATAATTCAAATATTTTCAAAATACACTGAGAAAAATGGGGAATGCCTATAAAAGGTAGTAAATTAGTTAAATTCTGTTCGAAATACACTGAGAATATAGATTGTTTAAGTATTTTCCATATGAACTTAATACTTAGTCGACCCTTTCTCTCAGTGTACCTTCTTTCACTTAAGACCTACGATGAGCAGTGATAAAACACAGTCAGTTAGTGAAAATATAATACTTTCCGATAGATTGCTTTAGTTTATGTCATAAGAACTTCATACTCAGTCTTCCTTTTTTCTCAGTGTAGACCATTTAAATAAAATTGTCCCCACTAATCCCCTACAAAACTCCCCACGATAATCCCTTAAACAGATCCAAGATATTACCATTGAGGAGGTGGACAACAAGGAGACAAAGTCCGCCAAGGACGCTCTACTCCTGTGGTGCCAGATGAAGACCGCTGGCTATCACAATGTGAATGTGAGAAACTTTACGACTTCGTGGCGCGATGGACTCGCCTTCAATGCCATTATACACAAACACCGTCCAGATTTGGTGCAATTCGAGAAGCTATCGAAGACCAGCGCTATACACAATTTGAATAATGCCTTTGACGTCGCCGAGGATAAACTTGGTTTGACAAAACTTCTTGATGCCGAGGATGTTTATGTCGATCATCCAGATGAGAAATCAATCATCACCTATGTGGTCACCTACTATCATTACTTTAGCAAACTGAAGCAGGAGACGGTGCAGGGCAAGAGGATTGGCAAAGTCGTTGGCATTGCCATGGAGAATGACAAAATGATTCATGATTATGAGCACTTTACCAGCGATCTGCTTAAATGGATTGAGACAACGATAGAGTCGTTGGGCGAGAGGGAATTCGAGAACTCCCTCACTGGTGTCCAAGGACAATTGGCACAATTCTCCAACTATCGCACCATCGAGAAGCCACCGAAGTTTGTTGAGAAAGGCAATTTGGAGGTTCTGCTCTTTACCCTTCAATCCAAGATGCGGGCAAATAACCAGAAACCCTACACACCCAAGGAGGGTAAAATGATATCCGATATTAACAAGGCCTGGGAGCGTCTCGAGAAGGCCGAACACGAACGGGAGTTGGCCCTGCGTGAGGAACTCATTCGCCAGGAGAAACTGGAACAACTTGCGGCTCGTTTTGATCGCAAAGCATCCATGCGAGAGACTTGGCTATCGGAGAATCAACGTTTGGTTAGCCAGGACAACTTTGGTTTTGATCTGGCAGCCGTTGAGGCAGCAGCCAAGAAGCATGAAGCCATTGAAACTGATATTTTTGCCTATGAGGAGCGTGTTCAGGCGGTGGTCGCTGTCTGCGATGAGTTGGAATCGGAGCGTTATCACGATGTGAAGCGCATCCTGTTGCGCAAGGATAATGTCATGCGTTTGTGGACATATCTATTGGAATTGTTGCGTGCTCGTCGTATGCGCTTGGAGATTTCGCTGCAATTGCAACAGAACTTCCAGGAGATGCTCTACATTCTGGACAACATGGAGGAGATCAAGCAATTGTTGATGACTGATGATTATGGCAAGCATTTGATGGGTGTGGAGGATTTGTTGCAAAAGCATTCATTGGTCGAGGCCGACATCAACATACTCGGTGAACGGGTTAAGGTTGTCGTCCAGAATTCGCAGAAATTCCTTAGCGATGATCCGGAATCGTATAAACCCTGTGATCCTGAGATCATTGTCAGTCGTGTCCAGCAGCTGGAAGATGCCTATGCGGAGCTTGTGCGTTTAGCGGTTGAGCGTCGCAGTCGCCTGGAGGAGAGTCGCAAATTGTGGCAATTCTATTGGGATACAGCCGATGAGGAGAACTGGATCAAGGAGAAGGAACAAATTGTATCCACTGATGAGATTGGGCATGACTTGACCACAGTTAATCTGTTACTCAGCAAGCACAAGGCTTTGGAATCGGAGATTACATCCCATGATCCTCAGCTACAGAATGTGGCCAAGGTGGGCGCTGAGCTCATTACCGAGGGACACTTTGGTGCTGAACGCATCAAGGATCGCCTCAAGGAGATCTTGTCCAAGTGGGATCATCTCTTGGATCTAACCAAATACCGTCGTCAACGTTTGGAGAACGCTGTCGATTACTTCCAACTGTTTGCCGATGCCGACGACGTGGACAACTGGATGTTGGACACATTGCGTATTGTTTCCAGCGAGGATGTGGGTCGTGACGAGGCTAACGTACAGTCGCTGCTTAAGAAGCACAAGGATGTCGCCGATGAGCTCAAGAATTATGCCGAGGTCATCGATGCACTGCACAAACAGGCGGAGATTCTCAAGCTCAACGAGCCAGAGAAGGAGAATGTCTCGAAGCGTCTGGAGGCCATCGACTCCCGTTACAAGGAACTCACCGAATTGGCCAAGCTACGCAAGCAGCGTCTCCTGGACGCTCTCAGTCTCTACAAACTCATGTCCGAAGCGGATGGTGTGGAGCAATGGATCAAGGAGAAGACCAAGATGTTGGACACCATGGTGCCCGGCAAGGACATCGAGGATGTGGAGATTATGAAGCATCGTTTCGAGGGTTTCGACAAGGAAATGAATGCGAATGCTTCACGCGTTGCGGTGGTCAATCAATTGGCACGTCAACTGCTTCACGTCGAGCATCCGAATTCGGATGAAATCCTCGAGCGACAGAATCATCTCAACCAGGAGTGGTCGACGCTCCGCGAGAAGGCCGAGGCCAAGATGGATGATCTGAAGTCGGCACATGGTGTGCAGACCTTCTACATTGAGTGCCGCGAGACAATCTCCTGGATTGAGGATAAGAAACGCATTTTGACCGAAACCGATAGTTTGGAAATGGATCTGACTGGTGTGATGACACTACAGCGTCGTTTGAGCGGCATGGATCGCGATCTGGCGGCCATCCAAGCAAAATTGTCGAGCCTCGGACGTGAGGCCGATAGCATTGAGGTGGAACATCCGGAGGAGGCACAACTTATACGCAAGCGCATTGCTGAAATCGAACTGATTTGGGAGCAGCTGACACAGATGCTTAAGGAGCGTGACTCGAAACTGGAGGAAGCCGGCGATGTGCATCGTTTCCTGCGTGATCTCGATCACTTCCAGACCTGGCTAACCAAGACCCAAACGGACGTCGCCTCCGAGGATACGCCCACATCGCTGCCCGAGGCCGAGAAGCTACTTAACCAACATCAATCGATACGCGAGGAGATTGACAACTATACCGAGGATTACAAGGTTATGATGGAGTACGGTGAGCGTCTGACCGCGGAGGGTTCGACCAACGATGATCCGCAGTACATGTTCCTGCGCGAGCGTCTGAATGCCCTCAAGGATGGCTGGGAGGAGTTGCATCAGATGTGGGAGAATCGTCAGGTCTTGCTCTCACAGAGTCTCGATCAGCAGCTCTTCAACCGGGATGCACGTCAAACGGAGGTGTTGCTCAGCCAGCAGGAGCATTTCCTCAGCAAGGACGATACTCCGGTTAATCTCGAGCAGGCCGAGAATCAATTGAAGCGTCATGAAGCCTTCCTCACCACCATGGAGGCCAACGATGATAAGATCAACACATTGCTACAGGTCGCCGACACGCTAGTGGAGAAGGAGCACTTCGATGCCGACAAGATTGGCAAGCGGGCAGAGAATATAACCGGTCGTCGTGATGACAATCGTCAGCGTGCCTTGGATCAGCATGAGAAGCTCAAGAACCAGGTGAAATTGCATGAATTCCTGCAGGATCTGGAGGAGCTCGCCGAATGGGTTCAGGAGAAATACGCCACGTCACAAGACGAGACCTACAGAAGCGCCAAGACCATACACTCCAAGTGGACAAGGCATCAGGCTTTCGAGGCCGAAATCGCTGCCAACAAGGAGCGTCTCTATGAGGCCGAAAAGTCCGCCCAAGAGTTGTCCAAGGAGAAGCCCGAATTCAAGGATGTCATCGAGCCCAAACTGAAGGAGTTGGCCAAACAATTCGATGACCTCGAGGTGCATACCAAGGAGAAGGGTGCTCTGCTCTTCGATGCCAATCGCGAGGTGTTGGTCCAACAGACCTGCGATGACATTGATTCCTACATCACGGATCTGGAGAAACAGATTGTTAGCGGTGATACTGCCAATGATTTAACCTCTGTCAACATACTCATGCAAAAGCAACAGGTTATCCAAACCCAAATGGCCGTTAAGGCCCGTCAGGTGGAGGAGATTGACAAACAGACGGAGTATTTGCAAAAGACCGTGCCGGAGGAGAAGATCGAACCGATTGTGGTCAAAAAGACGGCGGTGCTGGAACGCTTTGAGAAGATCAAGGCACCGCTCTTGGAGCGCCAAAAGCAGCTCGAAAAGAAGAAGGAAGCCTTCCAATTCTGCCGCGACATCGAGGATGAGAAACTCTGGATCGATGAGAAACTGCCAGTTGCTAATTCCAATGATTATGGCAACTCTTTGTTCAATGTTCATGTGCTTAAGAAGAAGAATCAATCGTTGGCAACCGAAATTGATAATCATGAGCCACGCATCATGGCCATCTGCAATAATGGACGCAAACTGATCGATGAGGGACATGAGGATGCCAAGAAGTTCGAGGCATTGATCAGTGATCTAACCCAAAAGTGGCAGGAACTCAAGGATGCCATCGAGAATCGCAAGAGGCATTTGCTTGAATCGGAGAAGGTGCAACAGTATTTCTTCGATGCCCAGGAGGCTGAGTCATGGATGAGCGAACAGGAGCTTTACATGATGGTTGAGGATCGTGGCAAGGATGAGATTAGCGCACAGAATCTAATGAAGAAACACGAGAACCTTGAGCAATCCGTTGAGGATTATGCAAACACCATTCGCCAGTTGGGTGAGGTTGCACGCCAATTCAGCGGTGATGATGTGTCCAGCGGTGATGCCGTTGCCGTCAAGCAATCCCAGCTAGACAAATTGTATGCCGGTCTCAAGGATTTGGCCGGTGAGCGTCGTGCTCGCCTCAATGAGGCACTGCAGCTCTTTATGCTCAGTCGTGAGGTGGACGATCTGGAGCAATGGATAACAGATCGTGAGGTTGTCGCTGGCTCACAGGAGCTGGGACAGGATTACGATCATGTTACGTTGCTGTCGGAACGTTTCTCGGAATTCGCACGCGACACAGAAGCCGTGGGCGGTGAACGGGTCGCCAAGGTCAATGGTATTGCCGATAATCTGATCCAAGCTGGACACTCGGATTCGGCCACAATTGCCGAATGGAAGGATAATTTGAATGAATCGTGGCAGGATCTGTTGGAACTCATCGAGACACGTACACAAATGTTGGCCGCATCGCGGGAATTGCATAAATTCTTCCATGACTGCAAGGATGTACTCGGACGCATATTGGAGAAACAACATGGTGTCTCCGATGAGCTGGGACGTGATGCTGGCTCCGTGTCAACGCTGCAGCGCAAACATTACAATTTCCTACAGGATCTGACCACACTGTACTCGCAGGTGCAACAGATTCAGGAGGAATCCGCTAAACTGCAGGACGCTTATGCCGGTGACAAGGCCAAGGAGATTACCAATCGGGAGCAGGAGGTATTGCATGCCTGGGACAATCTGCAAGCCATGTGTGATGCACGCAAACAGAAGCTCGCCGATACGGGTGATCTATTCCGTTTCTTCAACATGGTACGCATACTTACCATCTGGATGGAGGATCTGGTGCGTCAAATGAATACGTCAGAGAAGCCCCGTGACGTGTCCGGCGTTGAGTTACTCATGAACAACCATCAGAGCCTCAAGGCTGAGATCGATACGCGTGAGGATAATTTCAGTGCCTGCATCTCGTTGGGCAAGGAGCTGCTCACCCGCAATCATTATGCCTCCGCTGACATCAAGGATCGTCTCATGCAATTGAACAACAGTCGAAATGCTTTGCTGCGCCGCTGGGAGGAACGCTGGGAGAATCTACAATTGAGTAAGTCCCACGAATCTGTAGGTATCTTTACGCCTAACTTAAATTTCTCTTCTATTTTTTCTTCCTTAGTTCTGGAGGTTTATCAATTCGCCCGAGATGCTGCCGTTGCCGAGGCTTGGCTTATTGCCCAGGAGCCATACCTGCTCTCATCCGAGTTGGGACACACCATTGATGAGGTGGAGAACTTGATCAAGAAGCACGAGGCCTTTGAGAAATCGGCCGCGGCACAGGAGGAGCGCTTCAGTGCCCTTGAGCGTTTGACAACAGTGAGTCTTTTCGCTCCCATTTCCCCCCCGTGCTCCTCTTTATTCCCACCCTCTTTCTTTCGTTTAGTTTGAGCTTAAGGAGATGAAGAGGCGCCAGGAGATGGCTGAGGAGGCGGAACGACAGCGCATCAAGGAGGAGCAGGAGGCCAAGGCCGCTTCCGAGGCAGCTGAGCTCGCTAAACGCGAAGCCGAACGACGTGACGATGTCGATGTTGGCATTTCCCACGACGAATCAGGTATAATTTCCACAATTTTTATTCTTTACTCTCATCATACCCTTGCAGACAGAGGTCTGGCGGAGCCCTCTATTCTTTATATATTCTTATTCAGTCCGATATTAACATCTCTGTATGTTGCGAAGAAAAATATTCTGTTAGTTTTAGAGCTAAGTTGATCAAACTTGGTACAGCTCCTGCATAGGTCTGCAAGCAGTTTATATTTTGAAATCAGTCAGATCGGTTTACTATATCATATAGCTGTCATAGGAAATCGAGGATAAAAATGATGTTTTATTATGTTTTAGTATCAAAAACTTTTCTTTTTGTTTAGTTATTTCTATCAAATTCATACACTGCGTGTATGTTGTGGTTTTACATATATTTCATAAATTTAGACCAAATCGTAAGACTATATCATATAGCTGTCATAGGAACTTGAGGATCAAAATAAAGTTTTGGTAGGAAAAACTTTTGTGTTGCTTGATTTATGTCAACCAAGTTCACAAACCACGCACTTTTAGACATTGCCAACATACTGACTAAGTTTCGATCAAGTCGAACGACTATATCATATAGCTAACTGTAGGGATCGAAACGACAAAGCTTCTCCGTAGGGAATCAAAACTGCAAGAGTATCAAATCTTTGGCTTGCCAAAGTAAATCATTCCTTTACATTATGTGTTTTGTGTTCATTTTTTGATTAATTTTTTTAATTTCAAACTAACTTTACAACCTAACCTCAAAAACTTTTTCAACCTCATTTTAAAGCACGTAGAATTTATCTGAAAAGCGGTTAAACTAACACCATTTCAAGTCAGAAAAACTATCGTATCGTGTGTATTGTGTTACGTAAACCCAATTAAATCTCAACATTCCATCTCATTCACTCATGCTTACTAAATCGTACCCGGATTAATCCCAAAAAAATAAAACAAAACTAACCAAATAATCCAATAAAACCACAAAAAAGCAGCCGCTGCAGACACGTCCGTTGATGTTGAACGCGTTGTCGAGGCACAAACAGGTATAAATCTCTCTCTCTCTCTCTCTCTCTCTCTCTCTTTCTATCATCTTAACTCTAGTTGCATCTTCAGTAGTATTATATATCTATGTGTATTTAATCACCCAATATGATTACTTTCCATATTAATCGCAAGACTTTTCTATAGAACGTGGCGCTACACCAGCAGCTGGAGATGGTCAGGAGGGCTACGTGACACGAAAGCACGAATGGGAGTCGGCCACCAAGAAGGCATCCAACCGATCTTGGGATAAGGTATATAAATTGACTGTTTTATTCACTAAATTTTGATTAATTTGGCATCGGAAGTTAGCTGACATAAAATTTGGAGCTTTAACTTGTTTTTATAACTTATAATAGTTTTTTCTAGCTTTTATTTCGATGTTAGCTTAAAAAAGCTATGAAGTTTGTCGACCAAACTTATCATTAAAGGTTTAAATTAATTTTGATTAAAAATCTAGAAATGGCTATACTAAAAAGGCGCTAAAAATATAGCTAGAATTTCATTGGGTAAAAGTCGACTAATAAATAAAGCTACTTTCTTGACCTTTTTTGCTAGAAACTAAAAGAGTTTCAAAGTCATGGCAGGCTAGATAAATAGCTAAGTTAAAACAGCCAAAAACGGCTAAACAAAAAGCTAGATTTTTTAACTAAATATAGTTATAATTTCTTTTAACTTTTTCCATACCAAACTTCAATTTCTAGCCATAATCAAGCTAAGAAGACAAAACTTCTGTATAAACTAAAAAATGTGATTCGTTTTTTTTTTTGGTTTGGTATTTTTTTAGTGTAGAAAAAAGTGTCTACGAAATACCAAGCGCATACCACTCGCCTCATCTGGCTATTTATAGCCAAGTAAATAAATGATAAATAATGCTTGTATGTCTAATTCTAATTTTAGGTCTATATGGCCGCACGAGTCGGACGCGTATCGTTCTTCAAAGATCAGAAGGGTTATAAGAGTAATCCCGAATTGACCTTCCGCGGTGAGCCGAGTTACGATCTGCAAGGTGCTGCCATTGAAATTGCCAGTGATTACACGAAGAAGAAGCATGTGCTGCGAGTGAAGTAAGTATCGATATATCGATAAATAGAAACTATATTTTTATTATTTGTTTGAAGTTGTGAACACTTTTAGCTTTACACTTCTGTAGTTCTAAAGTCTACCGGATGACATTTGTTATTGGGCTTGCCTATCGATAACTAACTCTTATCTCTCTCTCTCTCTGCGTGTCTTTCCTTTAGGCTCGCCAATGGCGCCGAGTTCTTGCTGCAAGCCCACGACGACACTGAGATGACCCAGTGGGTGACATCACTGAAAGCGCAGAGTGATTCGGCAGCTGTGGCAGCGAGCAGATCCCAAACTCTGCCGGCTACTTCACAGAAGGACGAACCAAAGCGCAGATCGTTTTTTACTTTAAAGAAAAAGTAAATGTTGGAAACCATAAGAGCAGCTAATTAAAAAAAAAAACAAAACAAATTGAACAGAAAAACAAAAAACAAAAAATACATATATATTTTTTTCATATATTTAATGCAAAAACTTATTTCATAAAAAACAAAACAAAGCAACAAACAAAAAAGAAAAAAAAAAACAAAAACGAGAATGAAACTTGCAAGAGAGAAACAAGCAAAACAAGTAAAACATTATTATGCTTATCAAATTTGCACGATAAATACTGCTATTATTGATTAAACGTATGTATCTTATTTATTTAAACAAATACAAAGTAATATAATGATAAAAAAAAAAACAAACAAAACAAAAAACAAATTGAGAAAAACTCGTGTATGCATTTCAATGTATTCGATAAATAAACGAATTATTCCTCTAAAGTACACATCAATTGTTATTTATCGTTATCGCTAGCGTATTAATCCTTGGCGGCCATACCATAATTGTACTGATTACAGCAAGTGCTTGCCTTGGGACAGAAAGAAAAGTTTCAGCGATGACGTCAGAATGGTTTGTGTACAACGAAGCATTCCATTTGAGTGACGTAGTGTGATAAGCATTTTTATTGGCATTTGCCTTGGCATTCACACCTTTTTATGGGGAGTGGCATGCCTCGTGATGTTTGAACGCTTTATTATCATCGCAGAGTGCTTAAAATTTGCAATTCAAAAATGTAAACATGCAGTCAGTGTTGCCAGATGTTTCGTGTGATTGCATTGAATCGATAGGTATTTTTTACTTTGAGCAGGTTGGCAGTCTGACTTGAAAAGCATCAGAAAACATCGAATTATTAGAGCTCTGTTTTCGATGTTTTTTTTTAAATTAATAAAACTAAGCGATTGAATTTGTCTGATATTGCACCATTTTAATAATAACAGAAAATACATTTAAATTTGAATTTTAGTTGAAAAAAAATAAAAACAGCTTGTGCAACAAATAAAACAAACAAATTTTTTGAAATAGCAATTATAATTCTGTATCAAATTCTTATCTTACTTGTAAAATTAAAACAAAAATATTTCCGTCATTTGTATTACAAGGAGTGGCAGCATAATTTAGGGCTGGAAACGTTCATGTTTTAAAAAGGATATCAACTAAATATAGGGCTACAAAAATATTGAAACATCGATATGACAATAAAACCATCGATAACACGGACAACATCGATGACATCGATGTTGCTCCAGCTCTACGTATATACACAAAGAAAATTGATAAAATTCAAATAAAATCATGAAATTTGTTGTAACCGACTGCTGATGCTGCTGATGCACCACAAGCAACTAATCACCGCAAGCACTGATCACTAAATCACACACATAACAAGCGGGTGGGGGGGTCGAGTGAGCACACAGACACATATACATTAGCACACACACACGCACGCACACGTACCGCTAAACAAAATGGTAAGTCTCTAAAGGCCAACAAGTTACCCAAAAAATGGAAAGAAAAATGCAAAAAAGAAAAGAAAACTGGGCGGTAGCTCAAACACACGCACACAAACCAATGCGTCATCAATTGCTAATGTATGTTTTTGTGTGCAGCACGCCGCATCGATGACGTCGGTGGAGGTGCTGTTAAATGAATTTTATCAGCCCACAACGAGCAATGCAAGGAAACGTGAGATTGAAACAAATCTGCTGGCATTCAAATCCCAACCGGAGGCATGGCAACTCTGCCTGCGGGTAGCAACAGCCAGCAATAGTTTCACCGAAAATCAATTCCTTTGGTTCTTCAGCACCTCCACACTGGAGCATACAATCACACGACGTTGGACCCAATTGAACACAGCTGATCGCACACTGCTCCGCGAGACTCTGTGGAACAGCTATGCCCAGCTGGCCATGCTCAATGGGGCACGACGGCATCGGGATACACTCGCCCAGCTGATTGCGCTGTTGGGGAAACGTGAATTTCCCGCTCAGGATCCAAATTATATGCAGCATTGCATGGAGCTCACCAAGACTCGTTTCGCTCTGGGTATTAATCTGCTGCGTGTCACCTCCGAGGAGGTTGTCAGCAATCGTGGCGACCTCACCACCGAGTGGAAACAATACTTCCAATTGTGGTGAGCACTCATAAATCATCATCATTACCATTATGACCATTATTGTAGTCATGATTGTGACTCAATCGCTCTGTGTGCAATTTGTTTTCCAGTTTCCTTTTAAGCTACAGAGTAGGAACAGTGTTGCCAGACTTTTGAAGCTAGAGTGATAACAAATTTAAGCTAGAAGTAGCTTTTTTTTTTAGCTATAAATGTTGAGTCTTAAAGTTTGTGACGTTTTACAGTCTTTTGTATGTTTTCCAGTTTCCATTTAAGCTACGGAATATAGACAGTGCTGCCAGACTTTTAAAGCCAGATTCCCAATACAAAACTAGCTATTTCCAGCTAAACTAAAGTCAAATCTTTAAGTTGTTGCTAAAAAAGTCTTTGTAAAGATAGTTTATCTAGTTTCCTTTCATTAGACCGTAACAAACAGTGTTGCCACACTTGTTATAGCTATTTTGATAACAAACTAGTAGCTATTTCTAGCTAAAAAAAAGTTTTGTGACTCAGCTAGAGTGCATGTAATTTGTTTACCAAACTAGGCAGTACACTGTTATCTAATAGATCAAATAACTATATATATATGCTATATCTTTCATGTAAACTCTATTTTTGTAGTCTCTGAAGGGTTTCTTAATTTACTCATAGATTGTTTTTATACTCTTAAAGTATTCTAACCAGAAGTCAGAAACTTTTTATCTACACTAGTTCTACAAATTTAGAACCCTCTCTTTTTGAGGAGCCATTAAACCTTTCTAACATTCTAACCCCAAAAAATTCTTGCATTTATATGTATTTTTCTGTGTTTCTTGTGTGTTTGTGTATCTGTGTGTGTGTGTGTTTGTAGCATTTCCATGTGTATTCCCGATGTCATGGACCTTGTCACCAAATATCTACTAATCGCCGTCTGTCATATCAATGGTAAAGACATTCAATCAACCATACCCAGTACATTCATGGATTTTAGTCTAACCACTGCGCTGCCAAATGACAATCAATTAAGGTAAGTTTTAGTATTTTAAGTATATGTATATATATAGTATACAATAGGCTCGCTATAAACCTATAGAATAAAGCATAAAACACAATATGTGATAAGTAGGCCTACTTCACTAATCACGTCACTAATCGAGTGAATATTGCTATAAGTTTAAGAACTATACTCATGATACTTGCTACAGGTCAGTCTTATGTCAGTGAAGAGTTAATATGTGAAAATCAATTGGATTGGATAACTATATCCTATAGCTGCCATAGGAAATTGAGGAAAAAAATGAAGTATTTTTATATTTTAGTATGAAAAACTTTTTTGTTTACTAAACTATCGTAACCAAATATACAAAAACCGTATAGATAGTAATTCTACATATATTAATCAAAGTTTGCCTAAATCGGATTACTATGTCGTATAGCTGCCATAGGAAATCGAGGATAAAAATGAAGCTTTGTCATGTATTAGTACCAAAAACTTTGTTGCTTCTTAAGCTTTCAAAACCCAATTCACACAGTCCGTTTAAATAGTCATTCAACATATATATTGACCCAATTTTTACCAAATCGAAATACTATATTATATAGCTGCCATAGGAATTAGAGGATAAAAATGTAACTTTATTCCAAACTACTTATTTGATTACTGAACTAACAAATTGTTGATCTGTTTGTTGTAGTTCCTCGGTGCTGGAGCTGCTCGGCTGTGTACAGCATTTGGTTTCTTGGATACGCACCGATCTGATCTCCGAGTACTTCCTAATGAGCATACTCGATTTATCGCAATGGCGTCAGGATAAAGAGCCCATATCCCTAGCAGCGCTCTCCGTGCTCAATGAGCTGCTGTACCTGCAGAAGCCGTTGCCCTTTGCAGGCACATTGATCAATGGAGTTAGTGGATTGCTGGAGCAGCACAATAGCACAAAGCAACAGAGTGAAATGTATAGCGATAAGTTTCGGGAACTTCTTAGACTTTATAGCACCAAATATGCGATCAAATTATTACAAGAGCCCGAAATGCTCAAATCATTTCTCGATCAACTCTATCGCTGCACCACCAAGTGTAAGTAATTACCTTTTTTGTACTAAACCTTTGCTAATCCCTCATATTTTTATAGTACACGGTGCTCTTGACTTTACGGAGAAACTGGACATTTGGACGCCCATCATTAAGGTGATTGCCCAGCAGCCAGGACGTATGACAGCTTATCATGGTGATATGATGATGAAGCTCGTGGATGAGATTATGAGACGCACACAATTTGAGATCAATAAACCAGAGCTAGAGCTGCTGGACAATGAGCTCATGGAGGATGATGTGCGTATAAAATTTAGTATTTAATTTGGTTAATTGTTGGCAAATCAAACAAGAAAAAATCAAATAAGTTAAGCCAATAAGCTCGAAAGAAACACTCGTTAGAAAAGTATATAGAAGGGGTTAAGTCTAGCTCCAGAAGTGTCTATTGCCTTGGGTTAAGAGTTTTCTAACAAGTTTTAAATGAAAATCCGTCTTTGCTTTTCGAGGCTCATCCCCGAAATATATGAAAACCTTTTTCAAAGCCCCATAACATGTTATTGTAACACTTGGTGTAGAGTAAACTAATTTAATTCAGATCAAACAACTATAATATATAGTTCCAATAGGAAATTTGGGGATTTTTATAAAAGAAATTAATATTTATCAAGCTAACTCAACCAAACTCACACTTTAAGTAAATGTCATGATTCTTAGTAGACACATCCAATTTCAACCGGATCGAATAACTATATCATATAGTTAGCCTAGGGCTAATTTGTCGAAAGTTGTATAAGAAAACGTAATTTTGAACCAATACAGGGTCTTTTACAGTCGGCCTGCTCAGCTACTAGCTTAAACTTCGTGTGTCTCCTCTAAATTTGTATTCTTTTCCTTTAACCGATGACTAATTTATCGATAACTCTTACCCACCTTACAGACACCCACAACGGAGTGGCAACAGTTTCTGGATCAGTGCTTTGAGTGCCTAGCACTGCTAGCAAGCACACGAGGTGCTCACATCGTATTTGCCCAAGTATTCGCACACTGGTCGCGTCCGCAAACGTATTTGTTATCGCTGGAATTGGCACTGGATCACGGCAGTGGACGGTGCTATGAGGCGGCCAGGAAACTCAAAATGGCAAATGTCGCTGAGATTTTGAGAGATTTTGCGACTGTCTGTCAGGCGGTAGTGAGATTGGCTCCATTGATGGATACTTCAACGGCTCCCGCGGATGTTGTCGGTCAGATGGAGAGTCAATTGCAGGTTTTATCCGATAGATTACTTCAAACGCTGCAATTGCTTGCCAGCAATCGGATCGGGAGCTATGATGCGGACAAGGCGAGCTTTCAGACTGATTTGGATAACCTGTAAGTGAAAGGAGTAGTTGAATCGAAACTTTTGACTATCGATAAGTTATCGATTGTCCTGTTTTGAAAAGAGACTGACTAATGGGTATCCTAAAGTCGCCTATAGAACTCTTGCTTGTTAATAATCGTAACTAAATGAAGTTTTCCTTTGCTTTCTTCTAGTTATGCTCAAGTTTTATTGGCCATACGTAGCATATTCCCACTATCAAAGTCGCTGAATAGCGAGCAGTTATTGCATCGACTTTTTGCCATATTGGGTAGCATATTTGCTTGCAACAATTCGTTGTCGGCTGCATCACCGATTGTACAGCAGGCGGCGAGTGAAGTGCTGCTCTTCATAGCGACTGTGATACGACCCAAGTGTCTGCTTGACATACCCGAGATACAGAGTCTAATGCAGGCAGGGCCACGCCTTGGCGCCCAGTTGCCGCGTCAGGTGTGCATCAATGTGCACATTAGTCTGGTCAGCTACATGGTATTGCCCTGGAAATCAGTACCGGAGCCACAACAGGACTACCCTCGACGTCTTTGGGTGCTGCGGGAATACATCGATTCGTTGGCTCGCAATTTCGTTGAACTCGATTTGAATTCGGCTGGTGAGAGTAAAATCGCATCTACTACACTCAATCTGCTGGGTACATTCACTGCTCTCATCGAGTACTTCAAGGCGACGGGGGCGAATGCGAAGGATATGCTAGCCACTACTTTTAAGGTGAGAGCAAAGTCATTGTACTCCATGAAGGGTAGATTGGGGGTGAAAATGGAACTAAGAGGAGGAAAATCACTATATAAGGAGGACTATAGGAGCTAGGAACTCTGTTATAAGTTGTTAATGCGAGAAGAGCTGTCATTGTACACCTTGGAGGACAGAGTTGGGGTAAAGTGTAGTCCGGGTTAGATAACTGATCTGATTTACCTTTAGGTGTACCTTGTCAAATTTAGATAGGAATCGGTGAACTATATTATATAGCTGCCTTAGGAACAATCGGTTTTAACTCAGTTATTAGTATGAAAAACTATTGTTCATAACTATTGTGTGATAAAATGAGTACAGGGTCTTTTACAGTCGGCTTACTCGACTGTACCTTGTCCTACAACTGATTCATCTCTTTCCTTTCTTCCCACAGCCCATACTGAACAAGGCGCTGGTGATCTTCAACACGTACGGACTGAGCAGCATCGCAATGGCCATCACCGTGGCCGAGTACAGTTTAAGCATGTTGCGCACACTTCCCATGCATTTGGGTGCACAGTTTATTAAGGAAATGATAACTCTCTTTATTGAGGTCAGCAGCAGGTAAGTGTTTGCCATCTCCCTCACTTTCTACCACATTCCTTCTCTTTCTAATTTGTTTTAATTTATTTTAGGGAACAATTAACGCTGAGTCGCTTGGCTGTAATGGAGAAAGTGCTGCAAATGTTTCAACTTGTTGTGGAGCAACCAGGTAGCGCCTCCTTGGCCTTGTTGCCCAACATTTTGGCCTTTAGCACACAACAGATTTTGCCACTGCTGCAGCAACAGAATGAGGCAACCGACAGCAGCGAGATCACCAGTTTGCTCTACGCTTTGTTCGACAGGTGAGTTGGAATTTGGATGCCCTGTATTTAAAGGGTTTTGAATATCGATTTGACAATCATTTCTCTAGAGACTTTTAGAGCTAGGAACACGGTAGGTTTATAGGTGAAAATAGTAGATGGAATACATAAATAGTTACTTAATCTAGCTAACTTATCTTAAGAATACAAACTAAATCTGAGTATTCAATGAATATTTAGTTAATTTAAGGTGTCTGTAGGTCTCTACAGGTCTCTACAGGTGCAGCTTAGGAAAAAGTGTTCCAGGCAGTCCAAATTTGTAACCCATTTATTTTAGCATATGGTTACCTTGAACCTTATTGCCAAATTTGTTGTCCCTGACTGTTATAGTTTCTTCTTAGCCTCCTACCCTAAAGAGTAGAGGGGTCTATTAGGTTTGTCTAGAGGGAAATGTGCGTAACAGGTAGAAGGAGGAGTTTCCGATCCTATAAAGTACATATAGTCTTGATTAGCATCAACATCCGAGACGATATAGCGATGTCCGTCTGTCCATATGAACACCTGGATCTTTGAAACTACAAGAGTCAGAGCCTATATGTCAGGCAGATCATGTTACCGCCCTGCAAATTGTTAAAAACTATGATCACCACACCAAAAACTATATTTACATCACCATAACTTGATAACGTGACCAAATTCACACATTATGTGTATGGAACCATTATAACTGTCCTCATCATGTTTGATCCGTATTGGACAACTATATTCTATAGCTCCCATAGGACAAATCGGTCGAAAATTGGGGATTTAGAGCACATATAATGGTTCTATAAGAGGCAACTCTATTTTTATTAGCTTCAATCTGTCTCTCTCTCTCTCCCTGGCTCTCCCTCTCTCTCCTTATATGTTTATACCTAATAAGCTACAAATGTACCAAATTTGGCCCTATTCCCTAGCTAATCGATTCTCTTTCCTCTTCCATTCACAGCGTTCTCACCTGCAAGTGGCAATTCTTCTACAAGAATCAGTTGAGCAACGGGAATGGCAACGGAACAGCGACGTCGGCAGCAACGTCGACAGTGACAGCGAATGGACAGCAACAGACACAGAATTTCAACTGCAGCGACAACTTGCATCCGGAGAGTTTTATGGCCATAATGAATGCCTATGGCCAGATGCTGGTCAGTGGCACAGATCCGAGCAATGTGCGAAGTGTGCTGCTCTCCATGCAGAATGTGAACGAGCGCAGTCGTCTGTATCAGCGGGCTTTATTTAAGGATCAACTATTGGCATCCTTTCAGCGTGCCCTGCTCAATCTGCTGCTGAGCGGTGAAGGTGCGCTGCACTTTGATTTAATAGCACAGGCACTGTTTGCCATGGGTCAGGTGGATCGACGGCAGTTGCACGAGAGTTTTGTGAATGCCGCACTACCGGTGGCCCAGACGGCACTGGAGGATATATGCCAGACAACGGTTGGATTAGAGATCTATATAAAATCTCTATATATTACTAATATTTTCTTTATTTTGCAGGACATTCCAACGTTTACGCAGAAATTGACACAGCTCATTCAGGATGCACACTGTGCGCATCTAAATGAAACCACGTAGACTTAGTATATATATATATACATATATATAGAAATATATACATAATGGATGTGTATCACTAACGGAACCACAAGAAGACAGCCGCTAAAACAGCCTTCCATTCTATACTCTAAGTTCTGTTTTGATTTGTATATAAATGTCTGTCTCTATGCCCTTTATGTACCCCTCTCTCGCTCTGTCCTTCTCTCTCTCTCTCTCTCTCTCTCTCTCTATCTGTCTTTGTCTAAGACATGAGCTGTAGAAACTCTAAATATTTTGCTGCACAATTTATGCATTAACTTTTGTCTGTGTGTGCAGTTTCTTCTTTCTTTTCTTACGATTTGTATATAAATTAATTTTTCTTTATTTAACGCCTGTGCTACCTGTCTCTTTCTGTCTCTACCTTTCTCTCTCTGTCATTGTCTACCTATAGACCGTTTTAATGTCTGATTTATGCTTTAGTTTAACACTTATACCCTAACTTTTGTGCAGTATTCTGATCTTTTAAATGTTTCTTTGTATATAAATGTCTCTTTTCCACACACACACACTGCTTTCCTCTCGCTTTCTCTGTCTCTTTCACACACAGTCTGTCTCTGTCAGCTAGCAGACAGTCGACTCAAGTCTTTAGATACTTTAAATACCCTAACTTCTAGCTGTTTTTTAAACATTTTGCTTTTAATTTGTATATAAATGTTTTCTACTTTTTCTCCCCCCCTCTCTCTCTCTCTCTCTCTTTCTTCCTCCCCTCTATTGCTGTCCCTTTTATATACATGTCTCATGTTCAAAACTTTTGTGTGTTCCACTTTCTGAGCAGATCCGATGCTTGTTTCAAATGCGATCTACAAAACAACAATTATAAAAGACAATTTTAGCTTGTAATGCGATTCCGTTATATAAAAAAACAAACAAACAAACTAAAAAAAAAAGCTTAAGTAAAAAGAACCTAAATTAAACAATTAATTATTATTAATATTTTACATAATTATAATTATTATTTAACTACATTATTATCACATGCTACAAACGAAATTCGATAAAAGTCATACATAATATATATATATATATATATAAACCCTATATATACACATATATCTATTTATATACACATGCGATCTACATACTTCCCATAAAGTGCATATAATTAGCATTATTTCGATTCCGAAATCGGAATTTAATTAACGCCGTCGTCAGAACAACTAAAGAAATGAAACAACAAAAACAATTTCTAATAGCATATTCATTTAATTTATTGCATAACAAAGTTCAGATTAGTTCTATATACGCATATGTATGTGTTATATACTATATATATATCGGTACGATCGTGTAACGCTACAACAACATCATGGAAAACCTCTAAGCTTAAGTATTCCCTATTTTTTTCACCCCAAAATTAAATTCAATTTGATTCAAAACAAGAACCAAAAAATAAAAAAAAAAATTTTTTTTTTAATCAAATTATTTTTTATTTTATTTTTATTAGAAATTTAAGCGGATCTAAAGTTGCCATTATATTTTCGATTTATATTTTTATCCTCATTTTCGTATTTCCCGGGAATATAATGATTTGGAAAGACTTTCTGGTATTATAATTCATCAAATTTACCTCAAATCGGATAACTATATAATTCATAACTTGGCAAGTGTATCAAAATTTTGGCTTTTTAAAGACCTAGCTCTTTTTCCATGGGTTGTATCCTCATCAAAAATGGATTTTTGTATAAATAAAAAAACTTAATTTAAAAACTAAATGTTGTGTTATGATTTAAATTGGTATTTAACTTATTTTTAGGTACATATAATTCTTCCAAAGTAAAACATGAGTGAATTTTTGGCTGTAAAAAAGATATTTCCGAGGAATACACTTCTAGCTAGTTTCGTAAAAATTAATGGCTAGAAATTTTATTTGTTTTAAAATTTTTTTTGTTTTAAAATTAACTAGATTTCTAAAATTAAATTAAGAACAAAATATATATATAATTTCAAAAAATATACTATACTAAAAAATAAAAAAATACCATAATAAAAAAAATAAATTTTTTTAACTTGCAATTTTAAATTTATCTTAATTTAACTTAAATTAAACTAGAATTTTTCTATAATATATATTAGCAGCAGTAGGAGGAGCAGAAAAAGAGTGCTGGCGCCATCTAGCGTTTCTTTAGTGCAATTGAAATGTTACATTTTTCTAAAAGTTTCGTAAAAACTCCTTAAATTTCTATAGATACTAATTTTTTACTATAATACCAAGTTAAAATTATAGCTAAGGAATCACAGTTCACGCTGGTGACGAAAGCAGAGCCCAAAAACACAAGAAATGCCAAGTTTTTTCGAGAATTCCAATTCAATAGCGATTTTAAGCCAATTGGAAAACTTTCTCTAACAAATTCCAGTTGGATAATTGCGGTTAGCGAGTTTAGGAGCTAGGAGTTTGGGTAAAAGTGAGGTTATGGTGCGAGTTAAGAGGTATTCAGTAAGGAAAACGACATTTCCCGTCACGCGTTCCACACGCGTTGCGACAAAACAATAAAGAAACGACATTAATCCAATCCCGAATGTAAATAAATGGAACAAAAAGGAAGAGCACTTAAAATCCAACAACAGATCAATGAAGAGAGTGAGGAAGCGAGAGAAAGAGAGGGAGAGGGATAGATAGCGGATATCAAGGAAGGAGAGACAGTGAACAAGTCCTTAAAAGCGACAGCTTCCTTTCCATTGTTTCTGCCCATTTCAATTTTTGCATTCTCATTCAGGTGTCGCCCTCAAAGGGAGACGGGTAGATACCCTGTAGGGCATTGAGCGGAACAAAATCAACTTTTCAAAGTAAATTTTTATTAAATTTGAAAAGTAACATAAACTTAACCTCAGAAACAAATGAACTATTTGGAACTTTACTGCTCTTCTAGTATTTTTTATGGGAGCTTTTGGGTATTATTTTTTAAACTGTAAACTTAATTAAAGAGTTTTCACAGAAAAAACGAACATAGGATTTTTTTGAAGATCAGAAGTCGTATAAAAATAGACCTTTTTTAAAGTGTGTAGCTAAAACACTGAATTTCTAGGGTATTTTGTAGTCAACAACATGTTTTCGTAATATTTTATGAGCTAAATAAGTTTTACAGGGTATGTTGAGTGCACATACCCAATTTCCCTACTCTACCACAACCATTTACCAAGTTCAAAAGGTTCAGATCTTGAACCTAATCAAATGCAAATGATTACAAAAGTGTGCACGGGGCATACCCCAAACAGTCGCTTCCTGCAGGGTATAGAAAGCGAATGTAAACGAAATTTTAGCTGAAATTGAATTAAATGAAAAGCGAAAGCAAAAAAAAAAAAACAAAACAAAAAAATTTTGAATTATAATAATAAAAAGGGAAATACGAAAACAAGAAGAGGAAGAGCAGAAATATCACCCACTTCCGTTGCAGGTAGAATTTTTGTGGTAACAGGTAGAAATTTACGTGTATTTTGCATAGGAATCCTGAGCTAGGGCGGAGCGGATCGGATCAGATCATCCTGCGGAAGTGAAGCGAGACAAAAAAAAAATTGAGAACTTGGCACTACAATCAGGCGATAACACTTGGAATTGGATGACGTAGTGCTACCAAATGGGGAACTTTGCTTGGAATTGGAAACGAAACAATCGATATTGAAAATTTGATTTGCTAATTGAATGGAATACACTTGACACCGGACCCGGGGACGGGGAAAGAGGTGGTGAAAAGGTGGGGAAAAGGTGTCAGCTGCGGTGAAGCCTCTGGCACAGAGTCCACTCACCGAGGGCGAGTATAATTACCCAGGCGGACCCATGAGCCACAGACAGTTGAGCAATCGCAGCGTTTCGAGACGGTCGTGTGAGTTCCTAGAAAAGTTTATATAGAACTATAATACTACTTCGCACTTCTAACTGGACTTTCAAGGATTATTCTTATTTTATCGAATTTTTATTTCGAGTATTTTTTTTTCGAAAGTTTTTACTTGTTTTAGCAAGTATTACGGACTATAAAACTCGGTTTTAAATAACTTTTTTTAAAGTTTGTGTTCCTAAAACTAAGTTATAACCTAAAATTAAGGTCTTGAAGTTTCTGCAAACCAAAATTAGTGTGTGAAACTCGCTTGAGTCTAGCTTTCGGCGAGAACACTTGGATCTCAAGGACTTGAAGACCTTGTATTATCAAATTTGACCTGAATGAGTCTTAATACTGCACGCAGATCAAGTTTGGTTTTGAAATGAAGCTTCGCTTTATTAAAGAACTTAAAAACAGATGGCAAAAATTGACTTAAAATTATTTCTGTGAAAAAAATTGCAAATTTCTTATTTGTCTATTAAAATATTATTCGATATAAAATCGAGTATCGACATTGTCACATCACTAATACTTATGTATATCGAAAAATCGATCTTAAATCTTTTATCGGTATTCCCCCACAATACTTACCCTGTGAAAAAGTGGATTTAAATCCAAGTTATCGATATTCGATACTGATGCTTATCAATAAATCGATTTAAATGTTGCTATCGATATCCCCACTCATCACTAATACTTACTTTTCCCTTTTCTCCACTTGAAGTCACTGAATTTACTGAAAGCTGCGAGAGAATCAAGCCAGAGCCAAAGGATGTCTGTGGAAACGGTGCAGGAGACGCTGCAACAGGCAGCGGGAGGAGGCGGAGGAGGAAGCGTCTTCATGCTGAGTCCTCTACTCACAGGACTTGTGGGAACACTTGTGGTGCTGGCACTGTACGAATACTGGCATCGCAATACACGAGAGTATCGAATGGTCGCGAACATACCCTCACCACCTCACCTGCCGCTGATTGGACAGGCTCATCTGGCAGCGGGTCTGAGTAATGCGGAGATTCTGGCCGTCGGACTGGGCTATCTGAACAAATATGGCGAAACGGTGAAGGCGTGGCTGGGCAATGTGCTGCTCATTTTTCTGACTAATCCCAATGATATTGAACTGATCTTGAGTGGTCATCAGCACTTGACCAAAGCGGAGGAATATCGATACTTTAAACCCTGGTTCGGTGATGGTTTGTTGATCAGCAATGGTCATCATTGGCGTCATCATCGCAAGATGATTGCACCCACCTTCCATCAGAGCATTCTGAAGAGTTTTGTGCCCACTTTTGTGGATCACTCGAAGGCGGTGTCGGCTCGCATGGCCAAGGAGGCGGGCAAATCCTTCGATGTGCATGACTATATGTCCCAGACCACCGTCGATATACTGTTGACCACTGCCATGGGTGTGAAGAAGCTGCCCGAGGGTAACAAGAGCTTCGAGTACGCCCAGGCGGTTGTGGACATGTGCGACATCATTCACAAGCGACAGGTTAAGCTTCTGTACCGTCTGGATTCGATCTACAAGTTTACCAAACTGCGCGAGAAGGGCGATCGCATGATGAACATTATTCTGGGCATGACCCGGAAGGTGGTCACCGATCGCAAGGACAACTTCCAGCCGGAGACAAGTGCGATCATTGAGGAGGTGGAGCAACAGCAACAGATCACCACCAAGAAGGAGGGACTACGCGATGATTTGGATGACATTGATGAGAACGATGTGGGCGCCAAGCGTCGCTTGGCTCTGCTGGATGCCATGGTGGAGATGGCCAAGAATCCCGAGATCGAATGGAACGAAAAGGATATTATGGATGAGGTGAATACCATTATGTTTGAGGGACACGACACTACCTCAGCGGGTTCAAGTTTCACTCTCTGCATGCTGGGCATGCACAAGGACATCCAGGAGCGTGTCTTTGCCGAGCAAAAAGCCATCTTTGGTGATCAGATGCAGAGGGATTGCACTTTCGCGGACACCATGGAGATGAAGTACCTGGAACGTGTCATTCTGGAGACGCTCCGTTTGTATCCACCAGTACCATTGATCGCACGTCGCCTGGATCATGATGTCAAGTTGGCGAGTGGACCGTATACAGTGCCCAAGGGCACTACAGTCGTCGTCCTGCAGTATTGTGTCCATCGTCGTGCCGACATCTATCCCAATCCCACAAAATTCGATCCGGATAACTTCCTACCCGAACGTATGGCTAATCGTCACTACTATAGCTTCATACCCTTCAGTGCGGGTCCTCGCAGCTGTGTGGGACGCAAGTACGCCATGTTGAAGCTCAAAGTTTTGCTCTCGACGATCGTTAGGAATTTCATTGTCCACTCGAACGAAACCGAGGCGGATTTCAAGCTCCAAGCGGACATCATTTTGAAGCTCGAGAACGGTTTCAATATCTCGTTGGAGCCCCGTAAATACGCTACAGTGGCGTAGAAAACTTATGGTCTCTCCTCTCTCTCGCTCTCTCTCTTGTGATCCCCCCGCCTGTCCCCTGATCACTCCTTTGTCGCACCGTTTTCCGTCAAACCAATCAGTCAATCAATCAATTCAGCCATAGAGTCCGATTTCTATCCTATTTTCTTCCTCTTTCTTTTTTTTTGGAATCTTTAACTGTAAGAAAGTAACGGTACTCACTATCTTTTCAGTTATTGATTTTTATCTATTTTTTTTTCTTTTGGTTTATGCGGTTGGTGTCCTTATATATATATATACATATACCATATATATCTTAATCAAAACTGTTCTTTATCTAGTTACTATGATTACTGTTTTTTTTTTCGCTTAGTTTTTAGTGTGATTTTTTTTTTGTCATGTTGTTTTTAGTATTTATTAAGTCACATGGTTTATACGAAACCCAAAAATAATGAAAAATATATATGAGAAATGCAAAGGAAGCCACAAGTGCTCCAAAAATATAAGAGAACCGTCTATTGTAACCATACACTTAAGTTGAACTTGGATCAGGGGGGGGGGGGGGGAAGTAATGCTAAGAATAGAGAGAACACCGTTATTTTGAACCATTCATTCCATTTGCTTTTGGTTCCGGTCTTTAGAGGAAGTCAAAAGCCCCGTCATTTACAACCATACACTTTATATGAACTAAGATCAGGTGGGAAAGTACTCATAGATATATAGAGAACACCGTCTTTTTCCAGCATACACTTCATCTGAGCTTGGTTTTCAGCTTCGAAGAAGGCGACAAGTGCTCCAAATATATAGAAAACCGTCATTTGAAACCATACACTTTATATAAACTTGGATCAGGGGAAAAAGTACTTCATAAATACAGAATACACCGTCTTCACTTACCGGACACTCCATGTATACTCGGCTCAGTGCTCCAAAAATTAAGAAAACCGTCATTTATTACCATACAATCCACTTCTCAGCCCAAATCTCAATCGATCTAGCTCTTTTTAGCCTTTTTTTAGTTAGCTTTTAAGTCACAAACTTTAATCTTCATACTTTAAACCCTTTTTTAAGGTATAGACTTTATATAATAATTATGTTTCTATATTAAAGACTTTCGATAGTACGAATCCTACTACATAACCTCAGAAACTGTAACCTAACCTCAAACTCCCTTTTCATTGATCGCTGCCGATTTGAATTAGATGTTGACAGTCGATTAGAGTGTGTCGCATATTTGTGAAAATAAAATAGTAGACTTCCTCCATATGGGCGTACACACACGACAGGTCCTGCAAACATCTCAAGCGTAACCGATGAAGAGAGAAAAAAAAAATAAAGGAAAAGGGGTTTGAGGTTAGGTTGCAATAAAAAAGCAAATGAATGTACAAACTTCCGGTGTGGCAGGTAATAAATGGCTATAAAAAATGAAATTGGTAACCCAAGCAAGCAAGGAGCTGGCCGGGCCACGTTATTTGCCTAGCGCAAAAAAGGACAATGACCAAACAAAAAAAATAAACGTTTGGCGGCATGCGCTACACACACACACACACACACAAATGCACACATACATACTCTTGGGCACTCTGTTTGTGTGTGTGCGTGAGGATCTGCTTGTTACTGCACCCCCTTCATTAATCTTGTTAGCAACACGCTGATCCTGGCAAAAGGAAGTGCAGCTGAAACCGAAAGGATTTCCGTTTCGTAATACGATGCTCAACTGAAGCTGAGGCTGGAAAATTGGTTAAGAAAACGCGTAATCAGGCTTAAAAGTGAAAGCCGACACACACACGCACACACATACAAACACAAGTAATTGTCACGATTGTAGCAAATATCGATAAGAGTCTGCTTTGGGAGCCCTGGTCTGCTCTAGGCGGCAGGTTGAGTAGGGGTACTCCTGCTAGAAAAACACGAATTTAATAAAAATTTAAACTAAGATGAAAAACCTTAAGCTCTTGAGTCTCTACAGTCTGCATTCTGATTAAACGACAATAATATGCAAACAATGGAATTTGCATTTTTCACACTCGTCGCGAAGGCAACACCGATAACCTCGTCGATTAATCGCATTAAACGACTGGCCCCAAAAAAAAAAAAGAAAAAGAAGAGGAAGAGGGAAAAAGAGAGGGAGAGAAAAAACTAAATGAGGTGTCAACTTAAGTTAGTGAAAGGTAAGCAGTGCAGCATAATGCTAACAAATATGTATGCACACACACACGCACACAAACACAAAAGCACACTCACACACACATACTTACAGTGGCAATGAGATCAAGGACAAAGGCGCATCAATATTTTGACGTTGCAGATTGCGTCGCATTAACGCACTTGCTCGTTGGAAGGGGTAGGGGGAAGTGCTGCTTGCGCTAAATTTTATGGAATGTGTTAGCAGAGGAATATTAAATTAATAAAGCACATTAATCAACAATCAATTATAGTTTTTTTTATATACTACATAACACTACAACAAGACTCAGCTTATTTTCCAATAACAAGAAACATTAAAATTGCGATATTGAACGCTCTAAGTTAGTGACGTCAGCACAGCCTGTGTGAATTGCATGGTGCGCAGCTGGCTTCATATCCATCGCTATGTGCGTACATTTAATTAAGAGCAATATTTGCTTGCAAGCATTAAACAGTTATGCTATGCACTTATGTTACTGCTTATAGCGTAAAAAGGAAGAGAGCGTTAGGCAAGGAGTTGACAAAGAGAGCGAGCGGCTGTTGAGTATCAGCGGGAGTGCGAGTGGGAGGCCACTGCAAAGAGCGTGAATTATAAGAGAGCGTTAGGCTAGGATATAACACAGAGAGCGAACAGCTGGGGAGTGGGAATGGGAGTGTGAGTGGGAGTCTGCCGATAGCAATCGATGATTGCCCATTATTACAATTAATAACTGCGATCGATTAATTCAGTGTCTAATTTGCATCGCTAATTGTGTCATGTGTCTTTTTTTTTGCCAGTGCGGCGTGGCTTATTTTCCGAAAATACAAGTGTTTGCTTTGAAGTAAAGCATCGGAAACACGGTTAATAGTGAAACGAGTGTGTGTGCTAAGTGTGAAAAGTGAAAGTTCAGTAAAGGCAAGTCAATTAGTTGCGCTATGCCAATTGTAATAAAATGCGCATCAGCCACAAGAAAAGAAGCCAAAGCAAAATGGCCGCCGGTTCATCCAGCGAAAATTTGCAAGTGTTTTTGCCATGTGTTTTTTTTGCCAGTGCGGCGTGGCTTATTTTACGAAAATAAAAGTGTTTGCTTACTAGAAAAGCATTGGGAGCGTGGTTTATAGTGAAACGAGTGTTTTTTTTTTAAGTGTGAAAAGTGAAAGTTAAGCAAAGGCAAGTCAATTAGTTGTGCTATGCCAATTATGAAAAAGGGCGCATCAGCCACAAGAAAAGCCAAAGCAAAATGGCCGTCAGCGCACCCAGCGAAAATGTGCAAGTGTTAGAGTCATGTGTTTTTTTTTTTTGCCAGTGCGGCGTGGCTTATTTTTCGAAAAAGAGTTTGCTTTGTAATAAAGCATCGGACGCGTTGTTTATAGCGAAACGAGTGTTTTTTTATGTGTGAAAAGTGAAAATGCAGTAAAGGCCGCTCAATTAGGTGCGCTATGCCAAGAGAAGCCAAACCAAAATGGCCGCCGGCGCATTCAGCATTCAAATTCTCAAGTAAGTGCTGAATTCAAATAATATATTCTTGCGTTCAAATGCACTGTTTGAGAGGGGGCCGCTCAATTGTGGTGAAAAAAATGCACCATGGTGAAATTATAAATGACGTGACCTAAAGGAGACGTGGTGAAATTATTAGTTTGGCGACCATAAACACTGCGTGGTGAAGTTATTAACTCGCCGACTAAAAAACGCAATGGTGAAATTATTAATTAGGCAGTGCTGTCATATTGGCCTTTTATTGGCCAGATTTGTTTTTTGTTAAATAAATTGGCTGAAAATAGTTGGCAATATAAATTCTTTTTATATTTTGCTGAAATCAAATTTTAAACAGAAAACTTTATCAAAGTTACATAGTAAATTTCATCAACTCGTTAAGTTTTTAAGCTTAATCGAACAATTAACTGGATTTTTTGACAATTTTAAATGAAAACTAAGTCCAAACAATTTTTGTTCTTTTTCTATTAATTTTTTTTGTACTTGTCTAGTCTTCTTTCAATCCATTGTTGACACTTCAGTACCTAGTTGCGAATTTATAACTAAGTGACGTATTCACTGTACAGTGGGAACTTCTTTATTTTGTATTTTTATAATGTTTATCCCACAAAGTGATTCAACAATATCTTTAAGATCTTATGAATTGGGTTCTTAGAGTTTGATATTATTACAAAGTGTATGTTGTGCCTCATTTTGGGTCATTGATTGAGCTGTTTCCGTTCTGTTATTGTCGTAATTGTCGGCTCTTAGGCACTGTGGAGGACCCCACACTTGGAACTAAGTAAATTTTGGCCAAACTCATTGGCAAATCTCAAGTTGTCTAAGGACTTTGGTACAATGATCATTGTAGTAACTACTGGGAATGACAGTGGGAAATATGCTGAATAGGAACAACTGAAGCAACTGAACAACTCAATCAATGCAAAATGCTTCCTGTAGAGAGAAAAGTGTGAGGAAGAGAGAGAGAGAGAGAGAAACATAGAGAATGAGTTCGAAAAACTGTCAAAATTTTGGTCAAACAATTGAGAGTTGATGACTCAATGTTGTCCTTTCTGTCGTACACCTCCCTGGGTGTACTAGTCAAAACAAGGAGCATCCGTAGCTGTGCACAGCCGTGCACACGTGGACTGGGAATATCAGTGACAGTAAAAACATGTGCACACAGACTTTGGGGGAACAAACACTTACAAGGAGCCACAGAAATATCTACACTAGAAAAATCTAAGGTCCTAGAACTAAGTCTTTCACACATAATATTATATCATAGAGAATATGGATCAGATGAGCTCCAGATTTAAGAACTTGTTCATTTTTTGTAAGTGTATATAAAAAACAGATGTTTACCTCATGGTTTCTGTTATTTCTTTTGCTGTTTGTTACACTGTCGACTGTCAACTGTCGACTCCATATGTAAATGAGCTCTCGACTTATGAATGGACTCGGGAATTGAAATTGTTTTGAACTCTATCGAGCTGCGACTTAGGTAAACCACAAGGATAACAGTTAACAATTGAATAAGGTATTAAGAAGAAAATGAAGAAGCGAATGCGAATGTTAAGCGGTTAAAGTGTTAAACCTTGGACTCATACAATCCTCCTTTAACCTGCTGCCCAAAAGCTGATCTGGTTGGTCCTGACGATTAAGGACTTAGGCACAAAGCAGACACTTAAGTGCTTCATTGTCCGATTGAAGTGCAGCCACTCGAGCCACGAGCCACGACCAAAACTGCTTAAGATGCTGCCAAATCGGCTTTGGATTTAAGCCATTCACCAAATCGATTAATTGACACCGCAAAAACGATCTTACCAAATTCCCAAATCCATGATCAGTTCCAAGACTTTTCAACCGCATTCATGAATGAAAAACAAAAAAAAAAAAAATGTCTGTTATTCGGCTCAATGGTCTTGAAGTAAGCGATAAGTTCTATCTTATTTTGATATCAGGGAGTTGTTGGGTGGAATTCTAGTTAATCTATATAAAGAACTAAATCAAAGGGGCTTGAAATGTATATTTAAATGATTTTTAACTTTGATTTGTCAAAAGTTTTATAAAAATTTAACTGAAAATTGTAATTTTTTGATAAATTCGAAGTCATTTCTTTTGTGCTGTTGATTTGGGGATTAGCGGAGGTAGGCAAACTACAGTTAATAACACTATTAATCTTTCTTTTGATTATTCTTTTGACTAAACTAGCAATCAGTTTCATGCCACTGTTACCATATTAGAAATAGTTTACTTTAAAGAGTCTTTGTTAAGAGGTTTTGTTAAGAAATCACCAATTTATATTACCAAGGAAAAGTCTGGTATAAGTAGAGTCTCCTTTAAGTATTGAACTTGGTATGGAGTTCACTGAGAAAACACCTGGAGCGTAACGCAATATGGGCAGGATCTGGCGACAATATGAGCACCAGGGGAAGCAGAAGGAGCAGGAGAAGAACCAAGACCAAGACCAAGATCAAGAAGAGTAGATTGTAATTTAGGAGAAAGAGGAGCGCACACGCCAAATGCGAGCATATGAGGATAATAATGAGTTATTACATTAAATGATTTATGAATATTCAATGGTTGACACGCATGCGCCTGTAGGCGTGTCCTCCCGAAAAAAGGCAGGAACGCACCTAACTGTACACGGCTTATGGGTGAAAAAGGAAATCGTGTGTTGTTGTAACCAAAGCCAGCGACAGAGGGCGCTGCAGGGGCATACGGGGCACGAGTTGAAGGCAGTCAAAGGAGTAGAATCAGAAGTAAGCCCTTCGATACCCTGTACAAAAGGGGGTATAACGGATTATTAGACTCTAGTCTTTTGATCCAATTGGTTAAAAGTCTTGTAAGCCACGTCCAAAATATACAAAACGTTTAAATAGTGGGATTATATTAGTTTAAGCCAATTTAGAAAATGTATTTTAAAATAAAGTTAATAAATTTCAAAATTATTTATCGGAATATAAATTTATGTAGACAATCCTAGGGTATCCAACCGTCTTGCATACCCCACTGTAGCCTATCTAACTTGATTTTTGATTACAAAAGAACATAACGGAGCCGAGAGAGTTCGGGATCAAATTGATTTTTGACAGGCAACGGGAATCGAAAAGTAATCGTGAATGGGAATTGAAAAAAGAATTGAAATACGAGAGCCAGAAATCGAAGGTGAGATCAGTGTGAGGGAGAAAGGGAGAGAGGGAGAGAGGGAGAGAGGGCGAGAAGGGGAAAAGTAGAGAAGGGCGTGTCGCATTACCTGGTGCAATATTAATAAGCATAACGGTGACGGAGCTCAGGATTTTCACTCATAACGGCGCCGATGAACGGCACAGTGATGAACAGTTAACTCTATGGCATTTCTGAGCACCCACGAAGGGTACGAGTCCTAGACAAACACACCTGGAACAGGGAGTAGTAAAATAGCTCTAGGCAAAGACCAGGATCTGGCCATGGACCTGAACTGACAAAATGACTGACTGTTGTCGGGGGTTGTACACTGAAAAAAAAAGTGGTTTTTGGTCTAGAAATAGGGAAGATACAGTTTTTTAAAGAAAGGGAAGAATATTTCATATAAGATTACATTTTAAGACTTGAAATCATCAGCAGAATTTTTCTTCTGGATTGAAGAACGTCTTCTTTTTTAGCAGTGTAGGCGCTTCCACAGATTCCCAGACTCGCATTACCCAATTGAGTCCGAGTTGCAGATGCAACTGCCGCATTGTTTTGCCACATTGGCAGCGTGCCCCTCTCCCTCTTACTCTTCTTCTCTCCCTCCCTCTCTCCTCACTCACACATTCTCTACTGTTGAGGTCCTTGGGTTACTTTGTCCCTTCTTAAATGATTTTCTTTTCTTTGGCTCGTAGTGAAGATAATTTTGCATCATTTCTTGTTTCTGGCGGGATTTGTCCTGTGCCTCGAGCGCCAGGACATTGGCAGCTGCTTGCGCGGGCGCAGGCGCAGGACTCGGGGCACAGGACACAGGACACAAATGAAATGACGTGCAATTAACACGCATCGTAATGACATCCTTAGAAATGCAGCAGGCCAAGATTTAATGTCTTGGAATTTTGGGTATAAACAACAATTTATTGACTGAATTTTATAGGAAATTTTAAAGTATTTAAGTATTTGAATATTTATAGTTTTATTTAAGAAATATCTCTAAAGTTTTAATTGAACCTTTACTTTGGAACACTAGTTTAGTCACCATTGTTATAGTTATTTGAACTTGGAGTATAAACTTCAAAAGCTAAACAAGAAACTTCTGGAAGAGCTAAGATTATTGGGGTTTGCTTTAAAAGTCCAAAGTAGAGTCCATTGGGATACAACTCTATATTTCCTCTCTCTCTCTCTCATACTCTTATTTCCACAATAAACTTAAGAAAGTTTTTGTGTTTTTTAAAAACTAAAACTAATTCAAGAATAAGATAAAATCTAAATGCCATTTAATAGTGGATTTTTACATTATATTATATGTAAATAAGGCTTATCTGGAAAATGATGAACTTGCCCTCATAATCAGTGTCATCATCAATTAGCCTCCCCTGTAACCCTGTAACCCTTAAAATAACTTTGAATAAAACTTGCACTGAGATTTAAACAAACGAATTGCGGTTTTCAACCAAGCGGTGGGGGAATCGGGAAATGTATGGAAAACGTTAGGAAAATGTTTTGGAAAATGGAAAAACCAAAAACACTTGCAACGATTCCCATGGCCATTCCCATGGACTCTGTTGTCATTTATCACGAGGGGAGACACGACTCGACTCGACACTCATTTGAATAAGAGCAAGTAACGCGCTCAAGCGCAGTGCCTTGAACCTTACTGATAGAGAGGGAAAGAGAGGGAGATAAAGGGAGATAGAGAGACAAAAACACTGTCAGTGCTGTCTTCTCTGCTTTTTCGTCTAACAAATCTAGCTGTTTTTCGAGTACTTTAGCGGGAAGCGTATAAAAACTGTGTAAAGTGGGAAAAACTGATTTTTTAAAGAAGTTTTGGTTTGGGATATACCTTAAAGAAGCACTTAATTGCTATTATTTATGTTTATCGATCGACTGATTTATCCTTTTTCTCAAAAATTAGACTTCTCTACCCATTCTTTGCCAAATTTAGCTTTTTTTTACTTTGTTTGTGATATCACTGACAGCAACTACCCGACTGTATGATCTGCATGATCCTTGAGTAATGCGTTCGCTTATGCAAATGTTTCCAAATACAGTATTTTTTTTTTGTTGGTAGTTTTTTTTCCTCTGTTTTTCTGTAGTATCCCAGAGAGTCCTGTGCTCTGTGCTCTGTGTGTCCTTGCATGCTTCGGTGCTTATGAAAATGAACATGATATGCTGATTTAATTCCTATTTTTTTTTAGTTTACTTTTCCTATTCTCTGTTCCCTGTTTCGACTCAGTCCCTTGGCCCATAAAGCACACACATATGAACATATGGCTCTGGTAACAGTTCCCTCTCTATGCATCTATCTATTAATACTATCTGTCCCTGGAAGTGTGTTTAATGCTAATGACATTGCATGTTTCATTGTCATTAAGACGAAAACCGTTAAAAACTGTTAAAAATTGTGTGAAAACTTTTTGAGTTCCAGAAAATCGAACTTTAGTTACTTTTTTTTATTAGTTTATTAATTAAGATGGGTTAAAAGTTTAATTAGGCTTATGGGAATAATTTTTTTTGGAAATGCGAATGAATTTTTTTAGGGGTCTTCAAAATATGAACGATTTTTGGGAATTTTTGTTATTTATATAAAAATGGCTTTATCATTAGCAAATTTATATTTCTGAAAAGTTTAGCAACTTCTTGTACAGGTATTTTAAATATTTATAATAAATACTTTTAGTATTTTATGAGATCATTTATGTTATTGTAGTTGAAGTATTTCCAATTTAAAGTTTCAACTTGTGAACTTTTTGGTTTTTGTTATTATTATATAAAATTGAGGATTTACTTCAAGAATTTGTGAAAAGAATTTTATATTTAATAAAATATTCCTTAAAAAATCTTCGGAAACCCAAATTTATCAATGGAGCTGAAAATAATATTGTAAAAAACTGAAAATTATACTAAATATTCAATATTCTGACGGGGAAACCTTAAAGAAATACAAGTTTTTAAGTAACAGTTTTCAAAAAGGATTAAATATTCGAAATTGTTGAAAATTTAAATTTTTTGGGAATTTCTTTAACAGAAATCATTGTTTTATACACTTCTCGACTAAATCGGAAAATCTGAAAATGTTAAAACCTGAAAAGTTTGGCAAATAAAAACCGATTTTTTGTTCTTTTTTTTTGTTTTTAAGCACAAATAATTATTATTGTTTAATTATATAATTATTTCAGTTATTAACTTTTAATTCAACATCATAAACATCGCAACTTAAAGCTAGACAAAAAAAAGTTGTTGACTTAAATTAAGCAAAAAAAAAGTGAGAATTAAATATAAATTAAATTTTTAATAATTAAAAATTAACATTTGTTGGAGTTTCTTCTTTAGCTCAGTTTGGGATGACATTTTGGTTGCAGTGTATCACTAAAATAACTATATACAGGCGGTAGGTGAAGTATGTACACAGAAAAAAAAAGTTAATAAGATAAAAAAAAGTTTTTTTTTGTTTGAAAAACTCGCACTTAAATCAAAATTTATATTGACTTTAGTTTGAAAATGCTCGACTTTTTCTTTCCGTGTAGAATTGTTGGGAAATCTGCTAGGTTTTAGAGTCCTCCTACAGTGCCAGCATCGGATTTGGGCGTATGCGCCTCCCACCAATCAATGGCATCGATCATGCTCTCATCGGAGAGACAACCGCCGGCGGTGTTGTTCGACTGATCCTGCAGGACATCGGTGAATTCCTTCTTGAAGCTAGGCAGACCAACGACAACATTGTCGTAGAACGAAGCTGAAGGTTCCTGGTCATAGAAGGCGGGCAAAACAGGAGAGCAGAGCAGTTGTGGTTGCTGTTGTTGTTGTTGTTGGTAGTTCTGAATTGCAGGCGGGGAAGTACTGCTGTTGTTGTTGTTGCTGCTGCTGGTGACAAGCCGAAAATCAGCCTCGCTGTATTCCTGTTTGATCAGTTGCTGTTGTTGTTGTTGCTGTTGCTGTGCGGCACACGCCTGCAACAAGAGTTCATTAGCGACAGGTGAAACTGCAACTGCAACTGGAGCGTCATTTGGTGGTTGTTGCAATGATGAACTGCTGCGTCGTGCGGTTGTTGGCGTTGAGCAGCGACTGGTTGTTGTTATTGCTCCTGTTGTTGTCGTTGTTGTTGCTGCTGTTGGCACGGGCGATCGCGATAAAGTTGAGTTGCTGTTCGCTGCTGCAGCTGCCGCTGCTGCTGCCGTCGCTGTTGCTGCATCAATTAACGCATTAAATTGCTCCTCATCCAAACTGGAGCTCTGCTCCTGTGTGCCCAGCATATCCGGCGTAAGTAGCTGATACGTGCTCGTGCCCGGAATGCGGACATATTGCAATCCATTCAATGTTGTCACACATGGCAACAACAGTAAATCCTGCTCCAGTTGGTGCTGCTGTTGTTGCTCCAGTTGCTGCTGCTGTTCTAGCTGCTGTTGGCTTGTGTCTAGCTCATCATCAAACTGATCATCGAGGGCATCGAATTCGTCTTTGATGAACATGAAACTATCATCGCCACTTGAGGAACTGTTTGAATTGCTGCAACCGATGGCAGGGAAATCGTAGCCTAGTAACTTTTCCAAGCTGCGTATATACTCGACAGCCATGCGCAGGGTCTCCACCTTGGACAGTTTCTTGCTCGCGCCACGTCCCGCGCCCTGTGCCTCAAAGGCCACAGAAACCTCGTCGGGAATGCGTTCGCGTAGCGCCGCGAATCCGTTGTTCACCTGCTTCACGCGATTGCGTTCGCGTGCGTTGCGTCGCGCCACTGCCTGTGGCAGCGGTAAACCTTTGCGACCCGGTAGACCCAAAAGTGTACTGGGTGTTCCCGTCACTGGGCGTTTACTGAGCTCCAATTTCTCCTGTTCTCTTAGAGTTAATTTTTCTCCTTGTTGCTTTTTGGTAATTTTGCTGCGTTTTGTTTGGCTTGAAACGGCTAAAGGTTTGTTCTTTGCCTGCTGCTCGCCTAACGGACGTTTGCGTGGTAGTGTTGTTACGGTTGTTCCTGCGGTTGTTGTTGTTGTCGCTGCCGCATTTTGCACAGCTCCGAGCATGCCAAAATCCTTGATTTTCCTGATTATCGTATTCTGATTACTTATGTGTTGTTGTAGTGCATTGGCGCCACTTTCGCTGAGCACATTGTGCACGGTCATTTTCTGAAAGGGCTTGTTGGCGCCCAACATGTTCACATTGTGCATATGCGAGTTTTCTTTGCTGTTGTTCCGTTGGGGTGTTGCCGATGTTGTTGTTGTTGTTGCCGCTGCAGTTGGCGCTGGTGGAGGCGATGGGCTGAAGCTGAGGGCTGCCATTTTTTCCTAGCCTTTTTTGGCTTGAAAGTGCCCGGTAGTGCCGACTGTAGTTCTGAATGTAAAGCTAACTGCAACTTTTGGCTGCAGTTTTTCAGCTTTTTTTTGGCTTTAAGTTCTTTTTAACTGTAGTGTTTGTGGTAGTACCAACTGTAGAGCTCACTGTTCTGTTTACCGTACTTTTTTCTGTTTTCTGGCCTTTTATAGCTAGAGCTGAGTTTTTCTATTAATTTTTAAATATTTAGCCGGCTAAAATATTTAGTTGGTTTTTTGTTTTTTTTGGATAGGTCCTTACGGCAGGACAGCTGCTAGCGTTCTGTGTCGCGTGCCCGACAAAATGTCATGGGGCGTCGATGTTGCTGACGATGACGCTGCTAACGTTGGCAGTGCTGCTGACGGCGGCAGCGGTGTCAGCGGTGGCAATGGCAACGGAAATGACTTCGTTGACTGATGCCACAATAAGGCTGAGAATAACGTATTCTTTTTTGGGGTAAACTTCGCTGCCGACAGCGCTGCTGGCGTTGCCGCTGACGTTGACGTCTGCGCCTGCGTTTGCCGCTTATGTAAAACATAATGAAATGAAAACAACAAACGGCATTTATTTCACACAGACACACACGCATGCGCACACACATGACTTTTCATCCCCTAGGTTTTGGGTGTCCTTTGTAGCTCACATTCCCTATTCCCTTACCAACACACACACATATACACCCAAACACTACACACACCTCAGTTCGTCAGGGAAAACTAACATCTGATCGTAACGGCGACTCTGCTCCTACTTCAGGTCCCCTCTCCATCTCTGGCCCTACCTTCCTACCTTGGGTCTACCTTCCCATAAGGGTGGTTTGCTGGTTTGCTGCCTTCCAAGTTTTGCGCCTTTTTGCCTTTTACATAACCGTATTTATATACCGCCCCTCGCCGCATTCTTTTAAGCTTCGTGTAGCCCTGGTCACGTTCGCAGCGAGTGTGAAAGAGATAGCTAGCTATGGTAACGGTGTTCATACACCTTGGTTCCCACACAGGCACATAGATCACCATATGCTTAAGATATAGCTGGTATTTGACCATTTCGCTTTACCAGTTCCCAGCCACTTTAGTTGTTTCCCTAGCTTTTTTTTAGCCGTTATGTAGCTAAAACAAAAAAATGTTCCTAAATTCAGTGATTTGTTTAAAAACGGGGTCTTTTACAGTCGGCTAGCCCCACTAGTTCTATGTTAAGGATATGAAATCCTTAGTTCCTTCAAAGCTTTCTTCCTAAGGTACTCCTGCTTAGCTTTCCCACACTTTCTTCAAATAGAAGAGACCTCTAGAAACGAAACCCTTAATCAATTACTCCCATTGATACTGTCGATTCGCACTAACTTTTCCTCTTAATCAAAACAACACATTGTATTCCTCCTGAAGTTTTATTTTCCTAGTTTCGCCCTCCAAATTGGCATGCTCAGATCAGACGTAAGATCTATGATGTTGAGAGACAATTTTTCCTTTGAGTTTTTCATTTGCTACCCGCTGTGAGTTGAGGGTTGTCCGGTACGATCATAATTCTTAATCATTGAACATTTATCTTATGTCTACTTCTACTTCTTCTTCTTATTCTTCATTTTCTTCTACTTCTTCCTCTTCTTCTTCTTGTGCGAAAATCATTTGCCAATTGTTGAGCTAATTAAATGGAATGAAGGAAAAATAGTTGAAAATCTTTGCTTCAATTTGTATATGGCTATAAATTGTAATTAAAATTGACATGATCAGCGTTTAGCAAAACTATAGCAGAATGAATTCTGCAATTAGGGTGCTACTCGGTGGGAAAATCAAATCGAAAAAAAAACAGAGAAATAATTTTGAAAAGGAGCTCGAAACAAGTTTCAAGAACATTTTTTTGGGGAATAGTAGGTATCGATTTTTAGACCCCGTACTCGAAAAGAGTACAGGGTCTGATAGGTTTGTTAGCAGCGAAATGTGCTTAGGTGTAACAAGGAAGTATCTCAGACTCTATAAGATGTGGAGTCAGAAATTTATGAATGAAACTCCGTCTATATTGTACGCAGATCAAGCATACTTTAAATTTTTCCACCGCCTCTACATTTTCATCACACCATAACTTGGAAATTTCTAGACCTGCATCTATTTAATTTAGTTATTATTTGTAAGGGACTCGTAGATATTTCCTAATCAAATCTCGTTCAGATCGGACAACTATATCATACAGCTGCCAAAGTCCAAATCGGTCGAAAATAGTTTATATGCATAAAAAAGGTGATGTAGCTTGCGTACAGGGTCTCTAAGAGTCGGCTCGCTCGACTATAGCCTATCCTACTAGTTTTAGTAACTGTGATGCTACAGTACAGGGTCTTTAACAGTCGGCTCGCTCGACTGTTGCCTTTCCTACTAGTTTTAGTTACTGTTATGCTACAGTAATTGTTATTTCGGTGCTTTTTTTAAGGCTCTCATAGTCTGCCAGGTAGTTGAGCATGTACCTGAGTGTCGTGTGTGTGTAAGAGAGTGTATGTGTGTGTACTTGCTACACAATTTAAAAACTTGAGTTCACTTGAAAAGTTCAAGGAAACATCAACGTCTACGAAAGGATAAGGACTACCGGTTTTCGACTGCTTTCAGCTCCTTTATTTTTCGTTCCTTTTCAAATTCAGAAAAGGAGTCAATAGTGGTGTGCGAGTATGTGTGTGCGAGTGTGTGTGTGTGTATTTCATGTTTGATCCCGAGCGCTTTTGTTACCGACTTCGAAGACGACGCTTTGACTTGGTCGCATCCCACTTTGCCACGCCCCTAGCAGGCATCACAAGTAGCACAATAACCGCAGGGTTGCCTACTAGCGATGCCACATAAAAAATAAAATTTTAAGTAAATAAAACAAAAAATTAATAATATTTTTTTATATTTTCATGTGTAGCGTTGCAACTTTCTATAAAACAAAGAAAAAAAATTAAAATAATAAATTAATAAAATTAAATTAATAAAAAATTTAAAAAAATTTGAAAACTGTTGATCATCATCAGCATGAGTTGATCACGTTGATCAAGCAACCCTATTTTAATTTGGTTTTTTTGGAAGGTCCTTCTCAGGGTTTATAATTTCAATTCGGCGCCCCTGACATGACCAGGGTTGAAATCTCATTAATGCGCTGCTCACAAATCTGTCAAGTTGGACGATTATTATTATAAGCATTATAATAATTATTATTTACTATACCCTATAGTAATTAAGTGACACCAGAGGGGTATGCTTGAACTACGCACACTTTCAAGGGAATTACCAATTTATTTTGCTTTAGTCACTAGTTGGCATACTAAAACCATCATCGCTCGATTAAAAAATCAGTTTGGTATTACAGGGTATAAACTCTTTAGATCTTCAACTAAAATTGTTAAGATTTATTTGCTAATACTAGAAAATTTAGAAAAGTCGTAGTCCAAAACGTGTATACCCTTTATTTGTTACTCTGATCATTTTACAGGGTATCTCCAAGTTTAGTTTTCTCAGTTTAAATTTCTTACAGGGGGTCTGACACATTATGCATATGTGCTGCATAATAAGTAACTGAGATTTGTTGTGGTCTAATGATACCCGTTACTTGTCGAGTACAGGGTATACTACATATGTATATAGTAATAAAGGGATATGATTAGGATGATGATTAGGGTGTACTATATACAAAACAAAACTGAACGATTCGACTAATATTACTGTAACACCCTCTATAAGCTGAGTAACGGGTATTCTAAAGTCGAAAGGCGACTTTCGTGTATTTTGTTGTTTTGCTTTGGGTTCCGTTTGAAATTGGGTTCTGCCTCCGATCAACCCTTAGCATTATAGCCTTGCAACTGAAATAACAGTTTAATAAAAAAACAAGATTTTTTAAAGTTTTCTCTATGATTTCGAGCAATGTTTAACTATATTCCAGATTCTATTTTTTACTATAACGAACCTGATACGACTTCAACTTTCAATCTTGCGCACATCCTGTGCAGGAGGACTCTGTATTTGGCCAATATTCTTTTGACTTTCATCTTTTGGCGGCTTGAGAAAATACAACAATTTGTGTAAACAGAAATTATAAAGGATCTTCCTTACCTAGTGCCGAAAGTGGGTTTTTTTTGGGACTTATTTGCATTCAGGAGGCATCGATTTCACTGGGAATGGGAACCGAATGTCTGAATGAATGAATAAATGAAAGAATGAATGAATGAATGAATGAGTGAATAAATGAATGTAGATGAAGAGTGAAATTGGTAAAAGTGTAGTGCAGAGTGAAAGCGGACAAATCCCTTTCAAAACTCATGTCAACTCACACTCGTTGGCCGTAAATCAATCAAGCAAAACATTTTAAGCACTTTTTAGACCCTGTACTCAAAAGAAATACAGGGTCTATTAGGTTTGTGGGACATGAAATGTGTGTAACAGGGAAGATGATGCATAACCAAACCCTTAATATATATATTCTCTTGATCAGCATCAGCGAACAAGTGGATCTTAGAGATCATAAGGATTAGAGGCACAAGATTTGGTCTATGCTTTATGCAGATCAAGTTTATTTTAGCAACGCCTTCTTACGTCCCCGAAAATTGTTAAAAATTATTTTATAGCACCATAACATAACATTCTCCCATAGGACAAATCGGTCGGAAGTGCCTATTTCTATGGAAAATTGTGCTGCAGAGAAACTACAGGGTCTATTACCATCGGTTCGCTTGACAGTAGTCTTCTCACTAGTTTTCTCTCAACATTTTCATCTCGTCATAAAATTAGCTTTACGAGCACTACTAGTTCTTGTTGTAATCCGATCGGAGTTTCCTCAGTTTCTATTTGTCGTCAACTCAAGTGCCCCTCCACGTGGAAGTACGTTTGGTCCTTGCCTCCAGTCCTCGATTACACTTACATCCTTCCCATCTGTAGACAGTTGTGCGCACATAAATTGACTTTTCTTTGACTATTCAACATTTTTTTGGGTTTACTTGTTCAACAACATGTGAGCGCACACTGAGTCCCATAAGTTATGGAATTATGAATTTATGAGTGCACACTCTGTAAGGAAACTTCAAGCGGAAATCCCAAGTTTTTTGGAGTTTTCAAAAGTGTTTGAATCAAAAGCCCTGGGGGGTAGCAAAGATATGTCAAGTGGGCATCAGCAGATTGAATAGAAAAGACGACGAAGAGCAGGGCTGGAGCAGCAAGGCTTGAATATGTTTCTCCTGTTTTAATCTTAAATGTGGGCTTTAACTACTTTAGTCACTAGTTTTCCAAGGTATCTCAGGTCGAAATAATCTTATAGATAGCTTAAACGCTAAATCATCACGACTTTTTCTACAAATAACTCAAAGATTGAATGCAGATTGTTGATCCTTGACGGGATGATGAATTCTCGTCTCGGCTTTTGTTCGTGTAAGGACATGAAGCGGCTTGTGCCGAAAGTGTGCGCTCGTGTGGAAGAGTCGACGTCCAGTTAGCCAAAAATAACAATGGAGGCGAATGTGAAAAGCGAAATTGTAATTGAAATTGAAATTGAAATTGGAAAAATTTCCTGAACTGAAATCGGGGTGACGGGATAAGCGCACGTGCGCAGGATATGCAAAGGAATTGAAATGCTACCTGAATGAGAAAGCATAATGGAATGCTCGACTGCCTATGGGAATGGGTGTTGGGGGTTGATCCTCAGCCTCTCCATGGTGTGTGTGTGTGTGTGTGTTACTGTGTGTGTTCAATCTGAGAGGAATCAACAAATGAATCCGATGGCTTTTGGGTGCTACAGGACACAATGAAAAGGACCACGGACCGGTTTTGTCGACGCCAACAACTACCACTGCGAGTGGTGGCCCAGCCGGGAACCTCTCTCGCTTACACTGTAAAAAATTGTATACTACAAAAAGGTCTTTAATACACCGATGACAACCCAAAGAATTTGAAGTAACTTCTATACATATAAGAAGGATCAGAAAGCTATATCATGCTCCCATTGGAAAAATTGGTTCAAATTTTAGTAATTGGTATGATAAACTATTGATTATCTTGAATGTCTGCCACTAGTGTCTAAGATTGTTCTAGAGTATTCTGTTGACTATAGCTTTTTCTACTAGTATATTTTGATCAGTGTAGGCACGATATCTCCCTGTCTCCCTGTTTTCCCGTCTCTTTCTGTGCTGGTCTTGCCTGCCTAATGCCCATTGTTGGCATGTCCCGTGCTCGTGGCTCTCTGCCCAGGACAACGATCGCCATTGGCAGCCGCGAAAAACATCTGCTCCTGCTGCAATCGCTCAAATTGCCTCGTTCCTCGATTTTAGTCCTCGTCCCTCTCCCCTTCTCCGTCTCCGTCTTCGATTCCCTCTCCGTACTCGTGCTCGTCGTGGCAATCAAACCATCAGCAAATGGTACGTGCAACCCCTATTGGAGTTTTATGTTGCTGTTGCTTCAATTGTTGTTGTTGGTGCTCTGGCATTTTGTCAACAACAAATGTCCACCTTTGAGTTCCTTTTGGAGTGTGCGTAAACTCGCGCGCAGTTGCTTCGTCCTGCCTCTGCCTACGCTCTGCGCACCTTGGGTTTCAACAGGATTAGTGACTTTCAGCGATGACAAACAGTTTTAAGGCGGGAAAAAAGTCCATTAAAAAAAAGCATTGAGTTTCTATAACTATTGGAGAAATTAAGCACTGAATAAGGTACAGCACTTTACATGAATAACTCTGTAGTTAGCAGCAAATAATTTTTGGGTTATTAAATATTTGTGTTCTAAAAAACAATATATAGCTTTATACAGCTTTAAGCTCTTTGGTTTTTTAGTTAGCGCCTACAAAAGTCGTTGCAGCCGATTCAAATTCGGTCAGACATTCGCCTTCCCACCCCAAATTGCAGTTACACAATGGAATTTATGAACTGAATGAGTTTCACTGCGAGTAATCGCAACTTTTTGCAATGAAACGAGAGGGTGACTGCGCAGGCGCAACAATGCGAGAAAGGGGATGGTAAAGGGGCAAAAAGAGTGAAAAAGAGAGCTAGAGAAAGACACATGGGGAGAGTGAGAGAACAATGCGCGAAATTAATACGCGAACAATTGAAAATGAAATAAAATCTATTTGAATAACTGATTAGAGCACAAAAAAAAGCTCAAAACTTGTTGCCTTTGGGCTCGAAGGGTTGCGGGGTGTTTGGTGGTACTGATAAGGGGGTGCGTGTTGCCGCGCACGCGCAGCGAATCCTTTGTAATGGATTTAATCAGCGGCAACAGCGTGTACCAAATTATGCAAATATTTCTAGCCAGAATTCGAGCAAAAGTTTCATTCCCGTTTTTTGGGGGTTAGCAACTAGAAATTTCGAATTTAATTACATAAAAAATTACCATATAACTTTAAAACAATATTCATAGTGCTGTACTCAATCTAAAGCGATTTATATAGTATAAAAGAAAAAGCTAAAATTCAAATTAAATGTTTTTTTGTTTTCGGTTTGTGTATCATTTTCTAAAGTTACATGAAAATCAATTTTTATTTAGCCTAAATGATAAAGTTGCTTTATAGTAAAAAATTTCATAGCATAGTTCAAGGCACCCCAAAGATATTAATACTTGAAACAGTCACAACTTTGGCTAAACATAGCCGATCTGAACACGATTTAGTGCTATGATAGGTAATTGAATTCTAGAACTGATGTGATGGAAGGACTAAATGGTAACTAAATGGTAAAAAATAGGACACTTTTGACACTACTTGTCACTGGTTTATGAAAAATGAGCAGAATAGCCAGAAAAGTCAGAGAAAGAAACAAAAAATTCACCACTTTAATTTGTAGAACGAAATGACCTTGCAGAGAAGTCGCAACCCGATCGTCTGTGACACAGGGACAGAGGGACGGAGGGACAAATGGACAGAGCTGGACCGACGCGTACATATTAATGAGCCGCGTGTGGCACAACTGGCAAAGGGACACACACACACACACATACACATAGACAGGCACACACACGCACACATAAATGAAATCAATGACTTTGCCGGCTGGCCGCGTGTTCGCGTTGTCCGCGTGTGTCCCCTATCACCTAGCACCTTTTACATTGCCCCTGTTCCTGCTGTATCTGTACCTACTCCTATGCCTACCCCTACCCCTACCCCTACCCCTACCCCTACCCCTTCCCCTTCCCTTTACCCCTACCCCTGACACTGCCACTGTGCGCACGCGCGTTTTGAAGTCGCGCCGCTGCAGGTGTTGAATGAACTGGTTGCGTTACGCCTTATATATCATCTAGTCGCAGCGAGACCAAAACTCTAAATGGACTTTGGGAAAACACAACTAAAGAAATACCCAACGCGACGCGTTGGTATACCCGTTAGTCTTGTAAAAAGGGTATGCTGTGAACGAGTAGGAAACTCCTTTGACCTCAAGTGGATTATAAGGTCCCTAACTTGAATAACTCCTACTTTTAAAACTAAGTAACGGGTATTTTGTAGCCGTGTCTTGGCCACAGCAATCTTATTTGTTTAGCATAATTTTACATGCGTCTCTTTTGGGCTAAGAGATTGAAGGACAGAGAGCAAAGAGCGGAGTGCGGAGAGTGATGATCAGGGATCTGCGGGGCTTTTGTATTGATGGATCTTAATTAGCGCACGCATCTCTGATTCCTTTTTCGACTTTGGCTCATTTACAATTTGGAGTTCCATAAGTTTATTTAATCCGAAGTCCCTTAAAACCTAAGAATGTCCCTTAAAGCAAACTAAACGAATTCTTTCGTGTCTGTGTTAAACGTAGACTCATCGAGTATTTAATTAACGTATCCAAAGTTATTTAGTAATATAGATTAGGGGTTTTAGACTAGCTTAACTTTATAAAAGGGGCATTTTAGACACCGTACTTAAAAGAAGAAGACTGTAGACTGTCTAATCAGTAAAAGTTGTATATCATTTAACAGAGAAATATATATTTGAAATGATTCATTCCTATTAAACAGTGTCGGGTTGGTTAGAATAGATCACTGGATTAGTTCGGAGGTCTCCTTGAATAGATTTGTTTCTAGATTCCGTCTAGTTTTCATCAAATTGGCTTAAAATGAATTTATATTTCATTTTAACCAAAGACTTTCCAAAGGTTTTCCACTTTTATTCTTTTTTTGGCCATTGTTAATGTTAGCGGTTTAATCTATAGCCAATTTGTTCTCCTCTAATAACTTTCTTTGCCTGAATTTGTGAAACTCGATGGATTTGATTGAATGATTTCTGTGTCAAGTGTTGATTTCCTGCCTGCTAATGAGAATTGTAATGATAATGATAATGATGATGATGTTGTGAATGTGGATGATGATGATGTTACTCTTTTGTGGAAAATACATTTGGCGTAATTACCGCAACCCGTTCGTTTTTGGTTGTTGTATTTTCGTGGAAGACACGCTTCATTGCATCCTGAAGAATTGGCAAAAAGGTTTTATTTTTTTCAGCTTTTTTTTTGGTTTGCCTTTTGTGTCCAAAAAGTAATGTCGGGGATTGGAAAATATTTACGGGCCGCTGCATTTAACCGATGCGGTTAGACAGCGAGCTCCTGTTACTCTTTCTCAAGACCCTGTACCCAGAAAATTTACAGGGTCAATTAGCATTCACAGAAGTGAACTGTGTGTAATAAGCAGATGGAGGCGTGGCTGACTCCATAGAGTACCTACCTAACCTTACCATGAGTAGTTGAGATCGAACAACTATAGTTTATAGCTCCCATAGGCTAAATCGGTAAGAAATAGAAGATTTGTATGAGGAAAGGCTTTCTGGTACAAGTACAGGGCCTTTTACAGTCGGTTCACCCGACTGTAGCCTTTCTTGCTACTTCTTTTCAGTTTGCACTCATTCGATGAGGATTTAAAAATGCACTTGAGCTGAGTGATCGCTTGAGCGATCTTGAAGCGCGCTCTGAATGCGTCAAAAGTGAATTGTAGTTCAAGGATTAAATGCTACTGAAGTCTGCCGCTGCGCCAGGATCACAGAGAGTCTTAGGACTAAGACATCGACTACTTGCTGTCGCCAGTCGCCCTCTCCCTCTCTCTCTCTCTCTCTCTCTCTCTCTACAGGACACTTGAAATTAACCTATAATCGCTGTTGTAGCACTTTGGCATGCGGCATGCTCAGTGCCTTGTTGCCAGATAAGATACTAACTTGGCTCTGTCTGTCTAACAACAACCTGCACACGACAAATTATGGCTCTTATGATAAGATACCGTTACAGCTGCTTTGGCTCTTGTACTCTGGCATCAGCTTCTGCTACAGCTTCACTTTTTTATGATTAATCATAAGTTGTTTTTTTGCTACTTTTTACAATTCAGTTTATATTCAGTACATGATATGGACTAAGGACTTGTAGTGTATCACATCTAAAACAATTTTGACTCTAGCAAAATGACGCTCCTTCGTATAAAGCTTACAGGATGTTTGTTTTTACTGAATATGTCCAGGATATCTTTGAGTTGGGTTACCATCCAATTTTATTGTTAATATTCTGTTCAATTTCATGGAATCTCATTGCCTTATTGACGACAGACAGTAGTCAGTAGTCTTCAATCTTGTTGTTTGATTAAATGATTTGAGTCTTTTATGTTTCAGTTAAGGGAACAATTGGAAACAATTGGACTGACCCGACCTAGCCCCCTATATATATGATATAGGAATGGTCTTTCTATGAATGGACTCACTCCCTGATCTCTGACCAGGGTATGTCCTTCGATTCTATTATATTGGAATGCTGCAATGTTTACTCAAAACATGCCCACGCCAAACAAAAACAGCACAAACGCCCCGTTTACACATTTTATTTATTTTTTTCTTTTTATTTTTCTTTTATTTTTATTTCTTTTCGTTTTCATTGAATATTTTTTTGCACTTGTTTGTATTTTTGCTCAATTAAAAAAGTTTCTTTTATTTGGGCTCTACGTTCTTCTTCTTCTTCTTCTCACTTTTCTTTTGGTCTCTTGTGATGCGTGATTTTTGCTTTTCTCATTGTGACTCTTTGGGTAAACCTTTGGGATTGCTCAATGTGCCCACATGCTGTGCGTTTGTTGGGAAGATTGTGAAAAATTTCATGCTTTGTCCAAAATGTAACAATTTTTCCTGGCTCCTTTGCTATTATCTGTGCATTCTTTATGCATTTTCCACGGAAATTACGAATGGCATTTAGGAAAAATCAACCTGATATGGTATATATATTCTACCTTTAATTGTCCTTTTAATTGTTATTTTTACTACAGACTCTTGGGTAATATAAAACTCTATATAACTGTTTGCTCTAAATTTATATTATAGTGTTATCATTGTTGTAAAGGAAGATTAAAGTCTATAAGAGATCAGTGCGTTACTTGTTAAAGGCTTTAGTATTGTTAAAGCCAAGAAATATATAAATTTGAAGTATAAATACGGAAAGTAAAATCATTAATTATAGTTTGTAATAATAACAAGAAAGAAAAGTACAGTCGAGCACGCTAGACAGTGTAATACTCTCTGCATTTTATTTTTGATTTTATGGTTATGTTAAGAAAATCGGTGTTGGTATACTTGTCAATATTTGACAAAATTTCAAAGGTCAAGTCTCATCATACAATTTGACCAAATGGGTTCGATTTTGAAAATTTAAGATTTTGATTGCGATTGATTCTCCTAGTTGTCCAGAGTATAAAAAGATATGACTTTTTAAGATATCGCTTCATTTGGCTGAGTTATGATCAGTCAAAGTTGGGAAAATTGTGAATTTTAAATATTGAGCTGTGGACCACATATCTGAGGACTCTGTCATCCAAATTTGACAAAATGGGTTCGATTTTAAGAATTTTAGATTTTGATTGCGATTGAATCTCCTAGTTGTCCAGAGTATAAAAAGGTATGACTTTTTAAGATATCGCTTGATTTGGCGGAGTTATGATCAGTCAAAGTTGGAAAAATTGTGAATTTTAAATATTGAGCTGTGGACCACATATCTGAGGACTCTGTCATCCAAATTTGACAAAATGGGTTCGATTTTGAGAATTTTAGATTTTGATTGCGATTGAATCTGCTAGTTGTCCAGAGTATAAAAAGATATGACTTTTTAAGATATCGCTTCATTTGGCTGAGTTATGATCAGTCAAAGTTGGGAAAATTGTGAATTTTAAATATTGAGCTGTGGACCACATATCTGAGGACTCTGTCATCCAAATTTGACAAAATGGGTTCGATTTTGAGAATTTTTGATTTTGATTGCGGTTGAATCTGCTAGTTGTCCAGAATATAAAAAGATATGACTTTTTAAGATATCGCTTCATTTGGCTGAGTTATGATCAGTCAAAGTTGGGAAAATTGTGAATTTTAAATATTGAGCTGTGAACCACATATCTGAGGACTCTGTCATCCAAATTTGACAAAATGGGTTCGATTTTGAGAATTTTAGATTTTGATAGCGGTTGAATCTGCTAGTTGTCCAGAATATAAAAAGATATGACTTTTTAAGATATCGCTTCATTTGGCTGAGTTATGATCAGTCAAAGTTGGGAAAATTGTGAATTTTAAATATTGAGCTGTGAACCACATATCTGAGGACTCTGTCATCCAAATTTGACAAAATGGGTTCGATTTTGAGGATTTTAGATTTTGATAGCGGTTGAATCTGCTAGTTGTCCAGAGTATAAAAGATATGACTTTTTAAGATATCGCTTCATTTGGCTGAGTTATGATCAGTCAAAGTTGGGGAAAATTGTGAATTTTAAATATTGAGCTGTGGACCACATATCTGAGGACTCTGTCATCCAAATTTGACAAAATGGGTTCGATTTTGAGAATTTTTGATTTTGATTGCGGTTGAATCTGCTAGTTGTCCAGAATATAAAAAGATATGACTTTTTAAGATATCGCTTCATTTGGCTGAGTTATGATCAGTCAAAGTTGGGAAAATTGTGAATTTTAAATATTGAGCTGTGAACCACATATCTGAGGACTCTGTCATCCAAATTTGACAAAATGGGTTCGATTTTGAGAATTTTAGATTTTGATAGCGGTTGAATCTGCTAGTTGTCCAGAATATAAAAAGATATGACTTTTTAAGATATCGCTTCATTTGGCTGAGTTATGATCAGTCAAAGTTGGGAAAATTGTGAATTTTAAATATTGAGCTGTGGACCACATATCTGAGGACTCTGTCATCCAAATTTGACAAAATGGGTTCGATTTTGAGAATTTTTGATTTTGATTGCGGTTGAATCTGCTAGTTGTCCAGAATATAAAAAGATATGACTTTTTTAAGATATCGCTTCATTTGGCTGAGTTATGATCAGTCAAAGTTGGAAAAATTGTGAATTTTAAATATTGAGCTGTGAACCACATATCTGAGGACTCTGTCATCCAAATTTGACAAAATGGGTTCGATTTTGAGAATTTTAGATTTTGATTGCGGTTGAATCTGCTAGTTGTCCAGAATATAAAAAGATATGACTTTTTAAGATATCGCTTCATTTGGCTGAGTTATGATCAGTCAAAGTTGGAAAAATTGTGAATTTTAAATATTGAGCTGTGAACCACATATCTGAGGACTCTGTCATCCAAATTTGACAAAATGGGTTCGATTTTGAGAATTTTCGATTTTGATTGCGGTTGAATCTGCTAGTTGTCCAGAATATAAAAAGATATGACTTTTTAAGATATCGCTTCATTTGGCTGAGTTATGATCAGTCAAAGTTGGAAAAATTGTGAATTTTAAATATTGAGCTGTGAACCACATATCTGAGGACTCTGTCATCCAAATTTGACAAAATGGGTTCGATTTTGAGAATTTTTGATTTTGATTGCGGTTGAATCTGCTAGTTGTCCAGAATATAAAAAGATATGACTTTTTAAGATATCGCTTCATTTGGCTGAGTTATGATCAGTCAAAGTTGGGAAAATTGTGAATTTTAAATATGGAGCTGTGGACCACATATCTGGGGACTCTTTCATCCGAATTTGACAAAATGGGTTAGATTTTGAGAATTTTCGATTTTGATTGCGATTAAATCTGCTAGTTGTCCAGATTATAAAAAGGTATGACTTTTTAAGATATCGCTTCATTTGGCTGAGTTATGATCAGTCAAAGTTGGGAAAATTGTAAATTTTAAATATTGAGCTGTGGACCACATATCTGGGGACTCTTTCATCCGAATTTGACAAAATGGGTTAGATTTTGAGAATTTTTGATTTTGATTGCGATTAAATCTGCTAGTTGTCCAGAATATAAAAAGATATGACATTTTAAGATACTGCTTCATTTGGCTGAGTTATGATCAGTCAAAGTTGGAAAAATTGTGAATTTTAAATATGGAGCTGTGGACCACATATCTGAGGACTCATTCATTTAAATTTGACAAAATGGGTTCGATTTTGAGAATTTTAGATTTTGATTGCGGTTGAATCTGCTAGTTGTCCAGAATATAAAAAGATATGACATTTTAAGATATCGCTTCATTTGGCTGAGTTATGATCAGTTAAAGTTGGGAAAGTTGTGAATTTTAAATATTGAGCTGTGGACCACATATCTGAGGACTCTGTCATCCGAATTTGACAAAATGGGTTCGATTTTGAGAATTTTAGATTTTGATTGCGGTTGAATCTGCTAGTTGTCCAGAATATAAAAAGGTATGACTTTTTAAGATATCGCTTCATTTGGCTGAGTTATGATCAGTCAAAGTTGGGAAAATTGTGAATTTTAAATATTGAGCTGTGGACCACATATCTGAGGACTCTGTCATCCAAATTTGACAAAATGGGTTCGATTTTGAGAATTTTAGATTTTGATTGCGGTTGTATCTGCTAGTTGTCCAGAATATAAAAAGATATGACTTTTTCAGATATCGCTTCATTTGGCTGAGTTATGATCAGTCAAAGTTGGGAAAATTGTGAATTTTAAATATTGAGCTGTGGACCACATATCTGAGGACTCTGTCATCCAAATTTGACAAAATGGGTTCGATTTTGAGAATTTTAGATTTTGATTGCGGTTGAATCTGCTAGTTGTCCAGAATATAAAAAGGTATGACTTTTTAAGATATCGCTTCATTTGGCTGAGTTATGATCAGTCAAAGTTGGGAAAAATTGTGAATTTTAAATATTGAGCTGTGGACCACATATCTGAGGACTCTGTCATCCAAATTTGACAAAATGGGTTCGATTTTGAGAATTTTAGATTTTGATTGCGGTTGTATCTGCTAGTTGTCCAGAATATAAAAAGATATGACTTTTTCAGATATCGCTTCATTTGGCTGAGTTATGATCAGTCAAAGTTGGGAAAATTGTGAATTTTAAATATTGAGCTGTGGACCACATATCTGAGGACTCTTTCATTCAAATTTGTCAAAATGGGTTAGATTTTGAGAATTTTCGATTTTGATTGCGATTAAATCTGCTAATTGTCCAGAGTATAAAAAGGTATGACTTTTTAAGATACCGCTTCATTTGGCTGAGTTATGATCAGTCAAAGTTGGGAAAATTGTGAATTTTAAATATTGAACTGTGGACCACATATCTGAGGACTCTTTCATCCAAATTTGACATATATATATTCCATTGTTTTATTGCAAATTTTTTTCTTTGGAACATTTTTGAGTCATATCCAATTACGGTAGAAAATTGGAACTGTTTAACAGTTGGTGCCAAAATTAAAACACTCTTTAAATTGGTTAGTGATAAAGTGCGTACAAGTTACACTATGAACAGAATTTAAAAATAGAATTGATAAGAAAAACTTAAGATTCCCATGAAATGCTTTTAAGTACAATTAAACATTAGAATAGGTCAAGTTAAAGTTGATAATGGAAACTATTAACTATACTATTGAAATTGTTTTAATGATTACAAAGGGACAGATATGAGTTATAAAGGTGATGACAGTTATGTAAGTACGTAGTTCAGATAAAATATAGAAATGGTGTTCATGCTCTATAAGAAGATTAAATCGTTCAACTCTTTAAAGTATAAAAATATATAGAAAATATATGGTTAACTGCAGAGACATCTCTTCTTTTGTGGAGATATCTTTCTATATATCTATTCTTCTGCTTTGGACCTTTTCTTGTTTTGGCTGTGCAAATGTTTATGTTCGTATTTATGGCACAGGGTGGCTCGCTGTACAGCAGCCTAATCCTTTCTTTTCTTCTCTATGAGCAGCAGCCAAAAACATTTTCTTAGCTGCAGCTCAAGAATATTGCGCAAATATGAACTATACGAGAAGAACTAACAAGAGATTTCATCATAATAATAACAATCGTCCCATTCGACCCATTCGTCCTTCGTCCTGTGCCTGTGTTTTGGCTGCCAGGCTGTGTCAATAGGATCTATCAATGTTCTTGGCCTATTGTTGGGTCCAAAAAACATTTGCAGAAACCACAAAAATTGGTACAAAAAAGAAGAAGAAGAAGAAGATGAAATACTGATTGTTGTTGTTGTTGTTCTTCTGGGAAATGTGAATGTGTCTCTACTACTTAAATAGAGATTCAAGATTGTCTCTCACGTCTCTGTGGAACTCTGGGAAAAACCCCGTCTCTGCGAATAGTTCGTGATGTTTGTGCAATGTTGCGATTTTGTGTATCGTTTTTTGTTTGTTTTCTTTTTTTTATGCAATTTTTTATTTGTTCGTTCGTTCGTTTTCTTCGTTTAATGCATTCTTGGAACTGCGAAAGGATTAAACATTTGGAGAGGACATCGAAAGGGTTTAAATTGCTTAAACCGATGTCGTTGTAGTTTGTGGGTGGACTGACAGCTGCATTTGGGAGAGCAGAGCAGATGAAGACTTTTTTAGACCCCGTACTCGAAAAGAGTATTATCCGTACGAACACCTATGTAGATCTCAAAGACTTTATGAGCTAAAGCCACCAAAGTTCGTCTACTTCGCGAGCAGATCAAGTTTATACCAAATTGTTGCCACGCCCCCTATGGCCTCCGCAAATTGTAAAAACCAATTTTCATAACACCATAGCGTGGAAACTACTTGAGCTATCGGAAGCAAATTTACACAGCATGTGTATGGTACTATCATAACTATCCTCACCAAGTTTAACCCAGATCGGACAACTATATTCCATAGCTCCCATAGGAAAAATCGATCGAAAATAGCATATTTGTATGAAGACATGAACTCAACTCAACTCAACTCACTAAATTTTGTGCAGATCGGACAATTATATCCTATAGCTCCCATTAGACAAACTGGTCGAAAAATGCTTTATTTTTTTAATAGAGAATTTAATTTTAAATTTTGAAGTAAATTTTACGCTTTTGTTACTAGATTGATGCCTCTTCTAGAGTCGTTATTACAATGGACCTACTAAGTTTCCAGAGTTATACTATTTTAAAAATAAATTTTCTTAAACTTTTCACTATTTTTTAAACCTAGTTTAAAAGTGAATAAATCTTTTTTTTGTTCTCCTCTCCTGTTTCAGTAGTATCTCCTATTTCACTTCCGATTTCATCGGTCTTATATATAAATATATATTTTTCATTAATATCCGATTTCCAATTGTTTTGCTTTAACTTCGCTCTAGTTTAATTGCTCTCATTTGTCATTTGGCGACACTTGAGACACGAGAGTTTAGACTTGAGACTTCTTATCAAAGGGCGGCTTGTTGTGTCGTGAGCCCAAAAGTGAAATGCGTTTTTAGATGTTTTGCCGACCAAAAGTGCGTCGTTGTCAAGTGTCCAAAGATCCTGATCCTTTTTGGCATGTTTGTTTATTTAACTGTGCACAAATTAGACGACAAGCCAATACTACTCCAATACACTCCTGCGATGTCCTGCTGTCTCTCGATCTTCTTTCCTATCTAGGCCACTTGACCATTTGTTTTTTGGGACGCGCCTATTTAGATAAGAGTCTCAAGACTTCAGAGAGACACATCACAGACTCAAGAGGATTGTCTACCTTAGCGCTCAGCATGTCGCTGATTTGCCTTAGTTACTGTGCAAACTTGTTAGGGTCTCCAAAGAGAGAAAGGGAGAGGGAGAGAGAGAGAGAGAGGGAGACTGTGCTTCTCTGTATCTGCCGGTCTCATAAACATTTTGGGCTCTTCTACTGTGCCTGTTTCAACCTAATTAAGTCATTTTGCCAACTCGCTACTACAGTCGCAGTCTCCCAGAGGAGAACACTCCTCCTGGAAGATGCTAGACACCGAAAATGCTGAAATTCCGCATAAATTCCAAGCTCACAAATCACTTTTATAATGACCAACACAATCGGTAGCACACTCAAAGAAATGAAGATATATATTAAGGCTATAGATATAGTAATGGGTATAAAAGAAGTTTTTATTTCCAACTTTTTCGCTGAGTGTAGCCCTGAGCCCTGTGGCCAACGTTTGAGGTGCATCGCTATCTGTCGCGTTGCAGCGATAAACAGTGGCTCATCGGCAGGATTTGTGAAAGAATTGAGAATTTCTGGACATATCAGAGGGTTACGACAGTTTGGTAGATCGGAGGATCGGTGGATTGTGGGACTAATGAAGGCAGGGCGTAAAGTGCTTGATTGGCATAGACCACACAGAGCCCAGGAGCATTGAGTTTGAGAAATTAATTTGATAGCAAGACACACTCCATACACACACACACTACACTACACTCTCTGTGTGTTGTGTATGTGTGTATAAAGGTGTATGTGGTTAGTCAGACAGGTATTACCTTAGTCTAAGGTAAGCCAGCTCATTTTTTGGCCGCCTGTCTTGTTAGGCTAATTGACTTCTTGGCCCTTTTAGCAGTAGCAAGTGGCCAAAATGTGTCTTAACCAGGACCACCTTGCGCGTGTTTATAAGTTGTTTGCCTCCAATGATGACAAGCCAAACAACCGACAATCCACAGAGAGAACCACAGAGAACAACCGACAAAACGACTGAATGAATGACTGACTGATCGGCGTTTTAGCAGCTCAATTAATCAGCTTTAAAGGGTACTTTACCTTACCTACAGGTGTGTCTGGGGTGTGGGAATTTCTTCTTTTTTGCTCCCCGTTCTTTGCCAAATCGAATCGAATCGAATCGAAGGAACTCTGTGAAACAAATTAATTTCCCATAAGTACGCCTCAAAACGATTTTGGGTTTTTACTTTATTCCCAGGCAGAAAGTCAAGAGGAAGTCAATTTGATGGCGTTTAAGCAGTGATTAAATTTAATCAAAGTTTAGGAAGATATTAAAGGGTTTAAGAAGACTAAACTTAACTTTCTACAAGTTATCTTTGAAATGATTCCAAGGTTATACATTTTCTACAATTTTCTCTATGATATGATATCTTTGAATTTATTCCGAATACTAAATTTTATAGTTGTTATTTACGATGTTTTCTGTCACAAGTACCACAAATAATCTCATAATATTTACAATCAATCAACTCCCCCCTCCGTTTCTAGCTGAGAACTACAAATCTCAGTTAAGATTTAAGTAGTGCTACCATCAAGAAATTCCACTGAAATAGAGCAACAACAATTTGAAATTTGAAAGGAGACTGAGAACTCGTTGGCCACACCCCCAAAACTAATTTTTTTATAGATACAGGGTATATCAATGTCAACATATCAATTTCAACATGATATTTCATAGGAAATTGTCAACCAGAAAATACAAATCGAAATGAGATGAAAGTGAAATTTTATATGGGTCGCTTTGATATTGATCTCTTTTAAAACCTGTACTCAAGAAGAGTAAAGGGGTCTTCTAGGCTGGTCTGACAAAGTGTGTGTAAGAGGCAGAAGAAGTCGTGGCCGAACCCATAAAGTATTTATTAGATGTTATATGAGCTAAAAAGACTTGAATTGGAATAAGCACTTCTTTCAAAATCCATAACTTTCAAACTACTGGAGATATCTCAAACAAATTCATGCGTATTGTTTATAGTACCTCTAGGTATATCATGGCAAACTTTAGTCTGCATCAGACAGCTATATCCCATAGCTTCCGTGAGTCAGAGCTTTCTGAAAGCTTTGCTTTATTGAACAATTCCAAAGAAACTCACATATTATTTACATAGAATAAACCTATATATGTATACCTACTTTGATTCGGTTCAGGAAACATTGTCATATAGCTCCCATACACGAAATCTGTTGAAAATTGGAAAATCGGTCTTCGTTGAGTTAACAAATATGGGAAACTATTGATCATATTGGTTATGTTTTTCTTCAAAATGAGTACAGGGTCTTTTCAAGTCGGTCTTCTAATAGTTTATTGTGTTTGTTTGTGTGTTTTGCTACTGCTGCTGCTACTGATTGCATAATAAAACGCCCATATAATATCAGACTGTAGATCAACTGGAAATTCTATGATCGTGATCGTGATCGTGTATGGTTGGAACCGATCTGTTTATAAATCAAATGTGGAGCAAAAGGGCAAGAGGCGCGAGTGGTGCCACCTATGGATTTTGAGACTTCTTTTTCATTGTGTGTGTCGCATGTTTATGTCATGTTTAGTGTTGTTATTGATAGTGTTGGGTAGTTGAGGCACCTGCACCTTTGAGAAACGGTAGCGTTGCTCTACCTGCAGCACCCGAATCTCTAGCTATCTCACTGTCCATCTTGGGCTGACAATCGGTTTTGTATTTTGGCTTAATTAGAATTCAGTTAGACCATAAATTTAGCCACTGTCCCTACAGAGTCCTTCACTTCCCTATCCACTTCAACTGCGTTCCCCTTTTTCACTTCTGTTCTGCCCTTGATTATGTAATCCCTTTTGACCAAAATGAAAATATTTTGTAACATAAATTACAAATATTTGTACTCAATGACTCGGAAAGCATTGACAAAAGCAAATCAAAAGCAGCAACAAGTCATAAAGGATGCTTATGTAAAAGAAGGGGATGTCCTGGGGTTCCCCTTCTCTCTCTCTCCCTCTCTCTCTCCTTGGCTCCACAATTTCCCCTGCTTCGCTGGTAGTAACTTCTTTCCTTTTTTTCTTGGCCCGCGGCCGCGGCAAACGGTAAACGTTGCACCTGCGATCCTTACAGCGGGCCAGGACAGCTGCTGACTTACAGGTGTGCCTGCATAGGACACAACAACACACGCACACACAGTAACACACACACAACCAACAAGAAAGTCAATTTGAAGCTGCAGTTTGAGTAGGAAGCACAGCGAACAGTGCAAAATTATGTGATAACAATTAGTTTTAAACTAGAAAAAGAAAAGTCATTAAATAATACCTGTAGGAAGATAATTACTCAGCACTTTGGTAGAGTAAAGCATTGCATGAGAAATTTTGTGATTTATCCAATACTGAACACAAGGCACAGCTCCAAGAAGACTGATAAAAAGAGGGGAAGAATGAGAATGAGAGGAGGAGGAGGAGGCACTAGGCATTGCGGATTGGAGCACTCTAAATGAGCTTCATAAACCATATGACCCCTAGGTTCAATGCCTGATGACGTCAGCAAACAAGTACACACAAACACACACATACACCCGCACGCAAATTAAAGGCATCGTCTTTATTATGAAACTTCCTGCCTGAAATGACGAGCGGAAATCAGAAAAATGAGTTCACTTTCCGGTGGATCAATGGAGCACTGCACAGCACTGGACACAAAGGAAAAAGGGGAAATCTTGTTTCCAAATTGAAATGCAATAAAATTTACACTTGCAGCAACAACAACAACAACAATTACAAAGCACTTGAAACTATCTCTCTCTCTTTCTCTCTCAGTCTCACTCTGTCTCTCTCTAGGCTCTGCATTTATGTTAACTACTTGGCTAAAAAAAAGCGACTGTAGCAGTGGCCAACAAGCAACAGACAACAATGCAACAAGTTGTTAATAGCAAACAGACAGTCAGGTCCACCACACAAAAGTGTCGGACTTGTTTTGCGAATATCAAAGGCTTTGCAAAGCAGCGAATTTTTTTAGCCAATTTAAAAACTTATTTGAAATATTGTCGCCTGCCAGATGGACAGTTGGAGTTTGGTTCGATACAGAAGGAAGACAGTCAGACAGGGAGACAGAGAGACAGGGAGACAGAGAGACAATCCACACTCGACATCGACGTCGACATCGACAGACATCGAAGCTGAGAGAAACGACGTTTTCCGTTAACATCAATCTTGAAGATCTTCGAAGAAAGAGGGAGACAGGGGATAGAGAGAGAGAGAGAGAGAGATAGAGCGAGATCGGATGGAGAAGCAAAGCGATCGAATATGTGTGTGTTTGTGTGTGTGTGTGTGTGTATGATAAACTGCAAGTCTAACTAAATGACCTGAGGACTATTGTGATATTATATTGTATTAAATCGCATCCGACACACGACGAAGATGCGAAGCTGCTGTTCAATCGTATGAGAGAAGGAGTGAAAGAAGTACAGGGTAGAGAGAGAGAGAGAGAGCGCAAGAGCTAGCACAGGAAGCGCCAACTTGCGCCAATCTTTAAGCGTGTTATTAGTGTTTCGGCATATTTATTTATTATCATTTGGCTAAAACTTGATCAGCACAAAAAGAGAGAGATAGGTAGGGAACAAAAGAAAGAGAGAGAGAGATAGAGAGAGGGACTGATCGTGACAGCACAAAAAGCAGAGTTGCCACAAAACATTGAGGCACAATCAACATTTTGATTACTTAACTTAAGTTTTGGCTCCCTTGGGACATTGCCACATTGATCACATAACTTTGTATAGAATTTTGCTTCTTTATTTTTAAGTTTTTTACTTTTTGTGGAATTTTTGAGGAAATACGCTTAATTTCTACATTTAAAGTGCAAGTGCTGAACTTGGAATTGCACCCAAGGGATGCCCAGTGTCCTTTCGCTCTCGCCCAAAAGATCAATGACCGCGCGCGAAACCGACGAAGTTTTCCAAAAAGATCAGAAGATCAAAAAGTAGAAATAAAAAAAAAGTTAAAAAAAAAACAGATCAGAACAATTAGTTTAATTATGCCGAGAACATGGGCAATTTTTTGGCATGAGGTGACAACGATGCGACATGATGATGATGATGATGATGATGCTCAGCTCTAAGGCAGCTGTCCAAGGTACCCTCAACACATCCCTCTGGAAGTCCTCTCCCCTCTTCGTGTCCAGTTAGTGGTCAACATCATCATCAATTGGGTAATTTTAGCTGTGCAACTTGTTAGCACCGGGTCCCGCATGTGTCTGTCAGTCTGTCGCTCAGTCACTCAGTCAGTCAGCCAGTCTGTCAGTTTGTCAGTCAAGTCAAGCTCCAAAATGTGAAGAAGCTAAACTCTACAGTCATCAGTCGTCTACACTGAAAGAAATACAGGTTGTGACTCAAAATTCTTTATTGTATTTTTATACTCTCTGCAAGAGAGAGTATATTGGGTTTGTGCAAAAAAAAAAAGTATGTAACAGGCAGAAGGAGGCGTGGCAGACCCCATAAAGTATATATATTCTTGATCAGCATCACAAGCCGAGTCGATATAGCCATGTCCGTCTGTCCGTCTGTCTGTCCGTCTGTCTGTCCGTCTGTCCGTCTGTCCGTCTGTCCGTCCGTATGAACAAACAGATTTCAGAGATAGTAAGAGCTACAAGTTTGAATTTGGTCTCTATCGACTCGATATTAAGTCAGTCAATACAAGAATCTTTTTTTTTTCGATGCCACGCCCCGTTCGCCCACAATGTGCAAAAAACTAGAAACACCTCGTAAAAAATTTATGTTTTAGGCGAATATCTCAGTAACTATGGCACTTAGGAACACCAACTTTGGTATCCAGGTTCCTAGAGACGGCATAATTGTATTGTCATAAAAAATTTTGGACTGCCACGCCTCCTTTTCCCACAAAAAATAAAATAATTTGCAAACTTCAATGCCGATTTTAAGGCATATGTTCTTATCGTACAGTATTGTAATTTCACTTTCGTTTGAAGACAAAATATATTAAACTATCCTGAAAGTTGCATCTAAATCGGACAATAAACAAAAGAGCTAGACATGTAAGAAAGTTAATAATTGAACGCAATGCCAATGCATGTGTGCGAGCGAGATAGAAACATACAAACATGTGAGCGAACGTTTTCGCTGCTTTCTAGCGGCAGCGCTGCCCGCAAATGCTGGCTGTGCCGAGCAATTGTGTATGTATAACATATACACACAAACATATGTGCGTGCATACATATAATGTCAAATGTGTATGTGTGTGTATACATACAATCAGATGTTTTTGTTTCAACGTGTTTTGTTGCAAGTATCAATTGATATACTTGGATATCGATTTTATTAAATGATCGGGAACAAATTGCAGAGAGTATTCTACGGTCGGGCGTGCTCGACTGTACTTTTCTTTCTTGTTTTTTTGGGTAGAAAATTTGGAAATATTTTATGAATTCCAAAAATATTATTTGAGTTAAAATAAAACTTACATTTTCAATTTACGATTGATTCCATTAACGATTTATTTTTTTATGTGTACTGTCTCCAGTTTTAAGCTTTCAGTCTCCAGTCGAGAGTCGCAAGTCGCTGCTCTTTCCATATCATTAGTTGTAATTGATCCTGTGTGATCTTTTGATTTTGCGTCAACGCTCTGACATTTTGCATACGAGCGCGCGTCTCTTTGCCGACAAAAAAAAAAAAAAAAAAAAAAAAAAAACAGAAAACAAAAGAAAGTCGGGTACAGACGAGTTACCTCGACGCCAGTATACCCGGTGCACTGTTTCGATTTATTGACATAAAATTAATAATCTGTCTTTGAAAAAGTCCGTCTGATTCGCGAGCAAATTAAGTTTATTTCAAATCTTTGCCACGCCCTCTAACACCCCCGAAAATTGTGAAACACTTTTTTTACATCACTTGAAAACGACTCGAGCTAGAGAGACATTTTGTTTATAGTACCATTATAACTATCCTCACCAAGTTTGGTTCGGATCGGACAACTATAGCCTATAGCTCCCATAGGACAAATCGGTCGAAAAAAACGGGGTCTTTTACAGTCCGCTCGCTCAACTTGTTTGATTTTCATGCGTTGCTTCGTTTCACAGGCAACTGAAAACAAACCTGTTATACCCGCTCTACACAGGGCACACAAACACCAGCAGCGACTTGTGGCACGTTCAGTATTCCCTCTGCCTCAGCTCCTGCCCGCTATTTATGCCCTGCCCCTCATTAACATGATCATCAACGCTGTCGTATTTGCTTGGCTGCCAGCAAATTAAAAGAAAAAAATAAAAAATAAAAAAAAATACTTGAAGTTTTTAGTAATTTTTTTTTTATTTTTTGTATTTTACCTTTTTTGCATGCGGCCCACGTTGCAGGTTTTGAGTTCTCAGTTCTTAATTTTCAGTTTTGAGTTTTGGGCTTGTGTCTCGGGTCCATGGGATCTCTGGGCTCTCTGGGGGCCCCCATGTAGTCCGTTTATGCTGGTGCCCCGTCTGGTAATTGCCTGGATCCTTTGCCAACATTTAAATAGCTACTGCGGGCGAACACATATAACTAACTAAGTGCTGTCAATACCTTCTCAAAACCCCGACTCTCTACCCGTTGCTTGTCAGGATCTGTTCAGAAAATATGGAAAAAATAAGTACAAATTATATACAATTGAGCTGCTCAACAGTTAGTTGCCTAATTATCATAGTTATGAGCAATTCGGAATGGATTCCTTATAAAATTATTAATATTTTTAATTTAAAATATTATTAAGTCGTTTACTGATTGATTTGAAAGTGATTTAGTGATCTAAACTTCAACTATTGGCCACATAAACATAATCCCCTACTTTCCCTGCCTAACTAGGCTGAGAAGTGCGCCTTAAATTTGCTCTGCTTAATTAATCAACCCTAATTTAATCGATCTTAATTGAAACTTGTGTTCTTAGATTAATCACATTTAATTTTGTGATTACTTTTTTAGTTCGTCTTACATATATGCTCGTTTTTTGGCATCTACAGGGTATATAACTCGAGCACTTGTTTTGGACAATAATGTTTTAATTTATAGGCTGGAAACTTTTGGGCTGGCATCGATATTTGATTGACTCAAAGACCAAGTTCTTCCTTCCTTTGGTTCGCCTTTTATACCCTGTGTTTTCCTCTCCGCCCCCTGGGGCGAATTGAGTGTCATTTAGTTAATCGACCATAAATTGTTTTTTGGGGGATTTTTTGGAGTTTTTTTGGGTTTTTGTTGGTTTCCTCGGCAAATTAGACTGCAAAAATGCAGAGACACAGAGCTTGTGGCAATAATCGAATATCAATGTTACAACAAAGATAACAAGACAGGAAAAGAGAGGGGGTAAGTAAGAGAAAGAAAGAGAGAGAGAGAGAGAGAGAGCGAGTGCGAGAGAGAGAGAGAGAGAGAGGAAGAGATCTGAGTGATAAAAAGATACAATTGCAAAATTATACGCACAATGTAAGAACTGTTGAATCGTTTAACTAAGTAAACTTTGTGACTTAAATACTTTGTCTGAACTTTTACCGCTTTTTAGCGTTACGACATGTTGATCAGCCTGAAGGCTCACAAAGTGCACACTGTTATTTAAAAAGTGCTTAACTTACTGGGTATGCCCGAAAGCTAACTTTTTGGTCTTACCACTATAATGTGTGGTCTCTAAAAGGGCTAAAAAGTTCATAAAATTATAAAGTAAAAATTAGTAATATTTTGTTAATTAACTGAGTAAATATTACCGTCAACACTTAACTTAAGTAAAGACTTTTCCAAGTGGAATACATTTTTTAACTAATATAATAGATTTTTTTAGCCAAGTGTTCCTGTAATTAGCCTTTCTTGAAGTGAATTCGGTACAGCATTCCCTGATAAATCTAGTTTTATTTATAACATTTAACTCTTCTTTAAGTATTCACTGATATATCTAGCTTAATTTAAGTCTGTTTACGGCTAAAAAACACAACGTTATTGCATCAGGTGTACGGCTGATTGAAACGGTAGCTTCAACAGGTGGGCAAAGACTGTGGCATGCCCCAGGCTGATAATGCTTTCCATGGAAAGAGCCAAATGCCGATGGCAAATCTGAAACGCCGTTAGGTATATATATATGAACATAGTATATATGTATTTTTTGTGGGCGTGGTAAAGCCAAATAAAACAAACGGTACATTTGAGGCGCCTCGCTGCGCCTATCGAGAGGCGCATCAGTAAATTTGCCAACTTTTACGCAGTTGCAACACGCGTTGGCTTAATACGAGTAATCGGGATTTGGGATACAGCCACGATGCTGTTGATGTTGCAACTGCCAAGTGGCAAGTGGCAAGTGGCAATGTGATGAGTTGCCAGCGAGTTAACCAACAACGTCTGAAGCTACAGCAACAGCCACAGCTACTACTGATGATGATGACGACCAGAAGGTTTGATGCTGATGGTGTTGATTGTGCGCCAGTCAAGTGTAAGCTGCACATTAGTCAAAAAAAGTAAATAAATACAAAAAAAAATGCTAAAATATTGAATGAAGAATAACAGAGAACAAAAGAAAACAAGTCAGGAAGGCAAATGTTAGCATGCCACAGATTTAATACCCTATAAAGTTTATTTGTCGTTTCAATCGTTCGTACCTAGACAAGTTTTTCATACAAAAACTTAATTTTCATCCTCAAATTACTTTGGCAGCTATATGATATAATAATCTGATTTAGTCGAAACTTGGTCTATATGTGTATAATGACAATTTAAACGAGCTGTGTTAAAAAAGTTGAAGAATCTTTGTAAACCACAAAGTTTTGTATACTAATAAAACTAAATAACCCTTTTCATGCTCAAATTCGTATGGCTGCTATATTATATACTGCATCTATTTGGTCGAAAACTAAGCAATATATGTGTAATGACAATTTGTATAATGAAAACTCCAAAAAGACGTACCTATCCGAGTATTATAAAGATAGCTCTTAAACTTAGAGACTAAAGACTGTTGGATAAGAAGGTATCGAGTCAGATCTTGTTACTAATGAAGTATATACTCATATGTATATACTTTATGTTTCCACAAAACCTTCTTCGATGCATGACAAACTTTGTCACATAACTAAAACACCCTCCGAAAGGGTATACCAAAAAAATAAATATATTAAACAAGTTGCACTGAGAACTTAAGCGGCTTAAGCGCAGCAAGGAGTCTCATGAATGAAAACATGCCACAAAACTCCAGACTCCATACTACTCCATACACCCAACTCCATATGAAACTCGATTTTTTCTTTCCAGTCGACAGGTCAGCGACGTCTTCGTTGCGAAAACTCTTCTTCTCGCCATTTGGTTGATCGTTGGGATCGTTGTGATCGCTGTGATCGTCTAAAATGGAACTGGAATTTAAGCTCAGCATTTGTTCTGTCTGTCTGTCTCTGTGTCTCTTTTCTGTTTAGTTACTTCGAGCCTGTCGACTACAATGTGAAGTTGGGAATTAAGATACCTAAACTGTAAGATATCTATATCTATATATTGTATATATCTTTACATGTAAAGGGAGTTGATTTGATTCAACTGGTGCTTAAGATGAAAGTCTTTCAATTTGTAGAGTATCTATAAATCGACTTGTTTTGAATGACATTTGGCAACCAATTTTAATTATGAAGCCGCCACAGAAGAATACCTGTGTATGGGCCGCAGACCGACTGCGTTGACTGTGGACTCTACCATTACTTTTACCACTCACTGTGCTCGGATTTTGCGCAGCTTTTGAGCCTGGTCTTAATCCACTTGTTCAAACGCTGTTGATATTCATATGCTTTGTCAGTTGATTCGCTAATATGACGTCTGATGTGGCTGCTGTTCCTGCACGTAGCCAGGGAGAGACAGAGAAAGGAAGAAAGAGAGAGAAGGAGACAGATCGATTTGGTGCTGGGCTGCGAAAATTTGCACTTTTGACTTTGAACGTTGAAAACTTTTAATTTTCGCGAATGAGGCGAAAATAAATAAAGTTTGAATAATGGCTAAGCTACCGCAGCAGGTATTGAGTTAAGAAGCCCAAGAGGGGGCGGGTGGGACAGTAGGAAGATCAGTAGTAACTGCAGCGGCAGAAGCCACGTCAGGTTTTGGCCATCATCCAGCGCTAAAGTCACTCATTAAACACAATTTTGACTGGGATTCAGAAACTTGGCAATTTGTGAAGACCAAAAAGAAGAACATTCCGTATAAGGATCTTCAACAGCAGGAAGGATCACGGGTGAAGGAAGCTGAAAGAAGGTGTAGCGATCTTCATTTGATTTGTGCGCGATTTGATTTGGATTTTTATGCTGTGTTGTGTTCTGCACGTGTTTCTTCTGTATTCTTCAGCATTTTTGGAGAGGAAGTCAACTTTTGGCAGAGATCGTTGGTGTTGCTCACTCATCAGCGATAATGATGGGCAATTATATAGAGAGCGCAGTGCGCCTTTCGCACACTTACACACATGAAGTATGAAGTAACCAACGTCTGGAAATCCCACAGTTTTGAAATCCTTCCAAAAAATATAGCTTTTAAGTGTGGGACTAAAGCAACTCGCGTGGCTCCGTTATGAAGGCATTTACAAATACACTTCACTCAGGGGGTATGTCCAAAACTTGAAGAGCTTTGAAGGTTAATCTATTTTTGATGGAATATGATAGAAGTCTAGTCAAGTCTAGTAAATTAAATCAAGTTTTTAAACCCACTACTCTAAAAAAGAGTATAGGGGTCTATTAGGTTTGTCAGAAGCGAAATGTGCGTAACAGGCAGAAGGAGGCTTTTCCGACCCTATAAAGTATATATTTTCCTGATCAGCATCAACAGCTGAGTCGATATAGCGATATCCGTCTGTCCGTCTGTGTGAACACCTGGATCTTTTTAACTACAAAAGCTAGAGCCACCAAATTTGGAATGAAAGTCCGTCTATATGTCAGGCAGGTTAAGTTTATTTCAAATTTTTGTCAAGCCCACTACCGCCCCCGCCTTTCTTACTTGTGAGTAATTAGCCAATTAAAGATTCGTAAAACCCCGTTGGATTTATTCAAAACTTTTCAAATAGAAGTGTATTTTCACTTCGTCTTGTCCCTAAGCTAACTGTTCATTAAAGTATTTGTTTTGCTACACTTTCTCCTCTTTTTCTCCTTCCTTCTCTTCCCTTTCTCCTTGAACCTTTTGTGGATCCGTTGTCAATGAGGGAAATTGATGTATGGTCGAAAGGTTCGTTTGTCGTTTCCCTCGTCGTCGTCGTCTAATGCCGCATTACTTCATTAAGCGAGACTCTGAATTTTAATTATGCGCCAGCGCATAAGAATTTTAATTTGAGTTAGTCCTTCTGGGTTACCTTTCTTTCTCCATTACCCCCCAGCCCCCCCCTAAAACCCTCCTCTTGGTAACCAAGCTGTGATCCTTCCATTGGCCGCCTCCTTTGCACTGTGCGCGCAATTCATTGTCAGCAAACAAATGCGAATTCTGCTTGATGAATGCGCTCGAGCCACGCACATGCGGAGGAGGCTGGATATCGGGAGATTCTATGGCGCATTATATGCACAAATTAATTTATGTACAGAAAGACTCAAAGACTGAAATTGGCGTGGCGAGACGGCAGCCACAACAGCAGCAAGATGGCCAGTACTTGTTAGTAAGGGTAGTCGCGACTAGGAGGAAAGTATTGACTTAAAATGCGTTAACTTCAAAATTACTTAATTTAAAAGTTTGTGGAATTAACTTAGAAGTTGTCATCAAATCTTTTGGTTTTTAGCCTATTCTAGACCCACAAAAAGGCGCAAAAACGTAAGCTCCAAGTTTCCCTTGAGAAACTGGGCAAGGCAGAGAAAAGGTTTGTTGGTGCAGCCACTCGACAACAGATGGCGTTGAGCGAGTTTTAGACCAATGACTTTAACAGGGTATCTTCGAGTTGAGCACATTTGTGTAGAACATTGGAAGCCTTTCTACTGGTTCACACCACAATTTGTGCCGCGATTCACTGAGGACCGTTTGTTTGTTTGTTTGTTTGCTTCTTTGCTTGTTTGTTTGCTTTCTTGCCCCCTTTTTTGTTGGGCTAACTTGGACTTGGACTTGGTTAGTTTTGGGTTTTGCTGCTCCCGTTGGGCAGCAGCCGCGCAATTACGCGCTGCACTTTGATACCAGCTTCTTGGTCTTCCTCAGCTTCCTCTTCTTCTGCTTCTTCTGTATTATGTGGCCAACACAATTCAAAATGTTCGTGTTTAAGCGCTATTAAGTGGCAAAAATCGCGCGCGCATCAGTTTTGCCCCCACTAAGGATGAGCCGAGGATGAAGTTGTGGCTCACTTGTGGGGATGGGGATGTGGATGTGGATGAGGATGTGGCTGAGTGTGGAGCATGTCGAATGTGACCACGCGCATGCTCAGTCAACGGCCTGGGCCGCCTGCGTGTTGCTTATAATTAAAAAAAACATGCCAAACTGGGAGTAGATGTAGCAGCCAAAGGAGCGGGAGGATTGAGAGGAGCAGGGGGATCTGGGGGAGTAGAAGGAGCGGGAGGAGCAGCTTCTATCAGCTGATGAAGCGCAGGGAAAAGAGTAAATCCAAGGTACAATGGGAAAGTCTACTATTGATTGGTCTAAACTCTTATTAAAAAGTTTTAAACTTAAAAGTTAAATTAATTAATTTCAATTAATTTAGTATTTTGTTTTAGTATTTGTATTCTGTTTTTGATTTTGAACTCTTAAAACAACAAATATATTTTTTTTTTTTATAATTTTGTTTATTTTGCCCATAGTGCAAGGGTATGAAGGTAGTGCACAAACAGCGAAATCAACTTATTTGCCTTTTCCATTGAAATAATTAGTTCAAAGTTAAATATTGGCTGATGTGAATGGAGTCGGTGACTGCGACGACTTAAAACCGGGCGATGACGTGAGCAGAGGAGAGGAGAGGAGAGGAGCAAACTGAAGAAGAGGAGGAGGGAAAGGGGGAGACGGTAGACTTATCGCATTTAGGCGCGGAATTAATCGATTTGCGTACCGGGTGCGAAAACATTGGTGCGGCTTTAATTGATGCGTGCACAGCACGACAGGCCACTTGCCGCTGTGTAGCACCAACTGAAAGAGACAGACAGACAGACACACAGACAGAGAGGGAGATAGAGAGAGAGAGAGGGTGCTACGTAGTGGCAAAATGGGGGCTGGCATCTCCAGTGATTGGATAGCGTTGTAAAACTATTGATTAGCTGGCCCATCAGATATCAACTTGTTGACTCTTATCGGCTATATGTCAATATTCCAGCTTAACCAGCTTCCAAGTCTTCCAAAAGCTGATTACGCTCTGGAAAATCGACAGACAGACAAACTGGAAAAGCTTTTAAAAGCTGTCAGTTTGCTTAAAAAATGAAGATTATTGCGTAAATGCAATTAAACACGAGCATAATGAGAAGCATCACTCAAAGTTCATTAAAGCTGTCTTCTTAGACCCTGTACTCAGCAAAAAGTGAAATAATTGAGTAACAGACAGCAGTGGGCGTGGCAGTATAAATTTACTTGATCAGCAAAAAACAGATGAGAGGATATAGACAGTCTTTATCATAAGCAAACTAGACTATTGTATCTATAATAGAGTTCTTTTTGTGTGTCTTTATCAGAGAGACGGGGTCTGTTACAGTTGTATAGTAAGATTAAGGGACTTTTGCATTAAGTGTCAAACTATGGCATGAAATTGTCATAGTCAAAACTAAAATATAAAAGTGTTAATGTTAAATTTGATAAAGTTCGGGCGTTCGGGGGTTAAAAACTAGATAATTAAAGTGAAATCCTATTAATTTTATTGAATGTGAGCAATGATTGAAAGTATTTGTTTGGACGACCACCTTGGAACAGGATCATGAGCAGGATGAGGGTACGCTGTATGGAGTGTGGACTGTAGAGTGTGGAGTGTGTGGTCCTGGACAACAGGATGCTGGGACGCTGGCGAGTACAATGCATGTCCCATGAATTGCATAAAAAGTAATGAGACCAACAACTCAATTAACCAAGAAAAAGATTGTAAAAGATGCATAAGTAGTAGACAGAGCATAATGGACAATGCTTCTTCTGCTGCTGCTGCTGCTTCTTCTTCTGATGACCGAGCCAAGCGGGAAGCGCTTGTCTGCCAACAGTTTCCGGCCAGTTTTTGGGCCAAAAATTGAATTGTCAGCAAAAAAGAAGAGTCGAAAATAAAAGGGAAGATAAAGCAAAAGATGAGCATCGGGATGAGCATAAGGACCAAGGACATGAACATGGAAATGGACATGGAGTGGAACCCACACACAGACACACCTGAGCACAGCTGGACTTTTTACTTCACTTTGGTTTATTTCTTTTTCTTCCTCTTTTTGTTGGGTAAGTGAACTTCAAACTCTTCGTAATCACTTTGCTCTCATTGTATCCAAAAACTTGATTATTCTGTGGTTCCTTTCGACGGATGTCCGGTAAGGCAGGATCAATGCCTTGCACTTGGGGGCAGTCGGCGTCGACGACAGCAGAGACTTCGACTTTGACTGCGACTGCAGCAGCGCTGACAGCTCTAGATTTTGCTCTAATTTATGATCGTCGGCATTATTGCCATAAAGTCTGGTTCGATCGTAAGGTCGTGACACGCGTTTGTATTTTCCATCGAAAATTCCATAAAGATTTTCCGAATTTTCTTTTTTTTTGTCACTTTTCCTTTGTCTGACACTTTGATGCGTGTGAAAAACCAAACAATGGTCAAACAATGAACAAACAATGAACAAATGCGTTTCAAATACATTTTCAATTACAAATTTACGATTGTGCCATTCCATTGTTGTGTCCTTTTTGTTTGTTGTTCTTTTCCCTGTGCACATCCTTAAACAAAGCGTGCGTCGCTGCGACTGCATATCAAATTCATTAGGATTGCCCTCTGACCTCTGCCCGGTGTCCGGGTAACGGTGTCCGAATTGCTCAAGCTTTGATTCTGCGCTGTCACATTAATCCTGCCAAACGATTTTCGATCCATTTCAAACTATTATATTTTTTGATACCCTGCAGCGGGGGTTAGATGGGTTTCTGAAAAGACCGACGAATAATGATTTATAGAAACATTTTCATTATTTATTGTTTTATTTGATTTGTTTCTATATTATTATAAGTATTAGTATTAGTATTAGTATTAGTATTAGTATTAGTATTAGCATTAGCATTAGCATTAGCATTAGCATTAGCATTAGCATTAGCATTAGCATTAGCATTAGCATTAGCATTAGCATTAGCATTAGCATTAGCATTAGCTTTAGCATTAGCATTAAATAAGTGTTATGATTGATTTTATGGCAATTAACTCGATATATTTTATTGTTTCTATAATTTTTATGACTGCCTAATATATTAAACCAATTGTGTTCTCAAAGAGTATTAACTATTCGTCTAGTAAAATTCATTTATTTATTACGATTCACTTTGAATACTAGCAACGCGTCTCTATACATCTTGTTGGTATATTTTTTTTCAGTAGCTGCGTTTTCGCTCGTTTCGCACATAAAAATTAATACGAATTTTTAATTGTTCAAAAGTCATTACTGAGTCTGTTCACCTGGAACAGACTGGTCCTCGCTGGATCTGGATCGAAATCGAGTTTGGTTCGCTTTGCTTTATCATTGTCATTGTCATTGCCATTGGCAATTGGCAATTTTCATTGGAAGCATTGACAACTCTGGAAGCTGATTTATGCCACAGACTTAAGCGTTTTCGCGACCAGTTTTCCAGTTTATGCAGTACATTAAAATTTGTCAATTTTAATTAAATTTACAATTTTAGAATATTTTCACTGACCATCGAGTAATTTAGTTTTGTGTTTTAGAATTTTTATCATGATTGAAATGTGCATTGCTCACTGCATTTCAAGATGTCACGTCTTCTGACGCTCATCGCAAATTAAGCAGATATTTTTAATTGACTATTCTAGTCTGATGGAATGTATTAAGGGAATATTTTTATGTGCCAGATAAAAAAACAGTAGATTATTTGTATACTTGTTTTTATAACTTATTTACTGTCTTGAGTATGTACTTAAAATAATTTTGACTGTAAAAGACCCCGTACTCATTCTAGTGAATGAATAACCGTATAAATCACAAATTTTCAATCCATTTGTCCTATGGGAGCTATAAGTTATAGTCGTCCGATCTGGTGGCTCTAGCTCTTATAGTCTCTGAGATCTAGGTGTTCATATCGACAATCTAGAAGCTTTCTTCATTATCTACTCACTTTAAAACTCAATCATAAATGAGCACATAAAATTTCTTTATTTTTGGTTACACAATTTTATGTGTTCCCTTATATACTCAATTGTCTGGGAGTCTGAGCCGCTGATGAGTCATGATCGCTGGAGAAATTTGATTGGATTTCTGCCTACAGCAGACAATGAAGTTAATGACACATTCCATTCCTTCGTTTAAGTTAACTCTACAAATGATCAGTTTTGGTAGCTGCTAGCTGGCTTTCTAAAGAGTTATCTTGGACTGAGGATCAGCGCGAGTCGTGGACCAAAGTTGGATGACAATTTTTCTGTCTTTGGTCTAACACCACAAAATCTTTTACGAGCATAACTAATTTTTTGGGAGAGAGTTTTACGACTTTCACCTACCGCAGAATGCGTTAACCCTTGCTGGGGTCAATTAGTAAGCCGGGCGATAGGAAACAAGCTGGAAAACAAATGGGACAGGACATAACTGATAGTCAGGACAGTAGCTGAAATCCTTGAGACTCTTGATCGCTATCAGAGGCGAGAGGAAGAGAAGAGAGAGAGGGTTGTTAATTAGAGAAAGGACACACAACTAAATACACATCCTTTTTTTTTAGTGCTGCTGTATGTGTGTGTGAGTGTGTGCGTGTGTGTGTAAGGTTTATCCTTTGACCACATTCTGCTGCACACTTTCTTTCGCCGCGTAATTAAAGTTGCCGATTCCTTTTGGCCTAATGAAATGTTTGTTGGGCCACACGCCCCGCTCAACGCAGATCAGGCCAAAGACGAATCAGCTTCAGGACTCATCAATGTGGGTCAAGCACTGTAAGCGTACACTGACAGAAATCACTATACTCAAAGACGAAGAATTTGATAAACTGTTGAGGAATTTTGACTAGTTTCTGGGTCTAAAGATATGAGTTTTAGAAACTTTGTTGGAATTTGAGAAGATTTGTTTTTAAAATACTTAAAGTATTCCAATTTTCAAGTGGTTTACCGATTGAAATTCCTTATTCATAAGTCTGATTCTTGTCTAATTTCAAATCAAAAGAAGACTTCAGCTGAAGATTATTTCAAGAATTTTCTTCTGATTTCCATTTTGATTAAAATCATATTTTTTGAGTTTAAAAAACAAAATCAAAACTTTAAATCATTCTTTTTTTCAGTGTATTTTTTTTTGGGTTTTGAGCTTCGTTAATGCCAGTGCTGGATATAGTTACTAATTGTTTGTTATTAGCGCGCCGTTCTGTAACTGTTTGATTTTTGGGCTCTTATATACCCTGTAAGAATGTGTAGTGATTTAAAGGGGTATACTAAGCTAAATCAATCTAAGCAAAAATAGAATTTAAACGAAAATTTTATTGAGAATATCCAAGAGTTTCTCCATTACAGACACAAGTTCTTTGTTCTTGAGCTTAGGATAACTTTTGGTCGATCACTTTTCTGGTACTCACTTTGCATGCTCCAACGGTATTCCTCAATATAGTATTTGGGATTATGCGCACGCATTGATTGTAATCTTTGCATTTTTTTCTTCGCTCCTTCACGGTCAGATTGGGTGAGTTGGGAGATGGGAGAGAGCTGGGAACTGGCAACTGGAGCTGGAACTGGAGCTGGGAGCACGTTGATCGATAGCCATCACAACTCACTTGATGGGCCGCGCCGATCTTCACTTGATCGCAACTCGTTTTCCTGCAATTTTTGTTGTGTTTACTTTGCTTTTCTTATTATACCCGTTACACGAAGAGTTAGAGGGTATGTTGTTTTTGTTAAACGTAATGAGAGTAAAATTCATTTATATTTTCTTTACTTTGATAAACTGTTTGGATCGGCTTTTAAACTTATAAGTTATGTCTGTTTTAAGTTCGTTAAGCGGCACAATCTCCAAAAAGTATGCAATGATTTTAAGCAATTGCAGCTTACATAACTGTAGTACCACGCAGAGGCAACTTTTAGGTACAAATTTAAATTTTTAATTAATTAAGTTTAAAACTTGTAAAGGGAAGACGAAAGGCTTTTGGCAAAAAGCTTGATTAACAACTCAAAGCACTTAACAGTAACATAAGATAACTTCCTCTTAGAAAAGTATCAACGGGTGTTTTATAGTCGGGTACTTTCAGACTTTTGCACTGTTTATATTTTTCGGTTTTTGCATAAAACGCGCCTCATTTGCTTTACATGCCGAAGAAAACGTTGTGTCGATTTGAGTTGAGTTGAGTTTTTAAAAAGCGTTCAGCGCCGGCGTCGCCATCCTCATCAGCGGTACTCGGTCCAGAGACCACCCAGGTTGCCAATATTTACCACCAAGGTTGTGACTGACAAGCTGACTGGGGAGTGGTGGTAGTGGAGTGTGGTGCAGTGCGGTGCAGTGGCTCAGTGTCTCACTGTCTTACTGTCTCAGTGGCTCAAATGGATTGCTTGAACGCATCTCATTTTGGGGCTGCAAATTAGAAAAATGTTGCACGAAAATCAATAAAAGCTAATGGATGTTCATTTGGGGCGGTAACTAAAATTGAAGGAACTCACTCACTCCGTCCTCACATCAACTTGGTTTACCCTCTGGGCCCATGGGGGCTCTCTCTTGTCTCTCAGCTAGTTGGTTGTCCAACAATGTGAGATAATTGCATTCGATCATCAACTCAAGTGCTGTCTCTCAAATTATACATACAGGGTACTTTAAGGCAATTTCCCTTTTAATATTGTCTCTTACAATTTTTGTTTAGTTTCAACTATTAAATGTGAATAAATTTTAAACAATTTTATAGTATTTTAAGTTATTTGCTTAAGTTTTGGGCTCCATTGAGCCAATATCAAAAGAGAAAACAAAAGTACTTTTAAGGCGAATCGATTTTAGACAAGAAAGAATGCTATAGTCGCCTCGCGACTTTAGGATACCCGTTACTCAGTTTTATTATATTATTAAGAATGGAATATGATAATAATAATAGTTCCATCGTTTAGGCAATCGACCCTAGTGAGTTTAGCTCAGATTGCTTGGGAAACAGAAAACTTTCATACAAATTCATATTTAGAGCATTATTTAAACCGATCGTCGCTATGGGAGCTATAAGATATAGTTGTCCGATTTGGATCAGTATATTTACTCCCTAGACGTGTACTTTCTGTGTAAATTTGGTTTAGACAGCATTGCTAACAAATAAGTTCCCTATAATAAAACATGATATTTTTACCTGTTTTTACCTTTGTATGCACACAGAACGCCCTAAAGTGGGCGTGTCAAGAAACAAAAACAAACTTGTACTGCTTGGGCATATTGTCTTTCATTTGCGACCTCTCGGGCCTTTCTAGCTCTTATAGTCTCTGAGATCCTTTTGTTCACACAGACGGACGGACGGACAGATGGGCATGGCTATATCGAACTGGCTATTCATGCTGATCAAGAATATATATACTTTATGTTGTCTATCATGCCTCCTGCTCCCTGTTACTCTACGAGTAACGGGAACAATTAGTGCTCTTAGCTCAATTTCTGTTTAATCTTATAAATTATTCATATTAAAAAGACTGTAACTCCTTATCTTACCCATAAAATATCTAGAGTATTTAGCACTAGAATTCAATTATGTCCGAGTGTTAAATTATTCAGCTTGTGTCTGGCAGAGAGTTATAATAGTTGTTATATCATTCAAATCGCAACTCCTCTTGAATTGATTTGCACCCTCCTGCAACAGAACAGAACAAGGGAATTGAGCTGGAAAAGGGCGGAAAAAGGGGAAAGGGGGAAAAGAGGAACTAAAAATGGGAGGAAAGCAAAGTGCAAACCATTGCGCAAAGCAAATAAAATTATCTCATTACAAATTATGCCCGCAATGCTCAAAGTCGATCTGAAGATGAGTGGGGATGAGGTACGGGCAGCATGCAGTAAGTGCTCCATGCAGCACAGGCAGTAAATGCTGCACAGGCAGCCTGTTGCACGCTCTCGATGCGCGTACGCTAAATAGATTATGTCAAATGATCGAAATCACATCATAAATTCAGTTTGCAGAGGAGACTCCGAAACTTGAATCCGATCTGAATCCGAAAAGAAAGGAGGAGGAGACTGTAAAAGACCCAGTACTCGCTACCTTCCATACAAATCAGCCACTTTCTACCGATTGCTGCTATGGGAGCTATATACTATAGTTTTCGGAACCGCATCAAATTGGTTCATGATATATGTAACTATATCTTCAACAAAATATGTAAAATTTGTTCAAATATCTTATAAATTAAAAAACTAACGCATTCAAAACAATGATCTTAGACTTAAGTTCCTGTAGTTTTAAACAGTTAGCGGAGGCTTGACCCTCGAAACGTGTAGAAGAATTTGCAATCCAAATTTAAAGTCTCTAGCGCGTCTAGTTTCTGAGTTCTAATGGCTTAAAGCGATCGACTCTTTAGAGATTATATATGGTCCTTATGCTGATTCACTTCTTCCTCTGCCTGTTACGCACAGTTTTCATTCTGACATACCTAAAAGACACTGATAACTCTCTGAGTACAGGGTCTAAAAACCCAAAACCAAACTCAGAACCCAAATCCCAAAACGAAGCGATCTCAAGTGCCGCTGGGTGCGAAATGAACGCGTCTAAAATCAAATAAGCCAAGGCGGTGCACAGTGTGGGCGTGTGTAAGGGGGCGGCAACAAGGAACAAGGGATTGCACCAAAGACTAAAAAAAAAAAAGAAAGGTGTCTTCTTGTGGTCGGATCTTTGGATCGTTGGCTGCCTCTTTAACACGTTTTAAGTGGAATGGCGAGCAGTGCGGCATTGATTATTGTTTTGCATGTACCTCCTCCCTCTCATACCACTACTCCTCCTCTATCAGACTCCAGCGCCCCCGCTTCATCCTCCACCCAATTCGTGGGTAATCCGAGCTTAACACGGCCGGTAGCCAACGGCGCTTTAAAGGTGGAGCTCAAACTGATAACGCACCACCGACACCAGCACTGTCTTTACACTGGGAAAAACTATAAAAATGTTGAACGGTAGAAACTAAAGACTTAAGTTGTTCTAGACTACTTTGTGCTATTAATTTAATAAATTAATAAATTTAATCTAAAATATTAAAAATGATAAACTTTTGAAGACACGTGCTTCAAATTTAAGTATAGGCAAATTTCTCACAGTGTAACAGCAGCTGAGTCTCGTCTTAGGCACTTGGAACTGAAACTCAGATTCAGTTTTGTGCCTTGTCTGGACTGGAGCTGTGACTGGAGCTGGAACTGGTGCTTTGGTTAGAGCTGTAGGTGCAGAAGTCTGCTTGTTTGCCAGCCAAACAATAAAATATTGCAATGGCCAGCACAATAAATTCAATGGCTAAGTACGAATCAAAGAATCGAGTAGAAATCAAAAGAAATCGGATAAATCGAACGTTCGATCGCTTCTCTGGACGACTCCCTCACACTTTGCGTGCAAAAATCGATCAGTGCGAAATGGAAATTGAACTTAAAAGAGCTCAGCTCAGATCAGAGCCTGTGGCGCTTTTAGAATATGCTATATGGGATTAATGTGCAGACGAGGGTTGATCGAGAAGTAAATATACGAAACTTAATAGAAGGAAGAAGGAAGTTAAATTAATATAATATAATATTATAAAACAGATTGTACCATATAGTCAATAATTCTGAACAATTTGATCAATATAGCTTTGGAGCTCAGCCAAATCTCAATATTTCTGTCAGATAATTAAGTTATTTATCAAAAAAAGTCACATCAAAGCTTATGAGATAAACCATTAGTTAATTTAAGACCGATATCTTCTTAAGGCATAAAAGAGCAAGTTTTGATAACTTTACTGTCCAAGTTGAGTCCACATACTTTAAGGACAGCCCTCGCACATGGCATGCTTATGATAAACCCCAACCATAGCTCGTTGCTGTGCAACTCAGGCCAATGACTCTTTGCATTGGCAACTCGAAGTCAAATGTCGGCTTTTGCGTGTGAATTCGCTTTGAAATTGGATAGTTTGAGTCAAGAAATTTGCTCTGGATTTGAGCACACAGCTGGATTCCGATCCCGTTCCCGTTCCCGTCCCCTATTCAGTCTTTGGCATTATGATCATTGGCAGTTGAAATCAATTTGCAAATGGTTGAATGCCAGCGACGCCCTTTTGTGACACTTTCCACAACTGCAACTGCAACAGAGTGTGGCAAGTGTAAAAAATGCATTTGCTTTGCCAGCAAAACTCATCATCATGCAACGAATCTGTCGAGACCCTGCAAGCGAAAAGAGTATAGGGTGTACTAGGTTTGTCAGCTAACGAAAACTGAAGCCCATGAAGTGTATAAAATCTCATGTAGTATTAAAAGTCGAGTCAATTTAGCTTTAAACAATTAGATCTCGAGAACTATAAGAGTTAGAGCACCAAAATTTGATATGAAAGTCAGTCTATGTGTTACGCATAACACGTTTATTTTTGCTTATTGCCACGCCCTTTCATGCCTTCGCAAAAAAAAATAAGCTATAGCAAACCTGAATCAGAAATCTGTTCTTAGTATGAACAACTTTGTTGTTCATGAAAATATGTGAACCAAACTAACATATTTTGCCTATAGTACGATTATATATATCTTTAGACTACAGGGTCTTTAAGTGTCTGTCCGCCTAACTGTAGCCATTTCCACTAGTTGGTTTCTACTCTCTGTTCTATTCTCTTCAGTGGGTGATAAATTTTCAATTTGTTTGACTTGAGCGCTCGGTCAAAGTGTGAGTCACAGACACCCACAACGTTTTCGTTCTCGTACTCGTCCTCTTTCTCGATATATTTCTCTATTCTCAGTTCTCAATTCCCGATTCTCGATTTTTGACTGCTGGTAGCGCAACGAATTTTAGTTGACACGGTTAAAACGCCGACGCTGATCATGGCCCATTGTGTGTAGTGCAACATTAGGTCATGCCACATCAGAGATACATCAACTACCTACTGTGCGGCACAGTCTACCCCTCTCTCTCTCGCTCTCTTCCTCTCTCTGCATACATTAAAAACAATAACTCTTTGTGGCAAACTTTAGTTTCATTCAACCACTTGGTGGGTCCAAATTGTTCCCAGCCACCGGAACAAAGTCAGACAGAGAGGGAAGAAAAAGGAGAGAGAGGGAGAAAGTTGTATAGAGAGTTAATCTATTGGGCAAGTGACAAGTCCATTAGTAATGCCCGGCAGGTTAATTAGCATTTGAAAATCTTGTCACTTAAACGGCGGCTACTTTATGATCATCTCCACCAATTTCCTTTTGAATGCAACTCTTAATCTTGGCCAGCAACTTTTGGTTAAAGTGGCTTTTGTAGTAACACTTCCTGTTCAAAATATTAATTTTAGATTTTTAACATTTTTATGATCCTCTTGAATTATAATCAGGTGAATTATATACCGTCCTGTCAGTATTTTTTGTCTATTTTTTTTTAGATTTTCTTTTTGATTTTTTAAAATATGATCCAAAATAATTTATAAGATATTATATATGAGAAAGATTCTTCTTGGGGCTATTTCAGGAACACCCTTAAAACTATAAAATATATTTTGCCACTAAAGACATTATTTTTCAAATTTTTTTTTATATATTTTAAAATCTATTGCCTTTCTTGGGTTATTAAATGAATATATATAGAGCTGATAGCTATATCGTAGAACTATATAAAGCTTACAGTTTTAGTTTTATTATTTTTTAACCATCTGCCCATTGTATCCTACTTAATTTGAGGCATAACGAAAGAAGCAAATAAAACTTTTGATTCGGGGATCAGTTGTTCAATCATTGCGAGGAAAAGGGTTTTATATACATAAGTACTGTTAACATAGTTGATCAAATTTCACCTAGATATAGTTAGTCACAGTTAATCTAAGTACACTCAATCAAGCATATCAGGGACCAATAAAATATATATACTCGTATAACTGTATATATGAAAAACACAGAATGAATTCATGGAAATATATATGTATCTATATCATCTGAGCTGTTATTAAATTTAGCTGTTTCTTCTATGAAATTTGTTCTTATTTGGATTTGTTTATATATTCTAAAGTTGGGTTCTACTATCTATCTGTTTAAAATTTTGATAGCACCATATCTCAAGCACTTATTCATATTAATAGAATTATATATTTTTGATTGTTTCGCATCAAAATCGTGCCATGATTTGATAAACAATTTTGGTACAGATTTGCCTTTTTTTTTGCTTTTTTTTTGTTGGGGCGTGGAAGAATACTTATAGATATGATTAGAATGTGACAACTGAAAATCAGATTAAAATTTAAGCACTTTGCTATGTAATCTTCTCGAGACCTCGAATGGACTGGACCTTCCACAAGCAGTGTTGCTACAGTTTTATAGCTAGATTAAAAAGCCAAAAAAAAGCAATAAATTAAAATTTTCTATTAATTTTTATTAAAAAAAATATTAAATGAATCTAGCTGCTCCTTAATCTAGCTATAAAATAGCTAAAATGGCAACACTTTGCTTATTTATAAAAATTGTATTCAAATAAGAAGTCATGAAGTAAAAGTCTCTGTACAACCTATTACAGGGTATATATATTAAGAACTTAAGTTGAAATTCTTATAATTTATCTCATAGTTAGTTAGTTTTTTAAGGAAAATTTATGCTTTTTAGTGTTTATTTAAAAGTTTATTGTAAAAGTGATCCATAAATTCCACAGGGTATCAAATGAACTATCCATTAAACCTTAAACTGTTTTATCAGCCATTTTCTTTGTCTATCTTATAGATTAAAATGAGCACAAAATAAGAACAAAATGGCATAAACAATTTAGAGATAAGACGATGATTAGTTTAAAATAAATAAATTTAAACTGAATTTGTTTTTATAACGAACTTTGCTCTAATCAATTCTGTAACTAATTTCATGGTTATTAAGTTATAATACTCAAAAAAAAAATCACAAGTATGGCATTATAGATTATAATGCCCAATGAGTGTCAAGAATATATAAATATATATAGATTCAACCAGTTTTCAAGGAATAATAAACAATTAACGATAAAAAATCAATTAGTTATGCGAACAATTCAAAATGTACATGATTCAGTTGTATTTATTTATTTATTTATTTTGTGTATAGGAATTATCTTTTACATAGATATCAATAGGAGCACGAGGCAATGACTTGACATGCCTCGTTAAGCACTTGGTTTAAGAAAGCTTTAAGTAAACAACGATTGAACTACTTTCCAAGTAGTTTTGTCGAAACAAAAACAAAACAAGTAAGAAAGGCTACAGTCGAGCGAGCCGACTTTAAAAGACCAAGTACTCACTACAGTGCTCGTTTTTCCATACAAATCACCATTTTTCGAGCGATTTGTCCTATGGGAGCTATAGGCTATCGTTGTCCGATCCGAATCAAACTTGGTGAAGATAGTTATAATGCTACCATACACACATAGACAGACTTCTTATCCAAATCTAGGAGAGACGGACATCTCTATATCGACACGACTGTTGATGCTGATCAAGAATATATATATTTTATTGGGTCGAAAAAGCCTCCTCCTTCACCTGCTACACACATTTCGCTTCAGATAAACCTAATAGACCCCTCTACTCTTTTTTAGAGTACAGGGTCTAAAAATTTAAAACCTTCGTATCTAATTGTGCTATCTTTCCTTAAAAATATATCGAACTTAAGTTCCAAAAGATAATGCACATTTAGAAATGCAGCAAGTATTTTATTGGTATTGGAATTATCATTACTATTTGTGGACCTTTAAGCTAAATAAAAAAAATACTCTTTTCTAACAAAAGTTGTGAAAATATAAAATTGAATCATTACATTTGTCATTGGGTCAGTTAAGTCATCATTTTTCGCTTATAGTGACTGAAATCGATGACTTAACACTAAATTAAATTCAATTTTAGTTAAATTTTCTTTCTTATTTATTTTAAAGATAGTACGTAAATCTTTAAAACTTAATTTCTTAAGATTAACATAATTTATCTTATGCGAACTAGCAAGTAAATCGTGATTTATAGTGACTCTGCACTTGATTCTTACATTTACTAGTGACGAAACCAAATGATATGACGCAAAGACTAAAAAGACTTGAAAACAAATACGAATCAAATGAACTTCGGAGCACTCGTGTCTGACTGATAAGAATATTTCTATAATCGAAATCGAGTAGACGAGCAGCTACTGAAGATATTAACACCTTATCTCTGACAGATCTTCATTGATTTGATTGAATTGCACGCGTACCGCCGCCTAGGCCAATATTGATAGCCACATTTTAGTATAAATAGTGGGCTAAACGTTCTGACTAAACTAGTCGAAATTAAGTAGACAAAACCAACACAATTATGCTTAAGATCACAATTCTTGCCGTGGTCCTGGCTCTGGCCAGCGCCGAGTTGCATCGCGTTCCCATCCTGAAGCATGAGAACTTCGTGAAGACCCGAGCCAATGTTAAGGCCGAGGTGGAGCACCTGAGGGCCAAGTATGGTCTGCCCATGACCCGTGATGTCAACGAGGAGGAGCTCTCCAACTACATCAACATGGCCTACTATGGTGCCATCACCATTGGTACTCCTCCCCAGAGCTTTAAGGTGTTGTTCGATTCTGGTTCCTCCAACTTGTGGGTGCCATCCAGCAAGTGTTGGTTCTTCGATGTTGCCTGCATGAACCACAACCAGTATGACCATGATTCCTCCTCCACCTATGAGTCCAACGGCGAGAGCTTCTCCATTCAGTACGGCTCTGGCAGTCTCTCCGGTTTCCTGTCCACCGACACCGTCGATGTCAATGGATTGGTCATCAAGAGCCAGACTTTCGCTGAGGCCACCTCTGAGCCCGGCACCAGTTTCAACAATGCCAAATTCGATGGTATTCTCGGCATGGCCTATCAGCAACTCGCTGTTGACAATGTTGTTCCTCCTTTCTATAACATGGTGTCCCAAAAGTTGGTCGATGATTCCGTCTTCTCGTTCTACTTGGCTCGCGATGGCACCTCCACCACTGAGGGCGGTGAATTGATCTTCGGTGGCTCCGATGCTTCCCTCTATTCCGGCGATTTGACCTATGTGCCCATCTCTGAGCAGGGTTACTGGCAGTTCACCATGGATGGTGCCACCATCGATGGACAGTCTCTGTGCGATAATTGCCAGGCTATTGCTGATACTGGTACCTCTCTATTGGTCGTCACCGAGGATGCCTACGACATCCTCAACAATGTCCTCAATGTGGATGAGAATGGTCTGGTCGATTGCTCCACCGTTGATAGCCTGCCCGTGCTTAGCCTGAAGATCGGTGGCACTACCTTCACCCTGGAACCCTCTGCCTACATCATCCAATCCGATGGTGAGTGCCAGTCGAGCTTCCAGTACATGGGCACCGACTTCTGGATCTTGGGCGATGTCTTCATTGGAAAGTACTACACTGAGTTCGATTTGGGACAGAATCGCATTGGTTTTGCTCCAGTGGCTTAAGCATTTCAATAAAACGAATCAACTATAGCAAATCTATTGTGATTATCTTTTTTTTGTAGTGTGATAAATTTTTTTGCCTGTGAAAATGATCAGTGTTAACAGTTATAGATATAGAAATAACTGAGATATATGCCTTAAAGCTTTGGCACGTGTATTGAGTATTTAAGCCTAAATGCAGGGTGAGCCATTTAAAAGTTCGAATTTTAAGTGGTTTTTTAAGAATGATAAACAACAGGAGAAGACTGAAATATCTGTTCTCTCAGGAATTTTATTAAGTTTCGTAATAGATAAAATCTATTGAATTTTTTAATGTCCTAGTTGTTTCTGAAATTATGACAAACAGCTTTAAAAGGACCCACTTTGTAAACTGAGTTCTATGCCAACTATTTTTGTGGGAATTCATTCATTTATGTACTTTTTTATAAAATTAATTTAAATTTGAATGGCAATCCATAAAAAACTCTAGATGAACTACCCTGTATATCCCTTGAATTTCAGCACATTTGCCATTCTTATACAACGTATTAGGAATGGAGTTCTTACGTCACTACATACATAGCTTATTGCGTCTTTCGGCTTGTCTGTGTGCGTGGGAAGTGTAGTGTTGTCCTCTTGAAAGCAGACTTTTAAACCTAGAAGTGTAAACACTTAAGATACTATCGATTACAATTGTTGTAATAGAGCTTAACTATTTTTGTAGCTCTTTAAAAAACACTTAAGACTCTAAAATATAAAAAAATATATAAATATAAATAAATTTAAAAAATTGATAAGAGTTTAGCATAAAATTAGGTAAATCTCGAAATCGAACATTCATGGATCAAAGCAGAACTTTTCTCATAATAAAATCAATACTTTTTTTAGAACTTTCAGAAGATTTTGTCATAATGAAATCAATTCCATAATTGAGTGATTGATAAACTTAGTTAATAATAGATGTGATTAGCTTGAAATGGGTTGGAATACGTGTGTCAAAGTGAAGGCTCTTGCCAAAGTTGTTGAGGTACTTCAACAGCTCCGGGTTTCTTCCTTAAGCGTTGGAAAAATCCGCGATAATGAAACCCAAGTGAAGCCCTCTAAAAAAAAAAGAAATAAAAAACAAAACTTTGTTAAGGTTGACGTCAAGTGGCTCGTGAATCGGGTTTTCTTTACAAGCAAATCCAGATGGCCACCTGAAAAGATAATACGCGTCAAATTTGTGAGGCAAATTGATGATATCAATAATCTTATCTAAATTAAGGTTCGCCATAGAAATTCCTTAAAATTTGATAAGCGATTTCCTATAAATATGCGACTTAGCACCGCTTAAAAATTAGTCGAATTTAAGTAGACAAAAGAGTTAAATCATGCTAAAGTCAATCGCAATTCTTGCCGTGGTCCTGGCTCTGGCCAGCGCCGAGTTGCATCGCGTTCCCATCCTGAAGCATGAGAACTTCGTGAAGACCCGCGGCAATGTCAAGGCTGAGGTGGAGCATCTGAGGGCCAAGTATGGTCTGCCACTGTCCTACCGTGCTGTCAACGAGGAGGAGCTCTCCAACTCGATGAACATGGCTTACTATGGTGCCATCACCATCGGTACTCCACCACAGAACTTCAAGGTGTTGTTCGATTCTGGTTCCTCCAATTTGTGGGTGCCTTCCAACACCTGCAGCAGCTATGCCTGTGAGGTGCACAACCAGTACGACTCCAGTGCCTCTTCCACCTATGAGTCCAACGGCGAGAGCTTCTCCATTCAGTACGGCACTGGCAGTCTCTCCGGTTTCCTGTCCGCCGATACCGTCGATGTCAACGGTTTGTCCATCTCCAGCCAGACTTTCGCCGAGGCCACCAATGAGCCTGGCACCAACTTCAATGACGCCCTCTTCGACGGTATCTTGGGTATGGGTTATCAGACCATTGCTCAGGATAATGTGGTTCCTCCTTTCTACAACATGGTCTCCCAGGGTCTGGTCGATAACTCCGTGTTCTCGTTCTACTTGGCTCGCGATGGCACCTCCACCACTGAGGGCGGTGAATTGATCTTCGGTGGCTCCGATTCCTCCCTCTACTCTGGTGACTTGACCTACGTTCCGGTCTCCGAGCAGGGCTACTGGCAGTTCACCATGGGCAGCGCCACTGTTGAGGGCTACTCTCTGTGCGATAATTGCCAGGCTATTGCTGATACTGGTACCTCCCTCATTGTTGCTCCCGCTAATGCTTATGAGCTCTTGAATGAGATCCTGAATGTCAATGATGAGGGTCTGGTTGATTGCTCTACCGTCAGCTCTTTGCCCGTGATCACCTTCAACATTGGTACCGGTAGCTTCACCCTGGAGCCCTCTGCCTACATCATTCAGTCGAATGGTGAGTGCCAGTCGAGCTTCCAGTACATGGGCACCGATTTCTGGATCTTGGGTGATGTCTTCATTGGACAATACTACACCGAGTTCGATTTGGGCAACAACCGCATTGGTTTTGCTCCAGTTGCCTAAAATGTTCCTCAACGATGTTTAAGTGATAGCGATATCGCATTATAATAAAGATTTAGCAAGAAATGGCTATTATCAAAGCTAACTTTTTTGGCTAGTTTTGAGTTACGTATTCATAAAGTGTTGTAAAACCAATTGCGGTTGTAGTTTATCTTCTGATACAGAAGGAAGGAATCCTGTAGGATTGGTAAAAGTTACTGGCTCAATTTCGAATCTGCTCTTAGCATGTATTTTTGACTGAAATGCTATTTGAATTAAACAGTTATTTAAATTATAGAAGTATTATACGATTCTTAAAGTTTTAGAAAGATCGGTCCATAAACTAAAAAGTTATGCAGCCGCAAAGTTAAACAGAGAGCGAGGCGAGCACATAGCAGGCAGTTTTTTCTCGCTTTGTTTCGTGTTAGGATATGTATAGGAAATCTAAGCTTACCAGTAGTCAAGTATACATAAGTTGGATAGATTTGACTTTAGTTTCTTTACTTGTCTCTATACTTCCAATCGCTCAGTTATAACATACTGTTATTCCTATGAAAAGACTTAATTAGTTAATTTTCATGGAATCGGTAGGACAAGTTTTTTCTACACAACTTTCTTTAGCTTTCTTTTAAAGTCTCAGTCTTTACTGATATTTGCGGTGCCATAGTTCTTACAGGGTCTTTTAAAGTCGATTTACTCTACTGAAGCCGTTTACTTTTTATCACTTCCTTATTATAATTGACTTTACTTCTGTTTCTGTTCTTATTTTGATAACTGGCATACTTTTTGGTCATAGAACTTTATCTATTTTTATCTTTTTTTGAAAGTAAAGATAAAATTCTAGGTAAAGCCTTACGATAAATTTCTTTTTTTCCAATAAAATATATACTATATGTATATACTTTAGTACATATTTTCGTCATAATACTGTTTCATAAATGTGATTCCCCCATTAATCCGTACATTTATTACTTTCCTTATTTCGCAGTTAGTTGACAGTCTGTCTTGATTATATACTTTATGCTACTTAAGCTCTTTCTTCAGACAGACCCCAACAATCGGAACCAATTGGATCGTATCACTAAATTATTCTATTGATCTTTAAGCTTTCTTTCTGTTCCGATCGTAAGATATTGAGAGTGTCACGTAGTAACCGATTTCACATTGTTTTATTATTGATTCCCGGTATCGTCGTCATCGATGACGAACTTTTTTGACCGACTCAAATGCCTTTGTTGTCCAAGCTCAAAATACAATCAGTGACTAGTACTTTTAAGTTTTTCTAGATATAAAACAATCTTATCTATGTCAGATTTGCGACGATTTGATTGATTTTTCCCGCATCGATAACAAAGTGCTAACATAAAACTAGGTGCCCATAAAACTATGTGAACGATTCGAAAGTGAATTCAGTAGTCAAGTGAATATCCAACGTTAGAAATGTTAAAAACATTTATCGTACTCTCTCTGGTATTGGTCCTCACCGGGGCAGAGCTGCTACATCGAATGCCGTTACGCAAATGGGAGAATACCGTTAAAAGTCGCAAAAGCATTTTATCCGAAGTGGCATTTTTGCGTAGCAAATATAATGTCCAGACGACGACGAGTGATTTGAACGAAGAAACTTTATCGAATTACATGAATTCGTATTATTATGGAGAGATCGGGATTGGAAGTCCGACGCAGTCGTTTAGTGTGATGTTCGACACGGGCTCCTCGAATCTGTGGGTGCCTGGAATTACTTGTCAGAGTGAGGCGTGCCTAACCCACAACACTTACAATTCTGCTACATCCTCAACGTATGTGCAAAATGGCACGTTTGTGACCATAACTTATGGTACTGGAGGAATGTCGGGTTATCTAGCCGTGGATACAGTCACTGTAAACAATCTGATCATTTTGTCACAGACATTTGCTGTGGCCACTAGTGAAGAGGACGATCACTTTGATGATGTATATTTTGATGGTATACTAGGCATGGGATTTCAAGCCCTCGCCGTGGATTATGTTGTACCACCGTTCTATAATATGTATACCCAGGGATTGGTTAGCCAACCGGTATTCTCCTTCTATTTGGCCAGAAATGGTGATTCACAAGCTGGCGGTGAACTGATCTTTGGTGGCTCCGATCCACAGTACTATGAGGGTAACATGACCTATGCTCCTGTCTCCAGAGAAGATTACTGGCAGTTTGCCATGACAAGTGCCTCTATTGGGGGGAACACCCTGTGCACCGATTGTCAGGCAATCGCTGATACTGGCACATCTTTGCTCATGGCACCTGTGACTGCCTTTGCTATGATTTTGAGTGTAATCGATGCCGATTCCGAGGGTTATGTCGATTGTGGTTTTATCGATTCGATGCCTGTGCTCAAGTTTGTCATTGGAGGTACTGTTTTCGGAGTACCTCCTGATGCCTATGTGCTTCAAGCGGATGGTCTCTGTTTGCTGGGTATTCAAACTATGAAAACGAACTTTTGGATTCTGGGGGATGTCTTCCTTGGACAGTATTACACGGAATTTGATTTGGGCCAGAATCGTATTGGTTTCGCTTCTGTCACCGGAGCCACTTACACGAATCGTGCAAATCCCGGATTATTCAGTAGTACAACTTTATATAGTGAATTTGCTCTTCTCAATATCTTGTACTATATTTTTTTTAAATCGTTTTAATTTAGTTTTTAAATAAAAACATTTACTCAAGTGGAAAATTGTTTTTTTAAACGAAATATAAACAATTTATTGGAATTTCCGTTGCTTAAAGTTGAGCTGCTCGACTGTTGTGTGCCCAATGTTATATTAAATTCGTAGTAGTAGTAGTAACCAAACTATGGCAATCCGATCCACTGATTCTAAACTGTAGAGGAAATAAGTCGGACACTTTGTCTCTGGGATTAAGATATTTTAATAATTTTACATACATTTTTAACAGCATCGCTTGAAGCTTAGATTTTTTGGCTTTTTTTCGCTAAATTTTTCTTTGAAACGTCGCAATATCCGGTTAAATTATGGAAAATATCGTCTGTATAAGCGGTTTGTCGCTAAAAGCGGGAACGTACTAAGCGGAGGCTCTTTCATATAAGTTTGCATGGGAACCAACCAAGTCATCGAATTTTCGTCGCAATGACCGGACGAACGTTATAAGCAGTCGCTGTAATCGGATTCTACTTTATATGGGGTCGGCCACGTCTCCATCTGCTTGTTACGCACATTTCGCTTCAGACAAACCTAATAGACCCCTCTACTCTCTTTTAGAGTACAGGGTCTAAATACATATTCCGATAATTTTCAAAAAACGGTCTTTTAAAAATCGACCAGTTTCTTAAAAAGTAAAATTTAAGCATGAAATATAATGTTCGTTATATATTTTTGAATTATTTTTTTTATTTCGGAAGGAATCGGTAGTTACATTCCGTACAATTTATAGAAGAACAACAATATATTGACTAAACCGAGCACAGACCAGGAGGATGCGCTGCTGGCAAATCCAGAATTTCCATGGGGCTTACTATTGTTTGTTGGAGGTGTCGGGTAGATGGGATATCGTGTAGTCGTTTGATTTGTATAGTTTGCGCCTGAGACCGAAGCGAAGCCAATTTGGTTCTTTCCTATATTGAATTCCGTATAATATTGTCCCAAAAAGATATCGCCAAGTATCCAAAAATCTATGTCCATCGATTCAATTCCCAAAATACACTCACCGCCGTATGACAGGATGTACTGCGAGGGAGGTATACCCAATATGGTATCGCCAACAAACAATTTGAGCACCGGGAACGTATTAATTTGGGAGCAATTAAGATTGCCACCAGTCAAAAGGTTCAGAAGCATTTTGATGGTTGTGAAGACATCGTTGGGCACAACGATCAATGAGGTGCCCGTGTCGGCGACAGCCTGACAATTGTTGCATAGGATGTTATCAGCAAAGGAGGCACCAGTCATCATAAACTGCCAATAAGCAGCAACGGTGACAGGAGCATAGGTCATTTGGCCCTTATAGTACTGTGGATCAGACCCACCAAAGATCAGTTCACCGCCATTTTGAGAGTCACCATTTCTGGCCAAATAGAAGGAGAATATCGGTTGGCTAACCAAATTATTGGCATACATTTTATAAAATGGTGGATCGACATTATCCACGGCCAAGCTTTTGAATCCCATGCCCAAAATACCATCGAACGCCATATTGGATTCATCTTCTTCGGTCACAGCCACCGCAAATGTTTGTTGCAATATGGTTAGACCATTCACAATTACTGTATCCTCAGCTAGATAACCATTAATGCCACCAGTTCCGTACTGCAGGGTAATATTAGAACCGTTAGCCACAAAAGTTGAGGAGGAATTTGGATTATAGGTGGCATGACCATTACAGGAGGTAGAGGTGCAATTGTATGATGGCACCCAAAGATTGGAAGAGCCCGTATCGAACATAACCTTAAAATTCTTAGCCGGAGTTCCAATTGACACATCACCGTAATAATACATATTCATATTGTTGGTCAAAGTCTCCTCGTTCAATTTACTCGCCGGCGTCGTCGTCGATGTCGTCGATGTTGAAGTCGAAATTGAAGTTGAAGTCGATGTTGAAGTTGATGTTGAAGTCGTAGTTGCTATAGTTGTCTGGACATTATATTTGCTACGTAAAATAGCCACTTCGTAGTTAAGATTTTTGCGACTCTTCACGGGATTCTCCCATTTGCGTAACGGCATTCGATGTAGAAGCTCGGCCCCAGTGAGGGCCAACACCAGAGAGAGTACGATAAATGTTTTTAACATTTCTAACGTTGGATATTCACTTGAAAACTAAAGTTTCTTTTGAAATTTCCACACATTTTTATACTAACAAAATTGTTTTTTATCAGTTCTTTTTGGGACTCAATGAAGCCGATGTAAATCGTACATAGATAAGATTGCTTAATTCTAACAACTTACTGGTAGTAAGCACCGAGGCAAACACAGCAAAGTCCCAGTCGCAGTCGCAGTCCCAGTCTAAGGCATTAGTGCTGGTCATCGGTTAGTCATCGATGACGCAGCAGTGTAACGATAACAAATTCAAATTGTTATCGAAATACAAGAAATGTTGTTAAATTGGAAATCTGGGAATCTGATTATAGTATTTAATTCACCCCGTACTCTAAAAAAGAGCGAAATGTGCGTAACAGGCAAAAGGAGGCTTCTCCGACCCCATAAATAATATATATTCTTGATCAGCATCAACAGCCGAGACGGTATAGCGACGTTCGTCTGTCCGTCCGTATGAATACCTAGATCTCAGAGACTATAAGAGCTAGAGACACCAAATTTGGAATGAAAGTCCGTCTGCTTCGTGAGCAGATCAAGTTTATTTCAAATCTTTGTCACGCCCTCTACCGCCCCCGCAAATTGTAAAAAACTATTTTCACATCACCATTACTTGAAAACGACTAGAGCTATCGGGACCAAACTCACACATTATGTGTATGGTATCATTATTACTATCCTCATCAAGTTTGGTTCGGATCGGACCACTATATCAGAAAGAGTACGGGGTCTTTTACAGTCGGTTTACACGACTATTGCCTTTCTGACTTGTTTTTATTAAGTAAGACACGAATGAAAAAGGGATAGAGATAGGGTAAGAGCGAGATAGGAATAGAAGTATATCTTACAACAAATTGGGTGCTCCTAAGTTTATGCAACAAAATCTAAAAGTTTGGATCAATATTCGTACACCTGAGTAGAAAACTAGTAAAGTTTTCTTTGAAAAAAAAAAAAAATTAAAAAAACTAAAATAATTTCTTAAATTTATCAATTTAAATCTTAATCTTAAAGCAAATTTGCTAAACGATTTAAAAATTTATATTTTATCCTGTGCTAGAATTAGTTAAAAAATTGTAATCCTTTCAAACTAAGTGATTATTAACAATCAAGTTTCAGAGAATTTTTCAATTAAAACCATTTCATAAGAAAAAAAGCTTTGAAAAGACGATTCCAGTGATAATCTTCTCTCAGCAGCTGATCAGATTGAGATGCATTTGAAGCCGAAAAAAATCAGAGAGAAAGAAAAGCAAAAAGCAAAAAAAAAAAAAAAATAAAAAAAAAACGTGCAATTCTTTTGCGAATTTGCGCTTAATTGGGCCGCCAACGATTCCTGTGATTTATTGTAAAAGCAAAGAAGAAGAGTACGCGAAGAGTAAGAGGAAGAAGAAGCAGCAGAAGCCACCATTCCAATGATGAGAAGATGAAGTGAAACTGCATTTCGCATTATTTATGTGATGTTATTTTTTGTGCTCGCTCAGAGATTAGGAATTATACGCAAGTATCAGGGAGAGAGTCTTAAAAAAACCTAAAGATAACTTTGTTGGTGGGCCAAGTGGACGATGGATCGATGAATTGCTTGGTCGCTGGATCGATCATCGATCTCTAATGAGCCTGACTTGGGTTTAATAAGTGCAATTGGGTCGGTGGAACTGGGAACTTTGTACTCTGGAACTTGAAACTGGGAGTTCTGGAAGCTCTTTGAGTAAAATTTATTGGCCAAGCAATTGCACAGGTCGACGCTCATCAAATACCAATAAAATATCATTTGTTGTAATTGGTATCGAATCGCGCTTTTGACCCAAAGTTCAGCTCAATTGGAGTCAAGTCGAAGAGAGTCGAGTCGAGTTGGGTTTAAATTTAAGTTCGATCGGCTCTGAAACTGTTGTTATCGTTTGTCGATTTTGATCTTGATCTCAATCTATGTCTTCTTCTCTTTCTCTCTCTCTCTCTCTCTCTTGCTCTGTCCCATTAGCTGGCAAAGCACTTGATTTATTGCTCAACTTGTTGTTGTTACTGTTGTTTGTCAATAAATCACATTAAAATATTTGCAAGAAAAAACAACTAAGAAGGCTCTAGTCGCATGGGCAGAACCATGGAATACCCTGTATTTAAACCATAAAGAAAATATGTTTTACTATATAAGCGTAGACTAAGCGTTAAGAGGTATAAGGCTGAAGTTTTAAAATTGAAAAAAATAAAAATTTTATTTGGATATTTTAACGAACATAGATCGGATAACTATATCATATAGCTGCCATAGTAGCTATAGTTAAAATCATTAAAACTATTTTGGTATTTTTGTTGTCTCTTGATCTTTCCTTCTTTCAACTATTATAAAGGTCAGATAACTTTCTCATAATGGACGTATAGGAACTATCATTCTTATATCAAGTCTTTGTATAAACAATTCGGTTTGAATTTGGTAGTACTTTTTCACGTGAAGAACACGTCGGTAATTTCATAAGCCCATCATACCCTATTGAATGCTTTAGATCATTCTAGGGTATTGGAAAATAACTTAAAGCCGTCTCTGGCGATCTTTTTAGCAATCTGCGGCTCAGCTTGACAAATCTCTAAATGAAATCAGTTAACAACTTAACTAATGATTATCAATGTGTGTTGAAGTCACAGCAACAACAACACAGAGACAACAGAAACAACAGCCACAACATTGTCGATAAGACTAACAACTACTTTTGTTTTTTTTTTTTTTTTTTTTTTTTTTTTTTGCCACAAACCACAAAATGTTGCACAAATCAGCGGCAATCAAATACAGAAACATCTTTGATAACGGCTTTGTCGCTTGAATCATCTGCAAATTGTGCATTTTGTGCATAGTCTGTGCGTACACTCAACAAAAAATGTTGGTACTGCAAGAAAGTGTAAATATAAAAATTAAAAAAATTTTTAATTTTATAGTCTAAAGTGTGAATTAGTGTAAAAATCAATTGACTAGTAGTCTATACAAGTATATTAGTCACTAGTATACATCCAGTGACATAAACGTGTACAAAAATTCCAAAATGTATGATATAAAATTTAAAAAAAAATTAATTTAAAATAATAAAAAAATTTGATTCATATTGTAAGTATCCTTTCCGATTAAACTAGCGGTATTAGTAATATCGTTATATCTGAATCGGGGTCTAACGGTATACTAACATTTTACAACTGACTGTTTTTCCTTTATCTTTTTGACTAAGTCAGCGACGATGGAAGCTTTTCGATATATTCGCTTATTGGCAGCTAAATATGCGACAACCCTAAAGGTAGCGAAAGGGCGTGGGGGAGTGGGGGGGGGGTAGGGGTGAATCCCTTGTGAATTTTAAAATATGCAAATTAAATGTAAATAAGTTTGCAACTATTTGGCAAAGCTCTTAAAGAGAGAGAATGAGCGAGAAGCGGTTGTTGACGGCGTTGCCAGATGTTAACTCACTGATAAAGCAATCGAGTTGCTGTTCTTCTTCCTCTTCCTCTTCTTATTCTTTGGCAGTTCTCAGTGCGCAGATAATTTTCCATTTGGCCTACGACAAAAAACAAGAGAAGAAAAAAAGACAAAAGCCTAATAAGAAGCACGTCACATCTGATAAAAAACCAAAAAAAAAAAAAAACAATCGATAAATTTTGTTAAGCTACCCTGTCAAGCCAGACGAAGGAGCGGGCTTGCTAACTTGTCTCGCGTTGTTGCAATACTTAATTGTAAAATTGTTTATTATAAACGCAATTAGTATGAAGACGCGAGAGTGCGGCGTGTGAGCTGCGAGATAAATCAAAGGGATAAATGCGATAAGGAGCGACGCGATTCAGGAAGCTTGCGATACCCTGTAAAATTACACACAAAGAGGGGTATAGTCGGATTTGGGGCTGTAACTTAAACTGCTTTCGTTTTGGACTTGACAAAAGAGTTTTTGTATTCTTAGAGACTGTCTGATTCACGTACAGCAGAAATGAGATGGGGTACGAAGCTTAAAAACTATGAGTTTAGGTAGCTTTTGGTACTCTGTAATGCCAAATTTTAGGCAGTTGTGTTATCGAAAATGTTATCGTAGCTAAATTTTAGAGTTCGCCTGGGAAAGACGACTTTTACTATGAAATGAAGTTATCTTTCGAGTTGTTTACAGGGTATTTTTCTCAGCACACCCTATGCTGTTAGTAGTTTTCCTGTAAAATTGTTAAAAAGGGGGTAATGCCAAATTTTAGGCAGTAGTGTTATCGAAAATGTTATCGTAACTAAATTTTAGAGTTCGCCTGAGAAAATCCTCTTTAAATATGAAATGAAGTTATCTTTCGACTTGTTTACAGGGTATTTGTCTCAGCACACCCTATGCTGTACACCAATTGCCTTACTTCGATAACCGATAACAAGTCTTTTCTTTCAGTTTCTTCCTTTTTTGGGGTTCCTTCGTGTAAGTGATTACAGTTTATGAGTTATAGTTGTTGCTGTTGTTGCTGTTATTATTGATATTATTTACTTTAATCTGCTGCATCGCGGCGTTGTGACTTAATTGCAATGAGTAAAAGTTTTTTGGCTAACCCCCCTTTAAGACCCGCCCCCTTTCGAGTCCCCTCCACAAAAAATATATGAGGCACGCATGCGGCACACTTTTGCGCCCAGGCAAAATGTGTAATTTGTAGCAATTTTACGCGGCAGCAACAAAATGTTGAAATGCCCAAATGAAATTGGGTCAAACTTTTATAGTTGACCGCCATAAATGAGTATAGCGCGATCTGAACTGGGGCTTAAGAAAAAAAGGAAAGAAGGTTAATTTTTGTCAAAGATGTGATACCCTGTAGATAGTATATATCTAATTATTTCTGAGGTCACATATGAAAGCTAAATGATATAGTATTCTGATATCATAGAAATATCATCGGTTTAGTCATAATGTGCACAAATATGTGTATATGGATCAAATGAAGTTTTTCATACTTCAACTTTATTTTCGTTCTATAGTAACTATAGATATAGAAATCCGATTTGTTTAAAATTTTATCAGGTTGTGTAAAATGATAAATTTTAACTCCTGTATGAATTTGGTTGGAAAAGCTCTAAAAACACATAAGTTTTTCATACTTCAAACTTACGAAAACTTCATTTTCATCCTCGAATTCCTATGACAGCTATATGATATAGTAAACCGATTGAGTTGATATGAACATATGAACTAAAAACCCGAAAAAAACGGACCTTTACCAAGTTTGATGAAGTTAGCTCCAAAACAGAGCGACTAGTTCGCATGGGAGCAGATGGACCAAGGGACATGGCTTTATCGCCTCTGTTGTTGATGCTGATCAATTATATATACTATATACTGTATAGTGTCTGTCACGCCTTCTTTGCACTTTCTGACAAAATTAAAGTACCCTCCGCAAGAGTATAAAACACAGAAAAGGGGCGAATTTCCCCCTTTTCCCTCTGCGATTTCTCATCCAGTTTTCTGGTGCTACAATAAAAGTTTAGTTTAATGAAAGTGTTTTTCATACGCGTCACTTCTTGCTTTATTTTGATGGCTTGATTGTGCCATCAGTTGGATTATGATATAGTTGGAAGAAGATCACTTGTCGAACACAATCACAATTACGATTCCGATGACGATGACGATGACGATGTCGATCATATTATGAGTTCAACCTCGAAAGCGCGTTAAAAATTTGTCTGGCACTTTTATTTCGCCTTGGCATTTATGGCATAATTTCGTCTTCATTTTAAGCTCCCCCCTCCTCTCCTCCCCTTCCATCCCTCACTTAGTTTTATAATGATCGTTGCTCTGATTATGATCACAATTGGATGCTGATGATGATAATAATGATGATGATGATCTACATCAGTAGCAAAGATTGTGTTTGTAGGCAACAGTAGCAAGCACTCAGCTGCCTTTGGGGATTATGGAATTGTGGTGGTTTTTTGTGGTATTTTAAGAAATTCCATTCAGCGAAAGTTTTGCGGATTATAGTTATTATATATAGTAGTTGTATAACCTAAAAGGGTTTTAAGTTTGTTTATTAAATTGTAAGTTAGATGGTTTAAAAGGTTTTTGGTATTTTATTGTTATTTATCGTTTTAAAACAATTAACTATGGGATACAGTTATGCAATTCTAACTAATTTGGGTGTGAAGTGTATCATACTACTTATAGAATGTGTGATTTTAGTTGATATAACTCACTTAACCACAAAGTTTTCTATGATAAATTTAAATTTTCTTCTTAACGTTCACTAGACAGCTGTCTGATATAGTTGTCTGATCCTAGATCTTCTTTTTAACGGTATATCAAAATACCAAAAAGAATTCTCAAACTAAGTTTAGATTTCTTATAAGAGCTATATGATATAGTAGTCCGATCTAAACAAAATTCACCCAAAATGTATAAGACGACACTATTAAGGTAGTCGGTGACTTTGGTTGAGATATTCCAGAAAATATAATGGTATTTTCTACCAAATTGATTTGAACTTTGACACAAAAATAATCCAGATTTGTAGACCTTCAATTCTGAAGCAAAAAAGTTTAGCTTTTTTGGAGAAAAATTATTAATACATGAACTATATTTTAACTAAAAGTTAACAAAATACTTTTAATGTAGTTCATAAATCAATTAAAATCTTATTTAACTAATCAAAACTAATCAATCAATATGTATATGTAGATAAAATATACAGTTTATCAAGATAATCATCAAAATGCAGAGGTTTCAAAACTGTGTTATGAATTTCTTCAAGCTAAAATTGTTAAGAAAAAGTTCTGATATCGAGAAAAAGAGCGATTTGATCAGGTGCAACTACAGGTTGAGTGACTTAATTAGCATGCGAAAAATGAATTGGGAATCAATCAAAATAAATTCGTTTATGAGCGAAACTTTCTTTTCCACTTTGGCTTAAACTCCTGAGCAGAAGTAGCAGTTTTAGCCTTTTTTCTTTGGAGCCAAAAGGCAGCGCTGCTAATTGAAATATTCTTAATCAGATTTTATTTTACAGCGATTCGCTGATGCATTTAATCCGCAATTACTAACCAGACACGAGCGATACGCGAATTCCGCTCGAGAGAAGACTCCACCTGATTGCCAGTTACTTTTGGGGCTATGGATCAATTTGGCGTACAAAGTTAACTAGTAGCAAAGTGTGCATAGCGAGTAAGCACGACTTTTGAGATACCTGTATATGATTTGTACAAGACTTTTGATTGTGTTGGAATTTTTGGGGTAGATCCGAACTAAGGTACAAGTAGGCCTGATGGAATTTTGAGACACTTAAAGTTAAACTTTCCACATGTTTGCAAACCCTTTACTCCTTCACTGCTTACTACAGGGTCTTAAATTATGAATCGACAAATCAGAAATCTGGCATCTCTTTGGCCAAGTAGTGTATGGTTTGGCGGCACGTTGCGCTGGTAATAATCGGGAGTAATCACTTGTTGTGAACCCGTTTGTCCTTAACGCTTAACAAGGTGGGCGCAACGCACATGGGCCGTGCCCCCCTGTAAAGAAAGTGGGCCTCTGTCTCCACAAAACTGCGAACTGGCAGCTAAGTCGTTGAGATTAAAGAGCTGCCGTTTAGTGGCTACTTAGCCAGCGATAAAAAAAAAAAACAAGAAGTAAACCAAAAAAAAAAAGCATTAAAAAAGAAGAAAATAAACTGAAACTGAACGTGATCGTGAAATTGCATTAAACGGCATGGCACTGCCATTGGGTAGGACTCCCCGCCATGGCCATGGGTAACGCCGAGTGGTGCCGAGTGGATTTGGGGCAAGCTTAACAAGCTTGTAAGCCTAAATGGGTTTTTAAAGAGCTGCCGCTTGCCGCAGTGCGCTCAGCTGGCAGCGACCAAACCGAGTTAATAATCTTCACCACAGCAGCCACACAAAAAAATGTCTACTAGTGCAAATTAGAGTAGAATGGGGTGACTTAAAAAGACCCTGTACTTAGTTAGAAACAGTTTGATAGACTAATTGTTCTCTTATGGCAGCTCTATGATATCGTTAGCCGATTCCTATCAAATTTAGACAGTATGTACCAAAGTGAATCATAAACAATATGTGTGACTTTGGTTAAGATATCTCAAGCTTTTCGTTTTAATCATTGCTTTTGACCGATTTGTCCTAGAGAAGCTATATGATAGATTTATCTGATGCGGTCTAATTTGGATATATAATCATTATATTGTCGGAGTTTCTTTTCTTTTTTTTTGTGAGGACGGTTTTCCGACAAAACTAGCTGACTCCTGTACTAGTTTTATGCACAGGGTCTTGAAACTAAAACAGACAATTACAAGTAACTCGTCAAAATTAAAGAGATCACGAGTTAGAACGCTGTGGAGAAGCGAGCTAGACTGAAAGATACCCGTTACTAACATCAGAAAGTGTGGAAGTCTACGCTAGTGACAATAGCCGAATCGGGAAACATTCAATACAGTGTAGGTCCCTTTAAGGACAGTCTATCTGAAAAGATCTATGATATTAGCACTAAGCTTTCACCACTTCTAAGACTCTGTATATAATGCTAATGCGAAATCATCTGTTCTAAAACACTCCACTACAGCGCATAAAACAAAACTTTGGCTCATTTAAGGGCGAGTAGGAGAAATAAAGAGAGGGGAGTTGAGTGGAGGGGAAAATTCTATAGAAAAACCTTTAGTGAAGAAGCTACTGCTGCGTAGATGAACACAACTAATGCTATTAGGCCTACTATAATGATCGTGTTCATGATGATGAACATAATTACGAGCATGTCGCACACAGGAGAGTCATGAGTCCATCATTGTCCAGGCTCAAAAACAACAATCTGTCCGAAAAGCGATAAAGTTATAATGGCGCAAATGTCGTACACAGTTTTGAAATGGAGCCAAGCAGACAGAAAATCAAGAAAAATTTAAAACTTTTTCACACCAAAGATTGGATACTCTAAGCACAGGTTCTCAGGTATATGTAGTAATCAGATTTATGCTCAACTTAAGTAGAATTTGGGGTCTTTTTCCATAGAAGTTCAATTATATAAAATTCTGATGATATCGGAATTATATCAGGTTATTTAAAATGTCCATAAGTTTTTCTACCAAAACGTAAGAAAACTTCATTTTCGTCCTCGAATTCCTATGGCAGCTATATGATATAGTCAACGAATTCATCCGATTTTAACACAAAAACTATTAACTCAAAATAGACGAACCTGTACGAAGTTTTATGAAGATAGCTCTAGAAGTAAGGGAAAAGTGTACAAAGGTACAGACAGTTAGACGGGCAAAATTACATCGAATCGTCTGCTAATGCCGATCAAGAATATATATACTCTGTAGGGTCCGTAGGGTTCATTCCACTAGCTACAAACTTCTCAACGAATTTATAATACCCCCTGTTAGGGTATAAAAAAGGATCAAGCACTGAGAAAAATCACTTTATCTTGCTACCTTTCCACCGTCTACCTCTGCCCCTCTGTCTACCTCTCCCCCTCTCACTTGCTGTCTGTGGCTTCTAAGTTGACGCGTCTTTTGGCTTAAAGCAAACGCGTCTTTATCGCGATGTAGCCACTGATTGTGCTCGACTTTGAAAACTGTTTACAAACTGTCTGACAGAGTTTTGACTGCTGTTTGGCATCGGCTTTAGCGGTTGATGTCGCCGCTGCCACGCAGCATGCCTCATACCACATACCACATGCCCCATGCTCCATGCTCCATGCCCCAATGCTTGATAGACTGATCTCAGTGTAGCCACAGACAGGACAGCATGTCAGATGAATGACTTAAGTTCGAATCTCTCTCAGTCTCTCTCTCTCAGTTTGCAGTTCTTCACTAGCTTCAGGCGACGACACGCTGTGTCTGTCAGTCAGACTATCTTTCTGTCCGTCCTGCAGTCCATCTGTCTCTCCGTCTCCTCTGGTACGGCTGTAAGGCGGCACAGTGGGCGTGAAAAGTATACAGCCGCTGTCTGTAAGCAAATAATGCATTAATATTGAATGTTATAGGAAGTTTAAGTTAAGGGAGCTTTGGAAGCACATTATCGGAGCTTTTTGGGGAGCTTAACCTAAACCTAGTCCTAAAATACCTTTTTTTAGCGAAAATCTTCTTTTAGAATATCGATGATCAAGTGATTTTTAGCTATAGCATAAAGGAGCCACATAACATTATAGACTTCTTCAGGAAGCTCGACATAGAAACATGATTTTTTCTTGAATGAAGCCTATCATGTGATCATATAATCAATTAAACAACATTCGTGTCGAAAGTGATCTTAAATTGATCGGTACAACAGTGTTGCTTCGACCTAAATTAATGCCTATTAGAAGATTAAGCCCCTAGTACACTCTCGCCATGCTAAATGATCTGTAATCAAGTTAACAAATGTAAGCAGAGCTTACAAGCTAAAGATAACAAGTTTCATTAATTATAATGCGATCAATTAGCACCACGATTAGTAGTGCACTTTATCTAATTAATTATGAATGTAAGACAAAATGAAGGCGATGATCGTTGGCTGTTCTCAATCGTTTTTATTAACAAAGTTGCTCTGATCGATCGATTTGAACACTGATCGCTGGAACTAATGTGATTTGGCATAGAAACTGCTACAAAGTGTCAATGATCGATCGAGCTTAGAGGAAAGAGTGCTTCAGCGAAATGGAAAAGCTAATGCAAAGTGATCGTTCAAAGTGATGATCATTAGAGTTAGGGGAAAGAAAGGATTTAAAACTAAGTAATCGCTTGGAAATGAACAGGGATTATCACAATAAATTAACCTAAAATATTAGATTCTTTTTTGATTGATCAGTGATCTAAATAGCTGATCTAAACATGTACTAAAATTATACATACTTCTTCTTCTTACTTTGCTTATGAAACAAACCCACTTTTGATATCGGTTTCCAGACTTTTTTTCCCTGTGCATCGTTTAGTTGACCCCACTGTGCAACAGTGGGCCAATTGGCGACTCTATAGACTACCGATTATCATTTCAATTATGAGTAAACTCGCAGAAGGCAAGCTGCATTTTGGATTTAACCTGCATTAGATGCTGCCGGATCATTATGCCGATACAAATATCTCAGCCGGATGCCAAACGATCGCTCAATTGATCAAACACAAAGAAAACTAAAACTGAAAAGAAGATGAAACACTGTCTTGGCTGATCGCCAAGAAGACTGGAAGCGTTTGCATCTAAACACCTTCTCGGAAGGTGGAAGAGGTTCATCGTGGCTCCTCTGAAATGCAATTGTCTTGTCTATAGCCTGAAGCTGCTGCCGGCTATTTGCACAATTCCAAGTGTTTTCTTCTTTTTTGCGTATACCATAAATTTTAGGCGCGGGCGAGTCATATATCAAGAGCTGGAGAGATGCTTGACGTGCTCAGAGCTCCGTGTGATATATGACTACAATGTCCTAATGATAATGACGTGCCGAGACCGTCTTGTAAGCGGTCAAAACAGAGCACTACACCAAAAAAAAAAAACTGAAGAAACTAAAAAAAAAACAAAATTTTCTTATAAAAAACACTTTGAATTCAAGCTGGATCAAATTTAGCACAAAGATTATTATCTCTTGAAGACTTGAAATCAAAGAGATTGTTATTAGATAATGGCCAAAATTTCAATTTTAGGAAAGTTGAAAAATATCAAAAATTTTGTCTGTTTTTGAGCAACGCAGTAATGAGTCGAGTAGACAGAGGATCAGGGGCAGTAGGTGGAGGGAATAAGAGAAGAAGAGAGATAGAGAGAGAGAGGCGGGGTAAGCACAGAGCACAGAGCTAGGGAATTGGAATTGGGCTTATCTCCAAAAGAGTTTCAATACAAATTATTGATTTAAATTTTCCGTTTCTTATTGAACAACACGAGGCAAAGCGACGCGCGTTTGACACACTCGGCAAATGTTTACCTGAAGTTACCTGGCGGAATGGAGTGTGGTGTAGTATAGTGGAGTGGGTTACCTGGTTGATTTGTTGATCGCTTGATTGGTTTGTTGTCACAGCACGCGTCGCATTCGCTGCTGCCGTGTCGCCTGACACAGTTATGCAAGTTTCACACACAACACCCACGCAAAGTCGTCGACTCAGTTGAGGGAGTCGCATTAAACCCAACCGATTCAAAATCCATATTTAATATTTACATAAAAAAGAAGAAAAAAAAAATAAAAATAAATAAGGTACAAAATAAAAAATAAAAAAAAAAGGTTAAACCACAAGAACATCGAGCAAACGATCGACAAATTTCTGTGTAAATAATTCCCCTCACTTGCGATATCAGTTTCGAGTTTCGAGTGTCATAAACTGAATGAGAGAAAATTATCAAACCAAGAACTCGCGCCAAAATCTTCCTTAAACAAATGTGGCATATCTCTCTCTTGTTCTCTCTGTCACTCACTCTCCCTCTCTCTCTCTCTCTCTCTCTTTCTCTGTGTTCTCTTTACTCTCTCAGTGACTTGTTGTTGTCTTGTTCAAGTGAATTTGTTGCGCTCTGCTGCGCCATGTGAGTAGGTGTGATTATCTACAATATATATATAGGTACTATATAGTGTACCTTTTATCATATCTCTTTGGCAGATAACTGATCTATCTATTTATCAATCTATCAATAGCCATGTCTCTGTTTACCTAACCAAGTGATTTACATTTACTGCCACTTTTAGCACACGGAAATGACGGACATTTCGACAGACACGATCGCAAACTGTGTCACAGCAAAGGGTAACTTACAAGGCGGTAGTAATACTATAAAATTTATACCAAAACTATTAGATATTTGACTTACTTTAAGTTAAGATCGTTAGTGATCTGTGATTACTTTTTTCATTAGGTTTCAGCCGTGATCATGAGAGATCTCCCTAATTTTAAAGTAAAGTAAATTAGCTTTAAACCAAATTTCACTCAAATATTATTTAAACTGATCTTAAGCGATCTTAATCATATTCCAGACAGAATATATCTTTATATATAAACACAAACTTTACTCAAATAGTTCTGAACTTGTTTGCTGAAATTTGTTGTACACACTTTAATCTCAAAGTCACGATCATCGATCGCTAGCGATCAATTCCTTGTTCAATACTTTGATCTGTATTAAATAAGCGAAAATTTACGATGCGCTTCGGACAATTCAAATTCTAACAAACTCTTCATCATCTAAGTGACAGTTTTGGTATTCATGTTGGGATCAGATATGATCGTTATGCGTGCATATCTTGTATATATATATATATATTCAATCGATGGTGTACTATATTATCCATACATATATCCTGCATGTAGTTAATCACACAACGATCATAAACTATTTTGTCTGCTGTCAGAATCAAAGTTCTTTGAATTGTTGTTAAATTTCCCATTTCTTGATCTCCCTTTTCTCTCTCGATCAGCTTATTTTCTTATATTCTGTGAGCTGTTTGCATTTTTGATTGATCACTTTATACGCAGGCACAAAGAAAATGTAAATGCACTGAAACCACAACACAGAAAATAATATAAAAATCGGGAGAAAAGACATTGGCATCGATCATCATTTAGCGGTTTTTGGCCATCAGCATCTCTTTTTCTCAGTCGGAACGGAACGTCAACAAATGTTGATAATCAAATCAAAGAGGATTTCACAATTGTCATGAGAAAACAGGACCAGATCAAGAAATTGTGATTGTACACGCACACACACACACACACAGGTACACACACACACACTTGGGCACAGGTTCATGGAATCATCATAATTTCAAACCTTTCGATCTCTCCCGTTCGTCTACCTACGCACAGCACTGTCTGTGTGTGTGTGTGTGTATGGATTGAGGATTGCTTGAAACGATCGACAATCGTTGATATTGATGCATAATTAAATTTAAACAAATCAAACTGCCATTGCTGGCAAAGGAAACAGAAATCAAGTTGTACATTCAGACCACCAGAGAGTGAAAGAAAGAAACTCGAACTTGGCGCAAGTGAAATAATTTGCTGGTCCCAACGATCAACGATCAGCGATCAACGATCATCGACCGACAATCCACGATCGCCCGAGTTCGACCTACACACATTGCAGTAGCAAACGATGGACAACAAGCAGCAGATCAGCAGAAAAAACCGAGGATGGCTAGGTACAGTAGAGTACACGAGACTGCAGTGTACCCTGTAACAGTGCACAAGGCTAATCAAAGACTGCGAGCGACCTCAAAAATACTGATCTTTAATCAAAGACTAAAATGTTAATACAAAAGTTCTGTAAAGTTCTCAAATTAAGTCTTTTTCGTCAAAGATAAGAGTTGTTTGTCTCCTTATCACCTCAAATAAGAACAACTCAAAGCAAAAATGGATTTTTTTTGAGTTTTAAACTCTTTTGGCTTATGATTGGTTATAAACCCTTTGGTTTCTTACATACTTTTCACAAATTGACAATACCCTAGCTACTGGGTATACCAGAGTAACAAGTACAAGGCAAAAATTGTTGTTGTAGTTGGAGCTGCCTGTCTCCGCTGATCGTTTAATCTAGCGCTAAAGATCTGGCAGCGTCCTACGTACACCGAAACTGAAATGATTGAATTGTGTCTTGCTGTCGATCAGTGCGTGAGTTGGCCAGACAGTGAGAGAGGGAGACAGAGAGACGATCAAGTTGGCCGACTGATCGCCAGACATTGATATTGATATTGATGCATGGATTCAGTTGTGCGATCGTTTTGCGATCGCTGCTAAAGTTTGTATGCAAAACGATTCGTTTCTTCTTCTTTTATCCGTTTGCATAATGCAACCTCTGGACATGCAAATCTCCTCTAGGTTTTGTCTTCAGTCTCCACCCTCTTCTCCTCCTCTTCTCCTTCTCCATCTCCTTCCCTTTTCCTTCTTCTTCTTCCTCTTCCTGCTGCTGCTCTTCGATTGACTTTGAGTCCTGTTTCCGATCGCTGTCGCCGACTTTCACAGTTTTATAACAAATTTGATTGAATTGCCATTGGTTGGGGGCCCCCATTCGAAGACAAAGTCGAAGTTGAAGTCGAAGTCTCAGTCCCAATCCCAATCCCAGTCTGTCTCTGTGTCTCCTCAGTCTTTTGAGTCTCTTTTGATGTCTGCACCTTGCAAATGATTATGAATTGATTTTTGATTGCATTTTGCATATTATACTCATATGAATAACTTGAGTTGTATTCAAATTGTAACTGTGTTACTCACTACTTTTTCTCTTTTCAAGACAACCTTTATACAGGGTCTACTACTACTACTTTAAAGAAGAGAAGAAATTTTGTATCAGCTGGAAATCAGCGTAAGAAGAACGTGTTCTTCCTGGTAATTAGCACACGTGTCTTTCCATCTTAACTGATCTTTTAATCTACACACGCACACACACTCAAACACACACATGTGAACTTCTTGCACTGATCTTTGAACATGTTTTTATCCAAATGCAAATCTAAAAGGTAATCAGAAAAACGGCATCACACGTCCGATCAGTTCCTGAACAGTTTTGTATTGCACAACGATTGAGTCATCTCGCTAGTTTTGGACATCATCCATCATAGATAATACTGGCTATAACTCTATGTATTGTCTCTAGTTCTCTTTGTGTTCTTTAGGTAGCCAAAAGAGAATTTAATGAACTGATCAGGCGTCCCATGTGTGTCTCTGTCCCTGTCCCTGTATCTGTGCCTAATGTGCCTTAATGTTTATGCAAAATCTTAAAGATCGCCCGCTGATCACTGACCGATCTCTCTGGGGAGAGTTTTGCACGTGCTATGCTCTTGGGAATTCCACACTTTTGTAGCAGGTAGCTACAGCACACATGAGATGGTAGTCAGCTAGTACTATACTATATAGTACTAGTATATAAAACACATTATATGCAATACGCCTTAAGTCCAAGCTGTTCAATTTTTTTGACTTTTCTCTGTGCCAAGTTGGCTTTAACTTTATATGTTTAAGCCAAAACTATTTACTTACCCACATAGTGAAATCCAACCATTTTTGCTGGCTCTATAAAGGCCACAATCAGCGGCTAAAATCAACTGTTATCTGGTTGAGTTAAGCACAAGCTCAAATGTAAGCAGGCAATTGGGAACTTGGCCAACTGATAAGCTTCCATGTAACCAAGAGATGAGGGACTTGATATTGGTAGTTGGTAGAGTTTGGTCTTAAATCGATTTCTTATGTTGCCGCCACTTATCGACTGAACTGAACAGAAGGAGTCTGATGGTCTGAGGGTAGAACTTTGAGATTAGCCAAGTGGCAACTTGATTCCATTATCAGAGTTGGCCATAAGATGATGTAAGATATATTAAGAGATAAATAACAGACTCGAAGACTGAAGATTGTGAGACTCATGACTTCAACTCTGAGACTGTGTGAAGGAATCAAGCAACTTTATTAGAGCCTCTTAACACGATTGCCAATTGATAGCCTTTTTTTAGCGTCATTTTTTTGTATTTATTTCCTTTATTAGCTGCTGCCAAAAGACATTAAACAAACCGGCGAGCAGATTGGCCGATCGGCAAATCAGCAGATCAAACTGTTCTGTACAGATACAGATACAAATACAGATACAGATACAGATTCACAGTGTGATCAGAACCGATCAACAGATCAGCAGATCAGCGCAATTAAAATGTTATCGCTCTTTGCTGTTAATGCTGACGAGACCCCAATGCAAAGACTTCCTGTGTGCTCCCTGTTTGATACCCTAACTAAGTTGGCATAGACCGATGACTTTAGTGACTAGTTGCTGTACAATATATATATATATATTCTGGATCAGCATCAACAGCCGAGTCAATATAGCAATGTCCGTCTGCTTGTCTGTCCGTATGAACACCTGGTTCTTTTAAACTACAAGAGCTAGAGCCACCAAATTTGGAATGAAAGTCCGTCTATATGTTAGGCAGGTTGAGTTTATTTAAAATTTTTGGCACGCCTACTACCGCCCTTGCAAATTGTGAAAAACAATTTTCACATCACCATAACTTGAAAACGACTGAAGCTAGAGAGACCAAAATCACACATTATGTGTATGGTACGATTATAACTAACCTCACCAAGTTTGGTACGGATCGAGCAACTATAGCCTGTAGCTCCCACAGGACAAATCGGTCGAAGATTGGTGATTGTATGGAAAACCGTGCACTAGAAGGGGTACGGGGTCTTTTTCAGTCGGCTCGCTCGACTGTAGCCTTTCTTACTTGTTTTCCTTTAAGCATTCCAGCTTTATTTGAAATTATTATTGAGTAAGGGTATTTCTGATTTGTTGTTTGGTTACTTGCATTGAGGTGCTTGTTGTTGTTTCACGCCTTTGGCATTTCGCTGAAAACTTAATTTAATTAATTGCCAAACACACACATTTGCCATCAAAATGCAGTTCACTGCCCAGTGTGCAGTGTGCAGTTCTCAGTTTTCCGCTATAACCCCACCTCCCTCCCTCTTTCCCCCCTCCTAAATTCAGTTAACAATTCGATCTTCACTTAAGGCGCAAACTTGAATAATTGGACTTGCAGTTGGGCATTTAAAACTGATTCGCTTTACGAGCACATTGCATTCGACTTTATGATTGGCAATTAATTAGGCCAAAAGCACGAATTCAGAAAGAGATCAATAGTTTAGTGGGCACGACCGCAAGTGGCCCTGTAAACAAAATAGAAGAGAAAGTGGAAGAAACTGGAAGAAACATAACAAATTTACCAATAAATTCATGTGGGGTTGAATACCCTGTAAGACCCGAATCAGTTGCCAATTCTAGGGTATTAATTAATGAAATTGTTTATAAATTTGTTTTTGAATTTACGTTGAATGCTGACAAACCATAGATTCTCTGCCACTTTTTCAATACAGGGTCTACAGGAGTGCATTGGAGTGCATTGAGTGCTCACTCGATGCATTGCCTTGAGGTTATTTGTTTTTACAGCTACCGTATTTAATAGTATGCCTCAATGATATGTCTGTTCGATTTGTTTTCTTAATTAATCGCAGCTGTAATAATAATAATAATAACAATAACAAAGAGAGAGACAGACAGAGAGAGAGAGAGAGATAGAGAGAGAGTAGATTCGCTTTATAAGCAGGCATGAAATGAGTTTTCTTTGAGAATGAAAACTGGAATCGATTAATACGCGCAATTGCATTTGAATGGCAAATGTGGCGCATTGCATTGTTCGACCTTCGACCTTCGAATGACGACGACCTACGACCCTTGAAATATTTTTGATGCCTGTAAGCCTGAAGCCTGAAGCCTTCAATCCTTAACCTTTTGGCCTAACTCTAGGCCCTCACACTTGGCCATTGTGTCGCCATTGTTTGCCGATTCGCCATGGCAATAATAATAAGAATAATAATACGAAAAAAATGAATATATATTTACAGGGAGTGAGAGAGACATGCTAATCCTTTTGAGTACCAGAGAGAGGGAGAGAGGGAGTGAGGGAGGGAGTGAGAAGGAGACTCAGAGACGTGTGTGGGCTGCGCCAACGCGGGATTAGTGTGATGCAGTTTTTTGCATCCAAGAAAACCAAATTAAAAGAAGAAAAAAACTAAAAAAAAATTAAGACGATCATCAAAAGTATAAAAAATGCATTTCGAGACCCTGTACTTAAAATAAAGTGCAAGGTGTGCTAGGTTTGTTAAAAAATAATGTGAAAGTGAACAGAAGAAGCCATAAATTATGTATGGTATGTTCTTGATCAGCCTACAGCAGAGTACATAAGGCGCTATAAGACTGTCTATGTGCGGATCTCGTCTAGTATTATTTTTAAATCGCTATAACTTGGGAGCTAGTTCAGATATTTCAACCAGAACTCACACATACTCAGGGTAATATGATTCTACATATTTTAATTAAGTTTTTTAAGAATTAAAAGACTATATCTTATAGCTGGAGGGGTTTTACATAGGAATGAAAGGGCAAAAATCCTATCAAAAGTGTTTGTTCTAAAACAAGTACAGAGTCTTTAAGAGTCGACTTGCTCTACTAATTCCTCTGCAACTAGTTTATTGTAATATTTGGAACTCGAATCAACGAACGTGCCAAGCGAAAGAACGAGAACAGTTTGAGGATCAGAATGAGGACTTGGAATCAAAATCAGAATGCGACTCAGAGAATTGGGACCACCCTAAAAGAAGCACTCTTCGTCTGTGTGTGTGTGTATGAAAATTTATTACCAGAACCAGGTCAGCTCTGTTTGGTTCGGTTTGGTTCGGATCGGGTCTAAAGGGACCTAGGAAAGGACCTAGTTTGGGAGGCAGCCGCCTGCGCAGACACTTCATTTCAATTTTAATTAGATCAACGCTTGGAATTTCTTAACATTAATTTTCTTCTTTGGGAAATTGTCCAGCCATTTCATTTTCATTTCCAATTTCATTTTAGTTTTCAATTTTATTTCTACTTTAATTTTTTTCTGTTTTTTAGTTAGTTCTGTCGGCGCATTTCTTTTGATTCTCAATTCTCAGTTCTCAGTCTGCACTTTTGGACCTTTTCGATTATAATTAGATGGCAAAATGCCGCTGCAAGAAATTGATTGTTAAATAATTTTCTTGTGCCACCTTTGCGGCGCTGATTGGACCGCATTGGAGCGTGGGGAGCGTTTCACAGGCACAGAGCTGACAGCGAGGGTTGTCATATAACTAGCTGAAGTATGTTAAAGTAACTACTTACTTTGCTAAACCAGTTGATATCGATTTAAGACGAGAAAACATATATACAAAAAGATTTCTAAATTAAATTAAATAAAAAATAAAAAATAATGAATAGTTTTAGATTTTTCTGTGTTTTGTTATGACCCTTATTGAATTTTCGATATATTTTCAGATTCCAGATTTGTTAGTTTTAGGAATATGCAAGCTTGAGAAAACTTTTTTATACTGTCTAGAATCCAAAACAAAACAAATAGTTTATAATTCAAATTATAAAGCTATTAATCATTATAAATTAAACTTATTTACTTTAAAACAATCGGATATAATTAAGGAAAATTTATTAAAAAAATTCTAGATAGTTCTTAAATAGTGATCGACACTACTTTGTTGATTTATTTAGTATTAATATATAGTCGACTCACTATATTATATTATAGCATTTAACTCTTCTCTATATGGTAAACTGTTTAAACTGCCCTCGCATTAGTCACTTGCTGCACCCATTCGCGAGTTGTATGCAAAATATGCCGACACAAATCAAAAATGAAATCGGCCAATGCCATAGCTAACGAGCCAACAACTGTGGAACGCTGCCAACATAATGATAAGGGGCGTTGCGGTGAGGGGGCGGGGTTGATCAGAAGTAAATTCTCAGAGGGGGAAAGTAGCTTCTGATTCTGCTGCTGTTGTTGTCTGCGCATGCACGGAAGCAGTCGCCAATGAGCCAAGTTGGGGGGAAGTTAAGTGTACGACTAAAAGATACCCGACAATTTGCTCTTAACTTAAGAAAGCTATAACTTATGATCTACGATCTGATGAGCTTTAGCAAGTGGTAAAAATAAAAGAAAATAGAAAAATTCTGGTGACTAAAGTAGGCATTAAAAATACTCACTTCTAGAACCACTTGAGAATTTTAAAGGGTTAAAAAAAATATTTAGTAAAGTTTTTCCTCTAAATCTAACAAACACAAGCTACCCTTACTCCTGCAATAACAGGTATTGGCTATAAAAATAAAGGGGGAAAATTAGGCGTAAATTTTTATTGGCGACAGTTGGACATATATGCATATGGCAAAGGTATTGGTAGGATATCACTGGAATTTAAGCTGTGAATTTGTTGTAGTTGTTGTTGTTTTAGTTGTTGTTGTTGTTGTTGTTGTTATCATTAGTCGTTAGTCGTTAGTGGTGTGTGTATATAGAACAAGAGAAGTGAGCAGCCTAAACCACTTAAGTGGTAACAGCCCTCGACAAACACTTGGAATATTCAGTTCCTTTCTTTGACTTGACTTAAGTTGAGTTGAGGTTTCTTATGAAAAAGGGTTGAGATTTTTTGTTTATATTTTTGTTTTGTCTGTGACCAAAATATTTAGATTGAGGGCGGAACAGAGGGCTGACCACAAAACAGTCGAAATATTTCGCCAGAAGAACGGAAGGAAGAGTTAAGAATTGATCTCCCTAGAAGAATTGAGTTTCAATTCCAAGTAGTCATCTATAACCGGGCAGGAAGTGTGTCTAGGAGTTTACGGGGAATTGGCAATTATTGATAGATGTGATAGCTGGCGCGTGTGTGTTGGCCGAAAAAGATATGCTGGTTGCCAATTGAGTATTGAGGGCCAAGATAGGGACCAGGTGTTGTCTTTGGTGTCTTTGGCCAGCTGTTCAAGGACAAGAAATAACTGCTGGTTACTGCTCTCTGCTCACTGCTCACTGCTCTCGTGCCAAATGACAAATACACATACACTAATTGTGTATAAATATTGTGGCTAAAACCACAGGGCCAACAAACAAATGAGCACTGAGTCTATTCTAATAGATTTGTATATACAAGTATTTCAGTCCCCTGACAATGACAATTAGAAACTGCTTAGCTTTTGTGACCCGCAGTTTTAGCCGAGTTCACATTTTTGGCCTTAAACCTTAGACCTTAAACCTCTCGCGCAGCATGCTAATAACAGTTAAGAACCCAAATTTGCCATTTGTTGCTCATTTCAAGGTAGTTTTTCTCTCTCTGTGTGTGTGTGTGTGTGTGTGCTCGTTGTGTGCGGTCCCTGTACCAGCATTGTTCGCATAGACAATGTTTTGACCGCATTGGCCAAAACCAAAATATACACAATATCCCGCTGTTGTCACCGGAGATCAAGTACAATGGGCCAAATACACACGTACACACGGTACTTTTTTTTTTTTTTGCCCTCTATTTTAGGACTCACTCCCTTGAACTCTTGGGCTTAGCTATTGGTGGTCCCGAATGTTCTTCTTCTTTCCCTTTTTTGATTTTGGAAAACTGTTCAAAACTGTTCAATTCAATTCGAAACTCATTTTCATTGTTTGATTTAGGATGTGTCACGTGAAGACTCGCGCGTTTTATTTGCGTGACATCTTATTTGTTTTGGCCTTGTATCTTGTATCTTGTATCTCTATTATGAACTCTACATTACTGGACCTACGGAGCAGTCGTATTTGTTAGCTAGCTGGGCTTTCTGCCAGAGACCCTGTGTCTTAGTGGCACAAAGGGTCTATTGAGTCATAGAAAAGATCGTCACAGTTGGCATATAAAGTATCTTTTCTGTAGTGTCATGGGATTTGGTAATAAATGCATATAGGCTCAATTTGGTTTAGACATATATATAACTATATATATGGTCATCCGATCTAAACATATGAGCTGCGTGCAGCGAGAATACAAAACTGCACCAAGTTTTATTAAGAGAGACTAGTCCGCATAGAAACAGACGGACAGACCGACAGACCGACGTGGCTATATTGACTCAGCTGTTAATGCTGATCAAGAATATATATACTTTATAGGGTCGGACACGCCTGCCTCAATGCGTTACAAATTTCCTAACATAAACAATATACCCATTACAAGGGTAAACAAATTCATAATTTTCATGTCAAGTTGATATAACTTATAGTCTTCGCTATGCTCAGGTCAGTCAGGCAGCGTAAAGATGCTTAACATCGATGCCTTCCAAACAACTGCGCGGCCCTTCACAGTCGGGTTCCCTCAACTGTTCCACAACTTTTCTATTTGTCAATTGTATTCGAATTGAGATGCCATTCTTGATTTGTCATTGTTCATCGACAATTTCGACAATTCGCCGATTCGAGATGCATTCGCAGCGATAGGAATCGAATTCTTTTCTTTTTTTGGCCATTTACTTTGGGCCACATCAGCTGCTGCTACCGCAAATTGCATTAGCCTGGCCCACAGACAATTGAGGCGTGATTGAGGCGCGTTGTGTGCGGTAGCCGATTCATAGCCAATTTCTACTTAACTGATTTCTTCTTCTTCTTCATCTGTTGTTTTCTTCACCTATAACGACCGCAAATTCATTTGCTCATTGTTCTATGCCAATTGTTTGGAGTTTGGCCCAAAGGGATCTTGGGATCTCTTGCTTTGTTCCTTGAAATACTAACTGTTCAGCCTCGAAATTCAATCGAAATTCGAAGTCTTTCGAAAAGTCTTTTACGATGGAAGCAGTTCGAATAGATTCATAGTTGACAAGCATTATAAATTCATAAATTAATATATGAAAAGTGTTAGTCATACTATAAAAACTACTTTTCAAACCAATTTAGAATAAAATGTGTTAAAATTTATTTTTGGCTGGAAGAAATTTGTTATGATAATCGCCATAACTTCGAAATTAATGGAGTTATCCTGACCAAACTAACACATTATGTATATCGTACCATTGTAACAATCCTCACCAAGTTTAATCCAGATCGGACAAATATAGCCTATAGCCCCCATTGGGCAAATCGGTAAAAAATTACTTATTTGCATGGAAAACGCGTACTAGCAGGAGTACGGGGTATTTTACAGTCGGCTTACTCTACTGTAGCTTTTCTTACTTGTTTCATTAAATTCATTTGACTTCATGGTTTCATTAAAAGACTCAAAAGTACTTAATTTCTAGATAATGCTGACTAATTTGTAGCACTCTCTATGCACAGGATGTCTGTCAGTCGCAAATAGAACTGTCCAAATTTAAGTAGAGTTATTATTTGTCCATCATAGTACATAATTACTTAATCCGACACAAATGTATCTTAGAAATATGTATCTTTACTTTGCAAGTCAATCATTGAGATACCAAAAAACTAAGCCATGCCACGCCCACACGACCAGAGGGCAGTTTAGCTGGTGTCGCGCGTGCTGTACGCCAGCTTAGAGCTCATTACGTCAGTGTAATCCAAGCGTTAAGCATGTCCATGCACGTCCATGCATGTCAGAATCAGAGATCCCTTTAGTTTTGGGCGGTAAAAAAAAGTAGGGGTGTGGTCAAAGCTGTTAAGCACATTCGATGCGCATTTTCTTCTCCCAAAATTTTTCCACTTTTCTCTACTTTTCACTGTCATTTCGAGTACAAAATTAATTAGTTTAAAGAAGAAGAAGAAGAAAAAAGGTGTTGGAAATCTCTGATTACGCTGGTAATTTTAGACAGCATTCTCCTCTCTCTCTCCTATCCTCTCCTCTCCCCTCCCCTGCTCTTACTACTCACTCTCTTCTTCTTCCTCCCTCACTTGTAATGCGAGAAATGCTGAGCTAAAGGGCGACGGTTTCGACACATTTGCAGCAATTTTCAATTTTCCATTTTCCAAATTTTCCAAATTTCTGTTCCTTATCATAATCATATTTGCCACGCCGCCTTCGAGTTCGTGAGTGTGCAATTTGACAGGATCACAGGAAACAACTCAATTTGTACGTATATCCTGTGCAAGGTGTCGCTGCCACTGCCCCGCCTCCCTGCCCCCTCTTTCTTCCTTTCTTCTCTGCAGTTTTTGTGGTTTTCCTACACATTTTGTGCCCATTTCCCACCAAATTTTTCTTACTCTTTTATTATAAAAATCGTTTCATTTTTGTCGCATTTCCTTCCGTTTAGCTTGTAATTTCAAACGGTGATAAGATTTTTGTCACTAGCGTGAACTGACGTTTACACTGATAGAGCAAGGCCTAAAATCTTATCCAAATATCAGTTGGTTTTCAAAAGAATCATCACTGGAAAGAAGAAGTGCTAAAGTATTTTAGTTTTGGGGGGAAAGTAGTATCGTTAGAGGCAGAAGAAGGCGTGGCCGATCCCTTAGATTAGTCGTGTGCTTGATCAGCACTCAGCAGAATCGATATAACGTTCCTTTTTGGGACTATTAGGGTAATAAATTTGAGTGTAAACTAAGTCTGGACTGTACTACTTTTGACCTCCTTTAGTATTAATCTGAATTATTTAAGGCTAGGAAAAGCCTTTTTAAAAACCTATGATTTCTATAGAACATGATTAAATTTTGGAAATATTACATAGTATTGTATTTTAGTAATCCCTCAAATATGATTGCTTCTTCATTAGACCCCGTACTCGTAAAAAGAGTAGAGGAGTCTATTAAGTTTGTCTGAAGCGAAATGTGCGTAACAGGCAGAAGGAGGCTTTTCCGACCCCATAAAGTATATATATTCTTGATCAGCATCACAAGCCGAGACGATATAGCGATGTCCGTCTGTCTGTCTGTCCGTCCGTATGAACACCTGAATCTTCTAAACTACAAAAGCTAGAGCCACCAAATTTGGAATGAAAGTCCGTCTGCTTCGCGAGCAGATCAAGTTTTTTCCATATCTTTGACACGCCCCCTACCGCCCCCGTAAACTGTAAAAAACCATTTTCACATCACCATAACTTAAAAACGACTAGAGCTAGAAAACCCAAACTCACACATTATGTGTATGGAACCATTATAACTACCCTCACCAAGTTTGGTCCGGATCAAACAACTATAGCTCCAATGGGACAAATCGCTCGAAGATTGGTGACTTGTATGTAAAAACGCGCACTAGAAAGAGTACGGGGTCTTTTACAGTCAGCTCGCTCGACTGTAGCCTTTCTTACTTGTTTTTACCTAGTTTAAAGCCTTCAACTCGTTAGAACTAAAAATTGTTTAGTTGTACGCTCACTTCACTCAACCCGTTTACAGAGCATCTTCCAGTCGAGCACTCTTTAGTTGTTGTCATGAATTCTTTAAGTGTTGAAAAGTGCTGCCAAGTTGCAACATTTTCAGTGCTCAATGAGCACTTTTCTCTGGTTCTGTTAACTTTCAAATGCTCAAGACAGTGGCTCTGATCTACTTGAGAGAGTGCCTCCAACACATGTCTCCTACTCTATCCCTATCTCCTCTTTTCCCATCTTCTGCTCTCCCTCTCTCTCTGTCTCTCTTTCTCTCTCTACCGATCTGTCTGTCAATGTCCATAGATATCTAAATTTGTTTTGCTCTCGAGGCGATGACAGGCGAGTCTCGGATTTAAACGCGTGTTGCCTGTCAATTACACGTCACGATATGCAGCTCAAAACTCTTTCACAACGCGAACTAGACACGCGTCTCGGCCTCAGTTTTGCCACCGAATGGTATAGACTTTCTGAACCTGGTATTTCTAATGTTAAGTGGGGTGTTTTACACTGCAAAAAAAAAAAGAAAATTATAAAGTGTGAGCATAAAAACGACTTAAACTTTACCTAAGCTTAAAATATAAATTTATATATAAATTTAAAGTATAAACTTCTCTCTTCCGTTCTTAATGTTCACAGGGTCACTTGCAGTCGGGTTATCCCTTTGTTTTAGTCGCCTTTGCATCTAGTTGTTTTTTGTGGATGAGCGAGCATCCACAAGTGCGTCAAGTTTATCCGTCCGTCAGTCAGTCCGTCTGTCCGTCAGTCTGTCGTCACTTGTGTCTGTCTTCATTATGCATTGACTGGCGCTGAATTTTGAATTTTGACTTTTAAGACTTAAGACTTTATCAATCAGCTGCAAATGGGAAGCCAAAAGAAAGAAAGCGTTTACCAAATACTTCAGTTTGTGGCTTAAACGCTTAACACTTGTGACGAAAGTAAGGCAAGGAGTTTGGCTTATTTTGAGGTCTATGAAAACACTTGTGCACAAGAGAAGAAAGCATTCTTAGTCCTAGCCTTAAGAAAGAAAGTGTTTTAAAAAAGATACAAATATTTTCCATATTCCGAATAATTCTCAATTTAATCTTTTGGTTTTATAACCAAGTTAAAGTCCTGTGGATCCCTTTTCATAGTAGTCACAAAAGTCTGATTTAATGTTCTTACAGAGTATACTTGAGTTGTGTTACCCAAAAGAAAGCTGTCTAAGTATAATATAGAGTTTTACTTTAAGAAACTAACAAAATTTGTTTAATATATTTGACCCCTATATCAAAATTGTTCAAAATATGTTATCTGCAGGGTATCTGTAGGGTATTTAATGTCAATATTAACTTTATCTTTCTTTTTAGACGCTGTTTTTGTACAAAACTTGGTTTAATTGCTGCATCGGTTTGGTGAGTAGTACTTTTCCTATATATCTATGTTTATATATTATATTTAAGTCTCTATTAAGTTTTTGAAAAACACAAAATATACAGAAGAAGGCGTGACAGATACCATAAAGTATCTATCTGCCTTATCAGCATCCAAAGATGAGTACATACAGGCATCTAAATCTTATAATCTATAATCAAATTTGTTTCGAATTCCTTTTTGAATTTGTTCCAAATTTGTATTTTACAATTCTATCTAAAATGAAGATTTTTAGACCCAAATCTACGTATAATTGTTTTGACTTTCAAAAGAGTATTTCTTAAACTATTTTGACTAAACTTTGGTTGGGATGGCTTAACTATATCTTATGATAGTATAAAAAACTTGTAGAGCAGGCATGTACCTGCTGGTAACTACAGGGTATTTACCAGTTACTTTGACTTCTCTTCACTAGTTTTGACTTAATGCTCTTCCGTTTTCCCATATCACTTGTAAGTTATGCAAAATGTTTGTTTCTTGGCGCCGACTTTGGTCTGTTCTCCGGTCGTTTCCCGGTCTCTTCGCCTACTTTCCACGCCCTTAAATTGTGGCTGGGTCCTAAGAGATCTAGAGAATTACTCAATGAAACCGCTTGGCACTTGTTCCACGAAATGTTTGTGGTGCCTCAATTAAAAATGAACCTGCTGCGAAGTCGGCGTCTGCTCTGTATTTCTAAATTGGCGGAAGCATAAGGTCTCCCTCTCTCCTTCTCTCTCACACCCTCTCTATTTGTCTTCCTCGCTCTGTCATAGTGTCTATTTCTAGAGCAAATGTTTGGGTCATAATTGTTCACGCCTTGGTCGCGTAATAGATACTTTGAAGGCGCCGATTTCTTTGCTCCTCGGACCTGCATTAATAGCCCAAACATCCTGCCCAGCCCAGGATCAAAATGGGTAATCGAATCGGAATCAGAATAGGAATCGGAATAGGAATAGGGACGGGAGTCGGGAGTCGGGATAGAACTATGCAAAGCGCCGCTAAACGCTGAAGCGTGTGCCTTAATTTGGAGACCCAGTAATGAAAGGGTGTATTGGCTTGGTCAGAAAATAAAAGTGCTTAATTGGCAGAAGAATGCGTGACTAGTACAGTGAAAACTCTCATAAGTGGACACTCATCGTAGTGCAAAATTTGTACGGTTAAAGGGGGTGTCCGTCTATAAGATAGGCAAATGAGTCTTTATAGCTTTGCCACGCCCTTAACGCCTCAAATTTTCAGCCTGTCATGGGAATAATCGTTCGAAAAACAGTCCTCAGTATTGAGTTTCTTAGTACAGGGTCTTTAGCAGTTGCCTAAACACAACTGCTGACCTTTCTACTAGTTAATTTCTGAATCGCAATCGAAATTGGGCTGATTTCCTAGAAAACACGAACGAAAATTATTGCCTGCTGGGCGACAGGTCGAATTTAGATAGGACTACCCGCTGCTAACACTTAATTGCAACTACAAGATACAGTATCTTGACCTTTATATCGTATCTTGTAGTTTGTACTGTGTGTTTTTTTGGCGAAAACACAGCGAGTATTGCGATGGGAGTTTCGATTAGTTTGTAGCGTTTGCTGTTCAGCGATTAGATAGCTGAAGATACAAATGTAACTTAAAGATACATCGCTTGAAGTCATGTTCATCCTATCGTTTACCGCTAAAAGATACAAATGTGCAAGCTGTGTTGTATCTGTGTTGTATGATTAGCACGGAGATATAAAAGATACATTTTTATTTGTGTTATTATTTAAGATACAAATGTATCTTTGACAGTATGTGCCTATTAAAACTGTACCTTGAGATATATTTGCATCTATGAGTATTGATTAAGGCTACATCTGATTTTTAAGACTACATGAGCCTAAGAGATATATTTTCTTCGAGATACTTTTGTATCTTTGGATGTATAAGCTAGAAATCATTGATGTATCTCAGATATGCAACGAACTACATTGTGTTATTTATCACTAATGGTTGCAAATGTATCTCATACGTAATGTCTTGAGATACTTTTGTATCTTTGAACCTTTTGCTTGCTTTAAAGTCGGCAAAATCAATGCCAAAAGTGGGTGTAGCCAGCGGACCTTCAGATACATGCAACAATTTGCCATTCACATGTCCTTTTGAGGCTGTCAACGCCGCCGTAACCGCCGTGGCAACTCTATGAGGCAACCCTATTGTGGGTTGCTGCTCTTTTTTTTTTGCTCTGTTTGCAACAGAATGTGGGCCATTGCTTTAGGCACAATGGTGTACACAATGGTGACAATTTCACATCTTAATGCACATCAATGGCAAAGGCAACAACAAGAGAATAACCGACGACCTTTGACCCAAGGCAAAGTCGGCTCGCACTTTGATAATTTCGAGTTTTAGTTCAGAGTTTTAGTTTTTGCCAAAGCGTATTTTGTTTTTTTTTTCTACTTCTTTTTTGATAAATCGATTATCGACACAAAAACAAAGCGTGCGACAGAGAGCGAAGGAGTGTAAGAAAGGGAGAAAGAGAGAGAGGGAGAGATGGGAGTTCTGAAGTCGGCAAAGGTCATCAAAGGCGAATCCTTGAATGCATTCAGCATGTCCATCTAAAAATTCAACCTCATCGTCGTCGTCGTCGTTGTCGTTGTTGTCGTCATCGTGATCATCATTATCCTCGTTCAGTTCTTTGTGGTCGCTGAATGCAGATCCTTCGATCGATCTGCTTTTTTTTTTTCCTTAGCCGCAATTCTGTGGTTGACATTTTTTGGTTTTCTTTCATTTTACTCTTCCTCTTCCAGGTTACGGTCGGTGACTTTGCTTTGATGCCCCGCATCGGGTTCATTTGTCCTCCCAAGTCGTCCTAAAAAGTCGTCTTCGATCTATATAAAAATTCCTTCATATCGACTTTGTCTACTTTTGATTTTCTGTTGTATTTTTGTTCATTCTTTTGATTTTTGTTTTTTGCCTCTGATTTCTATATGCGATTTTAGCTAAATCTATGATCACATTGTTTTTGGCAGTTTTTTGTCATCTTTTTTTTGGCGGTAACTCGGCCAAAAAGCAGCTTAAGCGGGTTTCACTGTAGATTCGCAGAGCCAGTGATAAGATTAATGCTGTTATCATGGGATATCGGGGAGTCTTTAAGGAGTATTATAAGTATTGATTTGTTAAGAATAGTGGGAAGGGCTGGACTCGGCATAGGTGGTTGTTAAAGACCCTGTACACATACAAGCTCATTTAGGTGGTTTTTTTAAGTCTTGGTTTGAAAAGTTTTAGTAGATAGAAATAATACTGTATATTACAGTACATACCCAATATACAGTGTATACCCAAAATACAGTATATACACAGAAACATAGTCCCTTCTTCTGCCTTAGCCAACTGGGCTTACGAAATCAGCTAATAGAATCTATTGTCTGATCATACCTCGTGGCTAAGGCACAACTTAGTTCTGGCCCATAATGGGAGGAGGCCTTAAAATAATATTACTGTTATTTTTGGACACTTAGAAGATGTTTTGAGACATAAGGTTGATCCGATCGCTGTCGTAGATCAGTTTGTGCCAGCACATGACCCGTGACATTGTCGCGCCTTTAATAGCAAACACATGTGTCGCTTTGAACTCAGTTTCAGACTCAGTTTTGTTCACAGTTTTAGCTTCGTTTGGTTCCGGTTCCACTTGCCACAAAGCGCGTTTTTCGCAAATTTCCACGGGGCGGGAAACCCTTGGGTTTGCCCAGTGGAAAAACAGGTAGAAATTAGCCCAGTGACACCTACGCATTTGACACGCTCGTTACGGGGTAAAAGGTAAAAGGTAAAAACTGTGACAGGACTTTTCCAACGCTAATGGCCGCCGGAGAGAGAGCATAAGGGAGTGAGAGAGACAGTGACTTTGAGAATACTCTTGAACTGCGCAATTCGCTTGGCTCACTTGGGTGCATCATAAAGTTTTCGGCACATAATAACCTTAAAGTCGATTTGACCTCTTCGCTGACCTTTTGAGAGATGGCGCAGTATTTGAAATACGTCGCAAACAACACTTTTTTTTGGGGGGGAATCGGGGTCTAAAGGAGCCAAAGTCTAGCACACACGCTTCAGTGAGCAATATTCATTTGTAGCTGGGTAGCCAAGCAAACCAGACCGTCTAAAACCCTGTACCAAATCTTGTTTGTCCTATAGAATCGTTCCTAAAATGTCAATGCCAATACCAATCTACTATATCTCTAGAAATCTATGGAGGGGCTACAGTCAAGCGTATCTGACTGGTAAATACTCTGTAGTACAGTGTCTGTACCGATCGTAAGGATATTAGGATATAAAAGTATAAGCCAAACATTTTTCAATCATATTTAGAATGTCCTCAGAATTGATAGTTTTTAATAGACCTTAAGCTATTTCAATACAGGGTCTAGAAGTAACGCGCGCCACGGGAATGTCGTGAAATCAAAAAGGAGCTCAAATATAATGAAAATAGTAAGCGATGGGAGAATGAGAGGGAGAGTGGGAGTAGACGAGGAGAAGGAGGAGGAGTAGGAGTAGGGGAGAAGAAGAGTAAGGGAGACAGGGCGAATTATAGAGATCGAAAACAGAAAGAAATCACTTTTCATGCGCAGAATTCAGTTCGCTTTGGGACAAAGGACATCAGGATATTCCAGTGAAATCTTTTCAATGGGATTTTTTTTACTTTTCAGCCTTTTGTGCTCGTGTCTCTCTCTCTCTCACTCACTCTCTCTATAGCTCTCCCTCTCCCCCTCTCTGTGTCCTTTCTCTTTTGGTTATGGCTTTTGCTTGCTCTATAAACGCGCTGACATTGATTGCCTGCGATGTTTTATTGAATTCTCTAGGAGAATTCTGAATAGAGAAACTGAGAAGAACCTGCATTATCAATTGGGACACGTGTGTGTGTGTGTGAGTGTGTGTGAACTGATCTTTCTTTGTGAATCAACTGCGGTTAGTTTTCATCATGTCAACAATCAAGTCAAAAGTGAACTATAGTCCCCTATAGCTACATCTATCCATCCATCCAACCATCTATCTATATATCTATTGAGCACTATGTGTACTCTATTCTATCTACCTTTACCTTTATGAAGGGTTGTCTGTCTGTCTCAGTGTATTTTTTGGTTAAAGTCATTTAACTACCGACAGTTCACACTGTGCTAAATGTAGCGTGTGTTAAGGATCAATAAAATGTGATACCAAAAAAGAAGAACATGAACTGAAAGAGGATAACAAAAAAGTGAAATGCAATATCAGAGATTACTTTATGTAGTAGATAGTCTAAAGAGCAGTTTATGCGGGAGTTGCTATCCAGCAGGTTTGAAGCAGATAGCAAAATTCTAATAATCTGATTAAGGGTAAAAAAATGAAGAATAAGATATTTTCATGCTGTTTAGCAGAAATGAAGTTGAAAATTTTGGAGGAAAGTAAAGCTATCATTCCATATAGTATATGGTGACTAAATTTCTATCTGATCTAATCTAATCTATGTTGTCTAAAACAAAATTTATCTTGATGAAATATTCTTTATTGATTAGTTAGTAAATTGGTGTCCAGAATGATTGTGATTAAGCCCAATCCAAGTCTTAAGCTTTAGTTACCAAACAGGAAAAGTTATCGGGCTTAGTTTTCCCTATTTTCAAGAATTTTTCAATACTAATTTTAATGCCTAAAGTAATTCTCCGTTAAAGCAATAATTAAATTGTTTTTAGCTCAAGTGTCTCAATAGTTTTAATGAGATTTCTTAGTAGCATTTTGTGGGCATTTCAACACTTGATCAGTTTCGACGAATTTAAAGACAAGTCAATTGAAAATACTGGAGAGTAACAAGTCCAAACAGAACTCGGACATGTCTGGACTCGATGCACTCGCTGTCGCCATTCTTAATGAGCTCAAGGGAATGTGAGGTGATAGCACTTGAAGAACTAGAAGAAGAAGAAGAATACGAGGTCTAAAAAGCCACTTGACGCCTGATTAAGTGCGAAATATGACAAGTAGAGTAAGTAGAGTACAAGTAAACGGAGTAAATCTATTTAGAGGGAACTACTGGACTGCTGAGACTCACTCCGTTATTTTGACACATGGCACATAAATCATGGGGCAGACTGTGACGCCGTCATAAAGTCACATAACTTAAAAGTGTCCAGGATACAAGAGGAACACGAGAGGAACACTCCTCGTACGAGGGATACACGAGATACACTAGATACAGGGACAAGTGAGCAATGCGCCCAGTTTTTCTATGAATTGCGACATGATAAAATAACATGCGTCTCGTATTTCCATAGCAGAGAAGTGGAGAGCACTACGAAGTACCTCAATGGAGCTAAAGGACAAGAGAGCAGAGATGCAAAACAAATACGCACTTCCTGCGACATGGCGGACATGTCTCGCTAAAGTGGCGCACAAAAGAAGTTACTTCCTGGACCAGACAAACAAACGACCATCAAAAATAAAAATACCCAAAAAAAAAAAAGAAGAGAAGAGGACAAAAAAGGACGAGCCCAAAATGAATTTATTGCAATTGCCTGATCCTGTCCAATGTCCGCTGTCCGCTGTCTGCTGTCGCTCACTGTTTAGTTATATGAGTCGCTGAAGAATTCTTAGCTAAAATTGCATAAAACTCTCGCTCTCAATCACTTCTCCTTTTTTTTCTGGTCGAGCCTATTACAGGACATTGGCTTAGTCCCGTATTTTGACACCTAGTCCGGCTGCACGACATTGAAAATCATACACGATCAGACACTGACACTGGTCTTCTTCCGAGCTAAGCTTCTTTTGATATCCGGTAACAATGCTCAAGGATTTCGCTCTCTCATCGGATCGGATCGCATAGGATCGTCTCGTTTCCTGGTTTTATCCTGATCGTCGCATCTTAAGCTGACATACAATCACTTTTGGCATTGTCCTTACTACCGGCTACCGTCTTCAGTCAGTTTCCTCTCTACCTAACACGCGCTCTTCCTCTGCCCTTGCCTCCCTTGTGCAGTGTAGACCCTGTTTAGCACATTTGAGTGGTCTATAAGACTGATGGAAATAAAGTTGTGTCTATAGGAATGAATTTTTATTTAATATAATTATATGACTACAGGGTCTTTTACAGTCGGTTTTGGTTTTTCTACTAGCTCCCTTATTGGGTTTTAAGGCAAAATCTCGCAGTTTTTGTGCTTCCTGTTCGTGTCCTTCGGGGCGGGTCAGCTGCGAGCAGAGCAAACACCCATTCTCCTCCAGTACCCCGAAATACCCAGCACTACCCTGCACTATCCCTACTTCCTACTACCTCCCTACTGTCAGGCATCTCCGCTGACACACGTGTCCAGTGATTTGATAGTTTTGCATAGTTATAAGCCCATTGTGGGCGTGGCTCATTTGCATTTCGTCAAAGATCGCGCATTCCACAGGCAATTTTCTTTGGGCGCGGCTCGTGTCTTGCCACACGCTGCTGCTTTGGGGTGTCTTTTTCTCCCTCTCCCTCTCCCTCTTCTTCTTTGTAATAGTTTTTTTTGTTAGGGGTAAGTCGCGTCCTTCGCGGAGACATCCCAAAAGCGGAAGTGCATTTTATGCCTCATGATTATCGTCCAGCTTTTTGGGGTGCGCCAGACACGTGGGCCAAGTGTCTCGCGAGTCCTAGAATTTTGGTCTTTCTGGTCCGCTTCGACTCTCGGGCGTGACGACTGCCTATTTCCGCTGCCCAGGGGCAATTTATGCGCCATTAACACAGCCACACACACACACACAACCAAATTCAAACTCGTTAAAAATAATAAAAAATAAAATAAAAGGAAAGAAAAAAAAACTCATATTCCGACAAATATTTGTGGCAATTTCCGGTTGTGAGTTGATTATTTGAGTGGGTTGCCAAGGCGCCGGAAGTGACGAAAGTTCCTTTCGTGCCCTTTAACAAGGGTTGGGCGCGATCCAGGTGACTCATAAAGCGTTTAAAAAAAAGTAAATTAGACAGACCCAGAAACGCGATCGTTTACGATTTTATTTATGCATAATTTACAAACTTTTTTTTAGATCTATTTGGAGATTCAACAGTTCACTAATCTAAGGATTGGCTGATACTTTCCTCGAGACAAATATGAATGCTTGTAGATCGAGTGATATCGAAACTTCTTATTCGTTCACTGATCTAAGATTATATTCTAAGATCGACTAAGTTTTCCTTTTAAAATTTGAAGAATAAGCTGTGAGTAAATAGTTTGAAGTTTTTCACGATTTAGCAACTGATTTCAGTATCAAATGATCTGTTGATCTTGCCTACTGAATTTGATAGAAATTCCTATTCTATGCTCACATTTTGAGATCTTTTAGTTAATTTACTAACTTTGGGATCTAATGATCAACGATCTTTGGCTTTAAATTTAACATTTTTATTTGCTTTAGGAATTTGATGAACGTTTTGTTCATTCACTGATCTTTCAAAACTCAGAGATCTTTCAGAAAGGCAACTGATCACAGTATGAAATGATTGACTGATCTTTCCTTTAAAATCAAAACAAAATTCTTGTTTAACAAACTATTTTATGACTTTGAAATCTTTTAGTTCCATGATCATAACATGATCTTTCATTTTGAATTAAAAGAAGATTCTTGTATGTTAATATCCTACAAATCTCAAGGATTTTCTTGGTTCAGTTCCTTAAGATCGGTTATACGAAAGAACTTTGGTTAGTTTCAAACCTTCGGCAAACGATCTTTAACTGAGTACATTTCTACTGTTTTAATTATAGAAATTGTCATCTGCTTAGGTCCAGAAGCATTTCTGATCTCTTAACGGCACTTGAAACGCTTTCTATTTATAGAAGAAGTCTTTATATTCGAGTCTTCTTACTTGTCGATCCACTTGAGACTCTGAGAGAGTGCCATAAATTATAATTTGAGACAGGCAGATAAGATATTTGTTTATATTTTATGAGTAATAGTAGTACTTCTCTTACAAAATGTTACCAGAATACAGTTGGTAAATTCTAAATAAATATTTTTTAGAAAAAAGATTTTAAATGTAAAAAGAAGCTGATCTTAGCTGAATATTTTTGATAACTGTTTTGAGATTTTCAAAAAATATAAAGTTTATAATGAAGTCATGCGATCCTTATGAATTTTAGATCTTTTATCTAAGGTGGCCCTTGAAAAAGATCACAAATTCGGAGTTTCAATTTCTTAACAAATGCTGAAAAATGCTAAAAGTTTTGCTGACAGTATTTAAATTTTAGTATTTGCAGTATGTAAAATTACTGTAACTTTTTATTTCCATTTAACAACAATTTTCTTCGGAATTGCTGAAAAATACTGAAACTGTTGCTGAAAGTATTTAAATTGTATTTTTAGCTTGTATTAAAAAGATTTTGTTTGAATTTTGTTTTTTAAAATTTGTTTTTTATATTTTGTTTATATTATTGCATTTCAATAATATTAATAATAATAATCTTAATAATAATAGTAACTAGTTTAGTGTCTTCCATGCTTATAACAAAACTTAAAACTATGAAAAAAATTGTTTGTTTTAAATCATTGTCTTCCATTAAAACTTAAATTAGGCACAAAAAAAAAATTCTTTTTTATAGTTAACTTATGAATGCTGGGACTTGTTGTTGTTGTTGTTGTGGTTTTCACTAAGGCAACAGTTGTTGATATTTACAGGGATATTAGAGCTGTACACGATTTTTGGGTTTTGGAATTTGTGGAATTATTGTTCCTGCCACGACGAAATGTAGTCGAGTAGTTCCTCATCGTCGGGCTGCTCATCGCTGAAGCTATCGAAGGATTCAAATTTGAATTGCTGATGTTGTTGTTGTTGCTGTTGTTGCTGCTGCTGTTGTTGTTGTTGCTGCTGTTGCTGCTGATCGTCGCATTGCTCCTGTTTGACATAACTCGCTGAGAGATCAGAGTCGCTGTACGAGGGCGTTGGGGAGGCAGAGTGATATGAGTTGGCCACAAATTGTGCTGGACTGCTGTAGTCCGTGTAGCTGCCATCGTTGCTGCTCTCATCGCCAGAGTTGCTGCTGTAGAGTTGTCGCCGACGAGCACCACCATCCAACATGTCCTGCAATCCCCGAATGTACTCGACGGCAATGCGAAGTGTGTCCACTTTGGAGAGTTTTTTGCTGGCGCCACGTCCGCCATTCGACAGGTTGTTGATCACCGTTTGGGGCAGGTGTTGACGCAAGTTGACAAAACCGTTATTCACCTGCTTGACGCGATTGCGTTCACGCGCATTGCGGCGTGCCACCGATGGCATTTGCTCTGCGCTGTATGGCAAATTTGTATAGTTGAATTTCTTGGCTGCAGCGCTGCTTGCCACATGTTGCAAGTTCTGCAGTTGACTGTTGCCCAGCGGTTGCTTGGGTGCAATCAACTGTTGTTGTTGTTGTTGTTGTTGCTGCTGCAGTTGTTGTTGCTGCTGTTGCAGTTGTTGCTGATGCAGCAACATAATGTTGCCGTTGGTCAGCTGAAAGTGCTGATAGTTGTTGCTGCACACGCTGGTCATGTTGCAAGTATAATCCGTGGAGTAGTCGAGTTGGAGTAGAGAGTACTGTGTATGTGTGTTTACTGCTTGGAATCAAATTCCGCAATGATAAACTTCGTCCTGCGCAGGGCCCTTAAGTACCCGAGGAGCCCTCGAGACGGCGACTGAGCGGTCGACAGCGACTGCGCTGCTGTAAACTGTTGTCGCTACCTGCCTGCGTATGTGGCACAAGTGATCGCAGCTCAGACAGCGTGAGGGAGAGGGAGAGGGAAGTAGTGTTAGAGTGAGAGGTAGAGAGCCTGCCAGGTTAGGGGTTAATTTTTAGGGGTTGCTAGTGGGTGCCTTACCAGCTATAGCCCTCTCTCTCTCTCTCACTCACTCTCTCTCCCTTCTACCTTTTGTGCTCTGCGTTGCCTTTGTCTGTGCTGCGCTGCTCAGCGTTTCGCATTTTCATTTCGTTTTCCTTTGGAAAAACTACGAAATCGAGACTTAAATCTATGCACAATACACCTCCGCTGATCCTTGTCACAGACAGACAGACATACAGACATATAGAAAGAAGAAGCAGCACAAGAAAAGACAACGAAGGACTCGCTTTTGTCGTCAAGCAAATAAAGAATAAGAAAGAATCAAAAGAAAAAGAAAAAGCAAAAGCAAAAGCAAATGAAATAAATAATCATAATAAATAAAGAAAACGAAAACTGAAAACTGTAGAAAATGTTAAGAAACTGCGTAGAATTCAGTTTGTAACTCGCATGTGATCCATCATCGGTGTGGCCACTGTAGCGAGGAGCAACTGCCTCGCTGACACTTTCACTGAGTGCACACTGTGCTGTCAACTAACCTGACTCCCCTCGTCCCCCCAAACTGGGATCACACTACGCTGTCAATCAGGCACAGTGGTGCGAAAACTTAACAAAAGTCTAAAAGAAGCTAAAAAAACTATTAATTAATCTAATCAATTTTAAATACAATTTTTTAAATGAATAATTATAAATTATTATAAAATTTTAAGTAATTTGGGAACTTTAAAAAATTATAATTATTTTATTTTAAATTTCTTTTGTTTATTTTAACTCCTTGACACTTTGCAAGCTTTGCCCCACTGTGCAAAAGTGCAGTGATTTTTTCTTCTTCTGAAAGTCTTTGGCTTTTGGGTCTGGGGAAACTTTGGCCTTGGGACACGAGGCGCAACTGTTCTTTTGCATTAAGAATTGCCGCATTGCCGCATTTGACACGTGCTTCCGATCAGGGTGATTAGCATAAGCAACAGCAACAACAACAAGGAGAACAACAGCAACACTAACAACAACATAAACTTACTCAGACAACTACAAAAACAACAACAAATCCCACAAGTGTGTGCCATCGCATGCATTTAAAGTGGCAGCATCAGAGGGAGCTCTAGTCTGCGCCCATGGGCGTTGTATGAAATGGAATAAGGGGGGTTGTGGCAGAATGTGCTGGGTGTAGAAGAAGTAAAATCAATTTACGTGGGCCTGATCGAGTTTAATCCAAATCGAACTACTATACATATAGCTTTTTTTGACAGAATCGATAAAAAACTAAGTCTTAATATGAAAAATTATGAAGAATTTCTTTGTTTTAGCAAGCTAACTTGATAAAACTCACACAGCATACATTTGCCAACAACATAAAGATACTGACCCAGTTTCAGCCAAATCGGATTACTATGTCTTATAGCTGTCATAGGAAGAATCGGTCGAAAATATGCTGTAAGCGTGAACTATTTTTCAGTTTGCAACTCTAGAATCCATTACCTGATTAAAACTGGGTAACTGGTATTCTAAACTCACGATGCGCCCTCTGTGTATCATATATTTCGAGAGGGGGGCATTCCTTCTATATACCCCAGCTAGATTACGCCACTGTCTCGCTGCCCCTTTAAGGTTGCAACTGAGTTTTGCATGAGCTTTGTCACGAAGCTGCAACTTGACGACCGACGAACTTGACAGGCAGCGCGTCAGTGCTGGGCGGAGGAGGAGGGTCAAAGGGGTAGCAGTAGAGGAGGAGGGGCAAAGAAGCCTCTTAGTGTAGTATAATTCTGGCGCTAGGAGGGCTATATAGTGCAGACTGCGTGTGTGTGTGTGCGCGTGTATGGCAACTCTGGCAATAAAGCTTCCAATCGTAAATTTGTTATGGGCATTGCTAGCAACATTGTTGCCACTCCTCATGCACCGCAATGCACCGTTACGGCTAAATGCGGTAACAAGGATTGCGGGCAACGCCAATAAATGCAATAAATGCATAAAAAAAAAGAAAAATTCTTCTTGATTAACATTGGGAGCAGCTGCCCCTGGGACACAACCCTAAAAAAAAAAATAAAAAAAAAATTCAAAATTAATCGTTTAATCGTTTTTTAAAAGCTGCCACCGATTCTAGTTTCTCTTTGCTGTTGTTGTTGTTGTCGCTCTTAATGCATTTCTAATATCCTCGGATCATTCCAGAAATTCTCCAAAGAAATATCCTTAAAAAATAATTCAGTTAAATCCTTTGCGTCATCGCCTACACGCCCCCTTCCCCTACTCCTACTCTCCCTCCTACAACTATTATAACTACTTTAAAACCCTTTCATCAGTTTCCCCCTTCAGCTACTGCTTCTTCTTGCTACATTTTCCACACCCAAAACTGGAAAATTCATGTTTTGGTAGCATTTTAATTAGCTCTGCTTTCGTTACATTTTCTTTTGATTAATTAAAGTGCTCGTAATGCTCCAGTCTGGTAGTCGGGGGTGTGGCAAAAGGTACCTCTGACAGGTAACAGCCGCAGGATCTGTCTAGGGTTGTCAAGTACGCTGGAGAGTGCGTAAAGTGTGCACTGGCGCCATCTACGTTAGATGTGCTGTTCCAATTGGATGCAATAGGAATTAATAGTTTAGGTTAGAGCGCCCTCTGGTGTTCATTTGGTTTGCTTATTAGAATTGTTCCGGATTTCTAGCAGAAAACCTATTTGAATTGGAAACAAGAAAGAAATGTACAGTCGGGCACGCCCGGCAGTATAATAATTTCTGCATTTTATTTCCGATATCTGAGGACTCTTTCATCCAAATTTGACAAAATAGGTTCGATTTTGAGAATTTTAGATTTTGATTGCGATTGATTCTCCTAGTTGTCCAGAGTATAAAAAGGTATGACTTTTTAAGATATCGCTTCATTTGGCTGAGTTATGATCAGTCAAAGTTGGGAAAATTGTGAATTTTAAATATTGAGCTGTGGACCTCATATCTGAGGACTGTGGCATACAAATTTGACAAAATGAGTTCAATTTTGAGAATTTTAGATTTTGATTGCGATTGATTCTCCTAGTTGTCCAGAGTATAAAAAGGTATGACTTTTTAAGATATCGCTTCATTTGGCTGAGTTATGATCAGTCAAAGTTGGAAAATTTGTGAATTTTAAATATTGAGCTATGGACCACATATCTGAGGACTCTGTAATCCAAATTTGATAAAATGGGTTCGATTTTGAGAATTTTAGATTTTGATTGCGATTAAATCTGCTAGTTGTCCAGATTATAAAAAGGTATGACTTTTTAAGATATCGCTTCATTTGGCTGAGTTATGATCAGTCAAAGTTGGGAAAATTGTGAATTTTAAATATTGAGCTGTGGACCTCATATCTGAGGACTGTGGCATTCAAATTTGACAAAATGAGTTCGATTTTGAGAATTTTTAGATTTTGATTGCGATTAATTCTGTTAGTTGTCCAGATTATAAAAAGGTATGACTTTTTAAGATATCGCTTCATTTGGCTGAGTTATGATCAGTCAAAGTTGGGAAAATTGTGAATTTTAAATATTGAGCTGTGGCCCTCATATCTGAGGACTGTGGCATTCAAATTTGACAAGATGAGTTCGATTTGGAGAATTTTAGATTTTGATTGCGATTGATTCTCCTAGTTGTCCAGATTATAAAAAGGTATGACTTTTTAAGATATCGCTTCATTTGGCTGAGTTATGATCAGTCAAAGTTGGGAAAATTGTGAATTTTAAATATTGAGCTGTGGACCTCATATCTGAGGACTGTGGCATTCAAATTTGACAAAATGAGTTCGATTTTGAGAATTTTAGATTTTGATTGCGATTAATTCTGTTAGTTGTCCAGATTATAAAAAGGTATGACTTTTTAAGATATCGCTTCATTTGGCTGAGTTATGATCAGTCAAAGTTGGGAAAATTGTGAATTTTAAATATTGAGCTGTGGACCTCATATCTGAGGACTGTGGCATTCAAATTTGACAAAATGAGTTCGATTTTGAGAATTTTAGATTTTGATTGCGATTGATTCTCCTAGTTGTCCAGAGTATAAAAAGGTATGACTTTTTAAGATATCGCTTCATTTGGCTGAGTTATGATCAGTCAAAGTTGGGAAAATTGTGAATTTTAAATATTGTACTATGGACCACATGTCTGAGGACTCTTTCATCCAAATTTGACAAAATGAGTTCGATTTTGAGAATTTTAGATTTTGATTGCGATTGATTCTGTTAACTGTCCAGAGTATAAAAAGGTATGACTTTTTAAGATATCGCGTTATTTGGCTGAGTTATGATCAGTCAAAGTTGGGAAAATTGTGAATTTTTTCCTTTCTTACTTGTTTAATATTAAGCTAAAGATTTTATTTAGATTTATCGATCTATTTATTCAAGACATGTGAATATCTTTCAGATTTATTGTTCACTGATCTGGTGATCAAGGTTTAGTGCCAATTTGATCGGTAGAAAACCTTGAGTCATTTGATGAAATGTAGTGCATGTTCTATGTTCAACTGACTTTTGCAATTTTAGTACCGCTTACTCCAAAAACTACCCAGTTTTTTTTAGACTCGATCACGATTTCTGTAGCATCACGCTTTTTCGATCTGTTTACACTTTTGTTTCTTTTTTTTTTGGTTTTCTAAGAACCCTTTTTGGTACTGAGACATGTTCCTCCTGAGACCACTCCACGTACTTAGACAAGCTGCAAACTGTAGCTCTAGAAACGGAAGCACTACACATGGCTCTCACTTCCATCAATATCAAAAAGTCTATATCGATATCGATAGAACAATTAATTAGGTATTTTATGGGTCTTTTGCTTCATTAAGACTAATTGAGAATTCCAAACATCAACTGCAGCTACTGAACTGAAAAGAAAGGAGTACTCAAAACTGAGAACTCCTCGTAGTGCAGACTCTGAACCTTCTTGAACTAAAACCGATCACGTACGAAGTGCGACAAGTGTAAATCGTGATGGAGTAGGTCGATTTTAGGGATTTGTCTCTTTCAGGCGATATCATAAGCGTGAAATCTGTCAGGTTTATTTTGGGCACTTGACAATGTGTTATCGTTATCGCATATCGCTATCGCTTATCTCACTCGTGGTCATCACATTAATTTGACTTTTTATGGGTGTTCCAACGGAAATTGTCGTCACATTCGTGTGATTTTTTCCTCACCTTCAAAACCGTTGACACAAAATACGAATTCGTGCAATAAATTTGTCTGATTCCATATCCCCACGTCCATTTGATATACGTGAATTTCAGATGCTGTTAAAGTTGGAGGCCAGCGTTGCCACTTTAGCTTATTTATAGCTATATTTACAAAGGTATGTTGCTAAAAGCTTACTCGAACTAATGTTTTAGCAAATATATAGAGTGTCAAATAAAGAAGAATTTTAGCTTTTTTCCCGCTAGTAAAACTAGCTTTTTTAAGCATTTTATTCGAAAAGCGTGTAGTGTGTTTATTAAATTTTAGCTTGATATATCAGTATTTTATAAATTTAATTTTAACTTTTTTTAAGTTTTTCCCTTATCAAACTAGCTTTTTTTTAGCTTCAGAGACATCAATTTAAAGTGAACAAATATTTAAGTGTTATATTACTAACAAGTCTTTTCTTTATCGTTAAAAAACTGTATAAAGTAATACATATAGTCATTTTTCCGCTAGTTATATTTTAGCGTTTTTTTTTTTTTTAGCTTTTTTAGACTTAGAGATTCTAAATTTAAAGTCAAAACTCGATTTGCTCTTGGCAGCTACTACACAGTTGGTTAATGGGTTTAAGTAGATACTTTCGCTATAACTACAGGGTCTCCAGGAGTTGGACTTGAAATGAAAGCGAAGTGAAAACTAAAAGACGCTCGTGATTCGGATTGAATTTAAGATTTAAAATTTTTTTTTTTTTTCGGGGGGATAATACATTTTAAATGGAGGGAGCCATTGCGAATTCGCACGATCACACCTAATAACGGTAATTTACACGCACGCCACTCGCCGATAATTGCGACGCCAAATTTGCTGACAGCGGAACCTCAACAGGATACGCTTGACTCCTCTCTCTCTCTCGCTCTCTCTCTCTCTCTCTCGCTCTCTCTCTGTCTCTGGAGCAGCGTATCGTTCCAGGCTCACATCCCGATGAGCTGAGTGAGATAACAGACAGATGCTGCTGTTGCCACGGCCAAAAGTAGCGGCCAAAAGCAGCAGCCAAAGCGGCAGCGGTTATTAAAAACGCGGCAATCAGCGGCTTCGGCGGCAGTTTTTGTTGTTGTTGTTGCTGCTGCTGTGGTTATGGTTAGTTGTAGTAACCGAATACGCCGCCAAGTGCGAAAAAGCAACAACAAACGCAGTAGGAGTAAAATACTGATCAACAAAAATACAAAAAATACTAAATTTTAAGCAAATTTTTTAATACTCTTTTTGTCCTGTGATCAGTTGAGCTCATAAATGTTTTCTTTATAGTGACAACAAAAGTTTAGTATTTAACCATAACTTTTTAATACTGAAAATATATGTATATTAAGTATATTATGTATTTATATATTTTTATACTTTTCCACCAGACTGAAGTACTATAAATGGGGCTTTATTCATTGATGGGTGCTTTAGCACCTTAACTAGCTTCATATATTTCTTTTATTTTAGTCTTATTTGCTAATTGGGTTATAAAAGATCATATTAATATATCTATATATATTTATGTATATAAATCTAAACGAGCCGCTCTAATTTAAAGTCATAAAACCCGATTTATGGACTCATTTTGGAACAAGTTGAGTTGTAGAGCAGAAGTACTCTCCTGCGGAGGAGAGTATCAAAAAATGTTGTCGAGGTGTGAAAAATAACTGGAATGGTAGGGCCAGTGCCTAAAGTAGCTAAAAAGGAGTGAAGAGGAGTAGGGGGTGGAGTGTTGGGTAGGGGGGAGTGGAGTGTGGGGAGTGGGGAGGGGGTAGCCTGTTCCTGAGCACGCATCGAAGGTGTTGAAAGCTTTGCGCTTCTAAGAAACGTTTGTCGTTGTTGTTGTTGTTGTTGTGATTTTGGATGGTTGATATGAAAGACGCGCAGGTACTTCTGAAGTACGAGCGAGCGAGCGAGCGGGTCGGGTCGGGTCGGTTCGGGTCTCCACGCTTGAAGATGATATTTGTCGATGGTGTCGAGGTGTTAAAATTACCCCAAAGGTACATAATAATTACCTTAAATTGCAAAAACAGCGAAATAAATTTCAAACTGGCAGACAACGCGCTTGGGATCCCTCCAAGAAAATAAAGCAAGAGGAAGAAGCAGAAGAATCCCTCCTTATAACGATAGGATAGGGCAGCTTTTGTGCGGTTGCGTTTGATGCGCATTTAGCGTTGCCAGATCGTTTGTAGACGCATGCAAAATGCCTCCAAATGGGGCGTGTGTCCTCCATAAAAATAACCACCGATCTCTGTATGCTGTCTTCTGGTAATTAATGCAGTTAGTTTGGGTAAAGGGGAGGGGGGAGGGGAGTGTAGTGAAAATATATATCGATGGGGACATTTTGTGGCTGCCTCAAGTGGTCGCCAGAAATAATGACAGACTAAAGAAAAAAAAAGCTAAAGACATTGAGCTCAACGTTGTTGCCACGGGCCGATCTATTTAATTAATTGCTAACAAGTTGAAAATGTTTAAATGGTTTATGGCCACAGACGCTGTTCGACATAGACAGAGACGGAGAGAGAGAGAGAGAGAGAGAGGGGGGGGGGTAAGGGAGAGGGGAGACAGCAAGTGCCTGGTGGACAGCACTTTAGAGCCCTTTAGCCATAAAGACAAATTGTGGTAGCTTCTTTTTATCCTTTGCCTCATTTTGGCAATAAAAGTTTCATTTTCTTCACTCCCTCGGTTGCCCACAAACGTGACGATTCTTTATTGGACAGGTCAGGGTCAACTAAAGTCCGGTTAAAGCACTAAATGCTTCAGAAATTTATCAAACTTTAGCTGAAATTTTTATAAAATAATCTTAAGTTAGTTAAATATTAAAATTATGATTCAATAACATTAGGACTAAGTAAAATACGCGGATTTGTCCTTAGAGTCGCAAGGTGAGTTTCGGTTTCCGAGGTGTTTGCCACAAAAATCTTCAAGTGTTGACAATTCTGGAAGCAAGCAAATGAGTTGAACGAGTTCAGTCGAAAGTGTTGTCAACGCGATGAAGATTGCGATGAAGATTGCGATGAAGATTGTGATGGAGATCGTGATCATGATCATGATCGTGATCGTGATCTTGGTGAAATATATTTATCACAGTGAGGCGACAATTATCATTAAAAGTAACATGATAAAAGAGGAAAAGTGGATAAAAAAGAGAAAAAGAGATAGAGAGAGGATGGTGAGAGAGAGGGAGAAGGAGACAGAGAGAGAGCGAGAGAGAGAGAGAGAAATTAATCTAATTCCTAATTAATGATTTAATGCAGTTTGAGCTCCCGTTGCTACTCGACTTCGATTTATGCTAAACAAATAGTCGTAATATTTACACAAGGGACACGATTTATCTCTGGAGAAACAAATATAATTCTCGATGATGTTGGAAAACAAACAAAGCTAATGAATTTGCGGTTATGCTCAAGTGATCCTTAGTTCCCAGCAGGAGAATTCTTCCAACTGTCAGTAGCACACGCCGTCAGTTCGCAGAATTCCCAATTGATCGTTTTTTGGCTCTGTTACAAATATTCGATTTCTGTAGAAAACAGTTTCAAATTTTGTATTTTTTTTACTTTTTGTTTTTTTTATTTTTTATTTCACTTTTTTTGCCCTTTTTGATGTAATTTTTCATGCGCGTTTTTCGATTCGAAGCAGATGCAATTAATCTAAATCCAATTATAAGACAAAGCGACCAGAGAACCATTACACAAAGTCTCCTCAAGTTGTATCTGGTGATATACGCCGATTAATATTGAAATCAATACGCGCTCAAGAGAGTCTTTTGTTAGGTGCCTCTCTCTCCCACACACTCTTTTCCTCTCTGTCTCTCCCTTTTCCCTTTTCCCCTTTGTTTTTTGCTACCTTCGGGGCAAAGATATCACATTACTTCTTGGTTGAAGTTGCAATATTTCTTTGGTTCTTTAGCTGCAGCTAACAAGATGCATGAAGTGTCTAAATTGGTGTTGAACCATATTATACCCCCACTCCCCTCTCTCCAATACTTTCACACTCCCCTCGGGGGATTCTTAATGGTGTTGGTATTGCCATTGTTCAGTCCAAGCACCCAAAGAATCGAAGCAGAAGTCAATATTATTGAAGTTTTGGTGGAGGTGTGTTTAGTGGGGGTATGGGGACAGGGGGGAATACCTAGAATAACTAGATTAATTGTTTTTAAAAGTATTTTAAAATGAAACTCAAATTTTTCATTTAATATATCTTCAAAAAGTGAAGTTTTCCTTTTGCTGTGATAAAAGCAAAGAAATTTTATAAAGTATTTATAAAGTATATATAAATATATATAAAGTGTACGATTAAGTTAATGTGAACAATATTGAAAAAGAAAAATATTAAATCTTTTATGTTAGTAGATTTTTTCTTAAAATGGAGATTACTACATAAATTATTAGAGCTTAAACTGGACTCTAACTTGAGTTCAGTAATTGACATAAGCTGTGTACTTAGAGTAGTCTAATAATAGGTATTACTAAAGACCCCAGGAGCATTCTAGGAGTACCCTACAAGCCTACTGAGGACTTACAGTGGTCAGGGCTCAAGAATTTAATACCAAAAGTGACTTGAATTAAGTAAGACATAAGCCGCTTGAGTTGTCCCCTAAAAATGCCCAAAAACTATGAAAGCACCCACATAAAAGAGCAGAGAGGGAAAGGGGAAGAACGTGATAAGACCACACAGCACAGCAGAGCACAGTATTAACTCGCTACATAGAACTTGGAGTATTTTAATCTGTGATCAGAGCAGAGACTACTCCAATGATAAGTATCAATTGAATCAAATCTTAAGTCAAAACGATTTATGTGACTTGATTCCAATGAAAAGTAACAATTGCAATGCAACTGAAATTGAAATTGAGACTTGACTTAAGCAGGGACTTAAAGGGGAGAGAGAGGGAGAGAGACAGGTAGAAAGAGACAGAGTTATGTAAGTAATATGCCCCGCATGATTGGAAAAGGATTAAAGACCAAAGTGAACAATAGAGAATTAAATATGAAAAATTGTATAAAGTCAATGAAATTTATGACTTATTTAACGCCGATCTACAAGGACTACAATCTCCTGCTTCTTCTCTTCTTCTTCTTGTTCTAGCCAACTCATGACAATGCGTTTTTCTACGTTCCGACGGGTTTTTCCTTTCCCGAATCCTGCGGTCGTTAATAGCGCATTAATTTCTTCTCCACAAGGAAAATTGTTGGAAATTCTTTTCATTTTCATTTTTATTATTTTTTTTGTTGAAATTTCTGAAATTTCAGATATTTCTTTATCTGCGCGTATCTCTCGCTCGCTTGCTGTGTTAAAAGGACCACAGAAATTTATCCTGTGCCGTCCTTTTAATAATTTCATAATTCATTCTGACTTGGGATATAGACACCATATACATATGTGTGTGTATTGCGTGTGTGTCTGTGTGTTTTTTGTGTTTGGTCATCGCAGTTTGTGGAAATTTACACCGTCTATCTGCAGCTCAGATCATTCTTATGGCCACAATAGCTTCTTGCCACTTTTTTTCCTCTTCTTTTTTTTGGTCTAGACTCATTTTGAGTGCTGGAACGTGTCGTTGTCTTTAATTGCCATTTAAGCGATCTAATGAACCGATATCTTGGCCACTTGACACTTGATCCAATCTGCCTGAAAGCTGCAACAAATAACAAAAAATCTTATATAATCGGGAATATATATAGCAGGAGGATTATAGACCAGTTAAAATGGATTTATTTTAGGTATCGAATTAAATTATGTTTAGTATTTAATAGGCATTAAACTAAGCAGTTATTTTAAAAATATATTTTTTAATAATATACAAAGGCTACAGTTAGACCAGCCGACTTTTAAAGACCCTGTACATTATTGTACTGCCAACAAAACACCCCATATGAACATACTAAAGGGTATTTAGTTGTTAAGTCTCATAGACACTAGGGTGACTTGGGAAAAAGTAGAGCAGCAGCTACAGTTGCCTTTGGCTAAGATGGACCCTCTTAATTTGGTAAGCGTATGTTTTTAAGGGGCTCTCCCTCTCTCTCTGTCTCTTTTCTGCTCTCTCACTCTGTCTCCCTCTGTTGACGCGTGTTAACTTTCACTGCCAGGGCTGGGAACTGAGACTGAAGATCGTCTTTAGGACGCCTATTTGCGTGCATGTCTGCTATTTTGAATGGCAACGTTGATCGTTGATTGACTCGACACGCGTGACGAGCAAAAGATCAAGAGAGGCAAAAATTAGTGCAAAATATGAGAGGGGGAGAGGGGTGAGAAGAAGAGATGAAGGCAGAGAAGAGGAGAGGGAAGAAACCCGAGCAATTATGTGACTTTGAGTGGGTCAATTCTGGCAAAGTGTTGATAACTTTATTTCAACTGGATTGAAAGCTGGCAAAACACACACACACTCACACACACGCACACACACAGAGACTTGCTACGGAACTGGCTAGTTAAAATGTTATTAAGATGATCGTGTTGTGGCTGGATCAGTTGTGAGGACCTCACAGGAAAAGAGCGCGCTAAACTAATTTTAATAAGACTTGATTAAAATGCAATTTACCAACGAAAATTTTTCAATTGTCTGAGACAGCAGAAGATCGCCTGCAAGAGATCACCACAGAGCGATCAGCAGGGCGAGATCACCAGGGCAAGATCACCTGGGAGATCCTCGAAAAGATTCCTCAACAGACACGCAGAGACTGCAGATTAAAAGCACAGACTGAAGAATCGATCAAACGAGAACTGATCTCTCTTCCTCTCTCCAGCCTCTCTCCCTCTCCTTCTCCCCTTTCTCTGTTTTCTCTTAAATAAAGTCATTAAATTCAAATCAATTTTTCGACTTTTTTTGGGTGGGCTGCAAATTCAATTACCTTTAACATTGAAGCTCAATAAACACAAGAAGTCTGAAAACTGATGTGTACTATGGTAAAAAGAGCACTTTTTTTGGGTCAAATTTTTGGTATTTTTGGTGTTTAACGCGATCAAACTGTTTAAAAAATCAACTAGAGGTTTATTGAAGAATATTTATGTTATGAGACCGTTTAAAAATAGTCACAACAATAGAAGCTCCTCTTTCCCCTTGGAAACTAGGCTAAAATGGGCTAATTTAACAAGTATAATACACTTTATTCTCTCTTTACTCTCTGTAAATCAGCTCGGAATAAGGACAGGCAATTGCCCGACAATATACCCTTCCATTACTTCTTAATAACTGGGCTCAAAATTTCATACATTAACGAAAAAACCACAACATAAACTTCTATCAGCTCTGGTGATCACAGTTTGAAAACCAACTTAAATTTAGCCTAACTTATAGACAAACAGTAACGCTCACAGCTAAATAAGCTCCCATTTCCCCTTACAAACTGGGCTAAAAATGGTTTGTAATCGTAGCCAAGGTTCACTGAGGTGTAGGACTGGGGGAAATTCAATACGCGGCAAGTGAGGAGCGAAGAATGAAAAGTGCCAAGTGAAATTGGAAATGGGAAATGGGAAATTTGAGGCACATGCCATTTTGAAGAAGCCTTGGCCAAATTAGCCACGGGCTACTGTGCAACGAATGTGTGTGCCACTGTGCAGCTGCAACAGATGTTGGAAAATGAACTCGATACTGAAAACTGTTGAACAATAAACTTGACCTTGTGACCAGAACGAAAGATCGGCAAATCGGAGTTGACCAGCAATGGTTAACTAACTGGGCCCAAAGGCCATTTTCATGGCTCGTCTAAATATTTACACGAAAACAAAGGAGAAATTTGAAATGTGAAATTAATTTGACTACAGTTTGTTTATTTTCTCATTCTTTTTGGCTTAAACAAATGTCACATTGCCACATGGCCAAAATTGTCACATTGTTTGGATTTGTTTGCTACAGGGCAGCATCAGTTGCGCTGCATGGCGCCTGCAACTAAAATCGCATTCAAATCGCCTACAAATCGCCAACGAAAACTCATACAAAACTCATTCGAAACTCATTTGAATGCACTCGTATTACGATTATATTTATTCATTCCGTCTGTCGAGCATTATGTAAGCTTAGTTGTTGTTGTTGTTGCTGTTGTTGTTGCCCCATTCTGTGGAGCAAGCACAGCTGAAGTTCAATGCATTTATGAATGAAAATTTCGCACGCTTAAAACACGCTTCAAGCTGCAAAATGATGCCAGACAAGTGACTGAGAAGCCGCTGAAAAGTAAAGGTAAGAAGTGGAGAGGTCGGTTAAGAGGGGGAAGGGGCACAGGTGGGCCAAGGGAGTAGAATGGAATGGGGGTATGGGAAGGGGGGCATGCAACGTGCGCTGCAAGACGCACTGCACCTGATAATTGACAAAACCTGACAGCATTGGGGATACTTTTTGATACCCTATACACAGTACTTTCAAAGGGTATATTATACAGTGAATCGATGCATCTTTTTAGTTAAATTCTTCCAAAAACCTCACAATTTACTGCTTTTTACCTTAAATATATATAGCCAAATGATTCAAGGGGTATCTCCTAGTCGTGTCTCCAACCAAACTGACACTTGTTTACTCTCATCGCAGTTGTTGCTGGTTTTGGGCTCAAACCCAAACCCGTACAAACGGGAAGTGGGCAAGTCACCGGCATTAAAAGAGGCTGAGAAAACGAAGCAAAAAGTGTATAACTAAAAAGGAAAAAAAAAGGATAAAAAAAAATAAATACTTACTAAAAAGAGAAGCAAAAATATTATAAACTTAGTATACACTCAACTCTGTTGTGAATAACTATAAAATAAATAGTTTTTAATTGATAATTTAATGGGCACTAATTGGTTCCTTTTAGCGAAATCTCAACACTGAATATTAGTGAAGAATTTTGTGCAACTTTGTAACTTTATTATAAACTAAACATTAAGTATAATAAGTAGTTAGACTTTAGTATAATTAGGTTTGCTTCTAAGGGAAGTTGGAGGATAGAAAAATTGAACTTAAAGTATTTTAGAAACTAGCCCACATGACAAACATAAGTCAAGTCCTTAGAGCTATTTTACTATTACAAACTAAACTTTATGGATGCTAAGAGTACGTGATATTTGCTACACTGAAAACAAAAACTACGAACTAGTTGTCAAAAGAAATACAAGATAGAGACAAGATAGTACCAGATATTTACAGAAAGTGTTTCAATTTCTTAAATTTGTTTAAGATTATTTATTTTAATTTAAGATAAATTCCTTTTAAGTACGATTTTTCGCTCAGTGTTGGTAGAGAAACAAGTTGATTTCATTTGACAGTTTATCGCTGAGGTTTTTGCGGTTGCGTTGCATTGATTACCTAGAAAAAAAACGATTATGAGGAGGAAAGAAGGAGTGGAAGAAGGAGTTGAGAGCGTAGAGAAGATAGATTAAGAGAAGGGGGGGAGATAGAGGCATAGAGAATCGGTTAGAGACAGAGGTCAATAGACGTATTCCCAGAACTGGCACATTGACAAATGCAAACATATCGTTTTTGGATCTATGAGTTTGCATTTCAAAATATTTACAGGGTCTCAAGTGTTGTTGTGGTTGCGGTTCAGTTTCGATGATCAAAAGGATGCACAAGAATTGCGGCTGTCAAAGGACATAACTTTGTACAATAAGGGACTATCAAAAAAGGACGAATCTTGCAATATTATGATGGTATTGACATTGTGTATAGAATACATACAGTTCGACTGTTTTAGATCCTGTATTTTTGTTGAGGGGAAAAACATTAAATAAAAAAATTATAAAATTTTTTAAAATAACTATATAAAATTACTCGATCACAATTTAAGTTCTAAATATAAATTACTTCAATTAAATTCCTTTTGCTTGAGCTCCATAAACTGATAGCTAGAAACTCCCAATTAATTTATCAGGCTTTTAATAATTTAATTTTAAATATGAAATATTCTTCAAAGACATCACTTAAAGACTTACCCAACTCTTGCCCTTTGACACTACTGTTTTACTACAGGGTGTAACATGTGTGCTCACTGAATGTGGGCACTTGAGAAAGAAACTGTTTGGTCATCATCACACAAGGCGCAATCCTTTTGTGTCCTGCAACAATAAAGAAGAAAAGGTTAAAAAAGGATTACAAGCGCCAATCGTAGCGATAAACTCTTGAACTGACTAAAAAAAAAATATCAAAAAATAAAAAATAAATAAAGGAAGAAAAAAAGTTGCAAGTTGCAAGTTGGAACTTTGAACGCGTTGCGAGTTGCGAGTTGCGCGTGGCTTATGCGTTGCATCCTGCGCCAACGGGTAATTACAGCACATGATTTATGATCAGGCAGTAGACCCAAAAAACTTGGACTCGAACAGGGAAAGGGAGAGAAACAGGGACAGGGACAGGGACGGGCACAGGGACTTGAGACAACGTGCAACATGCCCCAACGAACAACAACAGCAAGAAGAAGACAACAACATCGACAACAACAACAACAATCGATCGATCAGTTCAGCTCTGTCCGCCCATTTTGGCCCCTTTGGGGCAGCCAAGTGGCTCAGTCGGCAACAGAAAAAGCTGAGAGACATAAGCATGACGCGCAGATACCCAGTTAATACAGTAAATACAATTTTAGTATTAATATCTTAGTATTTTTAGACAGTAGTATTTAAATGATAATGACAGTTATGTGTACTAGGCCTAAGGAAGAGCATTTCCAAAACACTCTTCTTCTTGTCAAGTAGACATTCAAACTTGTAATGGCATTTACTACCGGAACAGTGCGGATCTCACCCACTGTAGGAGCAACACATACCCCATTGGAAGCATTTAATTGCTACAGGGTATACTCAAAACAATAACAACGCGAAAAGAGATGCGTTTGCAGATGAGTCTTGGTGATTTTTATGCAAATACAAAGTCGGTGCGATGGCACCGCTCTCCGCGCTTCTCACGACACCCTCAACGCTGCCCCCTACCCCTCAACACTCCTCTCTCTCTCACCCACAAGCAGTGCACTGAGAGTGTTTGACAAACTTGCAACAGCGTCACCGCAGATTGATGAGACAAAACAGAGACAGGGACTGGAAGCCAGAGAGAGAGAAAGAGAGAGAGAGGGAGATCGCACTGTTTGGGGATGGGGAACTATAGTGAGGGCGGCGGTGAAGAGGAAGAAGAAGATGAAGCAGAAAACTTCAAAACTATTTGCCGCGAAGCGATATTAATTTTTCGCCTTACTTCACATTTATGAGCAAAATCCATATAATCCATCAAAGAACATCTCAGACGGTTCGTGTACGTGTTTCGGAATTTCAATGCGAGATCGTTGCAAAATGACAACAACACACAGACGGATAGAAGGACAGTGGAACAGAGAGACAGTCAGATGCAGAGACAGAAAGATAGACAGTGAGACAGACAGACAGACCTACAGTCATACCTCCATATAGTTGCTACGTGCCTGTATCTCCGGTGAGGTTGTAAGCATCTGTCCATAGAATACTGCTCTATACAACTGGACACTGGGGCACGTGTGGTAAATCAGTGCTGACAGCGTAGCGTAAAAAGGCTAGAAAAAAAGAAAAAGTAGCCTTAAAAGGCTAGAAAAATGATAAAAAGCTAGATAACAAAATATGATTAAAGCGATCTTAGAAAACCCCTCAACTTAGCTTTAATTTGTAACTAAAACTCTAAAATATATAGAGCTAAAAAAGGAATTATATGAACCACTTGGGGTATATCATTCAATCGATTATTTCCATAGCAGCTATAGGAAAAAATTCGATCGGTGTGTTTGAAAGGGTTGTTCCAAAGGGTTTTCTAAAAACGTAACTTTTTTTTTACTGTTTGAGGAATTACGGTTTGTTGAAATTGTATTAAATCAGCTGAATATACTTTGCTCTAACTGTTAAAGACTCTAAGATCTATGAGTTTACATAATCTTACAGACGGACATAACTATACTGATTCGACTTTTGAAGTAGATTGAGAAAATATATACTTGAAGGTAATAAGAATAATACTCTTCTCTATGAAAACATACTAAATATATAACCTTTTAATCAACAAATGCCGGGTATTATTGGGTTACAAATCTCATTTAAGTAAAAAATATATAAAAAATTAACTTATTCATTACCAAACCTAGCCAAATCTAGCTCTTAAATGGCCAACACGCCAGCACTGCTAGCAATGTCAAATGCTCTCATCGTCTTCTTCTTCCTCTTCCTCGGTGTCCTCGTCATGGTTCATAGTAAAATCGCATTTGAAGTGCTGGGCAATTAGATGCCAAAATAATAATAAGAGGAGAGAAGGAAAACAAGTAAGAAAGGTGAAAAGTGGAAAAATACAGTGCCTTAAAAAAGGCAGTCCACTTGTCATGCACTGTGCCACGCCCAGTAGCAACTTGTGTACTGTTTGTGTTGACAGCCCACAAGGATTAGATAAGATCTCGGTCTTGTTTTTCTATGGCTATTTCTCTCTCTCCCATACTTTATGCTATTTCCCCCTCTTTCTAACCATTACCAAATTACTCATCTTGAAATATGTGCAAAAATAAATAAACATAAATTGATAATTGCTCAAGTTTTTAATTGAGACAACGCTGTTGGTGGTCAGAAGAAGTTTTTAAGCACGGGATTAAGAACAATTTTTGAGTTTTTCCTTCTTTTTTCATAGTTTAAAACTGTTTGAGCAGAGTTTAGTAATATTCAACAAATAGAATACATTTTTTTAAATTATCAGATGATCAAATTTCCTAATAAAGTTTTTACTTAACTCACTGAACTCATCCCGAACTCAACTCAGCTTAGTTCCTATATAACTACGCATCGTTTGGTAGTGGAAATCCCGAGATTGTCGGGGGAGGAAAGGTGCAAAATTTTGGCACCAATTGTCCAAGTTGTGCTTATAGGACTTACAAACCCAGACTGTAGGTAGAGAGCAAACGAAACCCTTTCGGTAGGATCAGGTAAGACTTAGAGCCACCCCGCGGGCAGGTGTAATATTAAGCGCCCTAAACAGGTCACAAAAGCGATGCAAAGTGAGTTTAAACGGTGCGCACCGTTAATTTCCAGGGTCAGCGAGAGAGGATCAGTATGATCAGATTTTGGGTTTTTTTTTTCACCGTTTTGAGCACAGGCCAAAAGGGACGCGAATTGTAAAGTCAGGGTCATTTTCGAGGGTCATAAAGAAATTGCAGCTCTAGGAATTTCCTGGACATTATAAAAGCGTTTTGAATGAGACACAAGAAACTAAAATTGTTCAAGGAGACAAAGAAGCGAGAGAGAAAAGGGAATTTAGGAGACAGAATCGGGAGAGTAAGGAAAGATATATGTATATATATATATGTATTTGTTTCTTTCTTAGCGCCGGCGCAGCAAGAAAAGTTATCACTTTGAGTATGTAACTACATTTATCACAATCTAATATGACAACTCGTATAACTTTTGCCTGAGTTCTTATGCTGCCACAACCCCTCGTTGCCCTGTAGACTGTAGATTGTGGAGACTGGAGGACTGTAGACTGTAGACTGTCCACTGTCGACTGCGACTTGATTTGTCCCAGACTCGTTGCAGACTCGGCAGTTGTCATAGCTGTCGCATTTGGGTCTTCGCTAATTGGAACATATCTTTTCCACCAGATTTCTCGATTCACAACTCCATCATAATGATAATAATGACCATGATCATGATGATGATGATGTACGTGCAACATGTTTACGATTTATGCATCCTCTCGCTGCACAATGAAGATATCAGACTTTAAAAGTCGTTCACTCGTTAGACCCTGTACTTGATAAAGGGGACAGGGCTCCAACAGGCAGCAAATAGCTGCGTTTTAAGCTTAAAGAGTCTTAGGGGACCTTATAAAGTATATATATGGTTGATTAGCAGCAACAGAGGAGCCCATTAAGTTAGTATCAAGTGGAACTCAGAGACTACAATAGCTAGAGTTACCAAATTTGGAATCAAAGTCTGTCTATAAGCCCTCTATCGACACCACAAACAGTAATGATAAAAATATTTCTATAACTTTAGTTATAAACAGTTAAAAAATAAGATTTTTAGAACGCCATAACTTAGAAACTATTAAAGTTTTTCCAGCTACAGTTATACATTATATATACGACCTTATTTGGTATACTCTGACCACATTTGGTTTAGATCAGAAAGCTGTATCATATTGCGGCCTTAGGAATAAACAGTCTTAAAAACTTCTAATTAAAATTGAGTACAGGGTCTTCCAAAGTCGATTCACTTGACTCTTTCTTTTCCTACTAGTTTTTCCTGCACTTGTGCAAATTGTTGGCGACTATCAAAATTGCTCAAAAGCACCAGCATATTACCCCCTATTGAGTGGCTTAGTCCTAAGAATGAGAAGGCGAGGGGGAGAGATAAGGGTAAGGGGAAGGGGGAAGACAGTTTGTCGGTCCATCAATAATTCATAACGCTAATTAATAACGCCCCGTTCAAATGTTGCGTGCAAGATGAAAGTCAAAAATGCCGCCTTATGCACATAACAGGATAATGAACTCGATTCCCCGGGCCTAAGCAGCGCCCCCTCCTCCTACTCCTCCTTTTACCCCTACCATATTCCCCAAATCCTGGCCCCTATAATGGTGCCTTATTGAAATTCAAATAAACCTCCTTTTTGGGCCTCCTTTTAGTTGAGGTTTTTGGGTGCTCCCACCAAGGAGAGATCCGAGCGAGGGGCAAACGCAGGGTTCGCATCACGCCTTAGGTGTAAAAATAAATGTTTAAAGTAACAACTTCTTAAAGAGCTGAAATTATGATCCCACATTTTAAACAAGACGGAAAATTTGTTCACCAACAAAGGCAACGACTTTGATACACTCTCCTTGAAGTTTAACTGTATTTAGTAGTTTCTGAATACAACTATTCGATAAAGTAATCGCTGGTTAGTTTTTGTTTTGGTGTGTCAGAGACTAATCATCAGTTTTCTAAAGTTTCTTGTAGTAAAGTCGAAGTTTTTAGCTACTGATCATATGACAGCTATAGAATTCTATCCGATTTGAACCAAACATTGTCGGAATATATATGGTTTGGTTTTGTTTGATATATTTCTTTAAGACCCACAACAATTTTCATACTAACTTTCGATCTTTAGCGGCTTTATGATATGGTAGTCAGGAATGGATAGATTTTATTAACTCTTTATAGTTATTTCTATAGTAATTCGATTTCCATACCTTTGTTATACCCTGCTGCAAAGGGTATACAGCAAAGAGGGTATATAAGTGAGCAGTACCAACACCCGCGACTCTATAGTGTTCAGTTGTGAGTTTACCCTGTGGAGCGGGTGTTTAAGGGCGTCAGTTGGGGGTTGAACACTGTGACCATCAATCTGTGTATGCTTAGCATACAGAGAGGGAGAGAGTGAGACAGACTGGGAGTGAAAGAGAGAGCCACTGCGAAGTGAGACCTATAATTTGTACAAATTTGTTGGACTGATTGATGCGATGGCGGCGCGTTTCGTCTTGCCACACAAAGTTGTCGAGAAAAAATAAAAAGAGGAATCTATTAAGTGTACCAAAAACTAAAAAAAATAAAAAATAAGAAATATTTAAAAAAGAAAGAAAAGCAGCTGTTCGAACTGGAAGACACTCCTTGTATAAATAAACAAGGGATCAGAGGAGTAACAATGGCAACGGTGCCATCTCTGTGTTTATCAAATGCTCATTTCAGTTTTAATTCTATAAAAGTATATATACATATATATACATATATATATATCTGAATAGAAAGGTGAAAGGTGAAAGTTCTTCCGGCGCTGTCATTTTCAATGCCCTCTAATCCTTGCCTACTATTATCATACAAGGTGCAGTAGTTGCTTCTCTCCCCTTTATCTTTCTATTCCCTTTTCTCTATTTTTTTTTGTTGATCGGAGACAAACAATTGCATTGAGTTGTCAAGTGTCAGCGTTGACATTGAAAGAATGAATCGAAATCCTAGGGGTTTTCAGGGTTACCAGGGTTACCCACACACTTTCCCACTTTCCTATTTCTATTTCTGTTCATTTTTTTTCCCTTTGGAGCACGACCCCGAGACCTAGATCTTCCAAATTTCTAGGACAATGAAGTTGCTCTCGGGGTCCTTAAGACCCCATTGTTCTCGTGCTCTTTAAGGTGTCAAAATATAGTCCAGAGTTTTTTTGTTTACTTATGTTTTTTGTAATGCTAAATGATTTATTATTTTTCAGCTACAGTTTGGAGTTGTTATTGTTGTTTATTTGGCGTGGGAGCGACGATCAAGAACACTCTGCTAGAAGTTGGTGGGAAAGGCAGGGAAAACTGTTTTGCTTTGAGAGAAAAAATATTCTTAATTTTGGCTTACAATTCTTCAAAATACGAATTTTTAGTATATTTTTAAAACTAAGAAATTAAAACTTAAATTATGATTTTTTAACACTTAGTTAAAAAAGAAGATCTAGAAATTCTTTCTGACGACATTGTGTGTGTTAACCTCTATATAATTGAAAAACTCCCAACTTCAATCAAGTATTACTTATATTACTTAAAGTATTATTCAGTGTCAGAATATTTGGAACAACTCTCGGTATTTGCTGATTTAAGCCTTAAATCTAGAAAGAAGTCATTTAGTAGTCAAAGTAGTTATACAAAATTCAAGTAATTTCAGTCAATTTCCACTTTTCGTCATATAATATTGAGCATTTCCTAGTAATAGTTATTCAACCGTTGGTGTTCAGAAGTCCTAGATCTAAAATACCTAAATATATTACAAAAAAATAGTGAAATTGATAAACACTTCTTAAATCGGCAGTCAAAGATGTGAGCTCAAGTTTAATATAAACCAACTTTATCTCACATTTATGCTTAAAAAACTTATACTTTAAATATACTTTAAGTTTCCACATAAAATGTTTAAGGACTAAGTTTATTACAATAAATACTTTAATACAATATTTTTCAAAAACAATTTTGAAACAAAATTCATCATGAATTCCTGAATTATTTTCTATTTTCTTTAAAAAGTATAATTCATTTCTTTCGGCTATTAATAATTAAAGCTTCATATATAACCCTAATTGTATCTAAATGAACTAGTTGGATAGAAAAGCTGAAAAGATACATTTCTCAAAATTTTCAATTAAAAAGTTTTAAGTCTAGCCATAAATTAGCTAAATCTTCACGATTGCTGATTAATTCCTTTGATGGATTAAGCCAAAGTTTATTTCTTATATTTTAGTATTTTCTTCTTCTTCTTCTTCTTCTATTGAAATCATGTTTTTTTTAAACTTTCAAGAAAGGTCTTTCAGTATTATTTATTTCTCTACATATTTAATGTTTTTTTAACTACAATTTTAGGTAGGTTTAGCTATGTTTTGTTTCAACAAATCTAACTTTATGTAAATACTTTAGAAATCGATGACGTAGTTGTGTTATTTTTCTATAATTTTCCAAACATTTCCGTTTATTTTTTTTAAGTAGTCGCCGCCTATTTCCGTTTTTTGCAAAATGTTTGAATTCACATGAAAAAACATATCTTAAAAGTTATTTGAATTGGTTGGCGATAAGGTTTCTCAGTACTGCCCCCGCTGTCCATAGAATACAGGGCCCTCTTTCTCTCTGTCTCTCACTCACACTGTGGCTATCTCGCTCTAACGCCAGAGCACTTAGCACGCGTCAAAAGAGGGAGCCGTACTTATCAACTTGAGGGCTGTATAATCTACCTGCGCTTTTTACTTTACTTTACTCTTTTTTTTCCCCTTTTAACTAATTTACATTTTTAGTTTCCGTGACCTTTTCCACGTGCCAGAAGCGCTACATTTTCAGCAGGGCTTTTCCCTAACTTTTCCCTAATCCTAATCCTTTTGACTACCTGATGCGTTGAGGCGCGTGTTTATGTATCGATGATGATTAGGCCAACTTCCAAGTCAAATGAAATGAAAAATAAGATACAAAAAGGGTTAAGAAAATTCTTTGATCTTTTAACGCTACACTAATCCGCTATTTGAGATTAGTATTAACGGTTTATGACCGACCAAACGATCGTTCACAGCGCTCATAAAGCGACCCGCACATCCTGACCAACTGAGCAGCTGGAGGATTCCATCAATATTTCATCATCACCATCATCGTTTCCATCAGGCGAACTGGATTCTGCATGAACCATCTACAAGCCCGCATTGTAAGTCCCCAATTATTGGAACGACTACCCAATATTGTACATACATACATGTGTATGACTGTGAAAAATTGCCTCAAATTAATGCGGTTGCTCCATAAAGCAAAAATTTACATTATTTCATTATAAACAATATTTTTTATATGGGGGAAAAAAAATCCTGGAAATTATATCGAAAATCAGTTTTTTAGTAACTAAAAAGAATAGTGAAAAAATTGATCTAAAATTAAACTGGAAAAACATTTTAATTGGATTACCATTTGTTTATGGCATGCAAATAATAAATATTAAATTTAAAATTTAATTTTTCTTGTTTTAAAATATTAATTGGATTTAATCTTAAAATGAATTTTTGATACTTTTGCCGGAAAACTGTTTAAAATTCTTAAAAAATTTATTTCAGACATTTTTTTAAATTATAAAATGAAAACAGAATTCGCTTCATAAATTAAAAGCAAATGTTATTAATAAACATTAATCTTTCCTCTAGAAAAATTCATTAAAATAAAATTAAATAAATTTATGCTTATAACTTGATTACTAGTAAATTTTTTTGGTCGTTTTAATGTATCCATCATGCAGATTTTCTTAATTATTTTTTTTATCTTATATAATTTGATAAAAAAAACTAATATGTCTCTGACGAGTAGTGATCGTCCTTATATCAATTTTCTGTTTCAAAAAAGAAAAGAATTAACAAAACTGAAATTAGTTTCATTAGTTTGTATCAAAAATCCTTTTTAAAATCAAATAATTTTTTAAACAATTTAAAATTTGTCGTTATGCTGTCGAAACTTAAAAATTCTTAAACTTCTGTCATTTTCCTTATTAAAGGGAAGAACTGAATTTACTTCATTATGTTTTCCTGAAAATTAAATTTTTTCTTGACTTCCCAACAGCTGAAATAATTAATTTTCTAATAAAATTCAAAAAGTGTTTTTTTTTTTTGCTTATATTTCATTTTTGTTTTATTTCTTGTTTTTTTTTTTTTACAACAACTAATTAACATTTAAAAAAATTACTTATAGCATAATATAATTACTTAAAGTTAAATACAAAAAAACTGGTTTCAAGTGACTTAAATTTTAATAAAAAAAAATTATGTTTAAAAAAAAATTGTGAGTTGAAAAAAAAATGTGCATAAAATATTTAATAAAAAATATTTTATGGGAAGGTTTTTGAGTAAGTTCTATGTACAATTTGAGGCACAAAATAATTGACTAGAAGGCAACTGGCAGCGTGAGGCAGAGGAGGGGGGAAGGGGAAGTGGCAGTAGACCTACTGTTCCTGCCACAGTGAAATATAGTCGAGTATTTCCTCATCGTCGGGTGTGCAGTCCTCCTCGTCCAGTTGAAAGTGCTCGTAGGGCTCAAATTTCAGCTGCAGTTGAGCGTCCAGAGCGGCAGAGACAGCGGCGGCCGCAGCGGCAGCAGTGACGCCAGCAGAATTGGGCACTGGCGGTGATAGTTGCTGTGGTGCCGCCTCATAGGTGCCAGAGTCAAAGGACATGCTCGAATTGAACGAGGATGTGGGTGAATGACAAACGGAACTAGTTAAATTCGTTGCACAAATTGAACCAGTTGTGGCATTCAGTGAAATCGGAGTCAGTGGATGATTTGGGTATTGCTGTCGCTGCAGTTGTTGCTGTTGCTGCAGGGCGGTGGCACTGGCGTTTGGAGTGGGCGTGGCTAGCAAACTGCTGCTGTAGTAAAGACTGTGAGCAGCGAGACTGGAACTACCGCTGGCACTGGCACTGACACTGGTACCTGCACTGGAACTGGCACTTGAGTGTGAATTGCAATTGGAACTGGAGCTGGAACTTTGGCTGCTTGTCTCGTCCAGGCACAGATTGAGTTGTGCAAAATTATTGCTGGCTGTTGTGCTGGGCACTCCATTAAGATCATCGACCAGATCCTGTAAACGTCTGATATACTCGACGGCAATGCGAAGTGTGTCCACTTTGGAGATTTTCTTATGTGGGCCACGCCCACCGCCCTTTGTCAGATCGGCTATGATGGACTGGGGTATATGTTGGCGTAGTCGGGCAAAGCTATTGTTCACCTGTTTCACGCGATTCCTTTCGCGTGCATTGCGTCGCTGCACTGATTGAGATTGATCCACGGAGTAGGGCAAAGTGGTGGAGATGGTGGAGGAAGAAGAGGAGGAGTTGGAGGAGGAGACGCCACTGGAGATGGTACTGCACCTTGGTGTGTATTTCCTTGTCTTGATGCCCAAATTGTGATTGGCGCTCCCGTTTCCGCTTCCGTTTAACGATTTCTGCTCCGGAGCCGGCATTATGTGCTGATAGCGTTGATACATTTTGGTAGCGCTACCGATGGTCGTCGGGAAAAGTTCGTTTGTTTTGCCAACGGCATTTGTATTGAACACCACACTGGACATGCTACTGTATTTTATTTTTTAGTTTTAAGTTTTACTTTCGTCACTTGCACGTCAAAAATTATTGTTTATATTTTTAACGAAAAAAAATGAATTTCTTTGAAAATATTTAGTTTTCAGTTTGTCTTGAAGTACTTGCTTCGCTCGAGGTTGATCGTTTGACACCTTGCACAAGAATGAGTCCCTTCGTCCTAAACCTTCATGTTTTGTACCTTTCACAAAGCCAGCACTCACTGCCTGTGAGAGAGAGCGAGCGAAAGAGAGGGAGAGAGAGAGTGTGTGCACACGCTCTACCTGTGCCGCACACACCTGGCTTTTGAGCCAAAACTCGCGCTACAGGTAGAGCGTGCTCTCTGGGTCTTGTGCTCTCTTTAACGGCTCTCCCGTTTTACCTCTCTGCGATCTTTACCTGTTGTGATAAGCGACAAGCACTCGACACTCGAGAGCGCAAAAGAGGGATCACAAGAGAGCGCGAGGCAGTGTGAGTGCGTGAGCAAAAGAGCGTGACTTACCTACTGAGCAAATTGAGCGACTGTTTGAGTGAGTGCATTTCCGTTGAGTGATCTTTTTCGCTTCTCTTTTCGTCTGGGATTTGGAAATCAGTCTTATGCTCGCAGGCGCTCTGGGCAGCTGTCCTTAAGAGTGTTGCCGTTTGCTCTGTTCTTTCCCTCAGATTTAGCCGGAAAACGTATTTTATATACGTATTTGTAGATTTTCATGAATCAAATTTATATATCCACCATTAAATTTAAACAGCTTCAACTTTACTACCCGTATTAATCATTTTAGAATAGACTGTCAAAGTAAAGTTTATATATATTTTATTGGGAAACTTTATGTAATCATTTTATAATAAGTTTCATAAGTTTTGAAACAACTTCTGTAGTACTTCTACGAAATGGAAAGTTAAAAATCTTTATAAAGTATTCATTTATTATGTTGACCTTAACATTTGAGCTGAAAACTTCTTTACTTAAATCAAGTATTCCATACTCAGTTTAAGCAAATCTCGAATTGATTCTACTTAGCTTTGTAAAACTACTTTATAAGCAAGTATGGGGTTTCCTATAAAGTTCCAATAGAAATTATATTCAAGTAGTTCAATTATTATCTTTGAAATCAATATTTTACAACAAATACATAGATTTCATGTCTACTTTCTTTGCTCATAATAACAATCATCGTGTTCCTTAACTATTTAATTTGCTGAAGTTTATCTTTTTTCGATTATTTGTTTCTCCTCATTTTAGCTTTTCAAAAAAGGGACAACACTGTTCCTTATGGCCAGGCATGCGAACAATTTGATTTCCGTGTTAATTAACTTAGCAAAAGTCTCTTTCTGTGGCGTTCACTCTGAAATTTCATGTGCAACTCACGCACACGCCCCTATTCATTAGCGCCGTCAGCACAAATCGCCAGACGGACTGAGAGTCCATATCCCAGTCCAAGTCCAAGTCCTATAACAATTCCAAGTCCAAGTCCGAATTCAACTCCAAGTTTGAATGTCTTTTGCGACACGCGTGTCATCAGTTTGATCGTGCCAAGATTCTTGGACTTAACTGCTCCCCCCGGGACCCTATTGGTCCTCTTTTGAGACCCCAACTTGGCTTATTAGCTATGCAGACTGAGCCCTCGATAGGTGTTCAAACAATTTCACATATGTCTCTAATTAAACGATCAACAAGATCACAACTTTTTCACTTCCGTTTCAAAAACTTGCCTTTTAGCGATGGACATGATGGCGATAGCTTCCCATCGTGTCTAAAAATGTGTTTTATTAACTTTTGTGTTTTAATAAATTAAGGAACAAATATTTGTTAAGCAGAATAATGAAAGCGTACAATGAATTGAAAAACTACTAAACTCTATCAATATATACATATATTTAAAATGAAGGTAAAAGTATTCAAATATTCAAATATTCTTACATTAAGAACGTGAGTTAGTTCAAATTAAAATCTTAAACTAAATATTAAATAAAATAATATTTTTGCAAAATTTTGAAACTGATTTATTTTCCAAATTCGCTCATTTTTTATATCAAATTTTGTACTCCGTTCGTCATCGGACGTGTCCCGTGCCCACCCCTAAGCACTGCATCTGTCTCTGTCCTTCTGTCTCTCTCTCTCTCGCGCCCTCTCTCTCTCTCTCTCTTTCTCTCTGTCTCATTCAGTGCAATCCATCTCTTTAGCGACATCAATCGTTTGCAGACCGCTTTATGGCCAGGTGTAACTTCTGTTTCCTCACCGATTTATGCGCTCTCAACTCGTTCCTATTGTTCAAATATTGCTACAGCAACGTCATTATGATCGTTACCGATCGATTCGGTAGCCGTGTCAGTTTTCCCATTTACCCGCTTTTCCATTTTCCATTTTTCCGCATTTTCCACATTTTGTGGCAAAAACTCTTGACAATACTTGTACCCTTTCTACATACTATATACTATATATATATATTTGTATATTTTTATATTTTTATACTTTGCATCCCTTTGACAATCCATTCCTCTTGTTTGCATGCATATTTTCTTTTCTCTTTTTCCGCAGTTTTTGCAGTAATCTGGGGTTTTTGTGCATTGTAATGCTGTCGTGAGTCGGGAGTCGGAAGACTTTGGTGTCCAGTGTCGACCTAGACTCCATTATTTTGGCATCATTAACACTTTCATTGTTCGACTTTGTTTTGCAGATTTTTCAGCATTTTTCATGCAGTTTTCCCCTCACTTTTTCCCGCATTTCACTCTCTTCTTTCCTTTGTCCTTTTTCGCATATCCTTTGACATGTTTTTCGGTTCCATTTGGCATTCACTTCGATTTGATTAATGCAACTTTTGCCCTTTGACAATTTTGCTGAAATGTTCGAGTTTTTGCGGCTTTCCTGCTCAGTTTGTTCCATTGTAAAATTTCTTTCTTTCTTTCTTTTTCACCGCTTTTGATTTTGGAGTGCATTTGCGTAATGATCGTGGAACAGGAGAAGAACTAGAACTGATCGGGTTTAATCTGTATGTTAATTTACAGTCAAAGGTTTAGTGATCGCCTGATTTCACTCGGTCTTATCTATATACTGTGATACTACTATAGTTTTAAAATCAAACGATCACTGCGATCAGTTGAAAATTTATATAATAATATTATTTTTTTGAGCTGAATGATCAGGTAAATCAATAGATTTAGGACAAACTGAGCTTAAGCTGAGAATGATTTGGTTAAGTCTTCCGCTCTTAGTCTCCCTCTACTGTGCTTCCTCTCTCTCTCTCTCTTTCAGGTTGCCCCTGGCAACCGCAAAACAACACCTCCTCTTGCCCTTCCCTCCCTTCCTCCCATCCGCCCGCGTCGAGTTGAGTCCTTTGCAACGCTTGGAAGATTTAAATGCATAATTATTTTGATATGAAGCATAGTTCCGGGCACCGCGACTCGCAAGCGGCGCGTGCGTTAATTGCGTTAGAGTGAGAGGGGGATAAAATAAAAGAGCGTGAGCGATAGTGAGAGGGAGAGAGCGGGACTGAACTGGCATATCCTGACTACGAAACTGGAAATTCAGAAAACGAATGTTGAATGTTAATTGAAACAAGTTTCCGTAAGGACCCGATGATCCCCTCGGAGCCCCTTGAGCACCCCTCAGAGCCCTGTTACTGTTAAGTAGTTGTAGTAGTAGTAGTCGCTCTTGTTGTTGTTGTTGTTACTTTTTCCCCAGTCATTTTCGTAGTTAATATTTTAATTAAATGCAGGCACACAGGACTCGCGACCTGACGCGTGGCAGGTGTATTTGCACCAGGATCTTGTCGGGGCACGGGCTTAGACAGTCAGCTCGCTGTCTCTGTCGCTCACCGTCTCTCTCTCTCTCTCACTCCTTCTCTGTCTTAGCTGCAGCTGAAAATGAAAAGACAACACTATATCAAAAAAAAAGAAAAAAGAAAACAAAAAAATTTATCTTTTGCTAGGGGTTGATTCTGTATCCAAGAAAAAATAGGGGAGCCAACAGCCCGAAGCAGCGGTAGCAAGAACAGAGAAGAGCGAGAGAGAGAGAGGGAGAAAAAGAGAAAGAGAGCGCAAAGACGAAGTCAAAGCCACGCGAACAAATCATTGAACTTTGCACGGAGCTAAAGTTCACGAGACAAAGACAAAGACAAATCAAACTTCGACTGGGATCGAGATCGTCTTTCAGCTTTCTGATTTCGCTTCTTTCTTCGTCTCTTTTCTTTCTTTTCTCTCTCGCTGCACTTCCCTTGGGCTTTGTTAGCTTTTTTAAAGCGTTTGTGAGCTTAGAAATGAGATCAATGCTTTTGAAATTGTCTGTGGTCTGCAAAAAAATATATTCAACTGGAAATTTTTGCTCTCTATTTTTGTCACTAGTCTACGTTGTAGTTGTCACCAAAAGAAGTGCAACAGAAATATGTTTAAATTAAATTAGTGTGAGTTTTTTATCATTAAGATTATAGCATTTTATCATATATTAATTTCTTAGAGACTATTTCATGCCTGCTTTTGTCACTAGTCCAACCTTGAATAGTTTTCAAGAAAATATTTTATTAGAAGAGTGGACAAAAAAGGTTCATTTAAAACACTTAATTTACGAAATTAAATAAATTTGTTAAATTTAATGTGTTGAAAACGCTTTAAAAAATCTTAAATATTTAATTATATTTTAGAATAACAAATTCTCTGAAAATTTGTTGAAGAATTCTAAAAAAAAAGCTTAAAGCACCTTGAATAAAAAGCTGCTAAGAAAAACTATAAAACAAGCTACTAAATATTAGCTTAACTTAAGTTAGTGTATTTGGAGTGCGTTGTAGAACCAATTTTTAGATGAATTTGTATAATTTTTTTTTTTTTTTTTTTTTTTTTTTTATTTGTGGGGGTTTGTTTTATGAGTAGTCGCGGGCCAAAGAGACAGACGCACAGCTGATAACTATCATTACCCGCAGCGTAATGTGTGTGTGAGTGTGTTAGCGTGTTCGTGTGTGTGTGTGTGTGTGTGTGTTTGGCTTTTGTTTTTGTATTTGGCTACAATTCTGCGGTCGAAGCTGAAAACTGAAACTCAAACGGAGACTGAGACTGAATCGCAGACTGAGACAGAGACGGAGACTGACTCTGACTCTGAGACTGATGAGTAGGAAGCAAAGAGGAAAGGAGAGAGGAGAGGAAAGAGGAAGAGGCAAGAACAAACGGCAGTAGCACGCACCATTAGATGCGGTCAACATGAAAACATCTGCTCTTCTGTGTATTCTTTTTTGGGGTCAACAGCAAAAACAACAACAACAACAACGAGGACTACTTAGTGGAGGGATTGGGATTCGGACTCGGATTGGGATTCGGATTGGGACTGGCGCGCGCCATTTTCAAAGCAGGGCAAAAGCAAAGAAACAGTGGAAAATAGAGTAAAAGACTAGAGTGGCGAGACGACGACTGCAAAAGACCCAGTAGTTAGCGTAAAGAAAGTCCGGAAAGTTGGACGAAAATCGAGAATTATAGTAATCACTGATACACCAAAAACAATGAATTTTTAGCTTACATCTTTAGTTTAATCTTAGTACGAGATGCTCGACTGTTATATGCCTAGTTTCGACAAAAAGATTCCGTTTTTAATGACCTGGTTAATAAATTGTGAATGACTTTCTAGCTTTGGGTTATATACTATCAAAGTGCTTACTTCAAATATGCAATAGACCCTTCAAACGATTAATACAGGGTTTAAAATGAGTAAAAGAGACACGTTGAATTGAAATGAAAAGTGTTTTGAAGCGTAGAAATGACCAAAGTTAGCAACCATTTAGATAGAGAGAGCGAGAAGGAAAGACAGAGAAAGAGAGTGAGAGAGAGGGAGAGAGAGAGAGGGAGAAAGAGAAGTGATCGGAACTTGATCTGATCCAATCTGATGCAAATGAAGCCATTTGGTCAATACCATGCGATATATTTATGGCTTACACAGTTGCGGCTCATTAAATTTTAATCAATTTTTCGTTCGCGTTGCGATCGTAAATCGTAGTTTAGTTCGGGATTAGCGCATATAACGTTTAATTTTAAAAACGCATAAAATTTTTGTAACAATGTCTCGTTCACTCCCTGGGATCGAATCGGAATGGAATGGATCGCATCACAGGATCACTGGATCGACAAGTTACTTACGTTCTAGGAAAGTAACGATCGTTCAACATTTTGCGCCTTTTAATGGTCAACGTTGGCGACGATCTTTCCGAACGATCAACGGGAACTTGTTTTTCTCTCATTTCTGTCTCTTTTTTTTTCTCTTCTCTCATTTCTGTGTTTTTTTTTTTTTTTTTTCTTTAATGTCTCAGACAACGGCGGGAGACGGCAGCTCAGTTTATTGATTTTTAATGAAGCGAACGAAACAACGATCAATTTTTGATGTGAAAACGAGGAATTTTTAGAGTAGTCGTCGTCTTCTCTACCCTTAAATATAGATCACTTCCTGTCTAGCCAAATATTTGGCAACAAATCATCAATCAGTCGATCACTGTGCATCTAATTCGACACCTTTTTTTGTCCAAGACACACCTGAGAAAGGTGTGAACTGGCACACGAGACAAGATCAAGATCGAGTTGATGTTGGAGTTGAAGTCTCTTTGTGCCTATTAGTGGCAATTTTAAGCTGATTTAGCTCAGCAGCAGCTTGTTCCAATTAAACTTCTCTCTAAAATGCCAAGTGAGCCTTTTAAAAACTCATTAATCACACGCTTAACTATGTCCAGTCTCGAATTTTGTTTCTGTTTCAGTCTCGGTTTCATTCGCAAAGATCGATTTCCAAATATTGCCAAAAAGGTGCGAACCAATTTGCACCTCAGACGTGCCAAAAAAAAGAAAAGGTGACTGAAAAAAAAGGTCGTGCTGTCCCTGGTTTTTAGTCTCTGTTCCCTGGTCGACCACAAATCCTTAGCACTGTCTCGCAGGCCTCTGCCAATCCCATAAGTTACGACTAATTTCTATGAATTTCACGCCTACCCATCGACATTAAGCGTCTCAAGGGCTACAAACCCTCTTTCCATGGCTCCGGCGCCAACTTAATGGATCATACTTCAATCCTCAAACCAATCCGTCCATTCAACCATTCAAAAAATTCATCCATTAGTCAGTTAAGTATTCAGAGCACGCTGCCCTGTACTACCCTTAAAAAAGCAGCTGCTTTCAAAGTGTTAAATTCACTTTGATTACTAAAGCTCAGCGAGAAACTACGGAAAAGTTGATAATCGTTTAGTTTAAAGATTTACAAATATATAAGTTGGGATTGTAGAAATGATTTGATACCGTAATCCCCGATTTAAGGCTATTTGTTACTCAGTTTTAATACGTATCCTCTAACTTTTCTAAACTTAAGCCCCAAGGAGGGCCTAACAAAAATCTATATACTTTATGGTTACCCTTTTTAACGGTACTTTGTTCTCGTCACGAAGTTTGTAACGCATTGAAGTAGGCGTGTCCGACCCCATAAAGTATATATATTCTTGATCAGCATCAACAGGCGAGTCGATATAGCCATGTCCGTCTGTCTGTCCGTCGGTTTCTATGCGAACTAGTCTCGCACGCAGTTCATGTCTTAAAATCGGCTAGATTAGATTACTATATCATATAGCTCCCATAGGATTAATCGGATAGAAAACATTTCGTCTCTAGTCTTAACTCTCATGTGTTCTTTTATTTATTTCCTTTGTTTTTATTTTCAGTAAGTTAGAATTTTAGCCTTTTTTTTAAGTGTCCTCCAATTAAGCCATTAAATCTAGACATGCACCAATTTAGGTGCCTTCAAATTATTCAGCGACCACACATTATAAATTTTAAAGCAGCAGAAAAGCGACAAAAAAAAGCTAAAAAAAATTAAATGAAACGACAAACTTTTGTCACAAAAATGTTCAAAGTTTCTTGTGATTTACTTCAGTGTCTGGCGGAAAAAGGAGCAAAAAATGTCAACAAAATATGTGGGAATTGGAGGAGATAGAGGCGGAGAAGGAAGTGGGAGAGGGGGAGCTTCTGAAAGGGGATAGAAGTGACATCGATGGGGACTTTGGGGTCTTTGGGTGTCTGTTGCTGTTACTTTTGATTGCCGAGAAATTAAAACGTTACGCTCGAAATGAAGTTGACATTTCTTTGAGTTCTTCTTCTTCTTTTCGTTGCTTCCAACTTTTTTTTGATACCCTGTATGAGGGTGAATACAGGTTAATACAGGTGAATACAGCTGTAATAACTTTATGTTCTTCATTTAATTTAGTATTCCCTATTCCCCTTAGGAATAATCAGTATTATTTTCTAGTTTTGTTTATTTTTTTAGTATTAAATAGGGTATATTAGATTCTTGTGCACTCTTCTCCACTCTCCTTCATTGTTTTTTTCCTCCCCGTACTTTGTTGAATTCCCAATGTTCTCAATTCCTGATCTGAGGCCATCAATCAAGTGCTCAACACGGCCCAAAAGATCGTCGACAGTCGAAGGCCATAAACGCATGAATTTCTTGCAATTTTTTTTACTAATAAAATTTCATGAATTATATGCAAAGCATTATTCAGTCAGCCCCCACAAAAGCACCGAGTTCACGTTTTGAGGGTGGATACACTTCGAATGCCTTTTGGCCATTTATTCACTTTATACCTTTAGTAGTTTTATTTATTTTTTTAACTTTTTTTTTACTTTTTTGATTGTAAAACTTTCAACACCTTCGCAAAAAGAAGTCTCAAATCTTTATGGCCACTGCGAGAGTCGCTTCTCTCGGTGTCTTTAAATTGTTTCTGATTAGCTGCATAGTCAATGAAGTCTTCAACTCTGTTTTCCTCTTCCCCAATCCCCAATCGCTCCCTGATCACCCTGCCAACCCATTGACCAGTTGCGTGTTGTAGCATCCTCTCTGGTGATATATCTGCCATTGCGTTTCTTGCATATATAATTAAGGCGTTAGTTCTGATTCGGATTCCGGTCGAGTGCCCAGTGGAAAATTTACTCAAGAACTTACCACAAAACTAAGTAACAAATGGAGCGAATCGACTGCTTAAGACCCCGTACTCATTATTTCTATACAAATCACCAATTTTCGACCGATTTGTGCTATAGCTGTAGGATATAGTTGTCAAACTTGGTGGATATATTTATAATGGTACCATATACATACAGCGTAAATTTGGTCATGATAGCTCTAGTCGTTTTCAGGTTATGGTGCTATAAAAAAAGTATCTTTATCTCATAACAAATTCCCCTCTACTTCTAAATTGTGTATAATATTAAGATCTACTTAAGTAAAGTAAGTTGAAAGCTTAGAAAATTGGTCACTGGGCACTTAGTTGCACCAAATTCGTGTCCATTGAGGCAAAAAGCAGCACGCAATTCGCCACTTGCTGCATTGCCACTCCTCCTGCTTGCCGCCTCTCCTCTGACGCCCCCACAGTGACTACAGTCACTAGAGTGGATGCTGCTGTCTCTGCTGTGAAGATTGTCATCACTAAGCAGAGACCAAGAACACCCCTCTTTGCCTCCTTTCTCTCCGCTCTTCTCTCTCTCTCTCTCTTCTCCCTCCTCTTCTCTCCCCTCTCCCTCTGGCATGCCTAACATATTTGTTGTGATTCTTGCTGTTGTTGTTTTGAAGGCACAAACACAAACGCACAGGATGCGTTGAAGTTTTGTGGCTTTAGCGGGTTAAAGGGGTAGTTGGGGGAGTGGCCAGGGAGTGGGGCAGGGATGAAGAGGGTGAACTGTGCCTAATGCAATAACAAATATTTATACTTTTTGCGATAAATGTTTGCGTTGGTTAATAAAGCGATTTGTTATTTCTGTTTCGTGCTCATAATTTATATGCTTAAATTGGATTAACTCCTCGATGGCTTCCCTACTCTACCTCCTACTTCTCCCCCCGAAGTCTCCACTTGGGTTTTTGCGAAGGCGTCGAGCTGCGATTGGATTCATCTGCAGTTCCTCAAACGCCTCGGGCTCCTCACCTTCAACTGTCTCTCTGCAAAGGTGTGAAGAAAAAACTTAAACTTAAACTTTGATTCAAACTTTATTTACTTTTATTTCTCGTCTCTTTTTTTTATTGTTTTTTCTTTCCTGGGGCAAGAAATATATTTATTTGCATATATTTTAAACTGTTCAGAGTTTTTTGTAGACTCTTCACTTTTCTGATCATTTCTATTGGAAGTGAGTTTTCCGCATCTGTTTGTGAGGACTGAACTGATTTACTCAAATAAGACACTTCACAGAAAGCTTCATTGAGGTATGAATTTGAGGCATGAAATACTGAATTGAAGTTTTCTATAAGTTTGGAGGGTATTAGGTAAGGGAAAGCAGGGAACAGGGAAGAGGAAATCAGAGTTGTAGACTTCATTGACTTTGCAGCTAATCAGAAACAATTTAAAGACACAGACAGAAGCGGCTCTTGCTGTGGCCATAAAGATATGAGACTTCTTTTTGCGAAGTTTTACATTAAAAAATTAACAAAATTTATATACTAAATTTAAGTAAAAAATCAGAAACATTACTTGATAAATCCATATACATTGAGTTTACAAATATTATTTCTTTTCTTAATAAAATCTTATTGCTTAAAATTTATTCATGTTTTCTTTACCAAAACACACTATGCCCATTGCATATCCAAACCAGGCTTCAAAAACAAAATGGTTTTTAAGACCAATTTCCGTTTCATTTCGGGTTTAAAAATTATATTTTTTGCTACATTAATCTTAAAATTTTTGCACTGAATTTCCTATAATTTGAGCTAAATTTGATGCACCCAAAATCGATTTGGAAATGCAACAATTTTTCAGAATTGGTAACAAGATGAATTCTTGATTTCTGTGCGTGTTTTTCAATTTAATCTGTTTGAGTGCTTAATGGTTTTTGGCTTTGGGTTGTTGGTTGTTGTTTCTTGGTGTACATGGCAAATTACTTAACCGGCAAGTTAATGACAACACCTACAAAAATAATCTGTCTGATCCTAGGATCTTGGCCATAGGTAGCTGCCGAACACAGCTTGATAGTCAGCAGGAGCTGTAGTTATTATTACTACTCTCGTTGTTGTTGTAGTTGTTGTTGTTGTTGTTGTTGCTGGAAATGGAGAGTAAGGCTAAAAACTACATCAGCATCGTCAGCAGGAACTAAGCGATCATTTACAGGCAACGATCATTTATTTAAAAATTATTGCCACATCGATCACAGGCACAGAGACGCAGAGATACAGTCCCAGTTCGAGTTGAGACTCCCTGAGACAGCGAGCTACTGAGACAGAGACACAGTCAGAGTGAGACGCAGAGAGTGGAAAAGAGAGAGAGAGAGAGGGAAAGATTGTTATTTAAGCAGAGATACAAAATTCTTTTTTTACTTTTTGTGCCATTTTTAGGGCAGAGCTTGTTTGCACTAGAAGGAAAAAGTCTGATAATTTGGCATAAACTCTAAGAGTGCCCAAACTAGAAAGCTTATAAAAAAGTTAAAAATATAATATTCAAGAAATACCTATACAATAATATATAGTGATTTATAATAAATATATTAGTATTTTATAAAAAAAATACGCAAAAAAACGTATAAAACTAAAATTGCATGTGAAACTTTATTAAAATAAAATAAATGAAGTGAAATAAAAACACAAAACGTTGTCCATTGAAATTGTTTAAATATAGTGATCATAGTTTTATTTATACACAAGATAAATCAACATCAAAAAAATATTTTTTTTTCAAAATAAATGAGAAAAATTGCCAAATAATTTTTTTTTTTGAACACAAATTGGTTAATAACCCGTTATCAACTCGTTATTCTTATGACATATGTACTCTAGGGTATCACTTTAAAACTTAAAACTAACAGGGTTTGCTTTTTATAGTTAATCCATTAAATTCATTTTTTAAATTTAAGTTATTTTACTAATGCTAATGTATTTTAATTTATTTTTTTTGTATTGTTGACTTTTTCTTAAATTTCTACACATGCTAATTGAGTATCAAAGATTCTGCTTACATTTTCAAATTTAAAAACATTTTAAAGGTATTTAAAATTTTAACATAAAAAAAATGTTATTTTACTTTTTTAAAAAAATTTTTTTTATTATTAAAATTTTAATAAATTCCAATAAATTTTTTTATTAGGTATGACCTTATTTCCAATATTTTACTACATCAAAAAAATTTAACGGGTATATTTTAGTCGTGTTGATTTTTGTTTGTGCATTTCTTGGAAGCTAAAAAGGAGACGACGACCGGATATGCTGTAAATTGTACACGCACAAATCGAGTGCACTACATTTATTTATGGATCCGCCTGCTCTCTGCTCTCTACCCCCCTCTCAACCTTTACCTCTACCCCCCTCCCTCTCTCCGTCTCTCTCTACTGCTGCTGAAAACAATTGTTATCTCTGAGTTTGATGAATTGATTTAAGATTGCGTAGATTTTGATAAGCGAGTAGCGATTTTTTTACTTCCTTTTTTTATGGCAAGCTGTCATTAGAAAAATCGCCTCGCGATCGCAATTAAGCGCACACAAGTGCGCACTCTCCCCCCCCCCTTTCTTTCTTACCTCCCTCCCTCTCTCTCACACACTTGTGCTGTCTCTTTTGCACTCGCTGTGTCGCTTTTGGGGCGATAAGCATAGACATTATAGGCAATTTGTTGTAATTGAAAATTAAAGTGTCAGCCTGTGGCTGCAAACTGACCACGCCCACCACTTGCAACGTGGCAACTTGTTGCACATGCAGTGCCCCCCCTCTAACCCCCACCTGCCACCTCCTCTGCTGTCTGCGAACAGTTTTGTCATCGAGCATCGGTACATGATCAGTTGGCGCGATAAGCAGCGCCTTTAAAAACTGCTCAGATCTTTGGGTCCCTGCATTAAGCCGATATGCAAATTATGCGCTTGGGCTTATTCCAATGAATCGTCGCCTCGCCAAGCAACGCCACGCCACGCCACGACTTGTCTTGACTTGTCTTGGCTTGTCTTGACTTGCATCGTTTAAATTAGCGTTAGTAAAAGTATGCCAGGGCCAGATTTCATTGCAGATTCAGATGCAGATCCCATGGACAGGGACAGATACAGGGACAGGGACAGGGCCACAGCCTGTGCCAGTACAGGGCCAAGTTCAGTTCGACAGCCGCTGAGATTATCGAGATCGCCGCTTTGTATTTGTATTTAACATTTTTTTACAACTTTAAGTTAGACCACGTACTAACAGAGATTACAGGGCTTACAGGGTTTGTCGGAAAAAAGTTGACAGCAGGAAGATTAATGTACACATATGTATTACTGATCAACATCAGGTTGTCAGATCGACTTAAATATTAACCACAAATATTCGATGCTATTAAAATTAAAATAAAAAAATGCTTAAATTATATTAAATATACTAAAATACTAAAAATATATGAGAGATTATTCAAAGTCATTTAGAATGAATTTTAAAACGCACTCCCTAAACAAGTACAGGGTCTTTTACAGTCAGCTTACTCGACTCTTGCCACAAATTTTTTATTTTTTTTATTTTTTGGCCTCTGCAACGTTTTAATAATGTTTTGATGAATTTTATATGCGTCGCTTGTCGTCGCTGATCATGACTTTGATCATGGCTTTCGGCGCTTAGCGATTGGTCCCCAATATCCCAACATCCCAAGATCCCGATTATCATACCGCGTCATCATATTGCCATCAACTTCTGGCTTCAGTTTAATTTTAAGCTTCAGTTTTAGCTTCAATTTTAGCTTTAACTTTGGCTTTAACTTTGGCTGTAACTTTGGCTGTTACTTTGGCTTCCATGCGAGTGTCAGTTTATGAGCTTCATTATAATTTAAACTTCTTTTTTTCAGCACTTTGTCATCTGTCTCCACAAATTGCTGATCTGCAACTCCGACAAAATTTTGCGATTGATTGTGACAAATTTGTTAATGACACTTCAATTGAGTTTAACTTATTTTACTGTTAGGAAAATTACGTTGATTATAGCTTTAGGTAGTTGACTTAGTGGAAAACTTATAACTATCGTGGCTACAAATATTTGAGTTTTAGATTTTAAAGTCAGTATTTGAGATATAATTTTTATTTATTTTCTTTTCAATTTTGTCACCTCTTTTACTACCTCTTAAGCAAAGAAGCAATATATCTAAATTTTGTATTCGATTAATGGATTTCAGCTTTGAAATTCGGAACAGGTTTCTATGACACATTCAAATAAGATCTCCCATTTTGAAAACTAGTAAGCAAAATTATTTTAAAAGTAATTTTCTAATTTTTTTTTTTTTTTTTTTTTTTTTTTTTTTGAGATGTAGAAAATGAATAGAGTTTTCCGACACTTCCATGAAAATAAAGAAAAATACATTTCTAATAACTTCCATTAAACTCCGTATCGGCATCAGTTTCCAAATTATATAGGGTATTGCAGTTACGGCTTTCCTGCAAACATTGTATCACTTTTAATAGGCCAACAGCAATGTCGCGATCGACAATCAACGATCGACAGTGGAAACTGAACGAAGAAAGACTGAAGGAAGCTCAGATCTCAATGAACTGATCGTGATTATGTTGTTGGCATTTTTAACGATCAGCCTAGAAGCTATACATATGCATAAAGTTGTGGACTTGTGGACAACTTATGGGCTTTGTAGTGAACTTGCAGAACTCTGTCGCCTGTCAGCCATTTGACAATGGACTAATTTACGAAACACCGCTGAAGATCACTGAAGATCACTGAAGATCACTGAGGATCACTGAAAATCAGGGGCTGTAGGATCAGCAAAGTATTGTAGAATTGGTAGATTTTAAGATTTCAAGAACTCAAGATCGTTAATCGATTAAAACGGAGTCTTTTGTCCTTAATTTTGTCGCTAATAAAGAACGTGATAAATTACGCACACAGAGGGGACATTGGATTGAAATTAGGGTTACGGCTAACTATGTGCCTCCCCTTGGTACTTCTCCCCGCACTGCTTCTGCCTCTCCTCCTTCTTTGGCTTTTCCCAGGGCCCAAAATGAAGCGATCGCAACTCTGGTGGCCACTTGAAGCAACTTAATTTCAATCGTTTCAACTTATTGTTATGTCTCTCTCTCTTTCTCCCCTATACCCCTCTCTCACTCTCTCTTTCTCCCTCTTGGTTATCCTGGTCTGAAAACAATGGAAACCAAAACTGAAACTGAAACTGAAACTGGAGCACACCCAGGGTGAATGTAGCGATAATAAAGTTTAAGGATCTGCAACGTTCGAACTCTATCTATCTCTCTCTCCTTTGCCCTATCTCCATCTCCTTCACTCCTGCATTACGCAGATATATCGAGAGTCCAATTATAGTGTGCGTTGTTGCAATAAATTCGTTTATCGCCGCAACGTCAGCCAAAATCATTTAAAAGCGATCACTTTTTTTCTCTTGTGTTTTCTTTTTTTACATTTTTTGTTTTTCTTTTCTCTTTTTTTTTGTTTTTGTAGTTCAGATTAAGTGATTGTGCAAAGTTTTATGGGTAGTTGGGAGGGTCGTCTGAGGGATATACATACTCTAGCGAAGTTGGATACAGGATACAGTTGTTTTTAGTGGTAACTAGCGACTTTTGGGAACCGATTTGATAGTAGTTTTGAGAAAAATTTAGTTATAAACCAAAACTTTGATTGTTAGGTTGGCAGAATTAGCTGCTTTTTAGTTATTTACATAATTTATATTATAGATCCCATAGGGATAATCGGTCAAAACTACGCTGTAAATATAAATTTGTGTGAAAAACTTCTGCAATCTTAGTGAAACTCACACAGAATATATTTGTCAATAATATAAAGTAAAAAATACCAAGTTTCATCCAAATCGGACGACTATATCGTATAGTTCCCATATGAAGTTGTATGAAAATTTTCTGTGTTTTCCAAGCCAACTGAATTAAACTCACTAGGGTCGATTGCCTAAACGATTGTACTATTATTATTACCATATCCCATAATAAAACTGAGTTATGGGTATCCTAAAGTCGCTAGGTGACTATGGCATTCTTTCTTGTTTTCCATTGTATTTTGCGAAAACTAATAATTAATAATTATTTTAATATTTTTACTGTAAAGACTATTTAGTTTCAGTGTATTTAGTATTCACGTTAACAAAGTTGTCTTAACTTTTTATGTTTTTTTTTTTTTGATAATTTTTTTAGTATCCGATATGCTTACAAATTGATTGAGTTATGTAATTGCAATTCGGGACTGTTTTACATGAATGCGCTTCACATTTTAATTAAAGAAGGATCCGAGAAGAAGACGAAGGGTTGCGCTTGATGGGGTGCAGAGAGAGGGGAGGGTAAGACCATAGGGTGGCGGGGGGCGGGGTTAGGCGCTGCAGCCGCCTTGTCACAACAGCATTTTTGGCAGCGATCAATGCCATTTCACGTGGCCTGTCGAATCCTCTGAGCTTTCAGAGTGTCTCTTCTTCTTCTTCTTCATCTGGCTGCTGCTGCTTTTTTCAAGCACATCATAAATCACGCAACACATCGAAGGCAGCATTGACGTTGACGTCGTCGTCGTCGTCGTCGTCGTCGTCGTCATCGTCGGCGTCGACTGTGACGTTGACGTCTCTTTAGCATTTCAAGCGCGCACTTGTTGTAAATTTCGTCAGAAAACGCATTGACTCTGGACATGCACAAGTGTTGCAGCCACTGGTTGCCACAAGTTGCCACATGTTACCACAAGTTGCCACAAGTTGCCACAGGTTGCCACTGGTTGCCGCTGGCTGTGATCATGACGTGCGCACAATGCGTGCGCATAATTCAGGGGCTTGACTGTCGCGTTTGTGGCAACCCTGGATGAAGGGTATAACAAGCAGGCAGCAACTCGAGCCTTAATAAGCCCAGAAACCCTTTTTGTTGGGTTTCCCAGTGTATTTATTATAGTTTAAACTGAAGGATCTCGAAGTTGGTAAGTCCTAGAAACACTAAATTTGGTATATATACTACTAAGGCTTGCAACCTTTAGCAGTTCGTATTAGTCATTGGCTGCCACGCCCTCAACGCCCTGAAATTGTTATGCAAATGTTAGTAGTACCTTTTAAGAAGATATTTCTTAAGTTAAACTGCTGAAATTAGACACATGTCTAGCTTGTAGTGTTGTAAAACGCTGTTTAAAAGTTCCCAGCGAACAAAAAAGTTATTACAGGGTATGTGAAGGTCGTGTAAACTCATCCCCACTTTCCTTTCTCTCTTGGTTGTTGCATGCAACACGCTGCCGCCCCATGCTGCCGACTGGGTTCATTCATGGCAGCCTCCCCCGGTGCACCGCCCCACTGCTCCTCCTCCTTAGACTCTCATACACTCTACCAGCCCCTCCTACTACTCCCTTTTGGCCCTTCCTTTAGGCCAGGCAGCAGAGAGTCCAGTTTTTGGCTCATTGATTCACGTTGCACACACATTCCTTTTGCTTGCCACTTGTCAACACTTCATTTTGTTGCTGTGGTTGTTGTTGTTGTTGTTGTTGTTCAGTCAACTACTCCTTTTGATAAGTCAATCATGGCAAGTGGCAAGTTCGAGTGTTGCTGCCACAAGTGGCATTGTGTTTCCATTTGATCATTTTATATGCATTTCTGGCTCTCACGTCTTGAGACTTTTGTCTCTTTATTTGTTTATTTTCTTTACTTTTTTTTATCATTTATTTTCTTTTTTACTCCTTTGTCGCTTTGTTCGCTTTCATCAGCTTATTGTTTGATCCTTTGGCATCTCTGATGAGAGATCCTTTCGATTTGAGTGATTTGCATGACATGTGCAACAAGTGCACAGAGTTCTGTGTCCTGGGAACCAATCGAATCTCTTAGCACTAAGCAGCTGACACTCTGACTAAGTATATGTCTATAAATCGTTAAATTTAAGCTTCTTTTTTTATGGAACTTGTCTACTTCTTTATGTCTTGAGTTATACTTCCAAAGTATAAGAAATTTTGAATAAAAGTAATATAAGACTTCCCTTTACATAGTGTTAAAGGGATTAAGTTAAATACTTACAAGATAATTATCAGAATCATAAAATATATATATGTATATATAACATATTTGTCACTTTAGCGGCTGAGGAATAATTTGCCTCCACTTAGCGTGAAATGTTTGGCGAGATTATCAAAACGAATTATGGCAATCTTTTAAGAGGTATCCCAGTTAATTCCTGGCTGGTAATCTTTTAGCGGTTTTTGGAGTTATCTTTAAGCTGATGCTCCAAATATTTTTTTCACAGCTCATTAAAATGTAATTTGAGGCGCGAAATGTTTTGCGCTTTGCGGCAAAGTAATAAACCGTTGCACAGATCTTATCAGAGATAGAGAGAGAGAGAAAGAGAGAGCGGTAGAAAGGGAGAGGGAGAGCAAGGCACATGGCTTAAATGGCAACTTAGCGTTGCACTTGCGCATTCAACAATTTAATTAAAATGAAATTTTCGAATCACAGAAGGGACTAAAAAATGCGACGGCGACTGCGTCTGATTTAAGCCGAGATAAAAGTGCATGCAACCAGGGAGGAGTGTGAGTGGAGGGCGGGAGGAGTGGCAGCAGACAAGTACAGGTTACCGCCAGTGTTGACTGTAATTTAGAGGCCAAAAAACAGCTAGACTTAAGGAAACTTTTCTAGAAATGGCACAAAGTAAATAAAAATGTTTGGAAAAAATATATTTATAAATTTCTATAAACTGTTCGAGGGGTGCTTAAATTTATGTTAATAATTTGTTAGTACAACAGAAATTTGTTGGTTAAAAATCATAATTTGTTAGTCGCAAATTGTTAAAAATTGTGTTAAATATATTTTTGGTAAGCTTAAAGCAAACAATTTTTAATTTTTAGCTATAAAAAAGCTAAGCTGACAGCACTAGTAACCGCCAAAGTACAATCAACTAGTTAAGAAATTAATAAATTTGTATTTAATATCAATTATGCAAGTGCTTAACTAAAAATAGCAATATCTAGCTACAAAATAGCTAAACTGCCAACACTAGTTGCCGCCAAAGCTCAAAAAGCTTTAGTAAAAGCCATGGCGAGTCCCCTTGTTGAGCCCGCTGACGATGATCAATGATTGCAGCGCAGACGCAACACGTGATCAAGATCACAGCTATGCCAGAGAGGGTGGGAGAGAGAGGTGAATAGAGTGTGAGGGGGAAGGGGAAGGGTAGGGAAAGGGGAAGGGGGAACAGGGGTACATGTAATGCGCCATGCATTACGCGTATCTCGCGTTGTCATCGTGTCAGTTGCTCGCATATTATTAATTGGCTGCCCCATAGAAGAGTCAGCAGAAAGAGATAGACATAGTAGAGGGAGAGGTGAGATATATAGTATATATATATAAAAATATCTAGGGAGAAAGGGGGCACTCATAAATGCGCTAGAATTTATGTGTTAATTTGTCTTGCCGCCAACTGTTGATTTATTTGTAATTATTTAGTGAGATTTGAGCTTGATCAGGTTGTTAGGCTTAGCGATGGGTTGTGGGTAGCAAAAACTGTCGATATTTATATCGATAAGATCTAACTAATGGCAGAAGTGGTATAAGACTTGACTACGTTAGGGGAAATCAGCTGGAAAGTGATGTCTAACTAGTGACGAAAGCAACGCATAACTTTTGATGTATTAGAAATAGAAAGTAGAAATAGAAGTATATAGAATATAAATATTCTAAGTTAAATCTTTGATAAAAATCGAGTAATCGAATATCAGTATAAACTTATCCTGGTTGCCTAAAATATAGTCGCTATAGAAACGATCTGTTGAAAGTTTGGCTTACTTAGTCTGAGCTACTTTTTAGCTGAAAGCTTAATGCTTTTAAGCTGAATATCCTTGAGATGGAATTATTGTTTAACCTAAGATCTGATTCATATCTATAATTAATGTTTTATAATACTTTTACTTGTCTAAGACTTGCTGAATGAAATTTTGAATACTGTTTTGGGTACCTTGATTACTCACTAAAGTAACGATTCTCATTCTCTCTCCTCTCTTTCTATCTCTTTCTTATATATTGACTTTTAATTAATTATAATTTAACAAAAAAAAAAAATATTTAAATGCATAAATAAAATATTAAATAAATCTTTATATAAGCATAATTCTGTCCATCTCTAGTCCTAAGTCTAGTCCTGCTTGCCACGTTGCAAGTTTGTTGCCAGCGCCAATTTGTTGCAATGCCACTTTGAGTTCCAGTTCCAGTTCCAGTTCGAATTCGAGTTGGAATCGGAGTTGAAGACGGAGTTGGAGTCGGAGTCAGAGTCGGAGACATAATCATTTCTTTTGTGCGCCGCAATTTGTATTGTTCGCATAATTAAATTGACGCTTGGCATTCCAATACTCGAGACTCGAGAGGAGAACAGAGAATGGAGACTTGGGACTGAAGACGTCTATAGTTTGCTGGGTAGAGTTGCTGGACAGAGCTGCCAGGGCTGCTGACAGTGACACGCGCAGTTGCAGGTTGCAAGTTGGCAGTTGTGGTATAATTAGCAACGATTAAACACTTGTCGTCCCACCCAACATTGGGGCAGCTACAAAAGCATATTGCCGACATTGTCGGATTCTTCAGACCCAACAGTTGCTTCTTCTACCTCTTCTTCTTAGCTTATTTTGCGGTCTATTTAGCTATTTTATGAGCTGCTTCTTAAGCTTAATTCTTTAGCTTTGTGCTCCTTGTATTCTGTTCCTGCGGCAGCCCAGGAATTTCCAAAGCGCAAGGACACATAACTCCGACTGCAATTAGGTGTGTGCTGCATCCAGTAGGACGCTGCATGGGGCACCCAGTAGGGCAGTGAGGAGGGTACCGGGTACTGAGTAGAAACTGTTGTTTCTAGTTGGAAGCTCTCAGCATTCAATGGCAATGGCAATTGTTGTCAGGCTTGTTTGATTACCATGTAATTGCTCAGCTCCAAACTCGGCTCCCCAAAAGAGAGAGGGAGAGGGAGACACTGGCTAGAGCGAGAGCGCTACATGTAAATACTCAATTATAAATTTATTGATTTTAATGAACGTTATCAATTTGCAATATTTAACAACAAAAAACCCACGTAAACTACTTGAAAAGCTGTAACTGACTAGCTTATACCCTGCAAAACAGGCACTACAGCTAAGCAGCTGAAATGGATTCATGAGAAAACTATAAAAGTGTATCAAAGTGAGGTTATGTCACCCATACTTTGGTTTTTAGCTGACCAAGGGGTATCCTTAAGTCGTTCTTCACCTCTTTCAATCTTAGTTGCCTTTTAATGTGTTCGAAACATGTTAAATAAAAATGTTTCAAGAGTTTTAATCAAGACTTTCGATAGCATCAGTTTCATTTGCCCCAAAATCATCATAATCATCATCAACATTATCATTATCATTTTCATTACCATTGTAATTATCATCACATCGCAAGGTCAACAGTATACAAAAATTATTTACTGAATCATTTCTGGGCCAGTTTATCACATTTCATAGCTGTCGATTATGTTGGTTTATGCTGTTAAAAGCAATTGCTTTAAGAAGAGATAGTTTAAAAAGAGTTACCCTGTAAAATTAACCAAACTGTACTCAAGTCTTTGCTACAAGTATTAAACTTGCCACTTCCTCTACTTTTTGCCTCAGACAAACTCAAGTCTTGCTTCTCTACACATGTCTAGCCTCTAACTCTATCCTTTTCTATTGCCTATTCTCCTCTCTTTCACTTCTTGACTGGCGCTCAATCAATATGTAAATGTTATTGACGAACGCGTCAAGCCAAATGTCAATTGAAAGCTGAGCAAACAACGTGAGTCTTGTCACTTTGAAGCATATGCAAACAAATAAAGGACGAGGAGGAGAAGGAGAAGAAGGAGGAGAACGAAGAAGTGGTGGAGGAGGAGGAGGAGGGGAAAGAGGACTCTACACTCTAGACACAGGACACACACGCGCCAGTCGGATCAAATAGATAAACAACAACCGGTAAAAATAGACAAGCTGCAAAATGTGCAGAGAGACCCGTTAGAAGGGTCGGGGAACAGGGACTTTGAATGCCTGTAGCACTCCCTATTCGGTGGCAGGGGCAAAAAACAGGAAGACGAAATCTCAAATTCCGAAATTCTGAAATTCAAAATTTTGAAATGTGCAAACGCGTGCGCCCAAAACCCTTGATTCGATCCCGATTTCAACTCCAATCTCAATAGCATTTTCAGTTTTGAGCTCAAGTGATAAGAATATCAAAAGGTGGCAAAGAAATGCGAAGGTAGTCGACTATTAGATACCCGTTAAAATTGTAAAATAGCTAAATCTAGCTTTAAACTGGACAAGACAACTATGTACTTGTATATAGTTTTAAATCACTACATTTTAAGGTTATTAAATTAGAAAATCAGTCTAGCTATAAAATGGCTAAATTGCCAACACCATCGTTGAAGTCGAACTTCACCAGTTCTATTCTACTGAGTTTATGACATCTACCTTAAAAAGTACTTAGTTTTTCGGCGAGTTATTTACTTTAAAAATCGAATCTAGCTGAAAAAGGCTAGCTAAATCTAGCTATAAAAATGCTAAATGTACAAGATTTTCTGCATTTAATCGGCTCTTAATGATTATAATGTTTATCTAATAGTGGCTGTCAAAGCATAGACTTTCTTAGAACGAAACCGCTAAGACTAGCTATAAAAAGGCTTAATTGGCAGTGCTTTCTTTAGGGATCGATCAAGTATTAAAAGACTTTACTCTGAGATAGAACATCATTTAACATGTTTTACAGTTTGCTATGCTTGAAGCATACCCTGTAGCGTGCCGAGTGCCGGGTATATCAAGAGGTGAAGAAAAAGGATTCGACGACACCAAGAAAATATTAATTTACACGACTTGTTGCCAGCTGCCCCGGGAAACTGGCCCTTAAAGGGCTGCACCTTGAGAACGGGGTAAGCGAGAGGGAGAGGGAGAGAGACAAAGAGGGAGAGGGAGAGAGAGGGGGTTACAATCAAGTTGCATCTGCGGCAATGGCACGTCCTCAATCGTGTCTTTCGTCCTGGCAGGCAAATATGAAACCCAAGCGACACGTTGCTAACCCCATCGCGCACACGCACACCCAGACACACACACACTATATACACACACAATGTACACACCTTGCCACTGAAGGAATCAGGATCGAAATCAAAGACATTAAACAGCAGTTGACAGACGACGCCCCCGACATGTGCAACATTATGTTGCAGCTTGTACTTTTCATGATTATGATTATGCCACACAACAAACACACACACATATACATATATACACCCAAGACATACACAACACACACACATATACACACCCAAAGACACACACCTATTTGCCTGCTACAAAGTTGTCAGTGGCATAAAACTTAACAGCTGAACAAAACAGACTTCTTAATTAGCAAAGCAGCTACTTTGATAGCCAACATTCGAGTCAAACGAACTAGAAGATACCCTGTAAAAGTGTACAAAAGTTAGAAGAGTAAACTTTTAGAGTAGAAGGGTCTATTATGTTTGTCAGAAGCAAAATGTGCGTAACAGCCAAGAGGCGTTGCCGACCCCACAAGGTGTATATATTCTTGATCAGCATCAACAGCCGAGACGATATAGCAATGTCCGTCTGTCCGTCTATCCTTATGAACACCTGGATATTCTAGACTATTAGAGCTAGAGCCAGTACGTCTATATGTCAAGCAGATCAAGTTTATTTCAAATTGTTGCCAGGCCCCCCACCGCCCCCGCAAATTGTAAAAAACTATTTTCACATCAACATAACTTGAAAACGACTAAAGATAAAGAGACCAAATTCACACATTATGTGTATGGTACCATTATAACTTTGCCCACCAAGTTTGGTCTGGATCGGACAACTATAGCCTATAGCTACCATAGGACAAATTGGTCGAAGATTTGTATGGAAAAACGCGCTAGAGTGAGCACGGGGTCTTTTACAGTCAGCTTGCTCGGCTGTTGCCTTTCTTACTTTCTTCTTTAAATTTTATGTAAATTTGTGTTTTATTGTCTTAAGAAAATTTAAAATTTTTAATTTATTTTATACTGAAATCAAGATGATATACTTTTAAAGAAATCTTTAAAAAATCTTAGTTTTGTTAAGAAATTCTTGATTTTGTAATATTTTTGGTTTTTGATCGGTCTATATGCCTTTGTTACTATAATAGCTAAGATCTTTGTTGATCACTAGTCCCTTTTAAAGCTATCAACACTGATCAACAAAAAGTTGCATTTGTTTTTCTATGTAATAATTGTGGATTTTATGAGATTTCGTTGGTTGCAAATGGGATTTGCATTACGGTAGCCGCAAATTATGCAAAAATGTTCTTAAAGATTGCCGCATAGATTAGATCGGAAGAAGGAGGATTTCTCTATTATCTACAGCTCTCTCTCTCTCGTTCTCTCCCACTCACTCTCTTACTCTGCTTGGCCTGCTTGAGGAGTACAAGTTAAAGTCCTGTCTGTAGAGCAGATCCTTTGGCTTAGCCGCAACTAAATGCGGCTTAAAACCTTGTTAGGCGTGAGATTTGTGTGTTGTGGTATCGTTTTTGTTGCTGTCGGCGAAATTTCAAATACGCATTTCCCAAGAAAATGGAAAAGTGAAAACTGGAAATGGAAAAAATGAAGAAAATTTGTCGTTTTTAGCCGGCTGCTGTTGCCAGGATATGTTTGGATTTGTTTACATGCAAAACACACACTGGGTATAGGTATGTGTATAGGTGTATGTGTGTGTGTTTGCATGTGTGTCTTGTGTGTAACCTGAGCCGTCGACATGAGTCTCAAGTCTCAAATCTGAAATTCTCTATGTCTCTGACGATAAACATCAGCTTGCAGCAAAAGTCAGACGCTCTCAAAGTCAGCCTGAGGCAACAGATATATAGATACTCAGATACAAAGATACAAAGATATATATCTAAAGGATATGTTTTGGCCCTCGAAATGCCGTCTGCAGTTAGCCAAATGCTTCTGGGCCGACTGCCAAAATAATTAAGTCGTTTCTCCAACAATTAAATAAAATTCTGACCACAAAGAACTTAAAAAATAAATTTATAAAAAACTTTGTGTATTACAAAAGTAAAAATAAAATAAAGTTCTTTCATTTTTTTCGGGACTTTTTGAGACTTTTTGGAACATTTCGGTGGCTCGCAATTTGTTTAATTGCGTTTTTGGCTGCAAGCGACAGTTTAACATACGAGACGACGCCTCAAACACAGCGTGAGAAAAGCCAAGAGCATTGTCCCAATGCCCCAACCAGGACATTCATCATGCGATGCGCACAGTGGTGCAAAACCTGTTAAAAACAAGTAAGAAAGGCTGCAGTCGAGCGAGCTGACTGTAAAAGACCTCGTACTCATTCTAGTTTGACCGATTAATCCTTTAGGAGCTATAGGCAATAGTTGTCCGATCCGGACCAAACTTGGTGAGGATAGTTATAATGATACTATATACAAAACGAGTTAGTTTTGTTGCAATCGCTCAACTAAAACTTCATGTCTCCATACAAATCACCCATTTTCGACCGATTTGGCCTATGGGAGCTATAAGCTATAGTTGTCCGATCCAAATCAAACTGGGTGAGGATAGTTATAATGGTACTATACACATAATGTGTGAATTTGGCCTATGTAGCTCTAGTCGGTTTCAAATTATGGTGATGTGAAAATTGTTTTTTACAATTTATTTAAATTTTTTATGTTTTTTTTTTTTATATATTTATTTTGCACCACTGTGCTGGAGCGTGGAGCAGGCGCTGCGTTGGCTTTCACTGCTGCCAGTGGCAGTTCGTCCGTCCGTCTGTCTCTCCGTCCGTCCGTCCGTCTGTCTTTGCGGCCTGTCACTTCGTTGAAGGCGTTGGCAGCCAGGGACTACTGTGCAACGACCACTTTTTAGGGCGCGCGCATAATTACATTTATGCTGTTGTTGTTGTCGTTTCTTTCTCTTCTTCTTCTTCTTCTTGCTACTGCTGCAAATTCCAGGAGCTGTCCAGGCGCTCTCCCTACAGCTCAGAGCTCAGTGCTCTTAGCCCTGAGCCTCGGGCGTGCGCACTGAAACATCAGAGATCAGCGATCAGTGATCAGTGGTCAGTTGAGGTCAGTTTGAGGCTCAGGCTCAGGTCTGCGCCTGTCCGTTCAAGATGGTGCGTGCCGATCGGCAATTGTCACATGTGTTTTGTTTTGTTGTTTTTTTCCGCATTGTTCGACTTGATGTCATGTGACAATGGGATGTGGGCGTGGATCGGTCAAATCGTCTTTAGATCTTAGTTTCCTTTCTAGTTTTTGTCAAAGGCAATTAAGTTGCCCTTTGTTTTTTTCCTTTTCTTCCTTTTCGGGGGGGCGTGCAAAGCGGTTTAAAGATCGTACCGAACATAGATCGCACCTAACCTCAATGCTCAAAGAAAAATTGGGAAAAACTAAACTCAGAAACGCTCTAGTTACTCACTGGAATTGAGCCAATTTAATGGTTTTCCAAGTCATTCCTTTGTCACAACGTTTCTCTGGTTGTCAACATTATCATTGTCACCATCTTGAGAAACTATGGTATCTTTGAAATCTGGCAAATCTTGGAAATCTTTCAAATCGGATGATCTAGTTTTGTGGTCGGCGGCTTGACTTTGTCACCAGCGTTGCTTAGTGTCCTTACAATCTCTTGATCTACTTTACTTGAGGCTTGACTTTTGTCACTAGACTTGCGGGTTTTGTCAACATTATCATTGTTATAATCATGGAAATCTACAGAATCGGCTGAGCTAGTTCTGTGTCACGTGCTTAACTCTCTTAAGAATTTTCTTGTTTCCAAAAAAGTTTTTGGTTTTCGCTGTGGTCCAAACCAGTTCGTTTCCTAAGTCTTTAGACACGGGCCAAGTTCGTCTCCTAAGTCATTTGATCAAATCAAGTTCCTTTCCTAAGTCCTTCCTTCCTCCAAATCAAGTTCGTTTTCTAAGTCATTTGTTTTTTCTCTACAGTTTTTGCCTCGAATTTAATATTTGCAGAGTTTTTTTAGACTTTTGTAGCTCACAGTCTGCATTTATTAAGACGCATAACAAAGCCCCTGCCACTCCTCCCACCCCTCCTGCCCCTGCCACGTTCCTCCCCCTTGATGTCTGCATCAAATCAATCAAAATGATGCGCATTGATCGACATATGAACGACATTTTAACGAATGCATCCAAAACGAAATATATTTAACTAACAAAGTGAATGTAGGCAGAGCTATAGGGTAGTCCAAGGGGCGTGGCGGGGCTGGGCGGGGACGAGGGTACAGTTAACAGAACCCCAAGTCTGCAAATTTAACATAAAAGCAATCATAATCCGCACACAGTGCTGACAAAAAGTTGTCAATTAGGTTCATCAAAAGCGCGCATAATTTTCCACTGTCCACAATCCAATTTCCTCTCTCTCTCTCTCACTCCTGCTTTCCCCTTCTCTCTCTCACCTCCACTCTCCTTTCCCTCTCACTCTCTCTCTGTCCCTCTCACTCTCTCTCTGTCCCTCTCTATTGTATGCCAAGTGTATGTTAATGCGGCCTCCCGTGTAGTCAAATGGATCTCGTTCTATGCGTTCAGCTCTTGATCATTATGATCATCATGATCTTGATCATTATTTTGATCATCCACATGATCATTACTTCCTTCGTTACTATCAACTTGATCGTTGTCGTCAGGGCCAACCACCCAGGCAGCGCATTTATTATGATTGCATTTTCGGGCAAATATTTTGTTGCTGTTGCTGTTGTTGTTATTGCTGTTGTTGTTGCTGTTGTTGTTGTTGCTGCTGCTCTCCCGCCGCTTAGTTAAATGAGACATCACGAAAAGAGTCTCAAATCCAATTGGAAACGAAATCAGATCGATCCATAGAGCAAACTGAATGCGGCTACCGGTTAGCGTTTCAGCTGGGAACTGTGATCTTTAGACCCTGTACTTAAATAGAGTAGAGGGGACTATATAGTTTGTCAAGGAAATAAATTAAAGGGGGTATCGGTAATTGCCGAGTTAATATAGCGAAGATCTCAGAGACTATAAGAGCTAAAGCAACCACTATGTCCCTACTAACCCAGCAAATTATAAAAAAGAATTTTGAAAACACCACAACTTGGTAACTACTTGAGCTATCGTGACCAAATTTACACATTATTTGTATGGTAGCATTATAACTATCTTCACAAAGTTTGATACATATCGGTCAACTATATCGTATAACTCCAATAGGACAAATCGATCGAAAATTCAAATTTTGTATGAAGACATGTAGTGTAAGTTGAGCCATCGCAGCCAAACTCACACATTATGTGTCTATCCTAATTATAAATTTCCTCGCCAAGTTTGAGCCCGATCGGACAACTATAGCCTATAGCTCCCATAGGCCAAATCAGGCGAGTATCGCTTGTTTGTCTGAAAAAATGCTCAGTAGACCGACTACAGGGTCTTCAACAGTCGGCTCACTCGTCTATACCCCTGCTTAATAGTTAAGTCCAAGTTTTGCTAACTGCGATCGGTGATCTGCGATCTTCGAGCTACGATCGGTGATCGGTGATCGGGAGATCTGTGAATCGCAATCTGCACTTGCCATTTGGCTTGTTGTTGTTATTGTTAATAATGATGTTAAGTTGTTGTTTTTGCATGTAATGCCCCGTTCCCCTTAGTCCCCTCCAGCCACGCCCCCTTGGCACCCACAGTCGCCCCCGTTGCTGGTTTCTTTGGATTTTTTTTTTTTGGGCTGTGTGAGAAAGCGAATCGTTTCCAAGCTCGAACCGAATCCACATTTAATGTCTTCATTACGCTGCTCCTCTAAAAAAAAGGGCTGCAGTCCAAGTTGTCGTTGTCGTGGTTGTCCTCCATGTTGTGGTTGTTGTTGTCCTCCTTGTTGTTGTTGCACTTATATTGTTTATTTATGAATGTCATTCAATTTATTATATCATTGTATATTTGACTTGAGAGGGAAATGAACGCATTTGTTGCTGCCTTCCACAAAAGGGCGCTGACCAGTCGCACACACACACACAAACACACACACTGCACACACACTGCACACACACACACACACTGCACACTAACGGGCTCTTGTAGGAGTCGTCGTTAGCAGCGTCATCATCTTCCGATCTGCTCTTGGACTTGGGCAAAAGTTTTCTTGTTTGTCGTCATCTCAACAGCATTTGCATCATTGCTGTGGTTGTTGCGGTGACTGTAACCATAGCTAAACCGATCATCATCGTTTGCACTTCCGCTGTGAGTCCACTGCAAATGTCAAGCACATGGCAATTACTACTGTGCACAGTTTAGAGCTAAAGTCAAGAGTTTGAAGACAGAACTTAAATATGAAATAATATCAAAAATGAACTGGCTATAAAATGTTTATAATTTAAATAATAAACTTATCAAAAAAGTGAGCTATGTATCTGTAGACTGTGAGTAATCTTAACTAATCTTTTGTGTAACTAATTTTAGAAAAAAACTTATACAATTTCTTAAATTTTATTGATAAATGTAATATGTAAATAGAGAACTGCTTCACTGTAGTCCCTTCGTGTATATAACTAACTTATTTACTATAGTATTAATTTATTCCTTCTTTTCTTATAAAGTTCTCTCTAATAAACCATCTAAGTTCCTAAAATATGTTTCTTTTCAAGACTCATTTAAAAACATAAGAATTCATTCCTAAAGAAATTAATTTTTAAATATGTTTCTAAAAAATATTTCGACATGAGTTAAAATTTTATGTTATTCAAAAAATGTATAACTACTCTTAATTACAAATTATTAAACATATGCTTTAAAAATGGGTGTTTATAAATTGAAATGACAGAAAATAATCAAGTAATAAAAACGAAAAATAATTAAAATTTTTAATGAAGACTGAAAGTTTTTACAAAGTTACAAAATTACCGCTATAAGACATAAGTCTAATCAGCTAATACTCTGTAAATAGTAAGTAAAATGAGCTATAAAAATATTAAATATTTGTTATTTTATTAATTTTAAATATTTATTATATTAATAACTAACTTCTTTTAGGGAGTACACTTTACTTTTAATTTTTATATAATAATTAACTTCTTAAAGTAATTTAAGTGCATTTAAAATTCGTCTATTTTATGTGCGACTTCTGCTCGTTTGTGGCAATGTTCTGATCGCGAACAGTGCTCGATTATTGTATATCATCATTCCATGGACTTGTCTCGTTCTTTGGCTTTGGCGCTTAACAAGTCGACGAGTTTTGTCTCCCAGACTGTCTTCTCCCCTCCTTCCTCCTATACCCTTCTTCTTGGTCAAGGCATTGCATAAGATAATTGGTGATTTTCATATCGATTTATGCATCCGCCTCATCTTCAGCTCAAACTGTGGCTAATATTTTGTCAAAGTCCGATCAAAAACTGATAAATGTCGCGGGATCTTTGAGGCACAGCAGGAAAATTCCGCTAAAAAAAAAGCCATAATTAAATCATAAATTTCTTAGGGCGTTTGGGAGGGGGGCGTGTCGCGTGCAACTAAATCAATGTCAACACTTTGAATTTATTGCTCTATTTGGGTTGAAAGTGAACGTGTTTTCCAATCAAATCACAATAAAAACAGTCACACGCCCACAAACAACTAAAGACAAATCAGATCTTTGTCCGCTGATATCCAAAAAAAAGGCTAAACATTTACTAAATATTTTCGAAAAAGGTTCTGGAGAACCTGCTGTGACTTTAGTCCTTGACTTTCTCCCGAGGTTTTTTGGTGGAAAGTTGTTGGCGGAACCCGCTGTGATCAGTCGAAAGGGTTCGAAGTTGATTTCATTTCCAGGAAGGTTCAATCGAGGACTCAACTCGATTCCACCGCCAAGTTGGCTTGTTAATGGCCATTTATGAGCGGCTGCCTCATAATCAGCGCAATTATATTGCATTTTCTTAAACCAACTCACAATTTTCCGGAATTTCCCAACGACCGAATCGTGCGCTTTGTTGCGTGCCGACAATTTGCGTCCTTGTTATCCTTGTTGTTTTTGTTGTTGTTGTTGGTCTGCCTTGTTAGCCTTATCCTGCAGCCGTGCAACCGCAAATGTGCTAACGAATCCTTCAGCCGTCGACGCTGACGTCGCTGTCGCTGTTGCCGTTGCCGTTGCCGTTGCCATCGGCGTCGGCGTCGCCGTTGCACAAACATTACCCAATTAACGCGAACTCGCAACTGAAAACGAAACTAAAACTTAAGCTCTTGATACTTGAAATATGTTGAAGAATAGTAGAAATATCTACAATCGAGTTAGCTGACTTAAAAAGACCCTGTAGCTAATAAGAAGCCGTCAATAAGGGGGAAAAAAAAGGTTAAATTACTTCATTAAGAGAGGACATTTTTAAATTAAAATGCGTACAACTTATTTTTAAAGGATAAGTGTATTGTCTGGATAAATATTACAATCTAATTTAGGATTATATAGTTCAAGACACAAGACTTTTCCTTACGAGTCACCATCTTTTCAGTGAAAAGTTCTATGGGAACTACAATTCAGAGCAATTCGGTAAAATTATACACAACTGTATTCTGTTATTTGATTTTTCTGACACTTTGTATACCCTTTAACTCCTCTTAAGTACCGGGTCTAAGAACAGGCGTTAAACGTTCTCGCACCTTTCTGACTCGGCAAAAAATGATTGAAGATTTTCAAGCCTCCGAAATGAGCGCAGACCTCAAGTGATCAAGTGTTTGCAGCCACTGTAAATAAGTTGAGTTTGCTATGGTTTAGGCCAAGAACTACAATCAGTTGGTAGTTTTAACAATTTGGAGAAAATCATTGCGATCAGCAACTAAAAATAAAATGAAGTCCAATTTGAACACCCGCTAAAAATGAGCTAGAAAAAAGTATTGAAATTTATTTATTTTTATCAATTTTAAAAAAAGAAAATTGTGATTTTAGACCAATTTTTTCCCACCAATTAGGAATTCCTTTCATAGAAATTGCGTTAGAAATTTTTTCTTATCTTTAATTAAAAGTTCCTTGATTAATTTCAAGTTTTCCGCACAAAAAAAACTAAGAAAAATTAATTCTCTGCACTGATTTGAGCATAAAGTAAGGCTGAAATGGTTGTAATCCCTTGAGCAGAGAGGGCGGTAGGGTAGAGGAGGGTCACTGCCTGGGTGGTGTCCACATCGGAGTGATACAGGGTGTAGCATCTTGTATCGCATGTCTCCAAATGCGTGCGGCTTACAACATTGAGAAGTGAGCGACACTAATCCTGAACAGATCCGATTACTGACAGCAGCTCCAACATCAGCAAGAGAGGCTCAAAAAACATTGAAGAAGAAGAAGTAGAGAAGAGGAGAAGAAAGAAAGGAGCATAAAATGAAATAAAATAAATGCCACGTTGAGTGGCCAAGTGACAAGTGGCGAAACATCTTTTGCCGGATTGGCAGTTCGACAAGCAACTTGCTCTGACTCTGACTTAAGGCACAAAAACAAAAACTAAATGAGCTACCACATTGGGTGGGAATCTTTTGAGTTTGAGTTGCAGCAACGCTGGCAGAAAAAGGGGGGTGCTTAAAGGAAGTAAGTCTTTTTATACTCTCTGCAAGAGAGAGTATATTGGGTTTGTGCAAAAAAAAAAGTATGTAACAGGCAGAAGGAGGCGTGGCAGACCCCATAAAGTATATATATTCTTGATCAGCATCACAAGCCGAGTCGATATAGCCATGTCCGTCTGTCCGTCTGTCCGTCTGTCCGTCTGTCTGTCCGTCTGTCCGTCCGTATGAACAAACAGATTTCAGAGATGGTAAGAGCTACAAGTTTGAATTTGGTCTCTATCGACTCGATATTAAGTCAGTCAATACAAGAATCTTTTTTTTTTTTCGATGCCACGCCCCGTTCGCCCACAATGTGCAAAAAACTAGAAACACCTCGTAAAAAATTGATGTTTTAGCCGAATATCTCAGTAACTATGACACTTAGGAACACCCATTTTGGTACGTAGGTTCCTAGAGACGGCATAATTGTATTGTCATCAAAAATTTTGGACTGCCACGCCCCCTTTTCCCACAAGAAATAAAATAATTTGCAAACTTCAATGCCGGTTTTAAGGCATATGTTCTTATCGTACAGTATTGTTATTTCACATTCGTTTAAAGACAAAATATATTAAACTATCCTGAAAGTTGCATATAAATCGGACTATAAACAAAAGAGCTAGACATGTAAGAAAGTTGGTAATTGAACGCAATGCCAATGCATGTGTGCAAGCGAGATAGAAACATACAGACATGTGTGCGAACGTTTTCGCTGCTTGCTAGCGGCAGCGCTGCCCGCGAATGCTGGCTGTGCCAACCAATTGTGTATGTATTACATATACACACATACATATGTGTGTGCATACATATAATGTCAAATGTATATGTGTGTGTATACAGATGTTTTTGTTTCAACGTGTTTTGTTGCAAGTATCAATTGATATACCCGGATATCGATTTTATTAAGATGATCGGGAATAAAATGCAGAGAGTATTCTACGGTCGGGCGTGCTCGAATGTACTTTTCTTTCTTGTTAAAGCAGACTAATTTAAGGCCGAAGTGATGTATGTTTGTGTATTAAAAGAAACACTAAATTCAAACAGAAGTAAGACGATATAAAATAAGAACCAAAATAATAATGGTAAACTGAATATATACTTACTCTATCTCTATATCTATACCTATAACTATACCTATTTCAATAACTATATCGATATCTATATCTATATTTATATCTATATCTATATCTATATCTATATCTATATCTATATCTATATCTATATCTATATCTATATCTATATCTATATCTATATCTATATCTATATCTATATCTATATCTATATCTATATCTATATCTATATCTATATCTATATCTATATCTATATCTATATCTATATCTATATCTATATCTATACCTATATCTATATCTATATCTATATCTATATCTATATCTATGTTTATATCTATATCTATATCTATATCTATATCTATATCTATATCTATATCTATATCTATATCTATATCTATATCTATATCTATATCTATATCTATATCTATATCTATATCTATATCTATATCTATATCTATATCTATATCTATATCTATACCTATACCTATATCTATATCTATATATATATATATCTATATCTATATCTACATCTACATCTATATCTATATATATATATATATCTATATCTATATATATCTATATCTATATCTATATTAATATATATTCAAATTTATAGTTTTCATATCTTTAAAATTGTTTAAATTTTTCCAACTCAGTGATTTTCAATAATTTGATTAAAAATACTTTTGCTGACCTTACTAGGCCTGATAATCAAAGAAAGTCCTTTCATTGTTTTCCTTTGTTCCTCATTATATATGAGAGTTTTCTCCCCTCGAATTGATGACATTTTTCCTCGCTGCACTTGAGCTCAACCTTTTTCACACCTTTAGAAATAGGTCAAGTTATTAAACGATGATTAAGTCATTATTCATAATGTTTTGGGCAATGAAAGTAAAAATTATTTTCATTGTGTAATGCCCAACATGTGATCGATTCTTGTGATCAGATCCTGCGTCTTGTTAACTATTGTAAGGAGCTACAAGGATCATTTATAGAGCATTGTTCTCTATATACACATGTGTGTGTGTGTGTGCACTGATCTCATTAGTGTGCCCCATTTAACACCTTTTTGCGTCGCTGCGCGTTGATCAGGTGCATGCGGCGTGCTTTGATCAGCAATACATGATCTGAAACTGAATCACAATTCTTCTATTGTTATGGGCAGCACAGGCACGCCCCAAAATGTTCCCACTAATGATCCTGCTCAAAGGATCCTTCACCACAAAAAGGATCCTCGAATTGGTTTTCTTCTCACGCCGCAAAACGCGAACGAATCGCGTTGCTTTTCACGCTCCTATCAAATGTCCATTAATCGTTTTTACCAATTGCCGGCCAGGATGTGAGCACAGTTATAGCCAAATAAAAAGGCCAAAAGACAACAAAGAACAATATTTCTATATAGGAAAATTCACTAACTGAATATTTGCATAAATCTTTGCGGAAACCGGAAAGGAAAAACCGCTAAAAACAAGCAAAAACAAGCAGAAACAAAAGGAAACCGCTTTAGCGGTTTTCCTCTTTCCATTTACAGCTAAGTAAATATAGCGAGTGTGAGAGAGGGAAAAATCAAATAAATAACAACAGATTTTTGAAAGGTTTTCGATGCAGAATCGATGAATAAATAACTGATTGACTGACTGACTGAGGAACTGACTCAAAATTGATTTCAACGCATCCGCCCCGCGATCAGCATAACAAAAAAACCTGAAGGATTCAATCCTTTTTTGCCACTTCCTCCCTCCATCGAATCCCTCTTCCAATCCCTCTATAAATCCCTTTCTCCTCCCCCTCCCCGTCGACGTGCCTGTTCTGGAATTTCATTTAATTTTGATATTTTCACACCAAACTCTAGAACTCACAGGTGCCTGGCATACGTGTCGGAACTGGAGCCATTATCCAGGTGAGTCTGGTTCCTAGAAACGCTTCGGAAGGGCTTCCAAAATTGATTCGGATGCGTTCGATTTTTGCTTAATTGAATTTTGTGCTCTCATCGATCGTTCGATTGTAGCCAAAAAAGAAAATAAATAAATTTAAAAAAATATCTAAAATGTTAAAAAGGCGGCTGCCTCCTTAATAGATTCACACGCACGCTATGGCTTAGGGGAGGGACAGAGATAGGAAACAGGATGGGAAGTGAGAAAGGGAGGGAGATAGCAACAGGAAGGCAGAGGATGCTGCGATCAACAGTTTAATCCATGCAAAATTCTAGCAGATTATGACAGACCTGATAATAAATAATTCTTTTATTATAAAAATGTAAAATATAAATAAAAACAAAAAAGAAAAGTACAGTCGGGCACGCCAGACAGTATAATACTCTCTGCATTTTATTTCCGATTATTTGGTTATGTTAAGAAAATCGGTATTGCTATATTGTCAATATTTGACAAAATTTCAAAGGTCAAGTCTCATCAAAAAATTTAACAAAACGGGTTCGACTTTAAGAATTTTAGATTTTGATTGCGACTGATTCTCCTAGTTGTCCAGAGTATAAAAAGGTATGACTTTTTAAGATATCGCTTCATTTGGCTGAGTTATGATCAGTCAAAGTTGGGAAAATTGTCAATTTTAAATATTGTGCTGTGGACCACATATCTGGGGACTCTGTCATCCAAATTTGACAAAATGGGTTCGATTTTAAGAATTTTAGATTTTGATTGCGATTGATTCTCCTAGTTGTCCAGAGTATAAAAAGGTATGACTTTTTAAGATATCCCTTCATTTGGCTGAGTTATGATCAGTCAAAGTTGGGAAAATTGTGAATTTAAAATATTGAGCTGTGGACCACATATCTGAGGACTCATTCAACCAAATTTGGCAAAATGGGTTTGATTTTAAGAATTTTAGATTTTGATTGCGATTGATTCTCCTAGTTGTCCAGAGTATAAAAAGGTATGACTTTTTAAGATATCGCTTCATTTGGCTGAGTTATGATCAGTCAAAGTTGGGAAAATTGTGAATTTTAAATATTGAGCTGTGGACCACATACCTGAGGACTGATGACTCTTTCATCCAAAATTGACAAAATGGGTTCGATTTTAAGAATTTTAGATTTTGATTGCGATTGATTCTCCTAGTTGTCCAGAATATAAAAAGGTATGACTTTTTAAGATATCGCTTCATTTGGCTGAGTTATGATCAGTCAAAGTTGGGAAAATTGTGAATTTTAAATATTGAGCTGTGGACCACATACCTGAGGACTGATGACTCTTTCATCCAAAATTGACAAAATGGGTTCGATTTTAACAATTTTAGATTTTGATTGCGATTGATTCTCCTAGTTGTCCAGAGTATAAAAAGGTATGACTTTTTAAGATATCGCTTCATTTGGCTGAGTTATGATCAGTCAAAGTTGGGAAAATTGTGAATTTTAAATATTGAGCTGTGGACCACATACCTGAGGACTGATGACTCTTTCATCCAAAATTGACAAAATGGGTTCGATTTTAAGAATTTTAGATTTTGATTGCGATTGATTCTCCTAGTTGTCCAGAGTATAAAAAGGTATGACTTTTTAAGATATCGCTTCATTTGGCTGAGTTATGATCAGTCAAAGTTGGGAAAATTGTCAATATGTGGACCACATATCTGAGGACTGATGACTTTTTCATCCAAAATTTACAAAATGGGTTCGATTTTGAGAATTTTAGATTTTGATTGCGATTGATTCTCCTAGTTGTCCAGAATATAAAAAGGTATGACTTTTTAAGATATCGCTTCATTTGGCTGAGTTATGATCAGTCAAAGTTGGGAAAATTGTGAATTTTAAATATTGAGCTGTGGACCACATACCTGAGGACTGATGACTCTTTCATCCAAAATTGACAAAATGGGTTCGATTTTAACAATTTTAGATTTTGATTGCGATTGATTCTCCTAGTTGTCCAGAGTATAAAAAGGTATGACTTTTTAAGATATCGCTTCATTTGGCTGAGTTATGATCAGTCAAAGTTGGGAAAATTGTGAATTTTAAATATTGAGCTGTGGACCACATACCTGAGGACTGATGACTCTTTCATCCAAAATTGACAAAATGGGTTCGATTTTAAGAATTTTAGATTTTGATTGCGATTGATTCTCCTAGTTGTCCAGAGTATAAAAAGGTATGACTTTTTAAGATATCCCTTCATTTGGCTGAGTTATGATCAGTCAAAGTTGGGAAAATTGTGAATTTTAAATATTGAGCTGTGGACCACATACCTGAGGACTGATGACTCTTTCATCCAAAATTGACAAAATGGGTTCGATTTTAAGAATTTTAGATTTTGATTGCGATTGATTCTCCTAGTTGTCCAGAGTATAAAAAGGTATGACTTTTTAAGATATCGCTTCATTTGGCTGAGTTATGATCAGTCAAAGTTGGGAAAATTGTCAATATGTGGACCACATATCTGAGGACTGATGACTTTTTCATCCAAAATTTACAAAATGGGTTCGATTTTGAGAATTTTAGATTTTGATTGCGATTGATTCTCCTAGTTGTCCAGAGTATAAAAAGGTATGACTTTTTAAGATATCGCTTCATTTGGCTGAGTTATGATCAGTCAAAGCTGGGAAAATTGTGAATTTTAAATATTGAGCTGTGGACCACATATTTGAGGACTGATGACTCTTTCAACCAAATTTGGCAAAATAGGTTCGATTTTAAGAATTTTAGATTTTGATTGCGATTGATTCTCCTAGTTCTCCAGAGTATAAAAAGGTATGACTTTTTAAGATATCGTAATAAATATGTATGAAGACGTCCAGTGTTAGGTAACCGATCGCAAATGCACACATTATGTGAATATCATGATTGTTACTATCCTCACCAATTTTGGTTCTGATCAAACAACTATATCCTATATAGCTATAGCTCCCATAGGACAAGTCGACCAAAAATTGGTTATTTGCGTGAAAAATGCTCATTAGAGCGAGTACGGGGTCTTTTACAGTCTTCTCACTCGACTGTAGAGTGTCCTACGTGAACATAAACAAAATTCTTTGTTCATTTTGTTAAGTGTAGATAAAACGAGAGCAATGTAGGATAACTTACAATTTGGTTAATTAATAATATCTGCTCCAAAAATCATTGATCATTAGTCACTTTGAAGTAGTTTTCCATCGAGTGGATCACAGCATTGTGTTTGTTCCGCCTTAGAAGCCAGAGTATGGGCACTCCACACACACATGACATACACTTAGAGAAATGTCTCCCAAAAAATAATACGAAAAAAAGTAGAATGCTAAATGGTTATTGTAACGAGGGTTACCCACTGACTTCCCCGTAAGAAACGCGCCAAACTTGAAAGGTTTTTCCGTTTTTCCTTTTTCAATTTTTTTGGCTTGCTGACAAGACTGTGGCTTCTGCTCCTGCCGCGTGTCAAGGCAGTCAGCTAGGGCTAATGAGGGAGTAGGAGAGGACGGGAGGAAGAGAGAGAGAGAGAGAGTTTTGCAATTAGAAACACATTCTGAAGAGGCTTACAAACGCCTTGGAAAACGCCTTAAAATTTAGCCGAAAAATGCCAACAATAGTCTTTTGGCTTGAAAATATGAAAAGAATTAAGGTATTTGCTGCTAACGGGAAGCCTTATGCAATTTACGCCGACTACTTTTCATTATCATTGCCAATTGTTAGTTGACAATGGCAACTGATTTCAGTTTAGGCCAAAAATTTGTTTTGTTTTGTTTGTTCTGGCCAAAGACTTTGAGCCACGTGTGCTCTGGGCCAGCTATGAATAAGGTAAAAGGTTAATTGTTTGTGCTCTAACTGTGTGTGTGTGTGTTGGTATAGGTGTGCGTGTGTGTGTGTGTATTGGCAAATCGGTTTCTCGGACATTTGCCACACGCTGCGTGTCACGCTGTTGGCCAATATTTTGCCCCACGGTGCATTTGCGTGCAATTGTCACACTGTGGCCACACAGCTGGAGTTACTCGAACAGAATCTGGTTCAGTTTTTTTTTCTGTTTTTTTCTGTTTTTTTTTTTTGGTTGGTTCATCATCAAAACTGCTCTCATTCTCTCATTCTTATGCAACATTTGCAACATTTCAACGGAAGCGTCTTCAAAGCGTTTAAAAGCCGACAAAATTGTATGATTTTGTCCTAGTCACGACGACCTTGTCTTTAACTGCCAGTTCCAGTTCCTCTACCAGTTCCCCTACCAGTTCCACTGTCACTACACGTTCCCCTCCCCTTTCCCTTCCCCCTTTCCTCTTTTCCAGTGCCTTCCATTGCTCGTCGTCAGTCATTCGCTGCGATCATAACATTTCATTGCCATAATTTCTTATGCAAATATCCTGTGGCAGCGTTGCGAATTTATTAATTACTCGACAAATGCTACAGCGGAAATATCTACAAAAAGTCCAAAAAGAACTGTATGAATATCGCTAAAATATACACCAAAAATATTTAACAAATATTTAATACTCTTGGGGTATATTTAATCAAGAAAAAGGGCTGCTAGAAAATTAAATTTAATACTTTCTGTCTCTAAAATTATACCAAATTTTATGGGGAATTCAGTAGGGAGTAGTATGAGAATAATTAATTTTTTTTTTATTTGTTTATATAAATAACAGCAAATTTTATAGTAGAACTGTAATACCCGCGGCAAGTGTATAAAATGTATATATACAGATATTTGTACATGAAAGATCTGTGGCTACCGGTTCAGTTTGAATTGGTACAGTGGTAACTGGCATTGGGGCGCCGCGCCGTTGCTGTATCACTGTATCATCTGTAGAAATCTCTCGACTCTCGTCGCTCGGCGACTCTCGCACTGCCGTATAATTAAAATGTTCAAAAAGCGACAGTGTTCATTTTTTCATCATAAATTTCAAAAAGATTGCAATTTTTTTCTTTATTTATTTTTTTTTTTGGCTCCTTTTTTTTGTATCCTTTTTTTTTTGTTGTTTTTTTTTTAATTTTTTTTATTTTTCTCGCGTGGTTTTTTGCGAATTTCAAGTCGCGCGCGCGTTGCGCTCGTTTCCCATTTGAAGTGAGCCGCAATGACAAGCTCAGAGCTTGGAGCTCAGAGCTGAGAGCTGAGCTGAGCCACAGATTGGGGCAATATTTGTGGAGAATGGCAAAAGCTTAATGGGAATAGAGCTCAGAGCGCATAGTGTGTGTGGCAGCAGCAGACAGAGGGACAGACAGAGGGGCGGACAGAGGGACGGACAGGTAGACAGACAGGTGTGGGGGAAGCGGAGGGGGATGGACAGGGGAGGGGGTTGGCATAACTCGGTTACAGTTTTCAAGTTTCAGTTTCAGTTTTGGATTCAGATTCGAATTGTGGACTACATTATATTGGCAAAGAGACTTGTGGCTGGCAACCAGTTTGACAGTAGCTATGCTGGCGACAGTTTTTATACCCTGTAAAATGTGGGAAATACCTATAAATATATTAAGGACAACTAAAAAAGAATTTCTAAATCAGCAAATTGGCTAAATATACAAATGTTTATAAAACATTACAAAATTATTTTTTGAATTCGAGTTAAATTTAATGCTAATGATTATAATGATTATTTAATGATTATGATTATAAATATTTTAGAATATAGAATATTCTATAGAATGTTATATAACCGAGTGTGATATACATTTGATGTTAGTATTAATTTTATATATATCTAATATTTATAATTTCTTTTTAATGATTTTATTGTAAAAAAAAAAAATATTTTTAAGTTTAAATTCCTTAAAGATTCTGTATATTTAGCAACTAAAATAAAAGGTAAATAAGAAGTTTTAAGATTGCTGTAAGTTTAAAGAAATACTTATTTTTTTTTTTTTTTTTTTTTTTTTTAATTGTTGACTCAAAGCACTCAGTTTGGCCTACGACGTACAGGGTATCTGCCCGTATAACCCTTTGTAACTGAAGCACTATTACTTGACTTTTCTTCCTTATGTTTTCTCGAGTAATTTTCAAATCAAACCAAGGTCCGGGGCTGTCCAGCGACTTGAGGCGATGTTTTTGGCGTGCGCGTGCGCAGCGGCAATTTGATGAAATGCATATGAAATCAAAAGTGAATTACGAGAGACCAAAAACAACAACAACAAGTAGTTCGAACAATAACAACAACATTAAAAGGAGACTAATTGGGACAGTCACGCAGCATAAACTATACAACAGTATACTATATTTTACTATATACTCCAGATATCATATGCAATATATTTTGTAGCCGATTGCACATACACACATACATATATACAAATAATGTTGAAATGTTGAAATGTTGAAATGCCAAATTGATGGACTGTTTGTTGATTCGTTGTCTTTGTCTAGTCTGCTTCTGTTGGTGGAATTTGCCCAAGGGCCAAAAGCTGCACTCAGTTATAGTCGAAGCTGACTGAGAGTCTCTGCCAATTAAATATTGTAAATTTCATTATCAAAACATTTAATAATAAAACTAAAGTTGAATTTTATATTCAGTAGTTGTAGCTAAAGACACACGCAGACAGCTAAAAATAAAGTTTAATTAAATACTCTAAGTGTGTTCTTTATAGCTATTTATAGCTAGCAGATAGCTACTAAATATTTATTTTGTTAATGACTGCAGTTTTTGGACCAAAAGATTGATTTTTTATTAAATATTGTTTGCTTCAAATTGCTAAAAATTATTTTAAATGTTATAAAACTTTATAATTTTTGCATCTAATTTTTTAATTTTAAAGAACACATAATTTTACATAATACGTGATAGTAAAAAGGAATACTCCAGTTAATTATTATATAATTAAATGAAAATTGCTTTTGAATTTTTTTTTTTACTTTAACAAACTTTCAAGAGTCTAAAGTTCGTGTAGGGTATTAAACCAAGTTGCAAACTCCGCAAAATGATGTGGAATAAAATAAAAACTGAGTAAAATATTAAACAAATAGCCGAAAGCAGCCATATTTATATTTTAAATAATTTTTTATAGTTTTGTTTTATAATTCATATTATACTGCTAGCGATTATAAAATAAAGTTATGATTATTTTATTATATTTAATATTAATTGCATTTAATTAATAATAAATTGACAGTAAAACTATCTAGAATTAAATTAATTTTTGCAATAATTCTGTTTTCTTTTTATTTAATCAATAAAAAGTTCTAGTTAAATTTGAATTTAATTTATCTTTTTTCAAAAGTTAAATTACAAAAATCTTTTCACTATATCAAATATTTATAGCGTTAAATAAAATATAAATTAACTATAACACTATAATGAAACAACCTAAAATTATATGACTATTTGCAATAATTCTTGTGAATATAACTTCATTTAATCTTCTGTAAATTCAAGTTAAATTAACTTTATTTTTTACTCTTCTCTTTTTCTTGCTCTCCTGTGCTGGCAATTAAATTCTGCTCAGAAGACAAAAAGTCTACAATTAAAAGAAAATAATACAAAAAGTAAAAAGAACTAAAATAAACTGAACTGAACTGAACTGAAGTGAAGTGAGCTAAAGTCGCCTCTTTTTGATGAATGCTCTGCTCACTTTGTGTAATTAATTTAAATAATTTCGTTGGCCCCATTTGTGTGGCAAATTTGGCAGAGAAAGTGCCTCAAGCTAATTGAGACATTTGTCGTTGTCGGCAATTAAATGCAAAAAAAAAAAAAAAAAAAAAAAAAGCCAAAAGAATTTGTCAAATGAAGTTTTCGTTCACTCAGAGAATATTTAAAATATTCTTTTTGGAGAAATTCACATTCAAGAGATGCAAAAAGTTGTCAAGTAAAAAAAACGGCTATGTTTTAGCGTATCATTTAGCGGTAACTGCTCAAAGACAAAACAAAATAATTAAAGAATTTTTACTTGAATTCACTTGAATTTTTTCTTAAACACAGCAAAAACACTTTCATTTTCATTGTTATTTTAGCAGGAGAAAGATGTGTTTTTTCATTTTTAAATATTTTAAATATTTTAAATATTTTTAATGAATTCATTTTGAATTTTGTTGGCAGAATTTAATATCTCTTAAGATTTTTAAAAAATTATTTCACTTTCTAAACGTTGTTTCCATTTAGACTTCGTATTTAAAAAGGGTATTTTGTTGCATAAGAGTTGGTAGAAGATAATTTTTGTAATAGGAGGCGTGGTGAATCCCATAACGTATATATAAATTCTTAATCATCAACAGTCGGATATGAACCTATAGCTATATCTGTAGCTAACATACAAATAGTGGTTGTAAATTCTGGAATTACTATCGATCATATTGATTGTGTAAGTAAGGTATGGAGTATAGTATCTAAAACAAGTACAGGGTCTTTTCGCTTAACTTTTTCCTATTTTTCAAAGTATTTTACACATTTTGTTATACTTTTGGAGTAAGGAGTCTCTCAATTACAATATTGTCTAAAATCCCTAATGATTTCTTGAGGAATTACTATCACTTACAAAATAATCCTCATATTTTATCTAATAGATATTATTTATTCTGACAATTTCTTGAAAATAACCCGCATAATACTCCACTCTTACCTGTAAAATACTTATAATTCCTATATAAATTCTATTAACAGTACTTATATTGGTCTCCCCTTATTATCCACTTGTGCCACTTTGAATCAATTGCTGAACCAATTGCTAATCCTGTATATAGCCTAATTGTCACTCTACAGAACCTTATCGAAATGATCTCGAGGCAATCCAATTACTTATATGTAACACATAATCCCCAAATTATCGTCCTTCATTCACAATTTAATAAGTTATAGAAGTAACTATACCTACATACATAGATTTTTATATAGCTATAACTATGCTGAGAAACGATCCTGTGGAGAATGCAATTTTATAGACATTTTTCAGCTGGAATTCAGTCTAAGGACGGCACTAACCTGTCTCTAATCAGCTTAACTAATGAAAACTTCAAAAAAAAAAAAAAAAAAAAAAAAACCGAATTTGTTCTCCCTGCGACACGCAATGCCAAGAGAAACACGCAATTGTCCTGCTCAATTGTTCTTCCTCTTCTTGTTCCACTTCTCATCTTCTTCTCCCTCTTCTTCTTGCTACTTTCGGGTAGTTTCCTCAACTCGTGGGCGTTTTTAATTGTTCCGAGGAGGGGAACGAAAAACTGCTAAACTGGAAATTGAAAAATAAAATTGTAACAATGAGTTGAAGTATTGAAAAGAAAAAAAAATTATATATATACTTATATATATGTATATAATAAGAGCTAAGCGCTTAATTTACGATCGGAGCGACAAGTGGAATTATTTCTCCATTGTCCTTTTTTTTTCGTGCTCTGAAGAAACAAGTGCAATTCTCCCCCTCTCCGATCACCTTTGATCAGCTCTGATCATGCCGTCAATTGTTTGCTGAGCGAGTGCCCACTTTTGGGTGTAAATATCCGCAATTGTCATTAGGTGACAATATCTCTTTTTATCTTCTTTATCTCATCTTGATCCTCGTCAGTTTCTACAAATTCGCTTGAGTTCTGTCACTTGTTTTTAGCAGTAATGGAATGTTTTTTTATGTGAAGGGTAGGAGCCACCACAGACTACTTAGGGCGGTGATTCCTATTCTTTTCTTGCACTTTGTTTTGCTGTCTCCCTTTTTACTTACTTCAAAGTGATCAGTTTTGTCTACTTCTTTAAATACCCTCTTTATTTGGCTAAGTGTTTTAATAATTGTCATAATTGATTATAGCTAAATTTTTCTTATCCTAAAGCTATCTTGATAAAACTTGGTACAGATGTGTATTCTTTCTGCACGCAGATCATATGTTCAAGTTTGCCAGATCGGATGACTTTATCAGATAGCTCCCATAGAAACAATCGGATAAAAATTAAAGTTTTCCTTGAGTTATTGAGCCTATGTGCATTTAGTACCAATTCCTATTTGCAAACCAAATTTCTTCCAGATCGGACCACTATATCATATATCTATCATAGGAACAATCGGTTAAAAATGCTAAAAATACTTAGTAATTTCTATAAATCAATGTTAACTGTAACTGTTATATAGTTTTAACTGTTTTCCCATCTCTTTCACCAACTCATTCCATCTCTTTCTCTTACTTATGCAATATAAATATTTGCTCCAATTTTGATATATCTTTTAACTGATGATATTCACCTTTTTTGGGGTAAATATGCAGCAGCAACTAGGTGATCATATCTTCACTGCTCTCTCCCTCTCCTTCTCCCCCTCCTCTCTTTCTATGGATATATCTGTCTCTTTCTGTTGGACTGCCCCTCGTTGTACTGTTTGAATAGTTGGTGAAATCTGCCAGAGTTGACAGGCAAAAATGTCACATAAATTACATTATTCTTTGTCAACATTTGTGAGTCAAAAATCGTGTTCAGTCTTCATGTTAAACAAATAACTCACTTGTTGAATCCTCAAACTGAACACACAAATGTTGTTGTTGTTGTTGTTGTTGTTGTTTATGCGAGTGTTATTTACGAGACATCAGTCTCTGGCAGACGATGAAGCTTTTGCAGCTCTCGTGTTGTAATCAGAGCATCCTTAATAAATCATAAATTTATACGGTCCCCTCCCCAAAACACACACACACACACACACACACACATACACATGTATATAAGGGCACTGCATGTAAAGGATCCAAGAGACAGTCCCAGTCGCCTCTGCGAGGCTTGAATATATGCTGGGATCATTCAGGGGCATTCTGCATATATATACTTATATATTCGCTTCGATCTGTGACCGTTTTGTTCAGCTCTTCTTTTTTTGGTTTACATTTTCCGATCATGTCAAACGTATTATTAACTTCACACAAAAAGCGTTCGATTTTGCACCGTTTGCTGTCGTTGAGTTTTGTCGTATGTCGCCCAATGGGACCGCCACCAAAGGTAGTGCCCCAAGTGGCCCAAAGTGCCCCTTCCCCGACTTCCTCCGACCACCTGAGACCCTTTTCGATTCTACCCAACTCCCGCCTCTGCCAGCTCAGCTGTAGCTGATCTCCTTCCTCTCTCTCTCTCTCTCTCTCTCTCTCTCTCTTTCTCTCTCTCTTTCTCCCTCTTTATCTCGCTCTCCTTTGCATTGCATATATTATGATCCGCAAACCGGAAATAATAATTCGATAAATGCGGCTTGAAGATGCGGCTTCAGTTGCAGTTCAGTTATACACTTCTATAGGGTATTATAATCGGGTCACAACTTGAATTTATTTACGTAGACTAACGGTATGTAACTGAATAATTAATAAATTTTGTTTAAAATTAAAATATAATGATTAATTGGGTCTAAACATGTTGTGTTGACTAGAATTCGATGCACGCAGATCAGTTTCTTTCTAACTAGTAGCTTAATTGGGCACAAAATAGGCGAGCAGCTCCTCATACCTACCATATTCTGAGCTAAACAGTTTAATAGCGAATCACTTATAAGCCTAATATCCGAACGGACAACTATATCCTATAGCTTCCATAGGACAAATCGGTCGAAAATTGGTGATTTGTATGAAGGAACGCGCACTAGTATGACAAGATTGATTTCCAGAGTTTTCGCGATTGTTGTATTCTTCTGGCAGATCATTCTCGAAATTTGGCTATTTTAGAGTATAAAAACTTCGTTGGACCGAGCATTTCTTTTTTGTCTTTAACTTTGGTTGCAAAACCGTTCGTTTTGCTGCTGGCTGCGTTGCGAATTGTTTGCCAGACCCCAATGTGCAACGCCAACAGCAGTAAGAAGAAGAAGAAGAAGAAGAGGAAGAAGAACTTGCAACGAAATTGGCATTAAAACAAAATCGACAGCCCCCAATGTGCAGTATTCCAAGAGCAAAGAGTTGCCCCCTTTTAGACGTACTAAATGACGGAAATGCGTATGCCAATTCATTTATCTATTAACGAGGCAAGTGGAAAAGAGATGCACATATATACAGAGACAAAGAGGGAGAGTGAGACAAACTGGCTGTGCGAGTGAGATAGCAAAACGGAAATGCGCGTGGGAGTCTGATTTTCTTTAGGTTTTCAGTCTCCGATTCTGGTGATTCTTGCGATTCTAGAACCAAACAGGACATGACTGCAATTCTTAAGGTCTTTTTGATCTTTTGGTCTCGTTGTCCGGTTATTTGGTTATTGGTTTGCCCAGTTTCTTGGCTCGTTTCGCTTCGTTATCGTCCCAAAGCATCGCGAATCACAAGGCAGCCGCAGCTTCCGTTCCAATCCATTCCAATCCCATACATTTCCCAGCACAGTACGCACACAATAAAACGAACAATTCACAGCCCTTCCTGCTCTTCTTCTTCCCCCTTTTTTTTTTTATTGGGGGCGATTTTTAAGATTACCGACTTTGAGGGGCTTTTAGTTGGCTCCACTACAAAGAATATTATTAAATTGTCGTTAAAGTTAATTGATTTCAATTTTAAATTTTAATTATTTCATTAAACTATGTACGTTGATTGAAAGAGGATTTTTAAAAAAAGATTTTATTCTAGAAACTTTTCGCTTAAAAAATTAATTACTAAAGTCAAGTAGTGCAACAAATAGTTATTAAAAAGTGCTATAACTAACACAAAAAAATAATCATTAATTGTTAAGTAATCTATTCTAATAATTTTACCATTTCTTGAATTTAAATTTTCTTAAATTTTAAATTTTTTTCCTAAATTATATTAACTTTTACCGTTAGAAAGATCATTAGAATGAGAATTCTCCTTAAAAATTAATATAAATGTTATTACACCGCTAGAACCAGTTAAGAATTCTAAACTAGAAAAACAAAAATTTACTACAAATTCAAAGCACTAATAGTAAAAACTTGAGAACTACAATACTTCCCTTGGAAAGGCGTAAAATATTAACAAATATTTTTTTAATACAGATTTAAAAACACATGGGAAAAAAATAAACTTTTCAAATTTAAACTATTTGTAAACTATAGGGTATCTAGAGTTCGTTTTGCTTCTTATTTCAGTTTTAGTTGCTGTTTTGCATACATTTTTCACATAACTCAAAATTAGTTCAATGCAGCAGAAGAAATACTAAAAATACTCAAAAGAATCGATCGATTGAGATCGTTTCGGAATTGTCGGCATTCAATGCCTCTGAAAACCTTTTCTTCTCTCGATTGATTAACTTTGTGCTTCCATATGCAAAAATGCGCCAAGTAATTTAACTTTAATCGGGAGAAAAGAAAGAAAAAGACGAAGAAGAAGAAGAAGTTAAGTTTTAAAGTTTCTCTTCTCTCCCAGCAGCAAAAATCGTTTGCATAATTCTGTTTGGAACTCTTCTCCTCATCGGTAACTAAATTTATCTGAAATAAACGAGAAGAATTTAACGGTACTTTATCCACTTTTAGGTAAATTTAAAATATTGATTTGTAAATTTATACAATTTAATAGTAAGAGAACTTCTGATAGTAACTGTATACATATATTTGTATGGGAAACTTATTTATTTAACAGTTGAGGCTTTAAAAAAATGTCTTATTTTGAGAATTCTTACTTTTTGATCGTTTATAAAGTTAAATACAAAATAAAAATCAATATTAACAAAAATTAATCTTAATTGATTAAATCGCTATAGTTAGTAAATCTTAGTAATCTTTAAGAAATTCTTTTCATTTATATTTATTTAAAATGTTTTAAGCATTTAAATTTACCAAATTTCAGAACAATTGTTGAAGTTACTATAGTTTATCTATTTTAAAATGTTAACTATTTAAATTAGTTTTTAGGAAATTAATTTTATTCATATTTCTTTTCAATGTTTTTTAATTACTTTAAATTTTCAAAATATTAAAAACTTTTTTTTAAACGTTTTTATGTTTACTATTTAAACTAATTACTTGATATATAAATTTCAAGCTGTTTTTTATTTAACATTTTTATTTTTATATTAAAAACTGATCTTTCTTAAATTTGTTTATACATTAACAATTTTAGAGTAGAGAAATATGTTTTTAAAATCATTTATTATTATTTTTTTAATTGTTAACTTTATTTTAATTTATTTTTTATATTAATTTTCTTTATAGACTATTCGTCTAGAGTTCGCGAGATGCCTTTTATGTGCGTAAGTTAAACATATTTTTTCTAATTTATTTTATAAAAAACCTATTCACTTTTAAATGACAAAACAAACTGTCAAAAATATTGATTGTATTTTTTTTTTAAAAATATTTATTTTTTGAGATTTTCCTTTTTCTTTATATGATTGAATTTTCTAATGTTTGAATTGTTTTAAGGAATTGAAATTTCTTCGCCTAGAAATAGTTTTTCATCACAAATTTAAATTTTCTTTTTCTTTTCCTTCCCAATTTCCCACACCATAAATAATAAAACCATTTGCAAATTTCTTTTTTAAATTTTTTTTAATATATCTATCAGTTTAGTGTCCTCCATGTTTGTTTGATAAAAAAAAAAAAATAACTTAAGAGCTAATTGTCTTCCATATTAAACTAAAGTCTTAAAACTGAAAACAGGCACATTTAGCGTTAAAAAAAAATGACTTAAAAATAATTTGTACAAAAAATGGTAAATAAAAAAAAAAGGAATTGTCTTAAAACTAGAATAAATACTTTGTGATCTTTGCTGAGGTATAATACTTTGTGGTCGGTGGGCAGTGACTAGATGCTCGAAGAGGAGTTGAAGTTCATAGATCGTCCTGCCACAAGGAGATGTAATCAAGAATGTCTTCGTCCTCGGCACCAGAACTGCAGGAATTGTTGCGATAATCTTCATAATTGCTTGGACTCGATTCAGTTTTGAGTTCACTTGTGGGCGGTGGGGCAAAGTAGGCGGTGCCACCACAACTGGAGGAAGTGGAGGTGGTGCTGGAGGTGCTGCTGCTGCAGCTACCGCTGGGCGAAATCAGTTGCAGTTGCTGCTGCAGTGCGTAGAAATGTTGCTGTTGTTGCTGCTGCAACTGTTGTTGGTAGTTGAAGTGTTGCTGCTGTTGTTGCTGTGATTGCTGCTGTGACTGTTGCTGCTGCTGCTGCTGCTGATCGTTGTCGTCGATCAGTCGCTGCAATCGTCTGATATACTCAACCGCCATACGCAGTGTGCTCACTTTGCTGAGCTTCTTGTTGGCCCCCGGGCCAATGCCACGCCTACCATTGCTCAGATCGGCTATAATGGCCACGGGTATATGTTGTCGCAGTTGGCTAAAACCGTTGTTCACCTGCTTCACACGATTCCGTTCACGTGCATTGCGTCGCACCACAGAAGCGCCACCAAAAATCATCGTCTGATCATCCAATGAATCCTCCTGATCATCGTGATCAGGCAACGTATGATAACTGGGCTTTGTGTATGGCGCCAGCTCTGACTGATAGTGATTACGATTCTTGCTGCTCAGTGCCATCTCTAATTCAATTTTGTACTTTTTTTTTTGGTTAGAGTAGAATTTATTTTAGAGAAGTTTGTTGCTCTGCGAACGCTGTCGCTGTTCTGATGCCCTTCCCTGCACCGAGCGGGCTATTTATAGGGCAGAACGGGCAGCATTCGTACGTGTGTAAACGACTTCCGACATTAACTCACAGACAGATCTCACCTGCCTACCTGTGTGCCCTGTGTATGCGCAGTGTGCCCCGTTTTTCCCATGTGTTTGTTGTGCCCTCAGACAAAAGGTGCAAAATCATTCAGCATCGCTCAAGGATTCCAATACACTCACTCGAGAGAGCCCAGACTCTCAGTAGATCGGTGTTTGAGTCAGTTGCCCTCTGACTCGAAGACAGACTCACTCACTTGATCAGTCAGTCACTCTCTGACTTAATCCCTCACTGACTTAGTACACGACTCACTCTCAGATCAGTAAGCGATCTCCCTCGATCACTTTATCCCTAACTCAATTGATCACTAACATGATCAGTTTTTAAGTCACTCACGAGATCAGTTACTCACTCACTCACTCGATCACTCACTCACTCTCCGTTTTACTCTCACACTCCCTCTTAGACTCACTGACTTGATCAGTCTTTGACTCACTCAATTGATCACTTTTCACTCTCTCACTCACGCTCTCTTTCTCTCTATCTTACTCTCTCTCCTCCTCCTCTCTGTGCTCTTCTTGTGCGCTAAGATCTCAGATCTCTTTGCAGCTGCTCCTTTGATTATTACATGTCTCTTGCCCTACAGCTTTTGTCTGCGTACGCGCTCTCTCTCCTTGTCTCTCTCTCTCTCTATCTGTCCCTGTCTCTCTCTGTCTCCATCTCCTGCTCTGGCCACTGTCGCGTGCCAGCTGCAAACCGGTTAACTGCTCAGCACTACCTTTTTCTGCGGTCGTGTGGCGACTTCGCTTTGGAGCCCTACTCGACGCTACCTCAACAGCGTCTCCTCTCTCCCTACTCCACTCTCTCCCGTCTCTTCCCCCAATACTCTCTACTCGTCGTACCGCCCTTAAAAGACGTTTACTGCCTTAATAGCCAACTCCAAAGTCTAGCTATAAATTAGAGTCTAGCTGTTTCCTCAAGGTCTGTTTCAAACGGCTTTTTCCTCTGCTTCTTCTTGTTCCATGTGCAGTCAACACCTTAGCCTACCGGAGGCACTTTTCTATTAACACTTCTAATGCCCCGATGTCCTTTATGGCCAGCGTGTCGCTTTCTGCCCACCAGTTGTGACCAGCAATTCGAAGGACATTTGGCTATTGAAGGCGAATCCTGCGCTTTTATTCTGACATCAAGGCCTTTCAGTGCACAGTACGGCTAGAGTTTATGGGCCTATTAGGCCCTGTAGTCTATGAAAGTAGAGGGACTGCTAGGTCTGTGGGAAAAAAGAGTAGCAAAAGACATTGCTGATCCAAAAAGATTGAATATTCTCGATGAGCTGAAAATTCCCATTCTTTTCAGCTATGTACAGTTATAACTCTCAGTTTTTAAAAGCTAGAGCGACTAAGTTATGCAAGTAAAGCCGTCTGGCCGTTACGCAGATCAAGTTTTTTTTCGTTTTAACTTTTTTCACCTGTTTTAATTTCAAAAGAATCGTGTAACTATATCCTAAGAATAATCGGTCTAAATTCTGTAATTAGTTAGTCTCCCTGATTTCTTTAGCATAAGTACAGGGTCCTTTACAGTCTCCTCTCCCAACTGCAGCCTTTTCACTTAGTTTTATTTGCCTCTATGGTTGCACGCTATGCCGACCGTGTCAAAGCGATTGACAGGACACGAGGACATCGGAACTCGGGACATTGGGACATCTGAGGTATTGCTGTGGCACCCAGTAGGGCCTCATCAGCATGCTGTGTGCCTCGTTTAGCACTTCGTGGCAGCAGCGGGTGACATTGCAGGACATTGCACGAAATACGAATCCAATCAAAGAGTCAAACAGATGGTCAAAAAGGAGAAAAAAAAAGAATTCTTGATTCTTTCTAGATTTCTAGATTTCCTTGCTCAATTGTCCTTAGCAAATCCTTGTTGATGCAATATAGATTCGTTGTGGCACGAATCGTGCCAAATTCCATAGGAAAAACAAAATTTTATGATCGTGAGAGTCTGCTGCAGTTTGATTCCCCCTTCCGGCCCCTTCTGCCCCTCCCCCCAGCCGCCCTTTTCCCCTCTGTCTAGCTCGTTCATATAAATTGTAAATTATTTTTAAGTTTTTAACATTTCGCGTTCCATTCGAACGTTAAGAAGTCCGGTTCGGCACGCTTAATGCCGCCTGAGCAGGCCACGGGGATCAGTGGAAGCGAGTTGAAGGCGACTAGCGGAATGCCCTAACATCCAGTTTGTGGTTCATGAACTAGTTCACTTTAAAGCGCTTGAACAGGCCACGCTGTTCAATTAAACCGAGTAGGGGAATGCTATCTCTAGCCAGTTGGCGATTCGTGAACTAGTTCACAAATTTCTCTTTCAATAATTGCTTAAATATCTGTTTTGTGTAAATGAACTGGTTCACTGATGGTTCATTATGCACAACTCTGTGATTTACAATTTTTTCTCCTTAGCTAAACATTTCTGTCGGTTTTTGCCTGTAAAAGTTCATTTGAGCTAGTTCTCAACTTGACTTCTTCTGCCACTGATTAAAGTTGTATATATTTTCTATATAAAGAGGTTGGTTCAGATATGAATTTTATGGTCTTACAGTGGACTTAGTTCACTCTACTTGCTAAAAGTTCCAAATAGTTTTCCAACTCAATTGATTTCTGTGATCACTGATCAGTGGTTACATTTTTCATCACTCATCAGTTATACCCACAAGTGGGATAGGGTATCAGGTCGTAATCAACAACTGTGGATGCCGCCACCGTTTGTTGCCGCTGTGTGCTGAGGTGAGAGACTGAGATGGAGACTGGCTCCAACAAAAGCAACAACAACAACTGTAGCAACATGCAGATATATTTTGCGATCGGCAGCAGGCGCTATCATTATCTGACACAAAAATTTAATATAAATTATGTTGACATGTTGGCTTAAATATGGAACTTGAAAAGGGGAAAAGGATAAGGAAAAGGAAAAGACAAAAATATGACAGAAAGAGTTGGAGGATAATTGAGGCTGAGGTCGGAACACCTAACTAGTTCAACTATACCACCGAATGATCTGTCCCGTTTCGATGCGAAGCGATCCTCCTCGATCCGATGCGATCCTCCTCGATCCGATCGGTAATTGCTAGTAAGACACGGGCAACAACAAAACGAATTCAAAAAGAAATGAATCGATTCAACTCGATTCGATATGAAATGGAAAATGGAATCGAAGTGAAGTGAAGTGAATTCGAATCGAATCGAATCGAATTGACTCGAGTCGAAGAAGCGGCAAATATCCGCGAATGAAGTCGTCATTAATATCGACTTGGGGCTGTCAATAACTTGACATCGCATCATCATTTTCTACCTTTTTTGTCTCGTCGGTGTCATTCTCCCTCTCCTACTTCCCCTCTCTCTTTGTCTCCTTTTCTTACTGGCTCCTGGAACTCTTGTGTGTCTACTCACAACTGCAATTTTTTCCCCTCTTTTTTTTTACAGACACTTTGCGGTACGAATTTTGACGCGCCCCAAGCCAAGGTCGATCTTCCATAAATTTGTTGTTGCCTTTTTCCCTCTAAATGTTGTTGTTGTTGTTGCTGTTGTTGTTGTTGTTGCTGTTGTCATTACTGCACTTTGCATAAGTTGAATGTTAATCACATTTCGACAGTGTCATTTTGAGTTTTAAATGTAATGCTCTCGATAAACTTGTGGCAACAGCACTCTCTTGCCACACTCAACATTACACTGCACTACATTACACTACACTACAGTGCACTAAACCGATCGTATTGATCGAAAGGTTTTTTTTTTTGTATTTATTTCTTTCTTGGCCACACGAAATTTCTGTCACTTCTTGAGTTGAGTTATTGTAATAAACTATAAGCACTTGAGTGCTGAACAAATGTCGAATTTAAATCACTTTTGATCGAGTCTCTTTTCACGGGTACAACTTTAAAAATTTGAGGATCGAAAGCTGATCAATTTAGATTTTTAAAACGGTAATACTTGAAGATCAGTAATGGAATTTATAGTTTGCTATGTGAATAAAGTGAAAAGGATTTGACAGTGTTTTATAGCAGGGAGAAATTGTATTGCAACTTAAAAAGGTCCATATTTTTGCATACATAAAATATTTAAGTAGATCTATGTCGATCTTATATAGAAAAGATCTGATAAAAAAATAGTATTATATAAAACACATATATTTTTGGGAAACAACACTGATCTTATTACTCTGTTTAGGTCTGTTTAAAGACGATATTGATAGACATAAACACTTGTAGAGATCGCAAACAGTCGCAGAACATTTTGAAGATCAGTTGATTATCTATTGAGTAATGTCTTTAGAAAAGCCTTTGTCCCCTTAAATTAAGTCTTATAAGTCATTTTAATTACGAGATCTATGAGATCGTATACATATATTATAAATGCTTAACAGTTATTTATAGCACAGCCTAGATTTATGTCTTTATTAGGAAAATCGCTTTTAACAGATCAGATTCGATCACAAGGATATAAACCAATGATATTTAGGATTCTCTCAAACTTTGTGCTCTCCCTTTTTCCTCTCTGTCTCTCTCCTTCACTCTCTCTCTTCCTCTGCTCGAATTCACGATCAAAATTGTTGACATCTTGGCTGTCAACTGTTCATGGCCATCAAATTGCCGCCTGATGATCGCCACTTGAAAGCACAAAAGCCGCAAAAGACGAATGATTTTGGACTGAAATCGATGCCAGCCAAAGTGACACCCACTCGGAATCCATCGGTTCGCAATGGAATCGATTCGGAATTGGTTCGGAACCATTTGGTGCGATCTACAGTGCAAAGATCTGATTTATGTGCGCTTGTCAGCGGCTGCTCCAAGACTTCTAAGGTGCGCATTTTGACGCCGCCGCCAATTCTATTATATTTATGAGCACTCCAATGGGGGAAAGGGAGAGAAAGAGAAAGGGTGAGCGAGGAAGAGAGACATGGCGATTTTTGATTAATTGTAATGCGAAAACTTTGATTAATTGCGGCCACGTTGCGGCTGCAATACAATAACAATTTGTTTTCGTATTGCATTAAATCAAAGATGCCATTTTAGACCCTGTACTTGAGAAGAGTAGAGCGGTGAGTTTGGTGTGTCACAGGCAAAACAAAGTAAATTATAGGAAACTATGGGAAAGTTGGGGACATTGCCAGTTATAAATACTGAGCTGTAGACGATATATCTCAGGACTCTGACATCCGATCATCGATTCCTATACCTTTCTGAGCTCGGGAGGAGCAGAACTATCGATTGGCATCAAAATATTGAACAGTGAAAATTCGTCAATTTTTGACAAAAATTCAAAGGTCAAGTCTCATCTCAAGTCTCAAATTTAACAAAATGGGTTCGATTTTGAGAATTTTAGATTTTGATTGCGATCGATTCTGCTAGTTGTCCAGAATATAAAAAGGTATGACTTTTTAAGATATCGCTTCATTCGGCTGAGTTATGATCAGTCAAAGTTGGGAAAATTGTGAATTTTAAATATTGAGCTGTGGACCACATATCTAAGGACTCTGTCATCCAAATTTGACAAAATGGGTTCGATTTTGAGAATTTTAGATTTTGATTGCAATCGATTCTGCTAGTTGTCCAGAGTATAAAAAGATATGACTTTTCATGATATCGCTTCATTTGGCTGAGTTATGATCAGTCAAAGATGGGCTATACTTGGTCTGTCACAGAACAAACAAAGTAAATTTTCTTGATAGAAATCTACCGGAACTCGAAGACTTTAAGGCCATATTTAAAAGTTATGTCAACAGAAAAATACTGTTTTCTAAACACTATAACTTAAAAACTACTGGAGCGATCTCAACCAAACAACTATATCATATAGCTCCCATAGGGAAAATCGGTTGAAAACGCGTGATTGGCACGAAAAACTTGAGATATCTCAACCAAACTTACACACTGTGTATATATTGCTACATAGGAGTATGCTGTCTCAATTTGTTAAGAATCAGATAACTGTATTCTATAGCTGTCATAAGAACAATCGTTCTAACATCAGTAATTAGTATGCTAATCTTTTGATTATATTGATTGTGTGGTACAATCTTGTATGACTTGCCGCAAACTGAGTACAGGGTCTTTTGCAGTTGACAACACTCCAGCTTACCCCACTTTATTGTTTTCAAAAATCATTTCTTTCGCTTCTGTTTGTCTGGGCGTGTGATTGTATGGCCAACACCTTGGACGGGCCCCAAAGTTATCGATATATCGATAGTATTTATGACTGACTCGCATAAATTTATGAATGGCCGCCAAAAATACGATCAGCCACGATGACAATGATCGAAGGGGTTTTATTTTTTTTTATTTTTTGGGGTCTGCAATTATGCAAAAAGTTGTCAAATGCGGCAGGGGCGTGGCAGTGGGCTGAGGGCAAGGCTAGAGGCAAAGGGGGAAGGGGCAAGGGGCGGGAGGCGTGCCTGCAACAAAACCGATCGAAAAATTACCAAACAAAAATTGTACCAGTTTTCTTGGTCGCGAGCAATTTACATGTCGCCCTGTGCCACTCCCCCCAACTGCCCGCCCCTGTTCATACTCCACCACAAAACCAATCAACGCGTCTGTCAGTTGCTGTCTCCTTCTCTCCCCCCCTCTCTCACTCTGTCTCTCTCTGTCTCTGTCGCCGCTTATCGGTAGCTGCGCTGGAATCAGCTTCTGGCACATCACGATCACATTGCGGCAGCCCTGTAAATCTCCCCCTCTCCCCGCCCTGCTCTCTCCGCCCATCCCTTTTAGCCGAGCCTTTGGCGATCCGTGCTCGTTGCTCCTGTCACAATTACAACAGCAAGTGCAGCAGACTAATGACAACCACGACGGTGGCAGTTGTCGCACAGTGGTTCGAAAGTGTTCAAAAAATCAGTTACTTAACAATTGCTTTTAAAAGCAACTGAAATATAAAATATTTATTAGTTTAATATTTAATTCAATTAAATCGTTAATAAAAATCGATTATTATGACTCATGCCATTAAGAAAAAAGTACAGGGTCTTTTTGGAGCGTAGCTTTTACTACCAGTTGGTGCCACTGTGCGGCAGTAGCAGGGACAGTAGCAGGGACTGCGGCTATAGCAGAGATCGGGGTTGACACGGAAACTTGATATGGCACACACGCGTCTTCAGCCGCGACTTGCGACTTACGACTTGCGGCAGAGACGTCGACTGCGACTGCGACTGCGACTGCGACTGCGACTGAGACCTGTGGCGTGCGCGTGCAGCGCAATTAAGTTTGTTGTAAGGCAAGCTGGCAACACTTTGACATTGACAGTCTGTGCCTGCCACTGGACACGGGTAGGGGCACACTGGTTTGCGTGAGATGGGTAGAGGGGTGGAGGGGAAGGGAATGGGGGGAAGGTAGTGCACTCTGTGAAACGACTTTGGGGCAACACGGCGACAATTTCACCTGTTGCAACAACGCTGACACAGTAACTTATATTATTTGCATGCCACAAGCCGACTACGTACTCCAACTCCAACTCCAACTCTGACTCCGATTCGTGCTCTGAACTAGTAATGTGAACTGGTTTTTTTCTTCACTTTGTTTTTCTGTATTTTCTTATTTTTAGGTTTTTTTTTTTTGTTTTGGGAGTTGTCAGCAAGTGCAATGATGCCGTAATGAGCCGTAGTTGCTGCCACGTGCAACAAGAAGTGCGTTCCATACTTAATTAGAGCGTAATTTTGAGACTCATTAGAGCGTCGCCTGCTGAGCACTAAAACCTCTGACCTCTGATCTCTGATCTCTGTGACCTCTCTGACCAGATCTGCTGGCAACGCCCACTAGTCATTCTAGTCATTCATTTTGCTGGCAATTAAATGTGGGTCAGCAAACGTCAGCAATTAATATTTGCAGCTTAGCACATCATTAGAACAGGTCCAAGCTGCAAGTATTTCAGGCCCCCAGTCAATGAGCCAATTGCGTGCATCTTGCATCTTGCATCTTGCATCCTACATCTTGCATCCCGCTTTGGAGTTCGCGTCAGTTTTAACTGATTCCCATTGATTAATTGCCATCATTAGCATATGTAAAGGACGGCATGATTGATATGATGCCACTATATAGCATATATATACATATATATAGCATATATATACGATATATGCGATATATATATATATGTTTTGCTCCAAACAAGGCTGGGACCACCAACGTTGCGCTTTGGGGAATGAGAATGGGAATGGAAATGGGAATGGGAATGTGGAATTTAATGTTTGCCCAGCCCTTAAAAGGGCAGACGACAGCAAGTGTATGAGCCAAGTTAACAGCTTATATTAGACTGACGCAGTTTGCCGTTGCATGCCACGCAGAGCCAGAGATGGAACAACAACAACAACAGCAACAAGAACAAACAAAAAGAATATAGAACATTTATTAAATAATGCAAAGTAAAATATAATTTAAGAGAGGCGACAGTCGAGCGAGTCGACTGTAAAGGACCCCGTACTTAAGGTATTGCATCATTTGGCTGAGTTATGATCAGTCAAAGTTGGGAAAATTGTCAATTATAAATATTGAACTGTGGACGACATATCTCAGAACTTTGACATCCGATTATCGATTCCTATATCTTTCTGAGCTCGGAAGGAGCTGTACTTTCGATTGGAATCAAGATATTGAACAGTGAAAATTTGTCAATTTTTGACAAAAATTCGAAGGTCAAGTCTCAAGTCTCAAATTAGACAAAATGGGGTCGATTTTGAGAATTTTCGATTTTGATTGCGATTCTCCTAGTTGTCCAGAGTATAGAAAGGTATGACTTTTTAAGATATCGCTTCATTTGGCTGAGTTATGATCAGTCAAAGTTGGGAAAATTCTGAATTTTAAATAATGAGCTATGGACCTAAGGACTCTATCTAAGGACTCTTTCATCCAAATTTGACAAAATGGGTTCGATTTTGAGAATTAGATTTTGATTGCGATTAATTCTGCTAGTTGTCCAGAGTATAAAAAGGTATGACTTTTTAAGATATCGCTTCATTTGGCTGAGTTATGATCAGTCAAAGTTGGGAAAATTGTGAATTTTAAATATCTGAGGACTCTTTTATCCAAATTTGACAAAATGGGTTCGATTTTGAGAATTAGATTTTGATTGCGATTAATTCTGCTAGTTGTCCAGAGTATAAAAAGGTATGACTTTTTAAGATATCGCTTCATTTGGCTGAGTTATGATCAGTCAAAGTTGGGAAAATTCTGAATTTTAAATATTGAGCTGTGGACCACATATCTGAGGACTCTTTCATAGAAATTTGACAAAATGAGTTCGATTTTGAGAATTTTAGATTTTGATTGCGATTGATTCTGCTAGTTGTCCAGAGTATAGAAAGGTATGACTTTTTAAGATATCGCTTCATTTGGCTGAGTTATGATCAGTCAAAGTTGGGAAAATTCTGAATTTTAAATAATGAGCTATGGACCTAAGGACTCTATCTAAGGACTCTTTCATCCAAATTTGACAAAATGGGTTCGATTTTGAGAATTAGATTTTGATTGCGATTAATTCTCCTAGTTGTCCAGAGTATAAAAAGGTATGACTTTTTAAGATATCGCTTCATTTGGCTGAGTTATGATCAGTCAAAGTTGGGAAAACTGTGAATTTTAAATATCTGAGGACTCTTTTATCCAAATTTGACAAAATGGGTTCGATTTTGAGAATTTTAGATTTTGATTGCGATTAATTCTGCTAGTTGTCCAGAGTATAAAAAGTTATAGCTTTTTAAGATATCGCTTCATTTGGCTGAGTTATAATCAGTCAAAGTTGGGCTATAGTTGTTCGATCAGGACATCTGCTAGTGAAGTAGTCGGCCTTTCATTCCAAATTTGAAGGCTATATCTCTTCAAGTCTCTGAAGTCTAGGTCCTTATGTGCAGACAGATACACGTTCTTTGCTATATCGTCTCGGCTGTTGATGCAGATCAAGAATATATATACTTTATGGGGTCGGCCACGCCTCCTTCTTTAGATTACGTGGTCTAATAAAACTGACTTAAATATATATCGCATTAAAAAAATATTTCCTAAATAAATCAAAAATATCGCTGTCTAGCTAGCAATCGGCCTCACTTCCCATCGCTAAACATAAGCAGGGACTGGGCTGGACAGCAGGGATCCAGGGGCCAAGAGGCCAACGATATTGGGGCAAGCCGAGCGCTAATTGTTAACAAATTGTGGCCCAAGCAGCAAGTGCAGCAAAAATCTTCTTGGCCAACAGCACGCAATCGCAAGAAGGTCGTGAAAAGGGGCGGGGGGAGTGGTCGAGTTGGGCTAGGGAGCGGGGTAGGGAGCACGAAGGACTCTGAAGCTGCACCTGAAGATTTAACTGGGGATAAGAAGAGGTGGATGGGGAAGGGGGAAGAATGAGGCACACGCAATCCGCGCGTAACTGAAAATTCATTCCATGCAACTTGCGTCGGGTCACGACACGCAGCAGCTCTGGTAGCACCACTTGTAGCACCATTGGAGGCCTCACTCTGTAGCACCACTCAAACTTGAACTCAGACCTCGTAAATTGAAACTGAGACTCAAGTGAAGCCGCTGAACAGTAGCCACAATCACAATCATTTGGACACTCGGACAATGGGACATTCACTGCAATCTCAGCTCAATTTGAGGCGGCTTTTATATTACACTCCTTCTTCCTCTTCTTTTTCTTCTTCTTCTTTTTACCTCTTCCTTATTAGATGAAGACAAAGTTGTGGAAGAATCATTAGCAGAACTTCTTAAGAAGACTTTCTCTTAAGCACTGAGGTTACTTAGGAATTTTATTTAAAACTCTTTTAGCTCATATATATAAAATCAGTTTAAACTAAGCCAAAACAAAACTTTAGTACTTTAACTCTTCTTCTTTCCTTTGTCTATTTACTACTTTTGAGCTGATCTTTAAGCGCACTAAGCCAACATAATTATTCCCATATGATGTTGATTTAATGCTTTTTAAATTGTCTTTTATGCTGATCATTTCCTTAGGAGTCGCTCATAAAAAACGGATTTACATTGTGTTCAGGAAATTGAGAAACTATTTTTTTCATTCGCAGATTAAATTTGGAATTTTCTTGGGAATTGGGAATTCAAAAGTTTTCATAAATTTCATTTTTTTTTTATTTACAAAATGTCTGAAAAACTCTCTGCTCAATTTCCATTTTGGCTACGAATTCCTCTTGTCTTTTTTTGCAGTTTCAATTTCAGCTTTTTTTTTAGCTAATTGGTTGCAAGTAAGTATGTTATCAATGGCTAGATTGCCGCCCCATAATCTGCAACAATCATCATTATGATCAACATTATGATCATGATCATGATCAGTTGCAGTTGCAGTTGCAGTTGCAGATCCTCTGATCATCGTTCACCATAAATGCTGCTGGGGCCATAACTTTCCATCAAGAGTTTCAATTTCAATATTAAAACGCGTTTCTGATGCGACAGTGGCAATTTCTGGCGATCGACTCGATCGCTCCATCGATCGGGTAAAAGTGAATAACTACCTGTTTTTATGATTCCTATACCCTTTACAAAGGGTAGCATAATTATGACACAGTTAGTAACAAATAAGTCAGAAATTTGGTACTCAAAAGTGATCGTTTAATAGAAAAGTTTTTATTCAAATTCTTCTTGTTTTAGTCATGAATTTTACGCTTAATCTAATCACGATTTCTTTCTAGGCTTTAAGATTTTTCTAATGGCAAAAATTTAAATAGAGTTTTTTGACAAATTCTTTTATAAAACTTTATTTCCCTCAACTAATTACTTATTGCAGTGCATCAAGCATTCGGTGTGGCAATTTTTAAATTTTCCAGCTTGTTTTTTATTTTTGGGATGATCGAACTAAGGGTCCCCCCTTTCCAAAAGTATTGAGTCAATTTTTGCCTTGCGGCCCCATTGGAAATTCATTTTCACTCTGGGCGCAGCCGCAAGGCAACTTCATTATTGTGATCATGAACACGATTACGATCATTCTCATGATCATTGCGATCATATTCAGCATGATGAGCGACCGCAGGCAAAAGTGTGCTCCAGTTTAATTGAAAGCGGTTTTTGTGTAACGGCCTTGGTGGCAGTAACAACAACAACAACAACAGTAACAACTACAACAACAATTACAACAACAACAACTGGGAGATCGTCTACTTGTTCGTGGTATGCTCTGAGGTGTGAGCCAATATCAGAGCACTCAGTGCACTTGTTTTTAAATGAGAGTACACTGCACGAAAAAGAATTGCTTTTGGTACATATTTTGGAAGATTTGCTATTCACTCATAATAAATTTTAAAAATAATTAAGTACTCAAGAATATTTTTACCTAAACATTCCATTTTTATAACAATTTTGGCTAAGTACCAACTTGAGCACAAATTAAATATTTAAAGCTAATTTTTGCATATAAAAACTGAGTGTTAGTCAAAAAACGGCTGAAAACTGAAAAAAAGGACAAATTTTCTAAAACAATTTTTAGCTAAATTCAAGCTAAAATCGATAATTTTTTGCTTAAATTTAGCTTTTTTTATGTAGACTTAAAACTTTCGACTTTTAACCAACAGTAATTGAAGAACATGTATTTTTTCTGAGTGTACGACTGACTGTTGTTGTTGTTGTTCTTGTATTTGTTGTTGTTGTTGTTGGCTGTATTGATGAAATGGAAATTTGTCAATTCTCGCCGCTGGCAGCTGAATCGTGGCATCTTCACATATTTGTGGTCTTGTGGCAAAAGCTGAGCGATTTTGCTTAATGTTTTTTTAGCCTTTTTGCGTTTTCTTTGGGGCTTCTGAGACTTTCAGTTTTCGAATGCGAATGCGATTGACCCAGAGCCAAGGTCACAAATGAGCAGTGGAGAAAGAAGCGTTAAAGAAAGGGAAAAGCAGAGAGAGGAAAAGGGAGAAGGAGAAGGGAAGGGTAAGAAAAGGGGAAGGGGAAGGGGAAGGGTAAGGGTAAGGAGTAGGGAAAGAGGACCATGAAAAGTCTTTAAGATAAACACAAACAGTTTCGCTTACAACTCAATCATCGAATGTGTGGCACTTTTATCGAATGCGTTTTTTATTCTTGGTTTTTTGTTGGTTTTTGGTTTTTTATTTGCTGTTATCAAACGCTCGCCCGGCGGGAGAAGTACAAGAATAACCTTTTAATTAAACCGTGCAACGGTTGTGGCGACAACGATAACAAAATCGTTTGACGCTCTGCTCTCGTCGCTCTTCACACGTGTCCGAGACCCGAAAACGCCACTGATAGTCCTTTAGTAGTGCGGGCATTTTAGCCTTTTTACCGCTTAGACTTAAAATTTTTTTAATAGAATTAAATGGAGATATATTTTAAACAGCTCCTAATCGGAAAAATTCAATTTTTTGTTGTTGAACTTCATTATGAATAATTGCTTTATTTTTTAAAATTAAATCTTAATTAAAACTAGAAGAAAAAAAATTATTTTTTAGCTATTTTTCTATTTGTTAATAATTTAATTTCAAGTGTTTCAGATAAGTTGCTTAAAGTTTAGTAACAAAAAGCAAACTAAATTGTAAATTATTGTTTAAAAAATATTTTAAGTTATATGGAAACAAAATTGAAGTCCATTTTTGTTAGAATTGTGAAATTAAATAATATTGATTTATACAATTAGCCTGAAAATTAAAAAAAAAAACGAAAAAGTCAAATATATTTTTTATAATTTTATTTTTACTTTTATTATTTACTTTTTCCACCCATCTTTACTTTTTGGTATCTAACTAGCGTTTTTTTTTGTAATAGCCTGTCAGCACTACCTGAAGTCCTGTCAAACCCGGCCAAAGACATCGCTATCATTGCACTCATATCCGACTTTGGCTATGCCACATTTTATCGCCACTGCCTTCCAGCGACCGATTGTCGCATGCAGCATGCAGCGAGTTGCACTTGCTTCATTTTATATATATTTTTTATCAATGAATGAATGAACGAAACCCTAACACAACCCTAAAACCAATAACAAAACTCAGAGCAAAAACCAAATCTCAAAACCAAAACTCGAAACTCAAAGTCGAAACTCGAAACTGCTCTTATGAATGAGACTTCTTCTGCCTCGCATTTGGCAAGCGATTAGATTGCCTGCGTTTTGATACCCTGTAAAATTGTAAGTTTGTAGAGTAAGTGGGTATGCCCGTTGGGAAGAAAGTTCTTGCAGTCAGACTGAAAACAGTTATGAATATTTGTTCTATAGTGCAATAAAAAAGTTATTAAAAATATAAAATATAATTATATTGATAATAATTATCTTAAATTTATCATGAATCAAAAATTTCAATGCATTCAAATCAATTTTATAACGAATATTCTTTAATTTTTAATTCATACGGGGTATTTTTAAGTCAAGCTAAATGGTCTCATAAGTGCTAGAATGTGGGAAAGGGTCAAGTACATTAGTTGCACAGCTGCGTTGGTTGCGTTTGTCAAGAGACTCTACCTCTACCTGGCCGCAGATACGCGTATCTGTCAGATACAACTGTATCTGTATCTGTGACAGTGTGTATCCGTGTGTTAGTGTGTGTGTGTGGCTGACTGGACACACGCTACACTTGTTCACAGCGACTAACTGACTGTCCGTCCATCACTCCCCGTTCGTCTTTACCACCTTCCTTCCTTCAGTCTGTCCTTCCTTCCGTCCTTCTGTCCATTCCACTATCAACATCAACATTTTTATGCGCCTACCACCAACAACGATTTGATTGTGTGTGTGTGTGTGTGTGTTGTGTGTGTGTGTGTGTGTATGTGCATGTGCGTGTGTGTGTGTGTGTGTGTGTGTGTGTGTGTGCGTTTTTTATTATTTTCCCTTTTTTTGCGGAGAAAATTGGTCTGCAATTTGAACAATTTTGTTGTGTGCTTTGAAATCGCTCTCATTAAAAATGCATAAAATGTCAATGAAGATAATTTTGCAGCTAAATTATTTATGGCTAACAAGTAAGAGGCCTAAAACTGTCAACAGATATTTTGGCAAATTTCCTAATAAAGCTGTATTTTCTGCAATTAAAACGAATATAAAAAGCAGAAACTGTAATAACTTTAGGTTGTTTCTTTTTTTAATTATAAAACATTATTAAATATAAATATTACATGGTCTGAAGTACACAAAAATCTTATTGGAAAATTGTATCTTTTATCGAATTTAATATTGTGTTTGCTATGAACTATGAGTAGATGTGATCGGTGGCTTTAAATATTATATGGAAATTATTTAAGATTTTGACAATTCATTAATTTAAAAAAAAAACTAGAATCTACGTTAAAAATCCAATAAATGCCTAGAAAATTTATTAAAAGGTTTTAATATGTTTAGATTAAAAAAAAATTCATTTTATTTATATAAATTTATTTTTTATTTTTTTTGAGAATTTTTCTAGATTTTTAGCCTTAGTTTGTGGTAAGATTTTCTTCATTTGCGCCAAATTAAAAAATACTTCTGAAGTCTTTAATTAATTTTAGTGCTTTTAGTACAAACTTTCATCTAAATTCAGCAGAATGTTAGGTCCATTAACTCTTCATTAAGCCATCGAAGCCAATTAAAACCAACTTTAGCCAGTTTAAGGCAGCCAAGAGCTTAACAATTGCTAGTTTTAGCTAAAGTTCTAAATATTTTCTGGGCTCAAAATTGGAATAGAAATATTTTAAAATGATTTCAATATAAAAATAATAGTGATAACAGCATCAAAAAATAACAACAATATATCATCACTTAATACTGATTATTTTCTTAGATAAAATATTTTATTTCTTTAAATTAATAATTGTTTAAAAAATTATATTTTAAAAATATTGATATTAAAAATTAAGTAAATTCAGTTTCTTCGATTTCTTTTAATTATTTTATTTACCAATATTGATATGTTGGCCATGCTGTTGACTGAAACTTAATCCCTTTGTGCCTTAAATACGGGACAAGTTAATACAATTTATTCACGGCTGCTCGCGATCAGTTTAAAGCGGCTTTTTGCAGCTACGAATTTCACGCCTTCACTTTTCGCACAATCAAAATCAATTACAACTTTGTTAAAAGACCCAGCAAAAATTGTTTAGCTTCGCTTTTAATTGAAAAAATTAAAAACTGAAAAAAAGAAAATAAATTAAGAAAAAATGTTGTAAGTTAAGGAAAGACTTAAGCTACGAACTGGCTTAAAATCGAGTGACTAAAGCCACAAACTTACGTCTAAAAAATGGATAAAAAGTGAATTACAAGCGATCACAGCGGGTCTGAATTATATGGCAAGTGGCACGCCCTCAAGCGCCTGCTGTTTGTTGGCGCCTTCAATTAAGTAGCTCTATTTAAATCAGCGAGCAACAAAAAAAAAAAAAAAAAAAAAAAAAAAAATCAACACTACTTGGGACTACTCGGCACTACAGGGCACTACTTGGCACTGCTCAATCAAGAACGGAAGCCATAAATGGCAGCTTGTTATTAACGCCGTCTAGCAGCAAATTAGCGGCCGCGTTTTTCTCTTCTCTCTCTCCTCCCTCCTCTCTCTCCTCCTCTCTCTCCTTCTTTCGCATTTTTTTTATAGAAACCGCCAAAAAGCGCCAAAAATGCCGAGAAACCACCAAAAATACTTACGATTTATTGCATTTGAATAAGCGAAAACCGTCACTAATTATAGTCCCTAAACAAAGACCGAATGGAAAGAGGAAGAGGCGGATTTTTTGGGCGATTTGGGCCATTTGATGCGACTATCTCAATATTTGTTTTGCAAACTGCCAACAACAAGGAAATTTCTATAATTTGCATGCAAAGCTTTCGATGCCCTGTAGAAGCACTGCTGATGGGTCAGCTGGGTGTTTGTCGGAAACAATTTTCTATAACAGACAGCAGGCTGGTTGGCTTACTCCATAAAGTATATATATTTCTGACCAGCAGCCACTTGCGATTGGATATAGCTTAAACAAAGCTACTACTCAGAGACTATAAGAGCTAGAGCAAACTGTTTTAGAACGAAAGAACGTTAATATGGTATGTAGTTCAGGTTCGTTTTCAAAACGCCATAACTTGAAAGCAACTGGAACTAGCTCAACCAAATTCATATATTAGAAAGTATGATATATACGGAGTATGCTTATCAAATTTTGTCAAAATCGAACGATTATAACATACAGCTACCATAGGTATATATAGTTTATATAGAATTTTCTTAACCATAATCACACATGAAAAGTATTTGAATATGTGTAATATATTCTAAACAGACCTGTTTGGGATCGAATCGCTATATCCGATAGTTATCAAGTATGCCAAGTATGCCATATTTAGGTATACCCTCATACCCTACTTAGGAATATACTCAGTTTCAAATTTCAGTAATGCTTTTTGTCTAAGTTTAAATAATTTCTGCATTATAAGTACAGGGACTTTTGGAGTCTTTCCCGTCTTCTACAGCTCTTGCTACTAGTTTTTTCTTGCTACCTTTGTTAACTTGGCTAACTTGACTGCCTATGTAAATCATGCAAGCGGCCAAAACCGCAAATTAGCCACACGTATGCGCTGCTACGAAGTAGCCACTGTACAGTGGACACACGACGGTGAACGGTGGACAGTGGGCACTGCGAGTCCCGAAGACTAAAAGACTCTGATTCTTCTGCGACTCTGTCCAATTCCGAGTTACGTTTCTCGTTAACTTGCGACTTGAGGACGCGGCTTCTTAATGTTTTTCAATAAATTTTCAGACACGATTCGCGCTTACCTTTGGCTAGGGGTAGGCTGGGTTACAGGTGAGGGGCGGGGCGGGGCCAAAGGGGGGCCAAAGGGGGCAAAAGGAATCCGGCAGCAGACGGCGTTAATAGAGCAAGTGTTGTTTTGCTCACTTTTGGCGTTAAGTGTTTCGCGCAGCATCTCCAGGTGTATAGACAGTTGAGCAGAGGGGGCAGTGCCGGGGAGGGGAAAGGGACAGGGGGGACACAGGGGGACTATGGAAGCAGAGCAGCTCCAGTTCGTAATCAAAAAGTAAATAAATGCCGGCAGTCAACGCTGCTTTCGCCTTGTTTGTTTTTTGTTCGCTGCCAAAGCTGCGCGAAAGTCACATGCCACGCCCACTTCGCCCTATCCCCTCTTCTACCCCCCTTCTACCCCTCTCTGCAGTTGGGCCTCCCTGCTTCTCGAGCATAAATCAAGGCAGCAAATGAGTGTGGCTCAGTTTTCAACATTAACTTTGCTGTCTGCAGTCGAGCTTCCCTTGTAATTATGTGTGAATTTTGGCACAACCATCGATCGCCCTTAACCCCCTCTACCCCCCTTTAGCTCCTACCCTGTCCCTGCTACACCCCACCGCCCCAATTGCCACTTTAGCGGGCGTGTGCATGCAAATGACTGCGAGCATCTTCGAAACGGGTTTTTTTGAAATTCATCGTTAACTGCTCGATTTGTAAGCAACGAATATTCATATTCATAACCAAAAACGAATGAATGAATGCTTGTGAACCGAGTGTGTGAGTTGAAAGCGTTTAAACTCCCTCTGTGCACGAGTTTTTGCAGTTACCTTGTTTTTAAAGGCTTTTCGAGGTTTTTGTGCGCTGCCTAAAAGTATGCTGTGAAATTTAATTAGTTTTCGTTGTGGCGCCAGCTAGCGACGGGCGGATGTAGTGTTGGTATATGCCCCGTAAAGTATGCTCTGTTTTAAATGCTTTTGTGGCCCTATACTCAAAAGTGTAGAGGTTTGTAAAAGGCTTAGTGTGAGTAACAGGCAGAAGGAGTCGTTTCCGACCCCATAAAGTATATATATTCTCGATCAGCATCAACAGCCAAGTCGATACAGCAACAGCAGCAATGGGATCTTTAACTGTAGACAGGTAGTCTGTAGGCTTTCTTACTAATTATTACAACAGGGTCTAAAAGTCAAATAAAAAACAATAGTTTTCGCTTAAAAGTGTTTAAAAAAGTTTTAATTTATTTCGCTTACTTGACTAAAGTGAAAAACAAAGTACAAAAAGTAAAAGAAAAATACAAAAAAAAAAACAAATACTTTTATATGTGATTGTGTGTGTGTTTGTGTGTGTGATAGAAGAGTCCTAGTGTCGCTTGGTGCTGTGAAGAGAGAGAAAGGGAGACAGGGTAAAAGAGGAAGACAAAGAGGGAGAGAAGGGCTCCCTCTAGCCCTGATGATGGTGCCACCAGCCCGACTGACGTGAGTTCACGTAGCTCTTGAGCCCCTCCCTCTGGGGGGCAGATTGGTGATTGGGGAAGAGGTGTGGTCCACTAGTCTCGTAGTTAATGCCGTTGTGCTGATTGAAGACGTACGCCTTGGGCGTATGGGCGTCGAGACCCGAGGATACCGACGAAACCGATGACACCGACGAGGCGATACCCTGTGAGGCGGGTAGATAGGTGCGTGGAGGAGACGGTGACGGTGCCCAATTGGTAGACAGCTGCGGTTTCTGGGCAGGCAGTATAGTGGGGCGGTAAGATGGCTGTTTGTAAATAGGCGTGGCTGGTTGTTTGGGCAGAGCCACCGAATTCGAAGGACCGTAAACATTATTGCGCAGATCACAAACAGTGTTCTCGATCAGTGCTCCGAGGGGCGCTGTGTAGATGCGGAAATTGACATCACTATAGTCGAGATCGGAGAGTAGAAAGACGGGCATACGATCGGAGAGAACCCAGACATTTTTATTCTCATCGATCTTGACATCGGCGGGGAAAACTAAACCGACATCATCGCGATCGACAATGCCATGGAATTGCGGTGTATACGGCATCGAGGAGTGCCAACAACCCACCGCATTCTGATCAATCAGATTGAACAATTCCACTCCATCATCGCTCATCACACGAGCCGTCGTATGGGCATTTCCTCCACGCTCATCGAGGACCATAAACTCATGATAACTGTCCTCGGTGCGGCTCTCGTCGCGTAGAATTCGCGTAGACACCGCAAACTGGCGGTGACTGGCCAGGGGACTGAAGTAGAGTGTGCGATAACCATCGGATCTTATTGGGGATAGTGAAATACCAAAGATTCCCTCCTCGCCCCACTGGAAATTCAAACCGGCGATGTTGTAATCACCCCTCAAAGGATCCGGGAAGAAATAGGAGTGAGCCGAAAAGCGCCATGACTTATTCTGTTCCCACGAGTAGGCAATCAGTCCATATCCCAATTCATCCGAGAAATAGGCGAAGGCATCGTCACAGGTCTTACCAATATCGACTGCAATGTTAGCTATAAAAGTATTCGGATTCGTGTCCTCGGGTCTCAGTTCGTAACGGCGGATTCTCGTATTCGTGGTCAGATCGAACACATTCACCGCATAGGGACAGGGATTGGTCGTTGTATTGCCAATGCCCACGGTACCAGTGTCTAGGACCCAGAGACGACCGCATTCATCGACCTTAATGCGGTATGCGGTGGTTATGCTGTTCGCACAGTCTCCGGCCGTATTGCTGCGCCAGTCCGGGTACGGGATTAGCTCCGGGGAACCAGTCAGACTGTGATCCATGTTGATGTAGGTCAGTGTAGCGGGTATGCCTGCAACAGAGACAGGAAATAACGTGATCAAATATGTTAAAATTGAAAGGCAGAGAGACAGGAATGAACATGCACAGTTTAGTCAAAATTTAATTTAATTGACGAACAATTGAATTTATTAGAGAAATGCAAAGAATAGTTAACAAAGAGCTAGAAGAGAGTAATATATATTTAATTATTAACTAGACATTCCAACTAACTGAACATTTTATGATTTATGTAAGCTTTTGTTAGCTTGAACAGTTTGAGAATTATAACTGTCTAAATATGCAGACATTCTACAAAGAAAGAAAAGAGGAAGAGGAGTCAACTCTGAGAAAAGAAACAATTTAAGCTTTAAATAGACTCGTCTTTCTCTCTCTCTCTCTCTTTCCCTCTCCTTCTCTCTGTCTTCTGGTCTTGCTGCAAATGTAAACAATTTCCGATGTCATTAGCCAGCATTTCGAGTCGAGCAACGACATCATCGTCATCATCATTAACATTAACTTCATTATCATGATCGCCAACTTCATTATGTGCATTATTATGTACGTCATTATGATGATTGGAGTCATGGAATCACTTTGGTATCATTTCCGCTCCAGTTGACGCGTCGTCGAACCAGTTTTAACATTGCGGGCGGACACTTGCACTTGCCGCTACTGTTGTTGTCTTGGCCAATTCGGTTAAGTGGTCTCTTCCCCCGACTCCTAACTCCCGGCCCCTGCTACTCTCCCTGCTCCTCCTTCTTCTCACCTGTTGGCTAAATCAACAGTTACAGCGACTTTTATTGCACATTAGAGCCAGAAGAGCCAAAAGAGCTCTGACAAATGTTTATAGTTCTTGCATTACTAACGTCATTTTCTATCATAAAACTTGGCAACTCTATGGACTTATTGCAGTCAATCAGACTCAAAAAAAGGGGCCAAAATGACGGTCTAAACAACTGCAGACAATCAATTTAGCTTCATTTCTCGACTGAATTTAACGAGCTCTTGACAAGTGTCTACCGATTATGTTAGTTAATTTCACTACGATCAGATCGGATCATTAACTCCGGAGTTATTTGCTTAACACGCAGCGCAAGGAGCACTGTGACGTCACTGCAAAGTCAACTTTTTAGTTGGAAACGTTTTTATGAAAAGTGAAAAGGAAATTAGCTCCATGAAAAACTGTAACTAGTCAGAAAGGCTATGGAGTGTGAGTCCTTTCTGTACTTTATAATTTTCTCTATAAACAAATCTCCAAAAAAAAATAGAGCTTGATCTGCGTAACGCATAAGCAAACCTTAATGACATATTTGGGGCGAGTTTGCTCTTTTATATGATCAAAAATTGTTATGCAGAAAAAATGCAGAGAAATCGCTATATAAAGTCAGAAGAAGTTGGTCCTAAACTTCATTATGAATATATAAAAATATATGTTTATGTTTTTAAGAACTGCTTAGATTAATTATACTTTAAAAGAGTATGTTGGGTAAATTTGTCTATTTAGATAATAAATATTTAATTTTCCTTTCGTTTTGAATTTTAAAATGTTCAAGAAACCAAGAATATTTACAATTTTAGGCATAAAGTTTTTTTTTTTGGGAAGTTTTATTTTACTAAAGAAAAAAATACTTTCCGGTTCGGGAAGTGTCCCTTTCTTCGGCTAATACTTCTTTACGAATGATTATACTTGGGTACAAACCAATTGAAATATTATTGAAATTATTGTCTTGAAGCCTTTAACAAATAACAAATAACTCAAGATAAAGCTTTGAAATGAAGCCATTTGAAGACTATAAAATTTGCGTAAAACATTCTTAACAAATAATTTAATTATTAACTTTAAGCGAGAGTATTTTCAACTACTTTTCTTCTTAAGTAAAGTAATTTAATATTATATAATTTATTAATTTAAGTAACGCCTACTGAGAACAGGCGGGAATAATTTAATTATTTACTGCAAATTAAAATATAAAAGTTAGAAACTAAAATTAAATTAACAATTATAAAAATTGAAAGTAAAATGTGAGCTGAACTAAAAAAAAACTGATAAGTTTATATCTAGGATGTTTAAGTAGTCACTATTAAACACATATTTAACAGTCCATATTTAAAATATTTTTTTGTAAAATATTAAAACTTAAAATTCAATTTGTAATTTAATCATAAATTTTTAATCTTAAACAAAATTTATTACGCGAATGTAAAAAGTATTTGTTTTTTTTTAAATTTAATGTCATTAATTTATTAACATAATTAAATTAAATTTTTGTAGTAAGTACTAATAAAACATCCCTAAATCTAAGGTGTAAAAACAAATACTTCTTTTCTCTACAAAGCCCCCCCCCCACTCACTCCCCATTTATCTACTGAATTTACGTACATTAAATCCGATTTATTACTTTCTTGATAAAACTAAAAGTAACTATTACAATTTTAATCCAAATCGTTAAACATTTTCCAAAAACGAACTGTGCATTTTTCGAATGATTTGTCAAACTGTTCAGTTGTCGGAATACACAAATAGCTACATCCTCTGATATTATATGTACATTATAAACTATATATATCCTGAGTTGTCAGCTGACTGAGCACAAATTTAATAACTGCAATCTAAAGTGGATATCAGTTTTAAAAATTTTGGATGGATGTCAGTTTTGTTCGCGGTCCATTAAAAGTTTCCTGTTGACTTGATTATTGTCGCAGCTGCCAAAACTTTTGTTCCGACATTTTCCCAACCAGTTTTCAAATGTATTTTTTCTCAAAAAAAATTCAAAAAAATTCAAAAAAGTGTAAAAAATATAAAGACCATTAACATTACTCGACGCATTTGCAAATTGCAAATGAGCTATGAATTTATCAAAACACCGCAGCTACCAGTTTGTCAAACAAGCCAAAATAAAAAGGCTAAAAAGGCTGCAAAAAAAAAAGCAGCTGAAAGAGCTGAAAGCATTGAATGAGTTTCATTTATAATTCGTTGATATTAATTTGTAATTCAATCAATTTTACTCCCCTCAAGCGCAATTGCAATTGTAAATGATTTAATTTTTTTGTTTTTGATTTTATTTTCGACTCTTTAAGTTTTAAGTAATGTGGGAACTTGAGTTTTATTCAAAACTCTTTCAAAATGCTAATAACAAAGTTATTGTAATATTTTGTGTATTCAGTTACTTGAAAAATACTTTTATTTCGAGTGGTTTACATTGATTAATTGTCCTCATTATGAGCTCAATAACTGTCAACTTTGTTTGGCTTTATTTTTGACCAGATTTACCTTTGATTTAGCTAATTGATTTGCCGCTTTTTGTTGTAGTTTTTTCAGTATTTCTTGTGGTATTTTTTTACTCTTTTGGTTATTGTTTTTATGTTTTGTGACTTTCGCCTTCTCTTTGAAAAATCCATTGAAGCGTGAGTTTTAGACCTGAATTTACTTCTTTTTACTCTGCCCTGTACCTACTCTACTCTACTCGCATTGGCTTGAACGACCTTCTTGGCCCACCAGACACCAGCCACCAGACATTGGCATTCCAAATACCAAATTTGTATCCATTGTTGGCATTCCTAACATAAGCACAAAATACATTTCAAGGCAAGAGATGCTAGAAAGTTTTATTTTGGGATTACGATTATCAATTGACAACTGATTTGAGATAATGTCAGATTAAACCGAACTATAATGCACTTTTTGAAGTGGCAAAATAATACTAGTGGGAACTGTGGCGGAAAAATACTGTTATAAAATTATTAAATATTAAAATTAAATTATTATAAATGAGTAGCAATATAATAATGGAAAAAATACTAAAATAATACTAAAATAATACCATAATAATACCAAAATAATACCAAAAAAAATACTAAAAAAAACAAAAAGAAGAAAGCATATTTAATTCATGCCAAAAACAAATTTGGGAGCTATATAATATAGTCATCTGATTTAAACCATGTTTATATAGTATATAAAAAATACTGTCATACACATAATGCTTGAATGTCGTTGAAATATTTTAAATAATTCTCCAATTAAACATTTTTAAACAAAATAAATTTCTTTCTAATTAAGGAAATACAAAATTTATTGGTTTTTTAATACTTTATATTAAAAATACTTTAATAATTAATTTGAATATCCATTATTATTACTTGGCAGAATAATAAATTTTATTTAATTTATTCAAAGAATAAACTCATTGCACTCGAAATTCAACTCTCACTTTGAAATCAACTTTATATATAAAGTATATATGTATATATATATACATATATATAAATTTATGTGTTTGTTCTCTGTATAAATTTAAAATAAATTTGCTTTTTTTCAACTGTAAGTTTTTTGTTGTTCTTGTTCTTGTTTTTTTTTTTAGCAACTGTAACGGTAAAGCTATAGTCAAGGTTCTGAAGAAGCCTTCACAATAGGCATTTGTTATTATTTATTAATTAATTTGTTTAATTATTCAATGCCGCTTCAACGATTTCTGTTAATTTAAATATGTTGAGAAGTTTTTTGTTTATTTTAAAGAGTTTTGTTCGTAAGTAGATCGAAAATTGAATATAAAAATTTAAATTAATTAAAACCTAACGGCAGACGCAATAGCTTAAAATATTTACTGAAATCGTTTAAAAATTAATAATATTTTATTAAAGCAAGACAATCTGTTTAAAATTATATATAACTACAGAAAAAAGTTCAACATAAAAAATTACTTGACGGTAAATAGTCACTTTAAGTCTCTGTAAATTTCAGCAGCAAAAACTAACAAAATTTTAATGAATAAAATTGTTTATTTGTAAAAAAAAAAAATACTGCAGCTTGTATCTGAATAAACTTAAGCAAAAAAAGAGTCGAAAATGTAATGAGATTCGTAAGCAGACAAAAAATAAGTTTTGTCAGCTATCAATCAGCTACAAATTGTTAAATTCCATGTAGCAAAAAGTAGAAAATTTTAATGATCAGAAAAAAATAAGGAGAAAAATGTTTAAAAATGTGAGCAGAAAATGTTAAACATATAAATAAAATTAAAATAGTCAGCTAAAATTTATAGAGAGTTGGGATAACGAAGTGTTTTTAAAAGTAGTTAGTTATAATAATATAAAAATCTATTATGATATATTTTAAAATCTTTTTCAGGCGATAAAATAGTGTTTGAGGAAACGAATTCAAATAAATGTTAGAAAAAAGTTAAGCAAAAACGAAGTAAAAAAATTTTAAGAAATTTATGGATTAACAAATGCTATGAAGCGTTGAAAATTTTGAGTTAAAATATAAACTTGTAGCAAATTTCTTAACACTAAATAAACAAATTATTTGAAACGGTCACAAATTTTGATCCAAAAAAAGAACAAAATTCCCAAGCATAGAATTTCTCAAGACACCACAAATGCAAGTTTCCTTAACGATACAAATTTCAGATGTAAAACATGTCAATTAATTCTGTCTGTCAATCAATACAAATTTGTGTAGATTTGACAAGATATCGAAGAGATCGAAATGTTTCACACTTTTCAGTGTGTTCGTTTAATCGAAATGTGCGAATGATTTCCATTTTGACTAATGATGACCAAAATCGGGTAGTAAAACCAACATTTTTGGGTCTTTTCGTCTTACCATCTCGCCAGCGGGGAACGGTGACAAAAAGTCGATTGCCAAAGTGCTCAATGCCCACAGGGAGGGCGTTCTGCGGTATGTAATCGCCTGTGGCGATTGCCTGCTCCTTAATCCGTTGATTGGGAAAGGCAAAGTCCAGTTGATTCCAGCTGTAGCGTTCCTGCAGCTTATAAGCAGCCTGTGAGCAGCCGATCAGCAGTAAAATTGGCAACAGGATGCGTTGCATTCTTGACTGGGCACACATGGCGTATGAGCAATCGACGTACGTTTTTATTCTGCTTTACACAAACACTGGGCACAAAAAAAAAATAATACTTTATTTTATCCTTTGAGCTTGAAGTTTTTAAATGTTTACTGTATTTATTTTTTATTTTTTATTATTTGTTTTTAGTTTGATTTATTTATTTTTTATTGGGAGGATAAGTCAGCTCTCGAGCGGCTGCCGCGTTTGTGACTGTTGCCCTTAATTTGGCGACCACGTTTTATATAAACTTATTTGTGCAGTCACCGTCGCTGTCGCCGTTGCTGTTGGCAGCGCTGCCGACCACGAGCCGAAGGCGCACGCGTTCACGCTAGTGACTCTTCGGCAAACGACTTCGGTTATTTTTTTTTTTTTTCTTTAGCGGTGGCTTCGCTGGTTTTTCAGTTGTCTTTCTTTTTGCGATTTGATTTGATTTTCACGCATGTTTAAATCTCTGCCCGGTCCCCACTGTAGCGCTGCCGTCTTTCGGCGCCCACTGTACCGACTGTACCCACTGTAATTGCAGTTCCGTTTAATGAATTCGCCTTTTAATCAATCGCAAAAACGTGGCCAGCAAATAAATGTAAGAACGCTTGCATTTGAGGTGAACGACTCTTGGGTGCCCAGTTATTGTAAATTTTAAAAATACACAAAAACATTTAATTTTTTAAAAATACACAAACAAAAAGTAACGTTTTTACTGCAACTCGAACCCGCGTCCTTTGTATTACAGTCGCATGTTCTCTCTACTAAGCCATCAAAATTGCACTCTGCTCCTGTCAAAATGACAAACTTCTATAGTTGTTAAAGCGATTTTAGTGAAATTTTTAACAAACACCTTATTACTATCATTTAAGTGATTCATATCGAAGTTCTTAAATAATTATGGGCGCAAAAAAGTAGATATATTTATCTTTCTCCTAAAGAGCCTTCCATTTACATGCCTACAGTACAAATGTGGCACAAAAATATAAGCCCTTTTGCCCCTTTTGACAACTAGGCTAAAGAGCGCCCTGAAATCCAAAAGCCAAAAAATGCCAAAAACCAAAAAAATAGCTAAATCCACCCGTGACCTAACTGATCACGGCCCCTCGCCGACGCCTTTCGCTGCGTTTATTAATTGGCCTCAAAAAAATCGCCTTTTGGTTTTGCCGTTTTGTTTTTGAGACCCTGTAATTGCAGAAAAGGTTGCAGAGGTTTTCTAGGCTTGTCAGCAAACTGAAAGTAGAAAACGTTGAGACTAATTAAACGCATTGTTCTAAGGAACTCTGTTTATGTTTCATATCTGTTTTACTTTTTGTCCATTTGTTATAATCTGGAACTGAGTTGGTTTTAGTCCCACTACTAAATTGTATATACTTCATAGGAATAAGCGATTAAAGTCTTCAATTTGTCTATTGTTTTATACATTAGAAACTTTATTGATCACCCGATTTTCTTGTGTCTGATTACATGCCTATACAGTACAGGGTCTTTTTTGGTCGGCTTGCTGACCTGCAGACTTTCCCCCACCAGTTTTTATTCCGATTTCTTGGCTATGACTTTGATGATTCATAGCCGAGGGTCAAATAGCGCGTAGTTTCCGCCTAAGGTGCACACAGAATACCCTAACTTTGGGGTATTATCAATATCTTAGGGGCTTTACTTAATGAAATTAAAGTAAGGCAAATTTGAATTATTAATCTGAATATAGTAAAGTAAAACATTAAAAATTATTAAATGTTTAATTTTATCATTAAAATATTTCTGAACATATTTTGAAGTTAAGAGAAAAATTCCTAAATTTTTTTGTAGTCTTTTCTTTGGGGGAAATAAGCTTCAAGTCTTCTCTCAGTGTATGCTATTTTATCTCCACTCATTAAAAATGTTTCACATATTGTAATTTGCAAGAAATTGTACTTTAATTTAATGAAATCATTTAATCATTTAATTTTTATATATTTTAAAAACAACCTTTGAGTAGTAAATTCAATCTCTTTTTTAAATTCAAATTTGTTTCCTTTAATGCACTCAATTAAATGAATGAATTCTAACAATTACACACATTTATTTGATTTGGTTTTATTTGTTGTTTACTTACCACATTTTTTTGCATTTCAAGTTTTGTCATTTGTGTCTAACTGCTGTATTTTTGCACCTCATTTGGTTTTGCATAAACAAGTTTCGCAATTTTTACAACTCATTTGAGGCATTTTGTAAGGCGTTTTCAACTGGTTTTTCTGTGCATCGACGGAATTTTCATGCCCCAAAGTTTTCTGAACCCCTTCTAAAACCATTCTGGGAAATGTTTATTTAAATTTTACTTTTAAAGCATTTACAAAAAAGTAAGCAATTTGAATGACTCTGAACATTTCTTTAACTAAAAAGTGTGCAAAATAAAAATCATTCAAAATAATAAACCTTAAAGAAAATTATGTTTTTTAAGCAACAAACATTGCTTAAGTCTTTTAAATTTAAAGTCATTTAATATGTAAATTATGGGATTTTATTAATTAATGTTTTGGATCAAGTTATTCTGTCAACTTATGATTTTGACAGCTAATGATTGAAATTCGATACTCTTGGGAGTTATAATCATTCCAAGACAAACTAAAGACAAACTTCACCAACTCGCTAACATTAAGTTTAAAAATTCTTGGTTAGTTATAAAATTAAATTAAATATTTTTAAACAAACATTGTTTACTCTAGTTTAAAAGTTCTTGGTTAATTATTTAACTTATATAGAAATAATTAAATATTCTAAATTGAAGTTTAAAGATTCAATAAATTTGAATAAAAAAAAGTTAATGCTTCCAAACAGTTCCAAATATTATTTTTATTCACACACTATGCTTAACACAAAAATGTTACATAAAATAAAAATATTTAAGTTATAAATTAATTATTAAGTTATTAAAAAGGGTTTAAAAAATGAAATTTAGAACAAACAACAACTCCAAATCTTACTATATAAAATTATTTTTAACAACAATTTCTACAAGAGTGGAAAGCTAACAGAAAATGTGACACTTAAAAATAATAATATGCTCAGTATTTTATTGAAATTATATTAAATAAAAAGTTTAAATATTTTTAAAAATTATTTTTCAAAAATAAAAATTCTTTTAAATATTAAATTAATAAAAATAAATATATAACAAAAAATAATCATGCACATTCAACGATTTTTATATTTAAATTGTAAATAAATACTATAAATACTATTTATAAATAATATATTTTATATGTTAAATACTAACTCTCAGTTCGACACAAAATAGAGTATACATTATTCGCTATTTACCAGTTGCCTTTTGCGTATATCATTCACTTGCTTATTTCTGCGATTGGCAAAATAATAATAACAAAAAAAAAAAAAATTAAAAAAAAAAAAAAGAATTGAAATTGTAATTGGTTTTTTGGGCAAATGATTTTTGATTGTGTACGCGTGAACCGGAGCTGCGGTTGCTCTATGCTGTAGGGTTGTCCATCAAGCGATCAAGAGATCAGGTGTTGCTAGTGCTGATAGTACAGGTAGTATAGGTAGTGCTCGTAGTGCTGCTGGTGCCTGTCATGACCGTGTGCTTGGGGCTTAGTCAGCGGTGCGGAAAGTGATTTCATGATAATGCCAAAATCGATCTCATGATAAGCGTTTTATTTTTAAAACATGTCTAGAAAGTGGTTTGATTTGATTTCAAGATCGATTTGATTTGGAAATGCATTTGAAGCGAAATTTCGTTATCAAAAATTGATCTTTAATAATTTCTGCATTGGTGGACAATCTATTTAGGCCTTGATATTGGCCACGTTAAGGTGCAGTGATCTGCACAAACACTAAAATACCGCCAAAATCCCAATTGAGGCCGTATTTTTTTTTTTTTTTTTTTTTTTGACATTAACGCATTTTTGCATGCGATTTGCGAACACGCCGCGAATGCTGAATGTTGAATGTTGAATGCAACATGTGGCATGCGGCATGTGGCATGTGGGAACATTAAGCCGCAAAAGCTAGACATGTGTTGCCATTTCTTATGTAAATTACCTCATAAATAATAAAAAATAACCAACAAAATATGCTGACCAACCGTCTGAGAGAGCGGTACACACTCAAATTGTGCTCGCGAGCTGCAAAACACATTTGAAATTCGTTTTTTTGTGTAATTAATACGTACAGTGTTCGAAAGCCAAAACAAGATAAATTTACAGTTTTTGGGGTTCTTTGGAAAAAGTGATCAGCAACGAACGGCACGAGAAAAGTAACGGATTGAGTCGTGTAATATTTTTAGGAAACATCAACCTCAACCATCTCAATAAATCAAGGGATTGAGTCGTGTAAGCAAAGTGAGCTACGATGTGGTTAGTCGTTGATTTTGAAGAAATCGAAATCTTACTGATTTTTTCAAATTATTTTTAATTAATGAGATCTTTATATATCCGTTATGCATAGAGTAAAGGGATGTATTACGACGGTTCGTGAAGAGGAGACACCTTTGTGCCTATAAACTATATTTTGTTTATCAAAATCAGTCAAGTTGATACAATTTTATCAGTCTCTATAAAAAACAAGTAAGAAAGGCGACAGTCGACTGTAAAAGACCCCGTACTCGCTTCATTTGGCTGAGTTGTGGACGACATATCTTGGGACTCGGACATCCAATCTTTGATTCCTATACCTTTCTGAGCTCCGGAGGAGCAGTTCTATCGATTAGCATCAAAATATTGAATACTGAAATTTTGTCAATTTCTGACAAAAATTCGAAGGTAAAGTCTCATCTCAAGTCTCAAATTTGACAAAATGGGGTCGATTTTGAGAATTTTAGATTTTGATTGCGATTGATTCTCCTAGTTCTCCAGAGTATAAAAAGGTATGACTTTTTAAGATATCGCTTCATTTGGCTGAGTTATGATCAGTCAAAGTTGTGAAAATTGTGAATTTAAAATATTGATCTGTGGACCATATATCTGAGGACTGTGGTTTCGAAATTTGACAAAATGGGTTCGATTTTGAGAATTTTAGATTTTGATTGCGATTAATTCTGTCCAGAGTATAAAAAGGTATGACTTTTTAAAATATCGCTTCATTTGCCTGAGTTATGATCATTCAAAGTTGGGCTATAGTTGCCCGATCAGGACATCTTCTCGCGAAGAAGACGGACTTTCACTGAGCGCGGGGTCTAATTAGAAATTATATTTGTTTTAATATATGAAATATCTATCGAAAAGTGAGAGACGGGTATACCAAAGTCAGGGACTTGAACATTTAGTATTTTCTCCAGATAATCCAAAACTCATTGATTTCTTTTGGGAACTACCATTGCCTTAAAAGAAGGTTCGTCTTTTTTGGACTGTTCATCGATATCCAATTTGTTGATTAATGAGAAGTTGATCTCTTTTCACTTCACTGCTTTCCCCCTATCTAAAAGATATGTCTGCTTTTTGTATTATTTGAACAGATCATGATTAGATTTTAACTGCTTTAATTGGACTTCAAAAGACCCGACAACTGTAAAGTCTAATCCAATGGAATTTTAGTTTGAGGAGCTGTGGAGTAGGAGTAAGTCTTAAGTTAATGATTGAAATGTGGAATTACCTTATTTAATTGGTAATATTAGAACATGATTCGCATTTCCAATGTGCATTTAATTAATTAATTTCTATATTTTTACGATCAATTGCAACATTTATTTGTGTTTTTCATACAATTTGTTGGTATTGTGGGTTTTTAAGCTATTTTTTTGTATTGTAAAGTAAGCAAGACACACACAACCAACACACACACACGCACACACACTCTCATACAATCACACATAATTAATTACCTATGTAATGACAGGTGGTCAGTAGCTACAACAACAATATTCACAAGCGTAACAACAACATAAGCTAGTGTAACAGTCTACCAAAGAGTAAGACCGACTTTGATGGACCCTGTAAGTTGCTTAATTTGGCTTTCAATTCGTTGAAAAACGAAAAATAAGTTGTTACATTTATTTTTATGATCTTCAAAGCTTAAAAGTGATCTGAATTCGCTTATATATTTTGGTCACACTGTGCAATACACAGACATTTACCCAATTACTATAATTAATATTGCTAAATCGAATCGCATTGGGAATAATCATTTGACTACACCCTCATCACACCCTGTAAAGTGAAGAAGTACAGGGTCTAAGTGCAACCGCAGCGTTGGAATCAACGGTGCAACAATGTGGAATAAGTCGCCACCGAACATAATAAAGAGCAGCAATGGATGATGGTGGGTCAGTTGTGGTTGGCTAACGAGTGTGTGGTTCAGCAAGTGCGTATGTAATTGCCTAGGAAAGATCGTCAAGCACACAGATAGGAAACCAGAGAGAGAGAGAGAGAGAGAGAGAGAGAGAGAGAGGGAGAGGGAGAGAGATAGGCGGTTAGTAGTAGGCATAGTAGAGGAAAAGAGAGCGGTAGATTTACCGCCAGACGATGATCAAGTGAGATAGTATTGAATGCACTTTGGTGCATTTATGTATAATTTATGATTTTCGCTTCGACGCTTGTCCAAACACACACATACACACACCTGCACACACACTTAAGCTTCCCCTTTGGCTGCTTGTGGTCGAACTTTACTTCCTCCCCTCGCTGCAACGCTTCGTCTTACTGTTCGTCTAGTTCGCATAACACAAAGTCAAAATCGGCAATCAAAAAAAAAAAAAAAAAAAAAGATTTCAAAAACTTTTTTTCCCGTAATTGCAACAAGTTTTGTCGTCTTGTTTTTTTTTATTATATTTATTATTTTATTTTTTTATTTTTTTACACATTTTTATCAATTGCTTAAATGCAATTGCTTAAAGTCTTTAGCTACTGCCGATCCTTCGGTCTTGGGCTAGTCCAAATTAATCCAATTTTTAGTCTCCCAATCTTCGACTTCATTTGCATATCAAACTGTAAACAAGGAAAATGAATAATAGTTCTTTAATGGTACAACGAATTGCAAATACCCTATAAATTATGTTATTTTGTTAAAAGCACACAAATATGTTTTTAAGCTGTTTATTAAAAATGAATTTGAAAAAGTATTATTGATTGATTTCTTTGCTCTATTTACGTGTTGTTATTGTTAATTTAGCTTCAATTACCAATTGTTTCTATAGAAACTTTATGATATAGTAGTCCGATTTGGTTGAAATTTAGTCAGCATATAGGAGTTATTGAATTTTGTTGAAATCGCTTTATAGATATTGAAAATTTTGATACTAAGCATTTTCAGCCGATTGTTCCTATGGCAGGTATATGATATAGTAGTTCGATCTGGATGAAATTTGCTTTACACATGGAATTTGGCACTTAATTTATAAAGGCTTTATTTGGTTGAAATAATTCGTAAAATTTGTAATTTTAACCTATAGTTCCTATGTGAACTATATGATACAGTCATCCGATCTGGCCGATTTTAACATATGAATATTTGAATACACGTCTGTACCGTATCAAGAAAGCTTTACAACTGAGAGAGTAGAAAGAGATGAAACTACGGACATGGCTATATCAACTCGGCGATTGGTACTGATCAAGAATATATACATTTCATCGTAGCGGAAATGTCTCCTTCGCCATTTTACATGCATTCCAACGGTACTCACAGAGTAAAACGGACTAGCTTGATAGCTAAATTGTTTATCTTTAAAAAAAAATATTGCTCAATTATGTTGTAAATACCCTGTAATCTTTGCTGATTGGCAGAGTATAAAAATGCACTCAATTCGTGTTTAACGAGATTTCTCAGCTTCAGTTTCAGTTTTTGGCTTTAATTTTGATTTGAGTTTCAGCTTTAGCTTCATTTTCATTTTTGGTTTCAGTTTCGGTTTCGGTTTTTTGATAGATGTTTTTTTTTGGTTTTGCTAGTGGCTAATTATCTACTTATAACTGTAAATGGCGCCATTCACATTTTCCGCATCCATTATTTGCTTTAAGCTGTAACTCGAACCTGTTGCACAGCCTCTAACAGTCGCCGCCTCTTTTTTCCCCTCTAAATCTTTGTATTTCTGGCTTTTTTTCTCTCCATCTGTCGCTTTTTTTGGCTGCAGTTCCCGCTTCAAGTTCAATGTCATTGGCCGTGACATGCATGTGGCACCTGTACATGTTGTGTGTATGTGTGTGTGTGTGTGTGCGTGTGTGTATTTGTTATCTTTAGCTAGTTTTTTACTTCTTTGATTTATTTGTTTGTTTAGCGGTTTTGTTGTTTTTTGGCTATTGCCAGTCTGCCACATCTCTGGCAACATTGTTGCCTTGTCGCGTTTGTTATGCTGTTGTCTCTTGTCGGCTTAGATTTCCTGTTGCGATGCAAATGCTAATGAACGTGGATTAGACGTAAATAGTCTAGATGATCCAGTATGCAAAAGACCCTGTAGCAATAAACAATTAGCTTCAAAGTTATAGACGTTCGCAATTTGACGTTGAACTTAATTGTTTTTGCTATAACTTTTGAGTTTCTGATGCGATTGTGATGATCTTTTTGAATACAGGTACAGATTAAAGTATACTAGTTAAATGCGTACTAGAAATACTAAATTTTATTTTTAAAACACAAAACCTGATCATCGTGCGTTTTTTAGAAGTATATTTTGGTATCTTTAGGTCTAATAGGCTTTTAAATCTAACATTTGTTTCAAATTTGAAATCTCTACCCCTTTATAGTCCCTGAGTTTTGTCGGCTCGCCTGTAATCAGCCAACAGTTTAAATACCCATTGCATTTCTGATGCATAAACTCTGTCAATCATTTGACTAACTAGCTAGCTAGCCAGCTGGCTAACTGGCTGAAATGGCTAGATGGCTAAATGGCTAAATGGCTGAATGGCTAAATGGCTAACAACATTTGGCCAACAGCAGCAATTGCTTCAGACAGTCATAGACACATATTTTTTGTGGCAATCTCTCGCTTCGCTTGTTGTGTCAGCTCAAACTTGTCTTCGATTTGAGATGAGGTGGAAATTGATTGCAATAATACCGCCACACAGCCGCCTCTATTTGCACCACCAGCACCGCCAACACAATCACCGCCAATATATTTATGAAAACCTGCCACTGAAACCGTCATCATCGTCATCATCGTCACTATCATCAGCATCATTATGATCAGCATTCATCGGGTTTATATGGCTCTAAAAAGCTAAGCACAACAGCTCAATTGTCTAAATCATTTGCTCAACGCATACACTTGACAGTCTCACATGCACTTGTCTACACTGCGAGAAAAAGGCAGGTACTAAGGGGTATGAGGGGAAAAAAGCACTGGCAATGAAACAAATTCCTTTTCTATGTTTTCTAAAAATTTTAAAGAATTTTATGTATTATATTTTGGATAACATTTTATACTTAGTAAGAACAATTTCCTGCTTAGTTCAAGCTAACTTTCCACACGACTTTTTCTCTCTGTGCAAGCAAACTCTGAAACCGATTCAGCTGCCTGGGTACACCCGATTCGTTGAGTATTTGCAAATCATTCAGACAAAATCCAAAGTAATTTCAGAAATACTTTTTTGTCTCCATACTCAGAACAAAGAGCTAAACAATTTAGCTACAAAAAGTATTTAAATTTTGGCTGACAACTGAAATTAAGTGGATTTCTTTGATACTGTTCCGATCAGATAAAAAATAACTCGCAAGTTATTCGAGCTGGTATTTTGTACTAACCCGGAATTTATCTGAATATAAGTGTTATAGTGCTGGAAGTTATCTTATCTAGATAAGATGGATTAAGTTGTAAGCTTGCAAAGTTTATTATCTTGTTTTTAAAGATAACTATTTACCATAAATCGAGATTTGTTATATTTGAACTTTTTAGTGGGCGCAGAAGGCGTGGCAAGCACATTTGATAGAAGTATTGCAGTCTCTAGTCATTATAGTCGCTAAGTTTGATGCATTCCTACAGAAGTCTGTTGTTTTTAAGTCACTTTTCACTTTTAAACTGAAAATCATTATATTAAATCAATTTTTTAAAGTTTTACTGGGTATATTAAAGTCGTAGCTCCCCCAACACTGTGATACAAATTAGCTTTGATTGTTTATGTTCACGGCTGAACAAAGACTAACTGCGAGTTAGAGTCACTAAATTAGTTTTGTTTGATTCTTTAGTTAGTGTATTTACAGATCGTGTTTGGTATATTGTTAACAATTGATTATTTTAATAAATAACAAAAAAAAAAGAGAATTAAGCTTGTATTACTTTAAGTAGAATTTAGTTTAACTAGCGTTTACCACCACCAAGGTGGCGGGGGTCGTGTATGATCATTGACATCGATATAGTCGAGAGATATAGCTCCACTGGGTTTAACTAATTCATCCGATCCCGAGTCACTTTCGTCAATCTCCTCGGCCAATTCGATGGCTTCGATGGGCTCCAGAGCTGCTGTCCAGACCAATGGCGCAATTAGGGCCAATACGAAAAGTAGGCTAAATACAATATGCCACTTCATGTTGATCAAAAGCGATGATATGTTATCCATTCAACGCATTCAGCTGCTTTTATATGATGCTCCGACGAAGCTTCTCTAGCTACTAACTCACTTTCATTCCCATCTATTCCATTGTTTTTTTAATTTTTTATTTTCTGTTTTTTCTGTTTTTTCTGTTTTTTTGCAAAGTCAATTGTTTGCCAAGTTTTGGGTTATCAGAGACAAGTGTTTATCTTGAAAGTGGGTTATCTAAATGGGGTTATTTAACTGCTGCGATCTGGTTAAAGGCGCTCCTCTACTGATTTTCTGGACAGTTACAGACACTCTCTATAAACCTCTATATCTAACATATACTACTAATCTGGGAGAAAGTCATAACTATACTAAAGTTTAATTTTACATTTAACAAACAAACAATTAGCCAGAAATGATCACAAATATTTTAAACAACTTTCTGGTTGTTTTGGCCTCATAAGTTTTAGCCAGTTTCCTAGACATCTCAGCTACAGTAAAACCTTTATCTCAATTGGGCTTATAAGCTGTTTTCGGCTTAATGGATTATATATATATTTATATATACTCTAATTGTTTAGACAACTTTTTTTGTGCTCTGACCTTGAGCTATATATTTTCACCTTTTTTCTTATTCGTTTTCTTCTTAAAAATATAGGTTTGTTTTTTATTTTTTTGCCAAATAAAAAATTAAAAATATTCATCATATTAAAGGAAAAACAGCATTATCAAATTATATCATTGGGAACTAATAGCGCTAAAATAGAGGTAATTGATCATAATAAAAAATTTGATAAAAAGCCTTAAAATTTTTTAAAATTTGTTTGTCAGAAAATAGAAGCAGAAGAGATCCTAAAGCCTATAACATATATATATATATACTAGATAAGTATCTATTATCGAACCAGCATAGATTTAGTCATCAAGATCTAAGATACTTTCAGAACTAGATCTACAAAATTTGGAATACAAGTCCATCTAGGCGTCACTCAGATCAAGTTTACTATAAATTTTTTGATATGCCCCTTACCGCCTCCACCATAACAGTAGTTCAGGTTCTCCCAATCAGTCACAAAAACATAATCCCCTGTTTTTATTTGATAACGCGGCTTAAGCCGAAAATGTTTTAATTTTGTCATAAACTACTTGCTACTAAACTAGAGGATATTGATATGGAGAGATAAGAAGTCGGTTTGTTTGATGGACAAAAGCTGTTTGCTAGGAAATCTCACAGCAAATGGGTGAACGCTAATAGCCATTAAAATTGCAAGAAAACAAAAATAAAATGTGAAATTTAATTGAAACTGAAATCGAAGTTGAAAAAGAAATTGAAATTGAAATTGAAAATGAAAACTTTGTTTACTTTTGCTGTCGTTGTGCGTGTGGATAGACAGTTTTCTTGATTTATTTGTTGTTTGCTTTTCCTGGTGAAAAGTTGTCATTGTTGCTTTGTTTCTTGTTGTTTTTATTGTTGTTGACAACAGAGATGCCAAACATGTCCAGTTTTGGCAATTAGTTTTACAATTATAAACAATTTAAATCTTTATTTTGATTTTTCTTTTCGCTTTTCCATCAAATTTTCCGATTATTTCACGCCATTTGCTAATTCTTGGAATAACATAACAATTAAAAACAAAAAAAAAAAAAAGACAAGGAAATAACTCGTTACATTAATTTAGATAGTTTGTAACATAAACGTAAAATTGGACAGTGGTCACCCCATAAAATGCACTTGATTATCCACTGATTAATCTTTATGATTATTGAATATCATAATTAATAATTCACTTCATTAACTTATTTGGTATGCAAACTGTTTTAGCTTAAGTGAATTTATGCAATTGGCTTTTAATATTTGTGTTATCAGAGTGGATTTTATAGTTATTGGTTCACTATTTGCACTTCACATAAATTAAAACTTTATCTCCAATCGAAATCTGAAAGTAGAAGTGCATTCCGTTACTTATAGAGCTTAAGAAGTTTAATGACTTGGCTCAAATTACCAAACAATTGTTGAATAATAATTTATCTGTTTTCAGCAAATACAAATTTAATGGTTTATATATTTTCAACAGTTTTTTATTACATGATATATTGAACACTTTTAATGGAAAAGTAGAAAAATGTTATGATTTAAAATAATTTATACTCACAGATTGACTACCTGTCTTATCTTTGTACATACCAGAACATATAGAGATGAAAGAGCGGAATTATAATATTTTTATTTGCTTAGACAAAAGACAAAATAATGTAAAGAAATAATTTATAACTCTCATATTTTAACCCACTCTTTAAAACAAAACCTCTTGCAATAAAAACCAAGCAAAATTTGTAAAAATGTATCTTTGCTGGTAGTCTATCCGCCTTAACGAGCCTTCCCTGTAGTTTTGTGTAATTATCTCGCTGCGAAGATCTGTTCGCACATATGAAAGATAAGTGCCCCCCCCAAGAAGTGAGTATCTTTTAGCGTGTTTATTAACTTGTTTTGGCGTTTTCCAGCACTTAATTGCCTACTACAAGTGATCGTTATATTAGTTGGGCACCCTGCCAGCAATGTGAAGGACTTAAGAACTGGAAACGCCCAAATACTTGCCGTCTAATTATGCATAAAAACTGTGCTTTGTGCCTTGTCCAAATTTGAGTTGAAATTGAAAACCAAAAAAACAACAAATAAACAAGAAGAAAAAAAAGAATTGCTAAATGTAATTGTTGTTTGTAATTGTAACCCATTGATTCGGTATACTCGTCGTAGCATAAAGAAAACAAGTAACAAAAAACTAAAAAAATTAACGCCAGGGCAATATTTAATTAAGTATTGTAGTATTTGTAGTATATGAACTCAAACTACACTGAAAAATATAAGTATAAGTATAAGTATAAGTATAAGTATAAGTATAAGTATAAGTATAAGTATAAGTATAAGTATAAGTATAAGTATAAGTATAAGTATAAGTATAAGTATAAGTATAAGTATAAGTATAAGTATAAGTATAAGTATAAGTATAAGTATAAGTATAAGTATAAGTATAAGTATAAGTATAAGTATAAGTATAAGTATAAGTATAAGTATAAGTATAAGTATAAGTATAAGTATAAGTATAAGTATAAGTATAAGTATAAGTATAAGTATAAGTATAAGTATAAGTATAAGTATAAGTATAAGTATAAGTATAAGTATAAGTATAAGTATAAGTATAAGTATAAGTATAAGTATAAGTATAAGTATAAGTATAAGTATAAGTATAAGTATAAGTATAAGTATAAGTATAAGTATAAGTATAAGTATAAGTATAAGTATAAGTATAAGTATAAGTATAAGTATAAGTATAAGTATTCTAAAATCGGTTACTTCATATCAACTAGTAGTTTTTTTCTGTGTACTACGGCAGTCAGCTAGTTTTGGCTAATATCAGTGGAGCCGTGTTACGATTTGTGTTTAAACAAGTGGCCTAAACAGTTGCCAGCAACATATAATAAACTGTGTTAAATGAAGTTCTGGCGGGGCCCAGAGACGATGACGATATCGATAACGATGTCGATGTCGATGCCGATGTCGATGTCGACCTTGTCACGGTTATGCTCTGCTTCGCCAACAGCTTTTGACGACAGAACAGAAACAGACATCGCTGTCTGGCGCTCATAAACTGTAAATTCATTTAGCAATTGCAAATCGCAATAGCCAAAACAAGAAAATCTAAAAAAATAACCAAATAATATTAAAAAAGAAAAAAATTAAAACATACTAACACCAAAATCATGAGCTCACTAATAAATAAAGTTAACCACTTTAATTCCATTATGCAAAATTTTTATAAAGTTTAGTTGAACAGGAAACCGTTAAAGAGCTATAAGTCTGTGAGGCTTTAGGGATTTTGCACCACAGTATAAAACCAGTTAGCGACATCAGATTTGGCTTAGAAAATAAAAAAAGTCTAATCAAATAAAAAATGTCACGCCCCTTCGTCCATTAGCTGCACATGATTTTTATCTAAGTAAAGATAAGACTTCAAAATAGTTTACGATCAACAAACTTGAAATACTTGCAGACAACAATTCCATTAAGTTTTATACAGTACTTTGGCATACCGAATACAGTGACGTCATAGTGCAAAAATACTTCAAATAATTAGAAAATTAAAATACATTTCTCTTTTTAATAATCAAGGTTTAAACACTTACCGTTGGTAAGTTAGTAATCAAAACCGGTTCGCGAACTGAACCGAAACTTGCTCTAAGGGTCAAGGCTCTAAAAAGTGCATTAAAAAAAATTTCAAATATTTTTTGCAAGTGGGAAACTCAAAAATAAATTTGATTGATTTTAGAAATTTACAAAATTACTTTTTTTAAAATTGGAAAAATTAACAAATCAAATGAAATCATTTATAACTTTTAACTTTTGCTTTCTAAAAATTTAACTAAATTATCTCAAGCTTTAAGGGCAATTTTATGAAAGTTAAGAATCCAAAATGTTGTAATTAAGTTGTGCCAATCTAAAAATGCGGAAGTTTTGTAAAAAATTTGTTGATTTACAACAGAAAGGCAAAAGTAATAATTATAACCAAAATCTAATATATAAATTGACTTTAACGTGAATCAGTTTTATATACAAATTCCAGAAAAGCTACTCAGTAAATAGGGTATGTTTTAGTTTTCCAACTACTACCGGCCTTAATGCACCGATTACGTATACGCCCCCTATGGCATCAAGGCTGACAATGAATTAATATCTATGTAGATATATTTTGGCAATGCAAATCTATTTCGAATTGCTTGTGAATTTGCCATTTTGTAGACGGATCTTGCTGCGTAATGGTTCAAGAAAACGGTGCCATTCCGCGTGCCCTACACGCCTGTAGCCCCTCCCCGAAAAGGTCGTACAAATTGAGTAACAAAAGCAAACAAAGTGCCGAAATGACCCGCCTGATCTCCAGTTTGGCATTGGGTATTATTACTGGCCACCATTCGATCAATCAATCAACACAAAAAAACCGTAAAACATTTCACTTTAGCGTCGCCTACAATAGTAGCAAAGTAAAAGGGTTGTCGCGTGTGTTAAACTATCAGATATCCTATATATAAAGGGCGTGGGGTATAGGGTATCACTATATGAAACCTAAAATGGTTCACATAAAAAAATTATTTTCATCTTAAAAGGTTCTATTTCATATTCCATAAAGGTATACCTACTTTGCGCCCATTTTTCACTACAGGGTATAGCAGTCACAGCACAAAATCTAGCGGTCTTTTAAAGTTCACTTCACTTTTTTGCTCTCAAAAGCTGACTGCTATGCCAGGCAATCTGAGAATGGTTTTGGTCTTGACTAGACATGCCTCCTGAGCTTTATGTTAAGTCAGACCAACTAGAGCTTAATTGAAGGGGAAAGCAATTTTTTGGTTTTGGGCTATCCAAAGAGCTAAATTAGAGCTAAAAGCTAAAGTTAAGGAAGCCGACTGAAAAAGACCCCGTACTTTGCCCATACAATAAGAAATATTCCAAAAACAAAGTTTTTCATACCAACAATCAATTTCTAGACGAATATTCATAAAGTTCTATATGACAAAGTTATCTGTTCTGGATCATACTTTGTTAGAATAAATCAAATGACAATTTAAATGTCCTGCGTAAATTTGGTTGAGACAGCTCTCATAGTTCCGAAGTTATAGAGTTTAGAAAACTTTTACTTGAAATTTGCTACAAGCCATAACTGCAAAGTTAGTGACTTAATCTCATATAGTTTCTGAAATCAGACAAACAACTATATATGAATAGTATATATGAATATTGTAGACGTTGCCTACGAGTTTTTCCGGCTGTTCACCACATTTTAAAAACCCCTTTTTATACACTCTGCAAGAGTATATTGGGTTTGTGACCGACCCCACAAAGCATATATATTCTTGATCAGCATCACAAGGCGATTTACAATATTTAAAATTCACAATTTTCCCAACTTTGACTGATCATAACTCAGCCAAATGAAGCGATATCTTAAAAAGTCATACCTTTATATACTCTGGACAACTAGGAAAATCAATCGCAATCGAAATCTAAAATTCTCAAAATCGAACCCATTTTGTCAAATTTGGATGAAAGAGTCCTCAGATATGTGGTCCACAGCTCAATATTTAACATTTCCAATTTTCCCAACTTTGACTGATCATAACTCACCCAAATGAAGCGATATCTTAAAAAGTCATACCTTTTTATACTCTGGACAACTAGGAGAATCAATCGCAATCAAAATCTAAAATTCTCAAAATCGAACCCATTTTGTCAAATTTGGATGAAAGAGTCCTCAGATATGTGGTCCACAGCTCAATATTTAACATTTCCAATTTTCCCAACTTTGACTGATCATAACTCAGCCAAATGAAGCGATATCTTAAAAAGTCATACCTTTTTATACTCTGGACAACTAGCAGATTCAATCGCAATCAAAATCTAAAATTCTTAAAATCGAACCCATTTTGTCAAATTGTATGATGAGACTTGACCTTTGAAATTTTGTTAAATATTGACAAATATACCAATACCGATTTTCTTAACATAACCAAATAATCGGAAATAAAATGCAGAGAGTATTATGCTGTCGGGCGTGCCCGACTGTACTTTTCTTGCTTATTAATTTATTTTGGAATATATAATATTATTGTAGCCAGTAAATATGTTTGTACATTACTCTGTTTATTTTTGTACATTATTCGTAATAAATTTTGACTTAAGTCTATTAATTTAGATCCAGTTATAAAAAATTCTTAATCTACAAAAAAAAAGTATAAAACTAGAGTTAAATGTTTTTCAGTTATAAATTATAAACAATTATAAGAGTAATAATCGATTTGACGACTATGAGATACCCGTTACACAACTCTAAAATCTTACTGCATACTTTTGGGAGCTGTAATTGTATTTTGATTTTGAGAAGGTATAACTTTTGTTATATCCAAAGGTTTTAACTGGGATTCGGTAAAACGATAACTATAAGTTTAAAAAAAGTTACAGTTTAGTTATTAACCAATTTACAGTTGCGTTGTGCGTGTAACGGGTATAGTTTGCGCTGCTGTGTCACCCACTTAGAACCACCAGGGCAGTGGACTGGGAGTATGATCTCTCACATCGACATAGTCGGGATTGACATCCTCCACATAGGTCATACTGCCAAACCGTGCCTCCATCGGTTGGTCCTCCGCCTTCTCCTCTTCCCGCTTCTCCTCCTCCTCCTCCAAGTGCCGAGCTCGGGCGTCTAGGTGTCTACTGTTGGTTCGCCATCGCAGGCGTTTACTGTTGATGCGCTGTGAGGCAAGTTCGGTGTCAGGGGGTAGCTCAGGGGAAATTCGTTTTAACTCGGCCTCGTTTATGGCCTGAAATGCGGACGCCCACAAACGTTTTATATCCCGATCGGCGGAGGGGGCTGGGTGGCTGTTGTTGGCGGTGGCTGTGCTGGTTTGAGAGGTTTGAGTTTCTGCGGTGGTGCAGCTGATGCTTAATGTAACTAGCACCACAATAATCCAATCGAATTGCATGTTGCAAGCAATTGACAACTTCTGTCTGCCTCTCGACGTCTGCGCTGCGTTTTTATATGTCTGACTAAGGGGGGCAAGGCGGTGGAGAAGGGCGGGGCGTTATGGGGAGTTGAAATAAACAGATAAATAAATAAAGTGTTCGCGTTTAATGCACTAGTCGAAATGGGTAGCAATGTTAGGCGAGTCTTGACATCAATTCAATTCAATTCAATTCAATTCTCGAGTCTCTCAGTCTCAGCTCTCTCTTCCACTCTCTCTATCGCTCTCTCACTCTCCCTTTCTAATATGAGTTATCTTTGTACTCTGCCCAAATATGTGACTAACTTTAGCATTACGTAAGTCGACCGTGTGCCACAATTGTTCTCGATTCTTATGTCATTTCTGTTTTGTCAATCGAATATTTGTTATCGGTTGGTTTATTTATATGCAGATCTCTTTGTTTGCATGTAAATAAGTCTAGTTTTTGTCGACAAAAGGTCAAGATCAATGAGACGAGAGAGAAGATGTGTCTTCACTTAAAAACAGGGTATCGTCAAGTTGGTTAATTGTTAAAACTGTTCTTTATAGTATACTTGATCTATAAATAGTTGACCGACATATCGAAGTTGACTGATTGTGTACTAAATATAATAAAAGTAGTCACAGAAAGTTTTTAAATATTTTCCTAATTGAAAGTCGCCTTTGTCATACCCTGTTTATGTATAATAAATCTTATATTTTAGTGCTTCTCTTAAAACTTCGACTTAATAAGATCTAAAAAAAACAACACTGATTTTAAAGAAATACTTTTTCAGACTTCTTTGAAAAGCACGATATTTAACTAAAAGAGTTTGAACCGCAGCTAACTTAACAATGGTAACAGAATATTTGTATTCTTAGTAACTCTATTGATAGTACTCATTTTTAGAAGAGTGTTTTTGGGGTTTTTTTTAAGATTTCCAAAGTTAATTTTTCTTTGTATTTCTCCAGTTTGTCCCACTGTGCACACTAGTATAATAACGGGAATTCTGTCGAGACATTTAATTAACAATCAGCAGTTGACGCTGTCTTTTATTTTGATTTTGAAAAATATCCCAATTTACCAGCCCCACCCTCCGCCCACTTACTGCCTTCCTCAATTCGTAGTGCTTCATGCTGCACTTAATAACGGTATATTTACTCAATAACTCAACTCAATTCACAACTCAAATTCAGAATCAGTTCAGAAACATGCGCAAAATCGCTTCGGCTTTGAGTGCGTATTCCTCTACTCCCAATGGAGTGGAAAAATATAGGGAAATTCTGGGTGAACTTTGAGTGATTTCCTTGTTGATGATTCACAAATTGCCGGTGTTTACTTTGGCTCTAGCCCGAGTTCACACTTGGCCATTTACATTACTCGCACCCAGAGGGCCAATGAAATGGCAAAGCACGTGTTGATTTCCATTTCCATTTCAACTGGGACAGATTGTGGCTAAATGGGGCTGCCAACTTGTGGGCGACTTGACAAATGAGCTGCCAACTTATGCAGCCTATTGCGTGAATTATCATGTCTGGTTTTGGTTCAAACGAGACACTGCATGAGAAGAGTTAGGTGCTTGAAGGGTGCAAAGAGTATAAGTTTTTTTTAAAGCAAAGTATTTCCATAAACGACTTAGTTGAAACTTAAGAAATCTGTTATTGAAACAGACTTAAGATTTTTGAATAGACTAAAAAAGGTGGTAGAAAAGGGTACAGTCGAGTGAGTTGACTATAAAAGACCCCTAAATCGTTCTTGTGCGTAGTTTCCCATACAAAGCATTTTTCGACCGATTTCTCCTATGGAAGCTGAAGGATATTGTTGACCGATCCCAACTAAGCTTGGTGAGGATATGGGTTTCATATACAATAGTAAAATTAGTTAAAAAAAAAAGAGTATTTACTCCATAGTACTCCTACTTCCGATATATTTATGATTGAATTTAGCCAAGAATTTTGATTTTTCGTTCCACAACTTTTCTTGAGCTTATAAAATAGGTTCAATAATGCAAATTTTTTTGTAATTAAAGTATCTCCGAACAAATTTACAAGTCGTATACCCTACAATCAGCGAAAGTATACCTTATTTTGAATTTACAAAAATAGCTGCATACTTTAAGGCGTTCGGTTAAACTTTAAAACACCCACAACTAACTCAAAACACAAGCGATTTTGATGCAGTTTAGAATTTAGATTAATAATAGTTAATGCATTATTTGGGCAATACAAATGCACACGGGTATACCTACTTTTCTAAGTCGACTACCAGCAAATAAATCAACTTGGAGTAAAAGCTTCTTATGCACTTTAACTACTTTAATATGCAGTTTACTGTTAATTTAAAATAGTTTTCACCTGTTTAAGAGAGTTATACAGTAAATAAATAACATAAAAAGTATTTTATAGCTAAACTACTGCATAAAAGAAAACTTTGAAAATGAATTCAAGCAGTTAAGGCAACTTTTGTAAAATATTAAAATATTTTCTAATTTTTTGTGACTGTTATAAATATTTTGTCAAATGTTGATGAAACTATTCAGGTGTCTGACAAAAGTAGAGACAGTTGCAGTTGCTTCGTAACTCGAGGCAACTTTTGAAACACTTGTCCAAACAATTTAACCGACTGCTCAGTTCAGTTTAGTTCAGTTGGCAATAGATCCAAATATAATTGAATCAGTTTAAACTTTTGCCTTTTGGGTTTGCCTCCTAAATTTAGGCAACTTTTCGTCAGTCTAATTTGTAGGCAAATTGGTTTTAATTTGAAATCTATACCGATTGAAAGTCGAAAGTTATAAATTGATTAGGTAAAATAGTTGGAGTAATTAACAGCCTAAACTATAGACTAGAAGTTCTAAATGGTGTTGGCCAAAAACCTATTGAGTCAGCTTAATGAAAGGTAATTAGAAAACAACTGCAAACAACTATTTAAGACATATAGTTGAAGTTCAGATGGATAAATAAGTGTGTTGAAAAGTTATGTATATACTATATACTGAGGCTTTAGAAAATTATTAAAATTAAAGCAGTTTTTTCAGGTGATTCATTTGAGTTTTTCTCGTAAACACAAGAATAAATACACATTTTTACTTGGGCCACGCCTGCTTTTGTCTTTTAGGCATAGCTTATAGGACTTTCCATTTTTCTATATTTAATTTTTAATCTCCTACCTCTTTTTACTACCAAAAAAAGCTAAATAAAACACTCGTCCAATTATTTATTTTTTATAGTCTTTACTTATTTTTTGTGTTTATTTAAAAACGTATAATTAAAAGTCGTTTGTTTACATTGTATCAAAAAAAAATATTGAAAGAGGGATTTTAAAATATAGACAGATATATATATATGTATCGCATATATATCTTGCAATTCACAAACTTATAACAATTCATTTGAGCTCAATCTCATCTCTGGTTTGCCCAAAATATATTTAATTATTTTTCTTCTCTTCTTTTTTTTTGTTTATAGCTTAAAATTCTACAAGTGGCTGCATTTTCATTTACTTTTAGCTTTTTTTTAGCTTTTTCTCTTAGTTTTTCTTATGTTTTTTCATCATTTTGTTGTTTAGTTTTTCGTGTTTGGTGACTTTGTTTGTTTTATTTGTTGTTGTTTTGCGCAAAAAAGGGGACCTTAAAAGTATATTTTTTTTATATTTTAATTATTATTGTATGTGTAAAAAGCTAATCGCGTTTTAAGAACAAAAACAGACAAAACAGTTTGTAAAAAAAAGGGAACATATTACAGAAAATTGTAAAAGGTATTTATCGCTGGCCGAGTGAACCAAATGGAATCACCCAAAATTAGGAAAGTAGCAGCACAACTAGATAAAGACGAAGAAGAAGACAATAAAATTGAGAATAAAGTTAAGTGCGAATAGGGCAGTTGATTTGTGGGCAAGGATTGGTTTTTTTTAAGGGAGGTGTGTCGAAGGTATGGAAAAAGTAGGTGCAACTGCATTTCCGCTACAGCTTTGATTCCGCATCAGGGCAGTGTGGTATAGTTGCTGCTATTAACGGGTAAACGGTTCATCGGTTAACCGTTTTACAGTATAGTGCCGGGTTTTCGCATCGCCAAGCGACGACGCTGCTTAAGCAGTCCTAGGCCGCGCGCCTGCTGCTTTGTGGTGGCTTCGGCAGACTCAGTGGTCTCTGGTTCCTTGGCGGCGCTGTCTCCTGCCTCCTCGGAGTTTGTGGCAGCGGCAGCAGTGTCATCCTTGGCTCCAGTCTGCTCGCCAGATGCATCTGCACGCAGCTCATCCTCAACGGGCGTTTCTGCAAATTGGAAGAGTGAATCGAAGAGAGTTTAATAATGATTTATAAGTGGCTTGAAGGGTTTAGTTTGGGAGTTGTGCTTAGAAGGTGCTACCACTAAAGGGTTATAAGGGGTTGGCTTAAGAGCCCTTAAGGTAAAGGAGTGGTTAGCTCATATGATCCTACTCCAAAAAAATTGAGAAGCCCATAAGATTCTTTCTCTAAAGGTTTACAACGAAGTGGTTTGGAAAAAGATTCTTTCCCTCAAGCGTTTTTTCCGAGGGGTAAGCTGAAAAAGTCCTACACCTATAGGGTCAAGGAGGGGTTGACTCAGAAAATCCTACTCCTTAATGTTTATCTCGAAAGGGTTAGCATAACAGATGCAACTCTTGAAGGAGGGGCTCGTCCAAAAGATCCTTAACTCAAAAGGTCTGGAAAGAAGGTCAAAGGAAGAAGGGCTCAGCTCCAAGGACCCCACTCCCAGAGGTATACCTCAGATTGGTTAGCTCAAAAGATTCTGCCCCTACTTCTTGAAGGAGAGTTAAGATCAAAAGATCCTAATCCTGAAGGTTTATCTTCGAGGGATTAGCTTAAAAAATCGTACTCCTTAGGGATTCTACTAAATTAACTGCCACTTGAGGATCTTTATAAATAACAATCCGGAGGGCAACAGAAATGGAGCGTACTTTGAAAAGTTGATCTTGAAAAATTCAAAGTGAGGAGCACGAAAATGGAGATGGGGACCTAAGTTAAGGATTTGATTCGCTCCTACCTGTGGTTGATGTAGCCGCCGCACCGCCGAGATGCAGGCGTCGCTTGGCTAGCAGAGGATTGATTTTACGTGGCGCGACCGCTGCCGTCGATGCGGGAGCAGCAGCGCCGGATGTAGGTGCGGCCACGGCAGCGGCTGCCTTTGGCTTGGCCGCGTCAGTCTTGTGCAGCGCATTGAGGCGCGGACGGCTCTTGAGGCGATTGAGACCGGACAGCGGTCCAGCATGGTTGGCAGCGCCACCAGCAGCGGCGGCGGCATCGCCCTCCTCAGTCTTCTCACCGGTCTCGCCGGCCTCTGCGTCGTTACCCTTAACATCATTGTGATGACTGCTGTCTGCCGCCGAATCCTCAGCGGTTTCTTTGGGTGCCTCTGTGGTAGCGCCAGCGCGACCCAATTTTCCACGTGGCAACAACCGATTGCCACCGGCACGATGCAAATTGAAGCGTGAGGGACGCACTGGTTCTGCAGCAGCGGGTGCCGCTGGCTTGGAGGACTCATCCCCAGAGCTGCTCTCCTCGGCGGTCGCTCCACCCTCGGCAGCCGGTGCCTTGGTGGTTGTAATGCGACTGCGACCACGCAGGTTCAATGCAGGACGATTGCGGAGCAGACTACGCACTGTAGTGCTGGGTGCCGCATCCGCTGAGTTGCCTCCATCGGCGCTCTCCTCATCGCCTCCTGCGGGCTTCTCCGTGGTGGTTGTGCTGGTACCGCGCAGATTGAAGCGGTTACGTGCTGTAAAGCAAAAGGAAAAGTCACATAATCCAGTTTAATCTGAATATCCTTAATTTTCTGTGTACTTACGTCTGCCTCGGGCAAAGCCGGAGCTCACTGGTTTCACCTCCTTGACAGGCGCGACTTCCTCCTCTACAGCGGCCTCTGCGGCGGGCTCAGGACTGGCGGTGGTGCGTGCACCTGGACGTGAACGTCCACCAATCGAGGGACGTGAGAAGCGATCTGTGATTGAAAACAAAAGTTATGAACTCTAAAAAAAACTTCGAGATTTCGAGTCAAAATCAATTTAAAACTATATCAAAATAAGATCATATAGCTACCATTGGATAAATCAGTCAAAAATCAGTAATTTGTAGGAAATAATAGAGATATTTTAACTATAACTTTTATCATTTGGTATACTTTGATTGAATTTGGAGAGAATCGGATAACTATAGCATATAGCTGGCATAGATGCAAACGGACTAAATTCAGTAATAAGTACAGGGTCTTCTAAAGTTAGCTCACCCCACTTTAGATACAAGCATAGCTGTCACTTACTTCTGCCCGTCTTGGTGGGCTCTGTGGCCGTCGCCTCGGTGGTGCTGGTGGTGCTAGTGGCGCCGCTCTCGCGCAGCTTGAAGCGGTTGCGACCCGCGAGTCCGTTGAGACCCGAACGTCTGCCGCCGAAGAGGGAAGGAGCTGCTGTGGTGGTGGTGGTTGTGGTGGGTGCTTCTGTGGTGGTGGTGGTGGTAGTAGTGGTGGTGGTGGTCGTCGTTGTGCTCACGGTGGTCGAGGCGAGCTCATCCTGCAGGGTCGTAAGACTGCCATCATCGGCATCCGTACTGGCAGTGTCGGGACTGAGTGTGGTTTCATCACCAGCATCCGCAGCGGTGGTTTCCTCCATGTTAAGATTCTCGTTAGTCAGTATGGCATACAGATCGAGAGCAGCCTTCTCCATTGAGGGCGTTGTCTGTTCGGCATCATCGTCCAATCGGGCAGTAATTTCCCGCTCCGCCTCCTCACGCTCTTTGGCCGCACGTTCCTTGGCCGCTCGCTCCTCCTGCTCGACGGCAATGACCGGCTTAAGCTCCTTGTCACCATTGCGAGATCCTTTCTGCTGTTTCTCGTCCGTGTTGAAGGTCTCGCTGTCGACCAGCTCCAGACTAGGACGCTTCACACTGATCTTCTTGCGCTCTGCGGCAGTTTCCAGTGAGTCCAGCGCAGGAGTCGGTTGCACCTCGATGTTCTTGCCGCGACTGGGGAATCGTGTGTTTTGGGGTAAACGCTCAGTTTCGATTTCCTCCGTATTATCGCTGGCTGCACGACCCTTGGCCTTGCCACTGTGCAGACTATTCTCGCTGGGCGTGGCTGCTGTGCTGCGATCAATGTTGGAGTACCGGGTCTTTCCCCGAGTTTCGGGAGTGAGATCAGCTGGAGGTTCGACGGCTGCGGGGGCTGAAATGGCTGGATTTGCTTTGCTGTCGGCATCCTCATCATCGTCCTCGTAGTAGTAGACATACTCATACTCGTAGTCCTGCCCGTTGGGACCCTTTTTGATCTCAATACGTGACTTCTTGTTGATCTCACTGCCTGCACCGTCTAACGCAAAGTTGCGATTGACGAACACCTCGTGGGGATCGACCATAATGTCGTCATCCAATTGATCAATTTTCTTGCCCGCCGTTGCCTCAGTTGTTAACTGCAGGGCTGGCTGCTCTGTGACAGCTCCCTTTTGTGCGAATTCAGCTAGGGCGGCCTCCTCGATCTCACGGCGCACTTCGGCTAGTTCCTCCTCTTCGATGGCACGCTTGGATTCAATACTCTTCATCACGTCCTCATTGATCAGAGCACTGAGCACGGGATTAAGCTCTGGACGCTCCTTTGTCGCCAGCAAATTCATTGAGTAATCAGCTGAGTCAGCAGAACGAATGCTGATCTTGTGTGCCGTATGGAATCCTTCATCACTCTGCAGACTCGCCTCGGGCACCTTGTGGGCTGTCTCAAACTCACTCTTCACCTGTGCATCAACCGATTGCTTCTCCGACGCCAACGCCAGCTCCTCACTGGCCACCAGTACGGCCAGGCAGCCCAGTAGACAACTGTGGAAAGAAGAGGAGGATTTTTTAGTCAATTATCTTTAGAAAATTTATTATTTTTCTTAAAGATTAAGGAAGAAAGTGATCAAATGTGTTACATTTTTGTCACTGCTGATCAGTGATCAATTTGTAATTCTTTTCTTTTTTTCTGTTCAGGAGATATTTTATTCTCTTTCGAAATTTTCATCTCCGATTCTCCAATTATTATACCCGTTACTCGTAGAGTAAAAGGGTATATTGTATTCGTTGCAATGTATGTAACAGGGAGAAGGAGACATGGCAGACCCCATAAAGTAATTATATTCTTGATCAGCATGACAAGCCGAGTCGATATAGCCATGTCCGTCTGTCCGTCTGTCCGTCCGTCCGTCTGTCCGTCTGTCCGTCTGTGTGAACAAAAGGATCTCAGAGACTATAAGAGCTAAAAAGGCCCGAGTGGTCGCAAACGAAAGATAAAATGCCCAAGCAGTACAAGTTTGCTTTTGTTTTTTGACACGCCCACTTTAGGGCGTTCTATGTGCATACAAAGGTAAAAACAGGTAAAAATAGCATGTTTTAGTATAGAAAACTTTTTTGTTAGTAATGCTATCTAAACCAAATTGACACAGAAAGTACGCGTCTAGGGATTACGTATACTGACCAAGTTTGATCCAAATCGGACGACTATATCGTATAGCTCCCATAGGGACAATCGGTCAAATATTCGCTCCAAATATGAATTTATATGAATAACTTTTGCGTTGGCCAACCAATCGAAGTGAAACTTACACAGAATATATCTGTCAATAATATAAACATATTGACTAAGTTTCATCCAAATCGGACGACTATATCGTATAGCTCCCATAGGGACAATCGGTCAAATATTCGCTCCAAATATGAATTTATATGAATAACTTTTGCGTTGGCCAACCAATCGAAGTGAAACTTACACAGAATATATCTGTCAATAATATAAACATATTGACTAAGTTTCATCCAAATCGGACGACTATATCGTATAGCTCCCATAGGGACAATCGGTCAAATATTCGCTCCAAATATGAATTTATATGAATAACTTTTGCGTTGGCCAACCAATCGAAGTGAAACTTACACAGAATATATCTGTCAATAATATAAACATATTGACTAAGTTTCATCCAAATCGGACGACTATATCGTATAGCTCCCATAGGGACGATCGGTCAAAAATACGCTGTAAATATGATTTTGTATGAAAATTTTCTGCGTTTCTCAAGTCATCTGAATTAAAATCAATAGGATCGATTACCTAACCGATTGTAATATTATTAATATTATTAATAATATATTATACTGTTAATAATATAATTAAACTGAGTAACGGGTATCCTAAAGTCGCGAGGCGACTATAGCATTCTTTCTTGTTTTTATTTGGTAATCTAATCCTTAATTAATAATATGATTGATAACCGATCAGTAATTTCAACTCGATTGTTTAATTGATTCTATTTTTATGGCTACTGATATTCTGTCTCTTCCGATCCTGTGTCTGATCTTAAATTGGAGATCAATGATCTCTTGAGATCACTTTGGGCTTAGTAAATAGTTTCATTAAATTGGAAAACAAACACTTTCCATCATCACCCAATTTTACTTACAAACTGATCCCCCATTTAAATTTCCCCGTATAACTGATCTTGACCTACTCTTACTACTTAAAATGTGTTCAAACTTGGTGTAATACCTATTAAACCCCAGATTATATCACGTAATGATCGATTACGACTTCACTCTCACTGTCTACTTAATGTCTCCCATTAGTCCAGCTGTTCGGTCTGTGATCGTGACCTAGTCTCCCCTTGCGATCCCAAATTGAACATTGATTGAGTATAATGAAATCATTTGATCAAATTATGCCCAGAGAAAACTTCAGCTGTCTTATAATAATAGACTTATATGTTTTTACTTGGAACTGAGTTGCGTTTCAATTTTGTAGATCGATGATTGATTTGGCTTTGAGCGGCGATCATCGCGTGATCTTATAATGATCAATCATGTTTGGACGCAGTAACGGGAATCATTAGATCATGTGGATGATGCAGCATGAAAAACCTTTCACAATTTCATTAACTTCAACTGATAGCTCTCTCCGCACTTCTCTCTCTCTCTCTCTCTCTGTCTGTCTATCCTCCTCTCTCTCTCTCTTCCTCTCTCTTTTTACAAAGATTGCGCATGCGATCGTCATGTCGTGCAATTGCAGCAATAGTTCATTGGGCTTTGCGAATCCGCATTGCGATGCAGTCAAGAGTGAGAGATTTAGATACAAGTAGAGCGAGAGGAAGAATGAGGGAAGGGGAGGAAACGATGCTCAAGGCAAACCACAAAATGCAGACAGGAAAGAGGAGGCAAGGGGGAGAGACAAGGGTGTGGGGACTTGAGCAGAAAGAAAACAACTATTCAAAATAAATAAAATTAAATTATATATATTGACCACGGGCCGTCGGCCAATCTCTGTCCCGGTTCGATCGGGAAACTTGAAACAGAAAAAGTATACACTGAAAACAATTTGAAGTTAAAATTAAGCTAGAGTACTTAGTATTATATGTCATAAGTAATGACTCTTGTGTCTACTCTTTATAACTAAGAAAAAAGAAAAGTCTTATTTGCCTATAAGTTTTTTTCAGTGTAGACTTTGGCGTACCGCTTATTGTGCGAACCGGTTTCGAACAAAAGGTGTTAACCCATTTCGATTTCGATTTCAATTTCGATTTCGTTTCGGCCATTTCAACAGACCCGGAGCCCATACCAGGTCGGTCTCTTGGTCGTTCGCTCAGTCGCTCCGTCTCCAGCTGAGCACTACCAGACCCGGCAGCACCAGTACCCGATATATACTATATTTTCTATAGACATAGAGTCAACCCTCCCGTGAACCAATCCACCCCTCTCTCAAGTATGTTTGGCGCTCTTGACGATAACTTTTAGCATTTTGAGTTATGTGCAGTTTCGTATAGTTTCGATGCCGTTCGCCTTTATTTTTCTCAATTTTTTCTCTTTTCTGTGCTCAGTTTCCGACGAACAAGTTTCGACAGCAGCTCGTTGTAAAGGTAGACAACTTCAACTTATTTTAATTGCAACAGCAACACTAACAACAACCGCAACTACAACAGCAACAATAACAACAACAGCACAACCAACCGCTCAATCCGTTCCTACATTTGGCTGCCCAAATAGTAGCCCAAGAAACCAGAAACAATGGCTTTAAGAAAAGTTATAATTATGTCTACACATCGTGCAAATTGCTAGCAGAGGAGCAGTTCTTTTTTTTTAATTTGGCACATACCCTGTAAAAACTTAAGTTTCAAGAATGGATGTTATAGACTAGTAGCGAAGTTTGTGGCACTTGAAACTATTTTACTCTTACTTTCGTTTGTCACTTTGGATTACTTCATCTTTTTTTAATACCCTGTAAAAGTTTCATTTCGAAAGAGAGTGTATGATAGACTGGTGATGTTGTGTATAGTTTAAAGACAACATGGAACTGCTACTTTTGTGTATGTATTTTACAAAAGATTCTGTTTTCAATTTTCTTATACCCTGTAAAACTTAAGACTTTAAGGTTGGATATTATAGACTGGTCGTGCAGTATGCAACACTTGAAAAGTTGTTACTATTCCTAGTAGGTGTCCCTTTACGAGTTGTTATTAGTCATAACTAAAGGCATACCCTATAACAAACAAGACTAAAAATGGAGGGTATGCTAGACCGCCAGTTCGGTGGATTACATTTAGACGAATTGCAACTGTTGCTTCTATGTGTCAATTTGACAGCAGTTCCATGTTTTAATATTTCACATACCCTGTAATTGGGAGTATGAAAATAGGGCAGTATATACTACAAACTCCGTTTGTAACACATAGAAAAAATGATACTGATAGTTGTGTGCTCCTATATTGTCGATAAATTTAAGCAACAAAACATTTTTCAAACTTAAACTATATACCCTATAAAATAGTACAGCAGCTTAAATAAGTTGGAAGAGCTGAGAAACTTATTAAAATCCTTTTGTATAAATTGGAGTAACTTTTTTCATACATTCACTCCAGCTACAGGGTATCTATGAGTCACTCAATCAGCTCAAGTGCCTTGAGATATTGCAATGTTGTCTGAGGTAACTGCATGTCGTCTCTCAGCTAAGCCAAGCGGAGTAGGAGCAACTCTGCTGCGGTTATAGCCAGCTGTCCGATTTCTTAGCCATGTTATGCATGAGGTGACAATGCGCACATCGCCTCGACACCATCTACAACCAACAACAACAGTAATAACAGTAACAACAACACATAAAAAAGATCTACCATCAAATTGTGTGCAATATTGGCTATGGTACAGTGGGCTGACGTTTGCCGAAAATGGTATCAAAAACATACAATGAAAACTTTAAAAAATACGCCCACAAAACTTATTTATTGTTGTGCAGTTTGACAGGAAGTAAGACTTGACTGGGGTGATTGATTGTGGTAGATAAAAGTTGACTTAATTGACACTCCCTGAAATACGAAAGAAATAAATGGATTTGGCCCCACTGACTCACTCACTGATCACAATAGAGACCACAAAGTAAGTGAAAGAGAGCTGAAAATAATAAATATTTACAATCAGTACGAGTGTTGTGAGCTTTAGGAGTTTTCTTAAAGACTGACTTTAGAGCGGCTTTTAAAACTACCAAAAGTAGCGCCCTAAAATAAATATTAGTAAAATATATAAATTTTTGACAATGGAAAATGTGCATATAGATCTTAATGGGACACAAAATGAAGTTTTATAACATTAATAACATAAAACTTGATATGGAAATTAATAAATAATGTAAAATATTTATAGGATTTAGTAAATAAATGTTATGATAAATAAATATTAATTATGAATACTCAATAAGAAAACTTATAAAACTTAAACTAAGTGTAAAATTTACTTGAGTTACAAGTAAACATTAAAAGTAAGTTTTAGTTAATATTATAATATTTTTCTATTTAAGTGTAATAGACTAAAAAAACTCTTTACCTAACTGCAATTGGAATTCAAAACTTTATAATTCCATAAAAGTGATATTTCATTATCTATTTTTAAACCCCTTCTGATGTTATAGTAATGTAATAATTACATAACAAGTATATTGCATATTCTTCCGCTCTAATCGATAGTTATTCCAACCTTTCTATTCCATTCAAAGTCGTTGCTTTTCGAACACACACACACACACACCCTGTAAATTATTGACATTACAAGGAATTATTACACTGAACAAACACTGAAACACATAAAACTTTTACTTCCTTTATTGTTATTGTTTTTTTTTCTTTTCTCTCTCAACAATTTGCATTCTATTTTCAAGGCATTCGCATACATACATAACCCACTGTGACAATGTCAGAGAGCAGAGCCAAAGAGCAAGTGAATGACTGATTAACAGTTAGTTTTGTGTAAGTCTGTGTGTGTGTGTTTGTATTGATGTGTGTTTGTCTCTAGGTAACGGGACAATATGTTGAGAGTGTGTTGCTTGTGTTGTGAGTACTTTGAGCATTAAACGCTTAGCGAAATTGACTGAATGAATGAACAACTGAATAAATGAATGAATGTATTCGCTTTACAGCGCTGACAGAATTTCCAATGCCAAAATTAAAAAATATAAACAGCTAAAAATAGCTACACAAATAAATAATAATTAAAATTGATAATATAATTGTTTAATTATAATTACTTTAAAGCATATACATACTTTTTTGGCAGATTTTAGTTCATTTAGCAGATTTAACCTCAAACTGAGTAGAATTTAAAAAAGCATGAGTTTTTAAAAATAGGTTAAATATTTGTACCCTTTACTGTGTTTAACAATTTCAAAATTAAAAAAAAAAAAAGATTTGTTTATGATTCAATAAATAAATTATTTTCAAATTCGTGTCCGTCAAATTAATCACTATATTATTTAACCGTGATAATATAAAATTAAAAAATAATTTTGGCCTAATTGCTGAAAAGTATAAAAAATAGCTAAATAATGAATTTTAAACCATAAAGTATTACAAATTAGTTTTAAAAATACATTAAAAATACATAAAATAATAAATACAAATGCCATTGCTCAGTTGCACTATTTGAGTTTATTTTATTATTTATTTTAGCTCTAAAAAATTAAATCAGCTATTTATAAAAATTGTTGTGCTGGACTAGTTTCTGGCTGGTCATGGTCTACTTTAAAAGCTATATACCGGAATTAAGTAGTCTTGGGTCTAAGTAACAGGGTCGTTTCCTGGCCAAAGATAGTTCACTGGCTGTGTGCATTTCTTTAAATTCCATAGCTATTACCTCCACATACTTAAGCTTTTTAATAGCTTAAACGGCAGCACTGTCGCCTTGCCTGTTTGTGTAGCCATTGTCTTGTCTCTTTGGCTCTGATCACATTGGAAAGGCCACTTGGCAACTGGGCGACGTTTTTCTTAGCTGCGCTTTGGATGAGGTGTGTGTGTGTGTGTGTGTAGTGGGAGTGTGTGTGTGTGTGTTTTGGGTGTGGCATGCAATGCAATTTGTATTTTCATTTGGCAATTCATTTGTTAGCCAAAAATATACAAGCAACAGTTAGAAGAAAAAAAAGCCAAAAAATAAATCAAAAAGTGGCAGTCGCGCATGCGTTTTGACGGTTTTTGGCCATTAGATGCGGCGCCGTTAACTGAATTCGTGTGTGTGCGAGTCTTGGGTGTATGTGTGTGTGTTTGTAGACGCCGCTGGAGGCCATTGACGTCGTTGAGAGCAGTGAAGCAGCAACAGAAAAACAGCCAACAATGTTGCTCAAATGTAAAATACTTTTTGGTTTTTTTTCCTCTTAAATTTTTTCTATTTAGCTTTTTTTTTAGCTATAGTTTTTGTTTTGCATTGTTTGTTGGATGCGTCGTAGCGTTTTTTTTTTTTTTTTAGCTTTTTTAGCGACTGCAAAAAGGTTTTTTGACTTCGTCTTTGGCTCATTGTTGACCTTTCTGCAGAGAAACCCAAAATGAAGCCAAAGATTCGAAGCGAAGTGAAGACAAAAGTCCAAGTCCAATTAGCCAAGTTATTTACGGTGAGGATAGGGGGCACTTTTGGCCTTTTGCATAACCGCTACAAGCAAAAAAAAAGGCCAACTTTACAGCGTCATATAAATTAATTGATTGACTGACTAACTAACGAACTAAGTGACGGACTGTGTGACTAACTGACTAACTGACTGACTGATTGACTAACTGATTGACTGCCTGTCTGTCTGTCTGTCGGATTGTCTGTCTTTTGGCTTATTAGCTGCCATGTTGGCCGTTTAATGGCCAAAGCAAACTTGTTGACCAAGGCCAACAATCTGCATGCCAAATTCATGAGCTGTTTTCACTGCTCCACCTAACAGCCACGCCCTCCGCCCCACTGCAGTGCACACTCCGCATCTCCCTCTCCCCTCTCTTTCCCCCTGTCTCTCTTCTCTTTCTCTTTGAAAACTACCATAAAATGCTGCTGCAGCTTCTTGCACTTTTATGCTTTCCAGCTAACAATGTAAGCCAACAGACAGGCTAAAACACGGCTAGAAAAGAGGCGTTGCGACGGAGGGGGCATGGTGTGTGCGGGGGCGTGTGGTAAAGCGAGCAGTGCACAGGTGAAAGGGTTGAAATTATAGCCAACTTGTAGTTTACAGCGAAAAAGTTTTTTTATGCCACAGCCAAGGTGCCAAGTCAGCTGCATCGTTTTAGCCACGTTTACACAGCAAAAATATATGGAATGCTGAACTAAAATCAATTCGAAACTATGTCGGAAGTAGCTTGGTTTTGAATATACTTAATGGGAGTAAATAATTTTATTAAAAGATTTAAAGAATGATAAAATCAAAAAAAAAAAAAAAAAAAAAAAAAAAAAAAAAAATTAAGGGATTGTTTTAGCTTAAGGGATTTGAATGAGAATAAAAACAGTTTATTGAATAAAATATTTCTAAATTTTTATTTGTACCTTAGCCATTTAATTATTTTATTAAGACATTTTGTTTTAAGAACCAATTATAAAGAATTGTTATAAGTATTTATTTAATTTGTTAATTAATTACATATATTTTAAATCAGTATAAAAAAAAAAGTTCTTAAAACAAATATTTGTTTCAATTTAAAAATTTCAGAAATCGACTTCAATTTAATATTTTCAAAATTCAAGTTAAAATTCAGATTTTTGAAGCGTTTTGATTTAATAAATTTCTTTTCAATCCCTACCCAATAACTTCAAATTTTAATTATTAACTTTTTAATATTTAAACTCTTAGTATTTTTAAAATAATTTATTTTCTCTGTGTAGGATTATTGGTTAAATCCAAAAGCAAAAAACATTGTTGTGCACAGCACTTACACCTCCGCCAGGTAAGCGTGTGTGTATGTGTGAGTGTGAGTGTTTATGGGTAATCACTGACCACACCAACAGTTAAAAACAGCAACAACTGCCACCCCACTTCCCCCTACTCCTACTCCTACCCCCTCCTCCTACCTATCACCTGCTTCACCTGCCCCATGTGGCTAATGTCAGAGGTGCACAGCAAGCACACACACATGCTTACTGCCAGATTGTATGCTGTGGTGTGGTGCAACTTGTGGCTAACTGGTAACTGGCGTCCAGAATGCAGTTAAGCGTAAAATTGGCCAATTGGCCAAACGTACACGCTGCGTATACGCAATGTGCCTCAAGGGAATTGTTGTTGTTGTTGTTGTTGCTGCTGCTGCTTGAGAAGATGAACGTCAAGCGATGACGTAGCGATAAGCGAAACTAAACAACACTACACTTAGCCAAAATAGTGTTCACTTAACGCAATGATTAACTACACAGCGAGAAAAGAGTCGTGCTTTAAGTGAGACCTAAAAACATAAATTAAGTATGCTGCAATTCGTTTTAATTTATGCTTAGTTTAAGCAAACAAAATGAGCAGAAAACTTACAAATAAATTTTATTAAAGGTAAACAAATTTTATGTTAAGCAAATGCTTAAAAATGCATATTTAAGAAACACTTTAAATTTATGAATTTAGCACTTTGAATAAAAGTGGGAATTTTAGTTTGATCTGAAGTGGTAGGAGGCGTGGCTGATACCTTAATGTATACATTTTATATTTGGTTGTTTAAGTTTCTTCCTGTATCTCAGAGACTGTAAGGGATAGAGGCACCCAATTTGGCCTTTAAGTCCATCTTTGAGCAATAAAGTTTGTTTGTTTGTTTATGCCACGCCCCTGCCGCCTGCACAACTAGACAGCTACTTCAGACTGTTCATGGTCTGTTAATATGGCTCATTAAATTTTTAATAATTTGTCTCAAAAAAGTAAGTAATTAATGTTTTTTTTTTTTTTTTTTTTTTTTTTTAGTACTGAACATTAAATAATTCTGAAGACCTTAAAAACTTACTGTTTAAATAGTATATTTAAATATCCTTTTTATAATTATTAGACACGACTTTGGTAGTCTCCTATGATTGCAGTGCTTTTATTGCTTTTCTTTATTATGAAGAAAAAAAACAAAATTAAATATAATTTTAAAATTGTTAATAACTGAATTGTAAGACTGTAGGGATCTTCATTCAAGTATTATTCTTATTTATTAAAATTCCTCAACTGTCTCAGTTCTACTATAAAATACAAAGCCCATAAAACTTCACAAAAATTCAAAGAATCCCGGATTTCAAATCCAAATTGAATCCCAAATAGTCAAAAAAAAAAAAAAAACTTTATTGATTATCTCATAATTTCTTTGACATAATAAAACAAACTTGATTTAAACAAGTTATTTTTTAACTTTTGCTTTATGCAAATATTTAAATCTCATTGTACTTTAAAGAAATATTTAAGGTTTATTTTAAGATTAGTAAACTGAGTCATCGGTCTATGCAAATCAATTTAATACTTTAAGAATTAATTAACCGATTTTTTGTGAAGCAAATCTATAAGTTTGTGCAACTGCTTAAGAATGTCAATAATAAATTCTTAAACTTAATTCATTTAAACTTTGACTAGACTGTCAGCTTTAAGATAAACAAATTTCATGCAAATCGGCTTTAAAATTATATATATATATATATTTAATTAATAAAATAATTATAAATTTTAAAAGTTGTAAAACTTGAACTGAATTTTGCATTAATCAAAATACTTGAAATTAAAAATTTATGAAACTTGTGACAAAAATTAATAATTTCTTATTAACTTTGTTTTATTTCTAGCTCTACAGTCAAACCTCGCAGTAAGGAACTGTAAGTAATACAACAAAAAAATATATAAAAATTTTAAAAAATATATAAATTATAAAATTAAAATTTATTATCATTTTCTTTTTGCTGCCCTTGACTATTTTTAATGCCAAGAAAATTAAAATATTCGTAGTTTATTATTCACATTTTAAATTTAATTTTTTTTTTTAATATACTAGTATTTTTAAGACATTTTTTTAATACTTACATTTTGAGCAGCATTTTAGCTATGTGTGTGGTTGCTGTTGTAGTTGTTTTTGTAGCTCCTACAGCCGCTGATTTGTTGTAATTTGTTGTTGTTATTCAATTTGCACTTTTGAAAGTCAAATGTTCAACTAATTAAAAATAAAAAAACAGTAAAAAACAGTAAAAAAAAAACATGAAAAAAATGTAAGAAAATCAATTTGAATTTGATAACAAAATAAAAGAAATATTTAATTAATTAATTAACTGTAATTCGTATAATTTCGTAAACGCGTTTTGGGTTCATTTGAATTGAATTGATTTTTGATTTGATGCGATTCGATTCGATTTAATTTGTTTTTATTTTTTTTTTTTTTTTTTGTGTTTTTTATATTTATTTGTAAATTTTTTATTTGTTTACTTGAATTTTGTTGTTTTTTTTTTATATTTTCTGATTGTTGTTGTTGCTAAAGTTGCTGTTGTTATCGCTGTCGATGTTGTTGTTGTTGTTCACATTGTTGCACTTTCACTTTTCACTTTTTTAGTTTTCGACACAAAAATCAATTACAAATCTCAAAAAATCAACTCAAAATTCAGCCTCGAAAAAAAAAAAAACATTTGCATTTCGCTGGCTGTGAGTGTGTGTGTGTGGTAAATGTGCGTGTGTGAGCGAGAGTGTGTGTGCTTTAATTTATTTTTATTTACCAAAAAATAAGACATTTTATTTATTTTTTAAATTACACATTTAGAAAATTTTTAAATATTTTTTAAAAATTGGGAAATTTTGGTGAAGTTTTTTTTTTCTTTTTTGAGTTTTTTGTTTCTTGGCGTTGCATGCAATGAAGTTGCGGCACTTGTAGCGGCTACCTTTATATGGCCAACACATACAGAGTTACACACTCACACACACACAGACACACATACACACAGAGCGTTTTATACCATAAAATCGTCGCCGTCTTCGTCTTGGACTTCGTTTTAAATTTTTTAACTTTATTTATTTTTTTTTTTTTAAATTTTTTTTGGTTTGTTTTTGGGTTTGATCTGGCTATATATTTGGGTGTTTATATATATAGTATGTATATATACATATATATGTATATATATATATATATTTTAGTTGTTTTTTTAGTCGATCTTGGTGCAGCTTTCGGAGCAATCACTTTCGATTTCGCTGCCAGCTGAACGTGAAATGGCAAAATGATGAACGCAACAACCATCGAAAACCGTTGCCGTTGCCGTTTGCTACCAACGCGTCGCAGTCGCAGTTGACGTCGCTGTTGGCATCGCAGTCGCCGTTACAGTCGCTGCTGGCGTTGTAGTCACAGTCGGCAACATAAGATCAGCCACGACAAGAGTGGCACTTAGGGGAAAGAGTGACAGAGACAGGGAGACAGAGAGAGGGAGATAGGCTCAGAGAGAGAGAGAGAGAGAGAGAGAGAGGGAGATGGCATTTAGCGGCGCTCAGGCATTCAACATTTTGCCTCGAGATTGGCAGGAGCTTGGCTTTTGGTTATGGCCATGTTAACACTAAATCATTCACACCTGCTGCTGCAGCAGTGTTACCGCTATAGCCAATTTAAAGCTAGATTTTAAAGAGCTAGAAAATTTTAAAGGTTTAAAGTAAAGTTTGCTTTACTTTAAAATTATTAAAACTAGCGAATTTTATAAAACGTTACTATCTTTAGCCACTTTAACTCGAAATTACCACAATAAAATATGCCAAAGAGGCTAAAACAGCTAGAAAATCAGCTAAAATCATAGAATTTCTACCAGTGTTGGGTAATACAGCGATCAGAAAGTCGATTATTTCTGTCTGATAAAATGGGCATACAACAATTAAGCTTCCTAATAGTTTTTCCCACTAACTATAGTTATTGGCAATTATGGTCACCTTTAAAAAACTTAACTTCATTTTACTTCTTATTAAATTTAAATTATTTATAGTTTACTTGTTCTGAGAACTATCGATTTGATCGAAATTTCTTCCTGAAGCCAACGATATTATCGATTTGTTATACTATCGATTCATTTAGTTTAGCTTTTTTAGCGAGTTACCTCATAAATCTAGCTACTTTTGTTTATAAAGTTGTGACAACACTGTTTTGTAGTTGCTCTGGTTAATGTCGCTGTTGCTGCTGTTGTTGTTTCTGCTGTGGTTGTTGTGGTTGTTGTTGTTGCTGCTGTGGTTGCTCTGCCTGTTGCTGTTATACTTTCTGAAACGCAGTCGTTTTTCAATGGCGCTCAATTTTACTAGGAAGTTCAGTTCAACTGCAGCACTTAGTGTCTACTGTAAATGTTGTCACTGTAGTTGTTACTGTTGTTGTTGTCACTATAGTGGTTACTGTAGTTTTTGTTGTTGTTGTAGCTGCTGGGGCAAAACCCAAGCGACATTCACTTGCATTTCGGGGGATTCTCTGCAGCGATGCAATGCTCTACTCCGATCGCAGCTTACTTTAGTTCCCTCTCACTCTCTCTTTGTCTTCCTCTCCCTCTATCTCTTTCTGTCTCTCTTCTTTCTTGCTCTTTCTTTGGTATTTCATAAGCAGAAACTGGTATCTGCTGCTGCTGCTGTCGCTGCTGCTGTCGCTGTTGCTGCTGCTGCTGTTGGCCTCAAGGCCGTTTGTCGTCGTCATCATCATTATGATCATTATTGTTGTCATTAGCATGTTCATCATAAATGATCATTATCATTGGCATCGTTGATTAACCGCATTACACATACGACGCGTTGGCCGCCGAGCAAACAGCTCGCTTTGACTGCAATTAACAGTTCAGCCGAACAAGAAGACGAAGAAGAAAATGAAGAAGAAGACGAAGATCGAGACGCAGACGCAGACGACGACAAAGACGACCAAAAACCCGAAGTCAAATCCGGGCTACAATCATCGCAGATCGCAGATCATCGTCATGTAAATTATGCCAAAGATTTTGTCTCCCTCTCTCTCTCTCTCTCTTTCCCTCTTTCTTTCTTCGGCTCTCTGTGGACCAACCTGATCAAGTTGACCATTCGCGCAATCTCAACAGTTTCTGCTTCTTTTGTTGTTGTTGTTGTTGTTGTAAATATTATTATTCAATCGTTTTTTAGCTTATTGATTAACCGTTGTTCATTTGCCTTTTTATGCAATTTTATCATTTATGCCACACTTTTTCACCTTTTTTCACTATATTTGCCATCAAAAGTGAAATGTGTCTTCGCGATTTATGGAGACTTTAAAATGCACTACATAAAACTAATGGCAAACTTCACAATCGCTAGAGTTGGACCGGAAAAAAAGACTCTCTTTTTATCAGAAATCAAAATTGAAGTGAATGTGGAGCAACGATGGGCAATTATGCTCACAAAGCTCACTCCGTTAAGTTTATTTACTGCTTCTCTGGGTGGGTTTGATGGATTGAAATAATAATTTTTATGAATTTCTGCACTTATACATTTTAAGATCTGTAGATAATACGCTATCTAATACACAATCTGTTAGTTTGGCGGGAATACCTCTAAAAGTAACAACGTATTTAGGCTTCTGACCAGTTTATATGCTATCGTGCCTATTAAAACTATAATATATATCAGTCTCATGTTCATTATAAGCATCATAAAATGCTAAAGTAAAAACAGCTACATAGTAAATTAGTTTGGCGGGAATACCTTTAAACGAAATAACATTTTCAGGCTATAGATTATTTTGTGTACCATTCTTTCTTTGACAGCTATGTAATAAAGTAGTCTGATCTTAACCAAAATTGCTGGAAGTAGCGAAGATAATAATCTGTTTGTTTTGGTGGGAATACCTCAAAAAGAAGTAACTTCTTCTATGCTTAAGAACTGTAATCGATGGTTCTTATGGTGGCAAAACATTAGACTCCAGTAATTTGTATTGAAAATAAACCCGAATTTAAAAAATTAATAAAGCCTTATTTAAGTTCATTTGAACTAACTCTTAAAATGACTTTTTTCACTCAGTGTATCGAAATTTCGATAGTTACAAATCGTTAGATTCTGATATAGTTAATATATAAGATCTAATCACTTTAGTATATTGTAAAAAGCTTTAAAAACTGTTGAAATTAGTTCCAAAACTGGTTCCAACACCACAAGTTTTATGTCTAAATTCGTAGCCAGTTTTAAAACCGATTCCCAACTAGTTCAATAACATGTCAAATGAGTCGACAGAGTTTCATGTATAGATTGCCAAATATTAGGGATTAAAGTCAAATCTGTTTATGGAATTAGTTCCACGACTGGTTCAATTCGAATGTAAGCGTATTGCAAAACTGGTTCGCAAGTGGTTCACAAGCGAAATACTTAATGAATTTGTCATGAAACTGAGTATGCCGGTGATTGCAGTGCAGTTACCGATACAATACTACACCAACAACTTCAACTAGTTCAAAACTGGTTCAAAAAATGAGTCAAATGTATTGAATTTCACACTATCACACACCTACACGGTGAGCACGAAGAGTTCACAGCTTGAATGGCATCACTCTGAGGTGAGTTTTATAATGCCACACCCTGTAAGAGGTACTACGCCCCCCTCTGATCACTCCACTCGATTTGTTTTAGTCGATTGATCAATCGATTTTCTAATTAGCATTGATCGATAAACTTAAAACTTGAAAACCCGAAATAATTTTTTATTTATTTTCAATTAAGTCGTTGATAAATGTTAAATATTTGCCAGTGTTAATGGACGTATCGCCGAAGACCTGCAATACTTGAACGGCTCTGCAATACCTGAAAGACTTGGGAGTCTTCGAACTTTGAATTGGGCCAGCGAACCGGGAAGCAATCCTGTCAATACTTGAAGTTCCTTCTCTCATCTGTACTTCCCTCTCTCCCTCTGTCGCTACCTCTCCCTTTGTTTCTCTCTCGGGGCTTGGCCAAACAATACCCAAAGTTGGTCATGTAATTTTGGTACAACTTGTTTATTATTTTTTTTGTTATATTCCCCTCATTTTGGCGGTGTTTCACCTTTCTTCTTCTTTGTGGCCTTGGAGATGGCAACACGTTGCCGTTGCCGATTAAATTTCAAGTGATCGTCGCCTGGAGTCAGAACTCAGTTTAAGCAAAAAATGAGTCAAGTTATGCCGAGGTCACGTTGATCAAGTTACCACATCACATCAGAGCAGACCAAACCCGACCAGACCAGATCATATCCCCAAACAAGCCTCGTTAACATCCAGCCGACATCTGGCCATAAAACCCGACATCGAAATACCTTAAATATACTATATAAAAAACAACCGCAGACATTGAAGTCACAAACACAGGACAAGCAAAGAAGACCAAAAAAAACAGATGATTATAATAAAAAGTTATATGGATTATCTTGGGTACTACAAAGTTTCGATACCCTTATAAGTATGACTTTATCTATATGACACCAAGCACTTAGTTTCCAGTTTCCAGAGCATTTATACGATAGTCCCTATGATAACTGTAGGATATGGAAGTCTGATCTTGATCAAAATTGGTGTAAATTTTAAAGTTTAAAGCTATTGAACAATATACGATAGTTTTCATGACAACTACATTATAAAGAAGTCTGATCAGTAACCTTTGAACAATTTAAGGGGAATACCAACTACCCAATACCTGATTTTGGTGGGAATACCACCAAAGCCAACAAAGTTTTTTATGCTGATTATGAATTTTATCTCATACTTCCTATAAAATAAACTTAATTGATCGATATTGTCAAAATTTAGTTTTACAGTTAGCTATAATTCGAAAAAATCTCTCAACTCTCTGTCCCACCTTTTAATACGTTTCACCTTTGTTGTCAAGTCTATAATACCCCCCTAAAGAGTATACAAAATCAACGAGTGTTGCTCTTGAATGGGGCGTGGCGACAGTCGAAGGACACTGACAAACAATGCTAATGATCATAATCATAATTAAGTAAAGTCTTTTTATAGCAACTCTGAAAACTGAAGCGAAACAACTTTTAATGACACTGGCTAAAAATTATATATAATTACAGTTGAATTTTGAGAATTTTGCAACACTGCGAAATAAGTTAAGCAAAGTGGAATTTTGAGTTTTTCAAAAACAATTTTGAGATTTTTTGTAATTTACTATTTTATTAATCTATGAAATCAACTAATGTTTGTCAAGTTTGTGATTTCATTGTTTTTTTCATTGAGGATGAGGATCCAACGTAGAGCTAGGAAGAGAGCTAAGTGCTAAACATGGAGTTAAGATAGAAAATTATGGGTTAAACATGAAGTTCAGGAGTGAAAAAAGGGTCAGTCATGGAGTTACTAATTTTAGGTTCCAGTTTGGAGATACCTTTGTCATAAAATGTGACCTGAAAGCTTTAAGATTTTCTTTAGAATTATGATTTGTTGTGGGTTAATGCATTAAAAATTTTATTTTTTCATTTCTCACCATTTTCTTTATAAATTAATCAGTTTAACAAAATATTAATTTGTATTTGAAGCACTTAAGCTTACAGTTAAAAGCTAAATACTCTGACACTATTCTTGTATATGCAAATATTTACTTGGGACTCACAATGAGGTCAAGGTTAGATCAAGACACAAGCAAAAAAGTTTCGCACATCATAACTGTGAAATTTATTGAGATAACTTTTGTCTCTTTTCCTCTCTCTTACTCTTTCCCTTCCTCTGTCTATTTCTCCTGCACTCTGTCTGTTTCTTTTTCAGTTGAGTCTTATTAAGTGCAGAGTTAAGTCACGCTTTAAGTCCGTTGATTCAACAGAGCTGTTAATGGGATTTGGTCTCTCTGTCAATAGCTTGATATTCGCCAGAGCACTTGGTACTCCTTCTCTCTCCATCTCTCTCTCTCTCTCTCTCCTTCTTTCTATCACCATCTCGACAACATTTTGAATACTTTTTTTTTTTTGGTTTTTTGAAAACCAAGAAACATGAGAAAAAACAACAAATAAAAAGTAAACACAACACGCAAATGACATTCAAAGCTTTTTGGTATGCGCGTTGCGCCTGTTGCTGCCGTTTTATGAGACGAAAATAAATAAAATAATAATAAAAAGCATTTTCAAAGGAACTTCAGAGACAGTAACACACACACACACACACACACACACACACACACTTATATGCTCTATCAGAGTTTTAAAGCTTAAAGAATTGAATAAATTCACAACTTTCAGATACCCGTAAAAAGATTTAAATAATTTTATGTCAATTTAATTTCTAAATTCGTCTTTAAACAACTAGCTGCTTCTTAATCTACTCCAATTTCATACCGTATAAAAAACCATTGCATAAGTTTAGGCGTTAGTGCTGCTGCATAACTTTAAATAGCTATAACTTTGGTTATATATGCACGATTTGGTTACAAATCATTAAACTGATTGATAATAATCTGGGACAACTTAAAGAACTAAATAAAGTTATGTTTGACTGAAAAATACCCCTTCTTTCGGCTTCTATGATTTGAAAGACAGCTGTTTTTCAAAACTCAACTATAGGGTATGTAAAGCTTATACCATAATGAGGAATACCCTAGCTTGCCATTCGAGTCAAGTCAAGTCGAGCATACCCTTTTAGAAACTGCTTGTAACTGGTAAAAAATAAAGTTGTTAAGTAAAAAGTAAAAAATATTTAAGAAAAATTAACAACAACTGTTATTCAACAATTTGTGTGTATGAGTGTGAGTGTGTGGATTGTGTGTGTGTGTGAGAGTGTGTGTGTGTGTGTGTGGAGTGTATAAATAAACAGGAGTGGCCAACTTGGAATGTTAATGCGCTGCAATCGTTGGTGTTGCCGAGAGCCACTCCAAAAGAGTCGCACGTAGGCAACAACAACAACGAGACGACGACGACGACGACGACGATGCCGGCGACGCTGCCGACGACGACGCCAACACCTCAGTCGCTGCCAACGCAGACGTTAGCGGCGACGCCAACGCTCGCAACGCTCTGAGCAGCCGAGCCCTGCAATGAGCCCAAAAAAGTTACGTGAACTTTGCACACAGCGGAGGGAAGGAGAGGGGAGAAAGAGTGAGAGAAAGAGTGGCAGAGAGAGAGGGAGTGTGTGTAGAGTATAGTGGGCGGGGGGTTTCAGGGGGGGTGTGGAGCGGGAGCGGGAGCGGGAACGACTGACAGACTTGTTGTCTGTCCATTAAGTGCGATAAGGTGGCAACTGGACAAAAGCCAAAAGAATTAAAAAAGGCAAACTGCAATGCTGCCTACCGCCTACCGGCTGCCACTCCCCCTCGGCCCGACACCCAAACACACATGTGTGTGCGTGTGTGTGTGTGTGGAGTCAAGTAAAATTTATAACTGTCAATTATTATGCAAGAGTTGTGAGCAGCGCTTTGGATGGAGGCGACGCCATCCTCGCCGCACCTCTCGAAGCAATCAGGAAATACCCGAAACTGGCGAGGGAGAGGAGTAGAGAGGAAGGGAAAGGGGTAGAGAGGGAGGGAGAGGGGTAGAGAGGTATAGGAGTAGAGACCGAAGCGCGTAAAGTTATAATCACTCTAAACTCACACAACAAAATAAGTTCCCTAACACCACAGACACCCTCTCTCCTCCATGCCCCCTAAAACTCTAACGCCTACAATAAAAAAAAATAGTCAGAAAATCTACAGTCGATTGAGGCGACAGTTAAAGACCCTGTTTTCGTTCTATCTTACATTTGTTTATACAAATTAAAAATTTCCGACCGATTTGTCCTATGGGAGCTACAATCTATAGTTGTCTGATCCGGACGAATCTTGGTGAGGATAGTTATAATGGTACCACTCACATTCTATATAAATTTAATCACTTTAGCTTTAGTAGTTTGCAAGTTATGGTGGTGTGAAAATCGTTTTTTACAAATATCGGGGGAGTTAGAGGGCGTGGCAACAATTCAAAATATATTTGATCAGCAGGACATGTAGACGAACTTTCTTTCCAAATTTAGTGTCTCGAAGACATCGTCGGACAGACAAACATCGCTATACCGATTCTGTTAATGCTGATCAAGAATATATATACTTTATAGGGTCAGCCAAACTTCTTTCTGCCTGTTACGCACATTTCGCTTCTGACAAAACTGATACACCCTTCTACACTTTTTCAGTACAGGGTCTAAAGTATTCCCCATATCTAGACTTTGGTAAAGAACGTACCGCAATCCACTCGCATAATCAAAACACGTAGTACCCATACACACAGCCCCCATTCCCCAGTCTCCCCCAACTTCTCCCTCTAGTCCCGTTAGCAGTGTCCAGTTACTGCTTGCCCCTAGCCACTCCTCCCTCCCCTCCCCTTCCCTTTCCCACTCTTCGTTTTCTGGAATTATTTTTATGGTCCGGGTACTTAAATTTTAATACCCTGTTGTCACATGCGTATTGCTCCCTAAGAACCGGCTTCAAAATACGTTCATACTGCATAATTAGCTCATGAGCTAAGATTCTTATATATAATTTAGGTATTGTGCCCCAAAATAAGATTATATATGTAAAGCCGTTGATTATTTTCAGTTGCGTTTGTGCTGAATATAAGTCAAATTGACCTTGAATTAAGCAATTTTGATTCAGAAATTGGGAATTTCATTTAGCAGAAAGTATCGAAAAATAACCTTAAAAACTGTGAATGAAGTGCATTTAAATTATAGGCATGAGGTCATAGTTCAAGAATCTTTACTTAAGTAAAATCTGAAGAAATTATATAAATTTCAGTAGAGATTTTTTAAGTTAACAATTTTTCAACTCTTTGTATATTATTAAATGTTATAAAGAGCCGATTTAAGAAACAATATACTAGATAATTTAATAATCTTAAAAACTTAATTTAAAGAATCTATATCTATGTATATAAAGGTTCTAAGGTTATCTGAGTATAACTTATTGCTTTTCAGTTCCCTCTTCGGATCAGGCTTGAATACTTTCTTTTATCATAATCAAATTCTGGGAATATTTTCTTTAACAACCAAATTTAATGTAATCAATTTTAAGCCTAGTCTTATAATAAAATTGGTAAAATAAAAATTAAGTGTTCATTATAGATCAATGACCATCTTCGGCAAATGATAAAGATATCGGTTATTATAAATCAGTAATCTAATATTACTAATGTATTTTTTTTTTTTGAAATTTGTTAATAAACCATTTTTACAAAACATTACTAGAAGTTATTACCGAAATTCAACAAACAGAAGATCTCTTCTTAAACGTCTCAAGTCTTAAAACAATTCCTCTCACATAACCATTTTAATTCCCAAATTGTCAGGGTATCTGCCAGTCTAAGTTCACTTCAATTCAATTGATCACTTAATAATTTGATGACTTGTTTTTGTTTTTCACACAAAGCACTTAATGTAGTAAATTTATATTTTGTTTTTTTTTTTTTTTGTTGTTGTTTATATTGGCCATGGACTGGACCGGTCGTGTTCTTAGGAGTGCCGGTCCAGACCGTACCTGTGTCCAGACTGGGTTCAATGTACTGAGCAGAGAACCCGAAAAGAGCCTCAAAAACGGCTTGAGAGCGAAGGTGTGTGTGTGAGTGTGTGTGAGTGTGTGTGTGTGTGTGTGTGTGTGTGTGGATATAATTGTTGAAAACTTGAGCAAAAACAATACTCAGATCATGTGAAACATTAAATGTTAATCATCTGTATAATAATGATGTTGATAGATTTGATGTAGGCTGACATTTAATGATTCACTGCAGCTGTTTTTTTTTAGCTTTTTTTTTGTCTTAATTATTTTATTTTTTTCAGCGACAACTTTAAAGTCTTTAGCAGATTCTGAACAATGCGAGAATTGTGACCTTCGGGGATGTTTTCACGATTTCCGGTCTGTGGATCATTTTAGCTTTTTTTTTTTTTAGTATTTTTTAGTATTCACCCGAGTCAGTCTTCAATCTTGAAGTTCGAGTAGTGCATAATTAAGTTTGGAAGCAACTTTTTATCCATTTTTTTTTTTTTGCAAGCAACAATTGGAGGTCTTTTTCATCAATTTATAGAGCAAGTCGTTCAAGTGTGAACGAAACTGAATTAACTGCATACTAAACAGATCAGTGAGAAGGACAAAGATATATAGCAAAAAAATGCTAAAAACTTAACTGAACAGGAAGACTTCAAAATTTCAATAATCAATGATTTAATATACTGATCACGATGTTCAAACTGCAGAATGCGAACTTGATTAAAATCGAACAGATAGAGTAGGACAATACTAGATCCGAATGCGATCAAAAGTATTCCCCATATATTACTTGTTAACACTTTTCCACATAAAAAATAGTCTATAGTCTTTTGAAAATTCAAGGTCACATTCTTGACCTGCTGTGAGTTACACAACTGATATACCCCTCACTACTTGTATACCCCTCCATTGTCCATACACCGCATAATATATCTTAATGAGTTGAATTTTCTTTGGGTCAAGTCTTGAGTCTGCAAAATGATTAGGTCATAAATCTTGCATTGAATGAGATGTTGGTAGGAGAGGAGGAGGAGAGGGGTGTGGTAAAGGGGGCAGTGAAGGGGAGTGGCAGCGGAAGGCAGCCAGTCTTGGCTGTTACCCCCTGTGGACTGTCTAATGACTGTCCAGCTGCAGTGAGGCACACTCAATCATGCCATCAGTCAATCAATCAATAAATCAATACGCCATTGAAATTATGCAGTAAATCGTCGCCCAGCCTCCGAGCTAAAGTCACTCCCTCTCTCTCTCTCTCTCCCTCTCTCTCTCTCTCTCTCTCTCTCTCTCTCTACGTCTCACCTTGTCTCTCTTTCTCTCACTCTAACATAAAAATCAATAAATTTAATATAAATATTCATATATTGTTTATTAAATTATGATCAAGTTTGGCAGTCAATATGCATTAGTATAGTATTTAATATGCGGTATTTTTTTATTCGGTATTTATTATGCGGTATTCAGTATTTAATCGCGTTGTAGTTTTTGACCCACTTTGAATTGTTTTTGTTGCTTTTTTTGTTGTTTCCTTTTTGCTGCTCTTTCATTACAAAATTTGTTTAATTTTAAATTGTTTAACTTGAAATTGAGTCACGGCAGCTGACTGCGCTGCCAGCAGCGAACAGCGACAGAGGCAGAGGCAGCGACAGCGACGTTGGCAGCGCAGCCTCGAGAAGTTACATAAAATGGCATTAAAACGATTCAAAGTTTGAGTTGTGGGGACCAAGCAGCGAAGAGGAAGCAGAGGAACGCGAAGACAAAGAGGAAGACAAAGAAGAAGAAGAAGAAGAAGAAGAAGAAGAAGAAGTGCAAGCAAACACACTGAGTGAAGAGGGCTGGGGGGAGTGGTCGGAAGAGTGGTCGGGGCGCAGCCGCAGGCAAAAAACCTGATGCGAGTTTAAGACGAACAGACTTTTGGCATTTGCATGCTATCAACTGTAAGTGTGTGTGAGTGTTGGTGTGTATGTGTGTGCGTGTGTGTGTTGGTGTGTGTGTGTGTGTGCGTGTGTGTCGATCAGGTGGAACAAGAAGAAGAAGCTTAAACTATAGCTGAAACTTAAACTTAAACTACAGCTAAAGACTTGCAATGACAGACAAGATCCAAACCGAACTAATCAAACAAAAACTATAAAAGGTGAACAACATTTTTAGACCCTGTAGTGCAGCACTACAGAAGGTCAATGCGGTTTGTAGCTTCAGTGACCACAAAATGGAGTAAAGTTCAATTGTAAACAATAAAAATGTTAAGTAAAGAAATTAATATGTTTAAAAAATATATTAATAATATAAAAATAATTAACTAAAGAAATTTACTGTTTTGGTGCAGAAAATCTTTGTGCAAAGTACTATGATAAATGAAATATGAATATTAAAGGCAAATTTAACATTTTTATAAAGAGTTCTGGCAACACTGAAACTTCTAGAATCTTTGAAAAATAATGGCAACCCCATAAATTCTGGCAACACTAATATTTGTAAATGTTGTAGCTAATAAAAGTGAAAAGAAAGCGAAAATATTTTATTTTCTGCTAGAAATCTAGCTAGATATTTACGATTCTAAACATAAGGCTTATGAGAATCTGGCAACACTGTCGCTGGGTCTCTTACTGTTGAAAGCTCTCGACTTTAGCCTTTACCTCAAGCGGTATTTGTTTCTACTGTGTTCCCTCGCCGTCTCTCTACCCTCTCTCTCTTTCTCACCCACTCTCTACCCACCTCCCTTCTCCTCTCGCTCTTCCCCTTTAACAATTGTGTGTTTTTCACTTTTCCCGCTTGACGTTTTTAATGGCATTTAGCACTTTGACATTACTGCCATATAAAAAGTCAGTGACAAATGATCATTAGCTATGATCATTGATCATTGATCATTAATCACTGATGATCATCAATTCAAAATGCTGCATAACTTGACAGCATCTTCCGTCTTCTGTTTCAAATTCTCTCTACACCTCTTTCCCTCTCTCCCTCTCCCCCTAACTCCCTCTCCATCTCTCTCTCTCTCTCACTCAATTGACGACAACTTTATTAAAAATAAAAAATCTTTTTTTGTGATTTGGTAATTTGGTAATTTGCATTAACTCAAAGCTCAAGCAAACTTGGTCTATTTTTTATGGCCTGACCATAATGCTATTCAGCTCTATTGCCATCTCTTTCTGTCTATGTCTATCTCATTCCATCTGTAGCTGAAGCTCAAGGTTAACAGACAACATCAGACGTCAGTCACAGCCTTAGAGACAGACAACTTTGTATGCTAACTAACTAGTTGAACTAGATTTTTGTGGCTCGGTGGCCCGGTTTGAGTTCGAAAATTGAGATCGCGATCAAAATCGAAATTGAAATTGAAATCGAAATCAAAATTGAGCTAGAAAAACAAGAGTTTAGAGATGACAAACGACTTGAATTCTTTAGTAAACTCCAAAGGAAATTCACTTCTATTTCGGAGCTGTCTTTCTTTGGAATCGATACGTAATTTGTTAATCACAAAAATATTCTTTCTTAATAATTTTCTGTACTGATCGAGACTTGTTTAAAGTTTTATGATTAATAGAAAATTTTAAGCTTTTGTTACTCATTTAAAGTGAAACAAATTAGGTTGATCATTGATCATTGATCTACATTTCAATTACAGACTTAATTTGATATAAAGATCGTTTCTGCGATCCTCTGAGAATAACAATTGCAGTTGATCTTGGATACTTTCGGAAAAGGTCTTTTATATCATCAATTATAATTTATAGTATTTTTAATTTTTATTTAGTTATAGTGAAGATAGTGATCACTTATTACTTATATTTAATTTCAGTGGTATACCAAAGAATGTTTTTAAGTGTGCTGGATCATTAATATGGTGGTCACCAAGATTAAAGATTGTGTTTAAACTGACTTGAAGATCAATATGGTGATCTTGTTAAAGAACAATTGAAACCCACTTAGAAAAAATTAACATATTTGAATAGTGATCGCTCTTATGTTATAGTTTCTACTATTCGTAATCCATATGATCAATATATTCACTCCAAGGAAGGAAGGAAGATCTGTATTGATGATCAATTTGGTGATCTTGATAAATAAATATTGAAAGGATAATGGAGTGATCGCTATAATCGCATGATCAATTTGTAAAAATTCTCTCTTGAGCTATCTTGTATCAAATACAAAATAAAAAGAACAAGTTTGAATAGTGATTGCTAATTAAATTTAGTCGCGATCAGTTGTTACTCTTATTCAGTGCAATCTAAGTTTTTATTCAAAACTCTTTTCTTCAATAAAACCTAAGCAATGAATGTTTTCAATTCAAATAAAGGATCAATGTGATGATCGTCGTAAAGATGAATATGCGGCTCATAGAGAGATCGTTTTAGAACTCTTCTTAAACTATTATATAAACAATTTATACAAAAGTGTTTCAAGACTATATATTCCGTTATTATTTGCTGCCTTTTGTTAGATTTTATGTCGATCACTATATGAAGTTTTAGTATTAAAATATACTAAGTATATAAAGTGATCGCTAATTAGATCAGTTGTTGTTCACACTTTATGTTTTAGTATAATTTTAAAGAATGTCAGTTAATGTGGGTAGCAACAACTGATTAGTGATCTGTGAATGGTGATCACAGTATGCGTTGATCGCTGGAACTGCGATCGGTATTAGGTGATCGGTGATCAGTAACCGGTGTCCAGTGGCAACTGGAAATTTGAAATAGCGACAAAACCGCAACTGTATGATGAGCAATTTGAGGTGTTCGTGATCTACTTGTCAACACCTACACGACTTTTGTGATTCGGTTTTTTTTTTTGGAATATTTTTAGTATTATTTTTTACTTTTTGGTTTTTTTTGTGTCTGACGGCCTCTTGAAGCCGCTGGTTCCGGTTTCCAGTTGCCGTTTTGTCGTTTGTCGTTTGCCTTTTGGCCATTTGCCTTTTGCCGTTTGGCGTTGCGGTTAAGTGATCGCTGATCGCTGATCAACAACTATGTATATAAGCGATCAGTGATCAGTAATCGTCGTTATGCATTTGGCATGCGGCTGGTGTAGTAAATATTAACCGTCTTTGGCTCTACCTCTGGCATCCACTTAGCCTACAGTGTTAACTAATTATGTGTGGCCCGCACTTTCCGAAAAGAAAGGGGATGAAGAGGGGGGAGGGGCTTTTAGGGGGCACTGACGTAAGGTGAACGAAAGACGAAAATTGATAATAAAAACCAAAATGATGATGAGCACAAAATTTGTGTTTGTGGTTCGCTTGATTGGTGAAAAGTTTTTTTTTTTTATTTAAGTATTTTTAGTATTTTTTTTTGGCATGTGAGTTGCATAGTATTCATTTGTAGTCATCAATGTTGTTATGCTTGTTACTGTTATTGTTGTTATTATTGTTGTTTGTAGTTTGTAGTTTCTTGTAGCTCTGCATGAATGGAAAGTGCACTGAAGATTCGCCATCTATTCGTAATTGTGAAAGAAAGTTGTGTCTTGTGATGAACCAAAGGCAATTAGCGTCAAAAAAACACAAACATTCAACACATACACAACACTTTGAATACCAAATATCATTGACTTTCGTTATCATTAAAGTTAGTCACAAACGTTTATGTTTGATCAAATATTTAATTGATCGTCTGGTCAAATTTCAGCTTGATCTTTCAACTAAATCTTGAGATATAATGCCGAATCTGGGAAAAATCGTATATCAATTTTATAGAAATTATGCAACACTATAATGAAATTAATATGAATTCTGATTTTATATATTTAAAGTTAACTTTACGAAAAGTTAAGTTTAAGCAAAATAAAGTGGGATCATCGTAGGTAAGTGTTTCATGCACTAGTCTACAAGGTTTAAGCACGATTAACGAAACTGATTCTGAGATTTATGTGTTGAACCATCAAACTTTAATCAAGTAAAAACTCTGTTAAAAGCTAAAGAAAGAACTAAAACACATTTAGTCTTAACTAGAAAAACTGACTGACTTTCAGCATTAAAGCTGATAAATATCCTGATATAACTGCATCGAATCATTGTTTATAGTTTAAATTTTGATTTCTGGGTCACTCGAATGGTTTATTTTTAGCTATAGTAATGCCAATTTAGCCGCAGCATGAACAAAAGTAAAGTTGAAGTTGAAATTGAAATTATTTTTCACTTCCACTTTGAAATTGAAGGCATAACTCGGAATCACAAGTCATCATTCCCAGACCAAAATGTTGTACGGCTAAAAGTCTCAGCGTTTTCTAAAAATATTCAACAACAACAAACAGAAAAAAAAACAACAACAAGTGGGCGATTGGCAGTTTCAAGGCTAATTGTGTTGACCAGAAAGGAGATGAAGTTGGAGTTGGAGCTGGGAGACGAAGTTGGCCAGTTGTTCAATTGGCCTGGCCGAATCGGATCTGGTACAGGCAGCATGAAGATCATGTGGTACAATCCTCTTTTCTTCTTCTTCTTGTTGTTTCAGTTGTTGTTGTTGTTGTTGTTGTTAGAAAACTCGTTGTCTGCGACGACGACTTTCATTATTCGATTCGAAGCGATTGAACAATCGATGAGTGTTTTTGGAAATTGGCAAAAGCAAAGAAATTGCCGGTTATAAACAACAACAAAAGCACACAGTGTGTGTGTGTGTGTGTGTGTGTGTGTGTGTGTGTGTGTGTGTGTGTGAGAGAGTGTGTGTGTGTGTACACTCACAAAGTAACTGCAACTAAGCGAATTGCAGCCAAATGACAAAGACCGTGAAAAACATTAGACCAATTGGCAGAAAAAACAGTATATACCCTGTAATTTAAACAAAACTGGGTATATTGTTAATAAACATTATAAGCTACAAATATTTTTAATGGAAAACATAGGTTTTTATGTTGATTTTGAGCTTAAAACAAACTGAATTGATTTAAACTGACTGGTTCCAACTTTTCTTGAACACTTTATGAAATTCTTGATACTAAAATTTGCTTTTAAATTATAGAGACAAAGAGAGAAAGAGAGAGGGAGAGCAAGGGAGTGCAAGGAAGATAGGAAGATGGTTTATTAATTACAATTAAATTATTCACTTCTTATTACTAAATCAATAAATAGATATAATTTTTAGACATGTTCTAAAACTTAGAAGAAAAGTTACAAAAATGTTTGTTCAGGAAAAACTTAACAAAAATGCTCCTAAAAATCTTGAACTTCCTATATTAAAGTTCCGAAATACTTAGTTTCTAGTTTTTTTTAAATTTTTCTAATTTACTTAAACATTAAACTTAAAAATACCCAAATTTAAAGTTAATTCTTTAAATAAAGAACTCACCCAGTGCTGACTGGGTATCTTCGAGTGTACTACTTACAGAGCTTCTACAATAACGATCACACCTTTTTACAGGGTATTCGCAATGCTGTTCAGCTACTTTAATTCACTTACCAATTTATGCTCGCGTTTGTCATCAATTGGAAATTAGCGGATTGAAATGTTGCAACAAAACAAACAACAGCAACATCAAGAAGAAGAATAACAACAATAAAAAACATTAACAATATTAAGTAGTAGTAGTCACAAACACATAAGCAACGTAAACACTTCACTTAGCGACCTTTTTTCACTTTTTATTGGCGCTCTTAAAAAAAAAAAAAAAAAAAAAAAAAAATTGAAAATAGTAAATGCAGTTAAAAGTTTTGTTGCAAAGATAAACAACAGCAACAACAAAGTGAGCAACATAAACAACAACACTAGTGACTAAAATGCAGCGAATGTTGTTTATTTGTTGATTTTTGTATGTTGATTTTTGCAGCACACACACTTACACTCACACACACACACACACTGGTACACTCTCTTCTTAGCTGAGTTACAGGGCTTGACAAACCATCAGCCCATCAGTCAGTCTGTTTCACTTCCTACTAAACTATGTCTACCCCTTTTCCACTTAACCCCCATGTAGTCACACCCCCCTGCTCCACACACACTGTCACACACACACACACTGTTACACTCTTAAACACACACTCTCCTCAGTTTGCACAGAGCTTTTTAAACGCGTCCAATTACCTTCACAGACTTTCCGTTAATGTTTCGAATTTCGAAAAACTCGCAACAGAAAACCCAAAAGTAAAAAAAAAAAATGAAAAAAATAAAAAAAAAATCAGGAATGAAAGGGGAGTTTTAGTGCACCAAATATTAGATACCCTAGTTTAGTTTTTTCTTACAGTGTATTTTAGTTTTTTAGCTTTAGAAATATTTTCTAAATTTCTATTTGCAAAATCATAACGAAGTCTGGAATTTTGGACTCGTATTTTCTTTTTTTTGTGACGATATATTAAGAGTATATGAAAGACCCAACTGTGTTCAGTTTTCTTAAGATATCTTTGAGTTAGAATAATAATCTTAAACCAAAAAGTAGCTAGATAAAGTAATCGTCTCAGATTTAATGACTGATTCAGAATATATAACATTTAAGATTTTTGTGATAAGTTCCTTAATGCTTCATTAAGACTTTTAATACTCTTTCTTCAGTGTATTAAAAGCATAACTTATGCACACACATATATACACAAAGTCATAGGCACACACACACACACACTTATGCATAATATATGTTCCAAAGTGACCAGTTGTCCGGGATTGGAAGTTGAAATTGGTCACTGGGATTGCAGCTAAATGGCAGCTGACTTCAAGGCAGTGTTGCCAGAACTTAAAGGGACAAAAAGAGACAATTTTATGCCAAAGAAATTAGCTGGAAAAAAGTCGGAAAATTTGTGGAACATACAAAAGACTTCAACAAAGAAAATTGGAATTCAAAATTAAATTGAGTACTAAAAACTGTGTGAATGTTTTTAAAAAATATATATATATATAAAAAATTAATTATTAAAAAATAATATCTAATATTAAACCGAAAATTCTTTAATTTAGTTTCCAATTGGAATTTGGAATACTTGTCTTAACTCCAAAAATCTAAATTTAAAAAAATTAAAAAATTTGTAAATTTTTCTAATTTTTTACTTTTGCAATTAAAAAATGTACTATCCCAGCTACTTAAAAGCTAAAATGTCAACACTGATATGATCATATCATGACTACAAAAAGACAGAGATAGAAAGAGATAGAGGCAGAGTGGGAGAGAGAGAGAAAGAGAGAGACTCATAGGACAAAGCTTAGCAGGAATTGAGACTTTGACTAAGACTGCGGCAGAAACAGAGACAGCGAGAGAAAGAGAGGGGTAGAGAGAGGTAGAAAGAGACGGAGATAGACTTGGTTGACTGCCTCAATGGCTGTTGCACACGTCGTCGTCGTCGTCGCGAGACCAGAATTGTTGATTTTGTAATTGTTGTTTGTTGCATTTGTTGTTACTTCAGTTTATACCCATACACCCATAAATACACACACACTCAGCCACACATACACATGTACAAATTGCGGTTTCTATATTATTTCGTTTTTATTATTGCAGCGGGTTTTTTATTTTAAATTGTTTTTGTTGTTGGGCAAGTGAAGCAGCGAAGCCAAAAGGCTCTGACGACAAAGACAAAGTGAGAACACTTCGAAAGTGTCACCGACTTGAAAAGACTCATTAGAGTGTTGTCAATTTACCCAGTTAACCGGTGGATTTGGCCATTTTTTCATTTTAAATTAAAACATAATTCTCAAAAAATGTTTTAATTATATGAATAATGTTTACTTTTCAAAGAAGCCAATACACCCTGTTAAAAAACTTGTAACGGGCTTGAGAAGTGCAACAAAGTTTTATACAAAGATCAATTTCGAGATTGAATGCAGTGAGTCATGCAACTGCCAACGGCACATTCACCTCCAAGAACTGAATGCACTTTATGAATGGAATGAATCACGATTTGAGTTGGAAAATGTCAAACAAAAGTTTCTTAAAACACTGGTGCGGGAATAAATATGAATAATTTATTGTTTTTAATATATAAAAAATAATATCCATAATTTTATCAAATTTATTCATCCTTTATTTTCATAAAGTTAAAAAAGTTGTTTTGTAAGCTCAACACAAAATTTGAATATTGCGCCGCTTCTCACAGAACAAGCAGCTTGTGTCAGGCAGCAGCTGTGTGTCTAAGCTAAACCCTCATTTAACAGTACTAACTGGTTGGTTGTGTACCCAAATAAATCGCTTACTGTGCTAATCGGTTGGTTGTGTGTCTAAGACAAACCGTTCGTTGAGTGTGCTAAGCGGTTGGTTGTGAATTCAGCTAAGCGGCTCGTTAGTAGTACTAAGCGGTTGGTTGTATGTCCAAATAAGTCTAGACTAAGAGAGACATTCTCTTAGAGAGCTGCCTGCTGTCCCTTGAAGTATACTCTTATATTGTCCATTGCTTCGGCAAGCAAAGACACAAACCCTACAAACTGTTCCCAATACAAGTTCCACACTGAACGACTTTCTTCTCTCTGAGTAGCACACTTTTAGGCGTTCGTTGAAATAGTTTTTCGTCTCATAATGTTAATTATTACAGATTAGATAAAATCCAGATAAATCTCCAAAACTTGTTAAATATAGTTCCTTTTTTATTGAGTGGGAATCATGCTCGTTAAGTTTTAAATTGTTGTTTGAATTATAAAATATATTGTCATTTTTTTTTATTTCTAGTTTTTATTTTTATTGCCAATTGGTTTTTCCTATTGTTGTCGATATCTTATCCGGAGAGATCGGAGATGACATCATTCATGCGCTGTTTGAATGAAATCGATCGCATGAATGACCTAATAAAATACTACAATACAAATATAAATAATGAATGCCATGAATCGACAACAAAGACAACAATTTGCCATTGAAATTGCACCAAAAGTGCACTTTTCAAGCGACCCTTATGCCACAGTCCCCCGCTTCTAACTATTCATGCATTCCAGCCCATGTACAGTGGTGTGATTTGTCTTTTTTGTGGAAAGTGTATTAAAGAATATGGAAGATTCCGCATATACGTGCTGAAATTAGAGTTTTTTGACTTGAAATTGTTATAAAATTTATTTAAATTTGAACACAAATTTAATGAATTAGTTTTTTTTATTTTTAGGTTTTTTGTTTATAAGTTAATTAAGCTCTTTCTCTTTCCAACTCATATAGATAAGCGATTCAATATGCAAAGAAGAAAGACAGACGAACAGGACTTCAATTAAATTTTGACTCCATAAACCCATTTTACTGCTGAAATACAGGGTCTAAAACACTACAATAAAAAAAAAAAATAGAGTTTTTTCCTAAACTTCTAAGCTTAAAATTTTACACTGTTAAATTGCTTGAAATGCCCACTGTGCACCACGCCCAAATTGACAGATTAGATGAGGGCGTCACAGCGGAGGGGAGGGGGAGGGGGAGGGCTCTAAGCTAGAACTATAGGGTATGCCCGACTCATGCTTTGAATTTCATCAGAAACAGACGCGGTGTCGCCAGTTCCGTCGAGCACCCACTACAAAGCCACACCCCCCCGCCTACCCCCGAGCCCCTCCACTTCCTACCCTTCCCCTACGCCCCACTGACCATGTGTGGGCGTCAATTGGAGAAACGCGTGACGTGAAACGCAGTGTTAATTAATTGCAATCGTAGCAATAAAATATTCCAATTCATTTAATCATTCTTTAATTGCCAGCAAAGCGAATAAATTTGTATATATATATAAAGATATATATGTAGCTATGGAAGTAACGACTCACCGATTTGGCGATTAACCATTGTGGCTAGAGTGTATACTGTACAGTATACACTCAACACAATGGTCAATTCCCAAGTGCAATTCGACAATTTAAAAAGATTCGAATCGAATCGAATCGAAACGAACTGAATCGATTCAATTATTTTCCGCGTAATTTCTATTACGCATTTGGTGACGCCTTCGTTTTTGTTCCAGTGTTTATCACACACACACACACACACCAACACACACACCCACTGTGTGTGTGTTATTGGGTGCTTACCACCCACAGTTCTGCTGAGGAGTCAACAGTCGAATTTCCATCAATCTCAAACAATTGATTGAATCAGAGTATTTTGTATTGTTGTGGAACGGCTATAGAGACTACAGGGATACCCTGTAATTACAAATTGAACGGTTTATCAATAGTTGGCGATGTTTGCTATCCATTTATATGCAAAAAAAGGAAAAAGAAACATTTTTCCTTTAGAATTTTGCGAAGGAAAATCGTATTGTTTCCCAACTTTGACTGATCATAACTCTGCCAAATGAAGCGATATCTTAAAAAGTCATACCTTTTTATACTCTGGACAACTAGCAGATTCAATCGCAATCAAAATTTAAAATTCTTAAAATCGAACCCATTTTGTCAAATTTTTTGATGAGACTTGACCCTGAAATTTTGTGAAATATTGACAAATATACCAATACCGATTTTCTTAACATAACCATATAATCGAAAAAAAAAATGCAGAGAGTATTATACTGTCGGGCGTGCTCGACTGTACTTTTCTTTCTTGTTTAAGTCTCATGTTGTGATTCCTTTTATGATTTTGACTATCAGTTAGTCAGTTGCTTAAAGATATGACCAGAAACAATAACTAGATAACTATCCCAAAATTATGATGTGTGTGTGTGTGTGTGTGTGTGTGTGTGTGTGTGTGCATTGGTGTGTGTGTTCCAGTTCTCATATCTATAAAAAACGATAACTCACAAATTTGTGATTTACGTCAATTGTTTTAAACAGCAAACTAACAGTTAGTCATTCCCACCCACTTGGTTTACTTAGTTTTCTAGGGTATATAAATAGCCTACGTTTTACCATAAAAATTTCAAATAAACTAATTTTCCAAAAATATCGAAATAGGATAATTGAATCGAAATTGAAATCGTAATTAAAATCGAAGAAAATTAAATCAATTTACGATTTGATTCGAAAATCATTTTTTAACTGCGCCCATAAAAAATCAAGCCAAGGCGGTGGGCGGAGGGGTGTGGTCAAAGGCGGTGGTAGTGGAGGTGTGTCATAGCTTGCAGATTTGTTCATTATCCATACGCCACGTTGGCCAATTGACGTTGCTAAATAAGAAAATGAGGGAGGAGGAGGTAGAGAAGGAAGGAGAGGAGAAGGAGGAGGAGAAGGAGGAGGAGAAAGAGGAGGTAAAAACGTTGGTTAATAAAACGCTTAGAGCTAAACGATGTCGGTGTCGTAGATTATTGCCCAAGGCGGTGCCACGCCCGCTCCCCCCACCTAACTACCGCCCCCTTTACTGTAGACATACATTTTGTGTATGTGCTTGGGAATACCCTGTAATTTGGGATTGTTTTTATTCAAAATTGGAAATAATAGAAATTTTAAATTCATTTTAAATATTAATTTTCTTCTTTAAATGTCAATTTATTGTTTAAACTTTTGTTAACACTTTAAGATAAGACATTTATTTAGTTATTCTGAAAGTTTCCTAAAGTTTCCATGTGTTGTTTGGAATATAGTTTTGAATCTTGGGGTTCGCAAGGTTTCATTTGACACAAACATGTCCTAAAAGTACTTTTTTGACTCACTAAACTTAAAAACTTATCATACTTTGTGGGTTAATTGGGCGTGGCATTAAAATTTAGATAAAACTACGTAAAGTCGGAAACTAATAAATATTTAATATTCGGAAACTGTACTCGAAAAACCCCGGATTTCAGTGTGGATTTAAAAAAAAAAAAATTAGATATATAATATTTATTACTGATTTTATAGGAAAATATTTCTGGTTTACTTTTCTTGATCTATTATTATTTATGCATTGATTAGTTAATATAGAAAACTGTACTTAATTAGTTATTATTTATATACTCAGACTAAAAGCAGTCGCGAATGAATGAATAATTAATTAATCAATTTTTATGGAAAACTTAAGATTAATAATTAATGTAGAACAATTAAAATTTAGAACTTTGTGCTTAGTTTAGGTACTTATACAGGGAATAATGGAGTATTTAAAGTGAGCTCCACAAATATTGTTTAAATATTAAGTATACGTAGTTAAACAAACAAAAGATTCACTTAATAAAGCCTTCTTGTATAAAAGTTTACAGGGTATTCAAAGTGAGTTTTAGGAACAAATTTTCAATATTAAGTATACGTTCTAAAAACTAAAGTCTCAACATTTAAGAGCTGTCAATAATTGTTATTGGGAAATGTGTATTCATACCCTAAGAGTACAGGGTATCAAAACTAAGTTTAACAAAAATAGTTTAAATACTAAGTAAACCTTAAAGTAAACAAAGAAAAGTGTAAACTTAAAACAACCGATATCTTAAGGTCTTTTCAAGCTTAGCAGAATAAAGTGCATAAAAGAAAGTTTTAGAGTACAGGGTATTTAAACTTCGTTCTACAAAAAAGTCAAATTTAAGTACAGGTTCATAAAACTTCAAACTCCCGATTTTCTAAGCCTTAAAGAAATATTTTTCTCTATGTAAAGTGTGCCTAATAGTCAGCCCTAGAGTACAGGGTATTTGGCAGTAGAGCATTTTTATGATTAGTGCTGATTTTGTATTGTTTTTTTATGGGAATTTGATGATGTGTGATATATGACACGCAGTGGGAAAAAGCGAAACATTTTTATGCAAATGCGAGACTTTGTTTTATGGCCCATAAAAGCCATAAACTCGCTTCAACCTGTGACTTGGTAATTGTTGCCAGTTGTCGAGTTGCCAGTTGAGAGTTGCCCATTTGGCCAGGTTGTCAGGTTGCAAGCAAATGCGACGCTGCAGGCAAATTAATTGCAGCTAATTTCAAAGTACTCGTAATGCCACAATCAGCAGAGACAGAGACAGAGACAGGGACGGCAGCAGAGGCAGCGACTGAGGCAGAGGCAGAGAAGACCACACGTGCTGTGGCATAAGCCCAAGTTGGAGTCGGGGCGACTCCTCTGCCACAGTTGCCACATGCCACCAAAAACCCGGAAGATGATGCAGCAAAACTCATGACTTTATCTCTCTCTCTCTCTCCCCCCTCTCTCCCTCTCTAACTCTCTGTGTCTCCCGTTCTCTTCAACTCCTTCTCCCTCTTTCGCTACAGCTGTCTGTCAGTTGAGTTGGGGGGGCGCTCTGCGGGGCGTGGCAGCTAGAGAAATGGCATTGCGTTGATTAAACCATGTTGCAACATTCACAGCATTTGCAACATGGGCAACAATAAATGCAGTTTCATTGAAGTTAATCAGGCATCGCTCGCTGCCCAGTCAAACAGTCAAACAGTCGCTGAACCCGGCGCCGAGCTGAGCAAACGTTTTGCATAAGACACCACCACCACCACCACCGCCAACAACAACAACAACAACAACAGAAACAACAACAGAAACAACAACAGAAACAACAACACATTCAACAAATTAGCAAATTCAATGAAGCATTGAGTGGAGTTCACTTGTCAGTACACTGAGAAAAAAGCACAAATGCTTAAAACTAACATAATTGTCTTTAAAATTATGGTCTTGGATTTGGCTCTCCAAGATTTCATATACATATTCATATTTTAAAGCATTTAGTATAAAGATCACTACTGTTAATGTAACTGTTACTAATAAAGTGTTGCTGTTATGTTACTCTGCTGCTACTGTTACTGTTACTAGTGTTCCTCCTGTTAATGCTAAGTTGATGGCAAATGTATAAAGATCCCTACTGTTAATCTAACTGTTACTGCTTAAGTTTTACTGTTATGTTACTCTTGCTTCTGCTGCTACTGTTTCTGTTACTGTTACTGTTACTGTTACTTGTGTTCCTCCTGTTAATACTAAGTTTATGCCAAATGTTATCGTTACTGTTAAACTGTTCCCATTGCTACAGATGCTGCAAATGATTCTGTTAGTGTTAGACCTCATGTTACTGACTCCTTTTGTAACTGACATTTTTACTTCTGGCCGTTTTGTACCGATAACTGTTTATGTTACCATAACTTCTTTTCCATCTGCTATTGCTTCACTTTAGACTACTGTTACTGCCACTGTTAATGCCTAAACTACAGTGATAACTACTGTTTCTATTACTATTTCTATTACTGTTAGTGACACTGCTATTGTTACTACTGTTATTCCTCCGTTTATTGCTTATGATATTGTTGCTGTTACGCCTTTTGTTGCTGCACTTCTTACTGTTATTGATTTTACATGACTTATTTTCACTGTTATTGCTTACCTTACGGTCACTGATACTACTTGTGTTACTGTTACTTTTAATCTGCCTGCTTCTTTAACTGTTACTTTTACTAGTTGTGTTACTGTTTATGTTCCTGATACTATTTGTATTGCTGTTACTTTTAATCCAACTGTTACTGCTCCTACTTAATGTCTTTGTCTTTTATTGTTCCTGTTTCTACCACTATATACTCCAGTAATAACTTCTGTCATTGTTACTGCTTCTGTTAATGTTACTACTCTGTATTTTAGCTTATATTCCTATGTTACTGTTAATTTTATAACTACTGTTACTGTTAATTCTTTAACTATCGTGTTCACCACTGTTATTGCAACTGTTACCACCATTTATTCAGCATGGCTGCCCCTAGTTTCGCTCAGTGTAGACCGTTGATAGGGTCAGCTGCTGTTTCATGTGCTCTTTTAATTTTTAGCAAATGTTTCTTATTTTTTTTCTCTTTTTTATTGGAATTTATTGTGGACATATGCATATTTATGTTGTGATCGTTGTTGTTGTGGTTGTTGCTGTTGTTGTGGTTGTTGGTGTTGCACAAAGATAAAGTAGCTCCGATAATGTCATTTGTACTTATTCGTCTCTCGCTTCCATTTGAATTCAAATTGAAATTGAAATTGAAATGACTTTGTTGCAATGTCGTTCAATCAAATTCTCATTTTATTTTATCGCCGCCATTGAATTGTCCATCAAAGTGGCAACCCTCCGACCCCAACTTCAACCCCCTTCTACACCAATGCTGCCAGATAGCCAATAATCGACTGAAAGCCGATTTGCTGCTAATATAATTGCTGATAAGCTCAATCAATTGAATATTGAATAGTCTCATTAAAACCAAACTCAACACTCATTTCTGCTGTCGAATGATTCAGTTGATTTCAAGTGAATGTCTTTGAATATATTATGAATATATTTTTGAAATCAACTCAGAGTTGATTTGATACGAATATTCATTTAACTCTAATGAGAGTTAATGTAAAATAGATCAAATCTCGATCAGTCTTATTGTTAAGTTATCCTGTCCGAGGGTTTTTAACACTGGATAATCGATACTTAACCTAGTTAACACTACATAATCGATACTTTACATAATCAGCTGAACGATCTATCGACAGTTACTTTAAATAACATGAATTTGAATTGTTCGTAACCCTCCCAAATTTGGAGTTTTCAAGCTATACCAAAAGCGAGGTATTTTTCAAGCTCGTAGTTCTTTCCTTTTCAACTGCACGATGATAAGTCAGTCCAAGAAACGTATCATTCTAACTGCTTTCTATGAATAATTTATTATTAATAATTGTTTACACGTTTAAAGTATGCACTACAGGGTAAATGCCTACATACCCTGTAGTTTTTCCGACTTCACGCTTTTCCTTTTTGATTGACACCAAATCGTCAATAAAAATTTCCATAAATAAGTTCAGCCTAAACAATTGTCGGACAGTTGATGTCGATGGCCTTGTTGCAATAACTCAGCTCTTTTCCTATGCCACACCCCTTGCCCTCACCGTCCCCTTATGCCCCGTAGGCCCCGCTGCGTGGCATGCACAAAGTTTTTCCGCTTTTCCGCCAGTAAGACAGCAAGACAGACAGCAAAAAGGCCAAAAGGAATTCAGCGTTGATTGGCAGCGTACGTGCGGGCGTGCTGCAATCTGGCCAAAACCAGGGCCAAAAACAGCAGGGGGTGGGGGTGGTGGTGGGGGGAGAACGTTGTTGTTGTGCTTAGTGTCAATTATAAGACATGCCACGGCAACAGACAGAGACAGACACACGAGCAGAGATAGCGAAAGAGAAGGCAATACAAATACACTGTAAAAATAATTTTTTTATTCAAACTATTTTTACATCACCATAACTTGAAAACGACTAGAGCTAGAGAGACCAAACTCACACATTATGTGTATGGTACCTTTATAACTATCCTCACTAAGTTTGATCCGGATCGGACAACTATAGCCTATAGCTGCCATAGGACAAATCGGTCGAAGTTTGGTAATTTGTATCGAAAAACGGGCACTAGAAGGAGTACGGGGTCTTTTACAGTCGGCTCGCTCGACTGTAGCCTTTCTCACTAGTTTTCCTAATTTCTCCCAGTGTAGCTAGACATAAGTTGGCCAAATGCTTTGGGCGTAATTTATGCATGGTTCATGCAAATATTTACAAAAGCTTCAACACAAGAAGCCAACACTGGCAGTGGGCAGAGGGGGCGTGACGGGGTAGGGGTGGAGGTAGAATAGATCGATCGTTTGAATCGATCTATCGATGCCATCGATCAAATGCAAAAGAGTTGAGAGGGTCGTGAGGAGCAGGAGGGACGGGAGGGACAGGAGGGAGAACCGAACCTAAATAAATGTCAAATAAATAAAATGAACAGGCAATAAAAGCAAGTGATGTAGAGAGGGGGGAGATGGAGAGGACGGCCAGGGTTGCCACCACCACCAACATCAGCAAATGGAGGTGTGAAATGTGGCCACTTAAAGAACCAAAAACAACAACAACAAACAATAAATCTTCATCAAGTTGGTGCAAAGTGAATCGCATCGCAACGCGACGCAACGCAATGAATTCAAACTGCAAGTGTTGAGTGCCTAGGGTTGCCAGGGTTACCGCGGACAGCATAAACTAACAGCAGCAGCAGCAGCAGAAACAGCAACAAATGTCTCACAATTACTAATTTATTGAATAAAAATGCACTTACAATTCAAACGAAACAATTTATTTAGCTCTCCTGCCATCTCTTTTGCTCTCTAGCATGCCATCTCTGTCTCTCTTTGTCCCTCTCTGCTCTTTCCACTTGGCGTTGAGCGGAAAATTGAAACGGAAGCGTGAATTTTTGATTAATTGAAATGAAAATACTCAAAATGAAGAAAAAAAATCAAACAAGCAAATAAACAATCAGATGGTATGAATAGTAGACGCGTAGTTACCCTGTAAAATAGTAAACATATCATTTAGGCTTTGAAAAGTGTGAAAATCTTAAAGATTGCACTAGTTATAGGTATTTCAATTTACAAACTGAAATTGCGTATAACTTAGTCATAGCTGTAAGCACTTCGAAGAGCTAGTTGCTCTGGCACTCACAAAGGGATCTCTATGGATTGTGTAGGGAGTTAAAAGATTTAAGACTATGGGATCTAAAAAAACCAAAGAAATTAGGTAAATTTTGTTTACTGCATAGTTTATATTGACACAAGTTACGTGCTACATCACTTCAGGGTATAGTTATATTTAGTTTGGAATATACGTTAACTATACAGTACAGCTCCGTTGTCTGCCACCCTCTTGGCTGACATTTACAGGGTATGTATGTACTCGTATTGTGTGGGGCGCCGAGTTAAAATTAGCAATCACACGTAATTGCCACATTGTGGGTGTGTCCCAGCCCCAGACGTGTTTGCCCCCCGAAATACCATAGGGGCAGTCGGCAGAAAGGGTGCGTGAAGGGGGGTTGGGGGAGGTAGGGGGCAGAGGTTTGCCCATCGCGTCGTCATTGGCGTCATTGGCACTGACAAATAACTGAAGAGCGAGCTGTGAGAAATGATCTGTCAGGCGACAATTATGCAATCCATTTGCCAATTGCCCAAATGGCATTCCATTCCGTTTCGTTTCGTTCCATTTCCCCTTCGTTCCCCAACCGAACTTTATTGCCAAATAGCAGACGATAAATATGCGACAAGTGTTGAAGTCAAATGCAATTTATCGATATATTACGCTCGTTTGTCAATCGATCAAGTGGCATTAGCATAGATCTATCGCTTGCTGAGCAGGTCGATAAATTACACATTTAATTCGCTTAATTTGCTGAAATGCATTACAATTAATGGCCTCAGAAAGAAACTGTATATAGTTTAGGAAGTAGTTTGTTATCGATACTTATCGAAATAGTTTTAGTATAGTTTTAGAATAGCTTTAGTATAGTGCGATATGAGTCAATAAATTAAACTAATCATCCCACGAATGGTTTTAAATTGATAAGTCAACTGATTTGATTGTGATCGAGAGTTATCGAAGTCGGTGTACTGAAAGATATAAAGACATATAAGAGATATGCTGACATAGATTACCTACCAATTACAAGGAACATAGATACACGATCTAAAACCGCTTTATAAGTGTGATTGTATTAATAAACTGATTCTGCATCAAAGATAAAAAGATACAAACGACTTACAATTTCAAAGATACATAAATTCACAGCTACCTACATGGATCCAATGATAAAGATAAAGATACAAAGATACATATCTCTAAATATTTTACATTTTAAATAAGAATTAATGCAAGACATTTGTACTGAGACAGATACAATTAAACTCAGACGAAAAGATACAAAAGTGCAGCAGTTGAGATACTTGACTGTTTTAAGCCCAGTTTTTGTATCTTGTAATAGTTTAATCCTTCGTTTAGTTACAAGGTTCCTAGAAACCTTTTTCGGTTTCTTATACAGGGTCTCTAACAGCTTTCTCACTAAACTGTATGCCTTCATACCATTCATAACAGCTCCCAATATCAACAAAATTGAACTTCTTTACTCTAAACTGCAGATCAAATATCTAGCTATATATTTAGAGTAAAGAAAGTAGAGTATACAAACTATAGGGTATCTGGGGTATATACAAAAACGTGTATCGAATATCGGATACAATTGCCGTACCAGGGTTGGTTGGTTATTTATCGACTCTTTGGTGATATCACTGAAATTTTTGCTAAATGTAAGCTGAGGAAGGTAAGTGGAGGGGAGGGAGAGGGGTAGGGGTTGGGGGTACGTGATTTGGCTAGCTAATTCGTGGGTGTGGCCAGGGTATGGGGATGGGGGAAGGGTGATTACTGCTCACTACCCTCTCCATGTGACCCCAGCACGCGCCCAGTTGCGACAATTGACAATTGACATTCACCGTGGCAATTAATCATCATCACCGACTGATTGACAAACGAATCACAAATAAATCAAAATTCAAAGCAACAACAACAACAAAGGCAATAACAACAACAGCATTGGCAATGGACACGTTATGTGCAACTGCAGTTGTTGTAAACACATTGTGTGGACTCGAAGCAGTAGATACCCTACAATCCAATTTAGATTAGAATATATGGAATTATAGTAAACTCGTAGTGTGAGTTTTTTTACACGCATTAACAATTTTCGACCGATTTGACCTATGGCAGCTATAGGATATAGTTGTCTGAACTGGACCAACTTTGGTATGAACATATAGTAACATAATCTATATACATAATGTGTCAGACGGTTTTATAAACACTACATTTTACCTCCAAATCACTCACTTTTGACCGATTTGGCCTATAGGAGCTATTGCGATATAGCTTTCCGAACCAAATCATACTTGGTCAGCATATTTCCTATGTTACCATACATTGTGTGTAAATTTTGATACGATAACTCCAAAAGTGTCCAAGTTATGGCCTTTGAAAAATTCACCTTCTTTCGTTTACAGGGTATTTGCTTAGTGTTAAACCCTAAAAACCAATAGCATCACTTTCTGCACTCTACTATCATAACTTTATGACCCTTTTTTAAATGGATTAAGTTTTTTTCCAAATTTATAATTTTCTAGGGTATCATTGGGTGCAACGTCTAGACAACTTTACACTTGATTTTGACAAATGGCAAACTAAAGTGTAATATTATTTAAATAAACGCTATAAATCAACAATATACATGGCTATTAGAATAGTTCCCGGAACATTTAAGCGCATTTACAGGGTATTACTGGGTGGAGTCAACAAATGAGTGCTGCAAAACGTTGGAATGGGTGAAATTGTTAAGTGTTTAAGTCGGTGACTATTTTAAGTTTATTAAATATTAAAGATTGTTTGAAGCAAGTTCAAAGCCTTCTCTCAGCTCTTACAGGGTATTGCCCTAGCAATACTCATCTTCGTACATGACTCCCAAACGAAGCGCTCTTCATTGGAAATGCATTCAGTCGTATCTATATAAAAATAGATATATATTTCTATATGGCAACAGGATCGTAATCCTGTCCAGACTTTTCTCGCAGTTCGCTGCGAATGTTGCAACTACGTGTGGCAACAGATGACGCACGTTTTGTGCTCTATACCCTGTTATGTGTGTGTAGGTTGCATTTTGCCGGGGAAAACCCTCTCGTGTGTTTTTCTTGAAAACTAGAGAAACTGAAGAGAGACGGGTATACTTCACACGGTTGTGCTCGACCATATGGGTTAAGGTGCCGGAAATTCCCAAAACGGGGACGAGCAGGCAAACAGGTAGAGGCTACGTCACACGTTTCAGGATCAGGTCAGATCTTAGGTCAGGCGCGAGGCTCAGGTCAGTTACAGTTTGAGGTTAGGATTGGTATTGAAATCGGGATTGGGTCGGGTCGGGTCGATTTGGGTCGGGAATGTGAACGGTTACTGGATTCATGTCCGCCAAGAAGCCAATTTAAATAAGCAGCATAAACAAAGGACAACTCGATGCATTTTTATGACCATACATCGGTGGTTCGAGGCCCTGGTATTGCTGGTTTACCTTACACAGGTTCCCTGGGCTTTTCCCACGGCCCACCGAAAATTCTTATCTTTGTTGCGCCCTTTTATGAGCCAGTGTATCTGTTTGGCATCTGTTTTTCGCACTTTCAATTTTTATGATACTTCTTCTTCTTCTCCATGTAGTTCTTCTATTATGATGGGAATTTACGTGTTTCCGCATCAGTTTGAGCATCAGTTTCCGTGGATTAAAGCACCGCTTTAAATACCTGACTAACAATGTCAACCATGTCACGGTCACGGTCACGATCACTGCTACTGGCTACTCAACCACATCGAATGATGACTTTCTTGGCTTATCAACAACAACAGCAATAATCACACACAAAATTTTGATCGGAGTAATGCCCACTTTTACGCTGAGATCAGGGACAAGTCTCCTTACTTACAAAAGTTTTTAATCAATGAAAGTTATGAGTCGTTCTTAAAATAAATTAAACCATTTTGAGTACTTGAAACTTGGGTTTTCGAGTAATGGGAATAAGTAAATTTTAATCTATGATAATGTCAAATTTTAACTGTATGAACTTTTTAATTGAAATAAAATTCTTCTTTTACTATAAGCACCAAAAATACGATCCCTAACTCTTAAACTATCTATCGTAACTCGACTCAGGGTAAAGATATTGTGATGAAATTTGCTACATTTGCTCATTATGCTCTTTATTGTTCAATTTGGCCATATGACCTAGATCGGATAACCTTATGTTATACGAATTTGTTAGTATGTAGGGTCTAGCATTGAATTTAAGTGAAAAATGCCTCCCTGCCATACACAGTAAGCATCTTTCCTTGGAAAATTCACGATCATGTCGCAAAAATTTCAATAATTTGTTATTGTTTGTTTGTTATTTGTTTGTGCTCATTTTAGAATTTGCCAATCCCAAGGCGAATTCTTTTGGACCAAACAAAAATTGTCGCGAGACAGTATATATTGTTCGGGCATTATATCGATAAGCACTAAGTTTTTCCCCTCTAAAGCTTTCCTCTCTCTCTATCTCCGCGCCATTTTTGGCTGCTTTCCGGCCGCACTTGTCGCGTTTTTGGCTTTTAAGCTGCTGGCGCCGGCGCCGTCCGACAAAGTCATCAAAATTTTTGATGGCACTTTGAGCGACATATTGTCGGCTGTCGATATATATGTATATCGAATATATGTATACATGGAATATATCAGTGTAGCCACTGAGAGTCAAAAGAAAGCTACACAAGCGGCGCCAGACGGGCATTAAACAAAAAAAAAATAACAGGGAAGGGTAATATACTTTGGATATAGAGGAAGTGAGGTTAGGCAGCAGTGCAGGGGAGTGCGAAAAGGGGGCGGTGGGAGGGAGGTAGGGGGCGAGTGGCGCATTCCCATTTGTTTATTGGTACAAAATGAATTTGTTTTAATGTTTTTCCTTTCAGTAACAACATCATTTTTTTTTGCTTCTCCAATTTTTTTGGCAGCTTTATATGACCGGACCATGACATGCCATATATATACCCTATTAAAGGGGGTGGGGGGTGGCCAGGAGGGGGTATCGTGGGTTATATTCAATTAATGCTTTGCGATTTACTTTATCATTTTGATCTTTATAACTTTTATATATCTCTATCAGATTTTTGCTGCTCTCCTTAATGACTTGTTACCCCCTGCCCACCCCTCATACACTTTTGGCCAAGTCAATGCCATTAATGTGGTCATAAAGCAACATTTTGTTTTGTTTCATTATTACTTTTTTTTATATTTTTTTTTTTTTTTTTTTCGTTTTCTTTGTTTGAATATTTATTTTGTCTGGTTCTGTTCTCGCACTCAGTTAGTTCATTTAACGCCCACTCGCACGCCCATTTGGCTAGTGCCACGCCCCAAATAATACAAAATGTGGGAAAGAGCTGTTGACCATCCCCAGGCACCCACCAACCATCAGCTTCCCTCGGCAACCGACTCTTCCATGATTCATTAAAGTCTAAAGAGCTAACTAATAGTCGAAAATTTCATTTAATTTACGTATTTCAATTTTTTTTTCATTTGTGTGTGTATACCCTGTAATTATAAGAATGCGGTAGCAAGGGTGATTACAGTTTAGCAAAGAAAATGAATGAAATTCATGTTTTATAATAAAATTTTTTTTTACTATGTTTGACCTTAACGATCTCTGGAACAACTATATGTTTTGTCAGTAAATTTGGTATATATCTACTTGTATACCTTCTATATGAGGATTATTTATCAAAATGTAAATTCCTTTTGAAACTCTTATGGAATTGTAAAAAATGAAAAACGAATTCTTTTAATAAACATAAAAAAAAGCAAAATTTATAAGATATTTTACCACCTACAGGGTAGTTTTAAGTCGTGCAGCCACTATAGAAAAGTGCTTAGTTTTTTATTGTTTTGGATTTCAGTTTCTTTCAATTTTTTTCTGCTTTATTTTTTTTGATTTTGACTTTAGCTTTTTGTTCAAAGCGCTCGACATTACTCGATCAACAAAAACAAAAACAATATGGAAAATGAGGAAAACAAATTTATTGTGCGTCTGTGTGTATGTGTGTGCGTGTGTGTGTGTGTGTGTCTGTTTGGTTTGCCTTTTGATTTCGCTAATCGTCAACAAAAACCAACCCAGAGATGATCTAATTATTGACGCACGAATCCGCAAACAGCAGCACAAAAGGAAAATCTTTTAAATATATGTATGTATTAATATATATATATATATATATATCTGTTTTCTGAAAAGTCAGTTTGAGCCTGGGGGCGTGTCGGGGTCGGAGTCGGGGTCGGGGGAGGGACATTAAACATAGCAAATGAAATGAACGAAATCAAAAATCATTATCCAAGTCATTAGCTCTTTTGGCGGCTGTTGTTGTCGCCTCTCTGCATTGTTGTTGTTGTCATTGTTGGCTATAATAAATCCGCTAATGTGTGCGCTAAAGCATTGACTCGATAAAAGCGTTTGAAGCGTTCAAAAGCGCTTCAGTGGCTGGCAAAAAGGGCGCAAGCGTTTTCAGTGCGTTTATAAACGCGTCATAAAACGCGTGCGTTAAAGTGCTGCTGTTGTTGTTGTTGTTGTTATCAGTTGGCTTAAACAGTATGATATTTACTGTTAAATACTATAAGCTTAAATCTTATTTATTAAGTTACACGTTCTAATCATTGGAATCGCTTTAAAACACAGCAAACATTGCGCGCGTTTTAAAACGCGTCGTACTTGCTGTAGCCCAAAGCACACACACACAGTCACACACTCGTGTGTGTGTGTGTGTGTAGTTTATGCCGAGTGCTTGAAAATTGGTTCATGGCCAAAACATCGTTGGCCTCGTCAGTTTATATTTTCTTTTCCGTTGTTGTTTCTTGAGGTTTTTGCTCCGCGAAGATTTTAATTGAAAAATAAACAAATTAACTAACTAAACAGTTGACTAAACTTTACTCACCCCACTGATAAGACTATGACTACATAGTTTTGCAGTACAGCTCATAGTGTTCTCTATTTTGAAACTTAAAATAGATTTAGCTTGGAGATATTAAAAGTCTGAGAATATCGAAGTAAATTATTTAACTAAAAATTTAATAAAATAAAAGATTATTAACTGACTTTTTAAAGATTATTTTCTAAGGCATTTCTAAGAATTAAAATTTACTTTATAATAATTAAATTCATACACATAAATTGTTCAAAGACTTTTATATGGAAATTTTAAAAATTGAATTTTTTTTTTATTTATTGCACCCATTTTTGGCCCTGTGCTCTTATGAGCTCTTAAGAACATCTTTTTTGGGGCACATGATTTTACAGCAAAATGAAAAGAATTTGCTAATTTGTTACTTCATTTTAATTTTAAAAAATTCAAGAATAATTTTTAAGTTCAAAACTGTTTAGAAAACTGTTTAATGTTCCTAAAAATTCAGTAAAATTTTCAAAATTTACAATTAAAATTATTTACAGAAATACTTTGTTTCAAAATTTTGTAGTTTTTTTGGGTTCATCAAAAATGTTTTCATGAATTTATCTGAATAATAAAATAAATTATTTCTTGGTGAGGTGCATTGAAGGATTGGTAGATGGGGCTACGAATAGGATTTGAAGGCAACATTTGTGAGGCTTACGTGATCCAGATTAAGTTGTTGGCATTATCAGCTGTAATGACGATGTGATTATGATCATTATCAACAACAGACGATGGCGACGGCAGCAATTTGCGAAAAAGCCAAAAAGGGAAGGCGTTTTCTTTTTCTTGGCTTTTTTTTTTAGCCTTTTTGCAGTTCTTTTTTTTCTGATTTTTTTTTTGTATACATATTATTAATATTATTTTTTTAAGGTTACTTGCTTTTTAAGCTGACAAGAGGAAGAATAGCTTGAGGAAGAGGAAGAGGAAGAGCGACTGGCAGCAGCCAAATGATAAGATCTCAAGTCTGGAACTGAGACGAAGTTGGAGTCGAAGTCGGAGTCGAAGTCGGAGACTGAGTCTGAGTCTGAGCCTGGGTGTCTGGGTATGGTTATAGTTATGGCTATGGAATGGGGTTTGGAATGGGTTGGGATGGTATGGAGTGGAATGGAATGGGATGGGATGGGATGGGATTGCTGGGGATGATTCGCTTGGCGTGCGTATTAAAATATAACCATAATAAAAATGCTCGTAATGATGCATCATAAATCGCGCCAAATGCCGCCGGCTCGCGCTTTTTCATTGGCCACAAAAAAATAAAAATATTAAAAAATAAAATACAGCCGACAGGGGAGTAATACCGACAGAGGAACACCCAGCATAAAGCTAAGTAATTAAATTATATGTTAAAGAAAAACGTGATTTTAAAATATTTTTTAGAATTCTTTTTGTGTTTAAAACTTCTAGTTGTACATTGCTCTTGCTCTACACAATCCGCAAACACTCTTTATGCATTTTGTGTACAGGGCTTAAGAAAAAAACAAATTGCACGATGCGAACAGTTTAAGAGAGACAAAGTTGAAGAGCGACAGAGAGGGAGAGCGAGAGGGAGAGGGAGGGAGACAGGTACATTGGTGGGTGGGGTAGACCTACCTGTGCTGCCATTTTTCATGCCACATTTTCGTCTTTGTTGTTGTTGTTGTTGTTGTTGTTGCTGTCAATTCAGTGTAAATTTCAACTATTAAATGCCAATTTATGGCGCGTAGCTTACAATTTTTTATTATCGTTTTTATAACACCTTCGCGAGGGAGTGAAAGAGAGGGAGAGTGGAATAAAGAGGAAGAGGGATAGCGGAGAGTGTGAGGGACTCACTTTGGGCGGAGACCGTTTAACCAAACTGAGACTGAGACTGAGACCCTTCAGCAACAATACGCCCGCTTAGCTGACTCTGCTCCCTTTTTTAACTCCTTTTTCTACTCCCTTTGTGCCTCCCTATATATTTGTGTACCTCTTCCCCTTTTGCTTCTACTTCATTTTAAAACTACCTTTTTAAGTTTTAAGCTTTTAAGTTTTTTTTATTTATTTTACTATTCCTTTTTTTACTCCTCAAAATTCTGTCTCAGAAGTTTGGTTTGTCCTCCTTTTTTCCACTCCGTTTGATCCAAATTTTCTAATTTCTTTTCTACGCCTCTTTCTACTTGTCTTTTAAACTGCTTAAATTCTACCTTTGGATTTTTTTCAACTCCCAAAATTTATTTCCTTTTCTACTCCTCTTTTATACCTTTCTCATCTGTTTGCTCTATTTTTTAGACCCCGTACTCTAAAAAAGAGTAGAGGGGTCTATTAAGTTTGTCTGAAGCGAAATGTGCGTAACAGGCAGAAGGAGGCTTTTCCGACCCCATAAAGTATATATATTCTTGATCAGCATCAACAGCCGAGACGATATAGCGATGTCCGTCTGTCCGTCTGTCCGTCTGTCCGTCTGTCCGTCTGTCCGTCCGTCCGTATGAACACCTGGATCTTTTAAACTACAAAAGCTAGAGCCACCAAATTTGGAATGAAAGTCCGTTTGCTTCGCGAGCAGATCAAGTTTATTTCAAATCTTTGCCACGCCCCTTACCGCCCCCGCAAATTGTAAAAAACTATGGTCACCTCGGAAAAAATTGATGTTTTAAGCAAATATCTCAGTAACTATAGCACTTAGGAATACCATTTTTGGTATACAGGTTGCTAGAGACAGCATAAATGCATTGTCATTAAAATTTTTGGACTGCCACGCCCCGTTTTCCCACACGAATGAATTAATTTTCAAACTTCAATGCCATTTTTAAGGCATTTGGACTTATCGTACGGTATTGTAATTTCAAATACGTTTGGAGACAAAGTATCACAAACTATCCTGAAAGTTGCATACAAATCGGACAATAAACAAAAGGGCTAGACACGTTACAAAGTTAACAATTGCACGCAATGTCAATGTATGTGTGCAAGCGAGACAGAAGCATATAAACATGTGAGCGAACGTTTTCGCTGCTTGTGTAGCGACAGCGCTGCTCGTGGACGATGCACGCACATGTATGCATACGATTCGATAAATCATATATCGATATTCAATACGATAGTAACTATAATTGCGATATGATCTCGAATGCGATATTTGGTCATTATGTCCATATCGATATTTGATTTGATGTGATATTTTAATTAATATCGATATCGGCATTTTCTTGGCGATTTGCATCCCTATTACAAATTGATGGTTTTGTTTCAAAGTGTTTTATTGCAAATACTATGAGTACGGGGTCTTTTACAGTCGGCTAGCTCGACTGTAGCCTTTCTTACTTGTTTCTAGTCAAACTTCTGTATCTCCTTTGTTCTTCTTCTTTCTGCCTTTCTTTTCATTACGTTTTTTTGTTTTTTGTTTTTTTGCTCTTCTTTCTGCTTCCTTTTTCTTAGTTTTCCTACTTTTTTCTTTCTCTCAAATCGTTGGCTTTTGAGCTTTGGTTTCTTTTCTCCTCTTTCCCTTTGCTAATCCCTTTTTTGCTTCTGTTTCTGTGGAGTCTTAATTTATTTCCCTTTCAACTCCTTTTTTCCTTCTCACATGTCTGACATTTGATTATTTACTCACTACTTTCTACTCCCTCTTTTGCTCCTCAAGTTTCAAGCTTTTGAATCAGGATTATATAGACATACGGATGTATGGATAGGTCTATAATGACTCTGTCACTCCTCCATTTGCCTGACCCTTCGTTTTAAGGTAGATAAATATATGGATTGATAGATTAAGTTAGTAATAGGGATAGATAGAGAAAGCGTCAAGTTTTGTCAATATGCTTCACTTTTAACGTACTCTATAGTCGCTCATACCCCATATGTCTAGTAACAGTTTCGACGAATGCCTTTCTATAGTCTGCTTTTGTCACTAGCGTAGCTGTGTTAGTATTTTTCTATTTACCACTGGACTCCAGTTTGTCTGCCGCAAAGAGTCGAGACTTTCTCTCTCTTTTCCCTACATTCTTACTACCTTTTGGCGTCTCCTCCATCTCCCTTCTTCTCCATCTGTTTCTCTATCTCCCACTACGTCTCCTTCTGTCACTGTCTCTGTTGCACTCTCGTGTGTCGTGATCGTGTAACAATGCGAGTGATTAGTACGCGCCGGCGTTCAAAATTCGCAGCGTTTCTTCTACTTCTTCTTCTTTCTTCTTCTTCGTCTTGTTCGTGTTGCGGTTGTTGTTGCACGTTGTTTGCTGCATTGCCGCATGCGCCTTGTACCGGGGGCAGCATTGAAATGATTTAGTGTGATTTATCTGTAAATTCCTTTTTTCAATCTCTTCTCACGCCAAGAGAAACGAGAAACAACATTCAAAAGTCGTAGATTTGACAAGCAGAAAAGGGATTGGGAGGGGAATAGAAAGGGGAGTTGAAAATGGAGTAGATGGGGGCATAATGAAGGGAGTAAAAAAGGAAGCAAAATTTGGATTAGAAAAGGAGTAGAGATAAGCGCAAAAAGGGGAGCATAAAGGAGGCAGGAAGGGGTCATGAAGGGGAACAGGAATTGGAACAGAAAGAGGAACAGAAAGAGGAACTGAAAGGGGAGTAGAATGAGGAGTGCAAAAGCGAGCAAAAAGAGGACTAGAAGGGAGTAAAAACGAGAGCAAAAAGGGGAATACAAAAGGTAGTAAAAAAAAGTTGTAGAAGGGGGCATACTTAGTGAAGAGAATGGAAAGGGAAACAAAGATTAGAAAAGCAGTAGAGAAAGGAGCAGAAAAAGGAGTTGTATAAAAAGTAGACAACAGAGTACAGGGCTAACTCAAGAGTCAAACAATTTTGCTGCATAGAATGGAGTACAAATGGAAGTTATAAAGGGAAATAAAAAGAGGAGCACAAACCTAAGCAGAAAAGGGAGTTAAATATGAGTAGATAATATAGTGACGTGAAAAAAGGAGCAAAAACCAACAATTTAATGTTGGAGACACATTTTGATCTCTGCACTTTCTTAAAAATCATTTTCAAAACGACATAACTTGAACAATACTTAAAATTTCATAGTCATAGTTTATATATTGTTTAATTCACACATTTTGCCTAAAATATGATATTAAGTAACCTGACTTTGGTTAGAATCGAAGAATACAGTATAATAATAAAGCTGTCATAGGAATCATAGCTCTCAATTAGATTTTTATTTTATAGTACAAATCATAAGCGATTATAAAAATTATTTATTACTATAGTCTCTTTACAGGGTATTTAACGTACATCTCGATCGACTTTTCTTCTACTTAACTTCATTCCATTGAATGCAATTTCTGCTCTTAAATCAAATGTTTTTACTGATCTACTAGTCAAGTTGGCAAATGGGAGACAATTAATTTTTGATAGCTCAAATTAAGTTTATGTCACAGGTTTTCTAATCACTATTAACACGTCTCTCAGTCCATTCAAAATTTATTGCTCTCTCGTTAAAGTAATGCCTATCAGTTCTTCTAAACGAGTTTATAACTATCCCCAACTTAATGTTTGTACAATTTATCGTAACTTGGCACTTAATAAAGCTGCACTTATGAAACTAATTAAATCTTTAAGTAACAACAAATAAAACTTTTATTGAAATAAGTTGGATTATATAAAATTGTAATATAATCTAAACGAGTACAGTTTTTTTAAAGTCTATTTTCCAACGGGGGGAACTATGGGCTTCTGAACTGAATCTCAGTTGGGCACAAAGATCACGTTTATTTTAGAGTTTTATCGTGTAACATAAAGGCTTTCAATAATAATTGCATTTATTTTAAGAATTTAATTGTTATTGCTTAATAAAGATTGACTCTTTAGAGTTTTAGTTATGTGATGACGTCAACTGTACACGAAAGAAATGTATATTTATTTCTTAACTGAGTTCTTTTTTCGGTAGGTCAGTGGAGAAAGCATGCGCCTGAGAAGCTAAGGTCGTGGGTTCGAGTGCCGGTAGGGAAAATTTTTTTTTTTTTTTTTTTTTTTTTTTAGCTTTTTTTTACTTTTAGAATTTTTTAACAAAACAATAGTGGTAACTAGGCTTTCAAGAGTCGAGCCCTTGGACTGGAGAATGCCACAGACTAAATAAATATTTAGGAAATGCATCATAAAATTCCTTATCGATATTTAAATTTTATTAAATCATTTTTAATAACGAGGGATTATCCTAAACATGTTTGTAAAGCTTTTTTTGGTACTCTTCTATATACATTTTGGAACTCTTTGTTATTGAAGGCCTACTATATACTTACCTTATTCATAGCTATATCTTTTTAGCTCCTTTGCCACTGCTTCTTCCTCACCACCTTTACAAGCCTATTTTTCCTATATTAAAGACTCCTTTATATTCCTAACTAATTTTTTAACTATCGTTTAATTTATCGCTTACTTTTGTGTCGATTTTCTAATTTTTATTTCATGCCTTTTTCAAAGTACGCACTAAGTTCTCAGTTATGACCGATTCTGAAAGAAAAGAACTTTAAATCTGTTTGCTGATTAGTAATCAACGATTATTGACTACTTAAAGTGCACTAATAGAGTACTTAAGACTTGGTTTAAGTCTCAGAGTCTTGGACAAAAGTCGCTCCCAAGTGGAAAAAACATTTGGGCATCGTCTCAATGGCGGTCAAACTGTGTGTTCCCAAATGAAGATTGGAGAGTGTCCAACGGCCCTGTTTTACAGCAGTGACATGCCCAGAGTTTCCACTGGTTTTTTTACCACACCACTCCACTCCCCCCTCTTTCCCCACTAAGCCCATCAGCTCTGTAGACTCTGAGTGACTCTGGGCTCTGGGAGTATTAAAATTCCAACAATTAGGGAACATTTCACATGCCTTTCTAATAGCCAAGAACGAAGCCAACGGCTAACTGCAAAGAGGTGAGGGTTGGTAGAGAGGGGCGGGGGGAGTGGTTCAGGGGGTGGCTAAGAGGGAAGCGGGGAGTGGACAGGAGATGCTACAAACTGATTGTTCAATGTTGCTTTGGATGAGTTTGAGGCTGAGGCAGCAGCTCGTCAAGCGGCTTTGTAAGCCTGCTATACCCTGTAAATATTAGTTGCATAAAGGGTATGCACGGCGACAGGTTAACCTTGTCGCTTACTTCTACCAATATCAATATCTATAACTACATATATCTTTATCTATATCTATACCTACTATATATCTGTTTCTGTATAATCCGATGTCTTTATACCTTTCAATATATTTTGCTATATAGATAGTTATCTATTACTTTATCATAATTTTTACTTACATAAATCCCTTTTTTTGTTCACTACAGGGTATCTTCTAGCTGATGACACCCACTTCCATAACTATTGTTATTGGTTAGGCGCAAAACTATGCAATTTCATAGCAAAGTTCTCACATACAAGCGACTTGGCAGCAAAGGAACAGTCGCTTCCAGTCTCAGACACATCCAGCTTCTATCCACCGATCCCCACGACTCCTCCCCAACGCCCTTGATGATCCTTCAGCTGCAGCCACAGCCCCAGAGAGCAACAACATGTTGGCATGTCAATAATCTTGTAGCTCGAGTCCAGCTTTAGTTTTGCTCTCGTGGTGGGAGTTGTTGCCTGCTCAGGCAGGAAAGGAAAAGTGCGCAATGTGAACAACAGCAACAACAACAAAAGCAACAAGAATAACGAAAACATGCAAGAATGTGGCATGTACATGAATGGTCGGCGGACACATACCCTTTAAAAATACTTGAAGAGCTTTACTGAGACTAAAAGCTGTGCAAAAAGTAAGTCAGAAAAATATTAGAATTAATTTTAAATATGGAATTTATTGGCTTTCTGTTTGCTTAAATATTTGCAAATATTTGCTACCTATTTAAAAAGGGTTTGGGAAATATTTGCTACATTTTTGAAAAATATTTTCTAACTATTTTTAAAAATTTTCATGGTTTTTGAAAAGTTGTTGTCAAGCTAAGGAAAATATTTGCTACATTTCTGGAAAATATTTGCTATAAACTTGCAAAATGTTTGCTAAATATTTGGAAAAGATTTGCTAATTGTTTGAAAAAACTTGCTAGGTGTTTTTTAAAAATATTTGCTACACTTGGGAAAATATTTGCTTGATATATTTTAAAAATCTGAAAATATTTGCCTAACATTGACAACAGCTGCCTGAAGCGGCCCTAAGCGTTTGTGCCTAGCCTACTTAGCATACCCCATACCATGGCTTACAGGGTATGCAAAAACAAGTTGGCATTTTAGTTGCTGCCGTTGATGTAGCTTTAGCAGTTGCTGTTGCTGCGTGTCAGCGATCGTAGTGCAAATGAGCCTGAGAAATTGTGAACACACACACACACACACACACACACACCTAACACACACTCACACAACAAATGGTTGTAGGTGTGAGACTGAATGGGAACTGTCAGACAGTTGATTATGATTTGAATGTGGCCAAGAAAAGAAGCAAATGAACTGGACTCGACCCCAAAACTTAAATCAATTCAATGCGGTACAGTTCAATTTTGATAGATATTCGTGGCTTCGACCTGTACGTGACTTTTCATTTCCGTTTCAGATGCAGAAGAAATGAAAACAGAAACAAAAACAATATGAAAAGTGGAAAATTGTTGAAATTGAAAAATATACCAAAAATACCAAAATACCAAATTGAGGCAATCCACGTCAAATCCATCAATTATTTTCGCACACCCGACCGACAATCATCATGATGATTAACATTCTCATTCTCAGTCTGTCTCATTCACATACACACTCACGCACACACACACACACACATTCACAATCGACATCGACATCCACGTTCACATTCTTATTCTTATGCTCATCATCATCAACTTCACCTCCCTTGTCACGCACAGAGACATTCGTCTGGGCCTTTAGCGATCACACCCACAGACAGACAGTAGTAGTCAGAATGAGAGCGAGTGAGAGAGAGAGAGAGACATGGAGTGAGTGAAAAGGAGAGAAAGAAACGAAGATGAACGTGCCAAATAGAACAAGCACGCACATAGACAACAAATGAGTCTAAAATTGCAAAAAAGTCGACTTCAATCGAAACGAAATGAAACTCAACCAAATGAAATGAAATCAAACGAATCAAATCGCATTGAGCCAAGTCGAGTCTACTCTAGAGACGAGGGAGTCTCGATTCTTCGGGGCCACCCCCCGCGTCACCTTTTTGTCAAGACACCCGAACGTGAGACGTGGCCAAGAAACAGGCCAACAACACAGAGACGGCCCTCACACGTGCGATGATTCCATTGACAATGGCGAAAACACAAACATGTGTGTGTGTGTGTGTGTCTAGGCACATCCGATAAACCCCAAATACATAAATAACCAAAAAAGTATCTATTTATGTTATCTATGATCAAAATGCGATAGTATAAACATGATTAAACTACAAAGGATTGATACAAACTGAGTGGGTTTAATAACGATTGGGAGTGATTTAACTAGTTAATATTGATTGTAACGAAATTCTTAATGGTAATGGTAATGGTAATGCTAATGCTAATGCTAATGCTAATGCTAATGCTAATGCTAATGCTAATGCTAATGCTAATGCTAATGCTAATGCTAATGCTAATGCTAATGCTAATGCTAATGCTAATGCTAATGCTAATGCTAATGCTAATGCTAATGCTAATGCTAATGCTAATGCTAATGCTAATGCAAATGCTAATGCTAATGCTAATGCTAATGCTAATGCTAATGCTAATGCTAATGCTAATGCTAATGCTAATGCTAATGCTAATGCTAATGCTAATGCTAATGCTAATGCTAATGCTAATGCTAATGCTAATGCTAATGCTAATGCTAATGCTAATGCTAATGCTAATGCTAATGCTAAAGCTAATGCTAATGCTAATGCTAATGCTAATGCTAATGCTAATGCTAATGCTAATGCTAATGCTAATGCTAATGCTAATGCTAATGCTTATGCTTATGCTTATGCTAATGCTAATGCTAATGCTAATGCTAATGCTAATGCTAATGCTAATGCTAATGCTAATGCTAATGCTAATGCTAATGCTAATGCTAATGCTAATGCTAATGCTAATGCTAATGCTAATGCTAATGCTAATGCTAATGCTAATGCTAATGCTAATGCTAATGCTAATGCTAATGCTAATGCTAATGCTAATGCTAATGCTAATGCTAATGCTAATGCTAATGCTAATGCTAATGCTAATGCTAATGCTAATGCTAATGCTAATGCTAATGCTAATGCTAATGCTAATGCTAATGCTAATGCTAATGCTAATGCTAATGCTAATGCTAATGCTAATGCTAATGCTAATGCTAATGCTAATGCTAATGCTAATGCTAAATCTAAATCTAAATCTAGTATAAACACACGTTACGCTAGTACAAAGCATATTATTCTGATAATACAAATATTAATGATACTCATAAATCAAATAAGAGATAAGACACATAATAATGATAATAGCAAGACCCAAGACAATCAAAATAAATAATTAAACATATAATTAATGTCTCTAAAGCAATAAAAACTAAAATAATATTTTTTAAGATAACAATTTAAATCTTTAAAATAATAATAATAAAATATCTAACATGTAATCCAACCAAAATATAAAAGTAAATAAAAGTTTTTGTATCGAAACTTATATAAAAATTGCGCATACGCAGTGTGTGCTGCGCTCAAGCATATCAAATATTGCGTATACGCCGCGTATTATTAGTTCAGAGATATTGATGCGAAAATTGATCAACTAAATATATTTCTATTCACTCCCTGTATCAGCAGACCTAGTGCCCTAAAGGGGCATGGCGGGAGCTAAGGGGGGAGGGTCTGGGCAGGGGCGGTGGCTGGGCAGAAAATAATTGTAAATAAATAAATAATTACCCAACAATTTTATGTGCTGTCTGCAAATTGCGATGGCGATTGCGATTGAGATTGCGATCAATGAAAATGTTCGAGGCGCAATGGGCAATGAATTGGGTACGTTCTCTGCAGTTGCCAGACACAGATACAGATACAGATACATTTGTATCTATATGTTTAAGTATATATAAATATATTTATATATATTTGTAGCATTGTCTTAATTATGCGCTGCTGTCGATGCTGCTCAAGGCATGACTATCTCTAATGCTAGACGGTCGCAGCCGTTTGGCTTACTCATCGCCTCATCACAGCACACAGACACAACTACATACACACACACACACACACCTCTGCTCTCCCCTCTGCTGCCAAAAAAAAAAAAAAATGTCAAAAAAGTTCCGCTCTCTTTGCCGTTGTGTTGATCATCCAAAGATCGGGGGATTCGGCATCGGGGAATTGGAATTTGAATCGGATTCGGTAGCGGCATCGCCATCGCCATCGACGTCGCCTTCACCATCGGCATCGGCATCCGAATCGGCATCAACGTCACCGACGATCGCCACTTGTTTATGTCTATTTGAGACTCTTGCAAGATCACGCGCCGTCGCGATCGCTGATAAAAATTGCTTTAAGCTTCTTCTCGTTGTTGTTGCTATTCTTCTTCTGCTTCTTCTTCTTATTATAATACTCTTTGGCGGAGGTTAGTCTAAATTTTGTCACTAAATGTATTAACGAGGGCGTGGCACAATCCGATCGGTAGGAATTATCTTATTTGGTCAACAAAATTAGTTTTTATTTAAGCAAACTGAACATTTATTGCTTCATTTTGAGCAAATTGAGTGGTAATCAATCAGCCTACACTGAAAGAAAAAGTATTTCTTTTTATTTTTTATCTACTTTTGAAAAGGTTTAGAAAGGGTATCAAAATAGCGACCTGTTTTGCTTTCCTTCTCTTTTACTGGTACAGCGTCTAATCTTCGAGTGTTCTAATTTTGAGATGGGCCCGACCCAAGAAAACGAAAGAAAAAAAAAATCGAAAATACTTAAAATATATTTTACATAGATTAATCATCAAATATTTTATAAATTCTGCATTTAAATAATTATAAAAATAAAATTTCATAAATAAATTTTAGAAATCTTTGGCTAGTAACCAAGTTACCATGGAGGACATCAGGAAATAGTTTATTGTTAGACAAGTCATCTGCTCTATAACTCTCTCTCTCTCTCTCTCTCTCTTACTCTTACCCCCTCTCTCCCTCTCTCTCTTTCTCTCCCCTTCTCCTTCTCTTTCACCTGCTTGCTTTAAGTGCCTAATTTCAAATTTATATTTCGACTCGTAATTAAATCCATTCACAAGTGTTGGAAATTGTTTGGATTGCAATAAGTTATTGCCTGCTGGATCATGCGCTCGCACATGTCCGGACAAGATTTATTTGAGTCTCGGGATCTCGGGAACTGTTCAGTTGGTCATAAGGCATCGGTTGAAATATCATTTTGAAAAGGCGTTTAACAAATGCACGTGCTATTGTATTTATGATCGCGTGTTGTTTGTTTGCTTTGCTACTTAGACCCTGTAATAAGGTGAATCAAAGGGTGTATCATAGTTGTGGTGTAACAAAAATGAGATGAGTACATATAATTCTTCAGAAGAATTAACCGCATGGAGCTTTAAGAAGTAAAGACACCCCAATTTGTAAAGGGAATATAAGTTGTTGCCTTGAAATTCAAGACATAGATATTCTTAACTATAATCACTATAATCACAACATCTTGAAAGTATATTTTCAATATAAATTGATTTGGTTTCTTGAACGCCTAAGTAACTGTTTCTTCTAATCAGAAATAACAATCAAACTTGTGTACAGGGTCTCTTACAGTCGACTACTCCCCATTGCTTTGTTTTAACAACTCTTTTCTAATGAAGTCTTCTCACCAAATGCGCTAATTGTTGCCGCACACTGGACTCGTGTGCCAAACTCCGCACAAAATTAAAAAATTAAGCAAAAAATTATGAAATCCAAAAAGATTTAAGCCAACAACAAAGTGGTAAAAGTGATAAAAGTGATAAAAGTGGTAAAAGCTGCCGCTGATTAGACGCTAAGTGTTTAGCAAATATTTGCCAAATTTGAAATGTTAAACAAGTTAATTGACACAAACTTAAGAACTGACCTGGCTAAAAGAAACGGGAGCATTATTTTTATTTCCCAGTGTATTATATGTACCACATTTGAGTTTAGGGTTGCCACCACACAGTTGAGTGCTGTTTGCTATCTGGAGAACAATGTGCTTTTGTGTAGACACCGAATCGTGACAGAATATGATTGGAAAGGGAAACCAGATTAGAGAAACAAAACGAATACTCATACTCATACTCATATTCATAACAATACGAGTATAAGTTTGTACTCGTTTTTTAGATAATGTAATTAGTTGAATCGTACTACTCATGACTATATCTCTTGGGTTTACCACTCTAGACATTCCATAAGTAAATATTCTACAAGTTGGATGATTATTTTTAGACAGACTCGAAATGCATAATACGAAAACGAATAGGAATAGGAATACGAATATGTATTTGCATTCTAAACAGACGTACTTGCATATCAGCTAAATATACTCACTATATGTTCTGACTATATCTAAATTTGTCTAGCAAACAGTTTACGATCGCATGAAAGGCAGGAAGAGAGCGGGAGGAGTGTGGGAAAGGGAAGGGAGTGGATGGGAGAAGGGGATTGTGAGACTCGTGATGATGATGATGATGATGGATCATCGTGATGGCATCTCCAGCATTTTACGCCAAACATGACGTCAGCAGCTGCAACACAAAACTTTTGCATGATTTCAAATTCTAAACTTTTCACACTAGTGTATGTGTGTGTGTAAGTGTGTGTGTGTGTGTGTGGCAAGTGGAATCGTAGAGCCATCCAAAAATAAATTTCCTAACATATTTTTGACCAAAAATCAAAACATATTTTTGCATTTACGCACAAGTTACAATTATAAACGCGTCTAGTGCATTGCTCAGAAAATACTGATCGACTGCAGAATACGCTGTAAAATATAGTCACCTCCTTTGATAATACAGCAGAATTTTTAGATAGTTTGTTAGTGTTTTTTGGGTAAGAAATGGTTACATAAAATATTAATATATAAAAAAATACTGCAAAAAATACTAGAAACTACCACACAAATAACTTAATACATTTTACTGTCAGTTACAACTCAACTTGTCTTAGTTTACAGGGTATTTGCCCAGTATTTGTTTACTGAATGTTTTTGCAGCGATTTCGCACATTGCGCATACGCCGCGTGCACCAATGCAACGTCGCCTGTCGTAGGTTAGTGCCCAGCACTAAGAGCTGCGAGTGGGAGTGGCAGCGGGGAGGGTGGGTTAACAAAGGGGGAGTGGCAGCTAGCAATTGGGGCTTGGTTTTGAAATTTTGTTTTTGTTGCTGTTAAACGACAGCGCACGCTTCAACGAGCAACGAGGGGCGTTGGGGGGTGGAGGAGGGGCAGGGTGATGGGAGAGGTGCAGTTTTAGTGTTAACGGGAAGGGTCAGGTGGGCTTGGGGTGGGGTATAGTGGTGGGGTGGGCAGGGCGTTGGTTTAATAGATAGCGACAAGCATAAGACAAAACAAACAAACAATATAAAATAAGTAAAAGTATATATAAAATACACGTTATAAAAACAACAACAACAAAAACAATAAGAACAACAACAATATGAACATTAAGAACAATAACAAAAAACTACAACAATAAAGAAAGAAATGAAATTAAAAGCCACAATAAGCCAAAATAAAACAACAACTAATCCAGCAAACAGAGCGCGCGCGCTGGTAATCAACTCAACTGAATGAACGACTAGCAAATACCCAGCAAGTAAAAAATGTAAATAATTAGAATTGATAATAATTACTTATCAAGACTTTCGTCACTTAACTAAAACTTTTTAGTTTTCTTTTCTATTTTTGTGCTTGTCACAAACTCAACAACACGTGTAGCATACCCGTTATCAGTAGCAGTAACGGGTATAAAAAACGCTTCATAGCTAAAATGCTCATAAACAAAAGCAGCAAAAAAAAAAGCTCCACAACAAAAGAACGTCAACGTCAACGTTGGCGGCGACGACGACGGCAACAGGAACAGCAACAGCGACAGCGACGTCAGCATCAAAGACAGAAGCAGCAGCGGCAGTAGCAGCGACGTCGGCGTCAGTGTCAAGCAGCGCAGCTGTCGGACGTTGTCTATTTTGCGATTGTCACATAAACCCAAAAAAAAATAGAAAAACAAAAAAAATGAGAGCGCAAAAATGATGGAACAGAGAGAGGAAGAGTCAGAGAGAGAGAGAGAGAGAGAGGGCGCGTGGGTGGGCAGGGGGTGGGGGGTGGATAGCGTTACGTTGGAGTAGCAGAGACAGAAACGCTGTGCTGAGTGCCTTGTGCTCAAGTCGACGCTGACGACGCCGTCGACGCTAACGCTAACGCTGAGTGGCGACAGCGACGACGACGCCGCATTTAATCTAACATCAGTTTGTCCAAGATCGCGAACGTCGCTGGGAAAAGACGCGCGCGCGACAACGAAAACGCAGCGAAACACACAAAAAAAAAGAAAACGATCGAAAAGAACGAAGAGACAACACGATAAAAAGCGATAGCTCGAAAAGCAACAAAAATAAAAAGAAACGAATACGCGACGCAAAGGAAACAAGCAAAATGAACCGTTAAACGACAAGCAACGAGTCCTGCAGCAAGAAAGAGAAACAAATATTAGGAAAAGGAGGCGAAAGCAACAAAGCGTAGAGTAATAAAAGTGTTTGATAATAATTACAGGGTATACCGAAGTGTATGGTCACTGTTTTCGTCACTAGCAAGAGTAATCGTTCGATTTAAAACCCAAAACAAACTAAAAGAGGCGTAAAAACAGTGTTTGATAACAATTACAGGGTATGCTTAGTGTGCTTGGACACTTCTTTCGTCACTAGCAATGAAAGAAAAGCTAACTAAAGTGTAAACCAGTGTAATAAAAGTGTTTGATAATAATTACAGGGTATACTTCTCGTGCATGGGCACTAGTTTCGTCACTAGCACTGAGCTCGTACGAAAGAAAAGGAAACACAAGCTTAAATCAGAGTATAAAAACCGCACAATAGTATTTACAGGGTATGTGTCACGTGTATGGGCATTGCCTACGTCACAAGCACTCACTGAAAATGCAAACAAAAGCTCAAAGCAATGTGATCTGGATGTATGATAATATTTATAGGGTATATAGTACACGTTTTCGGTAGCTGCTTTCGTCACTAGCACGACAGCTAATCTGAATTCCCGAATATTCTACCAACTACGATATAAGACACGGTGATAAATGATAAATTCTATCTTGATTGATCGTTTCAATTATCGGCACTATATAGTGTCTATATAGTGGAACACATACTACCAAACGTAATTGCACGATCGATTAGACGATCCTAGAAAATGTAACGATGATAAATGATCGATTGAGTTGAAATCGTGTCCTCCACTTTAGTCACTTACCAGTGCCATTAAAACTATGCTAATCAAAATTCACTTACCATCGCATTCCCGGCTAATTTCATGGGCCAACTGATCAAGTTATTAAGGCACTTGCACTTAACAGAAACATGGGGTATATACGACTAATACTAGAAAGGTTATGGGCATATAAGAATCTGAGAATTTATGTGGATATAACTTTTGAAACGATTTTACTGGCGCATTCAAATCAGCTCTACTTACATGTATACACCATACCTTTGTACAGGGTATATAAATGCCGACGCTAGTCGAGTGTTAACACCTCAGGAATGCCGATATCGGAGACCCAGCGTCAAGGCCCCAAAGCACTTAGCCAAGACACACACCCAAAAAAAAAAAGTTGAAATAAAAAATGAAAATAAATCCGAGGGGATTGGGAAAAAATGGCCAATTATCTGGCAATGAAGTTGACTTTTATTGCTATGTTTAGACTGGAGGCTGAAGGGCGACCCAAAAACGTAAAGCTAAAGATAAAAAAATTAAAAAAAAGAATTATAATAACTACAGAAATCAATCGATCGTACGATCGATGGTAGTTGGATAGTCGGGTTGTTGAATATTGCTTCGTAGATCCCATCGGATCTGCCATGATGAAATTTTTGCTCTACAGCGAGCAGAGACCAGAAAGCAGAGAAAAAACTAGTAGTAGGAGCGGCTAATGTAGTGCGTCACGACTGTAAAACACCCTGTACTTAGTGAGCAGAAAAGTAAATCACTTTTCTAACAAGTGATTTTCGATAGATTTGATGGATATATCATATTATATATGTATTTAATATATTTAAAATAATAATATCAAATTTAACATAAAATCTGATCTGCGTACATCTAGAAAACCAATTTGTTGTCAGTAGCTCACAAAGTTCTTAGCAAACTATGCGCCTTCTCTTGCGTTAGCCTTACTGGCAAACTAAGCACACGCTTCCAACTACTGTCAACTACAGGGTCTCGAAAAAAAACAATTTACAATTTACAATTCAATGGCTGATCGGATCGCGCCGGGCATTAGCAATTGGTGTGACTTACAGCATGGCGATTGGAGCGATCACCGATCAGCGAAAAGGGCGTGGCAGCGGAAGGGATGGTTGGTATTGCTGGAGAGGGCAGAGCAGGGCTGGGCAGCAGCAGAGGGGCGTCCCGGGGCAGAGCGGGGACCGTGGGGTCTCAGCTGCCGACGTTGGCATTAAATAAGCACATAAATTGCTGGCGCTGATGACGCAGCCTTCGCTATTTTCATTTTTTTTTTATTTTCTTTTTTTTTTTTTTTTTTTTTTTTTTTTTTGCCTTCAAACACATTCTTTGGGTATTTCGCCGTTTGCCATTTGTTATTGTTATTGCGGTACGATCGTTGGTTGTTTCAGGGTTTTCAGTGGACTTTTCAAACCGAACGCGAAAAATGCAGGGAATTGAAAACAGAAGCAGAAATGTGGAAACCAGTGGGGAAAGCCCAACTAAAAGAGTCCCTGCGTACTCACTGCTGCCCACTTATCATACACTGACACAATGAACTTTCTAGAACAGAAGTCTGTAGCATGTACACTGAAAAAAAATATAAACAAATTTATTTAATTTTTTTTTTTGAAGTGTAAATTTAGTGAATGTTTTTCAAACTAAATCACATTAATTTGGAATATTATAAAATCCCAAAATATTTGATAAGAAAACAAAGTTTTGAAACTGATCACCAACTCATATATTTTTTATATTTTTTTTCTGTGTAGTTTTTGTGAAACAGTAAAAATGTAACACATGACTAAGCACCGAGTGGAAGTGAGATGAATGTCTTGGACCAGTGATTATACACTGATTAAAAAAAATAATGTTCTTTAAAATATATAGTAAAATAAAAAGTGTCTCCAAAACTTAAAGATTAAAAAATCTAGCTTACAAGTACAACTAAAAGAAATTTATTATTTAAAAAAAAAAATATAAAAGTGTTTAAATTGGATGACTATAAAAAGTAAAATTGAATTGAAAGTCGATTAACAAATATTTAAAATTACTATAGTATATAGACCAATAACTCTTCAATTTGGATAAAGCATCGTGGCCTTTAAGAAAAACCTCTAAAAAAAACTAATCATAGTTTTCATTTTAGAAATATTTTAGTTATTTTAAGCGATTTCGTTATTCAAAAGATGTCAATTGCTATTGTTAGTGCCAAATAGATCAAAGCTTAGTGTGTATCTCACTTAAGCCCTTTGGAAATCATAATAGTTTGTTAATAAATATATCTAAGATGAAAAATTTGAACAAAAATAACTAAGAACTAAAGTAAAAGTTTTATTTTAAGACTATTTCTTGAGCAGTGTAGACTAATCGCAGTCTATAATATTATTTAAAAGATCGTTAAGAGATTTTCCATATCAAATGACTCAATTTATATCGCTTGACCCACTGTGCGATCAGTCGAACGATCCAACAACCAAACGATCGAATGATCGATCAATTGATCAATCTGTGGATCGTTTCCCGACTCTTGTTTTACGACTGTTGTCAGCCAGTTGTCAGTTGACCAATTGGCAAATAATCGTATAAATATTCATACAACTCGATGACGGCTCGACCGACTCGACCGACTGGGCCGACTCGAAATCCACTTTATACTTTCCCAACTTTTTAAAATGCTTAACTAAACACATGACGTATACTTAATATCAGTATTTGATCTTCCCACAGATACTAAGTAGACAGATAAATAGATAGGCTTTGGAGGAGCTAGTCTGAGAGAGAGTAAGGAAGAGGGAGGAAGAGAGAGAGAGGGAGAGGGAGACTGATTCTCTCCGAGTTTAGTGCTGAGGCAGCTGTCTTTTAGTAAGTCACTAAGTAAGTTGTTGCTAAGGCATCAAATCTTGAATTGCGATTAGTGAGCGTTGAAGAATTTCGCTAAAATGACACGGACTAAATGAAAAATTTCTGATCACAAATTCGAGAGGAAAAATTTCACTTTTTTTTAAGGCAAAAAAAAGCTTTTCAGCTACAAAAAAAACTATATAAAATAATTGTTAAAGTTAGTTTTAAGTCCAAGTAGTTTTCAGAAGCTTTTGTCAGCTGTTTCTAAACTAAAATTTATTTTAACGATAATCTCGAAGCTCTTAGACTTCTCAATCATAATGAAATCTACTTATTTAATTTCTAACACTGGGCTTTAATACGTTCAGAAGCTTTCTTCAACTGCCTGTCAAGCTTTCATGTGCTTTCGAAAGCTTTTCTTTTCACATTTTCTTGCCCTTTGACCCCAAAACCTTCTTCGTATCATGGTCGCTCCAGTTGAGCTAACAAATCGAGTAAAACTAATCAATCAGCAATCAAGAAAGTTATGAACAATTACAAATGCTTTTAATGTACGATAAAAAAAAAAACAAACAAACTCATGTGTTCAGTGGCTGTGGTTGCTGTGTTTGCCTTTTGCCATTTAAATCAGACACAATTTCTTGTGATTTACTTTGATTGGCATCTAATTTATGATTGACAGTTACAAACGAACAACGAAACAACCAAACAACTGAACAACTGATCAACGGTCAATGGGCAATGTGACAGCAGCGACAGCCATAGAAACATTTAGATACATTTGAGCCTACCGCAAATGCGGATACAGATATAAATAAAGTGGTAGATACAAACACAAAGGACACAGATACATTATAAGATATTTAAATATTGACTTAAAGATAGTTTTTGGCTATGAATATTGGTTATAGATGCAGTAGATGCAGCTACATATAGACTGCAGATACTAGATACATAAGGCCATAGATACAAATAACGGAAAATTTATACTTTTGGTTTGTAGATACAAATGTGAATAACAAATAAATAGTTATAGATGATAATATGGAGCTTAAAGATACAAAGAAGGCTGTGGATACGAAGATATTTACACATGTAATTATCAAACTAAATAAATAGTTCAATCGAAAAATATAAAGTCTTGGCTGAGATACAAATATTAAGATAAGTAGTTACATAAAAGTAAAATATGTAAAGTAAATGCAGACCACAAAGGCTTCAGATACAAATATACATTCAAATAGATACGTAAAAAAAGATACGTACGTTGGTAAAAATAATATTTTCAAGCTTAAAGATGCTCAAAAGACTAAAGATACAAATATTAACAGTAAAAACTCAAATATCGAGTATAAAGATACATTAAAGACGTCAGATACAATTAATCAGACCAATAATATAATAATGGTTACAAATCTTTAGTACATAAATGAATACTGGGCTATAGATACACCGTAATTTAAACAGATACTTTAATATACACTACAAGTATCAATAAATTCAAGCTAAAAGATACATAGAGCGCTATAGATACATTTACAGAGTTTATGCAAATAACAAAAAAAAACTATTTGGATCAATAAATAGTAGAATATACAAATCTTGCGCATTAAGATACAAGATAAAGATAGTAGATACAAATATTAATTTTAAAAGATACAGAAAACAGCTTGATGCAATTGTAGATTTGCTTATTAAACCAAAGATAGCAAGCAGAAAAAAATTGCATATCTAAAGATACATAGGCAGATATTGATAGAGAGAGAGAGAGAGAGAGCTAAAAATTGATGTGCACTTTGGCAAAAAGATACTTAGATACACATAAATGTGAATCAATCGACAAACAGATACAAACACAGACGTGACATAATTGCGGATTTATAAATGAAAAACAGATACAAATAGATAGATACATTTAAAGATGTAAAGTCAAGATATCTATAAGTGTAAAAATGCATACACAGCGAGAAAAACTGTTAACTTTTTGAAACTAAACTTATGAATTCATTATTAATTGGCAAAAGAAGTTCAATTTTGGTTAAAAATGTCTTAAAATGTGTTCACATTTAATAACCCAGAAATGATCGTAATGAATTTGTAGAACAAATATTTTCTCACAGTGTAGATACAGTATATACGGGATATATATAAGTGCTGCAGATACAGATACATAAGATTGATTGATAGATTTTCAGGCAAGCTTTGAGTGTTGCATAAATATCTCTAAGAAATAGATAAAGATACGAAAACAGATAGATACAGACAGAAAGAGAGAGAAAGAGAGAGTGGGAAAGAAGGAAAGGGGAAAGAGAGATAGAGATAGAGCTGATGATTGGAATTCAAGTCTCGATTCACTCTGATTGTCAGTCGTTGTCAGTCGATTTTAATTTTTGATTTCGATAGCTGCGGTTGTCGGTGCGTCAAAAAGTTAAGATACATTGCCAGCTACCGTTCGTATGTGTATCTCAGTCTCGGATTACGCGTCGTATGCGCAACGTCAAAGGCAGCGACAAAGACAACAGCAACAACAACAACTGCGACAGTGGCAACTGCATAGAACGTTCCAGTTATCAGTCAACTCAATTAGTTAGCGCACATTCTGGGCCAAACAATTACATCAACAAAAGCAATGTCTACCAGCCGAGAAAGCTCGTCTGTAGAAGACCCTGTACTTCAATTGGAAGAAACCTCAAGAAATAAAGTTTTAATAATAACAAATTTAACACTTTCTTTATCAACAACAATTTTGACCCCTAAGTGCTTTGTTTTAGAAACATCAGAATTTGCTCACCTGGTTCATTCCGTTATTTATGTAAATAGTGACAAGTGAATATGCCCCTTTTTGTAATGCTTTTTATTGGGTCTTTAATGCTATAACAATCAATCAACGCAATAATAACGATGATATAATTCTTAGACTAACGATCAGTTTGATGGGTCGATCACTCAATCCCTCGATTCCTCGATTCCTCGATCCCTCGATCGCTCGATCTTTCGATAGCTCCATCGATCGATCGTACGATCGCTAGCTACCGTTGCCAATTCGGTGTAAACACATTAAAGTCTTAACTTGGACAATGTTCCAGACCGATAAGCAGGTGATTGCATTGATCGAACACTATATACAAACAAACATCTATAAAGTAGTCTCATATATATCTATATATATACCATATATACATATATCAATAACTGCACGTTTAGCCATATAAGTGCTATATAAAGCAACTACTAAGCAAATTATTGGTAAATAATTGCACAAGTGCTCTATTCGTAGAATCGTAATGGGAAATAAATGTCAAATGGGAGACTCTACAAAGTAAAATGTTACACTTTAGTTTAGTTTAGTTTAGGCACTAGTAAATCACATAAATATATACAAATCGGGGGACTCTATAGAATAAAATGTTAAACTTTAGTTTAGTTTAGTCACTAGTTAAACACTTATCTTAAACTATAATATTATCATAGATTAATGTAATTTTATTTATTATAGTCAATTTCTGATTTCGAAACTCAAGAGTTTTTTCTCGCTGTGTAGGGATATCCAGAACTCTAACTTCTATTTAAAACATATTAAACCTAACTTTTTCTGAGATACATTTCTAGCCAAGAAGAAATGTATATAGATACATGTATCTCAAAGTTAACCTAAGTTAATTTAAGACTGGGAAAACGAAGGGGTGAGGTGGAGGCAGAGAGAGGGAAGTAGGGAAAGCGGTAGAAACTGTTAGACAGAGAGAGAGCTAAAAATTTCCCCTCAAAAGTATCTCAAAAACAATTAAAATGTATCTGAATCTTACTAACTACAAGTTCTTGCAGCAAAACTTTATTTGATGCCACAAGCTGTTGTTACAAGTGCACACACACACACACACATAGTAGTGTCTAAGTGCTGTTGCTGCGGCAGCGCAGTCGGCGTCAGTTTCGACGTCGACGTCGCTCGCTCAATGTACATAAATCAAAGGAAAAGCATTTTTCTGTTCGCTGTTTCTTCAGTCTAGAAAAACAGTTTTCATTGCTTTTCTCGCTGATTGTTGATTGCTGTCTGTGTTGTTGTGGTTGTTGTTGTTGTTGTTGTTGTTGTTGTTGTTGTTGTTGTTGCTTCTGCATTAGCATTTTGTACGCATGTTTCAGAAATTTTACATTTCTTTCCATAGTATAGACAAGCGACAGATATCGCACTTTCACACACATATAAGCACACACACACACACACACACACACATGTATATTCTATATGTATATATATATCTTCTATCTGTCTATATGGGTACATGTGTTGTTGTTGTTGTTTTCCTTTGGTTATTTGTGAGGCCAAAACATTTATAGCAATATTTCAAATTGCAGACGCCGCCAGCGCTGACGTCGACGTCGACGTGAACGCCTGCGTTGGCATCGCTGGGAGCAGCGCTTTAAATGAGGCTGACAATAACCTAAAAGAAAAAAAAAAATAAAATTTAAATGTGTAAAACAAAAATTAAACACAAATATTTTTTGCGTCAAAATTCGATGCGAAAAATATTTATGAAATGGAAACAATTTTTAAAAGCTAAAAAAAAGAAAAGAAAATAAAAGAAAATTAAGGAAAAAATAGAAAAAAGCAAAAAATTATAATAAATAAATAATAAACTAGCGTAAAACTAAAGTAACAAACACCCGACTTTAAGAAACCCTGTACTGACTTTGGATTTTTCCTTGAATTTTTACATTTTAAAAATGAACCAAAAAAAATTAAAAATTTTTAGAACCCTTACTGTAAAGGAGTACAGGGTCTATCATTAGAGACTCTCTAATTGCACTAGGTTTGCGTAATTAAAAAAAGGTTTTATTAAAGTACTGTCTACTGTATAATTATATATATTCTTGATCAGCATCAACTGGAGCTAAAATTCTTCTAAGCGTCTTTATGCCACTTACTTCATTGGAAATTGTAAAAAAAGCACTTTCATAACGCCATAACTTGGAGACTACTGGACTTATTTGAACCAAACTCGCGCATAGCACATAAAGTACTATCTGGAACACCCTGTCATAGAAACATTTGGTGTTAACTGGGTAATAAATATGTAAAACTTTCATTTATAATAATTAACTGGTATTAGTATATACACTTACTTCCCAATAAGTACAGGGTCCTTAACAGTCGGTACTTCCCTACCTTTTTCTACAAATTTTGTCAGTGTTTAGTCACTAAGATTTAGCTTTTAATAGCTACAAGCCGAGTACTCGGCACACAATGAATAAGACCTTGGTACCACTTATTTTTTTTACAGGGTATTTAAAATGCGTGTCGCATTGTTTTTGTTGTCATTGTTGTCGGTTGCCATCTGCCTATTTTCGTGCATATTATTTCATAATTTTTTATTTTTTAAATTTTTCTTTTTAAAATTTTTTTAAATTTTTTTTAAAATTTTTTTTTAGTTTTTGTTGCAACGTTTTTTAATTTGTTTTATTTTTGCTCTGAGAGTGATAGAAATTATTGTTAACGATATCGTGTGATTTTATTGCCAACGCCTGGCGCTACATTTAAATTGTTGTTGTTGTTGTTGTTCTTGTTGTTGTTCTTGTTGTTGTTCTTGCTCTTGTTGTCTGCGTTTTTGTCGCTGTCTTCTGCTTGTTGATAATGAAATCGACATCGAAAGCAAACAAATTAATTAACTAAATGCCTCATACCATCACTCCCCCTCCTCCCTCTCCACGCCCCCTCTCAGCCCACTTTCTTGCCCCCAGAGCCCAGCAGTACTCGTCAGTCGGCACTCGTCACTCGGCAACACACAAAAGTTGTCTGCATATTTATACCCTCTGCCACAAAGAAGGGTATATCAGCTCTGCTAACAGTTGTACTTTCATTTTCTTATGAACAAAACTAAATTTAATTTTTTAGCTAAGAGGTATATTTAATCATGAGGTTAACTTAGGAATAACTTAGAACTGAAGTTCAGAATAAAATTATTTTATTTCAAAGTAAAAATTAGTAAATATTTTTATAGACAATTCTAGTATTTTATGCTTGTATTGAACTTAAAATTTTAATGCCTTAAAAATTATGCTCATAAAGTACAAATAAACTGTTACAGGCACTGAAACCTAACCTCACTCTTCTCACTAACTACCTGAACTCCCCTTCTATAATACCTGGGCTTATGAAATTTGGTACAGTGAATTCTCAATATAAAATACACTTAATGTCAAACAAGTTTAAGCTCTACATAACTTTAAGTCTTACTTTTAGCTATTTAAAACATAGTTTTTATAGCACATAAAGTAATAGTAAAACTTGGTACAGTCGTCTCAAAATGTTCCAAATTCAAACTGCCTGCCACGCCCCTGCTGTGCTTAAGATACCCTGTATTTTTCCAAGTACTTGCTCCAAAAGTGCTTCTAGTAGAGCATTAAAAATTCGTTTTTATGAAATTTCGTATTTTTTTCAACACAATTTCTGTTTTGTACATTGTCATAATTTTTTTGTTATGTTTTTTCATATTTCTTTGGCCGCATTATTTATTACTAATACTTAATATATTTGCGAGCAGTTTTTTAATTGCGCTCACACGTGCCACCGACAAGCCAAAGAAACACAGCAACAACAACAACAACATGTTGCGAATCATATGAAGACATGAATATATATATATAACGATATAGTATGTATTATAAATGTATTTGTTTGTTTTCTGGCTTTAAAATGATATATCGGGGGCCATAAAGGGATTTGTCGCCAGCCAGAAAGAGAGCGCTGAAAATGTTCAATGAAAATGAAAAGTGAAAAGTGAAAAGTGGAAAATTCGTAAGGAACATTCTCATGCAGAATGTTGTGTATGATTAATCTGCCGATTTAGTCATTCCCCGTATAACTCAGTCTATACCTATTTCTGGCCATAGTTAATGAATCGTATAATCAAGAAATTAGCAGCTTTTTTTTATCTTTTGGTTTTCCTTTTCTTTTTATTACCATCTAGCCGTGACTTGCATGTTAAGTGCTAAATTCTTTGAGCATCTCTGATCCTTTAGTAGAAATATATTGTAGAAATCCTCTCGAAAGACTTATGGGTATATAGCCCAAGTTAACTGAAGTTTAGCAGGTTTTTCTTTTATACACTGAGAGTAAAGGGGGTTCCCTTATTGTGTGATAAGTTCTATGGAGTTTCTGTCTGCCCGATCTCAGGAACTATAGTAGCTACAATCTTTAGTCTTTCAAAATTTTAACCGGAATGGTCGCTGCACATTAGATCAGTAACTATAACAGCTAGAAGTTGCTAATTTGGTAAAAAGTGCAATATATATTGGAATTATTTTAAGTATTTTTGATATTTCGATAGATAAGCAATCAAAATACAGTTTTACTAAGAAACCAGATAACTTTATATCAAAAGATTAGTTTACTGCCACAGGGTAGTACACAGTCTAGCCCTTCCTACCTTTTCTTTCCTAACAATTTTTTATCACTGTAATCCTTCTTATGTCAGAGGTTTAGTGAGTCGTCTCAACATTGGATTGACACTAGGAAATTGGGTTGGGAAGTACGAAAATTATGTAGCTTAATTTGTAGGCTATTTTTAAATGGTAAAAGCTTTTAATATTTAAATTGGTATTTTAGGTTTTAATGATAAGATACGATAAATAAGATCATAACGTATCAAGAATGTATTGATATACTTCATCCAATTATATACTATTTTTTTATATTAAACAGCAATTCTTTTTTAAATAATCGCTTAAAATAGCTAAGCATATCAAGCACAATTTTTAAAAATATTTTTTTTAATAGTTTTTCCTTTAAATACCTATAGTTTAGTTGCTAAAACTAGCTCTAAACGAGCTGAATATCATACCCTTTTCACACCCAGTTATACAAAAAAGGTAGTTTAGCATTTATCCAGGGAAAAGTTGTAGTATACCTTGTGAAAGGCATGCGTCAAATTGCAGGGTATATGTAGCTCAACTGATGGACTAATTAGCACAGCACAACAAACGGATATGCTCTCCCAACCGAACTTATCTTATCGCAATAATGAAGCATAGATAGTTAGCGAGGCAGAGGAAAAGAGAGGCAAAGAGAGAGGAGTGAGCTGCATACTATTCCGATCTCCCTCTTTCCCTCTCTCCATCTTGCCCTCGCGCTCTCACTGTGTTGGGCAATGCAAGTCTGCGATTGGTGCACAGGATGCGCAAGCAACAAAAACAAACAAACAAATGTCACCAATACACACACACACGGACATTGAAACAGACATACACACACATGCACTCACACAGCCTCACACACGCTTAGAGCTCTTCCTCTGCTAGCCGCCTCTGCTGACGCCTCTGCAACTTCATTTCCTTCGCCCACAGTGCAAGCTAACGTTAACGCTGTCGACGCTAACGCTAACGCTCACGCCCACGCGCAGTCAACGCAACGCAACCCAAAGCGATGCAATTTCCAGCCGACCAGGTAGAGAGAGAAAGAGAGAGACCAAAGCAGGTGAACGCGCTGCTTGGCTTGGCAACATGTTGCGCCAAAAAAATAAAAAAAATATGTTGCGCATGGCAAAAAGAGTAGGCAGCGGTAGGAGTGGTGGGTGGAAGGGGGTGGTAGGCTGCTTATCGGCACGCATGCGTCGCAGCTTTGACGTCGCGACGTCGTCAACGACGTTCGTCATCGCGCAAGCATCTTTGCGACACGCGACTCAAGCAGCAACAAAAACAATAACAAGAACAACTCAAGCCAAAAGCAAATGGCAAACAATAGCAGCAGCAGCAGCAATAGCGACAGCACAAACAATAGCAACAACAACAAGCGCTAAAGAAAATTGCTGCTAGCGACAGCAGCAACAGCAACAGCAACGGCGCAGTAGCAGCAACAGCCGCGTGAGCCATGCACACGATCGACAACGACGGCGACGTCGCAACTTTGTTGCTCTCTCTCAGCGCTTACGCTCTTCCATGTTATGCTCTCACGTGCGCTCTCACTGTGTGGTCGTCGCTCACGTTGTCTGCAATTTTTTGCCTGCCTTTTGTCGTGCACGCGCGCTCTCTCTCCCTCGTGCTCTTTCGTGTAGCATTCGCTCTCTCGCTGCCAATGTTGCGACGCTGCTGGCGTTGACTGCGCTGCCGCTGTTGCTGCTGCTGCTGCTGCTTTGGGCTTTAGTTTATTTATTCAAGCGACCGATACCGTGTGTGGACATTATTTTCCTAAACGTTCGCAACCGCACAACAAACACACACGTACACGCACGCACACATACAAACGCACGCACATCGTCATCGCGCGCGCTCACACCAATACACACACACACATATATATACCGACAACAGGCAGACAGCGCAGCGGCGCAGCAGCCCAGAGCCCATATACACGGCGTGTGTGAACCGTGAGCTATCTAGTAGATAAAAACTCGCCGACTCGCCGACAACAAGCAACAGACAACAAATCAGCAACAAGCAACAAGCAACAACCAACAACCAACAACAACAACAATTTCTTCTTTTTTTTTTTTGGGGCAAAAGATAAAACTGCGTGAAAAATGTGCAAAAACAAATTGTGAAGCGACAAAAAATTGAAAATCATTAAACAAAAAATAAATAAAATAGAGTTTTCATTCTGTCAACGAAAAGTGCAGCAACAACGACAACAACTAAAGTGTTTTTGGTCGAAAGCAAAAAATTACAAAACACAAAATACAAAAAAAGAGCGAACTACGCGTGTGTTATCTAATCATAAAGAAGAGTAGAAAAATATAATAATATTATGCGAAAAATACAAAAATAGTAATAATAATAATAGAGAAGGAAAGCAAAACCAACACAAAAAAAAAAAAAAAAAAAAAAGAACTTAAATAACGTACGTTCGGTTCTGGTTCATACAGTCGGTGCGGTGCGGAACGGTGCGGTTCGGAACGGTTCGCGGTTCGGTTTGGTTTCTTAACTTAAATTTTTCATACTAATTTCGGTTTCAAAAAAATACAACAATTTTTTTTCTGTTGCCAACTTGAAATATTTAAAAAAAATATTAATTTTTTTTCCTACTGTGTGTGTGACAAAATTCTAAAAGGAAAATTAACAAAGAAGATAGAGAAAATCTAAAGAAAAGCTAAAAAAGAAAATCAAAATCTTAACGAAAATGCTTAACAACATGACGAATGTTGTTGCCACTTTGGCCACCGCCACAGGAACGGTGCAAACACTGGACACAAGGCAAACAATCCCAGCAGACACAGAGAACAACAACAACACGAGCAACAACAACAACACGAACAACAATCACACATATCATTATCAAAGCAAATTGCATCAACTTCTGATCATCGCATTGCTCCTTTGCCTGTCCAGCTGTTTCCCCCAAACGGTTCAAGCCCGACGCCATGCGCCGCTCATGTTCGAGGAATCCGACACCGCCAGGCGTTCCAATAGACCAGCGGGTAAGTCACAAATCTTTATATTTATTTCAAATACTTTAGCTTTTAAGTCCCTAAGTTAGCTCAGAAAGATTTCCTCTGCACGAAGATCAGTCAGCCTTTTAGTAGGAAAAATCAACTTCGCATCCCTTTTAAAGTCGCCTGCGCGATGATCAGTCACTTGCTTAGTCTTATCACAGCTCTTTTTTTTACAAGTAAGCTTTATTTATCTTAAACTCTTGGTATAAACTCAAGTTCACACCCCTTTTAAGTAAACCCACACGATGATCAGTCAGTCCGTCCGTCGCTTAGTGGCAACAAAGAAGCTTACTTAATTAAAATGTAAATTACTAAAAAAAAATTCAAGTTCGTACCCTTTTTAAAATTAACTGAGCGCCGATCAGTCATTTAGTTGTTGCAGATAACAGATTTATACCGACTTTGTTACTCTCTGTGCGATGATCAGAAAATAAGTTTTTGATCAGCATTCAATTATATAATCTCTGTCCACTCTTATCGTTTCCCCTGCACGATGATCAGTGAGCACCGCGATTGTTTTGCGCAAAGCTGCAAAATCCAAAAAGTGTACGAAAATCGCATTTTTCCCGCTAGATTTCTTACGCAAAACTAAAATGCTAAAAAGAAATTCCCTTTTTTGATTTTGGTAGGAAAAGTGATACCAAATCGTGCCCCTTTTCGCGCAGTGTACTCGTATCACATATCTTTACGTTACATTGCATAAGTACAAAAACAGCCAAAGATCGCGCATACGCCCCGTTCTGCTGTAGTCATAAACATAGAAATATTTATACCTTTTTTGCACTACCCGAAGGGTTTTTCCCCCCGAGCGAGGGTCAAGCAGGTAGATCGAACGGTGAGTCGGTGCCTAGGCGTTACCCATGGGCTCGCACCCTTAATCCGGTACCGAAGTAGGGACAGACGGGCGGACGGACACACAGGCAGCCGGTTGCTTTTTCTGGGTTTTCCATTCTTTTATTTTCCAAGCGTTGTGTGTGTGTGTGTTTTTTTTTATGTCTCTACTAATCCGGAAAACGGGAATTCCCTTCCGCTTGCTGGCTGCCTGCGCAGCCGAGACACAACGGCGTCGGCAACCCCAAAAAAAAGTAGAAAACAATAACAGAAACTGCAGAAAGTAGAAAAACTGTAGAAAACCTTTTGTCTCTTTTCCGCTAAGCTGCTTAAAGACAGTTTCCAATACACGATTCTCAATTCTCAATTCCCAATTCTTCTGATGCTCAATATTATAGCTCATCTAGTTCACAATTTGTTACAACTCACACGCTTGATTAGCTGCATTTCCTGTTTCTATACACTGAGAAACCTCTAGAGACCTACGAACGATACAATTTCATTTCTTTCTGTTTCTCTTTCTTTCTTTCTTTGCTTCTTTGCTGTACTTGTTTGCTATTCAATTAAAAACTGTTTGCGGTTTTATTGCCAACGACTTTGAGCTGTTTCTCAGCTTACAATGCAAAAACTGCAGCTAACCACTATTTGCTATAAAACTGATTTTCTCAAGAATTCCTTTAGCTAGCGTTAAAAATCTTTTTGCATTCAATCAATTAGTTTATTCAGTAGAAATACTGAAAATTTCAGTAAAATCGTATGACGTTTTCATAATGTTATAACTCAGAAATGGGAAAATTCAGTGTTTTTACCCGTTTTCTTTAAGATTTACTTGACTTTTTGGTAAAATTGTCTTGAAATTTTCATAGTTATTGACGGTATTAACTCGACTTTTCCGCATTTTATGACATCCAATTTGATATCATTGAAATCGCCTGTCGTTTACATAAAGCTAACAACTGCAATTGACGACAACTACTCAATTTGTATGGGCCTACTCATTTATAAAGCTAAGTCTCTTTTTAATGGTATCTATGTTAAGTGTTATTATACGAACTAGTCGTAAACTCTTAACCAAATCGCTTGTCGTTAACACAAAAGCAGAAAAGCCAAAAAAAAAGAGATAAAAACAACTTAAGTTTCGGATTTAAGTTCATAATTTTGAAAGAGCTACAAACACCTTAGAAAACAAGCTGAAAACAAGAAAAAAAACATAAACAAATCAATGGCTTATCAGGGCCTAACACTTGTCACCCACACAGACACAGAGACAGAGAGACAGAGAGACCGTCAGACAGTGCGTAACTCCCATCCACCCACCCAGGTAGACAGAGAAGTAGACACCTTTGAGCGTAGCGTAGTGCTAATTAAAAGCTCAGCATAATTTAGTCGTTAGTTGTGGCCCACAGATGACTACAAATTCGGACAACGACAAATCACACCAACACACACACACGCACCGCATAGGCCTTTTTAATGAATGAAAAATGACAGCAAACAACAAGTTATCGACTCTAAAATACCCGTTAATCAATTTGTAACAAATTTTAAATTTCAAGCTGAATTTAAAAAGCTATAACTCTACCAATATTCAAGCAATCTTAAGGAAACTTTAGAGAATAATAGAGTTGACAACACTCCAGTTTTTGACATCTAAAAATAATTTCTATCAAACAAAAAAAGCTATAACTTTTAGCCAAATCAAACAAACTACACAAAAAATGGGCTAGAATTGTAGCTTATAATATAGTTTAGCCTTTAAGAGCCAAGCTAAGTTTTAGCTTGAAAAGTATGGAAGTTGTAGGTCTCTGAAGACTTGGCTTGACTTTTAACGGGTATAACAGACAGTTCTTTTAAGATTAAAGTAGAGCTAATCAAACAACACAAACCACGCACGTTTTCAATTCAGACACAAAAAAAAAGGCTAAGGGGTAGAGCTAAGTGGAGGTAGGGCCAAAAAAAAAAGAAACGGTCTGCGGTGCGGTAAAGGGAGAGAAGAATTCGAACTGAGCCAACTACTAAATAACAATTCGTTTTGTTCATTTCGCATTTAATTTAGCTGATTAACAAGCGTTGTGGTGGTAGGGTGGAGGGGAGAGGGGGAACACCGTCTTCCCCATCGGACCACACTAACTGAGCAGGCAGCACTACCTGAACCACCGTTTTTGTTGTTTTTGTTGCCCCATTCGCCATTCGTCAGCATAATTCATTTATTCAACTGTCTGCCGCCCAGTTAGGTGTTAAAAAGTTGTTAACTTATTTTTAATGAATGCGTGTAAAAGACAACAACAACAACCACAACAACAGCAACAGCAACAACAACAACAACAACGACGACGACTAAGACGAAAAAAAAAAATCAAGATGTGCCTACGTAAAGCAGCAAAACGAGACGACGTTCCGTTTTGGCATCTCGGCAAACATATCCATGATCTTTAACGAATACAACAAGAAGATGAAAAACAACAACAATCACAGCAACAGCAACAACAACCACAAAACACGTTAAAACGCTAAGTCTCAGGCAGAGTCAGAGCCCGAGTCAGAGCCATACTCACAGTCCCAGTCACCGTCTCCATCTCAGCCACGACGTCTGTCAGACGCCAAAGCTGCGCTTTTTTTCTACCATTTTTAGACCCTGTGCTGCGCGAAACCGCATAGAGTTGTTCGAGTTTAGCGTAGAAACATGAGAAATCAAAATTTCTAGCTAAAAACCGTTTTTGATCTGGCCGTACCTCTTAAAACTTAACTACAGGGTCGCTGCCAGTCGATTATACCCAGTGCATGGCCTTTGTAAGGCCCTGTCTTCGACTTACCGCTTAGTCGTTTGTTTAAGTTGAGCTTAAAAACCAGGGAATTTAATGTTTCTAGCTAAAATCAGTTTTTTAGCTGGCAATACCTCTAAAATTTAGCTGTATTAATAAGTTAAAAGTGAGTGATTACAGGGTCTTTGACAGCTGAGCACACGTAGTGCTCACTGTAGACTTTCCCACTAGTTTTTGTTTTGGGTACTGTCGCGACAGCCTCCCAAAAACGTATGACCCGTCGGGCCGTACCTCCCCACGGTACCTCCCCGTACCGTACCGTACGTATCGTTTGTATCGTTCGTACCCCTTTCGTATCTCCCGACAGTACCTCCTCCTCCGTCCGGCTGTCCATCCGTCCGTTGTCAGTGTCAGTTGCATGTCTGACAGTCGAAAAAAACCGAAATGCAACCAATTTGTTGCCGGTTGCAACAAACTGGCAACAACTGCAATAACTGGCAACATTTGCCAGCCTTTTTTGGCTTCGAGACGAGGCGTCGCCGCAGCCGTCGCCATCGTCGTCATCCTCTGCAACTGCAACAGCAGCGACGGCGGCTTAACGTTGGCTTAGCGCTTTTTTTTTTTTGGTTTTAGCCTTTTTTTTTTTCGATTTCTGTGTTTTTTTTTGTGCTTTCGCGTGTAGGCAGAGGAAGCACTTAATGCCCACAAAAGTGTCAAATTGCAGCAGAGTTTCGACTCTTTTTTCTTTTTCTCTCTCGTTGCTCTCGCCCACCCAAAAAAGAAAAGCCAGACATGGCTAGAAAAAGGCCAAATACACACGATTGTGTACGTGTGTGTGTGTTAATTAATTTGACTCTGTTTTTTTTTTTTATTTTGGCTTTTTGGCTGTCGTGTGTCGACTGCAGTCGCGTAGGCAAATAAGATACAGATACATTTGCAGGCACAGATACAGATACATTTACAGATTCAGATACGCTTCATAGATTTCGTGGGTTTCGCATTTGCCTTTTTTTTCGGCATTTCCGTTCCATTCAGCAGATGAGGTAAATCAAACAGCAGCAAAAAGAGACAACGAGTGATAGAGATAGCGAGAGAAAGAGAGAGAGAGAGAGAGAGAGTGGGAGAGCAAGATAGATACATTATTAAATGCAAATCAAACAAGAGTTTATCGGCTTCACTTCTGGTTTCAACTGGGTTACAATTGTTCTAACTGTCTAAATCGTAACTTCATTTTGTATTATTGAAGGCGTTCATTAAGCATTTCGATTGGTCATGCCTTTAATTAGCACTCGCTACTGTTTTGAATGCCACTCGCACTTATTTGTTTCATTCACAAACTTTGCGGTTGCTAAGCACTCCCTAAGCTTGGTAGTCTCTCGTCACGCAAATCATTTTGTCTCATTTTTATCAGTACTCGCTACAGTTTCCGCACTACTCGTTACTCGCTACTTGTTAACTCACTACTTTTACATAACTTTCATTAGTTTTCTTGATTCCTTTTGTCTACTCGCTACTTTACACTGGTTACTCGTCACTACTTCACATTTATAAGCTTTTTGAGCATTAATCGCTACTCGTTACTAGTTGTACGTTCCTTTTCACTCGCTACTTGGTACTCGTCACTCGCTACTTTTTAAACAGTACTCCCTGAACTTATTTAATTTACTGTCCCAAGCTTTTTAAGCATTTATCGCTGCCCACCAACCGTCTCTCGTCACTCGCTACTCGCTACATTTTATCAAGGCATTTCGCATTCATGTTATGCATTAATTATCAAGGCGCAATCAGCGTCCCAAAAGACTTTCGCCCTTTTCCCCCTCTTCTCACTCCCTACAAATGACTTGTTTTCCCCATTTTCTTCTAGTTCTCGTTGTTGTTGTTGTTGTCGGTTGCGCATCATCTAAATTGTGCATCGCTGATATTAAGGCGGCAGCCTTTGCAGTCAGTTTCTATGATGTGTGCAACTGTTTAGACATTTTCTTTGTGTGTTTCGCAAATTGAAATTGCAATTTTTCCTTTAAGTTTTTTGTTCATTCCTGTACGGGCTTTGAAATACCCTAGAATTTGTTAAATTCTAACGACTTTATTGTTTGTAAGTTGTTAGAAAGGCAGCTTTAAGGGCAAAGTTTACAGTAATTTTATACTGAAAGCTCTACAAACATTGAAAGCTCTTCGACACATAAGCTTCTATAGCAGCGCTGTCTATTTTAAAAGCTTCAGTAAGTTTTATATGCTCTTAAGCTGCAGTTTCTACTTATTACTGTTATTTAAAGTCCTTTGAAAGCTTTGGGCTTTCACAAAGTCTGCTTAAAAGCTTCACTTTTGTTGTAGTATTTTGTCATGTAGAATTTTTTCTAGGAAGTTTTTTTTTTCAGTGTATTTTTCTAAAAAAAAATTAAGCTTTAATGAGCTTTGTTTAGCTGCAAAAGCTCATTAAAGTATAGCTGACTTATTCTTTATGGTTTTTTTTCTGTAAGCTTTTTAGCTTTAAAGCTATTTTTAGTCTACAAAAGTATTTCAAATTACTTTTCATTGAGTGTAGGACGCTCTTGCTATCTCTGTCTCTCTCTCTCTCTCTTTCGACCCAAATCGAGTCGCGTGCAACTAGCGATCATCGTCATCATCATCATCAACGTCATCGGCAACTACAACAACAACAACAACAACTAAAAAAAAGTCACATCCTTAGAATATTTGTGCAACTTATCAGCGCATTTAAAATAAGCAACAATAACAACAACAACAAGTACAACAATAAATTGTTGTTGTTTACTGTAGTTGTTGTTGTTGCTATTGTTGCTGTGGTTGCCGTCTGCTGCCTTTTCGCTGGCTGAACTGAACTTTTGACGACATCTGCGACAAAAGGGGCAAATCGCAGTCGCGTGATTTGTTTTGTAAATGAGCAAAAATGCAAAACTAAAACCAAAAAAGAAAAGCTAAAAAAAGTCAAGAAAAAGTACAACAAAAATACAACAAAAATACAACCAAAAAAAGCGCAAAAAAAGCAAACAAATAAAAATAAAAATAAAAATAAAAATTCTCATTGAACATGTTAACAAGCAGAGGAAGCAGTAAAGACAGAGAGACAGAGATAGCGAGAGAGAGAGAGAGTGGGAGAGGGAGAGGGAGAAAGATGTTGCCAGTTGCCTTGTGCTCTGTTCCAAAATAGCCAACACACACACACGCACACACACTCACACACCCAGTGACTGGGGGAGAAATTAGCTGCTTTTGGGTCTACACCAAACGCAAATTGTCTAAACAAATTTCACAGACACAAATAACAAAAAAAAAAAAAAATAAAATAAAAAAAAAAAAAAATATATATATAAAAATTGCAAGCGCTACGAGCTACAGTGGCGCACAACAAGCAGCGCACACACAAATTTTGACTGCAGAACTTGGAAAAAAGTAAATTTGTACAAATCTTCCAGTTTAGTTTATGAAGAACTTACGAATTCAGCGGTTTTCTTAAGCCTTTTAAAGTTGAAGCTTTTAGGGTGACCCTATTTGAGCATGTTTTGGCGACATAAGCTACACAAACTGCCCAGTTTGCCTTAAAAAAGTGACCATTGTCTTACAGTTACAAAATTATAATAAAGTCAGCTTTAGGGTGACCGTATATGTTGTGTTTTTTGGCTTTAAATCGTGTCATCTTCACACTATTTAACTTTATACACCCTGTGTCTTAAGAATCCAACTTTTACCCTTATTTTGAAACGGTCTCCCTAACGTTATGGTAGGCAATACTTACCAAAACACCCATTTTATACTTAGTTTTGTATAGCAAACTTAAGAATAACTTTCACAGCATGTTTGTAGCTGTGCAGCCAACCCGTGACTTGTGTATATACCCTGTAAAAATAAGTCAAATGATCAACGCAACCGTCACCGGATGCGGTTCAGTTATATCATCTATAAGTATACGCTATAAGACTCTGTCCCGGTTTATATACATGTATATGGGTTTACCAACAGCTAGCTAATTGGATACCAATTGTCACTCATTGTTTTTAGCGGTTTTTCCCCTCTCCTTCATACATTTTCCCCACTTTTCCGACAGTTTTTTCTCTTTATCTCCCTTTCACTTATTTCCGCTTTTAACCTGTTTTTGCCCAATATTTTTTAGACCCTGTAGTAAGTGGTGGGTAACAGTCAGAGGCCACAAGAGCTAGAGACTCTAACTTTTGTCAAACCCTAAAAATGCTTATTATTTATGCGCTACAGGGTCTACTGCTGTCGTTTGCACTCAGTTGCAGTCGTTTCCTCAGTTAGTTTACATAAGAACCGACCGCGAAAAGTTTTTCATTTGAATGGATTTGTTGCCAAGGCGCAACAGCAACAGCAACAATACATGAACGAGCCCCTTTTGCTCAGTGTATGGGTGCGCGCGTTTTGCTAGCGTTTTAAAACGCGTCGCGTTCTTTTGAACTTTTCATTTTTTGTGGGTAATGAAAAAAACGGAATTTTTTTCATAGGGTTTGTCTCAGCATGAAAGAGACAAATGGGTGGCGGTAGTGCTGGGTGTAAGGGGCGGGGCAGGAGTGGGGGGATTGGTAGGGCCTATATACAGGGCGTGAAGCAGCATAAACACCAGCGTCTCTCGAGTATTTGTCCAACGGCAACGAATTTTATTTGCTTTGCCGCCGTTGCCGCCTGTTTGCTCTCTCACCTGTCACCCTGCGCACCCCCCAAACCCCCTGCCACTCCCCTTCCTCCACCCCTGCTCGCACCTCACAGGCAGCTGTCATAAATTATCAAGAACAAGCGACTTCCAACTGCACTTAATCAGCCATTAGAGATCTTCATTTTTGGGGAACATCGTTGTGTGTCCCCAAAAACTAAAATGAGCAGCCAAAAGTGTTTGATGGACTAGTGTGGTACCCTGTAAATTTTACGAAATGGTGAATTTGAACTTAGATTAAGTAGAAATAAATCAGGGAGATGATATATCACAGTGGCAATAAATTTGTTTCAAGACACTGGTTTAGTTATAGCTTTAGGGTGACCACATTTTAATGGAAAATGCTAAGCAGAGGCTGTGTTTTTTTTGGTAGTTTATAATAATAATGATTATCGGCAAAGGTATATAGCTTTTAGTACGTGGGCTAGCAAGATGCAGCTTTAGGGTGACCATAAGTGCAAAGTAATAGCTATAATATCCTTTAGTTATAATGGAAGAAAATTAATTTTATATGAATATGACTTTCTGAAGAGTGGATTAGCAAGCAACCTCTTTAGAGTGACCATATTCACAAGTGACAATTTAATTTCACACTTTTAGTCGGACAATTAAGAAGTTGAAGCGATTAATTTTTTGCTAGCTCTTGAGCAAGCAAGCAAATTTAGGAGGACTCTAGTTCAGGGTGACCATACACATTGTTTTCTTGTGTAACTCATACTTTTCCTCAAAGCAGCACTTTATTTTAGGTAAATTGAAGTCACTTTTGCCCACCGACAGCTTTTGCACATTTTACAGGGTATACGCTATGCGCAAACACTTCAAGTTGCTTGTTGTTGTCGCTGGGCTCTGTTAGCTTTGCACTTAAATAATTTAATTGCTTATAAAATAAATAAACTGGGGCGGTATGACGAGCACTCCGAAGATCCAAAAAAATTTGTCGCTTTCCACCGCAGGCAATTTCCCAAAAATACACGCCAGAAGGAGAAGAGATAGAGGAAGAGGAAGAGACAGAAAAAGTGTAGGAAAATTTAAAGTGAAAAATTTATTTTTTTAATTTTTATTATTTGTAGATCTTTATTTTGGGGGGACCATATTCAACAAATATTTGTATACGATATATTTTTTTGTACTTTGCCGACCCCCAACCACGCCCCCTTCTCCAATCCCCCCACCCATTTTGATTATTCGATTTATTAAGTTGCGTTTCAATCAATTTGATTGATTGACTGATTGACAGCTCAACACTTTCAACTGTCAAATTTTGTGGAGCGAAAAAGCAAACAATACTACAAGTGGGCGTGGCAATGGGGGGAGGGGTGTCATGATAGGCGGTGGGAGGGGTGACTAAAAGAATTCTTTTTTATTTTTTTTTTTTTTTTATTATAATTTTAATTCAATAATTTATAGAATTTTATGAATTTCAACGTTGAGCTTTAACTTTTGCGCTAATTATTTTGCAACAATTAATTAAGGCGCAAAAACAGAAATAACATTTTATAGCAGCAAGAAGAAGAAACACCAAAAGACGACAAAGAATCAGAAGAAGAAGAAGAAGAGAACTGCTTGCTCTATATAGCGTAGACCCCAGACCATGGCTATATGCGCCGATATCTGTGCTGATCTTTTGACTTAATTAAAAGCGCACGCAGCCAAAAAAAAACATACTCTCGAGCGATAAGACAGCAAGACTAAAGTATACCCTGTACTTTGCTTGTTTTTTTTTAATTTTTTGTTGACTTAAATTTTTTTCTTTTTAATTTTTGAGTTTTTTTTCAAATATTTTTAACATTTCGAATTATTTAATATCAAATAATTTATTTATCTACTTTTTTATGCTCAAACATTTTTGACTCTCTTTTCTGAGTTCCTCAATGAGCTACCCTACTTCAGCGGCACTGCTTTTACAGGGTATATGAAGCTAAAGGAAAATTTTCAAAGGCACTTTCCGACTGTGTGCGTATGTGCGTGTGTGTGAGTGTGTGTGTGTGAGTGTGTGTAGACAGTCAAAAGAAAAGCAAATGCTGCGCCAATGCGACGCCAACGTCGACGCCGACAGCGAAGCTGACAGCGACGCTAGCAGCGGTTCTGCGTCATGTGAGTCAGCAACGCATTTGGCAACACAGACAACAAACGTCAAGGCGAATTTTTCAGTGCTCGGAAAAAAAGCAAATGACCAAAAGACACACACACACACACACACACACACACACACACACATACCCTGTATTTTTGTAGGTTTCTTTTGCTTTTGGGGCCACGTGTTGGCGACGAATGTTTATTAGAAGTTGAAATGTCTTTTGACTGTAATTAGCACATTGTGTGATTATTCATCGCTTTTTCACTTTTTTTTTCACTTTTTTTTAATTTTTATTTATTTTTTATTTCTTATTTTTTTACATCTACTGTGTGCCACATGTTGCAGGCACACAAAGGGTGCTACACTGCGCGAAAAACTCAGTTACTTTGTCGCTTTTTGAAATTTTCCTCAGTTTTGACTTGAAAAAAGCTAAAGCCAGGCACTTTTAGCTTTATTTTAAAATCATTTTGTTTAGTAACTTTGATTTTGTTAGTTTTTATAATAATTTTAATATATTCGTGAGCTTTTTAAGCAGCTTTTCATGCTGTTTTTAAAGCTACTGCTGCTTTCAGAGCTTTGAGCTCTTTATTTTATTAAACTAAAGCTTTTGGAATTATTATTATTTAAGGCATTTAAGAAGCTTTCAGCATTTTTTAATCCAAAAATGTGCTTTATTCAAAATGACAAGCGAGCTTTAAGCTGCTTAATGAAAGCTTTTTGTAGCTTTTAGCTGTATTTTATGAAAAAAAACTTAAGTGCTTTATTAAATTTAAGCTATTTCAGGAGCTTTTAGCTCTTTTTTGGGAAGCTTTAAGGCGCTTTCAGTCTTGTATACGTGTGTATGTGTGTCTGTGTGCGTCTGTGTGTCTGTCTATGTGTGCGTGAGTCAATGCACTGACAAAATAAACATAAAATTTATTTCTAGATATTGCGTCTGAAAAATTTAAATTATAAATAACACAAAGTGAATGTGTGTGTTGGTGTGTGTGTGTGTGTGTGTACCAGAGTGTGTGTGTGTGAGTTTGTTAAATGCACTTGTTAAAATGTGCCACGCCCACGTAAATTGTGGGCAAGCAGCAGCAAAGCAAATTCGCTGCACGTTTTGCATCAATGAATGAATTTGGCAAAAACAATAAATACCCTGGAAAATACAAGAACAACAACAAATTGAAGAAGAAGAAGAAGAAGCTGAAAAAAATGCAGTGCCAAAATTTGTGGAAATAAACAACGAAAACAGCAACAACAACAACAATTTGGCTATAAATCAAAAGTCTAGACAAATTGCAGCAACAAATGCAGCAATGTGTGTGTGTGTGTGTGTGTGTGTGTGTTTGTGTGTTTCTATAGACAAATAAAGCTATAGATCAACAGTCCATAATTAACAGCTGGCTTTTAGTTGCTGATGAGTTGTTGTTGTTATTGTTGTTGCTGCTGTTATTGAACGCTGAACGATGAACGGAAATGAGGGGCGGGTCAACAGCAACAAAAACAACAACAACAGCAATAAGAGCAACAACAGCGGCAGGAAGAGCGCAACTGTTAAAATGCTAAAAGCAAGCTAAACTCGTCTGTTATTGGCTGCTGCTGTCGTCGCTGTTAACAGCAGAGCGACAGCAGCAGCAGCGCAGCCGCAGCGATGGCGACTTTAGCAACATTGTGAAGCTGCGCTCAGTTGCAAAGCTTGGCAACAATTGAGCGAATGAATGTTGCCAAGGTGTAAACTAAGCAACATTTGAGCTGGGCTGCCAATGCTGCCCAAGTGTAAACCTTGCAACATACCAGCTGAAGCTTGACTGTTAATGTTGCCAACGTGTAAGCTTAGCCACATGTTGCTAATGCCCAAGCTTAGCAACAAAACCGTTTAATTTAAAATTCGAATTTCGCTTACAATTTGCTTAGAAAAAAATCAAAAACAATTTCTGTTTTTGACAAAAATATTTGTTATATTTGCAATATATTTTGCGCTATTTTCGTGCAGCTCAAACGAAATCAAGCGCAAACATTTTTGCAGCGCCAATTAACGTAAAATTTTCGTGCAATTATATAAGTAAAATTTCTTAATTTATTTATAAACATTGTAGTTAGTTTTGTTGTTTTTGTTGTTGTTTGTTTGTGCAAAACATGAAATAGCTAAATTTGAATATTAGACAAACTAAAATGGGCATATAGATTTATAGTAGAGAAGCGGTTGTTGTTGTTGTTTGGGTTGTTTAGGTTGTTTTAGTTGTTGTTGTTGTTGTTGTTGCTGCTTGGGTTGTTCTTAGTTAGTATATGCATAAATATTTATAAATCTATTGCGCGTAAATCGGCAGCTTGTATCAAAGGCGATTCCGTTGTCTTCTCTGATTAAAACACACGTTGTTGTTGTTGTATTTAGTTGTTGTTGTTTCTAGTTGTTGTTGTTGCTGCTGTTGTTGCTGTTGTGCCTGCATTTAAATTGTATTTCTTTATTTTCGCACGCAAATAAAACTGGCGCCAATGAAAACAACAAAAGTAACAACAATGAAAAAGAAAATAAAAAAAAAAATAGAAAAAAAAAAAAAAAAATAAAAATAATATAACAACAAATTATAATAAGACCGCCACTTGATAAACGTCGCGCGTCGTTAGCGCCACTTATCACGTATACGCCATGTCGGGCAATGCCGCCCCTGGTTGTTCTCAGTGTGTGCTTGTTGTTGTTATTCTTAATTTCATTTGCTTAGATTGTTGATTTGTTGCTGCTTTTAGACCCTGTACTTTTTTTTTAAAACCACTCAGCACTCAAAACTATAGCTTAAATTTGAACTTTCTTTAATTCAGCTGCACGCAGATCAAGCAAACTACAAAAATTAAAGCTCAGTTTCAATTACAGGGTATGCTTCTAGACTAATCCTCAACATTTGTAGCAAAGACTTGCTGTCTTCCATACCCATTATAATTTTCTTCTAAAAAACAGCTACAGGGTCTTTTACAGTCGACTAGCTGCCTGCCAAACACACCTACTATTTTTATTTATTTTTTATTATTATTATTTTTTGTTCATTTTGTTAGTTAGTTAATCAGTTGTAGCCCAGTTTCTGCCAGCTGCTTTCAATGATAACACACAGCAACAACAGCAACAACAACAGCAGAAATAACAGGGTATGCCAAACACAAAAAAGGCAGTTAAACAACAACAAAAAAAAGAGGCAAAAAAAAGCTACAACAATCCATCAAGAAAAACGCTCTGATATTTACGCCCCATTCATTGCCAAACATTTTAGCTGTACACTTAATACCCTGGAAGTTCGTCCGTGCGGCATATTAGCGTTAGAGATCTAGCTAACAAATCTAGCCATAAAACAGCTTAAAACTGGCTAGAAACAGCGTTTATTTAATATTCTGAAAGATAAAAATTAATTTTCTTAGCTTTTCTTTTTTACGTGGTAACCTGGAGTCGATCAGTGCGTGGGGGAGGGGCAATGTTATTGGGTTTATGTTCGGATTTCAATTTTATGGGGCTGCCGTCGGCGCATTTTTTGGCTGATGTCTGTGGCGCCAAAAGAGTTTAAAGTTTTAGCATTTGTAATTTTCTTTTTCTTTGTGTTTTTTTTTTTGTTTTTTTGGCTTTTTTTGTTGTTGTGCGCCTGGTAATTAAAATATATTAATAATTTAACGCGCTTTTGGCCCGATTTGCATACCAAATGGTAGACAACAACAACAGCAATAACAGCAACAAAATGCCATCCAATTAACAGCGGCAACAACAAGAAGAAAACTTATAAAAAGCCGCTAATGAAATTGAGTTTAAAAGCCAAAACTGTTGCCAGTTGCTGCCCCCTTTCCACCGTCCCCCTCTCTGCTGATCCCGCCCCCCGCCAACGCTGCTAACAACTTGACACTTGTTGGCGCCACTAGCAACAACAGCAGCAACAGCAACATTTTAGCTGTTTTTGTCTTTCCGAAAAGCGCTGCCGGAAACGCAGCTGTAAAAATGGCGTCAACTTTTGCTGCTGCTTCTTCTTTCACCTTGGCAGCATGTAACGGTACACAGTCCTGTCTCGTTTTAGCTAGTTTTGTGCCACTTTTAGCTATAAATCTAGCCTTTTTTTTGCAAATAACAATGCTTATAACAAATTTCTTAGCTATAAATAGGCAGCTGTACAAGAGAGATCCCACTACTGCTAATTTGGCCATTTATTTAGCCAATAGATGACAATTTTTAGCTCGAAAGTGGTGAAAAGCAAAACGTAGTGCTTAATTTACCAACATTTTAGCGATTATTTTTTATAGAAACACACTGCCAACATTTAGCTCTTTTTTTTACAATTGTTTTTCAATTTAAAGATAGCCTTTTTTAGCCTTTTTTGCTTACAACTTTTACTTTAACCAGTTTGCCTTAAACTTTTCAAGCCAAATCAACTCAATTGTGTTTGGGGAACTACCTGAGATTATAGTTTGATGATATCACAGCTGTTTTATACTACTAAAAAGTCCCCCACTTAAACTAGCCACAACTATTTAAGCTTTTTATCTAGAGGTCAACAATTTAAGAAACTTTAAACTTAAATTTATTTTTTTGATTAATGCAAGTCAATTATTGTTGAAAAATGAAATTTTCTTTGGAGAAAACTCTCAGCAATTGTAGATTGCTTACAAATTGATCTGTCCCCTTAAGGAAATTTTCCTCCCTCTCTCTCTGTCCCTCGGGTAGACATCAAGTTTTCCATTTCCATAGCATCATAGTCATTGACATTGACTAATTTTCATTTATATGGGCAAATGCAATTAACTGGCGCCAACATTTTCCCATCTGAACAAGCAAAAACACAAAAAAAACACAAAAAATCATTAAATTTTTAATTTATATATAGATAAATCTACTTTTATAGCCAAAAGCAGCCAAACAAAACAAATTGTAATTGAAAAATGCAATTTATAAGAAAACAAAAATCATAAATAAACTTATATATAAACTTATATTATAGTTAAATACTTTGTCTGATTTCTAATTTTCAAAAATTTTCTTTTTTTTTTTCTTTTACAGTTACTGAATGTCAATTTGGCAAAGTTCTGCGAGAATTGGGTTCCACTTGGTATGCGGATTTGGGACCTCCCTTTGGCGTCATGTATTGCATTAAATGCGAATGTGTTGCGGTAAGTGAAGCTTTTATTTGATTTCCATTTAAGCTTTAAGTAACTTTTAGTTAGTTAAGAAGATCATTTAGGAGATATCAGTACACCGAACTTAGCTGTAAAGCAGCTAGTTTTGGTTTCGGCGGCTTTAAGCTGCTTAATAAGATTAGTGAAAGCTTTGTCGTAAGCTTTCAATTACTTAGTAGCTACAGTGAGTGCTTTTTCAGCAGCTTTAGGAGTCAAAACATCAGCTACAACTTAAGCTTTTAGCAGTTTCTCCTTAAGCTTTTAGAGGTTTAAACCACAAGAGTAACGAATTGAAATGTTAAGAGTCGAATATTTCCACTCTCCAAATGAAATATAGTTTTGAGATACTTTTGTATCTTTCAAATGAATTACAGCTTTGAGAAACTTTTGTATCTTTCAAATGAAATATAGTTTTGAGATACTTTTGTATCTTTCAAATGAAATATAGTTTTGAGATACTTTTGTGTCTTTCAAATGAATTACAGCTTTGAGATACTTTTGTATCTTCCAACTGAATTACAGCTTTAAGATACATTTGTATCTTTTTATATCTACTAATAAAAACTTTAAGTTTTCCGCTCTCCGAATGAAATATAGTTTTGAGATACTTTTGTATCTTTCAAATGAATTACAGCTTTGAGAAACTTTTGTATCTTTCAAATGAAATATAGTTTTGAGATACTTTTGTATCTTTCAAATGAAATATAGTTTTGAGATACTTTTGTATCTTCCAAATAAAATACAGTTTTGAGATACTTTTGTATCTTTTTATATCTACTAATAAAAACTTTGAGTTTTCCGCTCTCCGAATGAAATACAGTTTTGAGATACTTTTGTATCTTTTTGAATGTATGTTCATTTGTAGTGCTCGTTGGAGGACGCCGGACGCACAAAACTGACTAAACAAATTAAGTCAAGTCTGTGCTGATAGGCGGCCAACTAATTGACTAATGACTGCCGACATTTGCTACAAGCGACAAGACAGAGCAACAACACCAAAAACACAAAAACATTTGCCAAAAAAAAAAGCTAGAAAAATAACAAGGAAAATACGGGGGAAAATTATTGGCGAACAAAAATGTATTTTCACTTAAGTTGGCAAAGCAGAAGAAGAAGAAGAGAAAGACGAAGAGGAAGAGGAAAAGAAGAAGAAGGGGAGTTGGGGGTATAGAAGAAAGAAGCAGCATAATTTATGGCATTTTTACGCATGATTAATATTGATTTTAAAGCTAGTTTTCTTTTTTTTTTCATTTCTTTCACTCTCTACAATAATAATAATAATCAGAATATGGCATACCCTATAGATCGTCTATAGTATAGAGTATATACGTACATTCAACTATATATAAATTAGTATTCAATGGGGAAACCAAATCCCAAAACTTTGCCAAAAACAAATTGAAAATTGCGTTTTCCGATTTTTTTTTTCGATTTTCCGATTTGCAATTACGTACACAAGAGGGGAAGAAAATGGGGAAAATTCGAGAGCAACAAAAACAATCTTGAAAATGTCAAACTTGTATCTTCGTTCAAGTTCTGCGTCGGTTTATATATATATAAAGTATTTATATATAATTATATATATATATATATATATATATATATATATATATTATATATATATATTATATATATTTATATACAAATACGTAGATAGCATGTTTATAAGGCAGGCCCCGAAAATTAATTGACGCCATAAAGTCTTGGCAAATGTTGTTGTTGTTGTTGTTGTTGTTGTTGTTGTTGTTGTGCGTCTGCCATCGACCAGACGACCCAGACACGAGCAACCAAAATCGGCCCAAAAGCACCGACAATATCAATATATATAGGTACCATATATATATATATATATATATATATTTTACTTAGAGTTCTTCAAGTTTATAGCGCCATTACAGCTGTAGTCAATATGGTGTCAAAGTTTTGATAAAACTAAAAGTTATAGTAACTTATTCCGATCTTAATGAAACATATATTTCCTACATACATTTTCTATAACCCTTGGAAACTGTTTAGCTTATAACTATTATTTGATTAAGATCAGTTAAGCATTCAAATTGAGTAATTTCTAGTGATCTATAGCGATCTAAACTTTACTTAAGAAGTTTGATCGTAATTTTCATGCAGTTTTCCTAATCCTTTTTTTAATATTTGTATTGGTTAGTGATCTCTAGTGCTCAAGTGCTTGTAACTTGTGATCTTCACTGATCTTTACTTAAGTTTTGATGATCTTTTCTAGTTCTTAGCTCTAGAAGATTTTTTAAATTTGAAATTCTTCTTGAACTTAATAAGGTATAAAGTTGTTTTTATTGAGTTTTTTCACACATTATTTTCAATATTTGATATAAATTATTATTTGATGATTTTCTACTTCTAAACTCCAGAATTTTCCTAACTTTTTCAACTCATTTCTAAATTACTTAAGCTTTAATTTGTTTTGGAGAATTTTTAAAAATTTTTTACTAAATTTACGGAATTGTTCAATCCATTTTGAGATCATTTAAATATTTTATAACTTTCAGAATTTTTCAAAACTCAACTGTTTTCCGATTGTAGCTGACATAATGCTCAAGTCCTTCTGATATTTAAAAATAATGTTCTTTAGTTATTTTTGATCATTTATTTTCTAGCTTAATCCTTTTTAATCAATTTTATTTAGCTGACAGATATATCCAGCTATAAATTCCGATTTCTTTTAGCTTTGCCAACTTATCGCTCAACAGTATTTTTTTTTCAGTATTTAATGAACTAATTAGTTTATATATTTTTTGTGCAGTTGTTAATTTTGTTTAATGAGTTGGTTTTTATTAATGTTTTCATTTCAGTTCAGTTCAGTTGTTTTACTTGTAGTTTTTTTAATCTGTTTTTTTTTTTTTGTTGTGTTTTTTGCAAATTGTTGAGCTAATTGAAGTCACCTCCCTCAACTGCGTACTAGTAAAAAGAGGAGCTGTCTTTATAGTATATATATATATGTTTTTTGTTGGTGTTTTTGTTGTCGAGATGGCAGCAATTTCTTGACTCGTTTTAATGGACCTGTCCAGCCACTGGGCATTTGGTCATTTGGTCATTTGGCCATTGCATAAAAGTCAGTTTTGTATTAATTAATTATAATTTATGTGGCTGCAAGACTTATAAACGAGCACATCATAAAATGATAGCTGACTTTGTCTACCCTCTCCCTTCCTCTCTCTCTGTCTCTGGCTTTTTTTCTCCTGCTGTAAGACTTAAGAACTGATATACCATCGTTAAAAGCAACAACGTTGGCAGGCCAATAAAAATGAATTCGTATAAACATCAAAAAGACAACGACACAACACTCTCAGTCAGTCAGACCAGTCGACAGATCTGAAATGAATTAACACAAAAACACCAAAAACAACAACAACAAAAACAACAACTAAATAAATAAAATAAAATTAAAATCCAAATGGAAAAAGCAAAAAATTATAAAAAAAAAAAAAAGAAAAAAATGTATAAAATTATAAATATATTCATATATTTATATTAAGAAAATCGCAGCTTGATTTAGTTCTAAATTTAAAAGCAGTGAAAGAGCAGGCGCATTCAATCAAACAAATTCGACACATAGATACCCTGGAAAATTATACAAAAATTCATAAAATACTAGTAGCCCTTGAACCCTTCTTATTTAATAAAATACCAAAAAAATACTAGACACATTATTTATAGTTTTAGTTAAACAACTGTTTAGCTACTACAAAAAATACTGCAAAAGGAATCTAAATTGTGATCTAGCATTGCCACTATGATTACAGGGTATTGCATTAAAATAGAATAAAAGTGTCTATGTGTGCGTAAGTGTATGTGAGTGTGTGTGTGTGTGCGAATGGCAGCGCTAATTAATTTTGCGGCTACAAAAATTATATAAAAAGTGAATAAAAAATAAATAAAATATACAGTAATGGGCAACGGGACAGACAGAAGTGACACATTGGCTCATCCACTCAGCATAACTAATGAGATATTATTATAGTACACTTTAGGTATTTTTTTTTTTTTAGTATTTTTTAGTATTTAGTATTAGACATTGGCTAATGCAATCGGCATAACAACTGAACAATTATTTTAGTACAGTTTACTATTTTTTGTGCAACTTTTTTGTATATTTTTAATACTTTTTTTAGTATTTTTTAGTATTTTTTAGTTTTTTTTTTTTTTAGTATTTTTTGTACTCATACATCATATTGTTTTCTACCTTTACAGATACCAAAAAAGCGTCGCATTGTTGCACGCGTCCAGTGTCGCAATATCAAAAACGAATGTCCGCCCGCTAAATGCGATGATCCAATCTCATTGCCCGGCAAATGCTGTAAGACCTGTCCCGGAGATCGTAACGGTAAGTTCCACATAACAATCATACAATACATACAAACAAATTCCATCTACACACAACGACAAAAATACAAAAGAATCGTCTATAAACACTTTCACTCGACCAAGAGCAAAAAAAAAAAAAATTCATGCCAAAGATATGCGTCATATAATCGAGAAAGATATATACGTATATATGTATACGTATACCAGATGGTATCTGGCGAGACGGACTAGGATTATAAATTAGGAAAATATCTCAATATTTTGACACATGCAATTGTTTGTTAAGCATCATAAAAACCAAAAGAGATATTGAATTGGATTATCGGACAAGCGACAAGATACAGAAGATATATAGTATTAGTTATAGATTTTGTTTTGGGATGTCTATAAAAATGATATGACTGCTTGTAAAGAAACATATACATAAACATGATTATATAGATCAGATATATATGCATATATATATACTATATGATATATATATTCTTATATGATATCTATGAATAATTAAGCGTAGCAGCAACGGCAGCTGTACAACACTTTTCAGATCTATATTCTATGATATGCTATAGTAGATACATATATATCTAGAACAGATAGATATATATACATACATTATATAGATAGTTTGCTATGAATCGGACGGAGACGACTACGAAACGCGTAAATTGTTTATGAAAAATTACTTGGACCGAAATGAAGGTCAGCGCTACGCAATTTATAATTCTTTTTTATGCCATTCGGTTGTTTTGTCGCCTACCCAACATATTTCGATCCATATGCCAGCTATATATACTACCCCGCCCACTGCCCACTTTGAGGTCTCTGTCTTTCCCTCTTGATCTATGTTATTTCACTTCATTTTCTTTCTTTTTTTTTTTTTTGGACCATCTCTGCATTTATTTATTCGACTTTTGCATGTTTCGTGTTGTCTTGTCTTCATGTTTCTTCTCTTCTTCTTCTTCTTTCCATTTTTGTTTTTTGTTTTACGATTTATTTAATATCGGACAAGTGGGCAACATTATAATTATTATTATCAACACCATTGGGAACTGGGACTCTGCGAATCTTTGGAATTCGTTATGTCCATTTTGGCATTGGGAATTCTTTGACTATTCGCAGCATTCCATTCGTTTTTCGGGGGGCCAAAGTGTCCCCAGTGTCCTCACACGTGTCGCATTAAACGATTCGCATGGAAAACATGTCAATAAACATCGCATAACTCAAGTTGATCAAGTGGCAACACTTGTGCCACAGTGGCAACGCTCAGAAAAGCTTTGGAATGCATTTAAATGACGCAAGTCTGTAAAAGTTTAGTTATTGTAATAAAAGGTGACAACTCTGGTAGCTTTTGTCGATAGTTAATACAGCTAACAGTCTGGCAACGCCATACAAAGTGTTAGCTTTAGTCAGATATCCTTATAGTTATAAAGTAAGGTGCTTTCATTGATTGGTTAGGGCTTTTAATAAGGGTTTTGACTTTGGCAGTGGCAGCTCTAGAAGCTTAAACAAGGTGGCAACGCCGAAACATACTTGATGTAGGCTCTATGACAGTTTATGTGCACATACAGAAAGCGTAAGCATGCGTTATGGACACAACGCATACCACACACTACACACACACACTCAACACACACACACTCAACACACACACTCAACACACACACTTAACACACACACAACTATACACTCACAAGTTATGGACTGAATCACTGGGAAATTCTTTGGCTTTTGCTAATTTTCTGCATGAATTGAATTCATAATTAGAAAATAAAAGAGAAGTTATAGACAACAGTCGAGTATAAACGACTGTAAGCGACCCTGCTATTTAGCTAGTAGCTTAGCTACAGGGTCTAAAGAAAGAACTTTTTTTGAAAAGTTTTAAGTATTTATATGTTAGCTATTTGTTAAATAACTTTAAAGTTTTCCAGCGAATTGAATTGAAATTTTTAGCAAAGCTTGGGCATAACGTAAACTTTAAGAGTGCCAAAATTTAAGTTTCTAGCTAGTTTAGCTGTATTTATTTTGGAGCATAAAAAGCTAGCTAGTTTTTGAGATCGAAGAAATTCTTGATTTTTACTGTGCTTGAAAGAAAACTTAGGAGAAAAGTTTTGTGGGTGTGTGTGGTAAGTGTGTGTGCTTAGTGTGAGTGTGTGTGTATGTGTGTGTGTGTGTGTGTGTTGTTTGTGTGTGTGTGACATTTTTCACATAATCAGCCAAGTGCTGCCTGAATTCCAGTCAGACTCTGTTGCTGTGTGGCATAAACTGAGAGTCTAAACTGGTTGCCTGCCACAGCAGCAACAACAACAGCAACAACAACAACTTGCAACAGCAGCTAACTTGCAACTTGCTGCAACTTGCAGCACATCATTAGTTTCCGTTTTGCGGCAATATTTCATTTGCTTATGCAAAGCCGTTGACCTTTGTGTCGTCCCCAATTGCCCCTCCCCCACCCCCTCCCGTCCTGCTGCCCCTCCCACCCTGCCTCTCTTCTCTCCTTCTTCCTTTCCTCGCTCTCTCGTGAAAAGATTTCACTTTTATTCAGTTTGGCCGCGAGTTGTTGCCACAAATTGCGGCTGCCACGTCAAACTGCCAAGCGGCTAAAAAAAAAGTAGTAGAAAAGACACAGTCGAGCGTACTGACTGTAAAAGACCCTGTAAATACTTATATTAATATCAGATAATATACACCATCAATAGTTTTTCTTACAACTTAGTAAATTCAGAGCGTATGGCTATGGTAGCTATATGATATAGTTCGACGATCCTTATCAACTTTGGTTGATTCATATAAAATCCAGTTGAACACATAATGCGTTAGTTTGGTTGAGTTAGCTGCAGTAGTTTTTGAGTTATGGTGTTATGAAAATTTTATATTACAGTTTTCCAGAGGTTTAGGGTACTCCAGTTCTGCGTAGTGCCTAGACGTAAGTTCATGCCAAATTTGTTGCCTCTAGCTCTTATAATCACCGAGTTATATCTGTTTAAAGCTCTGCTGAATCTAAGTAGATATACTTGAAAGGTTCTGCCACGCCTCCTTTGGCCCCTAACGCACACCGTTCCTTTTAGACATGCCCAGTCGACCCCCATACTCTTTTCAACTACAGGGTCTAGAAAAACACAGTTTTTAGCATCAGTTTCAGCAGCAACATCAACATCAGTTTTAGCTACAGCTTCGACTGCGACTTCAACTGCGACAGCGACTGCGGCAGCGACTGCGACTGCGGCTTCAAACTTGGACTGCAACTCGTTTGCCATAAATAGTTAGAAGGCACGGGCGCGGCCCCAACTTGGCTCGCTTGCCACATGCCACATGCCGCATGCCCCAATGCCACACCCCCTCTCAGCCAAACCCTCCCTCTGACCGCCCCTTAGCAGCTATTGTAAAAATATTTGCCAGCAACAACAACAACAACGTAGCTGCTTTTGATTTACCAAAGTTATTTCTCTCTTTTTAGACCCTGTACTGCAGTACTTAGTATGGAGGGCATCTAAAAGGCTAGAAATAGAATTTATGCTTGAAAACCTTAAAATTCTGAGACAAGCCTTATTTTAAGCTCAGCGTAAAGTCTAGCGGTAAAAAAGCTAACTTCTGTCAAGTATTTTACTGCTAACTGCTGTTTCTTTTGGGGTTTGGGTCATCGCTTAGCGGGTTTCTTACAGTGTAGAGCAGTATAACCACAAAACGGTCTTATATCTAAACGATTTCAATAGCTGTTGACAATCTAGCCGTAAAAAAGCTAACTGATATCAAGTATTTCACAGCTGAGTGCTGTTATTGATCATTTTCAGCTAATGGCTTACCACGTTCAGTACTTTTCAAAGAGAAAGTAGCATACAGGGTCTCTAACAGTCGACCCCACTTACACTCTAAGCTGTTTCTACTAGTGTAGCCCAACTTGGTGCATGCCACAACTGCAGCTTTTGTTGCTGTCTATGCTATATAGCATATTTATATGTACGCTTAGACTTATATATATATATATATATATATATATATATATATATACATGTATATATATAGGTATATATATATGTATAAATCGGTTTATATATAGAGAGCTTCTCTGGTGCCAAGTTTAGCATTGCTGCCACAAGCAGCTTGCAACTCGCAACTTGCAACTGGGAACTGGGAACTTGCAACTTCTTTGGTCTTCGGTCTTTGGTCTGAAATTGCCCACGTTAAATGCCCATTTTTGGGGGGCAGGGTTGTCGTGTTGCTGTCGGGTCTGGTTTCTCTGCATTAATTTATGCATTTTTTCGTTATTTCTTCTTCTCTTCCTCTTCTCTTCTCTTCTCGTTTCTTTTCTTCTCTCATTTGTTATTGCTTATTTCTTTTTTATAATGACATAACTCGAGCATTTTAACGCTTATTAAATTATCTCATTTACCGCCAAGAACAGCGGGCGGTCCAGCAGTAGAAAGAGATAGAAATCACAGGGGAAAGAGATGGAAGACAGCACCGTCTTTTACCAGGTAGAGACAATCAAATTTAATGCCTCTTGTGGCAAATGTCATTTCATTTGCAATCGTTTCCAATCGTTTTGAATCGTTTCCAATCGTTTTCGATCGTTTTAAAATCGTTTTTTTTTTTTCCTCTGTCACTCTACCGATCTTGTCCATTAAGTGTAGCGCTGACAATTCAAGTTGATGACATCTTTTGTGGTCAATGTGTTTCCTTTTTTAGTTCATTTTATGACCCAACATGCTCAACATTCCAAAAAAGAAACCCACAAAAAAAAAAAAATAAAGGATAGCTCAAAAAGAAATCGAATAAAAAAATCATGATTATTATCGCAGAGGCGTGAGTCCCTCTAGATACGATTGTACCTTCAGCACTACCTCTATCTTTGTCTCCATCTGTCCTCTCTGTCACCCTCTCTGTCTCTGTCTCTTCCTTATCTCTCCCACTCGCTTACATTCTTTGGGTTGATCATAAAAATTTCCACTTTATCGCCCGGCATCAAAACGGAACTGTCTATTAAAAAAAAAAATACCAAAATCGAGACAACAAACTGTGTTGCACGATCCCATTTAGATTGTTGAGAACCCGATTGGTCTCTGCTCTTTTTTTTTTACAGGTAGTAGCTTCCCTTGCGCCATGTGCTTTAGGAGTATTCGATTTTCAGTGGTTTTGGGTAGAGTCGGAGGAAAAAATTTGGTATCTTTTTGGCATTTAAGTGTTTACTGGCTTTAATAAGCTTTATCTCTCGCACTTTTTTTGATCCTATTTAGTATCGGGTCAAGATACAGTCGGGAATAAAAGATATATAGAAAACACTTGATGTTGGTAGTCGATACTATCAGTAGCTTATGAATCACTGAGCTTAAAGCTCACTCTCTTTTTTACTCGCTCTCTAATCACCTTTTAAATACTTAAGATCTCCCAAAGCAGTTTCTTTCAAGCTCTCTCTCTCTATCTCTCTCTTTCTCTCTCTGTTTCCCTACCACTCTTCTTAGCTTCTTCAAGCTCTTAAGCTTCTGCCAAAGCTCTCCCTCTTCCACTGCTTATCCCAATTAAAATTAAACTATTTCTACTCCTAAATCTCCATCTGTCTCAATCACTTAGCTACTCCTATTCTACCTCTCCCTTTCCCTCTTACCTACTTTTCTCCTCGCTCCTCGTCTCTCCCCCTCTCTTCCGCTTTGTGCCCTCAAGCTCTTGGCTTACTTTCAGATATTATAGCTCGTTTCATTAGCGACCCGAGAACTACTAAAAAAACAAAAACACTTTCAAACTTTTGTTAATGAGCTGCGCCTCGTCTTGCAAACATTTGAAGATTTCAAGATGGTAATCGGGGGAAGTGGGGAATGGGAAAGGGGAGAAGGAAGGGGGAGAAGGTAGGTGGAGGCCTGAGAAGCCGCATACCAAAGCGTTGAGTCAATGCCGAAGGTGTCGTTTGTCTTTATTTTTTTTCTTTCCATTGGCTTTGTCGGCTTCCGTCCAGCTGTCCGTCTATCTGTCCCACTGTGCGGCTGTTCCACTGTCCAACCGTCCATCAGTCCGTCTGTCCGTCTGTCTGTCTGTCCGTCTTGTCATGATGGGCAACGTGTCGTCGTCTTTGTGCGCACCAAAACTCATTTATCTTGGCTTACAAAAAACCGACCAAACCAAGACCGAAATGCCAACAAAAAGCGGAGGTAGGAGAAGAGAAGAAGGAGGAGGAGGAGGAGAAGACGTAGGAGAAGTGGCAGAAGCAGAACCACACACACAGCACCAACAAAAACAAAAATGAAACGAAATGAAATTCATTCATCTGCAAAGCGAGCGCACGAGAGAGTCAAGGGCAATACCAAGGGTCGTTTGGGAACTTGGGAGGAATATAGACGGGGGGGAATCTTAGCCCAAACCTCAACCTTAAAACTGAACCTGAAGTTGAGGCTGAGGCTGAGGCTGAACCTCAAGCGATCTTTCGGTTCGATCGCCAATAAGCAGAAGAATGTGCAGACGACGCGTCAAATTGAAAAACGCAAAAGAAGAAGCAAAGCAAAGGCAAGGAAAGGGAGAGGAGAAGGAGAGTGGGAAAGGAGAAGGAGAGGACACGGAGCAGACGGAGTAGGGCAGGAAAACGCGGCTTCGGTCAGAAGTGGCTCGTATTAAGATCAGGCGATAAGATCGGACAGCCAGAGACATTGAAGCTACACACACACACACACACACACACAACTACCACACTCACACACACTTGTGCACTCTTGGGTAACCGCAGCGCGTTCTTGGCCCCCTTTCGTCGCCCCCCCTTGGGCCCCTCGTGCCGCCCCCATCGACCAAGTTTAAACCGATATCACCTCGGCCTCGGCTCAATAAAATGCTATACAAGGTGTCAGATTTGTCGCCCTTCATTATGCGGCAAGAAGTTGATTTCTTCTCTCTGCTCTTCGGCCTCTTTTTTGCGGCTTAAAGCGAATGGTTTTTTTGGTTGGAGGGGGGTGTGGTACAGGAGCAGAGGGGGGGGAGGCGGAGAAATAATCGAAATTCCAATGCAGCATCGGCATCAACTTCAGCTTTAGCTTTAGCTGTGGTTTAGTCTCCAATTTTTTTCGAGTTTTGTGCTAATACCCTGTAAAAATGATAAAACGATGGCAGAGCATATCACGCTGGGATTTGATGCATATTTTTGTGGTAAAACTGCTTAAAATGGCTAAAGTTTACACACTTTTTACAAAAACAGCTAAATTATGGTTAGACAGAAGATAAGTAGTGGCAAAATAAGTTGGACAAAAGGATATAGCTGAAAATAGCTAAGCCCGAGATTATAAGAAGTATTTTTTAGTGTAGAAAAAAGCTTAGTTGGAACTCTATTTAGGAAAAGTAAACTAGTGTACCTTTAAAAAAGCTAAATTAGAGAAATTTTTGATAATTTTAAGAATGTAGCTAAATTATGGCTAAAAACTGCTATGCAATAACGCCGATCTTTAAAGTTAGCTGGAAAAACTCAGTAACACTAGTTTTGTAAAAGATAATAAGCTAAAAAGTAGCTAAATTAAAGATAAAAAGAAGTATAGCTAGTAAGTCGTTTTGAGTATGGCATGAAGTGGATTACAGGGTAGCGACTCGTTGGGTTCATTCTATAGTTCTTTGCTTGTATTTTGTATTTTTTTAATCAGCTTTAGGAAGCGACTTCTAACGAAGTTGAAGCTGTAGCTAAGATGGTGATTTATGTGCCACTGTCAATCAACTGTTGTTGTGTGTGTGTGTGTGTGTGTGTGTGTTTGTGCCTGCCCCTTGTCACGCCGGAAATGTCCACCTACTTTCACGCCAAGCCAATTCCTGGAAGTTGCATTTCGGGTCTCGTTTTGAGTCTGAGTCTAGTTTACCTGCTGTGTCTCAATTTATGCACGATTAATGAATGCCACCTGGATAGACAGAGAGTGAGAGAGACAGAGAGATAGAGGGTTCTCCCTCTCGCTCACTACCTGCCCTTTTCCTATTCATTCCATTTCATTCATTCATGTCATTGAGCGGCATTCACGTTTGAACTTAAACAAATCACAAGTAGAGCGCAAAATAACCCATGAAAAATTCCTCTGTTCTGAAAAATTCCTCTAAAACTAAAACCATATTTTTCCATTCATTTCATTTACAGACACGGATGTGGCATTGGATGTGCCTGTGCCCAATGAAGAAGAGGAGCGCAATATGAAACGTAAGTATACAAAAAAAAACCTCGTAAAGCCATTCACTTTAATTCATTCATTGATTTCCTAGCAAGTGTTGCCATTTTACTCAATTTATAGCCAGATCTGGCTAGTTTTTCACAAACAAATGCTGGTAAATTTCAAGCCTATAGCTTTATATTGCCAGATTACCTAAAATCTTTTAGTAAAATAGTCCCGTTTGCTCTATTCCTCAATTTATAGCTAGATTTAGCCATTTTTGCATGCAAAATTGTGTTTGATCTGATGTTACTAAATGATATTTCTAGTTTTGTAGATAATTTGCTTTAAATCCTGTAAAAAAGTATACATATTTTAGAAAATTTGAGCCAAAATTTAGCTCGATTCCGCCAAAAGGAAGTTAAAAAAGAGCTATTTTCAAAATAATAGTGTTAGTTTCATAACTTTGTTCGAATATCGATACATTTTTCTATCTCACTATTTTTTGGACTATCTTTTCTGGCTATTTTTAGCTTCTTTTTTGCTTAAACTAGCTTTTTTTGGCACAAATTGTTGGCAACACTGCACTCACGACTCGCACCTCAACTAACACCCATACTAAATCATTATTTATGCTTCTTTCCCACTAACAGATTACGCAGCGCTGCTAACGGGCCGTACATCGTACTTCCTGAAAGGCGAGGAAATGAAATCCATGTACACAACATACAATCCACAAAACGTGGTTGCCACCGCACGCTTTTTGTTCCACAAAAAGAATCTATACTACTCGTTCTACACATCCGCCCGCATCGGTCGTCCCCGAGCCATACAATTTGTGGATGACGGTGGCGTTATACTCGAGGAGCATCAACTGGAGACAACGCTTAGCGGTACGCTCAGTGTCTACCAGAATGCGACAGGTAAAATCTGCGGAGTTTGGCGACGAGTACCGCGTGATTATAAGCGCATCTTACGCGACGACCGTTTGCACGTAGTGCTGCTCTGGGGCAACAAACAGCAATCGGAATTGGCGTTGGCGGGAAAAATAGCCAAATACACAGCACTACAAACGGAGTTATTCAGTGCGTTGCTAGAGCCACCGCTAACTGCTAGCGGTAAACCCGATGCACAGCTGGCCGGTGCCGGAGGTACGGCCATAGTGTCAACGAGCAGCGGAGCCGCTAGCTCCATGCATCTGACCCTCGTCTTTAATGGAATCTTTGGAGTGGAGGAATTCGCGGATGCTCCGTTGAGTGTACGCATTGAGTTACCCGAACGCAAGGAACTGATCTTTGATGAGATACCACGAGTGCGTAAACCCTCGGCGGAAATCAATGTTCTGGAACTCTCCTCACCGATCAGCATACAAAACTTGCGTCTCATGTCGCGTGGCAAACTGCTACTCAGTGTGGAGTCCAAGAAGTATCCACAGCTGCGCATACAGGGCTACATTGTGACCAGGGCTAGCTGTGAAATCTTTCAAACTTTGCTCGCACCCGGTCATGGATCCGCTGATCCTCCGACTACTCGCAGCAGCGGACTCGCTTGGGTTTATCTCAATACGGACGGATCGTTGGCCTATAACATTGAGACGGATGAGGTGAATACACGCGATCGTCCCAACATTAGTCTGATCGAGGAGCAGCAGGGCAAGCGTAGGTCCAAACTGGAGGATCTAACTCCAAGCTTCAACTTCAATCAGGCCATTGGAAGCGTAGAGAAATTGGGTCCTAAGGTTCTGGAGTCCCTGTATGCTGGAGAGTTGGGTGTTAATGTAGCTACCGAGCGTGAAGCGAGTTTGTTACGCGGTCGTCTAGTGCCACGCCCTGTAGCTGATGCACGTGACTCGGCGGAACCCATACTACTGAAGCAACCCCATACACATGGTGAACCCGCTAGTGCCTACATGGGCATGGCCTGGATGTCCATAGACAACGAATGCAATCTGCACTACGAACTGACGCTGAACGGTCTGCCCACCCAGGAGCTGCAACTGTACCTCGAGGAGAAACCCATTGAGGCGATTGGTGCACCCGTCACACGTAAATTACTGGAAGAATTCACAGGAAATTACATGGAGGGCTTTGTCCTAGGCATGCCATCGGCGGAGCTGATCAAACTGGAGACAAGTGTCTGCTATTTGGAGCTGCAAATGCGTCACTCGCATCAGTTGCTGCTGCGTGGTAAGCTCAAGAGCACAAAGGTGCCAGCTCATTGTTTCCCCGTCTACACGGATAATAATGTCCCTGTACCTGGGGATCATAATGACAATCAAATGCTGACATCGGAGAGCAAATGCTTCCACTCGGGACGCTTTTACAATGAGTCGGAGCAGTGGCGTAGTGCTCAGGACACGTGTCACATGTGCGCCTGTCAGCGTGGCCAGGCCAATTGTGAGCCTATCAAGTGCCCCGCCCTTAAGTGCCGCCTCCCAGGTGAACAGCTGCTCCAACGCGAAGGAGAGTGCTGTCCCAGCTGTGTGACGTCACGTCGTGAAGCGGTCGTTGAGGGTAGTGCACCGCAGAATGCCACAGGTTGTCGTCTGGGTGATCAATTTCATCCCGCTGGCGCCAGTTGGCATCCGTTTTTGCCACCGAATGGATTCGATACCTGCACCACCTGCAGCTGCGATGCCGTCACGCTTGAAGTCCGCTGTCCTCGCATCAGTTGTCCGCCCTTGCAGTGCAGCGAAAAGTTGGCCTATCGCCCTGATAAGAAGGCCTGCTGCAAGGTCTGCCCGGAGGGCAAGCAGAGCAGTCACGGCAACAAGCATACGCCCAGTAACCCCAATGTCTTACACGATCAGGCCATGCAGCGTTCCGCTGCCCACAATGCGGAGGAGGTTCTTGCCGCCGGTGGTTGCAAGGTCGTCAACAAGGTCTACGAGAATGGTCAGGAGTGGCATCCGGTGCTGCTGTCGCACGGCGAACAGAAGTGCATCAAATGCCGTTGCAAGGTAAGTTCACATAGACTATAGGAGACCCTGTAGTTAATCAGAAAATAATTTGGGCGGTTTCGACTAAAGAAAATGCATTAGGCGTATAGGTCTTATAGGCGCTGAAATCTAAGACCCTGCTTACAACTTTGAGTACAGGGTCTAAAAAAGATTTTTTATTTTTTTATCAACCAATTGTACCTACTAAATACAAATATATTATATAGCTCTGAAAGCCAGTTAGTAAAAAAAAAAACAGTATACAATTTGAGTACAGGGTCTAAAAAAGTTTAATATAAACATAATTTTTATAGATATTTGCTTTTTTCAACCGATTTCTACTATAGTGAACTGAAAGCTAAGTGCTTAAACAGAATTTAGCTAGAGTACAGGGTCTAAAAAAGTTGTTTTTGTATTAAAAATGTTTATTAATTATTTGTTTTTTTCCCTCTTGTTTTTTAGGACTCGAAAGTGAATTGCGATCGCAAGCGTTGCTCGAGATCAACGTGTCAGCAGACGCGTGTATCGAACAAGCGTCGATTATTCGATAAACCAGGCAGCGAGGCGAATGCACAGCCAATCGATGAATGCTGCTCGACTCAGTGCCGACGATCGAGGCGACACCACAAGAGAACGCAGCATCATCAGCGTGCCACAAGCTGAGCTCACTGAGCACTGAGCACTGAGCACAGGAGACGGCAGATACAAATAAATTTTGAGGCATTAACAATTTGTACACGCTGTGTGTGAGAGCGAGAGAGAAAGAGAGCGAGAAAGAAAGAGAGAGAGAGAGAGAGAGAGGCAGAGAAAGCGAGAGAAACTTTGTATTATACTTATATAAACTGCAAAAAAAAAACAAAACAGAGAGCGAGCGTATACGAAAGAGAGCGAAAGAGATCGATAGAGCGAGAGAGTAAAAATATGATTATGCTATATATAATATACACGATATATACTATATATGTATGTATATGATTAACCAGTGCAGTTGGCTTTAAATTCACATTTTACAGTAACACTTTTATATATATTATATACTTGTTTTTTTTTTTTTTTTGGAAAACTTTTCCAAATCTGATTTCGAAAGTAGAACTGCGCTGTGTTCCAATGAATGAAATGAAAACTGAAAAATTTTGAAAAGTAGTTTAATAATACCAAAATTCTGCTGCTTCCGAGACGAAATTCTCTTCTTTTTTTTTTTGTTGTTTGGCGGCTTTCAGCACACTGAAAAAAAACTTTGGCAACTTCTTCATTTCAATTAGTTTAAATTCAAATTTAAATTGCAATTTGAAAGCGAAAGAAACAAAATATAAAATACACTTAAAATACAAGCAATATATACAAATATATATATATATACATATATTTATATATATATATTTGTTTATATATATATACATATATATATGATAGAATATATATATGTATTTTTTTCTAATTTATGAGAAACAAAACGCAGTGGGAAACGCTTTTTGGGCGCGATTGTTAACCGCTTATCGATAGCACGTGATTATCGATAGATTTTAAGCCGCAACCGCAAGTTTCGACTGATTGACTGAATGGCAAAAAATATCTAAACAAATATATTTTAGTTAATAAGCAAAGTTTTTTTTTTTTTTTTTGTTTTTTTGTGGAGTAAAATCGAAGGGAAGAAAAATGAGAAATAAGAAAAGAAAAAAAGAAAATGAAAATGAAAATTTTATGGAAAAATTGAGAAATTATGCTTCTCAATTGTGAAATTATTTTGTACTAATTGTTACTTACTCACACACACACACACACACACACACACACACACACACACACACACACACACACACACATACAACCACACATACAAAACATTTTTCAGAGCGTATTATAAAAAAAAAAGGAAAAATCATTTTTATAAATTAAAAAAAAATATAATTATGTACAAAATTTGTTAAAAAAAAAAGTTAAAGAAAATTGTAGGAAAGAAAATGCCATGTACACATATTTATACACACACCCACACTCACACACACACATATATGCAATGAAAAACAACAAAAAACAAAGGAAAATGAAATTGTATTAATTTTTATTAAATTTTATTCTATTAAATTATTCTTATTATTATAATTTTTATGTTTATTTCTTGTAGCTTATATACATATACATATATATATATATTGATATATTGATGAATTAATTATAAACAATTCATTGCGAAAAATTTACTAAACAAAACAAACAAAAATTGATGAAAACGCAAAAACAAAAACAAAAAATAAAAAAAAACAAAAACAATTGTACTAATAATTTAAATTTAGAGTTTATACATTTAAAAACAAAACCAACAACAACAACAACAAAAAACCCAAAAACATGAAAAAACCACACAATAAACAACAACAAAAAAACAAAAGAAAAAATTAAACAATTCTCTTTTAGTTATTTCGAAAATTATAATTTTAAAAAATTTATTTTTCAGTCCAAAATTGAGAAACAAAATAAATTCAATAATTTTTAAATATTTAATAACAATTATTCGAGTGTTTTTTTGTTATTACTGGATACTACGTTTTCCGGGAAATTCCAGATGAGGTGGGAATATTAATTCGATCGACCGATTACATATAAATGAGAATTGTATATAGTGGCGACTAGCAGACACCCTTTAAAAAGGGGGATTGTAGCTAAGCTTCGTTTACTTTTCTTTTTACAGGGTATTCACACTGAGTGTAAGTATTTGAACTTGTTCTATAGCTCATCTATTTCTATACTAATTAGTCTGGAAATGTTAATTGCTTGACTCGAAATGGTAAGAATTAAGATTAAAATTTTGATATCGAGATATCCGCCGGAATTAACTCGACAGGGCGTCCATTTTGGCCAAAACCCATTCAATTAGACAATTTAAGCTGATTGACATTTGACGAATCTGATTAATACCAAAACGAATTCTAATTGCCGGTAGGTATTTTTTTTAGACCCCGTACTGTAAAAAAGAATAGAGGGTCTTTTAAGTTTGTCTGAAGCGAAATGTGCGTAACAAGCAGAAGGAGGAACACCTGAATCTTCTAAACTACGAGAGCTAGAGCCACCAAAATTGGAATGAAACTCCGTCTATATGTCACCGCCCCGCAAATTGTAAAAAACGAATCGGAGCTATGAAAACAATTGGAGCTATCTATACCAAATTCACACATTATGTGTATGGTACCTACCTTACTATCCTCACTAAATTTGGTCCGGATCGGACAATTATAGCCTATAGCTCCCATAGGACAAATCGGCCGAAAATTCGTGATTTGTATGGAGACATGAAAATGAAAATGAAAATGAAAATAAGCTAAGTTTTCCATACTTACCTATAGTTACCGCTTGACATTTTTAGATCCCGTACTCTAAATAAGAGTGGAGGTGTCTATTCGGTTTGTCAGAAGCGAAATGTGCGTGACTGGCAGAAGGAGGTGCGGCGGGCCCCATAAAGTATATATATTCTTGATCAGCATGAACAGTCAAGTTGATATAGCGATGTCCTTCGATCCGTCCGTCCGTATGAACACCTGGATCTTCTAAACTACAAGAGCTATCCCCACCAAGTTTGGTCCGGATCGGATAACTATAGCCTATAGCTTCCATAGGTCAAATTGGTCTAAAATTTGTGATTTGTAGGAAAAATCGCACACTAGAATAAGTACAGGGTCTTTTACAGTCTTCATTTTTTAAGCCTTTCTGCTTTATCAATGAATACTGGAAATTTGGTATTTCCTATCTATTTAAAACTAAAATTTTAAAACCGATCAGTTCGAATTTACACCGAATTGTGTGTGTGCCCGTTTTTCATTTGATTCAGTCAATTTACAGGGTATATCAATCGTCACCGGCTGCGCAGTTGCTTTGGCGTCCCAATGAAAAGCAAATGAAATCGAATAATTAAATATTGGCATAGTCACACCTTGTTGACAATTATTGACAGGCTGATTGGCAAACAGCAAACAAATGAATACGTCGCCATTTCTCGAAGCGAGCGAGAGGGAAGGAGAGAGAAACACAGAGAGAAAGAGACGGGTAGAGAGACGAGTAGAGAGACGAGTAGAGAGACGAGTAGAGAGACGGGTAGAGAGACGGGCAGAGAGACGGGCAGAGAGACGGGTAGAGAGACGGGTAGAGGGAGGCACTGCAATAGGTGTTGAGGTGGGTGTGTCCCCCTTTTTTTTTTTGCTCAGTTCTAGGCCAAAACAGCTACTGTACTACTTACTATAGAGCGACACGCAAGGGCCAAATGCAATCTGATCGAAATCCAAACCCAAAACCGTAATTCAAATCCAAATGCAAAAAACAAACAAAACTACAAAGAATTACAGAGCGGAGAACCGACTGTGATAGACCCTGTAGGTATTGCCAAATGTTTCAGTAGTGAGTTTATCTAAGATAATAATTATTTTAGGCTAACAATCATCGTTCCATTGATGCCAGAGTTTCTCAAGCTAGAAATAGCTCTAAAAAAATAGCTAGAAAACTTAAAACTTAAAAAAAAATACTTTTCAAAAATTTGAAATCAAGGAAAACATAATTTTTTTAAAGTTTATATCATAAACAATTTGGTAGTCCATTTGACAATCTGTGCAGTTTGAGCAAAGTTTTGAAACTTTAAAATTTTTAATAAATTACAAGAATTTTCAAAAAGTGTTGAAATATTGAAAAATCTTAATCGATTAAATGATTAATTAATCACTTTTCAAATTGAATTTCTTAAATACAATATTATAACAATAGAGCAATGATGTATTAAGATTTGTCTCTTCTTCAGCACTTATAGACTATAACTTTCAATTGGCATATCTAGGGACTTTGTCGGCCGATATTCGATTGGTATACCTTTTTGAGCTCGTTAGGACCAGAGCAATCGATTAGCATCAAAAAATCGAATCAAAAATTTTGGTCCATTTTTGACAAAAATGCAAAGGGGTAACATCACAAAATTTCTCAAATTTCGGAAAATTTTGAAAATTTTAAATTTTGATGGCGATCGATGCTCCTATTCATGTAGAGTTCAAAACGGTATTACTTTTTAAGATATCGCTTCATTTGACCGAGTTATGATCACTCAAAGTTCAAAAAAGTAGTAATTATTTTAAAATTTCCACTACTTTGGCTATTTCTTTAAGCAATAGGAGGCGTTGAGAAGTTCTAAGACAATCCTGCCAAATTTAGCCAAATTAAGTCACTCTAGCTCTTATAGTTCCTGAGATATACGCGCTGAAAGAGGCAGACAAAGGGACTTTCCCGACTATATTGAATTGTATGTTGATGCTGATCAAGAACACATATACTCAGGCGATCAAAAATGTCTTTAACTGTCAGAGATTTTTTTCATTAATAAACTTACCATACACTTGCGCCTTCCTTGACTACAGGGTCTTCGAAAAAAATGTTGTAAAAAAACCTCCAGTGGTAAACCAAGTAAGGAACTCCAGGTGGCGCTTGTGGCGTTGGCGTCTGTCGTGTTGACAGTTGAGATGCCATCTTATATTGACTATATATGGTCGATAAATCGAATGGAGGGAATGGAAATTGTCATTTGCATTGATATCAAAGCAAAGCGAATCGAAACGAATCGCAACAAGAACGAACATGCTTATCTTCTGACACACCGAAGAAGCAATACCCTTCTGAAAGAAAGAAAAGATATAAAGTTGTAAAAAGATGCTTCAAATATTGAAAATTGGTGATTAGTTGGAGAAAAACGCGCACTAGAATGAGTACAGGGCCCTTTAAAGTCGGCTTGCTCGACTGTAGCCTTTCTTACTTGTTCTAATATAGAGAAAAGTTGTTTTAAGAACCTTATTCTTTTATCTGACGTTAATTTTTTGCACTATTTAAAAACTCTTATTCTGTTTTTTAGCTCGATTATTTTTCGATATTCCGATTTTGTATTCCTTTGATATTTATTGCTTAGTATTCTACAATAAAATTAAAAATAAAATGATAAATGATCTCAAAATTTTCGATTATTGTCGACCACAAAAATCAAATAAACGAAAATTAATCGAAAATTAATCGAGTTGTAATCAAGCAAAGTATAGACAGTTTGTGTTAATTTAAGAATACGTATACTTTATGGTTAAGAAAGGGTATTACAAATGGAATGGAATTGGCCAAACCTTAGAGCGCCCACATTTGGACTGACATCGACTGTGACGACGACAACGACGACGACGACGACAACGACGACGACGGCGACGATTGCAGCACGAATCGCTACTTAGATGATATCTAAAAAGCTCTCAACTCTCTAGAAATATAAAAATATATATATATACATATTGGTTTACTTGATTTACGACAAATGCAATCCTACATATCTACATCAAGCTATAGTGCACTATAGTATGCTATTAGATACTTAGATATTTGCTGTTAAAGTTGCTCACGACATTTAACCGACACTCATAATCATCAATTATCTCGGCTGTCGAGTCAACCGATTGAAATTGAAATTGAAATGGAAATTGAAAATAAACAAATGCAAATTGTGATTCGAAAACGGTTTTGGAATCCAGTATCAGTATCTCAAGTATTTGTAACAGTTTTATCTCTTTGAGATTATTGATTCTGATGATGTTTTGACTGCAGCCGTCATTCAATGGTTGAATGATCGTGTAAAGAGCCGTTTAACTGATCACACAGTAGTGCAGTTCTTTTGTCACCCGATCAACTTGGTGTCATTACGGATTTAACATAGATAACTTTCAATATTGAAATGTAAATTGAAGTTGAAATTGAATATCAAATTGAAAGTGGTTATATTAAAAATATATGAGTATTATTCAATCATCTCATTGTTCATTTTGGGACTGTTTTTGGTTGAAACAGTCATTCAATGGTTGATTGATTGAAGTTGAACCCAACAACATTTTAAATTTGATACTATAAGAATAATACAATTATCTCAGTATCGCTTTCTGGTGATATTTATGATTGAAAGTGTCGTTAAATGATTGAACGATTGAAATTGAACGTAAATAATTATTTTAAATTGTATACTAGAAACAATATTCAACTAAGTAATCTACCTTTTATAACATTTTTTTTGATTGAAACTGTCTTTCATTGGTTGACCGATTGAAATTGAACATAAACATAATATTAAAATTTAAAATATATTCTATCTCTAACTATCTCAATGCCAATTTCTTAGAATTTTTATTGAAAGTGTCATTGAACGATTGAAATTGAATACAAAATACAAAAATCATCACTATAAATAGGTTTCTAAGTGATTACTAAGATTTAATGGAACTTCATTTCAATTCCATTAAAGATTAGTTGCCTGCACTGATTGAAAACACCTTTCAATTATTGAACAACAATTTTGTTGCATGATTGAAGCATTTCAGTGTTGAAATCACTCGTCTGAACTTTTTGGTAATTACATATTTTTGACCATCTTTTGTCTGGCATTGAATTGAATTAGAAACGCCTGGAAAAGACTGGTTTTGATTGAAGCAAACGTTCAATGATTGAATATTTGACCAACTAATTGAAATGCAATGCAAATCACATAGAAGTAAACACAGTTTTGAAACACGCCCACTCCGCCTCTATCAGACATTCAGCATGCAACAATTGGCATTCAACATGCATTCAACATTGAATTGGAATTGAAATTGAAATTGAAATTGAAATTGAAATTGAATTTGGTTGAACATCGCTTCCTTCAGTGTCATTTGCTGTCCGTTTGTTGCGACTGCTTGTTTTGCCTGATTGCAAATGCAAATCCGACAATGGGTCAAATCAAGTTGACACTCGCTGTCGTTGGCTAATTGCTGCAACAAGTCAGTACAACAACAACAACAACAGCAGCAAGAACATGAACAACAGCAACACGAACGACAACAACAACAATAACAATAACACTCCAAACAATCATCCGCATTGTGATCCAAGTGAATCAGGGATTGGAGATAACCCAGAGTTACTTCAGTTTAGTGGCTACAAATCGAATTGAAACAAGGAAGAAAGGCAACAGTCGAGCGAGCCGACTGTAAAAGACCCCGTACTCATTCTATAGCGCGTTTTTTCATACAAATCCCCAGTTTTCGACAGATTGGTCCTATGGTAACTATAGGCTATAGTAGTCTGATCTGAATCCTGACTTGGTGAGGATATGTTGAATTGTACCATACGCATAATGTTTGAATTTGGTCAGGAGAGCTCAAGAAGTTTCCAAGTTATGGAGTTATGAAATAGGGGCGTGGCAACAATCTGAAATAATCTGAATCAAAGTACACAGACTTTCATTCCATATTTGGTGGCCCTAGCTCTTATAGTCTCTGAGATCTAGGTGTTCATACAGACAGATGGACATGGCTAGTATATCGTCTCGGCTGTTGATGCTGATCAGGAATATATATACTTTATGGGGTCGGAATGCTTCGTTCTGCATTTCACGTACATTACGATTCTGACAATTCTAAGAAAACTGAAACTTTGACTTACCTTATTTGCCTAAAAGGGCTTACATTGCACACCATATACCCTGTATTTAAAGCTGCTATCTACTCCCTAAAAAAAATACTTTTCGGTTGAACGAAATTTAGCTTCAATTGAATTGAATTGAATTGAATTGAATTAAGTAACAATGCTCAACACACCCTGCAATCAATCGAACTGTAGAGAATGACGTGTTTGGAGTAGAGAATGTTTTGGTCCACATTGTGTTCAGTTTCGATTTGCTCCAGTTTCAACCAAATGCGATTTGCTTTCAACCAATTTGTTGACCACGCGCTTTGTTTTTGCTGACCCACCAAATAACAAAAAAAAAAAAAAAAAAAAAAAAATTAGAAACTAAAATATAAAGTCGACAAATCAAAATAAACAAAAGATAATAACAAACAAAAGCGGTTAGACAGACGCTCTAAGACCAGTTAAGACTAACAGATACCCTGTAAAATTATCCATTTATATTTTTTATCATTAAAATTGAATGGAAACATAATCCCATAGGACAAATCAGTCGAAAATTGATGATTATCTGAATACGGGGCCTTTCACAGTCGGTTCGCCCGAGTGTGGCCTTTCTTACTCGTTCAATTCGAGCTGAGTTTTGAATGAAAATTCTAAAAAATTGTTATATTATCCAAACTTTTCTCTCTCTTAATTCCTCCTCCTTTGTCATACCCCAAGTGTTCGTTTTATGACTACAGGGTATGCGAAGAAAAATTAAATTTTTATGAATTTTACGGCAATTTGGCCAAAACATGTTGACCACACTCAGAAGTCAGAGGCCGAACCCGAAACCGAACCCAAAACCAAAACCAAAAATCAAAAACGAAAAAAAAAACCAAAAACTCGAACCCGGCACTGGACATATGTCCAAAAGAAAAACCGGCTAAAGACAAATTTGGAACTAATTATAAATGCAGGCAGCACCAAAAGTAACGAAGTTTTTTCTCAAATTTTTATTTCTGCTCTCAAGTCTCAATCAATTTGTGGGCGGATTGCCAAAATGTTGGTTATTTTGCTGGCAGTCAATGAATGGTTAGCTTTGTGGCAGCCAAAAGGGGTAGGAAGTGATAGGGGGGGAGAGCAGAGAGGAGGGAGTGGGGAGAAGGGGGATATAGCCACACCGGATGGTAGTGTTGTTATGAATGAAAGCCCAAAGAGTCGCAAATCTTTTAGCTTTACGTTTTTTATTTAACTCTTTATTTTTTAGCTGTTTTTTTTTTTTTCGTTGGTGGGCGAAGTTAATTTTTGGTCACTTTGGCGATTTTGCAAAGTGTGAAACTAATTTGTCAGCATGACAATAACAGCCGAAAGCAATAAACATCATAATAATATTCAATAAACATCAACAAAATGCGACAATTAGTTGCCACCGATTTGGTCAGCATTTTGGACTCATTTGACAAATTGCCAAACGAAATTAAATCAAATCGCAACACGCGGCGTATGCGCAATGCCCAAGCTGTAACTCTGAGCAAAAGAGACTTTTTGAGTAAAGTTTAGTTTGAAAACGGTGAAAAGTTGGGGCCAAAAAATAAAAATTAAAATAAAAGAGATAGCATAAAACTACCAAAAAAGTACCAGAAAATACCAAAAAAAATACCAAAAAATATAAAATAACATCAATTTTTAGAGGCTGAAATAATTTAAATTTTTAAAGTATAAATTTATGTCAAAATTTCTCACGAAAAGTAACTAAATTTCCAACTTAAAATAAAATTTAAAATTTTTTTGGACTGAAAAAAAAAAAATTGGTTAACATAGCTAAAAATTGGCCAAAAAGTAGCTATGAAAATCAAACAAATTATAAAATAAATAAGAAAAATTCTTTTTCTTGCTTTTAAGTAACTTTACAAAGAATTATATTTATTAATTAGTTGTTTAAATTATTTCCAAAATTTGACAATTTTAAGTTAAATTTGTTTAAATTCATTTTCCATTTCAGCCAACAAAATAGTTTATTTTAATTATATGTTTTGTTTATACTAACGATTCTCCAGTTTTTCTGTTATCCAAATTTGAATAAAACTGCTCTATAAATCTAACCATAAAACAATATTTGTTTTGAAAAGATAAAGCCAAAAGTTATAACAATTTGAATTTGTTAAATAAGTTAACTTTAAGCTGCCATAACTTTGCCAAAAGAGCAATATAAGAACTTTAAGAAACAGATATGCAAAATTTAGTTTGTTAGTAATTTTATGTGACAAAACTTTGTTAAATATTTGCAATAAATTTGTAAGTAATTCTTAAGAAAAGCAATAAATTGTTATTTATTGTATAACAGACTGAAAACAAACAATAAATTATTGAAGTAATGCCATTAATGTCTCTAAGGAAAGGCAGGGGAATAAATCTAGAATGTAGAAAATTTAAAAAATAAATCCATAAAAAATAAAATAAATAATTTAAAAATTAAAACTGGAAGCAGTTTAGATTCAGTAGCTTGAAACCATAGATCAAATATAGTTTGCCCCTTAATGGAGGAGATGGAGTACCCCTTACGCCCCCTTCCGCCAACACCAACCCCACCTCCACCACCACCACCACCTGCAGTTATAATAATTATTGTCGATTTCTGTTTGCAACAATTTAATTGAATTATAAACGTTGAGCTAATAAAATCGATGATGTAAATTGCGCTCGCTTGCGTTTAACACCTTCGACTATGGAATTTCATCTATTTTTATTTATGATCCATGCATGTTGAACAAAACATGTTGCCCACTCTCTGGCTAACTGCTAGCCACGCCCCCCAACCCCCTCTTGTTCCACTCCTGATCTGCCATCGACTAATCGCATGCAAATTGTATGCAATTCAAAAGCGCTAAAACAAAACCAAAGCTAAACGAGGGAAGTTTGATAACATTATCGAAGAGTTGTGTTATCGATAGAGAAGCATCGCTCAAGTTAATCATACCAAGTGTCATCTCTAGGGAGGAAACCAATAATTATCAACACTTGTGATAAAAGACACCACACTATAGAGAATAGAGTCGAATTTGCTGAATTTACAGCTAAAATACATGTTATCGATAACAATTTCGTTGAAAATATCGGAGCAGTGTCAAAGCAAATCATTAATTATCATCAATCTTGATAAAAGATACCACCTTATAAAAAATAGAGTCGAATTTGCTGAACTAAGAGGAAAAAGCATGTTATCGATAACAATATCGTGTCAAAATTTCATTGAAAGAAGTAAATTTATCGATGAGTTTGTTTTCATGTCATGTTATAATCCACTTCAAGCACTGAATTAGGTATAAAGTAGTTCCAAACTATCGACAGCACTTTATCGATAACTCTATTTTATCGAAAATAATCAATAAGATACAGTTACCAGCAAAACGACTACAGAATAGAAAAAAAAACGAAACTGTCCTTACTGATGATTGAATCGAAAAAAGATCTCTAGAGATAAGCAACAACTTTGTTAGCAACCCTCGTGTGGAGGCGGGGACAAAGGCGGTAGTTTGTACGAGTACGACTACGAGTAGCTGTAACTACCGCGAGACCCCAGCAAACGAGAGACACGGAACGGGAATCGTTTCGTATCGTAACGAAACATATCGTATTGTATCGTGTCGTATCATGTCGAGTTGACGCTGCCATTAGACCCTGTGAGTCATAAAGAGCGAGGAGTTCTCTAAGTCTGTCAAAAGTCTCCTGATCCCTTAATTTGATATTCCTAAGTTTGTTTTCTTCCATATTACAACTAGATTGAGTACGGGGTCTTTTACAGTCGACTCGACTTTGGATAATACAGTTTTTCAGTTCTTCTATCTTGCTTAATCCCTAAGCTTTAAACTAATAATGAAATAAGATTTTTCAGTTGAAGTTCTCAAAAGTCCAGTCCAAGGTCGCTTACAGTCGAGTACACCTATTTATTGACTATTGGTTATTAGTAGTCTTGGTTGTCTTGGCCTGGTCTGCTTTGCAATTGTATCTGTAACTTTGTATTTGGATCGACTAGCTGTATCTGTATCAAGTATCTGTATCTTTAACTTTATTTGTAGCTGTAGCTGTATCTGTATCTGGAAGTGACTCTGTCTGAGTCTGGTTAAAACGGCTCGCAAATGCCGCCGGCCTGTGTAATTGTAACGCAACAATCAAAATCAATTGCTATGTAAATAAAATTGCAAATTAAATTACAAATTGATTACCTCACTGAGTCATTAATTAAATCGACAAATTCAGCGACAACGACAACGGGAGCAACCAACAGATAGGCAGGGAGATAGAGAGAGAGAGAGAGAGAGAGATATAGACAGAGAGTCAAGCAGACATAGAGCGAGAAGGCAGACAGAAACTCTTAAACATTAATCAAAAGTTATTAAGTTTGGCACACTAAACTTAAAATTAAATTATATAAATTTTAATTTATTAATTAAAACAAGTAAAAAATGCTACAGTCGACTGATAAAGACCCTGTACTCATTTTAGTGCGCATTTTACAACACAAATCACACATTTTGATCGATTCGTCCTATGGCAGCTATAGGCAATAGTTATCCGATCCACATCAAACTTGGTGAGGGTAGCTACAATAGTACCATGCACATAATGTGTGAGTTTGGTCACTCTAACTCTAGTCGTTCCCAAGTTATGGTGTTATAAAAATGGTTTTTTAGCAATAATTTAAAATAAACTTGATCTGCTCACGAAGTAGTCGGAGCAAATTTGTAGTCTCTAGCTGTTATAGTCTCTGAAGTTCAGGTATATCGTCTCCACTGTTGATGCTGATCAAGAATATATATACTTTGTGAGATCGAAAATGCTTCCTTCTTCCTGTTATGCACAAGAATGAAGAGAATAAAAAAAATTACGACGCGTGCCAATAAACTTAATGGGCGAAAAAGAAAGAAAAGACAACGGAAAACGAATGGAAATCGAGAGGGAAAATCGAAGGGGAAAATTGTAGCGGAAAATCAAAGTCAACGTCCAAGACTTAAAGTTAAACTCGATACTCGACAGTCGATACTCGACACTCGATGCTTGGGTGCAGCAACAACTTGACTAAACAAAAACACACTTCAAACGAGTCTTAATAGACAAGATATAAGACACGAACGTAAAACACCCTGTACTAGTTACAAATGACATACAATTATTTTGCCATAAAATTATTTCAATATTTTAATTTACTTTTATGGTAATTTTAAGTAATTTTAATTAATTTAAAAATGCCAACAGTTCTAGAAATTAAAAATAATTTTAAAAATATAGCATACTTTCAGGCGCATATTTTTGAATTTAAGTAGAAACCAGTTTTTATCTGTGAACAAAAATTAATTTGATTTGTCTGATAATTGTTCATGTTTTTTTTAAGTAACAGAACCAATAAAATATTTTAAAATTTTTTAAAAAATTAAAACAATTTTTATAATAGAATTTTATTTAATTTTTTGCAAAATGTATAGCATACTTTCAGGCGCACATTTATTAATATTGACTTAATGTATGTCAATTTTCAAAGTCTTACTAACTACTCGCTCTTTTCTCTCAGTGTTTTGTGGCTGAAAGTTAGCATCAAGAACAGTTGACTTGGCACGACATTTGGCTAAGTTATGGCCGTGGTTTAGGCCCGGCCAAGAGCGGAGCTGAACTGAACTGAGTCTCAAATTGAGCTTGAGTTTCATTTTGGCCAAGTTTGTTGACCAAACGAGGACAGTTTGTTCAATCAATTTAATGCTGGCTCCAATTTCGTTGCCCCTCTGCCCCGCCCACCACTCTGCGCCCTTCCACTCCCCCTGCTCTCTCTCTCTCTCGCTCTCTTATTGACCAAACTCCCTCGCCAATTGTTCAGCTTTTTGGCCGTGCCCAAGTCGTCAATCAGCCACAACAGCAGCTGCAATATGCCCAGGGTAAGAGGGAAGGGAGCGTACGGTGCACAGTGGGCGTGGCTGGGGAGGGGCGGCCAGTTATGGGGCGTGTGCGACCCCAAATGCCAAAGTCGAGTCGCTTGTTGTTGTTCTTGTTGTTGTTGTTCATTAGTCGTGATTAGTTTTCAAAATAAAAGAAAAAAAAAATAAAATGTTTATAAAGAATTGCTAACTTTTATTTGTTGTTGTTGTTGTTGTTGTTGCTGCTGACACACGTCGCAAACAACAAACAAACAACACAAACAACTCAAGCGCCACTTTGCGGCTCTTGACAAATTGCGAGCAACGTTTGCAACTGCAACAATTTAATCCAATCAACAACAACAACAACAACATTAACAACAACAGCAACAACCACAGCAACTACAACACACAGACAGTAGCTAACTTCAGATCAGCATGTGAGTTTTGAATACCCTCTAATCACAAAATGGCTAAAATTACCTAAAAAAATAATTTTTAAATCCCAACTTTTATTAAAAGCTTAAATAGAAATTACTTAATTTAATATTATTTTAAAAAACAAAAACTAGTAAGACATGCAAGTCGAGCAAGCCGACAGTAAAAGACCCTGTACTCATTCTAGTGTGCCTTTTCCATACTAATCACCAATTTTCGTTCAGTTTGCCATATGGAAGCTATAGACTATAGTTGCCCGATCTGAACCAAACTTTGTAGGGATACATAAAAGATACATATAAAGATATACACATAATGTGTAAGTTTCGCTAAGATCGGTTAACTAAAGCTAAAATTTTTCATACAAGTCATGAATTTTCGATCGTTTTATCCTATGCAAGGTATGGGATATAGTTGTCCGATCCAAACCCAACTTGGTGAGGATACTGCTAATCATGATATATACATAATGTGTTAGTTTCGTAGCGATTGCTCAACTAATACTACATGTCTTTATACAATGTCCTATTTTTGACCGATTTGCCCTATGGAAGCTATAGAATATAGTTGATCGAACTTGGTGAGGATAGTAACAAGGGTACCATACACATAATGTGTAGATTTTGTTGCAATAGCTCTAGTCATTTCCAAGTTATGGTGTTATGAAAATGATTTTTCCCAATTTGTACCCTTTTTAGGTAGAAGAAGAAGAATTTCCGATGCTAACCGCTTCCGTTTAAGACTAATTCCAAAACTTCTCCAGTTTAATGTTAAGAAAAATAGCTTTAAATTAGTTACTCAGCTATGTGACGTCATCGCTTACAATAATACCAGATTCTGTATAAGCATATATCTGCATATTGTACATATGTATATATATATATATATACACTCATGGCCAAATGAATAGGTGTGAAAAAAATTTTTTTTTTGTTTTATAATATTATTTAATACGAAGTGTTTGGTACTCCGAAATTAATTTTTTTGGTTTGTCCAGACTGTCTACACGTGATTTAGGTAAGTTCCCAAAATATATATTGCACATAGAATTAATTAAATAGACATTTCTGCAAAAACTAGGATTTGAGCTGGCCACAATAATAGGTATATTTTCAAAAGCTTTAAAATATAAATAATTAGATGGACTGTTTGGTTACTGAAGATAATAATCACAATGTTAGCAATTTAGTTGATGTAGAAAAATTAGTTTTTCCGAAATTTGTTTTGTGTTAGATGGGTCCTGCTGCATATTGCACTACAGAAGAAATGAGAATTATTTGATGACTTCGTGATAACGGTAAAACTATTAGAGACATCGCCAACTTATTTTTTCGGTCACAAAACATTTTCACTTAAGTTAGAAAGCCAAAAAAAATATTATGAACAGTGGAACCTCATAATCCTCATCAATAAAGACAAAAAACCGCACTGTGCCAGTATCTAAGCGTGATCCTTCAAGCCATTCAGGACAATTGGAAACCAAATTGGGACTGTAGTGGCACCCCGAACTGGTGGAAACCATTAAGTGGATGCAAATCTGCAAGGAAGAAGTACTCGGAAGGTTCCACTCCTTATATCGGTTTATTTCTGGATGAGGAAAGAAATTGGTCGTGGGCACGAAGCTTGGCAGGAAACAAGGAATTTCAAAAGATGACGAAATATCCACTGAAGCAATGAAACAAAAATTATTTTGTTTTCCTAAGATGCCCAAAGGAACGTTCGTTGTCCAAAATGGAAAGAACTTTGTATTTGGATTAAAAAAAAAATCGTCAAGTACTGAGGTCGATGACCCACGCGCTATGCCAGATTTACCTAGCAAGAAAAACGTCTGGATCATCGACTTGACGCTATAATGGATCGCTTTTTTTTATGCAGATATATTGGTGACAGTTGTGCCAACACATACAAGTGAAGAAATGTTCCTCAAGTGGACATTTTGACAGGATTATCATCCTAAACACATATCACAGTTTCAAAAAAATTGGTTCGACGGGAATATTTTTGATGTCCTTGAAGGGCCTGGTCAATCCCTAGACCTCAATTCAATTGACAACCTCTGACAACATCTAAAGCATCAATTACGAAAGAATATTTTCCACAACAAGGTTCATTCAGGTGAATAATTTGGTACAGCAATCCTTTAGAGCGCTGAAGGACTTTAGCCTCGTCCATGCTACGAAGGACTATTAAATCTTGTTCAAATAACGGTGGATATTCTGGATATTAGCCCACTTTAAGAATTTATATTCAATATTAGCCCATTAATAGCTAAATTTAAAAATTTTGAATTGTTTTGTTTAATATACCTATTAATGTGGCCAGCTCAAATCCTAGTTTTTGCAGAAATGTCTATTTAATTAATTCTATGTACAATATATATTTTGGGAACTCACCTAAATCACGTGTAGACAGTCTGGACAAACCAAAAAAATTAATTTCGGAGTAACAAACACTTCGTATTAAATAATATTCTAAAACAAAAAAAAAATTTTTTTCACACCTATTATTCTGACCATGAGTGTATATATATATTATATTATATATATATTTATGTACATCTCTTTATTAGCTGTGTGTACAAACTTTACAAAGTTCTTAAAAATATATATAAATGTAATCGTTATCTAAAAAAATAAAGAATTAAATTTAAAAAAAGTTTTTGTTTTTACCATATTTACTACCATATGTGTGCTCGATTCCGTTTCAGATTATATGGTAAATATATATAATACATATATGCATTTATACAACAATGCGCTTTTGTTTATAACAATTTAACAATGAGCCAGGTATGTGTGTGTGTGTGTGAGTGTGTGTGATGCCTATATGGAATCAGTTCAATAGGTTTATTACTATAAACTTAAGCATGATTTTTTCTCTCTTTTGTATAATTTTTTATTATTATTATTCATTTAGTTAACTAAGAATAAGTAACAATAATCAATAGCTTAATTTGTTGTCCTATTTTGTTGTTGTTTTTGTTTTGTTTTTTTCACAGTGAATCTTAAACATAATCATGAATCGTAAAGTTTAAAGCGTTAAGAAAACAAAAAAAAAAAAAAAAAATTATTAAATTTTTTAATGGAAAGAAAATGAAAATTTGAATTGTTTAACTAAATTAATCGTCGTATTTTTGTTGTCTTTGATTTGTTTTTGTTTATGTTTTTTGATTATCGCATATATACAGTAATTACAAGTAAAGATATTTATTTATGTTATTTATTTATAATTTGTTGTTGTATTTGCATTAAGCAATTTTGTATAAATCTATTTAAACAATTCACTGTAAAGAATTTTGGTCGCGTTTTCTGTTTGTTGTTCCGTGTGGTTTCATTTTGTTGTTTTGTAGTTCCTTCTTTGATTTCCTTGCTCCGTGTCCAAGTTTATAGCTTCTGCAGCTCGGTGGTATCGCTTAGATAACGGGATTGGAGTATGCGAGGTGTGCGTTCGTTGGAATCCTCTAGAAGTCCCTCCTCCAGTTTGCCATTGCTATTGGGACTGAAGATGCGTGAAATGAGCGATGTATTGGAACGTTTAAATGCCAATCGTTTGCCATTCATCATCTCTGGCAGATCATCCAATCCCCGATGCAATGATAGTTTATCCATTTCCGATTCGGAGCCATGGCGACGTGCTCGCTCTGCGGCCAATTGTGTCTCATATTCTGCGGTGCGTAGCGTTTTTGCTGTCGGTTTGCGATACATTTTCAACAAGAGTGAGGAGCAGACGACGCTCACTGAACTGGCGGCCATGGCCACCGATGCCATCCAGGGCTGCAGTGTAAAGCCAAAGGGTGCAAAGAGCCCACTGGCCAATGGTATACCCAACAGATTGTACATGCTGGCAAATAGGAAATTATAACGTATACGCCGCACTGTACAGCGAGAGAGATCCAAACAGGCGACCACATCAAGTAGATCATTGCGCATCAACACAATATCTGCCGCCTCGGCAGCCACATCCGTTCCAGCGGCTATGGTTATGCCCACATCCGCTTGAGCCAACGCTGGGCTATCGTTGACGCCATCGCCCACCATGGCCACACGTATGCCCCGCTGCTGAATTCTCTGTATCTTGGCCACCTTGTGCGAGGGCAACACCTCTGCGTACACTGTGCGAATGCCCACCTGAAAAAATTCAATTGATTAACTTAAATAGTAGCTCATTTTATGATAAATCAGTAACTGTTTTGCGGCTAAATGATTTCTTTGAAAAGTTATACCTTTTTGAAAACA